>CAXKWD010000005.1:123007499-125407499 GCA_964059195.1 Ectobius pallidus
TTTTTATGCGAGGGATGACAAGTTAGTATAGTTTCCTGTAGGCCTCGTGCTTTTATAACCAGAAAGTTAGGGGAATTTCTCTCTCATCAACATCATACAATTTTTTTCTAATATACTTCTTTCACGATTAACCCCTTATGCAGACGAAATCATTGCCATCACCAATGTGGATATAGGCGAAATAGATCAAGCACTGATCACATGTTTTGTATTCGCCAGATCTTGGAGAACGAATTGGACTCTGTTCACCAGCTATACATATATTTTTAAAAATCATATGATTCAGTTAGGTGAGACAAGTTGTACAATATCCTCATTGAGTTTGAGATACCAAGGAAGTTAGTTAGGCTGATCAAAAAGTGTCTAAATGAAATCTATAACATAGTCAGGGTGGGGAATGTTATATCAGATAGGTTTACTATTAAAAGCAGTTTGAAGCAAGGAGATGCACTATCGCCTTTACTTTTTAATTTCGCTTCGGAGTATGCCATTATGAAAGTTTAGGAAAACATGTTAGGACTTGAATTAAATGGCAGTCTCTCGATTTTAGCGTATGTAGATGAACTTTCTCTGTTGGGCGATGACAAAAAATCAATCTAGCGAATAGCACAAAGCTTTTTCATGCTTACAGGAATGTCTGATTGAAAATTAATACAGAAGAAAATATGTATATGGTCATGAAACGTCAAAATAATGCAAAATATTAGAATATCCAGTAAACCGTTCGAACTAGTGCAGAAATTGAAATATCTGGGAGCAATAATTAGGGGAACGGGGGGTGGTATCGGACACCTTAGGTTCTTGTGACGTAACTCTTTTTTGAAACTGGAAACAAATGTTTAATCTACTTTACAGATAACTTTATTCTTATAACTAAATGTTTATATGAATATATTTAATTAAAACTAAAACATGTAATTAGCACAAGAAAATTAAAAAGTAGTTACATTTTTGTACTTTTGAAAAATGGAGGGTGGTATCGGACAGTCACTGTTTTTCACAAAAGACTTATTTCCATGTTCAAAGTATAAAGTTTTACTGTTTTACTTTTTATACAAATGTCACATTTATAAAATAAAGAGTTCCCCTCCAAATTTGCACATTTTTCGTGTGCCCAGCCGTTGCAAACTCAGCTAATGTACTTTTCGGTACTGAAAAACAATCACTTGCCTCTCGAATAGTAATTTTTTGTCCCTGACATTGTTACGGAAAATATCATGTCACCTTCTTCCCACTTTCCTCTTATCTTCCCCATATTTACCTAAAACAAAAGGAAAGAACCATCAGTAACCACGTTGGATGAGTAGCTATGTTGTCCGATACCACCCGCTAGCTTCCTGTCCGATACCACCCGATTCACGGTCCTAAGAGAAAAAAATCTCAACCAAGAACCTTTGAAGAGAATTAAATTCTAAACCTACAGCTTATAGCCTTAAGTACAGTGCTTCTGTTAGTGATGTTAGAATGTAACACAACTCACCATTCTTCCTGTTACTGCTTTGTGAAGTTATCTTCGTGCAAGCCGATTTACACAGAAAAGAACAAAAAGAACTATCACTCACAAACAAAACTAGCTGTCAACTGAATAAGATGTTCACCCTCTTCAAACATTTAGCCAAGGCTGTCAATCACAAAACCGGTCGTCCAAGCACCTGCTAGCAAGAGATATTGGGCTTGTCCGATACCAGGCTCTGTCCGGTACCAGCCCCCGCTCCCCTATAGATACAAAATACGTAATAAAAGGTAGAAGTTAACAGTCGACTGAAATCAGGAAATGCTTGTTTTTATGCAGATCAGAAATTTATAGCCTATCTTCTCGTTTCCTGTCCAGAAATGTATAAATATATAACACAATTATCCTCTCGGTGGTATTGTATGGATGTAAGACATGGTCGTTTACTCTTCGGGAAGAACATGATCTGTGTTGGAAAACAGGGTGCGTGGGAAAATATTTGGGTCTAAGACAGATGAAAATGGGGACTGGAGAAAACTGCGTAACGAAGAGCTTCATAACCTGTACTCTTCACCGAATATAGTAAGGGTTATAAAATCATGGATGAAATGGGCTGGACATGTTGCGCGCATTGGGGAGGAAAGACATATCTAAAAAGTATTGACTGGGAGACCCGAAAGGAAGAGACCAATTGGAAGACCCAGATATAGGTGAGAGGACAATATTAGGATAGAGTTAAAAGAAGTGGGATTTGCGAGGGATGGTTGGATGAAAATAGCACTGAATAGGGTTGAATGGCGGACTCAGGTAAGCGCGGCAATGAGCCGCCGCGTTGCGTAAAGTAAATAACATTCATTTAGCTTGCATAGGAATTGTCTATTGCCTTTGAAGTAAGTATGTATCAATATTGATTAAATAATTATTTATGAGTACTTCATTTAACCATTTCTGAACTGAATGTAATTGATATAACCATTCTTCAAGTAAAATCACCAGTGGGCTCTAAAGTTGGAAACAAGGAGGAATTTTCAATAGAATAGCTGGTTCCTATGAATGACAACCAAGTACGTGAATAAAAACTCCACATATCCATTAAACTTGAATCTTTGATTTTATAAAATGTTTATATGACAAATTGATACGTCAATAGCATTGTAAAGGTTAATGCACTAGCTTTCTTCAGACCTGATTTGTATAAGGTGAGTTAAAGTGGATTGTACAGAATAGGTGCCCAGCGAATGAGCCCAACGTCACCACAGGTCTCCCCAGGCCATCCATGACGCGAGATCTTACAACTAAACCCATATAGGCCTACCTCAAAGACATCTGTCGGAACTTTTTGAACAAGAGCAATTCTCTATTTTCCTTAACACCCTCTCATGCCTATGTAGAGATGTGCGATGGGGGATGGGCCGGCCTAGTGTCTATAGAAGGACCCAGTAGAAGACGGAAAAGGTTAGAAAAGGTTAGGCATGAATCTTTTAGCCTTCGTGGATTCATACAAGACGCATTCTTCACAAGTTATCTGAAATTAAATTTGAGATATTAACAAAATATATACATTACTTTATAATCAATATTTTATACGGTCAAAGGTGGAGTTAATTGCCACTAATCATGTGAAGAAATATATTTTACACTACCCAGAACAGGTTTGCTGCATTGTTGATTTAATCAGGTTTCCATGCGTGTTCAGTGGCGTATGAAATGTTTCGCATAATAGTGGATTCACGGGCCTTTCAAAACAAGTTAATATGCACGTACGTCTTTCAAAGACTCGCAATAAAAGATTTCAAAGTCGACTCATAATATTCATAGTAATTTTTGTATTAACCTAGTTTCTATATCGGTAGGAGTCAGGAACATGTGCTTGTAGAAACAATTTTAATTGTCGCAAGAAGATAGCCTCCAGAATGATAGCTTTGCGCGATATAACTAGTGTCAGATTCTCTAAAAAGAGTCGGGAAAGGGAATTCACTTTCCTGAGGAAGGCCGCTTTTTGGCGGTGGCAGAAAGCCGCTTTAATTTAGGGCCGGTTCTGGAGCGGACAATATCTAACCATTCCACTGTCTAAAACATTTCCTCGCCGACCATAGGTGTCTATTAGCAAACCCAGCAATCTCCATTCTGAGAAAAGATAGAGATGCTAACTTCTAATGAAAGTTTAATGCGTTTCGTGTTACGTAGTGTATGTGTTGCAAATCCCATTTCTCATATAAGGGAGAAACTCAGATTTGCAACATATTATGTAACTAAATATGTAAATGTAAATGTAATAGGAAAGGCATTAAACTTTCATTAGAAGTCAACATCTCTATCATTTCTCAGAATGGAGATTGCCGGGTTTGCTAATAGACCCTTCAGTCATAAAGTTATCTGTAAACATTAACATGGGAAAAGGTAATCTGCGCCATTTCTACCTTTTCCCCCAACCTACACGATGTAAACTTCGTCACCGACATATGTAAACTACGCCACCGACATAATATGTAAACTGCGCCACTGGCATTTAAATGGCGTCACCGTCATACTAACGCACTAAAATTTTCTTCCCACTTCTCCAGACTTAGGACTGGCTATGAAACTGCATAGGTATGGTTAAAAAATATTAGGCTTAGTAGCTTTGTCATTTTAAAAAACGTTAAAAACAATACCCTAATTTCTTTTGCATGAACGCTTCGTCACTTATAAAATCGTTAAAAACACTAAGGCCTACTTTAATTTTTTTTGCATAAGCGATTTGTTCTCATATGACGCCTTCTTAATAAAATCAAAACGGGATATTTCATTGTTTATATATTGTTCTCTCCACTTGAATAGAGGGGAATACTTGTCATTTATTTTAGCTGTTCTTATTACAGGTATCCCTTGTTCAATACTTCTCAGTTATATGTAGGCACTTGTTTGGAACTGGAGAAGTGCATCTACATATCTCCGTGGCGCAGTTTACATATCTCATTTTTATTCTATTTCAAATTTGGTGTCAACCGTGGCGCAGATTACATACACCCATTAACATAGCAAACAAATAAACTGATAGTTTTTTATTTTTTCTATAAGACTGTTTAGAGGTTAAAAACAGGGTGAAGTAAAATCACAATATTATTGTGATGTGCCCACCAAGATTCATTACTTCAAATCTAATTTTACTGCTAGGAAAAATATATGTATATGTATAATTTACTTTCATACTTTTTACCCCTGTCCTTGATATCTTTACATACATAATATATAAACATTTTAAAAAGTAAAATCACAAATACGATAATATCAACTGCGGACAATGAACAGCAGGACAATAGACTACGCAGGACAGCCACACAGCAATAGCCAGAAGCTATCTGGTCCTCCCGAGCATTGTTATTAGCTGGGTGTGGTGGGCACACTTTCCATTTGGTAATGCATTGCATAAGGGGAATTAAAATTGAGATAGCAGAGATAAAGCCCAACAGTTGACACAGAAGAGACAACTCAGCTGTGCAACTGGTCGCTTGTTCATGGCCAGCGGCGTAGGCAAATTACCAGTATTATATTGTCTCATGGCTTACACAATATGGACCAGTAGAATGGCAGGCCTACTCCGGATTTTGAGCATTAAATGTGTGGTTATTCACTCTTACATCCTGCACAAGGATAAGGTTAAATGTAAAGGTCAAGATCCGTTAACCTTTAGGAGTGCCGTATGAAAGAAATTACATTCCTTCGACGATTTGACAATAGAACAGTATTACTTAAATTGTGACATCTCGTAATTTATGAATTAATCAACGTGGGCATATTTATATATAAATTGACTATCTGTAGCAAAGAAAACTTTCGGAAATTAATATTTCTTTACGTCTATAACGGAGATTCGTCTTAGTGCAGTTGGTTGAGGCGCTGAGCTATGAACCAGAAAATTAGTGGTCGTAACCCGTGGAGACGTTTCAATTAGCATAAGGTCTGATTCTAAAGCTGAGTTATGTGTACTGTCAAGTACTATGACGCCTGTGCACATTGAGTACCCTGAAAATTGGCATTGTGAGCATACGTCATGCAGTGAAACTTGCAATGTGCACATGCGTCGTGGTAAATGACAGTAAATGCGCTATTTTTAAGACAAGGCTTACATTGTTCTCTTAATAGTGAATAATCCCAGTTTTACTAATCCCATTTATATAATTATCGGATATTTAAATATGTAAAAATAGACATCTGAAAATTACTAAGAGGTACTTTTTTTTTTTTTTTTTTTTTAGAAAAATCCACTTTGGAATTAAGATCTTCATTTAGAAATATTCCCCAATGCTTAGCGATAGTAAAAGTGTGGTTTTTATCCCAATATCTTGCATTCTACGAGGGGTAACAGGTGAAACTTATTTTTCCTACGTTTTTAAAGATTCATACTTCATTTTGCGTACACATACTCGTGATGTAACAGAAAATGTTGTGAAAAAGTTTGATATCTGTCACTTTATTAGTTTTTGTGTTATTAAAAACTTAGAACTGAAAGTTTTTCATATCTCAAAATGAAACTTCTCACACGATGTTTCAGTAAAATTACTAATTTTTTTAATAGGACCAATGGCATATTTAGAAAACATGTCACTCATTAGTTTTAATGTACCTTTACAACAAATGGTGAAAAAATATTCATTGTAAGTCTCAAATTTAAGAAAAAAAATCATGGTCACCAACAAACATTTTTTTAAAACTATTAATACAATAAAAAAACCTGGAGCTAATTTGTTACTCATACTTTATAGAACTTACATTTAAAATTTCAGACTCCTTGCTTCAAATTTGTAGAACACATTTAGTTCTGAATATAAGCCTGAATATAATAAAAAAAAAAGTATGTCTCAAAGACTTTAAACATTTGCATGGTATTTAAACCAAAAAGGTGTAGGCCTATACGCAGCTGCATCAGGAGTCTCAGCCTTATAACTGCTTTTTAAAAATTAAACTAACTTCAATATTACTTTTCTTTTCTTAGGGAAGAACTTCTGAAGGCAGTTCAGTTTTGTAAAAATTAATTTACTTTCATCACTAAGATAATTAGGGCATAATATCGCATTTATCACATAATTACGGAAACTTAAAGGTGCCAGAGGTCACTGAAACTTAGCCAACATATACATTAAGGTCGTATTTTTAATACCAAAAATTATGCTAATTTTGACAAATGGTGAATATTTTACCCACTACGCTCCCCTTAACCATCATACAACTGATGCAATGATCGGCTAAAACATGTATCTTACATTAAGTATGCACCGAGTTTGAACGATAACGCTTCCACGATTTTTTCAGTTCTATGATATATTTGAAGTGGGCCTTCAGGAGTTGACCTGAAGATAGCGCAGACTGCTGGGAGCCAGTCGGTCGCTGCGAGGCTGGATCAATCTTGAGGTATTCTGCTTCCGGCATAACCTTTGAACTGCGCAGATCGAATAGAATCGTGAATTGGACTATTTTCGTGACTAGCCCATCATTAAGTCTACCCTTCCCACAGTATTATACAAATCCCTGCTAAGTACTGTACCGCTAAAACGTGATAGTCATAACCAAACTCATCCCTAAGTAGCTCATCTACAGTACTTTAGTACCTTAAATTGTATTTAACTCTAATTTATGACCATGTTATGTGGGTTTTTCGTTTATTGCATTCGTAATGGTGGAAGACTCTTCGAGGTTCATATCCATATTAGGGGGATGAGACAGGCAAAGTATAGAAGGAACTGTTGTGCTCTTTCCTCTCCCACCCTTGGCTTTTAGTTTTAACATGCGAGCAAGGTCATGAAAATACATATTCTAATAATACTGTTGAGCTGGAAAAATTAATATAAATAAAATCAATATCGTACTGCTTAACTTTATTTTAAATCAAAATCATTAAACTTTCAAAAATGGATTTTAACTAATGTGGACTGTTATAGTGTCCATTTCTTTAACTGATAGTACCTTCCCTTTCATGGGTCTTATGATCCCCTGCGTGGTTCAGTGGTTAACGCTGCTGAACAGCAGGTCTGGGTTCGTTTCCCGGTACCTCTTCGGATTTTTCTGAGTTGGGGAGATCTGACCCAAACTGAGGAGCTAATTGATAAAGAAGTAACGGCTCTGGTTCAGTAAGAAATCAATAACGGCATGCTGGCCACATGTCCCCCAATCCTGCCATCTGCCTCTGACGATGATGCAGCGGTTGGATGGCAATCCTCGTCCCTCAACGGGATGTAGTTTAGTTTTTTTAGTTTTGTCATGGGTCTTACTGTATATTCTAATGTCCGAGGGAAGGGGAGAAATCTGTGAATAGCATACATTCAAAGAGGATACAGAGGGACACCCTACAGTGTGATCAGCACGATACAGAGCCTCCTCTTAAAACAGATAATGGACAGGGAACGTTCGGGATAGGTCTGATGTCCAATCAGGCACTCACCTGGTTTTTAACTACGGGGATGTACAGCAAATTAGGTCTGTGACCTTCACCGGTGTGTAGAAATTTTGCCCCGAAGAAGTTCTTTTACATCCCCGTAAATCTACAAAGATGGGCCTGCCGCATTTATGCACACATGGATGCCATCGACCTGGGCCGGGACCGAAACCGCAAACTTGAGCATAGAAAGGCAGTGCGATACTGTCTGCGTCACCCAGGCCGACACTGCGTCTTGTTCGGAATGACTGTATGTGCTACTGAGATGTGCATCTCAGAGATGGCCCGGCATTGGGTTGATCACTCATCCGACGAATGAGTGTCCATAATAAATAAATAAATGCTGTTTCACCAATTGAAGAAGATGTAGCTATTGCTAACTTACTTAGACATCGAAGTTACAGCGCATAAGCGAGCGGAGTGAAGTAAAGTGCAACTGCAGTTCTCCAGCCCTGATTTAGCCTAACAAAAGGAAACTGCACAACCACTGCATAGCCATGACACCAACTATCATAGAGCATATAAATTTAATAGCCACCTTCGAAATTATATTTTGTTTTCTACAAATTCATATGTCGTTACTCTTTTCTACTTTAATTTACTGCGGATGGGGAATTTGATCCAAAAAATTACAATTTTCATGTTGTAAGCGAAGTACACGGCAGGCTGATTAGGCTATATGATTTCTAGTTATTGAGCAAACTTACGGAAGGTATTAACGGTTAATGAAGAAAAATTAAGTAGGTAGCCTAGCCCTCCTGTTTACCACTCGTCCTTTTCAGGTTGAAATTGCAGCTGGTTTTCTATTTCCTTCCTTTCAACTATCCATTTCGACAATTTGTTGACTCGTATTACTCCATTATCAAGCGAGGTAGCGTGTAGGAATTTCTGATGACCGAGCAGCGATGAACGTGCAATATAATGGGTCACAGGTCATTTAGGAAACTTGCGAATCAATGTTTGGCTCACTCAACAGAGAAATAAAATGGTTACTGTCCTTCTGACTAATACTAAAAAGTAAATAATTTTAGAATTAACTTCTAAATATTTAACTTACGGTTATTAAAAAAGGGGCTTATTATATTCCTTATTAGGTAACATAAGCCTATCTGTATGCTATATAAATTGATAGATATCATTACCTTCATACGGTTAAAAAGTATTTTGCACTGTTTTCGAGATACACGACGAGGAAATGACCGTACTTCGTTTCTCAGTGGCTCTGACGTTCTTCCGGAGTTTGAGAATTACGCTGAGAGTCATGGCTGTCCACTTGAAACTCCAAGCCTGCCTAACGCTCTTTCGGTGTCTGACTAGATTTTTGACCAACTTTTCTCATAGCACCTAACAATAATTTATTCTTTTGCCGGGTTTGATCCGATTTCTTTATTCAGTTGAGAATTAATACTACGTGTTTGAGGATCTTTGAGTTGTCAGTAGGTCATGCAACTACCAGGCCTATTTGTGGGTATGCCATGGCCTGAACTGATATTGAAGTTTAATTTTGATGATATGAGGTCAAAAGCGGATATGAGTCATGATAACTAAATATTCAATGTGGCGTTTGCTTTGCTGTTGGGAAAACCATAAAGCAAATCAAATTGGCCGATCCGGGATCTGAACCAAGGGAAGAGATATGAAAAAATAGTTTTTGTATAGAAAATTAAATTTTAAATATTTTCCGGATTCGATTTGATCAAAGGTTTGGCCGTAGTAATTTAGATATCGGCACGGTACATAATTCAGGTTGTTACAGCAAGCCATAAAAACCACCACCAATTTTAAACGTTAAAACATTTCGAAACGACTGTAGTCCTATGTTCTTGCAAAATTTACGACAGATGACGACATTAAATGACGTGTGTGAAATGTATATAATTAATAAATGTGTTTATTTTTTAATAAAATATATGAAACACAAAGGCCTAAATAATTCCGTTGCATAATATTACACAAAATAAGTAATTATATGGCATACTAGCTGACCAGACAGTGCTTCGCTATTGCTAGATTTGGATAAAGTTGAATACAATTTAAAGTCGGTTTGATGTATATCTATGAATCATCAGCCGTCCAGCCAACGTGGTGGACGCATTTATATTCTTAATGATCTGTATATGTAGATTAAGTGAATACAATAATTTTAAAAAATAAACTCAGCAATAACTATAATAATAATAATAATAATAAATTCTTCAATCATAATGAATGTTTGACATTAATCAAATTCTATCATTTCATTTTAGACGTGTCAACATTTGATTATTTGTTTATTATTGCAGACGAACCTAATTTTAATAGTTTGAAATGTTGGCAAAGCGTTCAATTTTAATTAAGTTCCAATATTACCCGCGACTAAGGTGACAGTAGTTACTGGGGGGGGGGGCTCCCTCTTTACATAATCTGCATTTTATAGCGAATTAAACTACTATAACTTCAGCATGTTTTCCATTAAGAAACAGAATTTAATTTAACTACTTTCGTAAGTATATTGTGAATTCATTATTTAAAATTTTTAAGTTATAAATTAGTAGTAGAATAGTATTCTTGCCTTGCCGGACTACTGTGTTATTCTGGGTTAACTGTAGTTTCCCCTTTTCAAAACAGAACCAAATGGCAGGTTTTGTTTTCAAATTCACCTCTATGTATTCTTTCCTGCCGAATTTTCTTCACTTCAACCTGTTTAATCTACTATATGACTTCATTATAATGGATATATCGAGTTATCGTTATCGGTTGTTGCAATCCCTAAAATAAGAACATTTTTGAAATACATGAAATTACATAAAATTCCACTCTCTCCACCTGTGCCATACTAATAAGTAATGGTGATGATTAGGGGGCGGATTTCTATGACATGTCATACTTTTCCCTTTTGCATTATTTCAGGTTTCCGACTAATTTAAATCCGATTCCAAGCATCCTGGTGAAAATGAAAAGGTTTGTATTGTGCATATAACTGCATATTTTGGAAATTTTCAACTATTGTCGCATATTTATTTGCATATTTGTGTGCATATTGAAGAAATTTTGAAGTTTCATGTCATATTTTGTAAATTTTGCATTATAATGATGCTTTTTTTTGAGAATTTACAGATATTTAAAATAATTAACACTATATTTTAATAAAATGTATTGTAATGAAACTCTAAAAAAATTTACACAATGTGTAAGTGCTAAAGTCATATTTTAAATGTTATTGGTCATATTTTAATGTTTTTAGGTCATAAATACATGCATATATCCTATTTTTTTAGGTCATAGGAATCTGCCCCCTAGTGATGATGATAACATCAAAGAAAAAGATATGCTTAATGGCTAAACCACACCGGTATGTAGTTCGCTTACCGCCGTACTATTATAGTTTAAAGCAGGGTGCAAAAGTCATTAATACATAGCCCTTAGAGGTCAAAATGGGGTTGTAAAATTATATAATTTCTGAATTCACACTGCATGTACACAGTCCCCATGACAACAATTTTTTCCCGACTACACAGGTGACTTTACACGACACTGTGATTTCATGCAGGCCTAATATATTGTACTTACACCAACATAAGTTTCTTTGGGACATAGCTTATATTTGTGGATTTTCATCGGTGGAAGCGTTGTAGATTTGAAGAATATAACCCACGCGTCTCTTTTCATTTCGTAGACCAGCTGTTACGTGACATTTTGATGAAACTTACTTATGAAATATTGTAAAGTGTAGGCCTATATTTAATTACCTTAACAGGTATAGAAACAATTTTTTTTTTTTTTTTAACTCTTAACCATAGTACCACCTCCCTTTAAAGAAACGATCTGGAGTGAAACTCTGAGATCGATTACAAAAATAATAGATATAATTTTAATATCAAAGGATTTCTCGGACGATTGAACGACTCATGCTGTTTATAAGAAAACAACTTGGTACTTCATCTACGAGTTATAATCATGAAATTTAAATTTGCGCATTTATTCGTCAATAATATGGATATTTTTACTGCTTCCTGTTCAAACATATTAATTAGAGTGAATTCATGTGCACTTTTTGCATTTTCTTTGAAAACCGTTAAAAGCAGACCACATTGGCACTGATATTTATGTGGACCTGTAGGCCATAAGGCCTTCTCTACCACTCAGTCAGAGCAAAAACATGAAATACACATTAATAATAATAATAATAATAATAACAATAAAAATAATAAATGAAAACAAGAAATGATATACCTGAATACAAGAATCTGCAAATCCTCGAACATGAACCATCTCACTCTGTTTCGAAATATTGCAGAGTCGAGTTTCATGACGGTAGAGGTCCAGAGGCAACTTGAAAGCTAAATGCGCTGTTTTTCCTCCAGCAAGTAAAGTTGCTGCGATCCCGGATGAAGCCACGGCTATTGCACTTTTCTGTCTTTTCCGATTCTACCAACAATAAGTTTATGAGGAAGGTTTTTCCAGGAGCATCCAAAAAATAGTTGTCCAGTCTCAGAATGATCACTGGCCATCAATATGTCATACTCTTTTTTTTATCGCTATTTAGTTTGGCTCGTTTTCGTGAACTAACTCTGATAATTCGACTACGTCATAAGAAACCTCTCTCAGTAACTCACGGTTGGCTGAATCAGTATTTTGGGTATGCGAAGGAATAGGAAGGCCGTATTGCTGTAGGTGGTGGCTAGACATAGCAAAGACCAAATCCTCCAACAAAATCAAGGTTTTGTTGTACACAATAGGCCTATTGGGCAGCCCTTCCTCTTGGCACATCATTTGAAGATTCCTTTTTACTTCCGTCCTGCTGTCCTTGTAATTCTCCCGTATTTATTGGCTTTTGAAAAAAAAATGTAACAGCGAAAATAACGTATCACATTCTCTTTAAAACGAAACTAAACTAAATTCATTCCAAATGCAACAAATTCAGTCTTGTTTAAAAGAGATCAAAATCGATTAGGAAACTAAACAAATCTGGTTTTTTAGAAAAAATACAATAACGAAAATAATGTATCAAAATCTTTTTTGCACGACGTAACTAATTAGTGGTACTTACGAATATTGTTGCCGTAGATCGTAACTTGACATTCCCGCACGCAATCTGGTTGCTATGAAAACAAAAGAAATCTCCGTGCGGTAAAAATTACAAAAAGCACAAGTGCCGTAAGTAAAATCATCATAATACAAGCATTTATGGAAGACCGGAACCAAGGCCCCCCAGTTTGTGGCGACTTTAACAGGACAAATATTCGGTCCCCATAACAACCAACACATGAGAATCACTTTCTGAGATATAACATCCATCTTCAATAGTGTATATACATAATATTTTCAGCTAATATCTCAATTAATATAAATAAATTTATATAAATATTCATCGTGCAATAATAGCATGCAATACTCGTGCCGTAAGCGCACAACGGATCTCGGAAATTGAAAAAACTCGGCGCAAGCTCCTCGTTTTTTCGAACTCTTTCCTCGATCCGTATGCACCGCTTACGGCACTTGTATCGCAATGTACTATTGTAAAACGAAGAAAAGCTAAAAAGCCTGAACAACCTCTTCTGTTATAATGGTTAAAAATACAGTAAAGCGCAATTGCTAAGAGCGAATTTACAGTAAGCGTGTTGAAGAGCAGCAGAAGCAAACATGTTCATATCACCATTTTTTAGCATTTTACAGATATATAATTTACCATTATGTGCTATGATAATGTAATTAAAAATTAAGCAGGAAATTATATAATGATACTGGGTGAACTCTCTTTCGCAATACAGGGCTAGGCTAACAATAAGAAAGCAGATCAACTCTTTAACAATAGAACCCAAGGCCATCTATATTTACTTTGTGTTACAAAATAGTTTAGAAACATTTATAGGAATTCTATCGTCGACAGCCGTTCTCATTTTATATCTATTAGGCCTACATGAAATCACAGTGTCATGCAAAGTCACCTGTGTAGTCTGAACAAAATAATGTTGTAAAGGGGACTGTGCACATGCAGTGTGAATTCCTTTT
Source organism: Ectobius pallidus (assembly GCA_964059195.1). Taxonomy (NCBI): domain Eukaryota; kingdom Metazoa; phylum Arthropoda; class Insecta; order Blattodea; family Ectobiidae; genus Ectobius; species Ectobius pallidus. The sequence goes on from CAXKWD010000005.1 coordinate 123,021,356, forward strand.
GGTGAATTCAGAAATTACATAATTTTTAAACCCCATTTTCGCCTTTAGAGGATAAAGATTTTGAAATCCTTTCTTAGTGGCCATCATGAGCCTATGAGCAATATGTGTACCAAGTTTCACTCTCCTAGGCTGTATAGTTTTTTTAGATACTGTGATCAGTCAGTCAATGCGTTTTGGCTTTTATATATATATAGAGAAGAAAACTTGGATTAATTCTAGCCTTAAATAAGATACTGATATTTAGGCCACTGCTTGCTGCAGTGAGCAGAATATTACCTGAATATGAATTACAAATATTGTGTTTGGAAATTATTTGACAGTTCAGTTGAATTTATTTGTCTTCTAGCAGCATAGTCATGATAATTGGATCCATTGTTATATTTTGTACGACATATTATTAAATATATTCATAAATTTATTTTATGGTCAATAGACCAAATTCCATGTGGGCCTACTCTATATCAGTCCGGTATTGCTATCGATCGGGAATTATTTCTACAAATCTGCAAAACAGTAAGAAATATCAGAAGTCGCAGAAACATTCATCTTTACTTTCTGGTGCATTACTTTCACTGTACCTTCTAATATTTTAGGGCCTGATTATTATTACTAGTATTTTCTCCTACTATTACGCGGCCTCATCCACAAACTCCACGGACATTTTCCGGTGTCTCTTTGTCGGACGTGCATAGCTATAATAATGGAATATAATCACCATACATAAAGTAAATGCAGATGCAGACGAAGTGGAACATCAGTATGCAAGCAACTGCATTCGCTTCTGAAACTGTCGACACGAAGACAGGTCGCTGCACCGACATGAACTACCGGAAGTCAACCGAATTATATGCAAATTGTCTAAATATAATATCTTCTGCATCCGTTGCAACAGCAGCACACAAATTCAAATAAATGTATTGCGCATATTAAATTTTTTAAGCTCTGACGAAATAGTTTACTGCATGTTAAAAATGCTCACTTTATAGTCATTTTCATATACAACAGGCCCTTTCATGTTGTATTATTCGAATCCTGAAGTTCGGTCACAACTTAATATATATTATGACTTTTAAAGTGATGTGGAAGTTTCAGTGAAGCTATACCATCCCTAGTGAGTGTACAGGTAGGGGGAAAATAGCGGACCAACTCTTGTAGCTGATTTCAGAGCCTTGTGATACGTTTACCCTTAGCAAACAGGGATGGCGGTTGAGGCCAGGTAGGTTCCCTCACCCGCAAGCACCCTCACATTTACAAACCAGGAGATTAGGACCAACCGTAATTTCCTCCCCATGAGTCACCTAGTCTACTTCAATCAGTCAATCTTTGATTTTTTAATATGCCATTTTATCTTAAAATGTTTGTTATATATCAGTTCTACACATAATTACAAGAAAAATCACACCAAACAATGTATAATTTAATTTAATAGGAACATTTACGAGTCGTCTTAGTGACTTACTTCTTCATTTGTTAGAAATGTTTTGAATTCCGTGCTATCCTGTGAATGCCGCTAGGTATGCGCAGTGGCTCATATCGGCAGCTTAGATATTTTAGTCGGTCGACTTTTTTCCCCTGCCTGTACATTTTTAGTGAAAGTGAATTATTGATCCTACATTTTGCCAAACAATACACATTCATTAAGGATAGTGCACCATTGCTAGTGATTGTAGGCTACACTTTCACTATCCCCAGATAGGAAATGTGAACCAATGTTATGCAATAATAAAAGTCATCTTTTGGAAAGTGAATGTTATTTTATAACATGAAATGTCAGGTTTGAATATAAAAAATCATTTTAATTCTTATTTTTTAACCTTACAATAGTATATGTGGCATTCTTTGTTTCTTAGGTCGAATGCTAATGAATACGTAGAGCTAATGTGAACCTTATGTAACATTTAAGTTACCTTAACAGCAGCATTTCTTATTTGTTAGCTAGAATGTGGGTACACAGTGATAATATGAACCTTAAGTAACATTTCTTTTTAAATTATCTAAAAGCCACTTTTTTTATTCTTAGGTTGAATTCTAATGAACACATAAGCGCTAATATGAACCTTAACATCTAAATGCAAACACATTTTTATTGTTGGACGCTATGTACCTCACTTGTACACATCCACTGATCAGGGCCAGTGGTGGTATGCCTTCTCTAGTTGATTTGTATTATTCATTTATTGGTAAGCTTTCACTGATGATTTTAGTGATGGTATAGGCATACATTATGCATTCACTAGATAAGGTGAAGTTTCCATATCCATCCACTTCCACTATAACGTATACACAGGATTATAAAAGAAGTACAATTGAAAATGAAGATGTTATTTAATTGCAAATATAATTTGTAACTCATCACAAAACTTTGTCAATTATAATTATTGAACAGTATTTAGTAGGCCTAGTAATATAGATGAAAACTTGAAATTATGGTCAGAAAATCCTTAGCAGAACTCTTAAAATGTATATTATAAAATTATCTATTGGTTTTCTCACTATTAGCCCTATATATCCTTTCCTATTGTAGTACGCCTCTATCTAGGATATCTTACTATTTCGATTTTATTAGGCGACCATTTTTAGCTTTCCCTTTAGACTTTTTTCTCCTTCCATAAATAGTTTTCTCTTCTCATAATTATATATTGGCTTTTGTGTTATCTTTTTTTTCTGCCTAAGTAGCTTTGTATTATTTTCCTTTACAGACTGCGACATAATGTATTTTGTAATATAAGTAAACAACGGAATAATCGAATATATGATATTATAGTGTGCAACATCGCACTCCATAATAAGGTAAAAAATATAATGCGAGACACTTACATGACTGTTTTCTTCTTCGGAATTGCTTTTTTTATTTCTTCATATTTCCGCGCAGCGCAAACATTGGTCTGGCTCGAGTGCATAGTCTGCTGGCTAGAGAGAGCTACTAGATAAATTAATTTCATGTAATTACTAGCACAAACCATTCAAATATTATTTCCGGATCTCAATGTATTATCAAAATCATAAGTAATTGTCGAGAAAATCCCGAAAGCAGTGGTTTTAAGTATAATCGTATTTATAACGTGAACACAGTGTATTCTAATTCACTAAACTCATGTAAACGCAATTTCAGTACGATTTTAGTTTGATGCAATGTCTATGACATAAACCCTAGACGAGCTAAGAAAGAAACCTGAAGTAAACAAAAACCAGTAAACTGTCTGTCTGTCTGTCTGTCTCTCTTTCTCTTTCTTTCTCTCTCTCTCTCTCTCTCTGTCTCTGTCTCTGTCTCTGTCTCTTTTTCTTAGGTCATACGAGTAATGTGGTAGAGTGAGACAAGCATATTGGTTTTGTTTATTTCAGATTTCTTTCTTAGAATGGCCAGAATTGGGGTCAATTCGGCTAGAAATAGGGATGGAACCTTACTTAATTCGTTTTCAATACCATGTAGATGCTGATCGTATTCAGATCATATTGAATAATATAGTAGTGCATTGTCCAGGATAGTAAATTTTTTTTCAGTATTTATGCCTCCGATTTGATAATTCACAAGATAGCCTAAGTCTTAATGCTAGATTTCTGAACAATTAAATTTCAATGTCGGCTTTTGTTTCTCTACTACCAACGTAAGAATTAAACCTATAGAGTAATGAGTTAACAAGCGTGGAAATCTTCGGTGAATTCAGATCTAAAGATTTTAATAGGAGACTCACGTTGTTATAACATTACGGACAGTGAATGAATTCACTACTTCAATCGACATGCTTCTTCTCACATCTCGAGAGAATTATGTTTCGTCATGAGGCAGTTTTCCGGTTTCCAGGTTTTCAACAAACAACAGACACAAATATTTTCTGGGTTATATTTTTTGGACTCTCAGGATCTCAAAAACATGGAGTTAGCCTATAGCGAAAATTCTAAATGGAATTTGAAGGTCGAATAAAAGTCCGCATTTGTGGTTATCTCTAGTATGCTTACTACTCGAGAAAATAAAAATGCTAATTTGGCTTTTTAAAACATTGCTATGGAAGCCAGGTCTTTTTGGGCCTAAGGGCATGGCCCAAGTTGACCTTGTGTAAATACGCATCTGTCTGCATACATACCTAACCAATGGAATCTCAACAATGTAAGCAAAATTCCCTCCCCTACTCCCTCCTCTTAGCTACGAGCCACTACTAATAATACATGGAATGGAGAAGACGTTTAGTGGACATGAACTATGAATAATTTGACATGCATGTGAACTTCCTTTCGTTGTTCCGCAGCCCCGTGGCATTTCTGCCTGCCTGCTTGATTACATTCACTCGCTTCGGGTCTAAACAAATTCATACAAGTTTCTTTTAAATCAACTCCTCTGGAAGTTCAAAGATGCTTTCTCTATTCAGAGTATTCATATCCTTAAATCCACAAATACATTAGGGTACTTTTTAGGGATGGGTCGATACCAGATTTTTTCGATACCAGATTTTTTCGATACTCGATACTCGATACCGATACATGATTTTTCCCTCGATACTCGATACTTCGATACTCGATACCTTCAACATTTCCAGTTTCAATAAATAGGTACATTAAAAATTAAAAGTTAAGAGAACTAAATTAATTAAGTGTGCATATTTAATGAGACAAAATTTAACAACACCAGTAGCCTATAATTATTTTTAAACTCTACATTAAAACTAAAAATAGTAGCATTCTTATTTAATCGCAGAATTGCAGGATTACCAAAGTATCGAAAAAGTACCGAGCGAGTTTTCTGAAGTAACGCTCGATGCCGATACCATGCAAGTATCGAGAGTATCGAGAGTATCGAGATATCGAAAGTATCGAGGATCCATCCCTAGTACTTTTAACTAGGGATGGGTCGATACCAGATTTTCTCGATACCGTCAACATTTCCAGTTTCAATAAATAGGTACATTAAAAATTAAAAGTTAAGAGAACTGTGAATTACCAATTAAGTGTGCATATTTAATGAGAGAAAATTTAATATCATCATTAGCCTATAATTATTTTTAAACTCTACATTAAAATTAAAATTAGGTTATCATCATTAGCCTATAATTATTTTTAAACTCTTCATTAAAACTAAAATTAGTTTTTGAAACAGTCCACTTACAGAAAAAATTAAGAATCTCTTCTGTTTGGATTTTAAAAGTCGGAAAGTCTTTACTTATTACTAGACAAAGGTCACAAAGTGGTTTTCTCCATTTCAAGGAGAAATAGAAGTATTTACTATATTTAGTAGACCATGAAAAGCAGAAAGAGATACCGCATTTCCTTAAATTGCAGAGTTACCAAACTATCAAAAAAGTACCAAGCGAGTTTTCTGAAGTATCGCTCGAGGCCGATACAATGCAAGTATCGAGAGTATCTCGGTATCATAAGTATCGAGGTCCCATCCCTACTTTTAACCTTTTTACTGCTATTGACGTATAAATTCGTCACCTTGAAAACTGTATAAAAACAGAGAAATAAGATAATTAGATTACTAACTAACTCCGTGGCGCTAACATCCCAGAAGGGATAAGGCCTACCACCCGACCGCTGCGTCATCTACCAAAGGCAGACGGCAGGATTGGGAGATAATTAGATTACTACTTTGGCCTATATAAAAAGTGAGGGTTTTTTATATTCAAGTTTGGATTATTATTTACACTGAAATTTTCCTTAATGCATTCAAAATTAGAGCCAGTTGATGATTTTACTTGATGATTACGTGTATACATACATAGCTGTGAGGGTATTTATCTTCAAGTTAGGTTTTATTTCTTTCCTCTTCACCTGTGAGACGAGTGTTTGGTAATCTTAGATCCTTGGGATCTCCGCACATAACCTATCCGACATTTTCATATTCATCCTATTCGCGCCTTGTTCGGAATGAATGCACGTGATTTCCTGCATAGAACTGTGTAAAGCAAACACATGATTTATTAGGCCTAATTAATTATTTTTTTAAAAGCGAAAAGTATTTTACTTCGCAAAATAACTGAAGAAACTCAAATTCTGACAAAAAAGAAAACTCGAATAGAATAATCTTTATTGGGGCAAAAGACGAAAATGGTTATCATTGCGTAAGTCCTGTTTGTCTTTTTAACTGCTACTTGACGAATAAATTCATCACGATAAAAAAATGCATAATTATTTGATAAATAGAATTATAATTTATGTTAAAACATGGGCATTTTTATTCAAATGTTATGGTTGTCACTCATAAAGACTAGATACTCTACTGAAATTTTTCATATTGATTTCATGATGGTTCACTCGATTCACTTATTGTTTATATTAATAATATTAATATTAATAAGTAAGTTTAGCTCATGCACTATTTCTGCTGAACTAGCCATTTTCATATTCATATTTATTCATATTTATTGTCATTGGACATTACAAAGAATGTATTGACATTGTCTTTACTAATCCTAATTACATTTATACCTATTCAATATGTTAATTAAATCTCTAAAATAATAACACTAAAATACAATATCATCCTTACAAGATTCAAACTCTTCTACACTATAAAACGCATGATTTGTAAGCCATTCTTGCACAACTGATTTAAATCTATGAAGACTTATGTCTGTGTTTGGTGGGAGCCTATTAAAAAGTTTCATACCTATATATTTAAAACTGTTCTGTACTTTAGTCAGTCTAGTAAAATCTTTATTCAGAAGACTTTTTTGTCTTGTGTTATATATATATATATGTACATCAGATCTTAAGTTAAAATCTAAAATATTTTCTTTAATATATAAAAGAGACTGCAATATATATACACTAGGTAGAGTAATAATCTTTAATTTCTTAAAATGCTCCCTGCAAGATTCTCTTAGGCTAGTGCCAGTTATACATCTAACTGCCTTCTTTTGCCAAATAAAAACTTGTTCCGAACTTTTGGAATTTCCCCAGAGTAGTACACCATATGTTAAATGAGAATGAAAATACGCATAATAAGCCTGTAGTATAAAATTAGTTTGTGTGTTTTGTTTCAATTTTCTTAACAGATATATAATTCTAGACAGCTTGGTACATAGGTGTTCACAGTGGATGGCCCAGTTTAATTTTGTGTCCAAGAATATACCCAATAGTTTAACACTTTTTATTTCTCTGTCACTAAGACCAACGGATTATTAGATTACCCTATTGATGGTTTTTCGAAATTGTTTATAGTTTTTCCCGTTCTTATAACTTGAAATTGAGTGTATTTGTTGTTTGGATATCCATTAACATTGCATTATAAAAGTACCAGAATCATCTTATGCGTTTATGCATCTTATGTTTCGTTTGGGGTATTCTTGTTACTCCCTGGGTAATGTTTGCTATGAAAATTCTAGCAAATAGAATATTACACTTATACTGTGATATTACTAAGAAGGTTATGGGTCCAAACATATGCAACAAAATCTACATTATTGTGAATCCAAACTTACAGTGTTATTGTTAAGAAGGGGAATGCTATTACCAACAAAGGCTTTATAACGGTTCTTTGCAACTATGGCATTCTTAGCTTTTCTCTCTGAATATGAACATATAAAATCTTGAGGAGATGGGAAGAATTAAAGACATTGACAATCCATTGATCTATGTGAAGAGGATCGCGATCTTTATAAATTGTGGTATGATGAAGATGAAAACGATAGTGTTTAAGTTATAGAAGAAGTTGACGATATTATGGAAGGTGACTGAGCCACCTGGAATGGAAGATATCGAAAGTGGAGATGACACCAACGATGAAGAATCAACTCTTTCAGGGTTTTCAGGTCAAAAAGTGGTCTAATATGGCATTATACACCTTTCCGTCAAGGATGGAGGCCAATCAAATTGTTGTTTGCAAAAAACTTGGCCTAATCAATGACATTAGATGCAAATACTGTAGGGAAGGTATTTTTTTTCTTTTTCTCCCTGACAACATGCTCGATATTATAAGAGTTATTATGCAGGCATGCTAATGGTCAAGGTCAAGAAGTTTTTGAGAATTACAACGAAACCTACCCAAATAATCGCAAAGAGTGGCATTACGTAACAAACCAGGAATTGTTGGTATTTATTGCTACACTACTAGCTGCAAGAAAGATTAATGGAATCGCAATAATATTTCTGAGTTATTGCACTAGCCATTTTTCATGGATGTTATGTCACCAGATTTCAAGTATTATCAGCAGTTTTGAGATCTGATGTTAAAAGAATTTGAAATATAATTATAGAGACAAGTGTTAAGTTTCAGGCATAAAATATGTATTTGGTATATTTATGAATGCGTGCATAAATACTCTATAATTACATCCCTATTTAACTGTTGATGAAAAACTAGCAACATTCTGTGGGTGTTGTCCATTTCGAGTTGACTCAAATCTAAGCCCGGGAAATACGGAATAAAAATATACGTATGTGCAGATACAAAAAATGGAATATCTGTAATCTGCAATTCTATACTGGCGTGATAGACAACCAGAGAGAGAAGTAAATCAAGAGCATCGTGTTGTTTTCGGTATACTTGATCCACATTTTTAATCCGGAAGAAGATTACAACTGACAATTCAGTACTACTAGCTGAATATTTTTTGGATCAGAATAATTTGTCAATAGACAAAAGTTGGAACTCTAAGAGCAAATAAAAGAGAGATACCACAAGAGTTTTTGACCTATTGCACACATAGAAGATTATTTGGATTCACGAAAAAGATTACTATTGTCTCATATGTTCCAAAAAAACTGTTATTTTGTTGTCCAAACAATAACATGATCACACTATTGTAAATAAAGAAGATAGGCCTATAAACCTATCTTAATTGCTCACGAGACTAAAAAAGAAAACACAGCTATGTACAGTCGGTCAAATAAAAAACGTCGGGACTCGTATGCAGTTAAAATTAAAGTTTTAACGCATTAGTTCACAAGTTTCCTATAAAAAACATAAAATACAGGACATTCTCGGAACATATGCGGCCATGCGACAGGAGGGAAAAAATATTAACAACGAGGGAAAAAATGAACTACGCGGAAAGCGCAACACACCATATTCAACTTAATGTATTGTCATAATTCATTTTGCTGCGTGTCATCGCGCCACATAGGCCTACAAATGCTTGCTTGAAAGAAAGTGTAGTTAGGGCTCTAACTGACCTGCATTTTTCGGCCTCTGAAGCATAGAGAAGGTTCCACATTTCTTAAAGACCATATTTCTTAATGCGACCGGAAGTTTTCATAGGAATCGTGGATCTGGCCAGCCGCGTTTTTCGATGCTAGATTGGTTGCAGAAGTTGAAGGTAAGTTATTGGTTTTGCACTACAAGTACCGGTATTATAAAATAAAATCTTTAAAAAATGCTCCTTGAATAATCATATTCCTTGCGAATTTATTAATTATTAATATTATAAGAATTTGCAACCAAGAATATGGCGGATGTGAGACATATAGCCACAGCCTTCTATACATGTTTGTTTTGGAACAAAACTGACTAAATAATCAAGAAAATACATGAATAGACAAGAGGCGTGTGTGAACCTAACCTTAAGTCTTCCTGTACATGCGCATATGCTCGTCCGTGATACTTAATCAAATACCGCCCGACGTTTTTTATTTGACCGACTGTACGAGTCGTTGGCCATACCGAATCTTCATGGAGATGGTGGATATCCCAGCTCTCAATGCGTATATTCTGTGTCACAAAAATATCCGAACTAGCAGAATGATTCAACAAGAAAGAGAAGTTTCTTCTAGAACTTACCCTGATGTTAGCTAAACCACATGTGGAAAAACGGGCAAGAAACCCAAATGGTCTGTTTGCAGAAGTCTTAAGAGCTATTGAAGCTATTGGAATAAAAGTAAAGAAGACGTATTCTACTGAAACCACCAAGGAAGACTCATAAAAAATGACAACAGTAAAAATCATTTCGCATAGAAACGAAACAAGTTTCATGTACATAAAGTACAGAAAAACCAGGGAACCAAAATTAGAGAAGATACACAAATGTGTCAAAATGTCCTAAATTAGAGAAGATACACAAATGTGTCAAAATGTCCTGGGTGTTAGAAAAATAATTGATATAGAAGACTTCAAAATACCGAAACCTAAAACTTTTCCATTATCTCAGCAAAACGACCATACATTTGTTACTAAATTCCATATTTTTAGAAATAAATCATCATTTTAATCTATTTAATGTCATTTTAAATTAAATCATGACCGTATGACCTGTAAGAAGTCTGTTTTTCATAGTGCTGACAAAAGGGTAATTGCGTTACCCTCATTGGTAACTACAAGTTTTAAAGTGTGCTTGGTATCAAAGGGGTTAATAACTAATTTATTGGATATTCTTTCATTAATTTATTTTGATTATTCCATTCGTACTACGCATATCGGATTTGACCAGTAACATTTAGCAATGCCTTGGATATCGACCAATCACAATAGTTTATCTTATAATATGCTTGTAAGGGTCGCAAAGATGCAATTTTATCTGAATACGTGAAGGTATCAATATGCAGTGATTAATACGTCACATAATATGTGTAAAATATTGCTGCCTGTGAACAGAATAAAACACATTATTTTATTTAACATAATTTACCGCTGAAACATTTTAAATGTGCACTAAATTTATTAAAAACGCAATTTCGATTGGGTGCCAGCCTGTTCGTGTGTTTTTATTGTTCTGAACTTAGATTATCTTAATCAGGTTAACTATTTCTCATCCCCACTATTGACAGCATTGGTTAGTTTCTGGTAACACATTAATATGACGTAATCTGATTGCTGTCATGGGGATTTTATTTAAAAAAACACAAAGTGTTCATTCTATTATTTATATTATCTGATATATTTTATTCATGGAATAGTCTCTCGTGGGATTACCCATGAGAAACCATGGAGCGAAGTATTCTAGCTGATACTCTACGACAAGTAGTTCTGACGCCATGAAATGGAAATCAGCACACTCCTCTATCTCGTATGACTTGCTTAAAGAAAGAAATAACAAAATCTTCCTGAAGACATCAAAATAAATCACGATAACCTACAGTGCATGTCTAAATCATAATACAGATCTTAAATCTTAGAGTGGATACACTTTATAACCTGCACTTAACCCAGTACAATAGTAATGATACATTATCCAGACAGAATCCCCTATATCATTCATACAGGTGTTCAGGTTAGGTTGGGTGGGGTCAAGGAATTTCAGAAATTAAGCGAAATTGAGCTGCTGTAAATCAAAATGCTGTCGATTAAAATACAAATGTAGAGAAAGATTCTTGGCGGCACAATGTAGCCTAAAACACGAAAAACTCAGTCTCATAGTTGTGATTTTAATTTATTTTAAATATACAGTTCTTTTCATTAGTAAATCCATGATCCATAATACTGGCTGATACTTATCGCTTCCGTAGAAGTTATTCTTTACCTACATATATTATTACTTTTAAAACATCTGGCTACAGTTATTGTGTTCTACCTTGGTTATTTTATAACGTCAAGTAACAGATCTTCCTCTTTCGAGATTAGGTAATTAGATTAACACGGATAACAATAAGACTGCAAGCATAATGCGTATACAGTGTTGTACCGTACATCTATATTGTTTACCTGTTTCGTATTAGTTTATAATACAATATATTATATATGTTATATTAAGTATAGGTATGCAGTATTATATTAGGTTTCTCATAAACAATATCGGTTCTTAAGACTTGTGTTTTGTAAGATTTAAATGGTTTTATTTTGTAGTCCTATTTGTAGAATGTTATGGTTATTATTGTATATATTGTGAAATAAAATACGGCTAAAAACTATAGAATCTAACGACCTTTACTTTGAAGATTAGTTTAATTTCTTGTCAGAAAATATTCCAAGTTTTGCTTAAAACCGATAATACTTATGAGACAGTATCTGTGTTATTTTATTATGTTGTATTAACATCACATGAAACTATAGTTTAATAACATATTACATTAGAATATTAAATTGCAGTATATTACATTAATCTGCGTTGAATTAGTCCAGAAGTGTAGAAAACTATTTTATTCTTTCGTCATTTTAAATAATCCCAGGATAGTTGCTGAATAAATTACAAATGCTTATTTGTTCACAGTTAGGCTACTAGCAACTTCTTCTGGGGTTACTGATTTTTCTGGCTGTTTACTGAGCCTCTTCAGTCCTAGTATTAACGATTAGCTACAGTTTTTAATAACTTCCTGTGCGCAATATTTAAAGTCATATGGTTATAAGCCAATCAGAGGAGCTGGCACTGTTACACCACTTAGGCCTAGTACTCGTATTTTGCAGTTTGCTATGGTACGAGCCATGTCGTTGTATAACGATTTCGCATAACTTCACCCGTATAACTTACACCTTAGGCCTAACCATTGCGAGCAGTCTAGTCCTTGTGAATATGTTAATGATCTTGTCTTGGTTCGCCTTTCGCCTTATAGTATATTGCTTATAATGCATTATATTACATTGTTATTATATTATATTGTATTGTTATAACTCTATCTGCGAGGTTTAGCGGTTAACCCTGCTGGTTACGGTTCCCCAGACCCGGGTTCGATCTCTGCTAGGTCTGAAGTAGGTGCACTCAGCCTCGCGAGGAAAGCTGAGGAGGTATTTACTAAAGAAGGTGGCTCCGGTCCTGAAGACCAGCAATAGTGGTCTTTGGCGTGCGTGCTTATCATATGCCTCTTTTCTTCTGCTGAAGGTGGAGGTAGATGACGCAGCGGTCAGGTGGTAGGCTTTGTCCCGACGGTATGTAGCGCCACGGGTTTAGTTATAATATTATAATATGGGCCTATTACATATCAGTGATGAAAACGGAATGAGAATTTGTCCCATAAGAATCTTCATTTCAAATCCTGGTTAATTGAAAAGGTTTGGAAAAATGGGGAGAAAATCTACCAATATCTTTTATTGCTTGAATAAGGAGCAACGGACTGGCGGACAAAGAAGATGAGGAAAGGATTAAGAAATGTTTTATGAAGGCGTGATAGCTCAAGTTCGAGAAAGTGGCAATTTGTTGAGCGGCAGTGGAGAGTGAGGGATAGGTTTAGTATGTTTGTGTTTATTTTGTATTTTATTTATTTATTTTTCTTTCTATTTCTGTGTTTTGAATAAGCATGTACGATCCATGGGTACACATGTAAATGTATGCAATCGGAATGTAAAAAGTACCTCTCTCTCTCTCTCTCTCTCTCTCTCTCTCTCTCTCTCTCTCTCTCTCTCTCTCTAATCCTATTTCCCCATGTTGGGGCGAAGGGCCTCCAAGTGGAGGTTTCTGTACCTATGTGAATTTTGTTATGCTTATTATCCTAGGGGGGCAGAGGGACAGGTGGTAAGCCCATCGCCTATCAACCCCCCTCCGGAAACAAAGGTATTACTTGGACGTGAAAGGGCCGATAAATGTTGTCCAGAGGCTCTAATTTAGGCTTGGAGTTCACGACACGGCCCCCCCCCCCAGCTTAAAGTCCCTCCGTGTCCAGGATTTTAAGTCCTGAAAACCCCATCGACTGCGGCCGGGTTTGAGCCCGCGACCTTCGGATCTAGAGGCGGGCACGCTACCTCTAGAACACCGCAGCCGACAAAAAGTACTTAATATAGGCTAATAAAAGCACTTGCTAACTAACTATTTCATGTGAAAATATCTATAATCCGAACGATCTTTAAAATCTTTTTCGCATTACGAATTTCCTTATCATTTGGTATGCAGCCCCGGCTAGACCAGTAACACAAGGCTGGGAAGATTTCACTTCTGTCGCAAGGTGCAGCTCACAGGACAGATATCCCGTCAAACTCAAGAAACAAACATATCCTTTAAGAAGAATTTATCAAAACAGTTGTTATTCATCGATAAGGAAAGCTAGGGAGAACAAAAGGAACTGGTTTACATGAAGGGGATGGCAGATGAAGTGGCGTCACCATCACCTGGAGGACTGCATCCGTCACATCATGGGGGGCAGACGTCATGCTAAATTTGTTAGTTGTACCTCTAAGCCTTAGTGTTATCCTTCTTCTCATGTTCTTCCACCAGGACACTGATTTTGAATATCAAATAAGTCCGTATTGTCTCCCTCTTAGCATTCAATGCATGCGAACTTCGCGACTTAAGATATTAATAATTTTGAAGAGCTAGGGGACAGAAGAGTACTACAAGAGGTGAAATGTTAAAATTGTGGTGAATATGGAATAAAACTAAATTTATTTGAAAACTAGTACACCTATAACAATATGAAAATACTGGTATTCTATTAAAGCACTGAAAAATATTAGCATCAATTAAAAACATCTTACGTGAAACCATAATTTCCTTTGCCAGAATAAAAGTTTTATGTCTATTATTGTTTGTCTATTATATATGACAATCTCTTCATGTGAATTGGTTGTAAAAATGATTATTTATGTTGTTACCACATCGCATTGCAAACCCCGAAGGATACACAACTTAAGAAAAATCTGATTAATATACTCACGTAACTTTATTTACCTTAAATATGTCAATACACCTTTCTCACTTCACATTCTGATATAGAATAAGAGGCTGTACAGGTGGTACCAAAAGTTTAAGGCCACCAGCATATTTTGAAGAAATTTGCTTTGTACTTTGTACTTTTGGGCTGAACAAACTGATTTTTTGTTTGTTTATTGTGATAGTTATGAGATGCTTGGAAATGAAAATAAAATGGAATTACTGGTATTTTCTTCACTTTTACGATTTTTTAAAAATATATCGATAATTTAAAATCACTACATTTTATAACGTTTCAGGGCATGGGAATTCTATAATAATACAAATAACGGGTTACTTTTTTGTATGATGGTACATGTATAGTTACACAAGAAATTGATACCTAAGGGCACTATCTGGATGTGTTTTTATAAAAATTAACACAGCTGAGACTGTTTTTAATATTCCAGAAAAAGTTACTACGATTAACACATTTGAAAGAGTGAATGTCGAGTACAGGAAATGAATAATTTTAAATGTGGACCGTGCTGCACTATCCTGAGTAGCTCCAGACTAGTATCCGGCATTGTTACGATGCCAATAGCTTAATTGAGAATACTCGACATTCACTTTTTCAAATGTGTTAATCGTAGTAACTTTTTCTGGAATATTAAAAAAAGTTTCACCTGTATTAATTTTTACAAAAACACATCCAGATAGTGTCCTCAGGCATCAATTTGTTGTGTAACTATACATGTACCATCATACAAAAAAGTAACCCGTTATTTGTATTATTATAGAATTACCATGCCCTGAAACGTTATAAAATGTAGTATTTTAAATTATAGATATATTTTTTAAAAAATCGTAAAAGTGAAGAAAATAGCTGTAATTCCATTTTATTTTCATTTCCAAGCATCTCATAACAATCACAATAAACAAACAAAAAATCAGTTAATACAGCCCAAAAGTATAAAGCACATACGCATTTCTTTCAAATATGCTGGTGGCCTTAAATTTTTGGTACCACCTGTATTGCAAAGAGCGCTATTATTCTGATGGAATAACAAACAATTTATAAAACTCAAATACAAGGGAATAGGTGAAATTGTTATAATACATATTATACCTTACTTTTCTCTTACTCATTACTAGTAGATGACTTAAAAGGAAAGATGTAATTTGCAAAGTTGGCAGTTTTGGGTTCGAATTCCAGTGTAAGAGGAATTTTTCTCCCAAAATAGGTATTCTAATAAGATGTTCACTGCTACTCGCGTATAAATGAGTCACATAAAAACGGTATACAAGAAGATATATAAGATTAATATAGTAATAATTTATGCAAACTGTGATGATTTTTACCCACGTGTTAGAATTATCACTTATGAAGACCAGCTGTTCTACTAAAATTTCCCTAATTGATTCGAAACATAGAACTCACTGATACTTTCACTTAATGACTGCTTATATAAACAATAAGTTTCAAAATCAAATCAGAAAGCGAATATCATTGTCATTAATTTTTTAGTTTTCTATTAGGGATGAGCATCGATAATTAAAACACTGATATGAACTACTATACTGTGAACATACAGTACATCGATGTTTATTAAAAAGTCGTGGTTTCTGAAAATTAGGCAAAATTCATTTAAATAAACTGAAATATTTCCATGAAAATTATCAATGTAAAAAATCGACGTTTTGGGAAATTAGGCTCCTGTAAATAAAATTTTAATTGAGAACCAAGGTAGACCCATAACGTATAGAGGCCAATTAATCTTTTTTTTTTATTATAAAAAATTCGATGTCTGGGAGAAACTTCGATGTAGTAAACACATCGGTTGTTTTCCATCGATGTAGAAAACTAGGCATATAGCGATAACTTATGCGTTGATTCAGTCATTCTGACAACTTATCACTGAAACGTCCATGTCTACTGATTGGCATTTGGAACTCAACTGCCGTTAATGTCATCTTAACAATCGGAACCGCTGTTTCTTCATTCGAGTACACTGTCTTCAAGTGCTCTTGTTCTCACGAGGCTGAGTAACCTGCGTTCAGACTTCCCTTCTTCAGCGAAATTTAATGAAGTAGGCCTTCTTGGAATCGAATGGGCCTTTAGAGTAGTTGGCAGTACTAACCACTCTCTACCCAGAAAATGTAGGCAGTTTCGTTAAAATGCTTCAAGACATCTTCTTATAATTTGACTATATTAGGCCTAAACTTTATAGTCGCACATGTCCTCACAAGCTCAAAAGATCTAACTTGTTAATAATTATCAAACAAGTAATTATGGGATATAAAATGTTATATCTTAAAACAGTACAACATATCTAGTAAATATGATAACATGTTATTAACTAGACATTTACAGGTCTCTAGCGTTTAATATATAGTTTAAAAGGATTGTCTGATGTCAGTAAATCTTGATTGTGAAGTTGTCATTCTAGAACTCTCATCAGCAGAAATTGTATTGCGTTACATGAAAGAATTTGTTTTCATCATAACGTATTGTTTTTCCTTATCTTATTTTAAATTATAAGAAAATTTCTTACGAACATCAAACTAAATTTCTTAAAATAATTACCAAAGAAACGATTTAACAAATTCAAGTGTGAATTATCTGCTCTTCTGTGTAAAGAAGCACACTGTTCTGTAGCCTAGATGAATAATTGTGCTGTTAGACGTGTAAATTGCATGTGATCTGTAATAGTTTAGTTAGAAGAAAAAAAAATACCATTTATTTTACAGTGCTGCATGCCTTTCATTACTAATAATTATTGTAATAACTTGCCAATTTTTTTTATCTATTATAATACTAACTAAGTCTATTAATTATGTATAATTATTTGTGTATTTATTTATTTTACACCATTAAGCATGTATATGCAATAGGAATAGTCAACGTATTAAAAAGAAGTAATTACATTAAAAATATGATCTTCTAGATATTCTCTAACAGTGTAAAAGTTTTTTTTTTTTCAAAAGTAAAGTCTTAACACTATCTCGAAACTTCTAAAATTCCTGATATTTCTAATTTCTAGAGGCAATGTGTTGTAAAACTTAGTACCTAAACTATTATGAATGTTAAGGGATTTTTGCAGTCTACACTGTGGAGCAACCAAATTATCTGCCTCTAGTGTTATGTACATCATTAAAACACGCAGGATTAAAATCATTTCCATGACCGAATAAAACAGTTGATAGAACAAAAAGTGAAGCCACTGTTAAAATACTTAATTCAATAATAATAGGTTTTCTATGCTCACATGGGTCACAGACTTTCAAAATTCTTTTTTTCACTTCACTTTTTTCACTTTAAAAACATCTTGTGCCCCTGTATTGTTGCCCCATAGTAAATATCATAATTCAAGTGTGAATGGAAGAGACTGTAGTACGAATTTAAAAGCGCTGTTGTTGCTGGAACAAGCTCCTTCAATCTTCTCAATACCTTTGGCAACTTTTACACAGTTCTTGTGTATGAAATTTCCAGTTAATTTTACTGTCCAGCCAAAAGCCTGACGTAGGCCTATCCCATATCATGTATTGGTAAAATGGATTAACAAAATACAACCAAACAGGTTCGAAATTTGCGAAGACCTATGTTAATCCTACCATTTGTAAAAACACATGACAAAATTTATGCGAAACTTCACTTACTGGTGCCCTTTACCAGCTAGTGTTGCTGGCGAGGTGAGACTTAAAGCACACTTACGGAAGAGAAAGCAAAATTCTTTTTTTTTATCTTACGATCTTAAAAATGACTATTTTTATTTAATATAATGGCTAGTTTTGTCTAATGGCATCTGGCAACCCTGGGCTGGAACCTACTCTGTTTAGACGTTAATCCGGTGTGGATAACTATTGAGACTCCAGTTCTTGCTTTACTAAAACAGTTCTTTCTATTTAAATACTAAAACAGATCGACAATACAAAGCAGAAATACATAAACTCAAATAGAGGTAATGACTGTGTGAAAAACGATTGTGTCTGACAAATGAATTCCGCTCAAGGGACTGAACTGTGTATTGAGGGAGACAGAAGACGGCAGCTTTGATCTCTCACTCTGCAATAGTGATATATTGATGACTGGGAACGTTTGTAAATCAGCGAAGGTACAGACAAACCAATCAAGTTCCCAGGATACCACAACACGGCTATCAAAACCGTAAGGATTTACTAGTCTTCTCCATTGAAGAGGAAAATTAAGAATGCCCCTATTGTGCTTGGCCAATTTTGAAGTTCAAAACATCAGCGAATGAAGGATTGTCAAGTAGAAAGAGTTTATCGTTGAAGTTATGATGAATCGTAGGCAGTGGTGTAAATATATTCTGTAATTCTAAAGTGCAGTGAAGTCTCGACGGAACGATTTTGTAAGTAAAGTAAAATGTTCCCTATACAGCCCATGGAGACCCAGAGGGTTCCAGGAGGTTAAAGCTCCCAGATTTTAGACATTCGGCACGTGAAGGTGGTAAGGTTGTCCTATACCCCCAGGTTTGCTCCTGCTACTCATTTCTGTTAAAGGCTGAGTCGACCTCAGGGCCATAGTGCCACCAGAAGGATTAGGCCAATTGAAAAACTCCAACGACCTCATCGGGGATCAAACCCGAGATCTTCCGGTTTGTAGCGCAGCGCCTCACTACGCTATGATTTTTTATGATCCAGAAAACACATTGTTGTAGAGGGTATTATTGTTATATTAAACCATTACAAAAAGTTTTCTAATTTTGATGTTATATATTGAGCCACTCCAGTGATTGAAGTTCTTAAGTTTTTAGAAAAACTAATGTAATTTTAGCACATGAACTTGTTACTCTAACCTTCAGTTAATACACTACACTACAACTTCACACTATGTCCAACACTATTTGCTCGTTTTGAGCGAACACTTTTTACTTTACAGTATCAGTCAAGGAAAACTTCAGCAAATGGGAAAGGCTACGTAAATTATTTTTTTTGGCTCTTTTGGAAAAATTGAATTTGACAATCTTTCACTTTTTCAAGGAGAGGGAAAACAAAAAAGACCTTATTGTGTCCAGGATCACTAAATGACATTAGGGACTGTCAATATGGAAGAAGCTCAATGCAGATTTATTAAGATGATTATGCAATATAAATTTCAAGAGAAAGAAAGTATTATAACCTACTGGTTCGCAGATTTGAAATTACAAAGCTAACAATAAGTTAAACATTGCAACAACAATAAACACTGCTAAGGAGGCATAAGAAGAAGCTTAACTTCAGCAATTAAATTAATTATTATCAATTTAAATTATTGGGAACCACCTATTTAGTGTCCATGGTGTTCAAGTCGACAAAATATAAAAAATTATTAATTTTTACACTAACCTCCAGAAAATCATATAATATTTTGTAAAAACAAGAATTCATTTGTTCTTATGTACCAATAAATAGTTTGAAATTTTTTTTTATCTATTGGTGAATATATATTATATCGCTTGAACACCTTTTTCTATTAAATTCTTAACCATACCAAATCAGAGCAAACTTCACAAACAGGGATGGCTCTTCTTGCTCTGAGCATGAATCCATTAATTCATCGCTAAGCATATAAGATAATATGCGTGCAAAAGTCAATTGGGTAATCGCTTTCTTTAGTTACTCAGTACTAAAGGCAGGAGAAATTAATAATCCTAAAAGCTATGATTTTCAATCCAGAGATATGCTTTTCTAACGTAAGTCGAAAATCGTATTTTGATATAAGCTATTGGTCTGAGGAAAGTTAAGTGTAAAATACCAGAGATGAGAAGAAAAGCAGCGAAGGATAACAACAAGGAAAGATAGTAACAAAATAATATTTACACTGTTTTGGGGCGTATCCATGATTAGAGAATTATTACAGTTCAACTCGTAGCGATGGTCCAGTGATGAACTGCAGTTTTGTTAAAGTTGGTGTGGGAAAAGATGAGAGATAAATGGAATCTTGAAGGTCCTGAGTACTATCCAATGTGTTCGACCAACCGCGGCTTTCTGACCAGGAGATCCTGACCCGGATTTCTTCCTCCATCAATTTGTACTCTGCAATAATTATAAAATCATTTACCGCATTGCGCATACCTAATGTACTGCTGGATTTCAAGGATAATAATTCTGATTTTTATCTCTAATGGTAATGTAAAGAGACCACTTATACAAAATTCAAGAAATTGTAATCTAATACTGTTGCAAATTTAATTAGGAAATTGCATGCAACAGAATATTTCATTGACAAAAAAGTCCATCTTCTTTTCTTCTTCATATACATATTTTTTATTCGCATTCGTCTCCCTTTTTTTAATTTTCTTCTTCTTTGGAAAGTCTCGAAATTCGGAAATACAGCATTTCACTTTGTGATAGTCTTTAAAACTTTCCACATTAACTTTACAGGGTAAGGAATTTTAGGTGCAATTTCCATATGGTAAAATAAGGCAAAGTAGGGGGAAAATGGTGTACTAACTTATGTAACAAACTTACATTCACGGCTAATTCCAGTAAAATTGAAAGGTCAAAATGGAATACTATATATAAATCATTATTTCTCACTGTTGCAGGCTTGGAGCTACGGAGTCCGGTAAAAATAAGAAGAGGAAATGGAATTATTTTTCATTGTTGTAGACGTCTCTTCGGTCCCTTGTTTCTTAAATTAAACAGGCTCACTACTCCCATGTTCACTGTAAGCTGATGAAAAGTAAATTAAAAGTTACTAAAAGTCTTTCATATTGGAACGAACACATGTTTTAATAACAATGCAATGAACGTCAAAAGTCATATCGGGTAAATGATAAAATGCGCTACAGGAGATCATTAAAAGGTTGCGGTAAAACACAAAGAAAATAGGGAAAGGGGATTATGGGCAAGATGAAGAAAAAAGTACTGGAAAATTGCCTCCCTTCTCAACTAGAGACAACATTTCACACTATGGTTTCATTCACAGGAGCTATAATTTGCCCTACAAAAAAGACGTGCACCTAAAAATCCTAACCCTGATGTTGAACCACTACTTTCAACAAAACTACGCAGATTCAACAAAAGATAGCAGATACTTGCTTTTCGATAACTGATTTACAGCTAAGCCAGGTCAGGGGTAAGTGTCTACTTAGGAACTAACTCGTGGAAAATGCAGGCATTTCAGGATCCTAGCACAACTTTTGACTTAAGTAATACGTGATTAATGAACAGTGGTAGAATGAATGATTATCAAGTGAAACCTGAATTTTATAATCTAGAGAAAACCTGCCTTAGTGCCGTTATGCTTTGACGCTCCCGCGGGGAATTTAACTAACTGGCATTAGCGGTAACGCGCCTAAGATTTTAGATTATTACAAGTAGATATGTCAGATACAAAGATAGTGAGTTGTGTGGCCTAGCCAGATTATTAAAGGGGAAAAAGTGTCTGCAATTTGCAGTGTATAGAATAACACGGAAGCTGTGGTTGACGCGTATACTTAAAGAGAAAGGATATGAACTAATTAGGTAAGAATCATACTCATAATTATCCTTATTTTAATAAGGAAATAGTTTTTATAACTTATTAAGGAGTAAGTTATAAAATCCTCTTCAATTTCTCACAAATTTAGCATCCTGTGGAGGTCCCAGAGCTATACATATTAGATTCTTTTAAACTAAACTAAAACTAAACTAAACCCCATGTTGCTACATACCTTTAAGGGACTAGCCCTGTCATTTGACCGCTGCGTCATCTACCACAAGCAGGTGGCAAGATTTGAGGCATGTGGTCAGCATGCAAACTCCCACGGCTATTATTGATTGCTTTATTGAACCGGAGCCGCTACTTCGTTATCAAGTAGCTTCTCAGTTTGTGTCACGAGGTTGAGGTCACCCCGTACCAGACCTTACCTCAGAAAAATCGAAGGAGGTACCGGAGAACGAACCCAGACTTGCGGGTCCGTAAACAAAAACTATACTAGACTAGACCACGCAGGCGGTCAGTAGGTTCTTTACACTTATGTAATTCGATGTTGTTTGTATCCAGTACTGCTATAGTTTTCTTTTGGTTCATGAGATAGTGTTAACAACGATTTACCTGCTAAATCTACTAGGATGACCCAGTAAACTTAATAATGCTTATAACCAGTATGACTAAAACACCTGAAATTTTGCCGAAGGTGCAAGAAGTGCCAACGAGGAGAGTCAAATTGTGAGCAGAGCAGGAAAAAGTTTGAATTTCCACACACAAGCCAAGACGTCCCAATTAGGGGCAATGCTGTCATATTAGTATCTAGAAACGCCATTGCTTAATCTTTTGACTGTTAGAAGCACAGATATAGAATGAATACAGTAATAATTTCTCTTAAAATATGAGGACTTTTATTAACGTGTTAGGATTGACATTCATGGAAATTAATAATTCTACTGAAATTTTGCTATTTAGTTTCCTATTTTCACCCACTGACGATTGCTTATATATTAATACATAAATTCATTTCTTAACAAAGTGCACTTTAGTGCCAATTAGAAGTAGAATACAGGCGACTGCCTTCATTTTCCTCCCACATCTTTATCCTGATGATAAAATAACAAATAAATAATTACAAAATTTCCAGAATATTAATTAATGATATTGTAGAGGACATTAAAAAGATCCGGCGTGCGGCGTGCAACCATTACTTGACTTGAGATCTAATAGGATTAAATAATATAATAATGCTCATCAATTCAATAATGTTATTATATGTAATTTATTAATAGCATATTCGCATTAGACAAATTCTTAATCTACATATTGCAAGTCTAAGATCAACGATATGCACGCAGACGTTTCCGATGCTTCTAGACACGTGTGCCCGAGGTCGCGGGTTCATTCCCGCCCCAGCTCAATTGCCCAAATGTGCATAAATGTGACAATCCCATCTCCATAGTCTTACTGGCATATACAATAATTCATATGGACAAAATTCCGGCACACCGGCATTGATCACAGGCCTAAATGCCAGTTCAACCCCATCGTAAAATAAAATAACACCAAATAATAAATCACCCGTATAATAACTGGGTAGGTCACCCAAATAATTACTGTGTGTGTCTATATATATATATATACACACACATATATATATATATACATATATATGTATATGTATATCCGAGACACCCGGTACCACTCAAATGTAAAAAAAAAATTAAAAAGTTGCACGTGTTCAGGAAAATGACAAATATGAATAAGATAGGCCTAATCTGAGCAGTTTCATTTTTTTATTTCCGCTTATTAAATTCATTTTCAAAAGCAACGTTGGAATAACAGCAGGGCGAACTTGAACATTCCGACAAACATGTCCGCAATCACACGTTTTCACGCCTATAATGGCCCGCGGGCCTCCGGTTGGACCACACAGACTTATATAAATTAAACTAAAGGATCCTAATTTATTGCTTAAGGCATCCAATGAACTATTCAATATAATCTTATAATATTAGTTTGGCATAGACCACAGTGTGATGTTTCCATTGCTGTCCCATTCCTCAGGGAGGTTATTACGCGTGCGCAGTGACCCAGAACTGTTGTCAGGACGCGGGTCACTGCGCAGCAGGCAGGCACCATCTCATCATCATTAGTGGAAGGCGGGTATAAGAAACTAGCGTTATTATCAGAATTTGATGCAAGTCGACGAGACTGGAAAGTGGTGTAGGCCTAACCGACGGGAAAGAATTTGGGTGGAGGCGGGAACTGCAATAGAAAAAGAAAACTCAATGAAGAGAATCCAAAAATTGGTGTGAGGACGGCGTACAGGATGGAAGAGAAATAGCTCTTTAAATTTATTTTCAGAGTGTATTCTTTGTGTTACATGTAGCAAGGGAATCTAATACCATGTCAGCAAAAAATTCGTAGCTTTCAGGCAAAAAAAATCATGAAATTTGTAACACTGTTTTTACTGAATAAGCTGTGTCCGTTCAATGCTGACAAGAAATTATTTTTGTTCTATTTTAACAGTTCTTTAATAAAGTTGACGCTTTCTGGATAGAGTAAATTAAAATAAAAAATTGGTGTCACTCGAAAGTAAAATAAATGGTGCAAAAATACGTTGCACAAACTTTCTCGCATATACGTGTTAAAGGCTAGCACAGAAAAAATTAAATTAAAGAGACAATTAAATTTTACGTATTACATTTTCATAAAACTAACAAGTATCTAGAACGGAAAGCATCAGGGTCGATCTTTATGTTCAATGCTTTTACCGTGAAATAAAATAATAATAATAATAATAATAATAATAATAATAATAATAATAATAATAAATGGCAGTAAAACTGCATATTATTAGTACTACTACTACGGGAAAATTCAAATATAAGTCGCACCTTGGGATGAGTCGGTCCCACCCAACCTATCCTCACCGATGCAGTTTCTTTTATACCATGATCTAGCATCAGGGTCGATCTTTATGTTCAATGCTTTTACCGTGAAATAAAATAATAATAATAATAATAATAATAATAAATGGCAGTAAAACTGCATATTATTAGTACTACTACTACGGGAAAATTCAAATATAAGTCGCACCTTGGGATGAGTCGGTCCCACCCAACCTATCCTCACCGATGCAGTTTCTTTTATACCATGATCTAGCGAATTCTTCTGTCCTTGTATTATGAAGAAACTCGTGACTGGACGTTGGAGGTGTGACTTCTTACCGCTAGACGAGAGGTGGCAGGCTGACAAACCTTGCGGGAGATATAATATGCACATTTTCAAAACCTACAAACAGTGTATCGTACATTATTCGAAAATGCAAGGGCGCTTCGCTACGGCTCCCGCCTCCGCTTCGCGCACTTAACTATGTGGTTAGTGTTATGCATTATTTAGCTATGTGAAGAGGTGGATACAAGACACTTGCGACAATATACAAGGGCAGTTGGTCACTCTGCTTCGCTCAGAAACAAAATACATCACACAGTCCGTGCAAATGTGAATATCGAATGGGGGAGCTTAAGGGGCGACTTATATTTGAATTTCGCCACTACTACTACTACTACTACTTAGGTTATATTGCACGCCTTAACTGCATGTAGGTCATATCACGTGTTTAGTAGGCTATGTTTGCGTGAACCATTAGTCTATATCAGCATTTCTTAACCTTTTTGAACCCGAGGACTTCTAAAATGTCTAGAAAACTTTACGGACCCCTAATTTTACATCCCATTGTTAAAAGTAGGCTATATGTATTCCTATATTCTTAATATTTGGGGTATTAAATTATAGGTCGTTATAACGAAATACATTTTTTTTAAATCCGACGGAAACTCAGTTATTGAATTGGAATGAAAATATTGACAGTAAAATTATATTTTGAACTGACTTTAATATGTATTACCATTTTGATAATATAATTAGGAATTATGTTATTACTCACTTTTAATGAGACGGTTGAGCTTGTCGCCTCTTGCAGAGTTCCTGGATATTTGGCTCAATATTAGTCAAATTTAGTCGAAGATCAGCAGATACATTAAGTCGGTTTCTGTATTATGTTTTTAGTTAAACGAGCATAGGTTGTTGAAAACTGCATGGCGCCTCCAATAACAAAATTCCGACAAAGTCTTATTTTTTAGGGTTTTGAATGAAAGAGGGAACCATAGACGTCAGTGCATCAGGGATTTGAAACTGTGGTCCGTAACTGCAAAAGTAAGGAAACTTGCAATATGACCTGTATTTTCGAAGATTTTAAAAACTTTGACATCTAGTGTCCATTTTATGTGAAAAATCTCTACTTCTTTACTTCCCACTTGCTTTATGATATCTTTTAATTAATTATGTCTGCGCACCACAGGTTGAGAAACGCTGGTCTATATTAACAACTCATTTGCGTCATGTTTCTATTGTTTAGTGATGTCTTCTAATGCGGTATTCAGTTTAAACGATTAGTAGTAGTAGTGTGTGTATTTATTTTCACAAAAAAATTCTCACATATAAATCACATTATTTACATTAACCGGCGCACGGGTCGGTGTCGACCATACGTGCTCACTGCATACACTTAAATTATTACCCCATAAAAAAACCCAATTGAAAAAAAACTATATTCTATTATTTACATAACCCCAGACGTAACCCCCCACCCCCAAACAAGTAAAAATTTCATAGACACATAGACATTATTAAGACAAAAAACAAAAAGATAATAATAATAAAAGAAAAATAATACTTAGATTTCCTTAATTCTCTAAATCTAGGCTTTCTCTCATACATCTCACTTTCTTCAGAAATTTACATAACCCGTGCCAATTGTGCTCATCCAGTAATAGATTTAGACATGCCTCCCTACTTCTTTGCGAGTTTAAAAATTTGTCGGGTAGCATCATAACTCTCCAGCGCTCTGTCACTACACATCCCGCCAAGATATGAACCCAGGTTTCATTTCCCCTGCACATTGGGCAGATTCTCCCCCCTCCCTCATCCGAAATTCTCTGAGTTTTCCATCTTCCCAGGCGAATCCAGGCCATTGCTGCTCTATCTTCCGCACCCAATCTTTCTATATATGCTTCCCTTCCCCAATTAGCCTTTAATTCTGCTTGTAATTCTAATGACACTTTACCATTACAATCAGCCTCGATGTTCTGCCTCTCGATATCAATTAGTCTCCCTCTTATCTTCTTCCAAATATTTTTTCTATTCTCAATCCCCTTTTCCCACACCCATCCCATCCCTATACCCTCCAAACCCCTTTTTATGTTAGACGCCCAGTTTGTTGTTCCTAAATTCTCAAGTTGCTCATTGTAACAAATAAATTTTAAAGATGTATCTTCAGCCGTTAGTAAATTTAACCAGTATTTTATTGTCATAATTTTGCAGAATGTTGTGTCGCATGTAATTCCCCACTCTTTTCTCACCCCGCAATTTGCCGCACCTCTATCTACCCTCAAAATCCTTTTCAGAAAAATATTCTGTATTTTAGCTAAGCTCTCTAATTTTTCCCACCCCCAAAGTTCGGAACCATACAACATTGTTGCTCTCGCCGTAGCATAATAAATTTTCAATAGTATAGCGACTGGCATATCCGGTATTTTTGCCATTGAGGCAAGTAATTCCCCCACTTGTCTGCGCCCCCTCCCTCTGGCGTAATTTATGTGCCTTGTCCATTTCCCATTCATGGATAAGCATATACCCAAATATATAAATGTCTTAACATTTTCAATTCTTTTTCCTCGATACAACCATAATTCATCTCGGCTGTAAACAGATCCATTTTTAAAAGTTACGGCCTTCGTTTTCTCTACATTAACAGCAAGGCCCCAGGTAGTGCAATAAACATCTAGCCTATCAATACATTTCTGAAGACCCTGAATAGATGTGCTACAGAACAGAATATCGTCTGCATATAATAGCGCTGGAATTTTATGGCCCCCGACAGTTGGTGCGTCGTATTCCTCGTTCTCTAAGCCAGCAGTTACATCATCTATAAATAGATTAAACAGAATAGGAGAAAGTACGCATCCCTGTTTCACCCCCCGAGTAGACTTCACATTCTGAGTGACATTATTTCCTCCGCAATTCACACAAAAATTAACCTTATCATATATTGCCATAAACGCTTTTAACATTCTGCTTGACAGACCCTTTTCCCACAATTTCCGCCATAATGCTTTGTGTTGTACTGAGTCGAATGCTTTCTTAAGATCCACAAATACACAGTGTAATCTTCCTCTCTTCTTACTCATATATTTACCCGTTATTGTCTTCAAAACGAATACGTTGTCCGTGGTTCTATACCCTTCCCTAAAACCTGATTGAAATTTCGAAAGTTTGTTATGTCCCGATGCCCAGTTTTTCAATCTTGTATTTAGAATTTTGCAATATATTTTCCCTAGCGCTGGCAATAGGCTTACTCCTCTGTAGTTATTAATATCCAGTGACATAGCGGCGATGAGTTATGGAAAATAAGCAAGTCCTACAAACCCGGCGTTTGCTTTTGCAAACGAGGAAACTATGAAAAACCCAAATCTATTTGGGCGGCCACGAGGTTTGATTTGAACTCAGGACCTCTTCCCTGTTAGCCCATAGGCCTACCACCTCGCTGTAACTGGTTTTAGTGTGTTCATTGCGACTGAGCTAAACTGATTGCATTTCACAACAATACGTACATTAGGTCTATAGTTTTCTTGTTACTAGGGGCAACAAAATGTCATTCATATTTTAATTGACATGTATGTTCTGAAATTCGCATTTAAGTTGTCCTTATTTCGTTTTTATTTTGATATCTATTACATGTACAAAGAAATGTTTTAAACAAAAAATGTTCTTTTTAATTTTCTCTACAACTTTATTATGGTAGGTTTTCATGTATCGCCTACTGTAATGGATATAATCTAGAAAAATTGAAAATGGATACGAGTAAAGTACCCCTTAAGTCATTTTTGCAGAAATACGGATATAGCCATTTTATTAGTCATAGATAAGAGTTGCCAATTATAAATTTTTATTAAATTCGTTAGAGCCATTTTTTCACAAATCAAATTTTTTAAAAAAGTTTTCATGAAAAGTCCCCTTAATATTTCAGTTATAAAACTAAATTTCTGAGCGGTTCGACAAAATTTCGAAAAAGTGCTTAATTCAAAAAATGAAGTAAATACAATGAACCGTTTACCCGCTGTGCTTGTCCACAGACGGACGGACAGACGGACAGACAGACGGACAGACGTCATTCCAAAAATACTTTTTTCGGTTTCTAGGCTTCATGAAACATGCTCTCCCGGTGTTATCTCGACTTCGATTTTTTGTCACGATCACAATACTTTCTCTATACTACGTATATGCGAGAAAGTAAAATGGTATAGGCCTAATTCTTTTTATTCCTAATGAATATAAAAATGATAAAGTTATTACGAGAAAAACTATATTATTGAAAAATAGTAAGGAAATAAATTGTTCTATATTAGCTTCACTGCACCACCGCTTGCGTGGTTGGGATAGTGTTGCTGACTATGGAACAGCTTCAGTCCCCAGTCCTTCTCGGGCTTACCAGAGCTATAGAGGTCTGGACATTCAGCTTCGTGAGGATAACAGAGGAAATAATTTATAAAGAAGCAAACAAAGTGACTACGGCTATTAAAAGTGGCGAAAATATACGTATTCTGCCTACCCTATAGACTATTGTCTTACTGATCAGCAGAAAAACATGTAGGCTAGATTAAAATTTTATTAAAACTTCAGTGGCACTTATTGAACGTAACATTTTCTATGTAAGATTTTATTTTTTTCTGATGCAGGAACAGATTTACTTACATCAAAACAAACAGATTTTTCTTAATTTTATTATGTAAGTTATTATTTATCCTAAGCTCGTTTAATAGCAATAATAACTATTATTTTGTTGAGTTAATAATAATAATAATAATAATAATAATTTAGTTAAGTTGTGAAGCCGTGAACTACATGATATTAGTAAATTACTTTGGGCAAAGGTAACGTTCAAGAAATATTGGGTCCTCTCTAGACCCTGAGGAATTATCATTCAGCCAAAAGGCCCCTCTCTCGCAGATATTTAGAAATGTTTTTCCTGTCAAGTGATGACAATATTGTGATCCTCATTTATAGATTAAATAACAGAGAATAGAAGAAGGAATTAGAAGGTAAAATATTCTTGAATTATAACAGACATATAGACAAAATTAATTAGCTTCTTTTTTCAAAACCCAGTGTTAAATCGATTTGAATCGTTCCAGGAATAAGCGCAAATCTTTCATTCCTGTACAACCTTTAGTTTCAGAGAAAAGGTACCGGTACAAGAAAACCATTAATTCAACATGAACCAAGACAGAAAAGTCAGGATCCCTTAGAGTAGGATTACTTCCACAAAGTCTCTGGCCTTGGTGACTAACCCAGCCAGCGAGCTTCTCGTTACGTCTCGTTACCAAGATGCGCGGATTCGCTGCGCGTAAGATCAGTGAGCTACTGTTGAGCACAGAGTAAAGATCATGCTGCACGTTGCCAGTGGTAGAAAATACTGTAATAGTTGAGTGTAGGGATAATGCCGCAGAGACAGAGACAGACAACACGTGGAGTGGGATAGCCAATCAGAGTGCAGCTACCTCCCCTAGGCAGGAACTCTACGAACGGTGAGACTCGCTCCTAAGGTATATACGTAAAAACCCAGAGATTTTGTAGAAGTAATCCTACTCGAAGTAAACATTTCTATTGCGGGTTTTCAGTTAGTTTCGTACATAAAGCTCCTGGTAGGGGCTGAGTTAACGTCAGAAGGATTAGACCAACTGAAAATCCCAACTACCTCATCGGGAATCAAACAGTTTATAGCGCAGGGCCCCAACTATCACGCCACGGCGTACCTTCTTCTACATAAGTAGCCTAATTACTCTAAATTAGAGTTTAAATGATCAAGGTTCTAGATTGTTGTAGACGGAAAGCAATCCAGTTTGTACGTATTAACACAACTATTATATAGATAATGTTAATGTTATTGAATTTAAATCCATGCAATTATGCTGGAGATAATGATAGGGAAGAGTGCGAACTTGCACTGCTAAACACGAACAGAATTCGTCACACCCGTGTTGTCTATGATTGGTGAGTGCCCAAACAAAAAAATAAGCACTGGTTTTAATGCGGACTTGATAAATGGTGTCTGACTGGACTTGGAAGATGAGTAACTGCAAATCGGTACTAAGCTAATAGCTCTTAGCGAGGATCCAGAATGTGGTACACAAGGAAATAAAAATTACTGGCTTTTAAAGCGAATGTAGACACAGTCAAATACCGGTACGTAATTTAAATAGTTTTCGGCCCATTGCACTAAGAGAAGAGATAATCCTGAAATTTTTAGTTTTTGCTTTAATAGTAATCATTTTCTTAATTTATGTAGTTAAAAAGGTCAATTGGGAATGGACATTTCAATTGTCAAAATTATGAAATTCAAAAGGGCCAAATTATTGGGACATGTGACCCAAAAATGTGTTTCAAAGAATATTATGTATCTCAGCTAATTTTTAACCTAGAGACTTGTTTTGTTTTTCACCAAACTGTTACCAAAGAATGTATCACTTTTCTCCAATACGGAAATGTTAATATTGTTTTTATTTATAGGCCTACCCAGAAAAAATCTTCAATTTTTTTCGTCTGGTTTTTTCTTCATTTTTCCCCCTGAAGTACCTACTATAAGGTAGGCTATTCATTAATTTTATTCTTAAACAAGTTTCCAAATTTAACGTAAATACATTGTAAACTTTTCACTTAGATACTTTGAATAACTTCTGAAATTTATCGACTTTGTTATGTGGATGTGTTAAAACTTTCGTTTTTGAGAAAATCCGTTTGAGGTTTTTGCATGATAATCTTTTACCTGGTTTGAATTATTATTATCTCACAATAGAAGAAAACAGCTGATGTTTGTTTTTCTATTAAAATATACTCTATTTCTATTTGGCAGAACTGAAATTATTTACCAGTAAGTGATGACACAAGGGTAACAAATAAATAGATAAGTAAATATACGGACTAGGATAGGGATATAGTAGATGTAGTACATAACTAATAAGTATGAGACTGATATCTGTAAATTTGTAAATTACTGTAGATAAAGTAGAACAAAATTAGAAACTAAGCCATATTGAAATATAATATAGTAGTAATTAACAACATAAGGATTACACCAAAACATGTAATATTACTATTGTAATGGGACATGTTGATGTTATACATAAAAAATAAAAAAAATAAAAAAAAAAAAGGGTAACATGGAAAATGAGTGGGGAAAGTCTTTATTTTCAAACAGGAGCAGATAAAACTTTCAATGGTGTCGTTTAAAGGGCAGAATTATGAGTTTAGACCACAAAACATGGAAAATATATTTTACGCCATATATTAAGGACTAATATTATAAGGAACTAATTTCTTTGTGGTTTTTTTCATTTACTTGAGAGGTATCTTCTTTCCAAGAGAAATCAGCTGAAAACACCAATATAATTCGATTTCAGTTTTAATTAAGAAATTCAGTGATCGCTGCTTCTGTATCTAGTAGTTCACCAATTTATTGTCCTCGCGAGGCTGAATGAACCCGGTTCTTCTATACCTTTGTACCTCAGAAAAATCCGTTGAGGGACCGGGATTCGAAACAATTCTACATGTCGTACCCTGTAAAATATCTCTTCTGAAAGAAGAATTCCTGAAAATAACAAGTAATACGGAACACAAGTTTACTGGTTTCCTGATCATGTTTGTACAAAGAAAATTAAAGTTAATTGCTCGCATTAATTAACTAGTAATTATATGTTATTTATATTAACGTTACCGATGCAATTGATTACATTAAAGCACGACCCTGTACAAACTCTAGTCACATGTCTCGTGACATGTTTAAATGACAACCTGCAGGACTTTCTACCTCATGTTTAGAGGAAACTTATTAAAAATTATTAGTTACTCTAAGACATAAAGTTCCCAATGGAGAACCACCATCTCATGGCAATGAAGTCAGAAGTACAACTTTAAACAGGGTTGGCAGGTGTTAAAGGTGTAAATAAGGGACATAATCGCAGTAGCCCCCAAAGCTGCAATCGCCAACATGAAAACAATGTAAAATTATATTCAATTTATACTGAAAATAGTGTTTTAGCTTTGGGGTCACATATATGTTGCTAAATAGTGAAACTAGAATCCAGACTAGCAAGTTTTATAAATGTACTTTTATTAACTTGAAAATTGATTCAGCAAACATAGAAGTCATTTTACTGCATTCTTATGATCTAGCTCCAAAGCATGCTGCAATACAAAGCTGTGAGCACCATGTATTGTCGAAAATTATTTATTAGAGTATTTCAAATTTATTTCTACTGCTCTTGAGTCACAAATAGATATTTTCTTCCTAATAAATTTTATAAATTAAAAGTTTCCAAAATGTTCACACCAACGAGTTGATTTTATGCACATTCTGCTGAATATGGGTAACAAAATAGAGTTTCGAGTTATTTTATATATCAGCCATTTTTCAAATTAAAAAACAGTTTGTACAGAATAGGTTCTAGAAAAACAGAAAATTAAGTTCTGAAAGAATAGCCACCGTTCTTCTTTATCCCCATGGCGTATTCGTCACTGTTATGCCAAAACCAAAAATGTACAAAAATTCAGATTTTGACTTCAGTGCATTACTGGAATCTGTTTACATTAATCTTTGATCTGTAGGAACCGCGAACGTTGTATTTTCTTTCCTTGGTGAATAATAGTTAGGCTAGTTCCATTTCCATGAAAGTACAAGTTCTGCTTTATTTTTTATGCTACAATAACAAATGTCATCCATTCATGATTTTTTAACTTTCACACATTCGTGGTTCTGGCATAACAGTGACGAGGCTCCTCAACATTTTTCTAGATGTATGGAAGATTTAACATTTCCTAGATCATATAATTTGTAAGAGGAAATAAATTTATAAAATATAACAGGCAAATGAAGAAGAATAGTTAGGTTAATAGTATAAGGAAGATAACATCTGCTAGGATGCTAAAGAGAGAAATTGCGAGGTTCACACTAAACAACAGACAGCACTCTTCTCTGAGCAGTGACATGGAGAATCCCAGGTGTTCTTTAAAGCTCTGGTAAGTGTACTGTCCGTAGTATGCAAATTTCGTCAACTTAACTGTTTTTATTATCATTATTAGGAGTATATTTTGTTTAAAAAAAGAAGAAGAAGAGAAGGCTGGCAGGCGGATTGGTTTATGTAAAACCAGTTCCTGGTTGTCCATCATCGTGGACAAGGCGGTCAGCAGTTCTAACAGGGTGAGAATGAACCGTGCAAAAGTGAACTAATAAATCATAACCGCTTATAATCATAATCCCAGCGGAACATTCTGTGAGAAAAGTGCACACAAGACTCGTTCTATGCAGTTTCACACATTTTCTGATGGCTAAAGGCGTACCACGTGTTCCGCATACTTCAATTGCTGTGGAGATTTATTTTTACCTGATCGTAAAATAAAGAATTTCCCTATTAAAACGGAAATATCTTGTTTGACTATTCTCTTTTTGGTGAGTATGTTAGTTATATCACAGGGAATAATTAACACAAAAATACTCCCTATGCAGATTTCCAGAAGCCATTGTGGAAATTATAGGCAATCAGAACTCGAAAGTGGTTAAGGTGAAAACCCTATCTAACGTATTTTACTCCTGGATTTTCATATTAATTACATTAGAGGGCCTTAGTGACATTAGTGACGCTTAGGAATTATACCAATAGTTGGAAGATACGTACTTTTTTAAAGATTGAATGACGACTTTCCGGAATGTAGTTAGGTCTTCAAGCAATGCTCGACCATACAGTCCACTGTTACACATTGCCCTGTAACTTAATACTGTACTTTTAAATATGTCCCCAGAACAAGGGATGCTGGTAGGTTAAATGTATTATTAAATTTATTATCTCTCGGGTTTGTGACAGGAAGCATGTCTTATGAATTTCTCTTACTGCCACTTGATGTTAAGATAATATCTGAATTGATACCAATCTTGCGTGAACTCCGTCCTGGCCATCTCAATTTACTGCAGAAGTACAGAAACCATGGATAGAGTCGGAACACCTAATCTGTAGCCAGGGACACTGACCGCTAGATTCACTAACATGAAGGATAGAGTCTGAACACTTAATCTGTAGCCAGGAATACTGACCACTAGATTACGTATGCCGTTCACTAACATGAAGGATAGAAACGGAACACCGAATCTGTAGCCAAGGACACTGGCCACTAGATTACCAGAGGCCTTTACTAACATGAAGGATAGAGTCGGAACAGGGACATTGACCACTAGACTACGGAGGTGGTTCACTAAAAGAATCGGAACACCTATATGTAGCCAGGGACATTGACCATTTTATTACGGAGGCTGTTCACTAACATGAATAATTTTCAACCGTTAGTAATACTAGGAGAAATAATACATCTAATTAATTTGGTCTTAGAGTAGTTGTCTCGCTATAATTCCATTCATTCATTATATATTTTTTTTTTAAAGCATTTCTGAAACCAGATCCAAGTTTCAAAAACATTCCTAGTTACCGTTGAAAGTTCTGAACAACTCTTAATGATGAATTTTATGGGCATTTGCTTTTGTGACTGTAACTATATAATCCTACTTTTTACAACTTGTTTTGAAAACCAAGTTGTTACATTGCTTTGTGTGTGAAAAAAATATGTTGAATAAATCATCCTTAAGGAAATATTTCTTTTTTAAATTCTAGTCAAAGGACCGGTCTCCTTATCTAGTAGTAACTATCGTGAGAAACTAATCCTTCATTTATTGTTAGCAACATCTCAAAATTATTTATTTTACTGTAAGGAAAAATAACTTAAGCTAAGGGTACGAGATATTACACATAATTTATTGGGTGTCTGCTAAAGATAAACCTGCCTGTTTGAAACAGAAATTGGATTTTTCTTAATATTTATATATGGTGGCATATAATAGTCTAGTAAAGTGTTTATATTAAATTTTTAATATTTTTGTACACAATTTTCTTCAAAATTCTGCTATAGGCCTACTAAATGATATGGTACGCTTTTCCTAGTTTTTATATTTATATTATTAGCTTTGATTATTATAATAATAATAATAATAATAATAATAATAATAATAATAATAATAATAATTGTGTACTATTTGTATATTTTCTGGGAGAGTTAAACCTGTGAGTTTTTTCTTCCTCTCAACCAGCTTTATGTAACTATGCATAAGCATAAATGCAATGCATATAAAGAATAGACATGTAAACAGATAAAGGTGTGTTAATATTAGTTGGAGAGCAAATTAATAAGCCTAGTACTAAATAAGATCAGCATTAAACATTAATAATTTTCTGATAAATTTTATCTGAAAAGTTGTCAATATTACAAAATCACGTAATAGAAGAGAAGAAAAGAGAGTACTCAATCAAACAGATTTTATATCTAAACAGGAGGGAGATATTAATTATGGAAGGATAGACAACAAAGTAATTCACATAATTAAATAACTGAAAGAAGTAAGATATTCTATAAGGCAAAATAATAAATAACAATACGACAACGCAAGCAATAGACTGATGGAAAATATTTTAGTAGTCCTAATTCCAAAAGACTAGTTCTGTTTAATATAGAGATTTTCAGTAATATAGCCTGTACATAAAGCTCTATGGACACACATTAAATTCTTTAATTAATTCTTTCCTTATCAAATCCTACTTGGTCTAGATAGAAATCCAGAGACTTACGGCCGTACATAAAATCTTCTAACCCTTTCAGCGTTGAATTTACATATTAATATGAAGAATTATCAAGTGAAATCATCAGTAAATTATAATTTTGAAATTATGATGAACAATTTAAGTGGAACAGCTGGTTTATAGTAATGACAACCATCATTACACACGAATAAATATCCTCACATAAATCATTATTTTATTAATGTAATAATTCTGATTTTATGCTATTTTTGCGACGACAATCTACGTCGCTAGCACTGAAAAGATTAAGCCTTCCACAATCCGATCCAACTAGGTCTAGGGAGATATTAAGCTTTATGGAGATACATTTTAGTATTTTAATTAAGCCTCTCACAGTTCGATCCTACTTTGTCTAGAAAGGAATCCAGGCTTACGGACAAAAGCCTACAATCTTATAAAAGTCTTTCAAATCCGAGTCTACTACATGTAGGAAGAAATAACTCTTGCGAGCATACGTTGAATTAACATTTAATCCTTTATTAACTCTCCCATTTTCCGAACCTGTTTACTCCGAGCATAAACGGAACCGTGGGACTTAGGCCTAGACCAATATAATTCGGATAAAATTCTACTTAAATGTAAGATCTCTGCAGATTGTACACTACTTCCAGATTTGCATTTAAACCGGTTTGGAAGAGTGTTAACATATAAAAGGGTCAGATATGATTTATTTTTATATTGGAATTAAGACTGTATTATTTCAAGTGATAAAATTCGAAAGTATGCATGACTTCTTATAAAAAACATATATCACTTTTTACAAAGTAAACAGGGTATTTAATCACACAAGATTTAAATAGCGATAGAAATATCAGGTCCTTCCTTTGTCAATGAGCATTAGCGACTTGCTGACAACTCTATATGTTAATGATAAATTGAACAAGAATCAAGTCGGTAATATGTAAAAATAATTAATTCAAATCTTATTCCTGGTCATCGAAATTTATTAAAGTGAGTTGATGAAGGACATTTACGATTTTTTTAAATAGTACAAGCTAGTATTGATTCCAGTAACTTTCCAATCGTATCCCTCCTAAACCTCCAAACTATTAACAATGAAATTTATCCAGGTTCTTTTAACATAAAATTGGAACCTGTTTCTGCCGTCATCTCTACTGTGCTCTTTTCGGTTTGTACAAAACATGAAATAAATACATAAATAAATTGTTATGTACTTAGTTAACACGATGGCGTAGAATAATCTGCTTATCTTTAATACAGTCCTTTATCATATATGGCATAGCCTAATTGGAAGGGGAGGAACTTCGAACCTATTCTTTCTACAATAAATTTGTTTCAAAAACGTATTATTAAAATGTGTCTATCTAACCTCTTGACTGTACGTCTAAATTAATATTTTCCGAATTTGTAAATATATTTCATTGAATTGAATTCGTAAACTTTTACATCTACAGGTCTAAAATACAGTTCTAGTTTTGGGCCCACATTATACAAGTCCATTGTTAAAAATAATCCTGAATTAATTAATCTTAACAATTACAAATTTAAGAAAATAAGTAAGTGGATTATATAAAGATTTATTTTTTGTTTCTTCTAAAAATTTCCTTCTTATTATTACTGTATTTTTATTTTTATATTATTATTTTATATTTTTATTTTATTTAACGTACGGTATTTATATCCATTTCTGAACTGTTCCAGTTGAATATTGCATGGGAAGTTTAAGAATAGGTCTAACCACTCTTTCCAATAATGGCAGTTAACATAATTGAAAGTAAAGTAAAGTAAAGTAAAATGGTCCCTACACAGGCCGTGAAGGCCCTTTGAGTCCCAGGAGGTCTAGGCACAGGAAGATGGTAAGGTCGCCAGCCTTAAGTACCGACCGCCCAGGATAGTTCCTGATATTTTTTTCTGTTAGAGGCTGTTGACTCCAGGGCCATAGTGCCACCAGAAAAATTAGGCAAATTGAAAAATCCCAACGTTCTCATCGGGGATCGAACCAGCGATCAGTGCCTTGACCAACTACGCCACGGCGGATTAACATAGTCATCACAATACCAGTGAACATTTCGAAATATCCGTGAATTAATATTCAGAGCCCGTCTTTGGAAATGGGTCTCTAAAACCTCCTGTCGTTGTACAGGAAACCCTGCAAAGCTATTATCACGTACCACTACCAAGTATAAAGGTTGTGAACTTGAGACGGTACCCAAAGGGGGGCCAGCCTTATGTCCGGTACGTGATCTTCAAAGACGGAAGCAACGCGATTCTTTCACATGCGTAATCTTACAGTTTCGGATGTGAGAATGAACGGGAGACTGTATGTTGTACTAAAATATATATACCTATTATATATATAACATGTATAGGCCTATATTTATACATAACTTATATATATATATTTATATATAGCCTATATATCAAAATGAAAGTATTTAGGCTATGTACTCATGGAAGTACAAATTACTGTTTCTGTTAGGCCTAAACATGACGAGAATAAAATAAAATAAGTTGGTTTTAAAAGTTACATTAAGTTTTCTCTTAATTTTATTGTGTGTGCTAGAATATCTACGTAATCCTGTTGAAAACTAGTATAATGGAAATTCGTAGACTTTTCACGGTAACTGTCCATTTATAAGTTTCGAGGTATTAGACCAGGCCTATCCAACTTTATAAGAAGTCAGGGAAAATTTTATTTAGGCAAGCCGTCTTGAAGGCCGCACCAAAATTACTTAATTTAATTCATAAGTTATTAACTTAACTAGTTGACTTATCTTTTAAGAATATACACTTGAAAACTATTACAGTTATCACTGATTCGTTCATAAATGTTATACACAATTAAGTTTCGAGGTATTGGACCAGGCCTATCCAACTTTATAAAAAGTCAGGGAAAATTTTATTTAGGCAAGCTGTCTTGAAGGCCGCACCAAAATTATTTAATTTAATTCATAAGTTATTAACTTAACTAGCTGACTTATCTTTTAGGAATATATCACTTGAAGACTATTACAGTTATCACTGATTCGTTCATAAATGTTATACACAATTATAAAATAGCATGAGAAATAATCAGATTGTAGCCTAATTAGAAAATGTATGGGCTCTGTCACACCAGGTTTTTAGAAAATAATAATATTGGTAATACTGATCTGCGAGATCAAGTT
Source organism: Ectobius pallidus (assembly GCA_964059195.1). Classification (NCBI taxonomy): domain Eukaryota; kingdom Metazoa; phylum Arthropoda; class Insecta; order Blattodea; family Ectobiidae; genus Ectobius; species Ectobius pallidus. The sequence goes on from CAXKWD010000005.1 coordinate 123,061,119, forward strand.
TCTAATTTCAGTAAGCATAAGGCAGAGCACTTAGGCAAGTCTATTGATTTTTTAACCACTTTTTTTTTTATAAATTTCACCTTCGTAAATTTATGGAACATTCACAATGATATGTGCTTCCAAATATTATCTGAAGACCAAATCTCTCAGCTGGGGAAAGTTTCATCTCAAAAGACGTCTGGAAAAGGTATTTCATTTTCTGTTCTGGTTTTGAAGAAATGAACCAAGTTGAAACTTAGTTGAAGCTCGATATTCACTTTCAATGGTTCTCTAGAAAGTGACAGTTTTATGTTTTCAAAATCAAGAAATCTTGGAGAGATTCTTCAATAGTCATTTCAATATCCTCACAAAATTAAAAAAAAAAAACCTTCTATTTCATTTGAGAAGTCTTGACAAGATGGAAAACGTGTAAAAATGTATAAATTTAGCCCTAACATAATCTGCAACTTATACCTACATGCTGTTTCAACTTGATACTAAAATATTTATATAGTTTTCCTCCTTTCGGACCGCAATAACTTCCATGGGCCGCCAGTTGATGAGGCCTGTTTTAGACCGAGGTGTCGATTTCTCTTGCCTTATGTTTCCCCGCTTTTGGGTCAATATCCAGTAGATATGCTGGCTGGGCAAGAGAAAGCTAAGTCTAAGAACTTAATACCCCAGAAAGTAACCTTTATTATTAGTAATAATCGGTATCGCATACTCAAAAATAGCATTACTAGAAGGAATCATCAAGAATGGTGGGCTACGTTTGCGCCAACCAGTGTTTATGACTTGATAAGCGCCATCAACATAATTAAAGCGCCGACGTAAAATAACATTAGCAAAGCGTTTGTGGAATTAATGTCAATAGCCTATTATTATTATTATTATTATTAAGAGTTTTTTCTGTCATTTTGGTTAACAATCAAATTTCTATAATTCAATCAATATTTTTGCTTCAGGCAGTGCCAATCAATATTGACAATGACTTTAAGATCAGAAAAGTCTAATATTTACAAGCAAACGGAATAAATTACTATAGGCCTAGGCCCTACATACGAGTACAATCTCTTTATTTAACGTTGCATTAATCTTAATAGGCAATGTGTGAATAGAATTACTCTACTTCCGCAGCTATGTTTCCAAATTTACATTTCTATATATATTTTTCCCATTTCCCTTTTTTTCACAATGGCGCTTTAAGTGAACTAATGTTGGCACTTTTGTAATTTTTTCATTGGCGCTTAAGTAATCCCTTCTCCCTAAATTGGCGCTTACGATCGACAACCATAAAGAAATCAGTGATTTAGGATAATACAGTATAGATCTGTGTGTTTTTTAAAGCACAGACAGCATTGTGCTTGCTAATTTGTTTTGATTATGAATAACGACCATAGTAATAAGAGAATTTCTTGCATTCGTTGCCAAATAATCTTATAAGAAACTTTACACCTGTCGTGGGCAAATGTCAAGGTGAAATCATCTTGCATCGAACAAGCGTACCTACTGATAAATCCGGGATTCCATACACGCACATAGGCCATGGTTTTCACCTATAGGGCGGAAGAAATCTTCTTCAATTAAAAAAATGAAATATTTAGTGGGTAATTACAGCAGATAATTCCTGTTGAGAATCATTCCCTTTATTTTTGGTCACGCATACCTTCACCTGAGGAAATTGTGCGTGTGGCTACATGATTGATTAATCCATTTTATTTGCAGCTTTAACATATTCATTACTCTTACAGATCTGTATAATAACTAATAACTTAAAGCGAAGATATGTCTGCGTTTTTATAATTTCTTACATACCATTCAATTATTTCCGGTAGAGTAAGAAATTTTTATCGTATTCATTTTCAAGCCTGTTTTTCTGAACTCTTATTTTTATTCCATCTAACATTTTCAATCTTTCTACATACCATCTGGGCAGCTTGAATATTGACAATTTAAGACTTTAAGGATTAAAATTGTTACTATCATTCAAAAATCTAGCTGAACATGAAGAATTAGTATTGTTAAACGTCGTTATCTTCAACTGCATTTTAAACTTTTAAATAGGTCTAATTTTAATCTTTATAGTCTTAATGTAACAATAACGAATACGTGATAGAGATACAGAAACACCGAAAGGTCGTGATGGATACAAAGATATGTTTAGCATTATAATACGTATTGGTTCTATTTAAATTTATTAACAATGTCAATGCGTGCTTTTCTTCATTTTGTTATCCCTTTCAGAGCTGAATTTGTTTTGGTATAAAGCTAATCATTACGACAAACCATCAGTGAGTTTTAAGTTTGAAATCTATTTTTAAAATGTCAGACTTACTTAAATAATAAATACTTCACGAAGATAAAAATCTCCACATTTTTCATAAAACATTCCTCTAATAGTCTTATACCTCTATTTTAAAAAATTGTTCCAATGGACGCATTTATGCGTCAGTAGCTGTGAATAGATTATATCTCAAGAATTTCTTACAAAAAAATGGTAGGCCTACTTCAAACGTTTTAAACTTTACAATAACATACAGTATTTATATATCGTATTATCTCAAGTATCTACGAAACTTCATGACTAAGATTTCGTAGATAATGAAAAATTCTTAGGCGTATACAGTACTTACGTTTTCACAAGGAAAGGAAGGAGTTCTGTGACGCCATCTTATTCCATCCTGTAAATTAAAAATGAAACATAGTGGTACAAATAATAAATATGCAAAGTCAACTTATACTTACGTATTATGGGTACTATACAATATTACACTGTACAGAAGGAAAGGGGGAGAAATAATCCAAAGCAAATGGATATTACTATGTAACTTACAAGCAATTCAAAAGGAAATAAGAAGATACGCCGTAATATCCAACATATACTCCAATTGTGTTTGCAGCAGTATAAACTCCACTGTAACTGTAACACCATCGATTGCTTACTTGATGCCTTGAAATCGAGATTTGTCACTCTCAATACCCCAGTAGCATTTTAACTTTGACCATTGCCGACAATCCGATAGGTAGATGATCAGATCGTTGCCCTATGATTCATAGACTGATAATCTTCCGGTCATTTTTTTCCACACTCGAGGCAAAGATCGAGGATTTTTAAGTCATTCACTTTCATACATACGTTATACTCCAGACAATAACCATTCTTGCAACCATTATATGCTTCATCATTTCTCTTACAGCTTAGGGCTGCCTTTTTATATTATTATAAGACGATCAAAAAGTGTTACTTGTCTATTATTACAAAATGGGAAGTTTCTTAATTTTTATGAATTTGTAAAATGAGCTGGAAAATTATATTTTTGAAAAATCGATCGTTGGTTTATTCATTAAAAAGCAGATATAGGACATGAAAGTTTATTGAGTTGTTATTAACCGGCAGCTTCGTCCCAGCACACAAGCTTGAAGTGACCAGGGAATTGAGTTAGAATTTCGTAAATTGGTGGATGAAGTCGGGATTTTTAGGGTTCTTATCCGGATTCTCCCGTTTCCCAAATAGCATTATTACAACATTCTCACTTTCCATTCTCCTGCCATACTGTTCTCTCCCGCTCTCTCTCTCTCTCTCTCTCTCTCTCTCTCTCGCTCGCTCGCTCGCTATCTCACTCTCTTCATTCCTTTCTTCATTTGCCTTCATTTTTAAAAAGAATCATGAGTCATTTGATCGGAAAACTGACCGGAGCGGCGGACTTACCACGTGGTGCAATCTGTTGGTCGAACGGCCATGTTGCCAAGCACAAGGAACGACTGTCGGTCTAGTGCACACTCGACAGTAAAAGTGGCAGCTTTTTTTTTCAGATTTACCAGCAATAGAATTTCGTTCGTATAAACCACATGCCTATTAATATTCAAATATATTTTAATAACAATAAAATTAATATGTTACGTCGTTACCACTGCTGGTTGGAACAAGAGGTTATGTTGAAAAGCACTTTTAAAATCTGTAATGATTTTAAAAACTTAGCTTTGTCAAACAAGATGTCCTAATGCTTATATTAAAAACAGAAGGGCAAGATGGAAGTAAATACATAAGATAATATAATGTTTTGCAACTTACATATTGGTTCTATTTAAATACATTGATCGTGTTCAGCAGAATTTTAGTAATCTAGGCCTATATTCATTTACGTAATTTGTTTTAATTTTGTAGTAGTAATGCATATATATATATATATATATATAAATTATACTGATAAATGGGTACTGGAAGAATATTTGTAGAAGAAAGATTGTTCTCTCTTTTCTTATTTTTGTTTATCTTTTAAATTTCTTATTATTAGTTCCGTGAAAGATTGTACTTCCACATTCACTATCCAACTGTTGCGTCTTGCGTCTTCATCTCTAGCGTTGTCTGGTAGACATTATTTGTTTCTTCTAATTATCTTATGGTCCCATCTACATGGACCTCGAATCTCACCGTAAGCTCAACAGTTCGACATCTATGAGATCTTCGGTTCCATAGATTGCAATGTTATATCAGTAATTTTGTTACATGTGTTAGAATGCACTGGAGAACTTCATAGGCTACTTTCTCTTCTATAAGGCAGTGCTATCCTATTGGTGGGTTAGGAGATATTATTCCTTTAGTATCTCCCCATAAATTACTTTAATTTGTTATGTCATTGCATTATTAACTCGTACTTTTCCACTGTTGTAATTATAACAAGTTCTACATTTAAGTTGTCTAAATATTATTAACTCATACTTTTCTATGTTTGTCATTCTACTTTCTGTATTATTGGAAATGCATTAGCATAATCCAATGTATTGTAATGAACCGTCCCCTAACACAAGCTTTGTTTTTCGGTGTTTTGTTATTAAGTTATAGCATTTTGAGCCTAATTTGATCTGCGCTTTAGAATTTACATTTGTAAAGATTTTAAATTGTATTTGTAATAGTAAAATTACTTATTATTATTATTATTATTATTATTATTATTATTATTATTATTATTATTACGAAAGTTTTCCGAAAAGGATAGAAAATCAGATGTGTGATTTCTTATAAATATAATAGGAGTCTATTTTCCAATTGTGATAATATAGTATGTAGACTGGTATTTACTAATGTTATTATAAGTTATAGTATATGGAACCTAAATTTGCACTGCGGTTTATTAGTACAGTAATTAAATGATTTCGAAATGTAACTATTTTCTTTTAATTTAACTTTATCATTACCAGATGTGACAATATCTGGCTAATGTTGTTATAATTTACAGCATTCTGAACCTTAGTTTTCACTGCTTTTTATGAGTATAGGTTAATGACTATTTTCTTTAATTTAATGTTATTATTACCGGGTATGACGATTTCTGACTAATGTTGCTATAAGTTCTAGTATATTGAACCTAAATTTGCACTGCGCTTTATTAGTATAGGTTAATTAAATGATTTCGAAATGTAATTATTTTCTTTCAATTTAACGTTTTCATTAACAGGTAAGTATTTGGCCAATGTTGTTACAAGTTATAGCATTCTGAATCTAAATTTGCACAGCGCTTTAACAGTAAACACTTTTCCTTCTGTCGAGTTATTATACAAGTTATAACTTCATCAATTATTTAAGGTGTTAGAAACGAACTGCAGTGTACTCTTGCTGCAGTAGCGAATTCGGCACAAGGTAGACTAGTGGATAATTGTGTACGAAGGACAGCCGGAAGGCACTAAGATCTTCACTCATCACACGTTTTCAATTTCGATCGGTCGACCTCTCTCATACACCGATACAGGTCGGCAATCTTTAGAAACACGTACAGCGATGCTCCTGAGAATCATTGCAATATGTAATTACACGCTGGACTCATGCTACTGTCAACTGTTAACACAAGTTTTATTTTTTATAGTGCATCAAATTGAAATTTTGACAATAATTGTAAACTAGCAGGTGCTCGCGGCTTCGCCCCCATTTATTGTCTCAACTGCTAGATGTTTTAATTAAATGATTTATTTCATAGAAGTATAATTAAAACATTATATTTATTAACATTAACATCTTTTTACACCAATTAAATGAGTTATATAATTTTATTTTTAATTATAGATTGTTCACTCATCCGGGGAAGCCCTCCATGTCCTTGTCTGGTATGTATGTGATCCATAGATAATTTCTCTCCGGATAAGTCGCGGAGGGCCGCGCGGCATGCAGTTTTTTTTTTCAGCATAGGTTTTGCCATATTCTCATAAATCGCCGCGAGATGGCAACTAATCTAATCTAACCTAACCTAACCTAACCTAACCTAACCTAACCTAACCTAACTTAACCTAACTTAACCTAAAATGGCAAAACCTATGCTGAAAAAAATAACTGCGGGCGGCATAGGTCGCTTAAAAAGGTCCTACAAGGGAGAGGTAAAACTAAGGTAATGAATGAATGAATTATAGATTGTTTGACGTAGGCCTACTAAATAAATAATTAAAACGAATAAAAATAATCTCTTGCCACCATATGGAAATACAGATTCGAAATAAACTATTAAAACGAACCACAGATTCATGAACCTTATCCTTACATGGAAATCATGCATAAACAATTAAAACGATTAATAAATAATGTTAAAAATCCGGATTTGAGGTGCAATTCACTATTAAAGAGCGCCGTCCTGGAAAAAATGACCACAGATTCGAATTCCCTCACCCCCTCCCCCCCAAAAAATCCGCGTATTTAGTTTCGTCCAATGTTTTCCCATTTAGGCCTACATTCATTATCCCCTTCCGTCCACATATGTAAAATATGTTCGCTATGGCAACCGAGCAAGGCTATCTTCAATTAATTTCACAATTGAATACGATCTACTGTACACGGAAACACCAGCTCAAATATTATATTAGATGCGTAAGAGTAGCCTAAAAAAATCCATTATTTCTTACTAAGCACTGTTACTCATTTTTCTCACCGAAAAATAAATTAATTTACGTTTATAGGTTCAGATGGCCACGAAATTGGTAGTTTACAGCCTATATAAATGCAACTGAAGGCCGCGGGTTCAGAAGGCCATGAAATCGTTCCCTTACAAACCTCTCTAGTTTGAATTAGGTGCTGTAGGTGCTGTAGGAAAAAACAGTTCGTTCCTGATTTTTTAACTCATATATTTAAGACGCTCGGCGCCATACTTACCCAAAAAATAGATTAAACTTCAGAAACTTGTGTATTATATAGGCCTAAATAGTATTTTTTAATGACAGTGTATTTATTTTAAGTGCCAGTGCATTAAATTTACCAATTTTAAAATTTCTCTCTTGATAATTCAATAATACCGGTACAATTAAATTTTAAAGTTGCACTGCCAGAGGTGGATTTATGAAGTTGGCACCTATTTTTTTTTTTTTTTTTTTTTTTTTTTTTTTTAATGAAATTACATTTTCTTCTTAATCACATGAATCCGGAAGGGTTTGCTTTCATTCAAAGTATGATAGGGCTCAGATTTCTGAAGAAAACCTCATGAATTTCTTACTTGCTTCTGAATTCTTTTTTTTACTACTGATACCACTGTAAAAAAGTCAACTGTCTCCAAGTCTTGAGAAGATGACTGCGATGGCTATTAGCCATCAATATTCAGTTGTTCCGTCAGTCTGGAAGACTGGGAAGAACATAAATTTAGTTTTGATGTCGCAAACGAAGGCATTGAAGTCTTGGATCTTGATATGTTGGGACGTCGCTCAAGAAGACGATTGCAATGAAATGCAACCCGTGGATGTAATGTTACATTTGAGAGTCCATTCATCTTGTCCACAGCGAACCCAACAGCTGTACCAGAACTGGTCAATTCCATGTATGTACACTTCTTCACCACCATCATCATCTTCGTTTTCATCGTTCGTAAATTCAAAATACTATCACATGCTCAGTTCTCATGACAACAATATTGTTTGCAGTGTATAATGTTGTACAAAGTTTCATTAAAATAGGTGGAGTGTTTACCGTTGAGAGAAATGCGTGGTCAACGACTTCACCAATGACAACAACATAATAGTAACTTATTTGTTTATGATTTTTCAATTACTGCTGTAACATTCAAGTCTGTAACATCATTTTGCAATTAGTTATTTTCAACGGACTTTAAAGTGTATACGCCCTTTTGAAGTTTTTTAGGGCGTAAAAATAAAAATCAAAATGAACTTTTTGGAAATTTTACGTCGGTTACAGGCTTAAACCTATACATGTGCCACATTTGAAGTTTCTAGCTCATCTGGAAGTGGGTAAACATTAATCCCAGTGAGTGAGTCAGTTAGGCATGTGGCTTTGTATTATAGGGATATGAATTTTAGGTAATTTCTTCTCTTTGTAATTTTTAATATCTACTGTCAATGTTTCTCCTCATCTTAACAGCGTTTTATATATTTATATAGTCTGTAAAGTTTGCATTTGTTTTTTTTTCCTTTCAATAGAATTGTAATTAACTTAGCTTATTTTATTTATTTTTTACCATATTTCATGCATGTCTCGTATTTGTGTGTAATTTCATGTCCCGTATGAACAGCTGGACTAAATAAATAATAAATAAATAATGTAAACTGAGAACAGGACCAAGTTGATAATGTCGTAAATTTTCATCCGTATGGTCGCAGGTTCAAATCCTGTGCCCGGCCAACCTGTCGCCCCACTTTCTATCTCAAGGTTTTCAAATTCCGGATTGGACTTTACCTAATAACTACCCCGAACGTTCCCTTCCTGTTGGCTAAGCATTTGCCTTTCTTAGGAAGAGGTCCTACCCTACGTAGTGTTGACTAATAGCCTCCATGTCCTGCCCAACAAAAGAGAGGTATTACAGTGTAGGGTAAGGTGGTACATTTTCGAACATGGTACAATTCCGAACGGACTAAGATTTTTATCCATTTTTGGGTTTCAAATGTTAGCCAACCTCTTTTTAAAAATATAGCGTCCATACTGATTGTTTTGTTGATCTGTATCCGCGAGAATGATGTTTTAAGTTGACTCATTCGCCCATAAAATATTATTTTCCAATCGAAGGTAAGAACTCCATGCTGCAAAAATGGCACGTTATAAAATTGCTTATAATCCCACGTTGTGTTACTGGAATACATTGTTGAGGACCAATTTTTAACTCATACCAACAAATAGCGTAGCCTTTAATACATAAGTCATTGGCACAACAATGGTCATTCGTGAGCGGAATTTGCAACTATGTATAATTTACAAAAACTAGTTCGAGGTACAAATACGAACGGATTTTAGGTACAATTTCGAACAGTACTTTAACCCGCGATCGCTTGCATGGAAAAGCTGTTTTGCCATCACAGCATTCTGCATGTTTATTATTATTAACTGTGCCAGTCAAATATTTAAAGGATAGCATTCACATAGCTTTCAACAGTGGTATTATTTCAACGAAGATTTATGAACTGCACTTCCTCTGGATTGCTATTACATCTCAGCAATTATGCAATACAGAATAGCAAACAGAAATCGTTCTGGAGTTGTTAAGTATTTTTTATTATTGCTCTTGATGTTTTGACAGACCCGCCTGCATGGTCTAGTGGTTGCTGACTACGGACCCGCAAGTCTGGGTTCGATCCCCGTTACCTCCTCGAATTTTTCTGAGGTAGGGCGATTTGGAACGGGGTGCATTCAGCCTCCTGACACCAACCGAAGAGCTAATTCATAAAGAAGTAGCGGCTCCGGTTCAGTAAGCCATCAATAACTGACGTAGGAGTCAGCATGCTGACCACATGCCCCAAACCTGTCATCTGCCTATTCAAAACGTGACAGTTCATTATTACGCTCATATTATTGATAAATAATGATAATAAAATATAATATTTGGAAGAAACCAATTCGTTCGTTGAAAATGCCACTGTTCGAAATAGTACCCACTGGTGTTTAGAATTGTACCTACTGTGGTACATTTTCGAACGATATTCTGGAAATGAAAGATTGATTGCCATGACCAATTTTACAGCTGTTTGACTTCCATATTTTTCTGAAGGGTCAACTACATTGCCAACTTTGTGATTACGATACAGTTGAACTTGTCTTAAGTTTACTGTGTTCATAAAATAAGAATATTTGTTAAGCGTTCGAAAATGTACCACCTTACCCTAAGTAAAAGAAATATTAATGTAACTAATATGTAACCAGTAGTGCATTTTTTCTCCCAGCCTAGGCTCAGAAGAAAAGCATATTCGCTTAGTTAGCTAGCAACATTTTATTATGAATTGTTTCTTGCAAAAACAATAATTACGCTAAAAACCTTTTTCTTTGTCATTTTTTCACATTTTGATTCCGATACATAAACTCAACAGTAGTAGTATAGTTGAGTAATGTCTCTGTTATTAAGCGTACTCTACTTGCCTTTATGTGGTTGGATTTTTTTTTTTATAAATGCAATTTTAATAAATGGTTGTCTATTGCAAAGTACCTTCTCCCAGGTTTCACGGTGTAAATACACGAAATAGGCCTACAGCTTATACACTAAGAGGAAACCTTTAAAAAAGAGAAAGTGCATTGTATGGTTTTCTTTCGTAACCTCGAAATGTGCCCAAACGTTTCAAATTTTCATCACTTGAAGGTTAACTAACAAATACTGATTTATTTTAATGTAAATTTTATGCTCTTGGCCTACAACTTTTACTGTAATGAGATTGCTGTAAAACTAAGGGCTAAAGCTCTGGAAGGTAAAGTTTGTCAAAAAGCTTGGGGTCAAAACATTTTTTTCGAAAATTTTCCATTTTCGCTAGTATATATCTCCAAATCTATTGGAATTGGGGGGGGGAAATAATAGCAACGATTTTTCAGGAATATTATGAGCTTTCATTTTAAAGAGAATAACTTCTCTACGACATACCATTTTCGAGATGTAAGCGAAATAGTCCGGGCAATAGGCCGGGCACTTTTAGAACGGCTACTCCTAACTACACCGCACACAGTCCTAAAAACAAAAATTATTTTCTCGACAACGTCGTCTACACCTTCTTTATTGACTGGACTAATAAATACTTAATAAAATATCAACAGTTGAAATTAGAGCGAAATAGCAACTATTGTATAAATCTTCAGTGTTTATATTATTTTGAAAGTCTCATTTTAAGTGGGAAGAATTCATGAAACGCTATACATTGTTCATATTTACAGGTGTGGACATGGGTCGACATGGGTAACATTCAACTACAGCACATATTATGATGAACTGGATACTTCATCTGTGGGACTATTCATTCGTAAGTACTAAGAACCCGTATTCTTGAATCAACGTCTATAAAATAATATTGCACATCAGAACCATACCATTGTATGTCTATTTTTGGTGATTTTGAAACAATATTATACTCGTGTACCTCTCGGACTGTAGTTCAGTGTCAAAATATTGTGATCTTAATAATACAATTAAGATATAGCTAAAGCTATACTACAGTATATCCCATTGTACAATAGAACCACTGTATCGTATGTGTACAATATTATAGAGAAAAGTATGGTATATCCTTCAGTTATTCCGATGTTTTAGAACCATATAACCGTATGTACAGAGAAAAGCATTAAATTATTCTTATGATTTGGAACCATATTGCCTTATGTTCACAAACTTTCTAAATAATAATAAAAAGCAGTTTTTCAGGACCTACCAGCTTCATTGAGGGTCAACACTGTACTATCTGTCCTTTATAAGTCATGTCAAATCCTCCACAACTATGATTTGCATTGATGGACTACGTAAATGTTGTTATTTTTGCCTTATTTTTTATTAATTTTGCGAATATACTATGTTTACTTCTTTAACACAGCTGCGACTGAGAAAAAACTAATTTTAAAATTGCAGTTTCGAGAAATTAACGAATAAAATTATATTTTACTGCTTTTTCTTCATACTGTAAAATCACTGAAATGTTCATACGATAGTATGGTTCTGAGGTTTATAAACAGTTGTTAATTTTATCATTATTTAGCCTCCCAGCCGGACTCGCAGATTTCACACATTGCAACTTCAAGATAGATTAAAAGTTATGTTAGTATTCCTTTTCTTACGTAACTTCTTACAGTACAACTTCAGCGTTCTTTCTTTAATTTTAATGCATGAGTATTCTCCCTGGTTTTAGGACAGTTTATCACATCAGCGACAAGCAATTCCTCGGCTGACAGTAAGTTGAATTTTGTTGACCACTTGCTTACAGGAACTGTTAGCTGTAATTAATTTATGTTAGGCATAATATAATGATCCAAGAAACGCAACCTATCCCGTCGCATTGATATGTATGAAACTAGCAACAGATTATTTTCTAAGAATGTGAATTGTATTGTAAGATATTCAAATGAACTGTCGCTGAACCGTCAGATGCTACAAGTGTGCATGCGTCTATAAATAACAAGAGATAAACGAGCCATTGCGACTCCTAGCAATTACTTATGTATTCGCAATTAAAATTTATTTAAATTCAACTACGATTTCGCATTCCTTATATTACCTATTAAGTTTAAACTAACCATAGGGGCTAGCTAAAATTTCTTCATATTCATAATGTTGGTATGATTATTTTAAAAAATATTTTCCAGTGCATAGTGCGTCTACTCAGCCACAGTACAAATAATACTTTGACACAAATGATTTTACATTTTGTTCACACAAAATATTTTATTTACATTGCATGTGCAGGTAGGGGAAAAAAAGAGGACCGACTCTTGTAGCTGATTTCAGAGCTTTGTGGTACGTAAATAAACGTAAGAGATGTGACGGAAACGTTTGTTTTCACAAGCAATGCAAATTACGTGAAATTATTTCTCAATTCAAGCAATGTTCATTTCAATACATTCCCTGCTATCCTGTGAATGTCGCTAGGCATATCGGCAACTAGATATTCTTTTTATTCGGTCCGCTTTTTTTCCCCCTACCTGTACAAACTTATATAATATAATTTACTACATAAATTATACAGTTTCAGTTGAATTAAATCGGCACTGGCAATAAAACTAATTAAGTAAGCTGTAGTAAGCTGATATGTAGGTTCGATAGAATTCACATTAGTCGATTCAAACAGTAGAGAAAAATACCTAAGTATGCTAATTACTCATAGACTATTGTAAACATAAACATTATCGGAATAGGAAAAATCTTTTCCTGCCTAGATCCACGGAGACTCAGGTTTAAGGCAGCTGGACAACATATAATCTGACACAAAATAGTTTTGTAACGATAGCATTAAATTGTCCAATAGTATCCTCCACAAATAAAAAATATTTCAGTATTGGCATTTAAAAGGACATGAGATTAGCATTGATACCATAACCTCCTTTACGATATGATTTCTCTTAATAATGGAATTCTTTAACTTCACTAATGTTAATGCATCATCATTAACTTATATTTAAACTTTTATAAATTTCACTCCAGCATTATAGTATTATAAAGATGTATTGACAATTACTGGAAATCATTTCGAGTCATAACAATAACCATAGCCTTCTTTAACACAGAATATTGAGAGCCAATCAAAATGCTTGAGGGCACCGAATATCGGAAAATATAATATAGATAATCTCTCCTTTCTACACTGGAAAATTAAATTAATGTTACTCGAAAATCTGTGATCTGTTTAAATTAAAATAAACATTCCTACGAAATTTATCTTACATTATCTTTAGCCACAAAATGATTCTGTTTTTAGCTGTAATAATTTAATGTAAGAAACCCTCTCTCTCTCTCTCTCTCTCTCTCTCTCTCTCTCTCTCTCTCTCTCTCTCTCTCTCTCTCTCACCCGACTTTTTAAAACAAGATCCTGTCTGTTTTCCTACTGGCCCATATAGGATACTCCTAATCCCGTTCCTATGTATTCAGCTCTGTGCGACCTTTACCTCCTTTCTACCTAGATGATATGTGCAGAGCTAGCTGCCGAAAGCTTAGAAATCGAAAGGTTAGAAATCGAAAGCTCACTCTCCCTGTTTGGAATCCGAAAACTCTAATCCATCAACAAGGCCGGGAAAGCCTAAAGTCTCAAGCGTTGTCACTTGCGTGAACATGCTGTGTGTGTGTGTGTTTGTGAGAAAAAGAAAGACAGAGAGAGAGGAGATAGTAGGGTAGAAAGAGAAACAGAAAGATATATCTGCTATAAAAGAATTTAGCATTACTACAAACGAAGTGAAGTAGCCTGGAGTGAACAAAAATTAAGATAGATGAAAATAGGTTCAATAAAACTTTGAAATCAGCCTTCTACTACTAAAAAAAAGGATAAATATTCAGCGCTATCTGTGGCTGTGACCATGCAAACCGTTTCAATAGGAATGAAGAACCGCTGACACTGCAAAAGGAACAGGTTGTATCGCTTTCAGTGTTACTTCATTCTTAAACAAATTCATCAAAAAGCAGGTCTCTTACACGCAACATAAATCTTGCTTGCTATTTTAAATCTGAAAAGAGTTGTCACTGTGACAAGTGCTGAAGAAATGAAACGTGTCATGCTACAGTCTTAATGTATACTACACGTCAATTAAATGCATCTCTATTGCGTTCAGTGAAATGCGAGATTCGTAGTGTATATGACTTTTCTGGACTATTTATAAGTAGCTGATATGCTATCTACGTAAATTTTATACAAAATATGACATATCTGATTTTAAATTGACTGTTTACTTCAAATAAGATCACAATGACTCTAAAGGCTCGTGTTAAGTGACAAAAATTTTGTATAACCTCTCACATAACTTTATCTACTCTTCGCGATATGGAGATATCCATCGCATTCAGATGCCCAAGCCTTATTCAGAACTTTATTATTCGCTAGGCAAGATTTAAAAAAAATATCAGTAGCTCAAAACTACCCTTCAGAGAATTATACCAAAAAAATGTTTCTAATAAAAGTTTGTACTTCTAACAAATTCAGTTTCTGTACATATTTAAAACAAAATGTTTTCAATTGCGAGAAAATCTCGAAAAATTGAATTTTCTCCATCAAAGCCTAAGTGGTAGTAAAAGTAAGAACAGTCTCACCGATCTTCGTATAAATCCCCGGAAGATGCTTAACCCATATACTCAATTTTCATTTTCATTTTCACGATTATTTTGTTCTCGTGCTGTTCATAGGATTGGGTTCACTGGGTTCAGGGGACCTAAAGAGTGTAGTAATGGTGAAATTTCGATATCAAATTTCAGGATCACACACACACATATATAAAGGGGCAAGGCTTAAGTGCAAATATTCTTATATTAGATAGATAAAGATTTAAACACATCATCCTATCTACTTTTCTTCTGGAACTAGTTTTTCCTTTCAGAAATATATCACGTACTGTACTTTTCTACCTGGTGCTCAATTAACGGTTTACACACCACACAGTACAAAAGACCTGATACTTTACAGTTTTCATCACTCGCCAGATATTCCTGCCCTTGTTTTCATTGAGTAATTTTTTACAGCGCGTTCTTCTGGTAACACAGTGTTTTGTTGTTCAACTAAAAAGGCCTTTGCTTAATTGCATTTTAAATGTACATTCGTTGTTATCCAAATAATAAAATTAATTCATTTCCTTTACTTAGTTAAGGCAAAAATTCTGTTCATAGCCTTTCACACTGAATTAATGAAACCAGAAATGAATATTTATTATTTTACCACTTGAAAAGCATTGTTTTCACGATATCCCTTTGATGCTAATACTGTATACCTAGGTATAATACAATTTTCCTCGAGGAAATTGTAATTTATAAGTTGGCTGTTTAAGCTTTGATTTTATCTTGTACTCATAGGCTAGCCGCTCATATCCAAAGTTCTAATTTCTTTATACAATTTACTGTCCCTTAATTCGATCAGAGTAGCAGCTTGATCGGTTTAAGATATCGAAGAGATTCAACTGGATAAAGAGCAAAATGGTAATACAATTTATTCACTCGGTTCACATTCAGGTTTCGTGAATAAGGAAACTGTAATAATTTGGTGAGCTAATTCTATTGTGGAGAATAACCTACATAATGCATAGTACTTGGTCTTCAAGTGCAACTGGCCACTTACCGAGATGGGAAGATCATTTCCTGTCTACAGATTTCAATTATTCATATTACTTTGAAATATGCAGTCATTACAACTGAAAAATACAGTACCAGCCGCAACAGGTAAGGAAGTCTAGTCGGATGTCATTTTTCCGATGAGATGTTTGTAAATATGAGCATGTAATAAGCAACCTTATTCTCTCAATAATTTATAAGAAGTCTAATCTAGTTCAGTAATAAGGGCCCTTGTGGCTGTACCTTCTGTTAAAAGTACAAAGTACAAAAATATGCAAAAAAACAAATTACATGAATTTAAAATAAATTACTAGTTTCGTAGCAATCTTATCTTATTCTCGACTCTTATAGTGTGTAAGGAAGCTCTTTCGCCGATTTTCTTATGTGAAGCTCCTGCGTCTGTAAGAGAAGAACGATTTGTAACAAGTGAAATTGAGCTTTCAAACCGCAGGACGTCAAAGGCGCGTGTGAAAAACAACGCAGTTCTTTTTCGATGAATTTCTCTTCAACATCTATTTTTTCACCGGAAAGCGTTTAGAAATTTGAAAGAGTGTTTTAATCTGGAGTATTCAGTAATTCTATTATTAGAAAAAAGAAGAGAAACCGGTTATAATGACATCTACAAGTGAAATAAGAAAAATGTTTTTTTTTTTTAAATCAAACTCGTAAAATTATTGAATTAAGATACAATATGTTGTCATATTTTATTGTAAAATTGTTATTAAAGTTATTTTTCACGTAAATTAAATGTAAATCAATCATATAATTTTGTTTAAAACATGATTAGAATTCCTTGTGAGTTATTTTCTGAAATTAACCCTCACAATTACTAGTAGAAGTGGCGACAGTGTAGCTGAAAAACGTCCTGGGTTGCCCACCGGAAAATTTATAGGTCTATCAATTCTAGATAGTGCTAAATAAATAAGCAAATAAAAAATAGCCATATCCGCTATGCATCCATCCAAAACCAAATTGCGTTCTTCCCAGTCTAATAATATCTTTCTAATCACCTGTATGAACATTTGTTATATTAGCATAAAGTTTTTCAAAAACATTCGATACTTTTTTTTTTGTTGTTGTCTAGATAGATACTTCTGACTTCGCATGAATTTATTGAGCTTTATGAATGTCTATCACTTTTGTTTACGATTTATCTTATTTTTTGTTTGTTTTTTTTCTCAAGAAGAGTGTCAAATGACACCCGCAACCGGTAGGTGGAGGCCTACTAAGGAATAAAACAACTAACTTGGATGTGACTAATCTCTTCTTATTTATATAAGAATGATTTATTATATTTCTGTACATAACTTGCACATGGCAACCGTTCTTGTTTCTCTGTTCAAAACCTGTTTACAAGTTTAAAAGAGAAAAAAGGAAAATAAATACAGAAAGAAGGATGTAAGGAAGAAGGTAATAAATATAGAAAGAGCAACGTGCGTTTTGAGGAATTTTATTGCAGTACCGTATACGTTCCAGAAAAAAGTACCCTATTTGTAAAGGGAGTTATGAGTCGCAATGTTACGCATTGACACGCATTGAAGTCCATGGCTAGGACACTTCTCCTTTCTAGGCGAGGCAATACGACTCTCACTTCATCAATTTAACAAAGCCTTACCAATTACTTCTGACTGAAACTTTCAATCCATCTGCAGACTTCGACATGTGTATGCCCATAATCTAGCAAGGAGTTCAATAAAACATTACCAAGGGATAACGTGTGATTTTAAATAAACCAACGTTATCATTTTTTATTGTTGTTCCAAATTATAAAACATTAGTTATTATTCAACAATTAGTGATGAGTTGTGCCGGTACGGTCCGGTACACGGGATAAATAAAATTTTGGTGTTACTGTACCTGAAATAATTATCACTTGCAATAATGCAATTAGTGATTCAATATATATGATAAAAGAGCATGTTATTCTTAATCCTCTGTTTAACTAAAAACACCTCTTCTACGCATCTCAAGTTCAGGAAATTAAATTTAAAATGAACAGTATAACACAAAAAGAAATAAGCGGTTAAAGTCCATAAGTATCTACTCAAAAGGAACTGCTTCGCAATTGTTACTATCCGGGCCTCCGTAGCTTTGCTCAAACTGTCATATCCAATGTGTTGGCGTTCATTGGATTTCATTTGTTGGTCATCAAATGGGGGAAATTGTAAAAACTTAATAACAGTACATTACGCAACGAGCATATGAAGACATTTATTAAGGTACGAGTATCTTAATTACCATTTTAGGCAAGTTGTATAAGACTGTTTTTGTTCGACCATAATTAAAAGAATGTTTAAGTTTTGAGACTTTAGATTCACTCAAACAAACGGAGACGGCTGCCCTTTGCAATCAGCTGTTGTTATGGTTCTTGCCTTTTGCGACATTTGGCAGCTCATGGAGTCCGGTCAAGTCGAAGCTTTTTCTTTGTCGTTTTCTTGAAACCAGCGGATTTTGGCAACGCGAAATGAAATCACTTCAGTATAATAATAAAACCAACACGAATACAATATACTAAAATTTAGATACAGGTTATTTATTACATAGGTTCAGTTGTCACTCTCGAGGATTTAATATCATTCCTTGTTCCATAATGCTCGATACCACACCGATGTTATAATGAAAATCTGTGTCGAAATGGATAACATTATGATACCGTTAGGTCACATGTAACAAGCGTATTATAGTATGGACGAATAAAATATATATTTTTCCATGTATTCAATACTATGTACGAAAATCAAGAGGTAGCCTAAGCAAATTATTAGAGGAATTTTGTTTGGTGGAACAATAATTGCCGTATTTGGCGAGACAAATATGAGGGCCCAATAATCAGAATTCACAATAAGTCTGCTGTGAGGCCGATTTCTAGGTGACGTGTATGACGTCACAGATTCGAAGTGTTCGAGACAGAATGAAAAACATAAGCCACATAAAGTAATGGGTGCGATGTAATATGCTACTGTTAAACTAATATCCTGAAAAGACCCTAGAGCTACCTGTCATGAACCTAGAGCTACCTGTCATTAAAACCTAACTAGAACCTAACTGCCGTTAATTTCATAGCTGGTCATTCTGCTTTGCGCTGTAACTAGCAAGATACTTCAGCGAGGCTTCAAATAAGGGATTTAGTATTCGAAAAACGGGCATAAAACACCTGCTGTTGGCAACATTGTGGAGTGAAAGAACTGATCAAGCCTGAATAAAATGCGAGGGAAACATTTTGAAAGTGTAACTGAAATTTTAAATAAGTGAATTAAAAAAGCTAACATTTATAAAAGTGCCGTGTCCTCTCCAAAACCTGTCATTAAAACCAGGTTGTTTCTCATAAAAAGGAACCGGCCGCAAAAACTACACAAATTCTGAACAGCCCCAAATGCAAATGCAACACTATGTTCATAGTGGGGCCCAAAATCGTTAATCAGGCCCTCCATCGGCATTCTGAAATGTTAAAGTAGCATTAATAAAATTACTGGTTCACACAAAATAAGGCAAGATCGTCTGGTAAGTTATGCAAAGACCATAGACATAAAGCAACCGCATGAGCAGGGACCAATTTTGACACCAAAACATACGACTTCCTGTATTATAGAATAAATGGGATTAGACTTAATAAATTTAACTATACCGCTCTGGTTTATAAGCGTACACTTTAGTTGATAAATGTTGAAGTGTAACATCTTTAATCGCTCGTATTTGTCATATGTGACGCGATGGCTTATTATGGCAATCCTGACCGCTAAAAAACAAGAGAAAGAGAAGCTAATAGTGTAAATGTCACTTTTAAGTTGGGGTTGCAAGAATTTAAGTAACTCCAGGGAGTCCAGGAGTAACTAATTGCTCTTTAATTGCACTGACAGTTCGGTAAATGCTTTAATAAAAACTGGATCAACAGTAAACCAATGTACTATTGTACTGTGTGAATTGTTTGGATTCTTTTTCTTTAAAACGCTCGGTCAGTTTTTTTTCCTGTATACAACGCAAGCCTAATTTTGGCACTAAATACCACTGGCCACTAATCCAGGCTCCCTAATTTTGTGATTGAGAATTAGACCTAAATATGCCTATTTTGGTAGTATTCATGCTATTTAAGATCTTGTTAACTATCCTCCACTTTTTCCTATCTGCTAAGTTTGTTACAATTCACAATCTGTTTATAGGAAAACAAACTTAGGCCTAACCAATCCTCATTCGGCAATGAACCCTACTTTAGCCTACTTTACAGACTTCCTAAATGCGCCTTAGCTAAAATGTGTTGTACTCCTTTAATTAGCCAAGAATTGGTTGTTCCCGCTCCCACGGTAGCTCGCAGGCGAAATAGGGACACGGGGAAACCTCTCCGGTTTGAAGGATGCTACACTAAGTCAAGTTTAAATACATTTATTGAGCCCCTTGAAAGATACAAAGAGCACAATGGACAAAATGATAAATAGACCCTTTAAAATACAAGATGGAATTTTGTATCTTGCTTTACAAATAAATTCCTCTTCCTAGCGGTGCCGAAGAAGATGAAATGTTGATGAAGTCAAGGGGAGACGACTTAGTAAGCTCCTTCTGGAAAATAAGGCATGCTTGCCTTATAAGACTGATGAATAGCTCGGAGGACCAGAGCAGAGCAATTTTTATAGTCGCGCTTGCTCGGACGACTGAGAAAGAATTTCACTATTCTTGAAGTGAATGCGCACTATCAGCAAATTATTTTAAGGTCGACTTGCTGCTTCGACCGAAAAGAAGAACCTTTAGATGTTGCTTCGACACTGCAACTAAAATTAAGCACTTTGAAATATTCACTTCACAGCAGTACTTACAGTAAATCCTTTTACTTAATGAGTTACGCATTCAAGTCCATACGGTTTGATCAGGGAAGTAAAAAACTTGGCTTCACACATTTGTAATTAAATCACAAATAAATTACTTTGATGAATGTACTAAATTGCGTCTCTGCAATAACTAGGGCTGGGAAACTTCAAATTCCCAGCTCGACAATAATAACTAGATTCAGAATTCTGAACTGAAAACTAGCCTGGCGAAAACTTCGAACGAGTGAATAAAAATGAATAGCAAGAATGACAGACGTCACGACATGTGACGTAAAGCAAGAATCCCATTGGCCAAGAAAAACAATAAATAATTAATCTTGGAAATAAATCAATTAAGTTACATTAAAATACTAAAACATAAATAAGAGAATTAATAGCATTACTTCAAAACTGAATTGTTTCTTTAAAAACACAAAATTATGAATAAAATATACTAAAAAATAATCAGACTGAAACTTTGGGTTGGAGATTATAACATGACTATCCAAAAAATGAAAGATGCGACAGTCAAATGTTATTTCTTATGAGAATTGATGGGAGAAAGAACAAACAGATAAGTAAACATATTTAAAATTATATTGAAGACACAACAAGAAAAATAAAACAAACGAAGACACAAGCCTGTTGCCATAGCAACACGGCGAATGACCTCGCGAAACCAGCTAATGCCTCAAATCCGGCCAGACACGAATGCTGGACGGAACATATTGCCCGCGATAATTTCGCTCGTGAAATTATCTAACAGAATGTGACGTCAAGCAAATTCGTGAATGCAAGGATTCGAGGCCAAAACAACTATCAAGTCGCAATAAAGTCAAAATCGGTGGAGTGGGATGCGTCCGGCATCAGCACTCTGAATGAAAGCAGGTGTCACTGTCCCTCTTCACTGACAGGCAGAGGAGCCAACTTGATGAGGGGCCTCTTATAAGTGCCTGAGACAGTGCGCACAGTGACAACTCTGACAAGGCCGTCTGGGCCTGGGTGTACTTGGTGCACCAGACCAAGCACCCACCTATGAGGAGGTACATTGTCCTCGAGAACCAATACAGGGGTACCCAAAGGAACGTCTGGCAGTACCTTATGCCACCTTGCACGACGCTGTAGCGTGTGGAGATAATCCACGGACCACTTCTTCCAAATACAAGTGACCATCTGCTGAAGATGGTTCCAACGGGAACGCAGGCTGTACCCACCAGAGAGGTCAGGACTGGGCACCGACACAATGGGCTTGCCAATAAGAAAGTGGCCGGGAGACAAATATCCAAAGTCATCCACGTCCTCAGATAACGACATCAAAGGACGTGAATTCAAGAATGACTCAATTTGTGTGAGAACAGTAGACATCTCCTCGTAAGTGTACTTACAGGACGAGGACATCCTCTTCAAATGGAACTTCAAAGAGCGTACTGCCGCCTCATGAAGCCCTCCCATGTGTGGAGAGTGAGGAGGCAAGAAACGCCAATGAATGTTCAAATGCGCAGTGGCGTCTTGCACTGCGGAGTGATGTTCTGATGACATCAAAAGCCTAGAGAGGTTCTGCAGGTCGGCGTGAGCTCCGACAAAGTTTCTACCATTATCACAAGTGATTGAACTTGGAATTCCACGACGACTTGTGAACCTTGACAATGCCGCCAGGAAGGCACGTGAGGTGAGCGAAGTCACTAGCTCAACGTGTACGGCCTTCGTGGACATGCAGACAAAAATAGCAACGTAGGCTTTAGTAGTCACCTTGGACCGCGGGCCACCAAACTTGAGAGAGAATGGACCGGCGTAGTCCACACTAGAGTTTGTGAAAGGAGGGAGAGGATTTACTCTCTCAGGAGGCAGATCAGCCATCTTTTGCTGAAAAGCCTGAGCCTCAAAGCGGAAGCAAACACTACAGCGCCTCCGTACACTGCGAACCAGCTTGCGAATGCAAGGGATCCAATACGACTCTCGCAAGTGTGAGATGACTAGCTGAGGTCCTGCATGACCTAGATGCAAGTGCACATGGAGAACTAACTGCCTGGTGAAAGCATGCTCTGCAGGAAGTAATATCTGATGCTTGTTGTCAAAGGGTAGGTTGGACCGACTTAGACGTCCACCTACACGCAGGATGTTATCCTGAATAAAGGGGCATAGTTGCCGGATCTTACTAGAAGAAGGCAAATCTTGCGAGGAAGACAATGCTTGAATTTCCTTTCTGAAAGCATTCCTTTGAATGATTCTAATGCAAGAATGCAAAGCTTCAGTAAGCTCTGACGGCAACAAAGGGCCATTGATAGGTGACTTGAGTTTCAAGTAATTATTAATGAAACGTCGCACATAAGCCATGACCCTGATTGTTTTCAAGTGTGAAAACTTAGTCAGCCATGGGCTTAAGCTAGAGGTTTCGATGGTGACTAGCGCTGCTATCTTCACCTCTGGGAGAGACGAAGACTCGAGCTCAGTGGGCAAACTGGGCCACTGAGTGGAGTCGGCAGTAAGCCAAGAAGGGCCTGACCACCACAGAGAGTTGTTAAGTAGGTCAGAAGGGGTGGCTCCCCTAGAGATGAGATCAGCGGGATTGTCCTTAGATGACACATGCGACCAAGATTCAATGGCAGTGAATTCTTGGACGTCCGCGACTCTGTTAGCCACGAAAGTCTTAAGTTTAGAAGGTGAATGGTTTAGGTCTGCAGTTAGGAAGGCTGAGTAATTGGAAGACATAGCCTCCGAGCATTCAGGCTCTTTGGGGCTTGCTTCAAGATAACGCTTAGCCGTGGATCGGCGTCGATGACCATTGGAAGTATGGCAACGCTGTGAAGGGAAAGGCGCAGAGGGCAGTTTCCCGGCGAAGTACCAACCAAGGTGCGAGTTCTGAATCGTAGGTAACTCACAGGTGGAAATTTGCCCTGGACACACAACTTGGGCGCAAATCTCCACTCCAAGAAGTAGATCGACACACTTAGGACGACTAAAGAATGGGTCAGCCAAGGGAAGATTCGGAGGAATGTTCCAATCTTTGGTCTCAATGAAAGAGTTCGGGAACCTTTTCTCCGAAATCTCCGGAACGACAATGGCCTGTGCATTGTAGCGCCATGAAGTCACTCGCGACTGAATCGTGATGCTGGTTAGCTTATGTGTGCTAACATTAGTGGACAAAATTCCCGCTAGCGTAGTCCGCTGCGCATGAGGAGCTAGTCCAAGACGCCTAAACAGCCTGTTGCTAATAAGATTGCAGTCTGAACCGCTATCCAGGAGGGCTGTGGCCTCAACAGGCGAGCCGTCTGAGTCCAGGATGCGGACAGTAGCAGTAGGAAGCAAGCAGCGCTGCTGGGTCTGACTAGAAGCCATAACACCTGCAGTGTTGGCAGCCTGGTGACTATCGCTAGTCGGGTCGTGGAGGAATGTGCTATGTCTCCCAGCACATCTCCTGCACTGAAAAGTCCTACAATTGTTGGCATGCCCTTGACTAAACAGGCATACGCGACACAGTTTGCGGTCTCTAACAAACTGGTCTCTTTGAGCGAAAGTCATGCTCCTGAAGTCGCTGCATGAAAACAGGTCATGCACAGCAGTACGACAACAGAGACATTTAGGCCTCGAAGAAGAAGACTTTGACTTGGAAGGAGCCGGAGAGCTCGGAACTGACTTAGCAGCCTGACTTTTCGTGGCAGCATCAGTCATCTGCAGTATGCGAACTCGGCTTTCCAAGAAGACAAATAACTCCTTGAGAGTAGGGAGCTTCCCTATTTTGACAGATGACTCCCATTCTCTGATGAGGTTCATCGGAAGCTTGTCGATGATAATTCTGGTAATAATCAGATCTGACAACTCCACTTCTGTATTAAGGGAATTAAGTGCATGTACCGTGCTTATAAAATGATCCAGGTATTTCTGCAGGGATTCTGCAGAATACCTCTCAATCTGAGGGGGAGAGAAGAGATTGTCCAGATGGGTGTTGGCGATTAGCCGGTCGTTATCAAACCTATCAATCAAGGTCTGCCACGCCACCTGGAAGGTCGCAGCAGAGACAGGAATATTCTGAATGACCGTACTAACCTCTGATGACAGGCAGGACTTCAAGTACTGATACTTGTCCATGTCCGAAATGTGCCTGTGTTGAATTACCAACGACGAGAAAGTGTCACGAAACTCGATCCACTCAGAGGGATTCCCATTGAACTGAGGAAGACGGATTTCGGGGAGTTTCGGTAACAACGGCGTGACAGGGTCGAGCGAGGAGCGCTGACTGGCAGTCTGCGCCTGCTCGGGTTCATATAGCTGTTTCTTTTCAGCTATCATGGAGTCAAAGAAACTGATGACTTTATAATAATCAGATTCCACTGCGTGAAAGTCGAATTCATGATCCTGGTAGGCCTCGTCAATGGCCACCTGAGCATAATCTGACTTGTAGGCCTTGAAGACCTCTACGAATTCAGAGCGGCGAATGCGCGCTTCATGAAGCGTAGTGAGATCTTCGATTTCGTACTCTCGCATAATCTGCATTTGACGCAGAAGTTGCGATTGCAAGTACTCGAAGCGTCTTATTTTAGCCTTTTGGGCAGCTTCGGCCTGGGCGTGGGCTTCGGCTCTCTTAGCCTCAGCTTCCTTTTCGGCTAAAGCCAGCTGGGCCTGAGCCTGCCTCTCTGCAAGGGCTTGCTGGGCCAGGGCCTCCGCTCTCTTAGCTTCGGCTTCCTCACGGGCTAAAGCCAGCTGGGCCTGAGCCTGCCTTTCTGCAAGGGCCTGCTGGGCCAGGACCTCCTTGTCAGATAAGGCCTGAAGAAATTTACACAACTGAGAGTTGCCTCTGGAAATGACGGCGTCGACTTCTGCCCTATAGGCTTCTTCAGCATCAGAATAATCCACACCGTCGATTTCAGTCTGAACAAGGTCGAACTTAGCTGCAAGTTCGTCTAACTTGGACTCATACTTCTTGAGTTCAGGATAAGTGACATCCTCAATGGCTAAATTACTAATGACATTAACCTGCCGCGTAATCTGGGCCTTAATGGGAACTCGCTTGGCTTTAAGAGCCGTCAAACCGTCTGGACTCGACATAGCGACTTGCTTATACAATGTCTGAATTAAATAGGTTGCCCGCCTAGAGCCGGTGCAACAATGACAAATTAAGGTTTGTTTATAAGAATGGAGTGAGTTGCCCGCATAGGAGCATACGAGTAGACAAAGAAATAGTGTGTAGCTGTACAGGTGTAAGTACACAGATGTAAATGTTTACACTTTACAAGAAAGTACAAAAAACTTAATTGAAATCTGTCAGAGACCTCCCTCAAACGCAATGCGGAGGAGAACCACAGATACTTATAGCAACTGACTTTAAACTACTTATTACTGATGGCTACTGATGGTAGCGTCTCACACCGGCGGCAAACTATACCGGGAGAACAAGATTGATATATAAGAATGACTAGAATTGTGGCTAATCACTGAGGTCTCTATGGGTATAATAAGTGACCAAGACAAATTCAAACTGTTAATTGAATAGTTACTTTACGTTAATTATAGGTCACTAACTATCAATGCATCTTCAACCATAGGCCTCTGGGTCATATCCGGCCCGGAGGACCACAAAGAGATGTTCCCGCTCCCACGGTAGCTCGCAGGCGAAATAGGGACACGGGGAAACCTCTCCGGTTTGAAGGATGCTACACTAAGTCAAGTTTAAATACATTTATTGAGCCCCTTGAAAGATACAAAGAGCACAATGGACAAAATGATAAATAGACCCTTTAAAATACAAGATGGAATTTTGTATCTTGCTTTACAAATAAATTCCTCTTCCTAGCGGTGCCGAAGAAGATGAAATGTTGATGAAGTCAAGGGGAGACGACTTAGTAAGCTCCTTCTGGAAAATAAGGCATGCTTGCCTTATAAGACTGATGAATAGCTCGGAGGACCAGAGCAGAGCAATTTTTATAGTCGCGCTTGCTCGGACGACTGAGAAAGAATTTCACTATTCTTGAAGTGAATGCGCACTATCAGCAAATTATTTTAAGGTCGACTTGCTGCTTCGACCGAAAAGAAGAACCTTTAGATGTTGCTTCGACACTGCAACTAAAATTAAGCACTTTGAAATATTCACTTCACAGCAGTACTTACAGTAAATCCTTTTACTTAATGAGTTACGCATTCAAGTCCATACGGTTTGATCAGGGAAGTAAAAAACTTGGCTTCACACATTTGTAATTAAATCACAAATAAATTACTTTGATGAATGTACTAAATTGCGTCTCTGCAATAACTAGGGCTGGGAAACTTCAAATTCCCAGCTCGACAATAATAACTAGATTCAGAATTCTGAACTGAAAACTAGCCTGGCGAAAACTTCGAACGAGTGAATAAAAATGAATAGCAAGAATGACAGACGTCACGACATGTGACGTAAAGCAAGAATCCCATTGGCCAAGAAAAACAATAAATAATTAATCTTGGAAATAAATCAATTAAGTTACATTAAAATACTAAAACATAAATAAGAGAATTAATAGCATTACTTCAAAACTGAATTGTTTCTTTAAAAACACAAAATTATGAATAAAATATACTAAAAAATAATCAGACTGAAACTTTGGGTTGGAGATTATAACATGACTATCCAAAAAATGAAAGATGCGACAGTCAAATGTTATTTCTTATGAGAATTGATGGGAGAAAGAACAAACAGATAAGTAAACATATTTAAAATTATATTGAAGACACAACAAGAAAAATAAAACAAACGAAGACACAAGCCTGTTGCCATAGCAACACGGCGAATGACCTCGCGAAACCAGCTAATGCCTCAAATCCGGCCAGACACGAATGCTGGACGGAACATTGGTGTTCATTAATACGCAAAAAACATTAAATTATTTTGGTGGCACTTATTGTCAAATTTTACAATCACCTGAAATAAAGAAAAACTACTGAAAATCCTCAACCAGGTTGGTCATTCTCAGTGAACAAACTCCGTACAGCCGAATGAAAGGAACTCGTTTAAGCTGACTTGTTCTGTTTAAATACCTCGACAAAGTTCGCTGGATTGTGGTTTTCATTCGAAAAACACTGGAATGTCCTATTTTAAAGTGTGTTATGTAGAATCATTCGGAAGCTTTGTAATAAGTGGAATTGAACCCATGCATCAGATTGTTTGAAGCTTCTGATTGGATGCCGTGTTCTTGGAATCGGCTTACAATGCCGTGAGAACTGAGAGCAAGTTTCGTTTGATTGGATACAGGTTGTTTCACAAGCATGTTGTAATCATAGGTTAGGTGTATGGAAATCATCCAGACTGAATCCAGTAAGAAACGGAAACTCTCCTTGAAGCGGTAATTATTCATTAATTAAGTCATTTCGTATTCCTTTATTCTTTGTCTTTGGTTGTAACTCTGTCCATTCCTCAACTGCAGACATTTGTCAGAAATGCCCCTATTTAACCAAAATAGTGAATGGTAACATACATTAAATAGTTGCCTTGCAGGATCTACATGAATTCGAAATTCATTGTTTTCATTATAAACTTCCTCACCATCATCATCACAATCATCAATCCCATCAAAATTATTATTATTATTATTATTATTATTATTATTATTATTATTATTATTATTATTTATTATTACAAATTACAAAATTATTACAAATACAAATATAAATAATATAAACACAATTAGTACAATTTCAAAAGAGTATTAGTTGCCCCGCATGAGCATAGCTCGTGTTCGGGGTCAGTTCAGTGATACTAAAATTATATTTTGAACATTATATAAAAAACATACATATTATAGTTTTAGGCAAAAAATAAGAATAAAAATAAATAAGATTGCTCATATGAAATAAATACATGAATAAAGATACGAAAAAATAAATTACAATAACATAACAGAGATACAATAAAAATACCTCATGTTAAAATTTAAAAATTTACAGTTGAGAATGAATAATGGAAAAAAAGTGAGTAAAAGTACCAATGTTAACAGTTAGTTTTAATCAGTTAGTTTTAACTACGTAATGTAGGGTGGTGAACCAGTTACTATTTTATTATAATTTATTCTTATTAGTGTTTTACGGTTCCCTAAATGTAACTTTCTCAAACATGTTTGCATGTCGCTGAACTCAAGAACGAAATCGTATAAAAACAGAAGGTTTATATTGGGTTAGATACCTTTGGGTGATGTGACGTGAACATCAGTGATGACTTCCCCTTACTTGACTATCACTTGTCATGAAGGTAATGATATTCGAGTTTTTAAGTAAAAACAAATAATATGAAATGGATCGTGATGGAGTTGAGTTGCCACAGCAGCCAATGGGAGCGCTATTGTATGTATGTAAATTTCTGAACTCTTCTGTTTTTTTAATTAATTTCTGCAAAAATAGATACAAAACGTGGGGAAAATTCCGACGATTTCGGAACTTATTTTTTTTTAAGTAGCGTTTTATACATAAAATTAGTCAAAAACCTTCAAGGCGTAAATACCAACATTGTTTAGCGCTGAGATCGGCATATTTCGATTTTTTCCCCTAGCATGGTTCCAAATAATGGCAAATTCCAATTTTCAATATTACTACGTGTTTTTAAAATAGCTGTTTTTTTCTGTTTTTGCGGTAGAGAGTAGCAGCTCAAAACCAAATTATCGTACTGGAAATAAATTGTATATTCTAGTTAGACAGTGCCAGTGATTGGACATAAAATATGTCGACAATATTTTCTTACTTTTACTAAAATTCCGGATGTAACATATTTTTAGAAATTGTCTCAAAAATGTCTTTTGTTAGTTAGTTTAAATTTAATAAACTAACTTTTCTACTCAGTTTGCTTAAAGTTGTTTCGTGAAAATTATTTAAGCCCCGCCTCGACAACAACAGGGGTTGAGATAAAACTCTCAGTTTGGCACATATTCAATGTCAGAATAGGAAAAAAATAAAATTTCAAAATCTATGCTTAGGGTTAAGAAATTTTGTGTTTCATGTTATATTTATTTTCTTTAACTGTATCATAGAGACTTTAGGTAGAGGAAGCATTGTGAAATTCGAAACAGAATTTTCACCATTTACACACGTTTTAAGTCCCATAAATAAATAAAAAATACCATAACCAGAAACATCGCTTTGTGTATGTGTGTGAACAATACAGCTCGAGAACTAAAAATAGTATAGAAAATACTATGATTAACACAAGTTTCTTATAAGAACTTTCATTTGAAACATTCTAAGTAAAAATTCTATGAAGAGTAGTTATAAGCAAGCCGTCGTTTAAAAAACTGAGGGTTGCGCCGCGAAACTTTGTAAGCCGATACAATACTGCAAATCCCTATGGTAGAAATCAGAGAATGAAGTGAAAAATTCTCGGGCTCAGGGTAAAAAATATGGTTTGAGTGCAAAACATTTTTTATTAATAAAATTATATTCTATATCGAGGGGGTTACTTGGTAACATCGTTGTAAAAAAAACTTCCCACGCTATTTTACATGCTCCTCCATGGTGCTACATCCCTGAAGGGACAAAGGCCTACCACCCGACCGCTGCGTCATCTACCATAGGCAGATGGCAGGTTTTGGGGTATGTGATCAACATGGTGGTTTCCATGACCGGAGCCGCTCCTTCTTTATCAAATAGCTCCTTAATTTGAATCACGAGGCTGAGTGCACCCCTACCAGACCTCCCTATCTCAGAAAAATCCGAGGAGGAACCGGGGATCGAACCCGGGCCGACGGATCTGTAGTCAGCGACGCTAGCCACAAATCGGTCATTTTACATTTAGGATTACATTAATAAGTAGATATTATAAGTACTGCCTTCAACATTTATATGAATTTACTCCTAATGAAGAACTTAATTTTATATTACGTTAAAACATTGCTAAGAAAAACGTTATTGAACATACGGGTCATGGTTCTAATATTGCAAGAGCACGCATATTACTTGGTTTTTGTTTGTTTTGTGGAACGAGTTTTTCACTCCTGGACGTCTGTTATATACTACACGGCTCGCCAGGTGATAACCCGTATTCGTCACTAACCAATAGAAGAATTCTCAGCGCACTCTTGACCGGTGGCCACTCTCGTATGAACTGAAGCCGCGAGACAGTTCTCTATTTATAGACTAGAGTAGTTTGTTAACGATGGCTGGGATGTAGGCCTACGATAAATTTTAACTTAGGTGGAAGACAGAGCCATCAAAAAGATTCTACAGTAGAACTCCAATTATTCGAACTCAAACTCTCAAGATCGCCAATTATCCGGATCAAGCGGTTTTGCAGCAGCGAACGTTGGGAACCCTCTTTCAGGCCCGATTATTTGCTTCAACTTCTCACTCGATTGAAACTTGTGTTCATTTTTCAGAACAAAGCATTGTTATTCAGAATGTATTGTAATTTGTTTTATATATTCCATATTCTTTTAAAAATACAAAGAAAAATTACTGAAATAATTATATCTAAATGATTTCCACATTAGACCAATAATGAAATATAATTTCATTTTTGTACAACGCATTAGTTCTGGAAACGTTTAGAACATACGATTTTCAAATTATCTAAAATGCATAACACTCCATTAACTTCAATCAAAATTCCTTGTTCTCAAGTGCGTGAAGTTTTATTTATTAATTCTGTACTTAGGCCTAATTTCAATTTTTTAATAATTCTATACGCAGACCGGAAGGCCGGTAGTGATCATAATTAATATATTAATATAAAAATATAAGATTTTGTAAGGCATATTCTTAATGTATCATGTTAGACCTAAATAGGCTTCTTTGAGTGTAAGGATTCCTAAAATCATAATTAATATAATAAAACCTATTAAGACTTTAATTTGTTAAATATGGATGGAAAGGAATTTCGTCAATATTCTTTTCTATTCCTATCGGATTATATGAACCTGTTTTTAACTATAATGTTTGTAAGTTGTCCAATAAGTAAAAGCGTAGGATGCTGGGTAGAGTTTATTTCGGTAATATTTTTAACACTCTTGAAGTAGCCTATGCAACAGCAGTGAAGTCCATTCCTTTTAAATTCCCTTGAGCTGGACAAGAACAGCAATAATCATAGACACATTCTCCTTCATTCAGGTTTTGTTTCGGGACATTAAATACAGAAGCTAGTTGTTTATCCGTTGGGAGGAATCAGGAATATCTCTCTCTGCTGGAGGTGCCCACCACCGTCACCCCCGTATCACGCAACACTGCTGGAATCGAATTAAGACTTCACAGTACACGAAAGTTTTGTTTTACGGTTATTGCATGTGCACAATTCCAAATATTTTTTTTTACATACGCGTAAACTAAAATTATATTTTTTAAATAATAAAACATGATCGTAAGAATAAGAACAAAGCAAGATGTTTTGAAGATGTGGATGTAGCACCGAAAGGCCTTGGTATAAACAATACAAAATAAAATAAAGTTCAGAAAATCAAGTATCACATTATTTTTTAATGTATGTATTTAAAAAATGGTATTGTAACCATAACTAACGATATACTAATCCCTATATATATAAAAGGCTTTGTCCTGACTGACTGAATGAATGACTGACTGACTGAATGACAGGAATCAACGTACAGCCTAAACTATAACAGGTAGAGACTTGGAATTTTGATAGTACCTTCGTTTCCTAATGTAGATGCTCACTAAGAAAGGATTTTGAAAAATTCTGATTCTAAATGCCAAAAATGAGTGAAAAACGGGCAGAAAACGTGCATTTTTTGGGTTTTCGAAGCGTAATATATTTCAATGTCAAATCAATTACAGCTGGCTTTGGCTATTTTTGTCAAACCTTGGAAATGAAACTTTCGCGATCGCTCGAATGTTGTAGCTCACGCTGGTCGATTCATTTGTTTTTAATGTCAAGGCACGCATAACTTACATATGAAATTTTCAACCTAATCCCGAAGAGGATTCTTCTTCTTCTTCTTCTTCTTCTTATTATTATTATTATTATTATAAGTGGGATAATCAATATAGGCCTAAATATGGTCAAACGTTGTTCGATTTGGACGAAACTCATTATACAGGGGTTTTCTGGGCCAAGGACCTCGAATCTGAGGTCGCTTTTACCAGGCGACGCTATCTAATTGTGGTATGTAGTCCACGTGATTTAGGTGTTAATAAATATAATGATTTATAAATAATATAATAATATAATAATAATAATGATATAAATTAAATGTTTTTGAAAATACTTAACCCCTTTTTGCACAGATTTATCAAAACAAATTCTCAGAACGTATTGTTACCAATGGTATCAGGTGGGCGTGGATTACATGAAATGGATGTTTGACAAATTAGAGAAGGTATCATTATAATTCATATTATCTATATTAATAAAAGGAATTGTCCTCGATGTCCAGCGAAATCTACTGAACGCAGAGATCTGAAATTTTAAACATAGGTGGGCTGAAGGGTCGGAAAATGCACCTCGAAGCCGGAATTTTGATTTTACTTTTAGTTCGTGAGTTATGAGTGAAAAACGGGTAAAAAACGTGCATTTTTTGCGTTTTCAAAACATAAGTTTTCAGTTATACATTTCAATGTCAAATGAATTACAGTTGGCTTTGGCTATTTTTGTCATATCTTGAAAATAAAACTTTCGCGATCGCTTGAATGTTGTAAACCCTAAATATGGTCAAACGTTGTTTTATTTGGACGAATCTCACTAGACAGAGGTTTTCTGGGCCAAGAAACTCGAATCTGAGGACGCTTTTACCAGACGATGCTATCTAATCGTGGTATGTAGTCCACGCGAATTAGGTGTTAATAAATATAATGATTTAACTAACTATATTATGCTTTTAATTTTTAATTTTTGAAATAATTATCGCGGGCGAAGCCGCGGGCACATGCTAGTCCTTATATAAATAACTCTTCTGGTAAGTTTATATATTAATTCGCAATTGTCTCCAAGTCATTTCTAGATCCACATGATTCAAATCATCCCCCTGTCGTGATTTCTGCCTCTCAAGAATATGTTCTCCCCAAATCCACTTCATCGGCCTGGGTGGCGCAGTTAGTATCGCGCTGGCTTTCTGTGCCCAAGGTTGCGGATTCGATCCCGGGCCAGGTGGATGGCATTTACGCGTGCTTAAATATAAGAGGCCTATGTCAGTAGATATACTGGCATGTAAAAGAACTCCTGCGGGACAAAATTCCTGCACACCGGCAACGGTCACAGGCCTAAGTTGCAGTACTTCCCCGTCGTTAAATAACTACGTACCAACCAAATCCAGTTTAGTCTAGAAGCGGCCACCATTCCGTTCTTCCTGATGTCTTCATTTCGCATTCGATTCTTCAGCATGACTTGTTGCAGCTTCCGCTCTATCTTCCTCTGAAGACCTGTATAATGAGTTTTCTTTCCTTTTTGTTAAAAGTTACAATAACATTTTTAGATAATCTATGTCAACAAGTCTTAATAATTGTATTTTTTTTAATTTCCAAAATGTATCTATTAACTGTTTCTTAAAGGATTTCATTTTATTCATTGTTCTAATATTCTCTAGTAAGTCAGTGTATACCGGTTCTCTAAATGTCAAATAAAAATAACCGTAGGCCATATCAACGTAGTTCTAGGACGAATCAATAAAATTTTGTTCCAGGGTCTAGTATAGTGTTGATGAATTTTAATTTTTTTTATTTATTTTTTTTTTTTTTATTTTTTATTTTTATTTTTTTTTTAAGTTGGGCTTGTAGTTCTCGCTCGCATATAAATACAGGGAAATGGGAAAACCGGTTATGCTTGTTGCGTGTGACACATTAATTGGTAAAACTCACGCATTCATTATAATTTTTAATGGTCATACCATATTAATTGTTACCCCAAAATGTACAATATTAGTAAAGTAATCTACATATAGATAGGGTCTTTTCCTCATTGTAGGCGAAGATTTATTTATATTAGTTTCAAGGTGTCTTTAATCATTTTATTTATTTATAATTATGAAATAATTAATATATTTACTATTCTTTTTGGATGAGGAATTTATTATGAACTAGGGAAAAAAATATATTCGCCTATTTAAGAAACACATTCTAGTATCTGCACAAAAATAATAAAAAATATATGCTCAAATAGGAATTGGTAAATTCCCTTGTCCCCCCTCAATGCCTAGAATTTCTTGACTATTGGTTAAACGCTTTAGAAGTTGAAATATTCGGTCATAGTCCAAAATAGAGAACTGGCTTGGTAAGAAGAGCTATATTTTCTGCAGAAAAAGCCTTATGATCTATTTGTCCAGTGCGGAGTGACCGTATGACCCCGCCGGCAGGTTGGCTTGTGCTCGCCTGGATCTCTCCAATGATTCATGGAGTTGTAGTTGAGCTGGCTCCATATAGTGCTAATGATTCATTACTATCAGGATATGGGAAAATGCTGGTTCACACGCGACCGATGCCGCGGAACATTTGATCTTCTCGTTTGTTACGTATAATCTGATATCTATACCATACTGATTTATACTTCTTCACTTTGTATACCAGCATTTTTTTCTTGTTACTCCAACTTTTCTCCTTGTGCTCCTCCACAAGTGGTTTATATTGACGGAGTTGTTTCAAGATTGATTGATGCACTCTTGGTATCTTCTTATATTCCTCCCCGAACTCCTATTCTATCTCTCACTCACTCAAGCTGCTCTGTGCATCATAAAAATTCCCAATAATTTTATTAGTTTTGCTGTCACGTATGAATAACATACTGTATGTATGAGGTGTTAAGTTATGTAGCTTGTTCGTAAACTAACATTCCGAAAAGATACTAGAAAGCTTACTTGAAGTTTCGAAAGCTCTAGTGAAAGGTATTGTACATCATTTGGAAGTATTTACATCGTTCAATTTCACAATCAGGTGATATAGGCTACATATTGCATTTAACATACATTTTATGAGAGTTAATACCTACAAGAAGAATTGATCTCTTGAGAACAACATTACTAAAGGCTGAGTAACAGACATTTCTGTCCGGATTGGAACATCGGAAAAACCAACCTTCAGAAATATCATTGAAAAAAATCCATTAGAGTGAGAGGCGGATTTGGAACGGCTACAGGGACGTCGGCCTCTTGAAAGGGCCCATTTGTGCCAGCCTCTGGGATAGAATAATGTGCATATGGCTTCTGTTACTACAACTCACCCTACACGCGAAAACTTCGTATGGGTTTATGAGTAAAATAATATGATATTGTAAAATTAGGGCTATTTTGAAAATGGAAACATCTGTCCTTAAATATGCCTCGGATAATAAGCCTCAGTTATTGAACGGTTGGATAATCAGTGCTCTACCATAATTTTTTTTTTAAATTCGCAATACATTTCAGTTACACTGTTGAATAATTCTGTAAATATATTTTTAGATAGTTGAAGGTAAAAGAAGCGCATTTAACGGTAGATTATGTTAATTGAAAGGAGAAAATTATGCCACTAAGTGGTATAAAATTATAACACTTCAGGGTTACCAACTTCAACTCTGGACGTTGCTTCCGAAGAATTTATGTTGCCCTTTTGACAGATTCGGGTGCAGATCTCGGTACAATTAAACATCATGGAGGATGGAACACATCTATGGTTGCTGAGGGCTATACAGCAAACTGTATTTAGAAGAAAAGTGCTTCATGAATACTATCTACACAATCAACTGCTGTAAATCCAAACAATATAAGAAAATGAAATAAGACGTGACCATCACAGCTACGCTGAGCATCACTGATGCGAAATAATTAAAAATTATATAAATTGATAATCTACAATTGGTCTAAAAATATTGGCGACTGTCTGAAAAATAGTGTATGACACGCATGTTCAAAGCAATTTTATTCTCCTCGCGGGATCTTGCTTCTAACTCTTGTATCATAAATATTTTAAATGCATAGTTTCTTATAACATTCAAGAATAAGGAAAGATACAACAAACATGTGGACGTAGGTGTTTGAGGAATCATCACAGAAATAAAGTGGGGTAGAGAATGTCACGTCAAATCAGCTGTGAGAAATTAGCAAATAACTTAATTATTGATTTTACCAAACTGGTTCCGCTGTCACTGTTCATTCTTTAGATAACATTATTGAGTAATAGCAGTTTCCATGAGTATATATTTAGAATTTTAACAACAGATGTTAGTTTTTGTGTAGGTAGAGTTTCAACTGATGTAAGTGGGTGAAATCTGTTCTCATTACTTACACTTGGAGGTGTAGTGCCATCTATCATCTTGAAATTCTTTCTCATGCTAGTTTGCTGCCTTTGATTCAAGGACTCCTAAGGCGCCCATGTACAACCATCTTCATTTAATTCTGCAAAGTTTGCTGACATTTTCAACTTAATTATTTTCATTCCATCAATGCCTTCGTATATTTCTTTATTTGAATACTGTACGTGCGTAGTTTTCTTTCATTAACAAGTTCGTAAAGTGGAATTGATGTCTAAATCGTCAAATAGGCCTATCAGGATCGAACACTCTACACCATGGGTGGCCACTAACCTTAATTTTGGGAGCCCCAAAGGTATGAAGCTGTTCGAAGCGAACCACGTTGTTTTTATTGTACACTATATTTAGATTTAATGAGCTTAAGCGTTCAGTACAGAGATTCACACACATAAGTACTCCCAAATTTTGAGATAAGTCTATTAGCACACTCTTTTGTTAGTGGGTATTTTTCTTCTGGAATTTTCTCCCAAAATTCTATGGCCGAAGCACTACTTCGTTTAAGTCCTTTTAGTCCTTCGTCCTCTTGCAGTTCTAGTGCTCCAACTCTACTCCAACTGTATCCTTTGAAATTGGTGATGAAACAGGATAGCCATCGCCCACAACATCAACAGCAAAAGCATTTTCCAGGAATGAAAATGAAGGTTTAAGTGTTCTCAAATCATTAACTCTGCCATTAATTTCTTTAGCAAGACCAGATATTTTACACAAATAATCTTCTGTTTCCACCAGGACGTCAGGAAGGCTTTCAGTAGTTTTCTTCAAACATTTGAAATGAGCGAATGTATTAGTCTCTAGGTCTTTCCGAAAGAGTCTTAATTTGCTCTGAAAATTAAATACACTTTGCGCTAAATCTGAATAAGTTTTTCACTTCCTCGTAACACGTTTTCATTAAATTATATCAACTATATACTTTTTAAAATCTATATCATATTTACTTTTAGCTTAGTTTCAAGAGCCGCATGCCACTCGCGAGCGTCGTTGTGGTCACCCCTGCTCTATACTTTCGGGAGTTAGTAAATTCGTCCGATGGAAATCATTACCTATAATCTGACATGTAAACTCGTCCGAATGCAGTATCGTGGAAATGTAAACTAGATCGAATGCTAAAGAGAACATTTCCTTCCCGTTTTATCCAGGCTTACGACTGAAAAAAATCGTAAATGTTTGGGCTAATAATGTAAAAATTCTTGTTAAAATTTGCAGGAAAAGATTCATACGCGTTAGTTGTGTGGCAAACGCTATTGGAATTAGTCCATAGACCTATTTACGGAGGGAATGTAGCATCCTCTGGTATGTAATTACATATCAATCTAATAGCCTGTCAATTTTACTAGCCGTTCTTCCTGTGGACGTATTAATGGCAGCTCAATTCCAAAATCTTCGCCAACACCTTTAGGTTTGAAGTAGAGAAGGCCAAAGCAATCCTAACAATTTCCTCATATCAGTATTATAATCGTATTCCACAGGTAATAGATTATCTTAGAATATTTCGCACCAGGCTTGTGAAATGTGAAATCAACAACCTGTGAGTTCGGTATGTGGTCATGCGAGCTTAATTGCGTAATGTATTGTTGTTTCAAAATTTGCTACAATACTGTTTGGTGAGAATTTCAATCCTAGTTTATCACACTCAAGTTGAACTATCTGAAAAATCTTTGTAAATAGTTGTCTTTTCAGGTAAGATACAAAACACGAGAGGTAGGCTACATAGTGTCCATTGAAATGAGCATGAATTATAAACAATCGAGTAAACGCTAGGCGGACGAATTTATATGTTCGAGAAACGAGTACCTCTTCTAAATTAACAGCAAAGAAGGTATGTTAGATTACAGAAATTGTTTTTAATTTGTGATTAATTTTAAAATATTAAGTACATAGCAAGTAAGATGTTTCACGTACCCCGATACAGCCTACCCGACTATTTTTTTTTGGGGGGGGGGTACATGAGTCTCAATTCATAACCAATGCACTTCGAAAATTTTGCTCAGTTAATCGATTCTTTCTCTGGGTATTCCTTAAAATTCATACTTCATGCTAACAGGGAGAAGAGTGAATACTTAAAAACAAACATGAGTAGCACATGAGGAGGTGGTAAAGAAATGGCTCCGCACCTATTGTACTGATAGAAAGAATGCTAGTACATGCAGTAAAGGAAGAAGCAATATTCTGTTCACATGCAAGATCGTGATTTACAGTGCGCGATTTCTGAATGTAACGGTGCCTTCGGCTATTTCGTGAATTCCATGCTGCTACTTCGATGACAATAAGCTAAGTTAACACATTTCCAGAATTCCAGTCTTTTTTGTTCACGACATGTAAATACTTTCTTCGTGTGTGTAGGTTAAATCCATATACCATAGAACGTGCTCAACACTAGCATTACATGTCAAGGCACACCTTCATCAGTGTAAATTGTTACATTGAGGAAATATCCGTTTGTGTCCTTTCACAAGGAATTATACAGGTCAACAGCAATATTTTAAGATCTTTTTATAAGAAATAACTGATTTTGCATATTCAATATGTGAGGAATATACGCTGAATCACGCCAGGGTGTAGACAATATTTAAAAATAGGCTTGCCACACGTCCCGGTTTGACCGGGACAGTCCCGGTTTTCAGACAAAATCCCGGTGTCCCGGCCAGTTTACTTCACGTCCCGGTAAAAATTAAATTTGATTTTCTAGATGACCAAAAAAGTCTAAAAAAATCCTAGCCAATGAAAAGTACTTGTAAATATTGTTCGAATTCTCATTCCTCATTCAAAGTGTTTCTTCTTACTTAAGTAACTTTTAAATATTAACATGTTAGAAATAAAATGTTTAAATTTATATGCTTATGTCATTTATTATTACCCCTGGTTTAGGTTCCTAATCAATAACCATTTATTCATAGCAATGAGAATAAACTGTCCTCCAAAACACTCTAAAAACCCGCCAAGGCTCTGCACCCTTGAATAACCGCGACGCTGGGGGGAATTTCGGTGTCTCGGTTGAACATTTCAGAAATCTGGCAAGCCTATTTAAAAACATTTATGTTATTTCGGATGATAAAGATCTAACACGTTATAGAAATTATGGAGGATATATCCAATGTCACTGTCGTTATCTTCCCTTTCGTATAAATTAATATATAATTATCCAGTTCTTTCATTTTAACGACTACAGATACTATTAGCCTATTCCTACTACTAAGCCTACTGTTATCGTGCACCTAAAATCATTTACAAATCAAAAGCTAATAATAACTATTTCGGCAATAACAATTTGGTCCATAAACTAAATACTGACAATTTGACAAAACACTACACCGAGCAAACACAATATTTTGTTTCGCTCAAAATGTTACTTACGTACGACCTTCGTTTTTCCCCATTCATTCGGAAGTCTGCAATTCCTTAACAAAGCGAAGGTTTTGTCAATATCAGTTTATTTTCCTTTCATATAACTTCAAGAGAAATATAGGCCTACATTTCTTTACAAGTAGGACAATCTTCTCACATAAGAATACAAAAAAATGTCAAATTGGCCGGCTTCGGGTTTTGAACCAGGGACCTCCAGAATGCGAGTTATCATCTCGGCCACCTCGCTCAGTTTAACGGTTTAGTTTGATAAGTATACGTGAAGGATTAGTGTTATTTTTCAAAGCAAAATGTATTGCAACTTCGAAAGCCGTATAAATGAACACTCCAAAACAATAACTGATTTGCATTTGATAATTTCTTTCTATAATATTTCCCTAAAATAGGCACTACATTGGGCAATATTCCGGTACCGGTCAACCGATTTGGTCCAATATCAATA
The DNA here is from genome assembly GCA_964059195.1 of Ectobius pallidus. Taxonomy (NCBI): domain Eukaryota; kingdom Metazoa; phylum Arthropoda; class Insecta; order Blattodea; family Ectobiidae; genus Ectobius; species Ectobius pallidus. The sequence continues at coordinate 123,101,829 of CAXKWD010000005.1, forward strand.
GGCTTCTTTCCATGGACGTTATAAATGCGTATTACCAAGTTTCATGAAAATCCGATAAAGCGTATTTGAGTTATCGCGCGTACAGATACACGGACGGACGGACAGACAGACACACAATTTCCCGTCCCCCACACCATCTTATAAAGTACCATTCTGGCACTTAATAAATTCAGACAGCTATTCACATACGCACACATACGTTTATCTAGAAACTTGATGCTTGGTGGGTCGGGCCCGTTATAGAATTTCGGGCTTCTAGCTTAAATGCCAATTTATGAAAGGAAAAAAGGCATCTGCTAATTCACGTTCTTTTGCCTTTGGCAACTGTTTAATCCGAAAGCCATATTTGAAAAGTTACCACAGGCTCATTCATTCTATTTTCTTTTCTCCTTGATCGCTTTTCTCATTTTCATCTTGGATTGCAATATCTTTACTACAACATGGTTCTTTTGGTCCGTTTTGATGAATTTTCAGCAGGAGTTTTCGTTGCTCTTTTATTTGAATTCTCCATACTTCCATTTTTACTAACTTACCCACGTTAGCGGTGCTCTTCTTACCCAGTTTTCTATGACAACCGATCAAGGCCATCTTGAACCAATTTACACCTGAATACGGTCTCACGGAAACGCCAGCACAAATCTTACATTAGACAGTTTTTTGTGCTCAGGGGACCTAAAAATGTATTAACTCGTAAACACAAAAACGGTTTTCCATTCATGGTGGTCAGGTCTGTACACATTACATTAATTTTAAATTCAGAAACACATTTCCACTGCCAGTTTATGCTAATGGATAACTAAACAGCATTAAATTGTGAACATGACAAATCGACAGGTGTGTACAGAAACGTGAAATGATCGCTGTTTGTGATCTAGTTATTCACTAATTTACGGTTTAGGAGATGATCAGAGAATAACAAGTTGGACTGTACTAGGCGCCTGTTTTAGATTGCATTAAGACTAGTATAAACAGGTTTCTAAAATCTTTCTTGAGCTAATGAAGGCAGCAATGTGTAATTACAACTTCTATCGATATGTGAATCAGGTTTGAGTCCCGAGTATTTCCCCCATTATTCTTGATTCATGGCGCAATTCTAATTGCCTACAACTTCACATAAAATAAAAGGGGAGAATATATTTTTACATTGATAAAAATGCTAAAGTTATACAACAATCTACCTTGATCCAAATGATGACTCATTCCAGCTCTCACTTTCACAGTTTTATTGCTCTGTCATAGGTAAATTCATATTTCATTTTAATTAAACAGCCTTATAGAAAATAAAATCCGTAAAATTACTTAAATTATCTAAGTAAAGTAATTATCTAAGGAATTCTGAAAACATGAATGTGCGATTGACTCTATGATGGATATTGGACAGCGCAATAGTCTATTATAGGCTATGACCCTGAGCAGGCACAATACTAGACGAAGTGAGAAGCTAGTATAATCCACAAAATTCTGAAAGAAGCTCCCCCATTCAGCTAATATATCTCTCCCTCGAGAAAGCAATAATATGATGCCGAAATTGCAGAAAGGACAAATAGTACACAGGAGAAAGGACATTGTGGTGGTACCAACCGGTCAAGAAGATTATAGCGTCGAAAACTTCAGCTTTAACGACTGGACACGATTGCTTAGCAAGCGCGACATCACCACTTGAGTATTCCTCGTGAACCATCCTGCACCCTCTGCGGCCTCCTGGAAGTTACGATAGGGACAGGGATAGGCATTCACCAGGAAGAGTAGGCCTATGTGAAAAATCCTGGAAGCTACGAATGCTGATGAGAATCATATTTAATCTGGCACATTAAAATATATTATTTCAGTATTTAGAGACGGAAAATTAGTTTCATCCACCGCTGTGGCGTAGGGGATGCGTTCGCTCCTCTTCACGCAGCGGGCCCGGTTTCGATCCCTGGTCGGGGCAAGTTACCTAGGTGGGTTTTTTTCTGGGGTTTTTCCTCACCTGTGAGACAAATGTCGGGTAACTTTAGGCCCTTGTGGTCCCCAGATATCATCTGACCGTCATTATCATCTTCATCCCATCCTCGCCTTGTTTGGAGTGAGTAGCCTATGTGTGTGAATGGTGTGTTTCGTCCTATGTGTTCGGGTTGTCTCGGAAGTGGCCCCGGCATTGGGCTGATCACTCATCCGGGGAGGCCCTCAATGTCCTTGTCTGGTAAAAAAAGTATGTATGTGATCCAAAGTAATCCTTCTCCCGACAGGTCGCGGCCCTGTAAGGCCCGGGCGGCTTGGGTCGCATAAATCCTAAAAAAGGGAGAGGTAAAACTAAGATGAAGAGAAATAAATTAGTTTCGCAGTATAAGCTAAGAGTTAGAAAAAGTGAAGGATTTTTCGCAACAAAAAAAAGTGGAGTTAATACACTTCAATACTCAGCTGACGGTGTTCCTTTCGGGGGATCCATATGACATAACTAGTAAAATGCAAATATCCATCAGAACTTTATATCCATAATTTATAAAGTATATTAATTTCAAGTCCCAAACTTTATTCCATGCCAAAATTCTAATCCAATATCGTTTGCTTTGTTATACAGTATTTTAAGATCACATCTAGGTCAGGGATTTTACATCTATATAGCTGTCATTGAAAACAAAAACATATGGGAAAAATGGCATAAAACCTACTGAAATCTAGAAATTATCTATTGAAAAATTTAGAAATATATAAATTTCACTGGTCTCCCGCCTTAACGCTAAAGGGTGGTTCACGGCCGCTTCTAAAACACATTATAGACATTATTACTTCAAGTTAATAACTACCTTACGGAAACGCCTTGCTCAAGGCGCGAAAGTTAACGACTTAACATGAGATTATCTCTTCCCCCTCCTCCTACTTCTCTTATATAATTCATCTTCTTTATAATTATTCCCAGAATTTATGTTCATCCATGTTTCGTGAATGTTTCTGTTCACATTCTTTCGCTTCTTTTGATACAGTACCTAGGCCTATATGGACCTGGTCATTGAAATATTAATTTCTGCCAGCCCAAATTAGCGCTTTAACTCTTTCAGTTTCAATCGCACAGAAAAATTCATTTCCATTTTCGGCTAGCAATTTTGTATACAGAAAGCATGTTCAATTGACGGCTCGTGGACTACGAGCATGTGGCATTTGACATGCAAGTGGGTCGGTCGCCCCTGGCCCCCAATATCGAAGAGCCTCTCGCCATACGAGGAAATAGTTTGATGATGATGATGACGATGACGACGATGATGATACTCTTGATGGCAATAATAATAATAATAATAATAATAATAATAATAATAGCAATAAAATCAGGTAAACTGATATATCTAAAAAGTATTCACTGGGAGATCCGAAGGGAAAAGACCACTTGGAAGACCTAGATGTAGTTGGGAGGACAATATTAGGATACATTTAAGGGAAGTAGGATTTTCGAGGGATGATTGGATGAAGTTAGCACAGAATAGTGTTGAACGGCGGGCTCAAGTAAGCACGGCAATGAACTCTCGGGTTCCATAAAATAAATAATATTCCTTTAGCTTGCTAAGAAATTGTCTATTGCCATTGAGTAGTAAGTAAAAATGATATAACAAAGTTGCAGATGGAGTTAAGAGGCCATATTTCACATGCTTCTAATATACATGGTTCAGACTTTGCACTATTAATATTGTTATATAGGTCTAACTAAGACACAAATGTTTATTTTTTTGAATAGAGTACCCTCTTTAAATATTATACTAATACGTTTAGTAAGACCATTTCATTAGCAGTAACGTAAATAAATACCCTTCACAAACTATAACCATAATTCTACCTATAATCACAACTACTACCACCTTATGGGTTTAATATTAAAATAATGACAAATATTTATCATTAATGTATGTTTACTTATCATGAGTTACCTGGAGGTATCATATTTTATCTGTGAATTACAGATGTCCATTTAAGCCGTCTGGACTCATTTTTGGGAAATTTAGACACTTTGATAGATTCTACGTTGGCATTATTGGCCTACTATAGTACAGCCAGAAACACACAAAATATTAGGTATTTTCCATATTTCAGTATAACATTACAATTTTAATCCAGCATAACATATTTAATGGCTGACTCATGCATTTTCGCTTGCAAACCCGGCCTTCTTTTATGTGTATATTATGACGTCTTTGACTGAGGTGGGAGGCTGTGGTTATGTTTAGCAAAAGAACGCAGCGCATCGCGGCTTTGTAGTATAGTGACGATTTGCCATTTAAATAGCCAGTGACCGTTAATTAGCCGTTACTCCGGTACCGGTCAACCGATTTGATCCAAAACCAATAGGCTTCGTCCCATGGACGCTATAAGTGCGCATACCAAGTTTCATGAAAATCTAATAAAGCGCATTCGAGTTATCGCGCGTACAGACACTCGGGTAGACAGACAGACGGAAAGACATTTTCCTGTCCATCATACAATCTCAGAAAGTGCCATTCTGGCACCTAATAACGGTAATACATTTCTCAGAAGCCCTTTACAGAAATGAGCTTAGTTTCTGTCTAGGCCTATCAATTGTAGCGATTATCAACTTAAATTGTTATTCAATTTAATAAATTAACTAAATTGCATAATGTTCTGATCGGAATGGATTTAATGCCATACGAAAGGTCGTGAATTGTTTTTAAAAACAATTCAGCAAGTAGTATTTTGTTGTACAACCTGCGAATTATTAAGTGTCATACTGGTACTTTATGAGATTGTGTGGGGGACGGGGAAATGTCTGTCCGTCTGTCTGTACGTCCGTGTGTCTGTACGCGCGATAACTCAAATACGCTTTATCGGACTTTCATGAAACTTGCTTTGGCAAATAACACTACCCGCATATTCCTTTACATATGCTTTTCAAGCTAGACCTTTGTTCTTCCGTAAGCCCTGCTTAATGAATCGATCTGGAGCTTAACTCTGAAAACAATTTAAAAAATAACTGCACATCATAATTGCAATTATCACTGATTAAACAAAAGCATTATGACACTTTGTTACATCAGTTTACCTGATTTTATTAATTTAAAAAATATGTGCAGTTTGTTAGCCACATTGTATAAAACAATAATTTAACTTTAATATAATAGGCCTATATGGCTTCAAAATAACTCTATATAGCCCTATTCTTTTTTTACTCGGAAAAACTGGGACATTTTGTTAAAAAGCAAGAAACGTTAGAAATAAGGAAAATAGAATTGAATTCACCATGCTGGATTATACCTCTATCAGAAATCACAATCTCGCTTATAACAATTAGAAGATCGAAATTTTAAAATGTGCCTGATTGCATGGAGTGAAAAAACAGCATATTTATTAGAATTGCCAATTTCTTAATTTAGGCCTATCTCAAAAATGTTTTATGAATTCGCCAACAGTAATGCTGCATATTTGAAATTGAATCAATTTCATAAGCCTAAATGCACATTTTGGGGTAGGCCTACGCCGTAGCGTAGCGGTTGAGGCGCTGCGCTACAAATCGGAAGGGCGCGGGTTCGATCCCCGATGAGTTAGGATTTTTCCAATTGGCCTAATCCTTCTGGTGGCACTATGACCCTGAGGTCGACTCAGCCTCTAACAGAAATGAGTACCAGGAAAGGCGGCCGGTGCGTAAGGCTGACAACCTTATCACCTTCACGTTCTGAATGTCTAAAATCTTGGGGCCTCAACCTCCTGGAACCCTCTGGGCCTCCATGGCCTGTATAGGGAATACTTTACTTTACTTTAATGCACATTTTGAAAGAACGGGACAATGGGACATTGTATCAAAAATGATTTGTCCCGTGAACTCTAGACTAAATTTAACCTTAAGAGCAAGTTGACCCTGCCACAGTTCACTCGACATCACACCATAGAGGATATGACCATTTTTGCGGATGAGGAATGAGTATGGCAGCTTGTGTAAATCACACACAACAGCGATACATTATTACAGTTAATAGTCGCCTGAAACAATGAGCGAGAGCACGCGATAAAATGGCGGACGTGGGAAAGATGTTTAGATTTCCTGATTTCTCGAGAAAACCAACGCATGGCCTGCAGTAACTCATTCATTATCGCGTTCTATTTCATAACCTCCTATAATTGTTTTTCTCATTCCAATAGCTGAAGTAGCCTACACAGTTCTACACACACTCACATACACTCATCAAGCCATACAATGTAGCAAATTCAAGAATTATGAATACCAGTCTCTTCCAGTACCGATACGTCTGTGCCCCATTACACTTTTAGGACACTTTTTATTTATTTTATTTCGTTAAATTACTTATAGGACCGATTTTTTGGTAATAGCAATAAGCGCGAATTATAAAGAACAGCATTCTTTTTAGCTAGGACCTATGCAGTATTTAGTTTATAGATGCAAAAAAAATGTTAGCCTAATCAGCAAAAAATTGACGAAATATGTAAAGTGGTAGCAAAGTAAGAGAAAGTCGTCTCCAGTTTTCGTGTCACCCCTTAAAAACTATAGAACCAAATATTACATTTTGTTTCTATAAGCTTTTAGTTCTCCAGCTATGCTAAAATATTAACTATTACTAAGAAATATAATGTGAAAGAAAAATGAAAAGTTGTGGATAATTGGACACACTTACGGTATTTACATATGAGATTATTTATCTATATATATAAAAATGAATGTATGTGTGTGTGTGTTTGTGTGTGTGTGTGTGTGTGTGTCCTTTATGCATTACTACACCATTCATCCGATCGCCATGAAACTTTGGGAAGTTATTGGGTACATTCCCGGGAAGGTTTCTGTCATACTACATTTTTAATTTTAGCCTTCGTTCGCGAGTTATGAGTGAAAAACGGCAAGAAAACGTGCATTTTTTACGCTTTCGAAGCATCAGTTTTGAGTTATTCATTTCAGTTGTCAAATCAATTGCAGAAGGCTTTGTCTATTATTGTCATACCTTGGAAATAATATCGTCGCAATCGCTATGGAAGGCAATGGATATCTCAGGTTATTATAAAAGCTATAGATGTCGATAAGGTAATGTTAAACATATTTTATTTGACATGGAATATAGTTTACAGAAAATTCCGGGGAAGTTGCTTAGTTCGGGGTCCTGGCTACAACGTTTTTATATGTAATCGTAATTAAAATATCTTATGTAGGGTCGTTAAATCTGCCTGAAATGTAACGGAATTATAAGTCTGGACAAATGAATATAGAAATCACGGCCTCAGTAGGCTTATTCCATTCTTCAGCTATATAAATAAAAACTAATGTACTATGTCTGTCTGTCAAATACATTTATGCACTTTTTTATCGTGAGTTTAATCGATTTCAATTCTCATAATCTTTCGAATACTGCATTTTTCCATTTATTTTCTAATCGTGAAATTCACTTCAAAGCCGGATTTATAGCTGTTTCATTAATTAGGCCTATCAAATGTTTAGTTTACACCTATGAATGTTTCGCGTGCAAAGTGTTAATAAATATAATACTTTAATCATTTTGCTCTTAATTGTTAATCTTTCAATTAATTATCTTGGGAGAAGCCGTGGGGATCTGCTATAAGCTATAATAAGCTATAGCCTATCTAGCGTTTTCTGAGGGAATAGTTTGTGTGTGATAAGTCGTTCTTCCCCATTTCAAATTCTTAATACCTATATAAAGACCTTAAAGACCTAGAGTTTGAAAATCGAAAGTCCTTCATAAGTTATTTTCGCATTAACAAAATACAAAACCCGAGCGACGCCTGGCCTTTTAAGCTAGTTGTTAATAAAATATGTCTTATAATATTAAAACATGCAATCAAGTGAACTTCGGATTTTAGGTAAAACCCTATTTTAATCCTTAAGTGATATATGGACGAAAACTTGTATATGCATGTTTCATAAGTGACAATGCCTAAAACTGATACTTTTATAGGACCTAAAACAGCCTATTTTTACGTTAGAGCCTAATATTGCCTTTTTTCTTGTTTTTCCTCTAAAGTTCAAAATAAGTTATTTTTTGTTATAAATTCTAGCATTTATTTTCAGTTCGTACTAAATTATTAGCTCGGAATGTGCAGTACATGACACATTTATGACTTGGTTAAATAGTAAGGAATGTTTCGTCTTCAAGAAAAAAATTCCTTGGAATTCCCAAGAAAATGTTGTGTTTTTCTCCCGACTCCCACATCCAGAAAAAAAAAAGTAGTTCTCTGAATCACTGAGGGATACAAAGGGTTGAATATGCTAGCGTCCGTAACTTCTTTACCCAAGAAATTAGGTTTTCACTGTTATGGTAGTAATACAGGCCCTAGTTATAGGCCTATATAATTCTGTGTATCATAGGCCTATATCTGTGTTTTATCATGATTATTGATTAATGGTGAATTCATTAAATATAATATTCTGCGTTGCAATTGAGATATTTCAGAAAATTTTCAACTTAACGATGTTATAAGAGACTATTTTACGATTTTAAGAACCTATTTTCCAATTTTTAGAGCCTATTTTAGGTACCCAAAACAGCATTTTTAGCGACCTAAAAGTTCGAAGTCTACTAATCACACACAAAAATACGCAGTACTTCATGATTTTGAAAGTAGCAGTTTTGGATTCCTGGACCTTAAAACGTGTATTTATGTCGAAAATTCGACTTTGAATATCAGGATCTAACACAATCCTTCTTTTGGTAACAGAATAAAAAGAAAGATATCAAAAAACACTTCGTGATTAGAAAATAATTCTAAACTTTAGGAAGTACTGAGTTTGGCCCTGAATTTCGTTTTCTAATGTTCATAAATAATCAAGAAAATTTAATTTTCTCCATTTTTCTCTGACGACAGATCTAGTGATCTTTTTAGAATGTTGTGCGTTATGTGTTTGTGTTAAGACGTGGAATGTTTAAAATAAACTTTTTGTCGTAGAAATGTTCTGTAAGATAGTTATAAGCTAGTAGTTTCTTCCACAATCTCAAGCTTCAAAAGCTTTGCGTTGACCACAATACAGCGAATAAGCATTCCTGTAACGAAACCTGTGAGAAGCGACAATGTAATAACATTATCCATGATTAGACGAAAAATTAATGTCTGGGAATTATTAGGTTTTGAATTCTTTCAGAGCTGAATTTTAGATTAGAATTAGAATTAGAATTGCTTTATTTTACCTGGTGGAATTAAGGCCATTAGGCCTTTTCTTCCACTCAACCAGGATTAATACAACTGAACTTAACAATTTTACAATAGAACAAGTATGATACAAGTACAATACAAAGTTACAGGTACAAAGAAACATGATGATACTATTATCATTTAAAGCTTAAGAACTAGTTCTCTGGAGATAATAGAATACACAAAAACAATATGTTAAATAGTTTTCTACTTACTAAGATTTAAACTATTACTAAGAAATATATTGTGAAAGAAAAATGAAAAGTTAAAAATGAAAAGTTGTGGATAATTGGACACACTTGCGGTATTTACATATGAGATGATTTATTGTTAATAAAAATATGTCTTATAATATTAAAACATACAATCAAGTGAACTCATCATTGAAACCGTTGAAGAAATTTTTAATGAGTTAGATGGTTTCTATGAATGACAAACTTAGCACTTCTATAAGAAAAATCCTCATATTTCACCGTATTGATTTTATATGTCTACTTTCATTCAATTTTTCCAGATAGGCCTAATGCATTTATAGGCCTAAGTCAGTAGCAGTGAGAAGATTAAACATGAAAGTAGTTTTACAACTTCAAGAAAACTATGATAGCTTCTTATACTACGTTTCTTCCAACTAAATGTATTAAAAACATGTTTAATATTTATTTCTATATACTTTGAAGTTATAAATGTCGATATTTACACGCAAGCAAGTGAGCCTTATCTTTCTTGCATAATATCAAAACTAATTACTTCAATTTTGCTAAGAAAAAGGGATACGCCCTTCTCTTCCTATAGACTACATTCAATTCACCATAAGCCAGATACCAGATAATAAATAGTACGGTAAATGCCGTAGCATGTAGAGGCGTTTTTATAGCGGCGTATTCACGGTGGTTTTAATTAAGAGAAGTTGAGTGACAGGCTGGAGATTGTGAGAATCCATCTCCAGGATGTGCTCCTGAGTGTGTTGGTACAGATACCCATGTTACAGTTAATGAACATCTTAAACAGCTACTCATTAATCTAAAATTTAATCCACGGCTCTTACAGATGTACTGACACTACCTACATCATCATCGTAAAACTAATACTGCGGATAATTTGCTTCTCACTTCTTCGTTGGTAAATAAATCTTCTGCCTGTACGAGCTATTGGAGAGTCTTTCTTCTTATAATCTACTTCAGCAGTAGTCCTAGTAGTTCTTGTCGACTCCAAGATTCAACATCTGATTGTGATGTAGCCTACAGAGGAATAATGAACACACAGAGCAGCCGAATTTGATATAGGGAACCCGGGGCCTACGATTTCAAACTTATGAGCATGGGCATATAATCTCCAAAGATTATTTACGCCACTGATTTCTATCAAATTCCAAAATAATATAACTTTTCTGAATTTTGTGGACTTGTAATTTATTACAGTTAGGGCTATTTCATTGCCTTATAGTCACAACAGTCATTTTTACATAAAATATTTATGGATGAAACAGTTATGGATTCCGACAACACTAAAGGGAAATTATAGAATTTAATGTTAAAAGCTTCCTGTTTAGGCAATCTTGAAATCAAGGAAGCATATGATATATTTTTTTATTTCAAACATCCAGTGTCGCCTATTAAAAATATCGTATTCAATTGTGAAATTAATTGAATGTGGCCGTGCTCGGTTGCCATTCATTTGTTTGGGACTCGCAGAGATCTGATATTTTTTACGTAGGTGCACAGAAGGGGATCATGGATGCACGCCTAAATGGGAATACATTGAATGATTTGGAAGAAACTCACTGTGATGTGTTTTTTTTTTGGGGGGGGGGACTAGGGAACTCGAATCTGGGGTCGTTTTCTCCCCGAGTGGCGTAAAATGCACTTCGAAGCCGTGTTTTTACCTCTTTCATTATCAATCGTTTTAATTGTTTATGCATGATTTGGTTAAAGTTCATGAAACTGTGGTACGTTTTAATGGTTTCATTTCGGATCTGTATGCCCATATGGCACCACAAGTTTAGTTTTATTAGTTCAATTGTATTTATATATATTAGGTAAAAATATAATTAAGAATAAAATTATGTAATTCATGACGTCAGTGTTAAAAAATATAATGTTTTAATTATTTATCTGTTAGGTAAATTACTTAAATAAAACACACAGGTGTGGAGTAAATAAATCGCGGGCAAAGCCGCGGGCACCAACTAGTTAAAAACTATAATAATAATAATAATAATAATAATAATAATAATAATAATAATAATAATAATAATAATAATAATAATAATAATAATAATAATGTACGTGGACATTTAAAAAAATTATTAATTCACAGACCTGACGTCCAAAAACTGTAATGACATTATGCTTTACATCGCAGTCTTTAAAGTTTTAGCCAGTGTTGCCATTCATTGTAAAGACAACATTGTTTCCAGGGGAACGTTTGTCTACAATCGTAAGAAGAACTAAACATTGCAAGAATCGGAACCATTAAAACAGCCACAATCTTGAAATGCAATAAAAAATTATTATATATCATTAAAATGACTTCAAGGAACATCACGCCAAATTGAAAGAAATTCGAACAAGGCGTTTGATCGTGGCTGCTTAACAGACAAGTTCACAGATAATCAGACGAAATGTTGGTCGAGAAACTGGGCCTCGCTTAGCTCGGTCAATAACGAAAATTTGTATTCAATCTTTAAAGCTGTTAAATACTATTTTACCTAGTTTTGTTCATAGTTTTGATGGAGTAATATGGTATATTCAGCTTTTAGAACTGGGATAATTGCGACGTCGTATATTCATATTTAGCTAGTACAGTAAATCCTCCGAAGTTGACCACCTCTGTATCAAGTCTACCTGCCTTAATTGATCGTATTTTCATGGAACCGGAAAGTTCCCATTTTTAAATGTATAAATTACTGTGTAAGTTGAATGCCTGTGTAACTTGTGTCTTGACCACCGTCAGACATTTTTAAGAACTTTTAACATGTAGCATAATGAATCTATTCATTATGCATGTAGGCTAAAACTTGACCTTCAACAATTTTATGAAGTACAGAAATTCCTAAAAAATTGAGGCCAACTTGTAACTATATTTCGATTTTACCCCACCCCTAAGCACTAAAAGAAAACAGAGCAATGGACACTACCTGGTAGCTGTTGTTAGGGGTTATGCACCCCTTCAAATATACTAAAACCTGAAAGCTAATTATTAAGACCCCGTGCATATTAAATTTTACCTAGCTGTTGAATTTAACCAGTAAACTGCAAATATTTCAAGAGTCTACAGGAGACTGTTTCATTGTGTATTACTGTAAAAGCAAAGATTGGATGAATGCGGTTTGATGTCCTCTTTGTTTTTCTTTCTTTCTTTTTTTGCCTTGCCTTGCCTTGCAAATGAGGATCCTCAAACCTAAAATGAACTTCATAATAATAATAATAATAATAAGTCATAAACAAACAAATAAGACCATTTTTCAAAGTAACTCCAACTGTACTACAATGTCACAAATCTTGATTAGGGAAATTTTTGCGATGATGATGACAGCTTAGTAATAGGCCCAACACGTGTGGATATTAAATTTTTAATAAAATATTAGTTTTACTGTAATTTTAGTCTTACCGAGTTCTATCTACATTACTATATTAGGCATACCTGTAAATTAAACTTGTGATAGATCATTAAAATCTGTGTAACATGACCACCTCTAGCCTATATATTGACAGATCTGATCGGAACAAACGGTGACAGGTGTTACTGTATTGTCATGCTTAGTAGAAGTTATGGAAGGATGTTTTTGATATATGACAAGCTTACCATGTACGTTTAACTAGTAAGGTCGTTTTACAACATTCTGTATAGGCCTACCTATATTGTGTAACCGCATATCCTTGGTGTTGTTAAATTGTTAGCAAAGTAACATGGTAAGGAAAGGTTGTTCTACCGAAACGTCTAGGTAGTACGAAGGTTAATTTGGTTAGGCTGTAGAGCGACTCAGATGCCAAATTTACATTTTCTTTAAATATAATGCATTACATCTCATGACAACATAAAACAACCAATTACATGTGACATGGAATCCTGACTAGTGGAGAAGCTGCTTCCTAATCTTCACACAATTTGCTGCCACTCTTTTTCATAGACCTATCTTATTTATAACTATGCTTTAATATGTTGCAGTATGGATAATGACCTTTCTAGGGTTCCGTAGATATAGCCTACTATGACGGGATCCTATAGCTCCCGCTCAGTTGTCCGTCAGCCCGAAAACAAAAGAGCCAAGCGTTTGTAAGTTTGATTTTTGCACAAATTATGTAAAACGGTACCACGTATCCGTTATCGGTGTTTTATTTATAAACATAACACATACTAGTTTTTACGGTAATATGGAAAACGGGATGTAACAAGGCTAACTTAGCATATGGATGGATGATAATGTTTTTAAAAAGTCGTACCGATAAAACTCTATTATTATTGTTATTGTTACTGGTGTTATTTTTATTGTTATTTTTATTTTTATTATTATTATTATTATTATTATTATTATTATTATTAATATTATTATTACTATCTATGTTCTGGTCGGAAAATCCCTTCTTTAAAATGTAGTATGTAAGAACTTTATTACAGTTGATTTCTCCTAAACCCTTTTTCTTTTGGGTAAAAAACCAAATAGCCTATACAATCTTAAGCCCCTAATTAGTACCATTCAGTGACACAATACCGGTATAGGTAATAATGTTTAAAAAAATATACCGATAAAACTCTTTATTATTATTATTATTATTATTATTATTATTATTGATGTTGTTGTTATTATTGTTGTTGTTAAATATGTTCCAATTTATAAAGCCATAGGCCTATAGAACTGTATTATCGTTGACTTCTAAAGAGTGTTTCTTTTGCATAAAAAATCAAATAGGATATATAATCTTAAGCCCCTGATTAATACCGTTTAGTCTCACACAGTTTGCAGGAAGTTTGATTGAAGATGAACTCATTTTTATTAAAATTCGGAAGTGAAATTGTGCTTTTTGTGCTTGTATGAAAATTCACAATAATTTCCTGCCGAACTAGGTGGCCAAAACGATAACGGCGCAGACTCACATTCAGGAAGTCCCGGGCTTAAACCCAATTTTGTAATGTTTTTTTTTTTTTTTTTAAGGTTTCTCCAGTCTCAAAGGCAAATTCCGGATTGGATATTTACTTGCCATGACTCATTACTGCTATTTCTCCCTTTATCATAATCATCAAAATTTCGTATGAGTTAAAATTAACAGAAGCCATAACACAGCAAAAATTTAAACATGTACATCAATAGCCACTCGGTCTGGTGCTTTACCCATAGATTCTAATAAAGTTATGACCTTATATTTGAAACCGTGTGACTTAAAAATGAAGCTAAAAAAATTACCTCTGTTTTCTTGTCAGCGATGATTGTCGTAAAGAATCGTATTGCCCACATTTTTAGCTACAGAGAATATTTTTGTTCATATTCTGGATATGTTTAAAGTTTAATATTTTATTTCAATATATTATCCATACAGAGGGACTATCATCATATACTTAGGCTATATAAAAATGTAATGATTCTTCTCTGTTTCGACTTGTCGCGAAAACTACTCAACTGATAGAGCTGAAATTCTGTATGAACACAGTTTTATATCTGAAAAGAATATAGGACTATAGTCGTTCGCTCACCTCCGATATTTTACCTAATATATCAATTAAAATGAATACAAGTAATGACACAATAAACAATACAGATCAATATTTCTGGTAAAACCAAAGACTTTAGAAAATAACACCTCACAAAATAATCAACCAAAGAAATACATAACTATCGCAATACTATCTATTTGCATAATATGTTCCCTAAATTTAAATTATATTTGATAAAAAGTTGAAATATGAAACTTCAAACTTTTTACAGCAAATCTACCATAATCTTCCCTCAATGAACCACGAAAGTACTTCATTTTTAAAGTAAAAAATGTTAATCATCATCAACTGTTTTTAGCTGTTCTTAGTACATTACTAAATGAAGCTAAATTATCTTTAAACAAAGTATTTTAGACTGAATACAAATATGTTATATTCATATTAAGAAAAACTAATTAACTTACACCTGCACACAATAGATTACTGCCTTAATATTTTACAGATTTTGATTATTCAAATAGAGTACCTAAGATGTAGGCCTAAGAGTTATGGTAAATTTTATATTGAAAACAGTTGAAAAGGATTCAATTGTTTAACCCAAAATGTCAGATAAAAATTTAACGTTGTTTACATTTAATATAGCCTGAAAATATTTTATTTAATATTTTAAAATACAGATCAGAAAACTTTAATTGCACGTATTCTTTTCAACGACTTAAATAAGCAACTTTATGCATGGAACTGAGACTTTCCTGTCTGAAATATATATATAGGCCTATTTCAGATTCGTTGAGGAACTGAAATATCCCTGTAGCACTAAGTTCATTAACCCTTTCAAAGCTGAATTCATATGATTATATAAGCAATCATCAAGTGAAATCATCAATGGGCTGTAAGCTTAAAATCAAAGAAAATCTGGTTTGCGAAAAGAATAATCGTAATACGTGAATAAAACTCGCATATTACCTAAAGCATTCTATTAATTGTATCTCTGTTTTAAACAATTGTTCTATGTGTCGCATTTATACGTCAGTAGATGTGAAAAGGTTAACAAAACAATATTACTGAATAAGTATTCATAGTGTGCCAGAAGCGTTATTTTTTAAATTGTAATGGATTAATCCAATCACTGATTAATTTCTTTTGTATGTTAAATTGTTATTTGCACTATTCCTTCCTTCTCTGGGTGATAATATTGTTGTAATTGTGCATTAGACTATGTAGTAACACTTCTGTTGTAAAAGCCAAAAGCTTTATAAATAAATTTTGACCAAACATTATATATACTTTTTTCTAAAATTATGTAATCAATTAATAAGAAATTCACGAATCTACTCTGTCATTCGAATGTGGCAGAAACGTTAAGAAAAAGTTGATTCATTAATAGAAAACAAAGGCAATACAACACCTTTTGCAATCTTGTAATGGAAAGCATTTAAAACATTCGTATTCGCAAACTGTGTAAGCCCACACAATTTCAAACCAAGTAATATCAGCTTCGGAATTAGAAGTATAACGAAAATTTTGGAAGAAATATGCTGATTTTAAATAAATGAAATTTTATCTTTACTGCTATGTGGGCTAAAGTAGTACAATCCTATCTAATTAACTTTATTTCATTTTGTTTACCTTTTCCGGAAACGAAATTGGCTTATCCAAAATTATAACTATTTACTAAAATAATCAGCTTTTCAAAATTAACTATTTCTAGAACTGATGTTAGTTTTCCAAAATTGAACTTGAATGGTCACCTGGAAGAAACATTAAATATTAGGCCTACAACCACTTTTTTGTGCTCTGTAATGAATACTTAAAATATAAAAACAAATATTGCATGTAATATACGGGAATATAAGAAAAATAGAGGCATTACGTATTCCAAAGCATGACTTCGGTTTCGCCATCTTGGTTTTGACGTTCGTAGATCCGGATGACCGGACATTTTGCGACGCAGTATTAGAGGTCAATGTGAAGGTGATAATCAGTTCGAGTCGGCATGATTGTCTCTACCTTAACATACTTAACATGCATTTTCGAATTCCCAGCTATTATTATTAGCATTAAAATTGTTTATTTTGCTATAATAATCACACTTTTAAATTATTCGAAATTTTGTGTTTAATTTCTTCATAATTATGCAATAAATAAGGTTGTAACCCCAAACTGTTCTATGTAACTTATTTACTATATGCAATTGAAATATTTTACTTAGCATTGTATTGTAGTATCGTTGTGCTGCCGTAGTTTATCAAATTTGTAATTTTATTGTCTGTAGTATGTTTAGTTTTAATTTATAATTTATCAATTCTTGTATTGTTTGTAGTATGATTCACGATATGTATAGTTTTACTGGTGCAGTGGAAGAAAAGGCCTTATGGCCTTAACTTCGCCAGTATAAATAAATAATAATAAATATGTGTATGACAACAACACGTATTCCATCAAGAGTCATGAATATAACACTAATTCTGCACAAACTATATTAATGATAATAAATTACAGTTTTCAAAAGACAGTGAAATTGTTGACAGCTATGATGATATAATGCCCATGATGGTGATGGTAGGCCTAATGATAAAGATTCATAACAAATTCAGTACTTCCTACCACTTAAAATAATGTAAAGTAACTCAATAAGCAAATACCAAATCTTTTACTATATATATTTTTTTTTATTTATTGGAAATAACTTTCTTCGTGAGTTTAATATTATTGTATTTTGACACTGTTCCTAAGTACCCCTGCGAAGTTACGCATCCCACATTACACTTCTGTGCAGTGCCAAGATGGTGCCAAGAGAACTCTTGACTACACATAATGCTACGCTATCTTTGTTCTGCGTTCTGAACTTCTACTGTAAGCCTCAAGTGCTGAATTAGAATTGATTTCGCTTTAACTACCACGTGTTCCCATTCTTCATGTATTATTGTGTTGTAGGCCTACATTGTTGTGTTTCACATAAGAAAGACTTCGACGAGTTCTATTAGACAATTATGTCCAGATCTTTAAATAACTCTTATATTGCAATAATTCATATTGTTTATCTTTCGATGAGGTATAAATTACAGAATACGTATAACGTAGATACATAGGCCTACTTATTTTGACAAAATGTAAAGGAAGAAAAAATAATTCATTTTATACTTTACTGTTCAGAAGATTCAACCCATACAAAATGAACTAAATAAAATAAATATTTTTAGGTTAGGTCGTTTAACATTAAAATTTGAGCTTCAATTAAGTGTACACTTCACGTTAATATAAAGTAAAGTAAAGTGTTCCCTATACAGGCTATTGAGGCCCAGAAGGTTCCAGGAGGTTGAGGCTCCCAGATTAGACATTCGGCACGTGAAGGTGGTAAGGTTGTAAGCCTTATGCACCGGCCGCCTTTACCGCCAGGATTGCTCCTGGTACTATTTCTAAGTAAAAATGGCATTCCTTAATCCAAAGAGAAAATTCGAATTCAATTTATACAGTAACGATGTCCTATCACTATTCACATTACGTAAAATAAAGGATAAATGTTATACTTTTCGAACTTTCAATATCAGTATCGTTTTCAATAAAACACACAATTCATGGAATAGTATTTCTCCTTTTTCAGAATTTTCAGATACTGGAATTATTTAATATTATTACGCAATTATAGTTATTTAATATTTCAAAATAAAGGAAAAGTTATTTCTTTTTCGGTGACAGAATATAATAAGATTCTTGAACAGATATTCGTATTATAATAAATCATAATCCTCTACAATATCTACATGTAGGACAAAGGAAGTACCAACTCTCAAAACACATTCCAATTCACTAGATGATACTTCCAAACTTTAAAATTTGCACTATCACTATCACCATCACTACAAAAATATATAAATTCATTTTGTCGACGTTACTGAAGATGACTTTTCTGATGAACAATATGTTCATTTTCTGTTTGTTAGATTCTTGATGACTGCAATCTCACAAATCCATGATAATCCTCTTGAACGTAAAATAAATTAAAACAATACTAATACCAATTACAGTTTATTATTGTTCTAATTATTGTTGTTTTTTGTTCAAACCTGATCAGGAAGAAAATAAGGCTTTAACTAAAGATGTCATAAAATCTTATATGAACCAGAAGTTCGTACGAAACCCTATTTTAAAACTGCTCACACTAGAAAGAATACAACAAGTACTTGCGACATGGTTCCATTATCATAAAAGCAAAATAATATTATAATGCCAAAATCCTATATTCTATGCTACGTTTGAATTGCATGTTCTCGTTTGAACTCAAATTTGTAAATAATTATTAAGAGGAGACGCCCACGAATGCTATATTTCCTCTAGGTTTTAACCAATTTCAATGTACAAGAAACGTTTGAAGGAAAACGTCATAGAACATTTTCAAGCTAAGCCTCGAATCTTTTTAAATATTCTTAACCTTTTCACTGCTACTGATGTAAAAATTGGTCACCACAAAAACTGTATAAAAGCCAAGTAATTAAATTAATACAGTAATGATTTATATTAAAATGTGAGGATTTTTATTTGTGTGTTATGGTTGTCACTCATATAAACCAGGAGTTCCACTAAAAATTTTCATATTGGTTTCAAACCTATAATCCACTGATGGTTTCACTTGATGACTGGTTGTAAATCAATACGAAAGAAATAATTTAATTTAATGGTATAAGCCAAGGTACGTAGATATACTAGGTATAAGCTTTATATGTAACTAGCATGTGCCCGCGGCTTCGCCCGCGATAATTATTTCAAAAATTAAAAATTAAGAGCATAATAGTAAAATCATAATATTTATTAACTCCTAAATCACGTGGACTACATACCACGATTAGATAGCATCGTCTGGTAAAAGCGACCTCAGATTCGAGTTTCTTGGCCCAGAAAACCTCTGTATAGTGAGATTCGTCCAAATAAAACAACGTTTGACCATATTTAGGGCTTACAACATTCAAGCGATCGCGAAAGTTTTATTTTCAAGGTGTGACAAAAATGGACAAAGCCAACTGTAATTGATTTGACATTGAAATGTATAACTGAAAACTTGTGTTTTGAAAACGCAAAAAATGCACATTTTTGCCCGTTTTTCACTCATAACTCACGAACGAAAACTAAAATTAAAATTCCGGCTTCGCGGTGCATTTTCCGACCCTTCAGCCCACCTATGTTTAAAATTTCAGATCTCTGCGTTCAGTAGATTTCCCTGGACATCGAGGACAGTTCCTTTTATTAATATAGATAATATGAATTATAATGATACCTTCTCTAATTTGTCAAACATCCATTTAATTTAATCCAAACCCACCTATACCATTGGCAACAATATGTTCTGTGAATTTGTTTCGATAATTCTATGCAAAAAGGGATTAAGTATTTTCAAAAACATTTAATTTTTGGCATTTAGAATCAGAATTTTTCAAAATCCCTTCTTAGTGAGCACCTACATTATGAAACGAAGGTACTGTCAAAATTCCAAGTCTCTACCTGTTATAGTTTAGGCTCTACGTTGATTCCTGTCAGTCAGGACAAAGCCTTTTATATATATAGAGATTTAATCTTTCTGAACAATTCCTCGTAAGGGTTTTAAATTACAAACTAAAAAATATTTTTTTTTGATCAAAACTTAGCATTTTTTTATTTGGTCATTAATTTTTTAGAAAGTTATTAAATGTACGGGTGCCAAATCTGAAATTGCGGAAAGAGTATTTGAGGAAATATCAAGTTTACATAAATTCCCACGTCTGACAGATCTTACATATGGGGTTTAAAATTCGCCACAGAATCATTAAGATGTTGCAAATTTAAAATGCACACTGTAAAAACATCAATCTAAACCAAAGACACTTTCACTGAAAAAAAAGTACTTGTCTTTCAATTCGTTCTAATTTTTAAGAAAAATTCTTTCACGTGTTCTTTGTTGAATCAAAATTTGATTACGCACTATAATATTATCAACGAATTTTAAAGTGTTCAGAAGTAAATCAAAATCAACTTGTTCAATCGATTTTCACAACTGTCAACAAATAATTACGAAACATACAAAGGATGTTCACTTTATAACAAACGCACCAAAACTGCTAACACTTCCACAAGCACATGTTAACAGTGTTTTAACTTCCTCGTGGTAATGATAACTGATTCAAGCAGGGCCCTTACAGGACTTCATTTTTGCAGTATAGGAGCCAAGCCGGAGATCCGGGATTCTTAAAGAGTGCATTGGAGATTTGAAGGTCTACAGCTTAACTGTACACACTCAAGAAGGACGTTCGATAACAGTTCACTTTCTATTTGCCTCGTGGATCTGCATAACAATATAATGAATATGAAGGCATTTTAGAGCGTCCTGAATGGTCAATGCTTGCAATCTGGGGAGATTTAAAGGTTCGGAGATCAAACCCGTCTGAGGGCGTGGATAATACGGACATCAAAAATAGTTTTATTTTCTACGAAAAGCAAGCAATGATCTTGTGATGTGCTTTTAATTTCATAATGATGGGCTTTAATATTTTTTGACATTTTCTTTGAGTACTAATTTTAATTTTGGTATTTATTTTCCGTGGGTGAGTCGGTAGCGCGCCTGCCTTCCATTCCGGCGGCCCGGGTTCGATTCCCGGCCTGGTCGGGAATTTTTCAGTAGTGAAAAATTCCTTTCCCGGGTTCAGGACTAGGTGTGTGTGTATATTTAGGTTTAAGTAGGTAGGGGACTGGCGCACCCCGATAACAAATACTAATCCCCTTACGGGTTCACCAGGAGTCGCTCGCGAACCTGAGGAATAACTTCTTTTTAACCCTTTCATAAGTGGCGTGGCGTAATTTTTCTGGGGAAATATCCCTGTTATTACAAGGGCTTGAGCCCCATTCTAGGCTCTTGACCCTATATGTATATGCTGTTATGTCTAATAGTACTTTTGTTACTTCGTTGTTCCTAGGGGCTATTCAGATGTGTTTTGACTTGGGGGTTTTGGAGATTAAATAATAAGTAAATATATTTATAGTTTACAATTACACTACTTTTTTAATGTATATATTCTATCGTTACATTATTAACATAGGTAAACTTATTTACAAACTATTCATAATATTAACATGGGTCGTGCCCTTTTGCGTCCCAAAGCGAGTGGTCGCTTCATCAAAACAACCTCGTGCGTCCGGTGCAATTTGATGTAAACAACCCTCGTGAGTCCCGATTTGAACAAGATCGATACATCTATCTGACGATTGTGAGAAACATTACTACTGCGTGATGGTAGCACTGCATGTGATGACGTTAACAAAATCAATACCTATAGGCCTATCACTGAATATTATAAATAAATTGTAAAGCCTTGCATCATACTACAGCTCACGTTAGTTCACGCTAAGATGGAGGTGTCTGCAAGTAACAGAAACAAAACTTTACGCCTGTATTCCATGGGACGCATTTTGGTCATTGCTCTAGAGAGACCCGGGACGCAAACGGGTCACTGGATTTGAGGATCTATGGACGCAAAAGTCCTAGTTTCGTGGTTTTGGGACGCAAAAGTCCAGACCCTATTACCATAACTAAACTTATTTAGAGACTTATTCTAAGGTATGTTGGATTGTTGAGAACAGAATTCCAATTGCAAAACAAGTCTATAGAGCGTTTCACGTTAAGAATGCAGCATTGGATATATCGGACAGTCATTTCCACCCCTTCCCTCCCCTTCACACCCCTTCACACCCCTTCTTACCGAGTGGCACGTGCTTTTGGGTCATCCTAAGCCCGTACAGTCTGAAGCTAAGTGACCTCAACAAGTAGTGTATTTTACGAGTGACATTATGGCATTAGATTAGCATCTATTACACATTGCAAAATAAACTAATGTATTCATTATTTATCTATACAATTCATAAAATAAGTTACATTACATAAATTACTGACATAGAGTAAAAAAATTCATTATACATTATTTACAATATAGATCAGCTACCTTCATCACAAACTTGTTAAAATTTCAAAGCATATTAGTTACATTAATGTGTATAATTCTGATGCTACACATATTAATGGGCGACCACATAAATACTGCCTTCTTACTTACTTACTCAATGACAATAGACAATTCCTCAGTAAGCTACAGGAGTATTATCTATGTTATGGAACCCGAAGGTTGATTGCCGCGCTTACCTGAGTCCACCATTCAACCCTATTCTGTGCTAATTCTATCCAATCATCCCTCGAAAATCCTACTTCCCTTAAATCTATCCTAATATTGTCCTCCCACCTACGTCTAGGTCTTCCAGGTGCTCTTTTCCCTTCGGGACTCCCAGTGAATATTTTGAGATATGTCTTTCCTCCCTCATGCGCGCAACATGTCCAGCCCATTTCATTCTCCGTGATTTACTTACCCTTACTATATCCGGTGAAGAGTACAGGTCATGAAGCTCGTCGCACTACCTTCTACCTGCATTAATTCTTTAGTCTTAACTAATGTACAATATGGTAGAATTTGACGAAGTCAAGTACTGAGTGATATGCTTTTTTAATTATAAATGTTTAAAATATATTATGTAACTGTTATGCATTGGTTGAAAAGTAAATACAACAGATTATACAATTATAAAAACTAACTTCATTTGTAAATTCTGTTGCATATTTAAACAACGTGTTTACAATATATTTGTTATTTTGTACCTTTTTTTTTTTTTTTTTTTTTTAATTATCTTTATTAAACAACATGCTCCATTGCAATGCAGCAATACTACATGCATTCCTTTTACACTAACAGTTAATTGTTTGATTTTGTATTTTCAACAATGCAAATAAATGAGGAGTGGACATTCAAAACGCTGTTTGTCCACAATTTTTCAAAAATGAGTTATCGGTGGCATATCATTGTATATGTATCTCTCTACATTATGAACGTGACTACAGCATCAAAATGCTATTTTTCTCGTAGTTACAGAGGTCTGAAATTAGTATGGACATTCAAAACGCTGTTAGTCCTGTTAGTCCTTCGCCGCTGGACAATCAAAACGCTTTTTTGTACAGTATTTTTTTGCGTTTTCTGACAAACAAATAGTTGTGCAATAACTGCGTTTTGAAAGTCCACTCCTCAAATATTTTAGAACTTTATGTATAATAGGCCTACTTGAAAATGTCTACGACGTGCATTTTTGGAACTGTGTTCTTAATTTTACTTTGATATTTAGTGATGATTAGTCGGAAAATACACTACCCTCTATTACTCAATCTCACCACTAATGAAATTAAACTCATCATTACAGTATAGATAACTCATAGTTAGATGTAGGCCACGAGTCGTTAGTAATATATGAAGGAAAATAGATCAATTAGTGTAATAATACTAATATTAATATAGGCCTAATGCGTTTGGGCTATACGTTTCACGAAGTTTTAGAACATCCGACTGCATAATAAAATCAGGTAAACTGATATAACAAGGTGCCACAATGATTTTTTATTAATTAGTGATGATTGCAATTATGATATTCTGAAAATATTTTTGTAATCGATTTCCAAATTAAGGTCCAGATCGATTCATTAAGTAAGGCTTACGGAAAAACAAAGGACTAAAGTTTGATAAGCATAGGCCCATGTGATGGAATATGTGGGTAGTGTTATTTGTCCAAGCTATATAACTGTATTGCAACTTCCAAAGCCGTATATGAACACTGTATGTTGTCATGAGAACTGATTTGAATTTGATAAATTATATTACCATAAAATAGGCACTAAATTGGGCTTTACTCCGGTACTAGTCAACCGATTTGGTCCAAAATAAATAGGCTTCGTCCCATGGACGATATAAATGCGTATACCAAGTTTCATGAAAATCCATAAAGCGTATTTGAGTTAACGCGCGTATAAACACACGGATAGATAGACAGACAGACGGACAGACATTTTCTCGTCTACCACACAATCTCAAAAAGTACCATTCTGACAATTAATAGAGGGTTTATAATTAAATGTGCTGTACGTTTTGCGAAGTTTTAGAATACACATAATAAAGACTCATTAAATAAACTGTTAAAGATTTAACCATGTAAGACGACATGGGCCACACGACATTTTTAAAAGTCATCAATGATTTATGAGGGGTAAGAGAGGGGCCATAGTTTTATAACCGGATCAAGATGAGGGCACCTGGTGAGTGATGTATCTGCAGCCATCCAGGTGTATGTCTATCCCTCGAGCCGACCATCACAGTATGTCTTCATTCCTTTCCGGGCCTACATGCCTTGTAATATGCACATGAGAGGGAGTGGACGGACAGAGAGAAATAGCCGATCTTGCTTAAACAAAGTATGAATATGAATCACAAATAGGTGCTTTACACTACAGAAATTAGAGATGTCCCACTTTGGCAACAAATTATTATACTTACAAGTGATATTTATCATTTCCAGCATGATGTACTACTAGTGATCCACGTATCACTGGCTCCAATTCAGGTGGTGTTCTCAATTCGACAAATATTCGCAGGATTTCATTTTACTGCCTCCTAGGCTATAACCCCAAAAACAGCAATTCTGAATCGCGAAATAACGGGAAAAGTAAACATAGCACCAATTTTTAGACGAATTTCGGCAAAAAAAATTGCAATTGAACGAATTAATCCGATGTTAAATTTTTTGTAATTACAACGATTTCCTCGTGACGTATACAGCATATTAATGCAATGGTCATGATAACATAAAAGAATATTTCTCATAGTAAGATAGAGCAACATTTTTCGCTCTAAAACGAACAGCTCTCCGAGAAAGCTAAAGAGGAAGAAATTTAGGATTGACTTACCAAGGGTATTCTGCCACCGTCAGTGCCATAATTCTGAGCTCTTTGCCAGTGCCAATCTTTTTTCTTTTTAATTTATTCTGCAGATTTATAATCTGTTTAAATAAGCTAACTTTTATTATTTGGGCAGAGGAAGTTATGTGAATTTCACATCAGATTTTTAAAAATAATATTGATGTAATAAATTCAACTTGAAGTATCAATAAATTTCGCCACTGCGAGCCAGAAAACTCCGAAAACGCACACTTATATTGTCCGAGCACGGGAAATGAATTTCAGCCTCTCTAACTGGAATCAGCGATATTATCGCCTAGGGTAATTAGAATGTTGCCATAAACCAACGGACTCAGTGGATTAATATACGAATCTATATCAATAAGAGGAAGTGTTTGTCTGTTTGTCTGTTTCTCTGTCTGTAAGCAATGCCCAGCGAAATCTACTGCACGCAGAGATCTGAAATTTTAAACAAAGATGAAATGAAGGGTGGCCAAATGTACCTCGAAGCCGGATTTTTAATTTTCGCTTTCGTTCGCGAGTTACGAGTGAAAACTGGCAGAAAACGTGAATTTTTCGCGCTGTCGAAGCATCAGATTATGGTAATATATTTCAATTGTAAATCAATAAAATTGCAGGTGACTTTGCCTTTTTTTATCATAACTTGGAAATAAAAGCATCGCGATTTTGTTCAACTTATCGCATGGAATTATCGATAGTTTCGGATCTGTAAGCTCACCCTGGTCAGTTCGTGTCAAGGCACGCAAACATAAGAAAATTTCAACATAGACGGAAGAGGGATAATGAATATAGGCCTAAATGAGCAAACATTGATCGATTTGGACGGAACTCTCAATGCAGGGGTTTTCGGGCCAGGGAACTTGAATCTGAGGTCTTTTTCCCAGGCGATGCTTTCGAACCGCGGAATGCACTCCAAAACCAGATTTTTAACTGTTTTGTTATAGTTATTAATCGTTAAGTTTATGAATGTTCGCGTGTTAGTGTTAATAAATATAATGCTTTAATTATTATGCACTTAATTTTTAATTTTTGAATTAATTATCGTGGGCGAAGCCGCAGGCAACTGCTAGTAATTAATATAAGTAAAATCATCTGCAGGCCTACTAAAGTTGTTAGATTATCAGATCACTATATAAAAAGATTGGGCAATCTCTACCTCTTGTCAAATAGTTTGAAGCAATTTCAATAAATAGGATGATGAAAAATTAATTTTTAAATATGTAAACTTGCAACTCAGTAACTGATACCATGATAAATGTAACATTAGGTGTAAATTCAAAAAATGCGTAGGCCTATGTGTCATCACTGGCTCATAACACCAAATGTAGTACAGGATGCGTGTCTTACATCAGCAGTCTCGATAAAAGGGTAATGTTATGCAAAAGTAATTTTCTTAGTGACGTCATTGCATGCTAAGTTGTGTAGGAATGATAATAAAATTACAACGTATCAACTTCTGCACTGATAACACTGCCCAACAATGAAAATGTTTCGGGCTCAAAAATAGCTGATTCTTATGTATTTCCACCTGCTGAATTCAGAAATCGCCATAGAAATTACCGATTAGCTCTTATTTTGGAGATACAGTGACTTTTGTATTCTCTATAGTCAACATTTTCAGTTTCGGGAAAATTTGTTTTTGGATGTTGACACACTTGTCAACTGTCAAAATACAACAGTAGTCTAGCTGTCGGTAGATTATAAATGTAAACACTATTGTTTTGACAGTGATTTTCGTATTATCTGTTGTAATTAGTGCAGAATTTTTGTTTTGGATAGTTTTAAAAAGCAAAATTTGTTACATTAACATGCCACGGAAATGTGTAAATTTAGTGAAGAATTTATGTTACATTTGTGGTGAAATAACATTTTCATCACAGAAACGCAAAGTGACGCCTCTTGTGAAGACTGCCTACCAACATTATTTTGGTATGAAGGTACCCAATCTTCCATCTGCTATTCAACCTATTCCACATTCAGACAGTTTACCAGTTCCTACTCCACCCCAAAATTATGAGTTGGAAGTAGAAAATGAATGGAGTGTGGAAGAAGAAGAACTCAACAAGCCTTCAACATCCCATGACCCTGATTTTGAAGTGAAAGATGATCAACCGCACAGATTGAGCCAATCGGAGTTGAGTAATCTCATTCGAGCCTCTTCTGGATCCAAAATATGTTTTTCTTCCACCTCTACATATCAAGCTGGGTTTGATAAAGAATTTTGTCAAAGGCATGAACCAAGAAGGCCAGGATTTTAAATATTTGAGAGAGAAATTTTCTGGACTAAGTGATACAAAAGTCAAGGAAGGCATCTCTGTTGGGCCACAGATACGTCAACTTGTAAAGGATCCTGCGTTCGACCTACTTTTGGAAGGGGAAGAAAAGGCAGCTTGGGAAGCTCTTAAGGAATTTTTAGGGAATAAAAGAGATGATAACTACACTCAGTTGGTGACAGTACTTCTACAAAAATACCATCAACTCAGATGCAACATGTCCCTAAAAATTAATTTTCTCCACTCCGATCTCAATTTTTCCCCACCTAGTTGTGGAGCTGTCAGTGACGAGAATGGAGAAAGGTTCCATGAGGATATTTCTGTGATGGAACGGAGATATCAGGGCCTCTGGAATGAAGAAATGCTTGTGGATTACTGCTGGTTTGTGTGTAGGGATGCTCCAAGACTCAATTACAAGAGAAAAGCCAAAAGGCAGAGATCTCATGAAGCCACCTATTGATTCTCTGTAGATCCAATGGCATGGTAGGTTTTCTTTAATCAATTTAGGATTTTAACTGTCATTAATAAAAGAACGGTCACACTTTTAATGTTGTTAGCACATTAAGTAATTAATATTTATAAATGTTAAATTTACTGTTTTCTCTTAATCCTTTAAAATTAAAACTTTCACCTATTGTTTATCTCAGAAACTAGAGCTAATAAAAATTTTTCTTTGTCATATTCGTTTTTCTCAACCCAAAATTAGTAAGAATTGACTCATGAGGTGACGGAAACATTTAAAAAATGTTTTTTTGTTGGGCAGTGTAATGGAACATCTTACATTTGACAGCTAGGTGTGTCATATGCTCTCTGAATTTAAATTGAATTCGTTCCGTACTCCTAAGTTAACTGTTGGACTCCCTATAAATTCAGTTGCTCTACCAAATTCAGTTTTATAAAGGAAACTCAAGTCGTACAAACAGGTTTTTTTTTAGTATTTCGCATAGCCCTACTTCTAATAGGCCAACCCCAATAACAATTTGTCTCTAGTTAGACGTCTAGTGCTGGGATTATCCGGATAAAGTTAATTGATTAACCGAACAAGTAGGCCTACTCAAGTAAATGTCATCTTTTATCCTATTAACACGCTAACAGCTACCCAGACAACTCGATGAAGAGGTTATTTACCTCCTTTCTCTTAGTTTAACCTCTCCTGTTGTAAACGAAATAATTGACGTGGTCCACGCCGCCCGCCTTGAAGGACGGCGACCTGTTGGGAGAGTGAGTACCTTTGAATCAAATATATACTTTCTCAACCAGACAAGGGCAAGGAGGGTATCCCAATCAGCCCAATGTCGAGGCCACCCCCAAAACAACACGAACACATTGTACAAGACACAAACCTACATTTACACATACACATACGCACTCATGCATTCAGAACAAGGAGCGGATGGGACGAAAATGATGACGGCCAGATGATAACCTATCTGGGGACCTTAAGGACCTACTAAAATTACACGTAATAATTTTCAGAGATGAGGAAAACCCATGGAAAACCATCACCTAGCCCACCTTTCCTACCTGTGGACCATTTTACCAAATAAGCCGATTATTTGAAGTTACCCAGTTTACTGCTAAAACAGATTTTAACTGATGGCAAGTACAGCCTGAATCATCTGAAATTCCTGGAGCCTTCCCAAAGTAATTAGTTTTAGACTCACTGTAAAAATTGTAAATATTAATTTTTAGTCCAAACATTTGCATAAGTTAGGCAAATAACCTGAAGTTATTTACGTACACCCACACCTGAAAGATAGGCATGTTGAAATTAATGCGGATACCCCGAAAACATGACAACTAAATTAAGTGGTACTGTCCATGGTTACAGAAAAGCGCTAATTATTATGAAGTGTGTGAGGATGATTTCTTTATCTGGTCATGACTCATCCTTGTCGTACCTTTGCGTTATCACCTAATTTTATATTCACAAGATCATTCTACAGTTTCAATGTGATATTCTAATGCACTTAAATTAATGTATGCTGAAGATAATGCAACTCTTTATCTAGTAGCCTGTCCAACATTCATAGCTGGATAATGAGGTCCTGGGAGGGTCCTGCTGTTCACCATCACTGTATTATTAGATTTCTGTAGGCCTATCCTTAGTCAGGTGAACAGGTTTTTGACGTATAATAGTACAATAATACCATAGTATAATAAATGTAATATAATATATTATATATAATATAATATAATAAAAATAATATAATTTTATTATATTGTATAAATGAATTGTATTTTTGTCATGTAACTGGGAATAAGTCAATATGTAATAGCCGCATGAAAAACCTCCCCAAGAACCCCATATGGAAAAATGTATCTATCATTTCTATGGAGAAAAATATTATTTGAAACACACAACTTCTTACTAACCTTAGCAAATTCCAGTGTCGAATACATGGCTGTATTGCTGTAGGACGCTTTCAGTTGTTTCAACCTCATTCAAAGTAGCATTATTGTCGAGGTAAGGCCTAATAGTAATATATAATACTGCATACCATAAATTATAATACATATGCAAATTATGCAATTCGCTTAGAAAATTTTAAGAAAATATTTAAAGTAATTTTCAAGAACATAAAAAAAAGATGAAATCACGTCATATAAAGTCGTGTGAAAATGAAGAGAAAGTTGGTACTGAAGAATGCACAATCCAAGTAAAATATAATCTAATGCACTCATATAACTTTCCCGACCCTAAACATGAAAAATACATCTTTCTAATTTTACATTCTGGTATTGAATAAGAGACGGTATTGAAAAGAGTACATATTCAGTTGTTTCAGCCTGGTGCAAGATTTATTGTTCACCGGGCAAGACTTTATATAAACGGTATCTGGCTCGGAGAAAAACAATTTTTTTGAAGACTCTAGTTTAAGCTTTTAAAAACTGACTATTCGAGTGCCTATTTACAAGACTTTTGGTCTTTTTTCTGGCATATTCTGAACATTGTACTGCATCCGGTCTGTAATACTGTTTATTCAAACTCTCGTAAACTTTTATAGATATAACAATACAGAATGAACATGCTCATCTAACTGACACTTGACAAAGCTGTAAAATTATTATATAAATATTATCTTATACTAAATTCTAAATAAAATTTGAATTGTATATTTCCCAAGTCTTTCATATTCGGACATAATACGTTATTTGTGGTAATGAAATTTTACTAGTACAAAGGCTGAAAAATCGTATTAAGTTATATAATATAATTGTAGTAGTTGATATACAGGGTGTTAATGAATAACACCGAAATATTTTACCTGTGTATAGAGGGGACATAGACAAACAACTTTTATTTGGAGATTTTTGCTCTATGGTTTCAATTCTTCCTGTTATAACATAAAATCTCCCAAGGATATGCACGCCACTGACTTCTAATACTTGAAATGATGGGAAACAAAGGAACAGTGAATATTGTGTAGTGGTCAGGAAAATTGTAAAAAATGACGATCGATATCTTACAACTCTGAGGGGAAAAAAGACAAACGAAACATTTTTGTTAGGTCTGGAATTAGGAATAAAAACATAATGCAGTGGCGGGCAATCATGTGATTAGTCAGTAAATTTTGCAGATTATGAAAATTCTAAATTATGGTATAGCTGTTAATGAATTATTAAGAATCAGGTTTTTATCGATCACTAGGGAGGCATGAAGTCAATTTAATGAAAATTTTAACCCTATTTCGCTCAATTATTGAGTTATGAGCACCAAATTTTAAGGACTTTAATGCCCTGTAGCATACACATTTTACGTCATAGAGCAAAAATGTCCTAATAAAAGTTGCTTGTCTATGTCCCCTCTATACACAGGTAAAATATTTCGGTGTTATTCATTAACACCCTGTATATCCAAGCTTCAGAATAAAGTTTATCAATGATCTCTTATTGAAATTCACATTATTATTTAAGACATTTTTATTACTTATTTTACAATCAGTAAGACCGTAAAACGGCATCTCTGTACACTTTATTTATCGCCAGCTGATTTTTTATATCGTATTATAGGCCAACTCGAAAATTTCTACCTTTTCTGTGAGAGCTTCATTCACTGAGTTCTATTTGTTTAGAGTACTTTTTTTTCATCAAGCTCAAATAGTCACCATTCCATCTTCTCTATTGCTGCAGGTCATGTAGAAACAAGACGTCCTGAACACTTTTCCCCTCATAATTCCAGCACCATGCTGGTATGTCACTGTGAAAAATACCAAGGAAGATAGTTGCCAAGGGAAGAAGTGCTACTTTGATTTACGGCCTTAGATTGCCTACCTCCTGAGGTGCAACAAAGAGCCCCCCTCTTCATTCTGTATGGTATTGCAAATCGGCCATCATTTGTTTACAGACACGGCTACCATGTAGGATATTAAGAACATATACATATCCCAGGGGTCGCCAGCCTTTTTCTACTTTAAGCTACTTTCTATGAGCTAATTTGGTTACATGCGGCGAAGCAATTAAGCCGTTTCCTTCGCAAGCTCATAGATAAAAAGTCAACATAAACAAAAAAAAAGTGTGCGTGGAACGCCACGCGACAGAAGTGAAACTTGTTTTTTTTTATTTTTTTTACTTTTTCAGTTTTTTATTATTGGATTTCAATTTTTGATTATTGGATTTCAATTTTGGATTATTGGACTTTATAATGTTGGGTTTTTTTATTTTTTAAATTTTGGATTTTTTTATTTTATAATTTTGAATCTTTGAATATTTTAATTTTGTATTTTTTAAATTTTGGATCTTTGAATTTTTATTTTTTTGAATAAAAATTTAGGATTTTTGGACTTTTAAATTTTGAATTTTATTATTTTTCAAATTTTGAATTTTTGGATTGTAAATTTTAAATTTTTTGTTTTTGAAATTTTGGATATTTGTATTTTTTAATTCTGGATTTTGTATTTTTTAAATTTTGTATTTTTGTAATTTTTAAATTTTGGATCTTTGAATTTTTTAATTTTGGAATTTTGGATTTTTTAATTTTGGATATTTTAATTTTTGAATTTTTAAATTTTGTATCTATGAATTTGTTAATTTTGGATGTTTAGATTTTTTCAATTTTCGATTTTTTATTTTTTATTCCCCTTTGAGTATTTTATTTTGTCTTTTAAATCGTATAGCAGCTGATTACTCCCAATCATTGAGTTGATTGTTTACTGTGCTGTCCGTTCCGTCACATCTCATTCATTTCGTGACGATTTTTCAGCATTACACATTTCTCGATTTACTCCCTACCGCGGCTAAAGAAGTTTCACTTCAAAAATACTTGTCATGTCCACAAGTTGGTTTATAGAAACATGCTCAATTAAATATTTTATATAATTATTATGCGAGGGTTGGAGCATAAGTCATGGCAACATTTTTCCAAGATATTTGGAACCAAGATATTGTTTATGTCACAGGAGAGAGTGGCATCTAGAGGCGATAGTAATTTAGTTCAGTCAGCCGCCTTGCAGAGTGGATGTGACAGTACGTGAACAGCAATCTTACGTCAAAGTAGTCACTATCAGAGAGAGAATGCCAGAGAATGCCACAATTGGCTGATTGGAAGCTTTGGGGAATAATGTCAATCAGTACCTAACTTGAAGGGATCGTGGAGTTTGGTAAGTGTGCTTTATGCTTCCAACTTCCGAAATACAATAGAGTGGCACGATGCAATCGCGTATTGATGTTATGGATGTTTGTTTTCTTCAATATCCTTACATTTTATCCCTCGTATTACCTAACTCATACATTAAGAGGACCGACCTGTGAAATTTGCCAAAAAAAGAAAGCATGAAAATCATTTTTTTCTTATTAACACCAATTCTTTGCTATTGAAAAAGTAACACATTTTACTATGTCCGTAATGTAACTTTTAAGGGTCCTACGCATGTGCTGATAATTTCTTTAAGTCGCAACTATATTATTAGCCTACAACAACACACATTATTTTCTAAGTAGGTACTTAAAATTATAGTTCCAGTCATTTTCAGAGCAATGCTGAAAGGGAATTCATGTATTTTCCAGACCATTACTGTAAGATTCTTTAGAAAATTCTATTGGGAGTAGGACAGTCTCAAAGATTAAAAATTGTGTCTTAAACTTAAATACATTATTCTCAACTTTTTTCTGGACATTTCACGATTCAAATTGCTCCTTCAAGTTTTAAACAAAGCTCCTTGTCATAATTTATTAGCAAATAGAGCTTACCAAAATAATTTTTAATTAAAAAAATAGCTATCTATATATTATGCTCTTATAACATACTTTTATCGTAGGTAATTCGCGCAGTAGGAGCGAATTTATCTGATAAAACTCGTCAACTCGAGGTGAATTTATTAAGACTATTCCATGAATAAAAATGTAACGGATTATACAAATAATAATTACTTTCGTGTAAAACAAAACTAA
The DNA here is from genome assembly GCA_964059195.1 of Ectobius pallidus. Taxonomy (NCBI): domain Eukaryota; kingdom Metazoa; phylum Arthropoda; class Insecta; order Blattodea; family Ectobiidae; genus Ectobius; species Ectobius pallidus. Next base: position 123,136,074 of record CAXKWD010000005.1, read on the forward strand.
CAGCTGCGAGAACACTGCATTCTATGAATCAACCATCCATGAATCGATTCGAGTTACCATGTTGTAACCAGTGCCACCAATGGTGCATATAAGACATAGAGCTTCATTCAGGTAAGCTAACAGCAGAACAGAATAAAAGCACACCAACTGGCTTGCACCGAATCGAAATTGTGTTTTTAACCAATGTACACTTCTAATATTTCAATATTTCCAAACAAGTTATGTTGTATTCTATTTTCATGCTGCTTAATGGCGGCATATGATGTATTAATCACTGCACATTGATGCTTACGTGTCCAGTAACGAGCAGAAGTTGCACCATCCTCGCGATTCCTACAAGAATATTGTAAGATAAACGGCCGTGATTGGTCTATATCCGAGGAATTGCTAAATGTTACTGGTCAGTATCAAACACTCGTTGTATGAGTGGAGCAGTCGTTTAAAATTAACAATACTAGATAAAATAATATTTAACTATTTTTCTAACAGAAACAGTTCAATCTATTACAAAGTAAGTTTTAACTTTTTTGGTACGATGTATCTGGATATATCTGCACTTTGGTTCCAAAAATTTTAAAACTACACCGCAAGGACCTTTTGCCATGAAACCCATTAAAAGTCACAGCTTCTCTTAAGATCTAATAAATTCACAGCTCTGAAAATGTTAGGTTTTATTATGGTAAATACAACTAGACAGAGTCAGGTAAAATCAAAATAATCAAGAAAATCGCATGTAAAATTTATAAATTGTAAATTTCACAGGTTGATTCCTTCAATTGCGTTAGGATTTTTATGCAGTTACCTGGGAAAGGTTTTTTTAATATGTATATATTACAGAGCTAATATCAATATGTGGAGTTTTTATTTATATTTTACATGTTTTTTTTCATAATTTAGTTCATAGTATTCACTATATATTGTGATAATTTTCAATATATTTCCCATATTTAAAATCATTAAAGTTCAGTAGAATAATAAGATTAAAAATTGTTATTAATAAACTTCATTATGAAGCTTAAATAATTTCAACTAGTATAGTATAATTCAAATTTTATGGTAAAGGTTCCACCTATATACTAGTAGTTTGTTTGAACACCATATATGCTTGAATCCGATTAAGATTGTTAGGAGTTATTTTTATCTTCTAGCCTAACTTAATATCTGGTATTTAATATATTGTTCAGATTTTTTCTAGTTCATTTAGACTTTAATATGTTTAGTCAATTATCAATTTGTTATTTGGACCAGGACCATGTACTGGTCGCGGGCCCCTCACCGACCGCCGACCATCCTCATTCAGATTGTCTCTTCCCTTCTCCGTGGAGCTTCCTTCTCGTTACTCGTATAACAGAACATTATATCAAACTATTCCAGTTTCCCATAAAATATACGCCATCATCGGGATCCCGCGGGTCCCTTTGGGGCCCGGGCCCAGGTCCCTGGGTCCGGCAGCCCCCCCCCCCCAGGTCCCTGGGTCCAGCAGCCCCCCCCCCCAGGTCCCTGGGTCCGGCAGCCCCCCCCCCCATGTGGCGGCCCTGTTTCACATAGCTCGAGCGTTCGTCGCTAGGAAGAGTGAGAGGTGGCGGGCGAGTGGCGATTGTGACACGTTTTATCTGCAGTACCTTGAGCGTTTGAGCTGTTCTCTAAGGAAAAGGAATGCCAGAAAAACACCCTTTATCAGTGGGTTTGGGAAGCAGGTTACCTCTTGGAAGGGTGATCAGCTATACACAGATGGGTGCCTCACACTGAAATCGAATTCAGGTACGTAACTTTTAAAATAAACTCACTATGTATTGTTTAAACCAGGGTCGGGAACGAAGGCACTGAAGGCGCGAAGTTGCCCTCCCTCTCGTCCCCACTACTCTATTTCAGGAGCGAGGTAATGACAACTAAACCGGTTGACTCAGAGACTAGTCGCGTGGTAGTAATCCTGTTCAGTGTTGGCTTGTGTGCAACATGAGTGAACGAAGAGTATTTAATCGGGACTGGGAGAACAAGTATTTTTTTTTCTTCAAGATAATAAAGCACAGGGTTTGATATGTCCCACTATTATTGACTACATTACAAGCTTTACCATCAGGAGGCATTTCAATTCGGCTCATGTTGGAACCTAAGACGAGGTTCTATTACCAACAGAATTGTTGACCTGGCAAAAGTTTGGAGAAACGGTTGATAGATATTGTTCATTTACTCTTGCCATGGACGAAACTACTGAAAATAAAGTTACTGCTCAACTTGCTGTGTTTATAAGACGTGTAGATACAGAATTAGCTGTGATCGAGCAGCTAATGAACGATCACGCACGCGGTGAAGATATTTATGAGGCAGTGATGAAATTAGGGCCCGGATTTTTATGTGCTAAAAAACTTAAAAATATTTATTTTTTATGTGCTAAAAATGTTACAAATATGTGCTAAAATTTTAAAAATATGTGCTAAAACTAAAAAAATATATTTTTTTTTTCTGAAAAAGAAACAAAAACATCAGAACGTTTGTAACTTACTAGAACAAATTATATTGAAACTCACCATTGCAGCTAAACATCAGATGTAAAATGCTGACTGGAGTTGCATTGCACAACAAATGTCATCTCCAGATTATGGATCACAAATCCTTGCCTATTATCCGAGAGTAATGTCTTATACTGAGAAAAGGAACGTTCTACATCACACGATGTTAACCATGCATATTTGAATTGGGGTAGATCACTAACACACACCCGATCAAGTTCACTTATGTTTTGGCCTTTCAAAACTTGAGCGACTTTGCAGAGGGTTTGGTAGCCACCATTTTTCAAAAAAACATACCTTTAAATTTTGTTCTTAGAAGTTCTATTTTCGAACCTGAGATAGTGTAAACTTGCCTTTCAACATATTGTATTTCTTTAACTGAATTTCGCAATGTTGAAATTTGGTTCTGTTCATCCCCGATAAGCAAGTGCAAGTGAATCACTCTCACCTCATTGCAAGGAAAGCATTTGTGTTGAATTTTTTCGAGATACAAATTTTTGTTGTAAAATGTTAAAAGAGAATGAGAAGTACTAAAATATTTATTTATGAAGAATGTATCGAAAATATTTATTCACATAACTTTTTTTGTAAAACATGCGTTTTTATGTAAAATAAAATTTGGAATATGCGGTTGTCGGACCTTGATATGAGCAACAGGAAAAAAATTACATAAAAAATCCGGAAAAGTACTAAAATATGTATTTATGGTGAAAATATCGAAAATATTTATTCACATAACTTTTTCTGTAAAATATGTGTTTTTATGTGAAATAAAATTTGGAATTTGCGTTTGTTGGACCTCGATTTGGATATTAAACTTTGATTTAGGAATGTACGCATCAGGAAAGAAAACATTTTTTTACATACAAATCCGGGCCCTAGACTGATGATGATAGCGTGAAAGTTTAAGCTTGAATGGGACAAGTTTATCTGCGTAGCTACAGATGGGGCTCCAGCATTGGTGGGAACAGAAATGGGTCTAATAGTGAGACTGCGAAAATTCCTTTGTAAAAATGGATTGTCCTCTAATAGCTTTGTAGCCATTCACTGCATTATTCACAGGGAAGCACTGTATGCAATATCAGCTACTTTGAATAACGTAATGGATATCTGTGTTAAGATTGTGAATGTAATTTTGATACTCTCAGATTCCGAATACTTAGATTGACCATACTTCTGCCAAGTAAGATGGCTAACGAGAGGCAAAATGTTGCAAAGAATGATTGATCTACGGAAGTACATACTTTCCTAGCAACCAAAGGGACTGCAGTTCCAGAACTTAAAGATGATATTTTTGTTTGTGATTTAGCGTTCTTAAGCGATTTAACGGTTCACGCGAATGAACTTAACCTTGTTTACAAGTTAAACACAACAAGATTGTACATGTAAGTTTTAACAGACTGTGTGAAAACATTCAATCAGAAATTAAATATGTGGCAGAGTCAAGTAAAAGAGAATAAACTGTACCATTTCCCATCCTTAATATCGGTTATGAAAGATGAATTGCTTGATATGAAAGAAAAATATATGGCACTATTACAGGAGTTATCAGGAGCATTTTCAGATAAATTTGTAGTCGTGCAAGCGTTAGACAATGACTGCAGGCTTTTCGACAATCCATTTACATTATGATCCTTTGGTGGGCCATGACGAACTGTAATTGGAATCAAGTAAACTTCAAAGCAGCACACCATTGCGCAGTTCAGGAAAACTTGGTTTGGATTTATACACTTCACTGCCGAAAACATTTCCCAAGCTGCGCCTTTTTGCAAGTAAATTATTGGCCATGTTTGGTACTACAGTGTGTCCCACGCAAGAGTTGGCCAATCATGCGGGTTTCTGCGTCGCGCCGACTACAGCTCTAACTCCCGAGCGAGCGGGTGAAATATCTACGCTAATAAAGCCGCTAATGGCGTTATGATTCAGGTTCTCACATTTACAGTTGGAAATACAATGAAAATAACCACGTACCTCATCATAAGAGATGTTGGGAATATTCTCCTCTTGCATCCTTACAATACTGGAACCTTTTTGAGAAATTTTCTTTCACGCGCATAAGTTCAGCTTCCGAGACAGAGTTAATTTCTGTTGTGATAGGCCTATGTGATATTGTCTTTAAGTTCTTCTAACAGTATGTGAATATTATTTATGGGGAAACTTGAAAAATAAAGTGTATAGGTCAACTTCCCGTACATTACAAAGGAAACGGGTGAAATATCTACGCTAATAAAGCCCGCTGATGATTAAGGTTCTCACAAAGAAAACCTCATGTGATTTATCTGGCAAAGACAATAGACAATATCACATAGGCCTATCACAAGAGAAATGAACTCTGTCTCGGAAGCTGAACTTATGCGCGTGAAAGAAAATTTCCTAAAAAGGTGCCAGTATTGTCTGGATGCAAGAGGAGAACATTTCCAACATATCTTGTGATGAGGTACGTGGTTATTTTCATTGTAATTTTAACAATAATTGTGAGAACCTGAATCATCACACCGACCGCGGCATTATTAGCGTAGATATTTCACCCGATCGCTCGGGAGTTGGAGCTGTGCCCGCCGCGTCGCAGGAACCCGCGTCATTGGCCAACTCTTGCGTGGGACACACTGTACTTATCAATTTGAACAACTTTTCAGCCTATTGACCTTGAACAAGAGCTTGCTGGGCAGTTACATTTCTGATGAATATCTACGATGTGTTCTATGTTTAAGTTCATCGAGTTTGTAGTCGGATATTAAAAAGATAATATATGCAAAGAGACTAAATAGATGCCAACTGTCTAAATTAACACAGTGCCATTACGAATACGCCAATATGTAATAAAGTACGTTTAAATAATTTCACTACACTATTCAGCTAAATTGTGACGTTTATTTTGAAAATTACGGTGTAGAAATCACTTAAATACCACTAGTAACATAAGGGAAATAAGTAGAACTAAGTAATAAATAATGTTAATTATATAGACCTGCTTTTCTAAGCTCAAGGCTTGGTTAGAATATTAGAACTGTGCTTCAACGTTGCCATTGCGTCTTTCCTCATGGTACCTAGTTGTCCTATTACCTTTCTTTGTGCCTTCCTAGCCAACTCTTCAGCAGTTCAAGAAATATTTATTTCATTACTTAAAAGATCTCTCATTCAATATCCGAGGTACCGCCACTGTAGCATGCGTCACGAGTCTGCCTACCACTCAGGTAGAAGGAATAGGGATGGGGCGAGTGTAGGGGTAGAGCACTTCTCACTCTCAGTGCATTGCTTGCCAAGCCTGGTTTAAACTAAGATGAAACCCCTTACGGTTCGGAGAGGTTAAGGCTCCCATATTTTTAGACATTCTGACTATGTCATCCTTAAGCACTGCCCGTCTTATATCCCAGGTTTTCTCCCGGTACTAATTCCAGTTAGGCTAAGGCAACCTTAGTACCATCAGAGAGATCAAATAATTCCATGACGCTACATCCTATGGAGAGACAAGGCCTATAACCCTTCGTCCTTTCACATTGGTAGATGGTAGTATTAGGCGTATAGTCAGCATGCCGATACCCATAGTAGTGTTTTGATGGTCTTCGTAGCCGGAGCCACCACCTTTTTTTGAAGTAGCTTTTCGGTTGTCCTCATGAGCAGAGAGCACCCCCTTCTAGACTTCGCTACAGATTTGGAATTCACACTAGTCCATGTCACATTCTACTCAGGTGGAGGAAAGGTGTGACATAACTAGGCCGTGCCAGTTTCCACTACATCTTCATCTCCTCTGAACGCATTGAGAATTTTAGGAAATAGTAAATAGTGTATGATACACGTGCTAAAATGATTTTATTTTGTTAGTAGGTATGTTTCTCTCCTATGAGCACTTACGATATAGAAATCAGGGCATTGAATACATTTCTTAAGCCTTGGGGAAATAAAAGCACAAAATTTTGGAAAATTAGTGAGGGGAAATGCTTATAAATAAGGCCTAAGTTTTTTGTCAAATAATAATATAATAACAATAATAATAATACTTATTTTTAGGCAAAGCCAAATTAAAGCTACATTAAAATACAATAGATTAGAAAAAACTAGGGCATCTAAACAACTGGCATAAGAACAAAATTTCAGCACATGGAAAAGGACATGGATGGTTATTTTAAATAAAGTAATGTGTAAATGACATTTTGTTTTGTATTTCGGTTGAGAAAAGCTCCGAATCATACTTGTACGATAATTTTTCATTAAAGGTTGCTGAGCAGTGGCGCCAACTTATATGGGCTCGTGGGGCTCAAGCCCACCCAATAATTTTCCGTATACTATTAACATAATTATTTATTGCTACTACTAAAAATCTTGTTTCTTTGTTGAATCGCTGTACAACGAAAATCAGACTGTTGTTGATATATATAATACGATCCCCCATTGTTCCAATTCAATCACGATCATTTGAAATCTTTTTCAGTTCATTAAATTTTTAAGACTTTTAGCGCAGTTTTCACAGCCACCGCCGAATTTTTTTTAATTTGAAAAGGCTAAAGACATTTTTGCGTTCAGAAAAAAAATTAAGCACATTGTTTTTTTCAAGTAAGTCTGTACATATGAGATAGGTCTATAGCCTAAGTGAAGAGTGTGAAATACAAGACATTGGTGACTGGTTAAAAAGAAAAAAAGATCAAAAAGATCATAGTGGAATTAACATGTAGAAGGAACGCAAGGGACAATAAACCAGAGGGAAATGTAACTTACAGGGGGCTTAGGTATATCGAAATGGGAAAATCTTCTTCTTCTTCTTCTAATATATAAAATCGAAAGTGTGTATGTATGTATGTAGGCCTATGTATGTTTGTTTGTTCCTTATACAAATCTACATTTCTTTACCAATTTACACGAAATTTTGCACACATACCCTGTTAAGCTCGGGAAGTAACGCGGCCAACATTAAAATTCAAACAAAATACTCCTTCCCTTGAAAATTATATAATTTCTGAGAATATTATACTGAAAAAAATGAAATGCTGTTCAGTTCGCATGGCAACAGTGTATTGTATACTTTGATCACATAGGGTTTTGTCAACTATATAATGCTGGACTTTAACGAATTATGATTCCATCGACGTATACATTGGCGAAAATAATTATTGAAAAATTAAATCCACGAAAATAAAGCACAGTGTGATGCAGTCACATAACTTTCTCTACCCTCGACATAAGAAATATTTTCTCACTTCACATTTTGATGTAGAATAAGAGGTCGTATTGCAGGGACAACTTAAGTGTGTGAGTAGGCCTATGCTATATCAGAATTAGGTAAATAATCCTTTCCGCTGATACGTTATCCATAGCTGTAGGCTTTGTATTAGTTGAGAAATAGGGATGTTTATCATAGGCCCTAAGCATGGGATGGAACATTTTGAGTCCTATGCTCGCAGTATATTATGTCCCGGGTTTTAGGGGAGGAAAGCATGAAAGTGATACTGCATTTCTCTTTTATTTCGGTTGTATGGTAACATGAGAATGATAAATAAAATTTTCCGTCAAGTCAATACAATCGTATGTAATTTATGTTTCTTCTTATTTCAACCCCTCCCAGTCATGATGTGTAGAAGCAACGGAATGCAGCATTCGGCATCCTCTATGAGCCATAAGAAGCTATATCTAACGTTTTCTGATGGAATAGTTTGAGTGTGATAAATATTTTTCTTCATTTCAAGTTTTACATACATATTATGTAAGGACCTAGAGTTTCAAAGTCAAAAGTCCTCCATAAGTTAATCTCAAATTACAAAATACAAAACCCGGGCGACGCCGGGCCTTTTCAGCTAGTATTGCATAAATCTTACACTTCTACTTGAATCAAATATCAGTAGAGAAAACTTACTTAAGTATGCAATTAATAAGTACAGATATTCACAAAAGCTGATAAAAAACACTATTGTAAACAATTATCGGAATTAGGGAAAATCTTTTTCTGCCAAGTTGCATGGAGTCCAGGTTTTGTGGCAGCTAGCAAAAATATAACACAAAATAGTTTTGTAACAATAGGATCAAATAGTTCAATAGTCCTTCCAACAAATTAGTACAGTGTTTGCATTTAAAAGGACCGTAATATTAGCATTGATATCCAAACCTTCTTTTCGATTTGACTTATCTTTAATAATAGAATACTTAATGTTGACATAAGCTTCTGTTTTAACTTGTATAGATTTTGCTCAGGCATTATAAAGATGTATACTGACAAATGGAGATCACTTCGAGTCATAACAGTAACAATAGCCTTCTGTTAACCTACGTCCTCGAGAGCCAATCAAAATGCTTCGGGTCACCGACCATCGGATATAATATAATATATAGATGTTACTAAATAAAGAGAGCCATGGCTATACTTTACTGCAGTTATGTGTTTGCGGGCAGACTTTCACGGCTAACGTACTTCTTTTCCCCTCAATGTTATGCCTTGTTTTACCGTTTTGTTTACATTGTTTTACCATTTCTTTTCCTTGTTTTCCGGATCATATAGAAAACCCCATGCCCGAGGCGGGACTCGAACCCACAGCCTCCTTCACCGCGGCTCGCCGTAGGCTATTCGTATTTATTACAAGGCAACTTGGCAACATAAAGACAGTCGGTCTACCTAACCAAACTATAAACATATCTGCACTATCACAAAAATAGATGAGAATGTATTACTTACGATAACGAATTAGGCCGGCGTTGTCAAGACGTAATCACCACAAGAGAAGCCAGTTCAGTTAATCCAGTTACATCGAGTGAAATATGAAGATACAATAATGACAAACCGTATAGTTTTACCACTGTCACTAATGAATATTTCACATAAAATATAAAATAGAACACCACTTGTCACACTAGAACACTCAACCGCCCGCCAATTTCATAAGCTAATCGAAACAAGGTTATTTAAATCGATCGATAAAGACTCGATACGCAATAGCTATTGCTTTTATTAGTAAATGAATCGAACACTATGACTAGGAAGGCGTTGATCCCTCGTGGTTTCCAATTTCAATCATTTTGTCTCTCATATAATAAAACAATCCAAGCAAAAGAGCCCATTTTTCTCACGGGTGATAATGACGTTCAGCAAAGAGAACAAAGGGGAGAACAAAGGGAAACAATGATTGTACATCATTAATATACCAAGACATAAAACTAGATAATTTATCAGACATTACAAATGCTTTTAATAGTCAATTTATAAATATTGCAGAGAAATGTATTCCTATAAATAATATTAGCATTAAGGCAGTAGACCTACTAACAAAATCTACAGTTTGGAACCATAGATTTCAATTGAACCTGACTTCCCACATAGAAATTGAAAATATAATCAAGTCTCTCAAAAGTAAAAGCTCGTCTGGATGGGATGAGATAAGTAATAAGTTATTAAATAGCTGCTCATCGGAACTCAGTAAACCTCTTAGTCACATATGCAATTGTTCATTAGAAAATGGAATATTTCCAGAAAGACTGAAGCATGCTATTGTTAAGCCCCTCTTTAAAAAAGGTGACAAAAATCTACCATCAAATTACAGACCCATATCGCTCTTAACCTCATTTTCAAAAGTTTTTGAAAAAGTCATGTACAACCGCATAATACACTATCTTAATTAGAATTACATTCTTACTTCATCTCAGTTTGGATTTAGAAGTGGCATGTCCACTGAGAATGCTACATTTCAACTTACTACAGAAATACTGGAAGCGTTAGATAAAAAGAAATATGCTCTGGGAATTTTCTGCGACTTAGCTAAAGTATTTGACTGTATAAATCATGAAATATTACTTCAAAAATTGGATCATTATGGGTTCGATAATTTAACACTTAAGTGGTTCAAATCATATCTTTCTGATAGAACTCAAAAGGTAATAATAAATGGAAATGAATCTAACCTAGGGGTTGTTAAGAATGGGGTACCTCAGGGATCAATACTGGGACCTTTGCTCTTTTTAATTTTCATTAATGACTTGCCCTATAACTTAAGTGATGAATCAAAGGTATTGCTCTTCGCAGATGATACTAGTTTTAGATTAGATTAGATTAGATTTTATTTAGTCCAACTGAACATAACCATGTTATGGGACTCGTCAAATGATTACAAACAAGTACGTCTATATACAAATTTACAATTCCACAGTCAAAGAAAATAAAATTACATGACTTAGCCTACATAATGAATTATACAATTCAATAGTCTAAGAGAGTGTAATACAATATTTACATAATTACTTATACAATCCAATAATCTAAGAAAATGAAATACAATATTTACATAGAACTTATACAATTCAATAGTGTAAGAAATTTAAATACAATAATTACTTATAGGCTATATTTGAAACACTAGTCTTTGCATACTCAACACAATCTTGCCTAACACTTCCACTATTGCTGCTGCAGTATTCTGAAATACCTTGTACTTGTAACAGGAACGTTACAAGAGCATTTATCAAGAATAGCTACAAAGGCTTTTCACGAGTTAAACACATGGTTTCTAGCTAATAAAATTACACTTAATATTGATAAGACCCATTTTATACAATTTAGGACAAAAAACAGATGTATCTCAAATCTTGAAATTAATTATGGAACACAAATCATACAAGAAATTAGCAATGTAACATTTTTAGGACTGCAAATTGACCAAAATCTTGACTGGAAGACACACATAGAAATGATAAGTCCAAAACTGAGTTCAGCGTGCTTTGCTTTAAGAATTTTGAATAATATATTAAAACAGGATGCATTACTTATGGTATATTTTGCATATTTTCACTCGGTAATGAGGTACGGGATCATATTCTGGGGCAACTCTACCCATAGGGAGAAAATATTTAGATTACAAAAGCGGGCAATAAGAATAATATGTGGAAAGAAAAAAAGGGAATCTTGTAAACCGCTATTTGAAAAATTAAAAGTCCTCACTCTTACAGGGGAGTATATATACTCTGTTATGTGTTTTGTAGTGAATAATATTGATAAATTTCAAACTAATTTTAGTGTACATGGACGTACTACCGTACCAGAAACATGAATGATCTACACAGACCAAATAACTCGTTAAAACTCTTTCAGAAGGGTGCTTATTATTCTGCAGTACAGATATATAACAAGCTTCCAAACAACATAAAATTATTATGTATTCAAAGAAAGAGCAAACCTTTCAAAACAGCTGTCAAGGAATTTTTAATAACTCACACCTACAATTTGGAGGAATATTTCCAGCTTGGCTAAATTTGGCAGCTTGCAGTTTCTGTAGGCCTATATTATTGTTATAACATGCATGTATTTTTTGATCTGACGTGTTCTATATCCTTGAGCCCTGCTCAACACAGGATCTACAGGACGAGATATCTACATCTACATCTACATCTACATCTACGTCTACATCTGTCTCCATTTTCAGGAAAAATTTCATTCTCTCATAGGTAATTTGAGAGGACACCAAGACATTTTAATGTATCACTAGCTGGTTACCCGTCTTTCGTACAGGCAACAAAAAGTAGTTTGTACTGAGAGGACACCAAGATATTTTATTGTATACCTAGCGGATTACCCATCTTTCGTACAGGAAAAAAAGGTGTTTTGTATTGAGAGGACACTAAGACATTTTATTGTGGGAGCTAGTAGGCCTATGAAATTTTATTAAAATCTGTTGAGCCCATCCAATGTTTTTCAAAAGTTGGCGCCTCTGTTGCTGAGGTTGGTATTACAAAATCATGCGCGTGTCTAATGACAATCCTGATTCCTGGTGCTTATACGAGGGTTGTTTATAATTTAACTTGCGTGATGGGGCCCTTAAAAATCGCAATTTGCCTAAGTATGTTTTTAATTGTTCTAAGCAACATAGATCTTTGTTTAAGTGAGGATGATAAAGGATCAAATGTAAAAAAGAAGCTTCAAATCGGTGTGAAGAAGAGGGTGGACAATTGCAGAGTGAAATCAAAAAAAGGCGACTTTCTTCATATGCATTACAAGGTGATTGGTTTTAATGTTAATTCAAAAGTCTGACGATAAAAAATACCTCAGTACCATAAAGCTGTAGCCCCGGCCGCGATTTTTGTTTCCAGGTAGGAATGATCCATGCAGTGAAATTTCCAGTTTTGCGTAACCTAACCTAAATCTCATCTAACCTGTAAACTTAAATTTCAAACATTCAGTGAATAAAATGCCCAACTTCGGACGATAAAAAATACCTCAGTACCATAAAGCTCTACCGCGGCAGCGATTTTTGTTTTCATACAGTGAAATTTCCAGTTTTGCGTAACCTAACCTAAATTTCATCTAACCTGTAAGCTTAAATTTCAGTCATTCAATGAATAAAATGCCCAACTTTGGGATGCCCCCAGATTTGTCAGTCACAAGGCCTAGTTTGACAAACAACAAATCTAAGGGCAGTCTAGCACTGTGCTGGATGCAATATTTTGATTCTAGAAAGACTAAAAAAAGGCCAAATTTGATCTTACGTTATTTTTTAGAACCTATAAATTGCATATTTTAGAACCTTATATTTATATGAAGACTCTAAACTTTAGTAAAATGGTGAATAAGTGGACACAATTTAACCTAAAAGGTTGCCGTGAACTGCTGTTAAATCACGATATCCATCACTGGATGATGCTATATTATTGGGCCAAGAGAGTTAATTGGGTCACATGGAAAGAATTCAAAGGTTTAGTATAGCACCCTACTGTAGTTTCACACGAGGTGTTCAGAGTGGTTATACAACCCAAAGGTTGAACACTAGCACTCCTATTGGCTGGCTGATGATCTTGCATCTCATCGGCCATTCTTGCAAAGGCTTATCCGGGGCTGCCAATACCGGTAGTTCCTTATACAAATGCTCTCCATCTAATTATGTGGTTAGGTTCCCCCTGTTACTATTTATAATAAGTACCATACTCGAAGCTCTCAGTGTGAAGAGGGTGCAGGGGGGCTTAACCCCCAATAAAGAAAAACAAGTAAGGGATCCGGGGGTGATACAAAGTTATCGTTCTGGGTGGAGAGGGTCTGGTGGAAAGGAGGAAGGGGATCCAGGGGGGCACAGCCCTGATGGGACTTGGGGCTCCGGGGCAGATATGAAGTTTTGTATCCAGTAGATAGCCTACCTCAGCCTCGATAGTGACTGAGCCACCAAGACCAGCTTTTACCATTAGGTTTCCAGTATTGAATTATCACCGTGTGACCGATTGCCTGACAATAGATCATCGCCCAGTGCATGGCGATTCTTGTTTTAACAGCAGTGCTAGTATGTTCTGTTCTTCACGATTTTACTTATATTTAGAATCTTCGTTCAAATGTATGATGCTTACCGTATAAATGGAATCTATAGGTTCTAAAGGATATCAAATTTGGCCATTTCCATGCTTTTAAAATGAAAATATCACAAACAGTAGAATGTTATACTATCCCTGAATTCAATGCTAGAACCATCTTGGTACCTCAGCAGGTATTGTGATTTGTACCGGGTATTTGTATATCAGTCCTAGATCCCCTTCCTATTTTTTCTATATTGGGCGTTATCCCCATGCCCCACCAAGGGCTGTGCCCCTGGACCCTCCTTCCAGGCTTCCACCAGACCCCCTTCACCAGGAGCTTCAAGTAGGCCTATAATAACATGGTATTGGTTCCATAAATCCTTAGAGCTTTTGTTTGTTAAGGGGTTTTACCCCAAAACTCCACCAGGGACATAGCTCACTTTCCAGGCTTCTCCCAAATCCCCTGGGAGCTTTGAGTATGGTACCGTATCTAATTATCATTAACAGTAACAGGGGAATCTAGCCATTTAGGCTAACATGTTGGAGAGCATGCATATATAAAACTATCGACAGCATTGAATAGTCTGCACCTGTGTAGGAAGGTCCAGTGAGATGCAAGATCGTCGGGAGCCAATGAGATTGTTGGTGGCCAAACTACAAGCCGCGCAACAACTAAAAAACATAAGATGCAAATCCAGGACAGTACCTTAATAAACCCATAAAAGAGTCTACTCTGCTTGCACATATTAGTTTTATAGGCTACCAGTATAAGTAGTTTTTTATCCTACTTGTTTTTCAGATTTTGTCTACATTGATTGCGTAAAGTAAAACATTATTGAAACTAGTTTTGTAATGGCCTACTTTACCATACTCAATATGATAAAGTAATTAAAGTAATGTATTTGGAACTAAGTGCTAACTGCATTCAAATAGGCGTACAACTTCAAAAGATATTTATGATGACATTTCCATAATTTTTGAAAAATCATTATCTTCGGTCATTTTTCTAATACTATATTCAGCTTGTAGGCTAACCTATTTATATTGTCTAGTTACATTACAATACAGATACTAACCACAGAATACCAATATTATTATTATTAGAAGTGAACAGCGCATGTCAAAACTCGGAAACAAAAAGCGATTACAGCGCTCCAACGGGTCGGGCAGTTAAGCTGTAAGAATGAAAAATTTGCGTGCCAGAACACATGTATGAAAATGCATTCCAAATTCTGTAAAACCATAGCCCACTAGTATTAGCGGGCTACGGTAATGACCATCAGGCTATAGTGATACAAACAATTATCTTTTAAAAGCATTGAACACAAAATGCACTAAATGATGAACACCTTAAATAAGAAAAAATAATAATTTGCAAACAATATGCGTCAGATCTTATAAAAACCGTAGTGTAGAATACCTTCTAGAATTTCTGCTACTCACAACATACATGTCTCGGTGATTGCTGAAATATGTATTACTTTAGATGACTTTATAAATAAAAAACAAACCCCCT
Organism: Ectobius pallidus; assembly: GCA_964059195.1. Lineage (NCBI taxonomy): Eukaryota > Metazoa > Arthropoda > Insecta > Blattodea > Ectobiidae > Ectobius > Ectobius pallidus. The sequence goes on from CAXKWD010000005.1 coordinate 123,151,344, forward strand.
TGATTAATGAATTATATTTATAAAAACTGATTTTAAAAATATTACATTACCATAAATATTAGTAGCTTCCTGTCACTTGAATTTCTTTTACCTCAGTCATACACAGAAGTATGAATTTTCTTTCTATTTTCACAAAAACTAGGCGAGACTTGAGATCACTTCCCACATTTGATTGGGAATTCACAGGGATTGGGTCTCTGTAAATCACGAGTCGCAAGCTGCTTTGGGATAACTTGTCTAGTATGGTTAACGAAATCTTTCTCCAGGAAGTGGTCTTCACACATGAAATAATTAGCACAATTCACATTATCATCTAAATTGCACTGATGTTTCAGTTGGTTCACGTTTGATTTTTTCGGAAACCTGTAGAAATGTTTGTTTTTGTAGTTCACGTTGGATTTCATACTGAAGTATTTACTTCCGCAGCCAGGGAACTTACTGGAATATTTCACTCGTTTCTGAAACAAAGAATACGAAACATTAATCTTAATAATTCGTAGAACATGGAATAAATATTAATTCAGGATTGTTTTAAGTAGTTAATGTATTTTAACTTACCTTCGCTACTTGACATCTTTATAATATGTTAATTATATCTCCTCCTTTTCCAAACACTAATGCATACAGATCGTTGCAGAAAAAAACCAGATATTACGCCTTTTCATATATTGCTGTCATATGTTTCGAAACAAACCTGCCGCCATGGCAACAGCGATCACAGTGCACCAAACCGGTCGGGCAGTGAACTAATGAGCTGTTGCTATTCTTTCAATGTTACTTTCCCCCCCGTGATACTAACAACACTTCAGATGTTTCTCATACATGGCCCCCTACATGTAGGCCTGTCAACTAGAGCACCAGTATTAAGACCATCATTAAACGTTATTACGGTAAAAAATAAAGTGCTAGCTAGATTATAGAGGATATCTACAGATGTCACTGTCTTTCTCTACCCATTTGTGCAAATTAATAATTACCAATTTCCTTCAATTTAACCACTACAATTAATTACTTTTATTCCTACTACTGCCATTATTGTGTGACCTATTCATCATTTACCGGTACAGTATTCAAAATAGCATAAATAACTATTTCAGCAATAAAAGTTGGTCCATAAACTAGATGGTTTTAGACAATGCATTAACAAAAGCCAAAAATTAGTTTCGCTCAGAACATTAGGCCTAGGCCTACTTATGACCTGCATTTCTCCCCATCAATTCAAAGTCTGCAATCCATTTCAGGATTTTTCCTCATACGTTCATTATTTTCCTATTCTAAATTTCAAGAGGGAGATAATTAAATTCTTTCATAGATATATCACAATTTAAGTTAGTATTTTCAGCAAATGTAGAAGCTATAGCACAAACGAACTGAAATTATTTTCCTTTTAAAATCCATGATTAAAAAATTGTAACGTCTTACATTATAAGAACTTAACAGGCTAAACTTCATACTTGCTTGTTAAGTTTTTTATAACGGTCTTACCGTACATCGTAAATAACTATTACATTAAAAAGATAGCCTATTCTATTAAACATTAGCCTACATTAATTTCTTACCCATGAAGATAAAGAAATCGTATGGTATAGGCTACTAATTGTATGTAACATTACTCGCTGAGTTATCAGATTCAGCCATCAGCCTCATTTAACAACATTTTCATCTCATATTGTAAATATGGTACTGACAAGTATGTTTTGTTACTTACAAATAAGCCTAATTAATTATTTTCACTAAGTAATTAATTTACTTGTATATTACTTGACCTGTTAATTTTTTTTATTTAAAGGGTGCTTTGGAAGATGGCAAAGAATTTGATAACAGTTACACCAGAGGACAGCCCCTAACTTTCACCCTTGGATCAGGCCAAGTTATAAGAGGTTGGGATCAAGGATTAATGGGGTAGGTATATGAACAGAGACCTCATTTCTAAGCTAATTTATGTCATACAGTACAGTACACTACTTTATACCTTCAATTAAGATAAGAAACCTGGTAGCCTATCTCCAGGAGACAAGAAAAACATTTCAACTCAAACACTGTAAAGATGTAAATAGTTCAACTACAGTGAATCCCATGCAAGAGTTGGCCAATGATGCGAGTTTCTGCATCGTGGCAGGCACAGCTCGAACTCCCGATCGATCGGGTGAAAAATCTATGCGAAAAAAGCCACGATCGGTGTAATGATTCAGGTTCACACATTTACAGTTAAAATTACAATGAAAATAACCATGTACCTCATCACAAGAGATGTTGGAAATGTTCTCCTCTTGCATCCACACAATACTGGCACCTTTTTAGGAAATTTTCTTTCACGCACGTAAGTTCATCTTCCGAGATGGAGTCAATTTCTCTTGTGATATTGTCTTTAAGTTCTTCTAATGTATAGGAAATTGACCTATGCACTTTATTTTTCAAGTTTCTCCATAAATAACAGTCACATACTACCCCCTGAGCCAGTGCTTATAGGCGGAACATTTCAGTGAAGTGAAAACAGTGATAGATTCCTTAAATGCAGAAGATGCAGCTAGCATTACATAGCTCAGGAATGTTTTTCTGAAAATGGCATTGAGAAAAAGATATAGTATATTATAGCCATTTCTCCAAATTACATAGTTAAAAGGTAAAGTGATCCCTATACAGGCCATGAAGGCCCAGAGGGTTCCAGGAGGTTGAGGCTCCCAGATTTTGGACATTCGGCACATGAAGGTGGTAAGGTTGTCAGCCTTACGCACCGGCCGCCTTTACCCCCAGGATTGCTCCTGGTACTCATTTCTGTTAGAGGCTGAGTCGACCCCAGGGCCATAGTGCCACCAGAAGGATTAGGCCAATTGAAAAATCTCAACGACCTCATCGGGAATCGAACCCGCGACCTTCCGGTTTGTAGCGCAGCGCCTCAACCACTACGCTACGGCGTACCCCAAATTACATAGTTGGAGGCTCAAAATAATTTTTTAGGGTATTCACTTTCTCTGATAAATCAAATTTCAAATGTACTGTCTTCAGAAACTCACAGTGTTGCTAAAATTGCATTCGATAAGTTTAGTCAGGTATTAAATAAAAATTCTGGTTGCAAAACAATCTGTCAAATCAGCAAAATGTTGTCTGGTGATGGTGAAAAACCTGTAGGCCTACAGAAAAAGAATTCACTGAAAAAGAGTTGTGGTGTTTTTCACATGCACCTGTGACATCATGTGATGTTGAAAGGACATCTTCATTATGTAAAACTTATTCACTGACAGACGTAGGAGCATCGTGCATGAAAACCCCAGGGCAACTTTCCTTATCTACTGTAACAGCCACGAATAAGCTAAGATTGTCTGCCAAAAATTGTTTATTTGATTTTTGTTCATTTGTTTTTGCATATAATGGTGCATGTTTCTAAAATTATTCATGCATACTTGCAACCATATTTTATTATTTCATTATGCATACAAATCCGGGCTCTAATAATAACGCTGCATCTTCCAAGTGATGGTCTATTAAAATTCATCAGTCTGGCAACATTGTACTGCTGTGTGAATGCAGCTGTGCATTCTATATGCCTTTCTCACCTTATAGCATTAACTAAGTTAACTGAAGTGATACAAGATGTAGATAAGACTGTGCGATTACTCAAGAACTCCTCCTCATGGCATTAAATCCTTCAAATGATCATTTGAATACCTTTTACACGATTATTGATATCTCGAGAACTTTCAAGAATCAAATAATTCACATTTTTCATTCAAGAACTCCCATCAGTCCTTTACTGAATGAGTTGTGGTTCCCAAATCCAACCACCAAACTGGAGGGTCAGGTATTCTGCTTTTGTTCAAGCTGAGAATATCACGTTTTCAGGTGCCAGGCTCTTGCCCTCATCTTCCCTGAAAGGGATGACTTGCTGCTCGCATTGACAGTTGTTTGTCAACTGATGCAATTCTCATTTTACTGTCTGCACCTACTCTATATCTCAGTATCTGTGTATCCTTCAAAGCAAAATCACCAGCCATTCATCTTACCATTTGTTCTGGCTTAGGACTGCATCCGAATGAGCTGTTGCTCTCTCAGATGGCTGGGTTTTAATTGTCTAAAACATTGTGTGAAATCTAACTCACAGAACTGGCACAGTCAATTTTTTAACCACTAATTGATATTGATAGAATTCATATTTCCTCTGCAGATAAATTTAGTAGGCCTGCTAACTGTAATGCTAATGATGATAACTCAGAAATTGCAATACAAAGGTGATCTAGAACATCTTTCGTAAAGTCTGGTTTATAGCTTGTCTGATCAGTACATAAGCATGATGGGAGCAACGAATAGAGGAGCAAGGGGGAAAACTAGTCATTCATACCCACTCTCAGTGCAGCGGCGGATCAGGTTCAGTCCTGTTGGGTAGTATTCAAATCAATTTGTATCACAAAATTACTCCCATGCAGTTACAGGAATCACCACTGAGTTTACAAACTGGCCTGAGCTGCTCTGGGTTTCTTGTGGTAGACTCTTGATGGGAGTGGAGCAGTGTACTGTGTACTGATTTAGAAAACATCTCAGGATTTTGTGATTCAGACTGAAACTATAAGTCCACAATCAAAGACTAAAGTCATCAGGGATCTCTTCTATTCCTTTTTATTTCCTATTCTCTCTAGGCCTACATAATTTGAACTGTTTCCAACTTGCACACTTCACTCTTGAAAATGGAGCTATAGATATATAGATAGGTAGATAGGTAGAGATTTATTGCTGGAGATATATTCAATGTATAGCACCGTCAAGAAAATAAAATACAACTTAGAACCCCGATAATTCGAGCTAATTGGGGCTGAGGATACCTCGAATTACAAAAAACTCGGATTATACGGAAATATCACTAAGGCAATGGGTAAATCATAAATAAATATTTAATGAGCACAATAATGGTTTTAAAAATAAATATATAAACAATATAGGCCTAGTAAGCCTACATACCTGTGTTATGCCTACGGTTTCTGTCAATCTGTAATAGAAATGTATTAACAGTCTGAAGCCAAGGTTCTTTCTGTGTATTATGAACGAAACCCGTAAGTGGGACAGTTTTACCTGCATTTTTATACATGGAAAAATTTAAAGAATGTTCAAAATGTAACACATTCGGAAGTGCGTAAATCTTACATGCGGACACCGTATAAAATCGAGATTTTTCTCTAGTTTTATTGAACATTTTAGTTTTCTTAAGACCAGCTCGAATTACACGGAACCTCGAAATACCGGGGCTCGAATTACCGAGGCTCTACTGTATAATTAAAACCACTCAATATTATAATACTCTTCAACACTATAGAGAGGGTTAGTTGATCATTCTCTTTATGTTTTCTGGGAGACTATTGAATAAATTCAATGACATCACCTCATAACTATTCTGAGTTTTGCTATATTTACATTTATTTATATATAGATAACTACTGCTTCGAGTAGGATAGTTATGAAGAGATATGCATCAAGTGTAATCAGACAAGTTCTTCTTTACATGAATAAGACAATTAAAAACAGATATACATGGAAGGGTAAGTTGTTTACAGTGTGCTTTCAGTGTGCTATAGTATGGCTTTGAAACCTGATTTTGTTAATGTCAGAAATATCTTAAGATAGGTTAGGATATCTGTATATATAATATTTTAAAATTTTCAGGATGTGTGAAGGAGAAAAACGCAAACTAGTGGTTCCTCCGGAGCTTGGCTATGGTGAATCAGGAGCACCACCAAACATACCAGGAGGGGCAACACTGATTTTTGAAGTAGAGTTAGTTAAAATTGATAGAAAGGATGAATTCTGAAGTTCTCACATAAGAACTGGTTAAACATTAAATTTTCAAGATTGTGGTTATTTCTAATAGCATCACTGGATCTTAGGAAGGATTGTAGTATTATGAGTAGTCTAATTCATGAAATCTGTGAGCACATTTGCTTATTGACACTAGCATCTGTTTCTGAAAGCACACAGAACTTGTTACTATTAATTTTAAAGTGATTATCATGAGTTAATTTCTTTTATTTAATTTTTTTCAGTTAAAATAGGGTGACCATATTTTAAAAACTGAAAAAAAAGGAATGCTCAGGTGCGTTGTATGGATTATTGAGAAAACAGAACCCATAAATAGGTCAATGTTGTAAATATTCTATTAATAATTACATTATAATTTAAACCAATAAAATGAAAATAACCATCATTACAGTCACTGTGAAGCATATTCTAAAAATACATATGTGGTAACTTTACAAATAGATTCCAAAATACATTTACCTTATTAAATCCTTGTCCAAGTCTTAGCTTAATTAATTTAGCTTAGTTTAATTTCTTATAAAAGAAATAATAAAAAAAACTTAAGTAAACATGTGTGCAAAAACTGTACGTACACAGAAAAAATTCATGAAAACAGGACGTTAAGAAAAGAATTTTTTTTAAAGGGAGATCTTTACATCCCGTTAAAATTTTGTTGGAACAACAGGTGAGTCAATCAGAAGAGGGACAATCCCATTAAAAATGCCACATCTGGTCACCCTAAGTTAATAATAGTAAATGCCATGGTTAAGATGGTTTTTCTAACTGTGCATCACAACCCCCTGGAGTGTGTCTGTTCACAGTCTGGGGTTGCAGACCTAAAGCAGAAAATGAAAGTGAAACTAATTTCCAGAAGTAAAAATGTAGAAAGATACAAATAGGTAACATAGGTGTGAGTACAATGAACGTATGGTTTTCTGACAAGTCTCTTTTCTTATAAACCTTTGCAAAGTTATTTTTATTGTCTACATTTAAAAAATAAAAATAGCGATTTCAATTTTTAGAAAAAGAAACTACCTGGTCAAATTCGACAGTTGCCTTGTAATTGGGATTTTAGGAGCATCGTAGGAAAATTTTGGAGAACAAGTTTATTTTCTTTACAGAACTCCGGGGTCCGCGGGCAAAGAGAGTTAAGTCCACTTTCTTGTTACTGAGAATTAGAGTGACAAACACACTATACCAGCCCAACATAGCTTTAGAGATGGATAAACCCATGAGGCACACATCCATAACTACCGTACAATTTTGATTATGACTTATTGGACTTAACACAAATGTAGAGAACATTTTTATCTATAACTCTATGGACTTGTCTCAATTTTTTAGGATGGTAGACTTAACTCTCTATGCCCACGCACCCTGGAACTCTAAAAATTATTAACCAATAATGTAAATGAATACCGGTACTCTCCTTTTATAAATAATATTACCCAAATTGAAGCAATTTTCTTTAAATTGTGAGTTTCAACAGTTCAAGGTTCTATACACTGGCAGTTTCGGAACCTCTAAGCAATGCCTTGTGTATGTGAACTAACTTAGTCTAGAGTCTGACACAGTGTTTGGAATCATGCACATGTGTGTTACGCATATGTTACTCATTATTGGTGCAGATATTCTGTGGTAAAGTTGATTTGTACAAATCTTTTTGTATGTCTTTGTGATATTTCATGTTTGCATTCCATAATTATTGTAATGATACTGGTGTCTTAGTCCAGGCAAGTCCAGAATTTAATCTGCTCAAAGTTCATTCACAGTGTTGTAGGCCTATTAGAATAAATTGTGAAATTGTGAAGAGTATGAAAGATTTTGTGTGCTGGCTTTATCCTCCTTTCTAACATTGTATAATAGGAAGGTTGTCTTTAATTAGGCATTGAATAGCCTTAAGGGTTGATAACTGCAGAGCGGGGGAGAATAATACTTAGCAGCAAAGCCATTGATCACCAGATGATCGTAAGCACTTCTGGACATGTCTACTTTAGATAAATGAGGGTTGTTTTATAATATCATAAATGAACTGTGTTTATTGACTATTCTTGGTATGACTGAAAACATTGGGTGTTATGAATAAAATGGTACTAGATACTTTTACTACACTTTTCTAAAGTAATACTAAAATTTGTATGTATAAAAACCTTGGGAAAAGCTTTTCCTCTTAGCAAAAAATCAATAGTGTAGGCCATGAAATGTATGCGTAAAGTATAGTATAGAACTCTGCTTTGTAGGTTTTACCACAGTATAGTATAACAGTAGCGAAGCTCTAATGAAAGGAAAATGCATCCTTTTGACAGATCGGTGCGACACTAGCACCCCAAGCGGCCGGCAAGATTGAACTAGCAAACAGCCATTTTTAGCATTGGAAAGATACGAATATATGGCTGTATTTCTTCTTATTTTTAAAATTACTAGAACGAGATTATTACCGGAAAGGCATACTGGTGAACGCACCAAATCATAGACTTTATGGTAATATAAAGAAGTTGTAGTTTCAAGATCGATGACATTGTATATCTTATAAAGTATCAGACCGGTTTCCCGATGTGGTCTAGTATGGATGCAAGCGTGATAATCACAAATTGGCAATTTAATTTAACAAATAACTGTTTTTGCTTACCTCTCAGGATCTTTAGGGAACCTGAAGAAAGATAAATCGAGAGATTCCTTTGGTTCCTTTGGCTGTTGGTGCAGTTTATAGCACTACAAGCATTTCCATAAAATATTGTTGACATTTTTCCACTGCCTTCTAGATTGTGCATTTTTCATAAGAAACAATGTAACAGATTGTGTTATCTCTCGCTCACCGCTACGAGAGCTGCAGTCGCGCCGGTTGAAAAAAACTGTATGGAGCTTCGCTACTGTTATACTATACTGTGGTTTTACTATGAAAAATTGTACCATGCATCATTCGTAGCTTAAATTGCTTAGTGAGTGTTGGCAGTAATTTGCATGGCTTAGTTTTTACAAATAAGAGATAAAAAGAAGTATAAAGAGAGAGGAGCATAGTCAGTTAATATTTATAAGAAACTTGATGGATTTGAGGAAGAAAATGTTGAATGGTGGAGTGATTATTTTATAGATTATAGTGTCAAAAAATGAGAAGCAGCCTTAACCTCCAAACAAAAATTGATAATTTTGTTGAAATACATGGAATAGCCAGGATTTCAGAAGTGAAATAGATGAAGAAATAGGGTTCACCAGAGCAGTCAAGAGCAGTCACTTTTGTAAAGGAAAAAATTACAGGAAAAGTTCATGTATGGATAAAATTTCTTTTCATGAACAAAGGTTTGTAGACTTTCCTTCTTTTTTGGATATTCATAAACACAGCCATTAATTGTACTCATGAGAAACCTTTTGCTTAGCTAGGGAAGGCACGACTGAGGCATGCTTTGTGATGGGGAATTTAGAAACTAGGTGAAAAAAATAATTAAATTTATGGTTAATGCTTTCTCGTCACAATCACATGGACTCGTCAGTGCTCAGCATTTGGGTAGTCACGAATAGTAACGGAAATGCCTGAAGAGTGCAGAATAGATCATTATTGAAAAGTAAAACCTATGTGTGCTAGCAGCTCATTTTGTAGCAGAAGAATCATGTTTATGCATACAATATGCAGTTTATGCTTTTCCTTTTATCTATTCCTATAAGTAAAGTAAAGCATTGCCTACGATTTTATGCATACCTCCCAGTAACTTATTCCTAGAAATGAACTGAAATAAATTTTGGTTTCTTGAAATTTTGACAGTTTAAAATTTTAGAAGTCAAAAAGGAAATCATTGTGCAGTCAGTATGATTGTAATTTTGTCACTAGAACTGCTAGAGAGCTATTGCCCTCAAAGGGTCACATGTTTGCTGTGTCATATGATTTTCAATGTCTAGTAGATTTTGCCTTACATATTCTCGTAGATCCATCCACCTTGTATGTACTATTCTTATGTATTTGTACTTGCACTGTGATCAAGACGACTGCCACAGTATTGCGAAGTAAATTAATTGGTGTAGTGAGCCTCAACGTAGATTACCTATTCCTCGGAGTTTTGAACTTTATACAAGTAATCAGTTATAACAGTATTAGAAAAAAGGGAACAGTCTTTTTGGTAATATTTGTTCTCGTAGATCCATCCACCTTGTATGTACTGTTCTTATGTATTTGTACTTGCACTGTGATCAAAACGACTGCCACAGTATTGGGAAGTAGATTAATTGGTTTAGTGAGCCTCAACATAGATTACCTATTCCACGGAGTTTTGAACTTTATACAAGTAATCAGTTATAAGAGTATATTAGAAAAAAGGGAACAGTCTTTTTGGTAATATTTGAATTGACAGCAGTATTTGTATACAGATATGCTTATATAAATGTAAACAAAGTTAATTTATACTGTGTAACTTATTAAAAATGCACTGTATTTGCTCTGTCTTAGTAGCATAGAAATAGCATTTATGTACAACCAGATGCAAAAAGGATGGACCAACTCTTGTTCATTAGAAAGTAAAGTTCTATGACACAGTTCCTCGAGTGTAAATGAGCTTAGTCATTGCTATGATGTTCCCTCATTGAAAGTTGACCATCTACATTGCATTTAACTTCATGAGGTGTATATGGCACAGTATTATCAGTAACAAAAGTTGAGTTTATTTACCGTTAGGAACATTTAACTGTTTGATGACATTCACTAATAAACAAGGTTGTGCCATTCTTATATAAAAAAAATTTGGGCAGTAAACAGACCTGTCAAAATTAACTTTCTGAATAAAAAAAGCTGAAATAAACAATTTCATTTTTGTTGAAACAAAAACAAATTCCACAAGCAAAAAAGAAAAAACCCGGGATGGACTATAGTATCTTGTCTGCCACACTGATGGGTCAAACCAGTTCATTTATGTTAGTATCTTGTCTGCCACACTGATGGGTCAAACCAGTTCATTTATGTGAACTACTTATCTCTCACTCTTCCCAGTGAACGCTTCAAATGAAGTAGTTCGTTCATGAAGTACATTTTTCCTCCTGGCCGGCCTCACCCATAAAGCTATTTTTTCTTTCCCACTCTTTTGTACAAACACTTCAATATGAAGTGTTCTTTCTCATAACATCGCTCACAAAGCTCACGCTCTCTCTTTCACACACATTGACCTAAGGAGAAATACTCAGGCTTTGTAATGTTACCAAGAGATGGTATTAGCATGTCCCATTGCTTTTAGGCTTGCATCCAACGCGGTTTGCAAGCACGGTTGTCTCAGACCGGAGGGGGAGATAAAGATACTTGACTTGACATAAAACTCATGACTTCTTCAGTATGTAAAAAGGGAACACCACTGTTTCCAACCTCGTGAATCTAAAATTTCAAATGATTTTAAAAAATACTCTTTTTTTTAATAATACGTTATTGCAATAAAATAATTTAATTTGTAGGATATCTTAATCACAAATTAATTAATTCCAAATTTTGTTTTATTATTGATAGAAATATGAACATACTCTTTTTAAAAATTTAATGTGTTTTTTAGCTATTGGTATTGCCTAAAACCTCCATGGTAACGCAAAGTAAAGAATTTGAAAGGGGGTGAATATTAGTTTAATCTGTTTCCTCTTTTAGGATGGCTAGCATTTTGCGATCGTGGAAATGTAGCGATATTTGAAGTTTTTATGCTGATTTAGTTGAGGGAAAAGCTAAATATAACTTCTGTTCATAACCTTTGTCATTCAGAAGGGGTAATATTTTTAATCTGGCACAACATGCTCACATGGAACATCTGAAAGTGTCTTTGTCTGCCCTGCGTTTAGCACCTCCTGCACCTGCCAATAGTTCTTCAGAAGATAATCCAGATGATCCAGAACCAGCTATTTCAATTACATTGCAGCAACCGTTGTTAACCGCAGCCCTAGCACCATCTACACGGCCCCAGCCCCAAAATACATTGGCATTATATTTTCCGAAGCTTCTGTTGCTGGATGCAATTGTGAAAAATTATTTGCCATTCAATATTGTAGAAAGCAAACAGTTTCAAAATTTTGTACAAAAGCTGAATGGGGCTTACAGAATGCCTACAAGGAAAGCAATTTCCACCATCCTACTACCGCAGCAATACGCCATGCTTAAAGAAACGGTTAAACTAATTGTTCATTTGGCAGATTCAATTGTTCTGACGACAGACGGATGGACTTCTGTGACAAAATGTACTTGTCTGTTACATAATACTACATCAAGGACCTAGCAGTTCAGTCTTCCCTCCTAGAGTGTGTCAAATACGACGGTAGACACACTGCTGAAAATCTAGTTGAACTGTGGCGTGTTGTTTAAGAATGGGAAATTGAAGACAAAATCGTGTGTATTGTCACCAACATTGCAGCTAACGTTGTGGCAGCAGTAGGACTAACTGCCTGGAAACATATCTCATGTTTCACACATACGTTGTACTTGATTGTTCAGAATGGGTTGCAGTACATTCAACCCATTCAACAGAAGGTTAAAAATATTGTTGAATTTTTTAAAAGAGGTTCGCAGGCCTGCATTAAGCTAAAGAAGATACAGGAGTAGTTGGGGGAAGCAGGTTGTTGTGACAAGGTGAAATTCAACCTACAATAAGTGCAAAGAATTATTGAGGTAAAAAATCCACTCGTGTCGGTAATAACCATAAATTATCCAGAACTAGAAAATTTAATGAGCGAGGACATTTCAGCAATGATGGATGCATGTGAATTGCTTAAAGTGTTTAAAGACAGCACTTTTGGAAATGAGGAGCGAAAAGCTCGTCAAAAGTAATCCTCCTCAGTCACTCACTCAAAAGATGGTGTACCAGATCTAACTATGATATCAATAATGATGTATGGGAGATGGCCAAGAAACTCCTGGAAGAGCTAAACCAACAATTTTGGGGTGTAGAAGAAAACAGCATTTTCACAGAAGCTACTCTATTAGATCCCCTATTCAAGGTGCATGGCTTTTCGGATATACGTTTTGTTGAAAAGGTAAAGCAAAATGTGATAAAACGTTGTGACAAGTGTCATGTATCAGACACATCCAGTCACTGCAGAAACTCCAACTGCAGTGTCAGAATCTTGATCTATAGATCGTCCCAGCCTTAAAAGACAGTATTGAGTTAAATGTAGTAGTTGCATCTCACTTGCACTCGTACGTTCTGCAATTAGCTTCGTCCTTTTCTATCCCGACAATGTTGCCATTTTCCAAAGTGATAAATGTAATAATGTGATTGCGTGGTCTGATAGGGAATTTTCCGCCCTTTCTAATGATGTCAATTGTAAAGCCATAAATAATTAATATGAGGCCTATTTTTCATAATTACGTTATTTTGGCGGAAGTCAAATTTTTTTCACTTTAATAACTTATCACGCGATAGACAGAAAACTAATAATCAAAACAAGTAAAGATTTTTTTCTTGGACTGCCTGATGGTGAAAGAAAGTACTCCCTTTACGTCGGCAATAAATTTTACATAAGAAGAAAGCTATATATTTTTTTATTAAGTGCTACCTGAAAATTCTCGGACGGCAACACAGAAAAGTTAGGTAGTGAGTAACATACTTTGGTATTGACTTTACGTTGGTGACTAAGCGAGAAGAAATGTTTATAGATGTCTGAAAAAGTATTTAAAACAAACCAGAGCTCTCTATCATGTAGCATTAATAAATTATCACAGTTTTCCCGAGCTCAGCATTCTCGCGCTCATGACTTGGTTGCTTTGAGATTTTGTGTACTCAGATGTTTCTCTTCTTCAGAGCTCATTGTTATATAGTAGCTGTGTAGTGAAGTTTAACTTTGATGTGAAGTGGTTCTTGTGTTTTTAAAAATTAAATTTTATATTAATTAATATTTTATATTAATTATGAATAGAGGAACTAGAAATCTTAGTGTTGACAAATTGCGCAGTAAAGAGCGAATTATAGTATTAAATATACTTAATTATTTCTTGAAGAAAATGAACGTTACCCAGGCAATTAAAGAGATAGCAGAAGCTACCGGGTGTCCAGAAAGTTTACTGTATAGAATAAGAAAAGAAAAAACGAAAGGCCCTCTGAGAATGAATAATACTACTCCCTGAGGATAGTGAACAGGCCTAAAGGCATGTAATGTATTTTAACTATTACTTCCCTTTATAATTATATTCTTGAAAATTATAACACAATAATAGTAATAATATCAATAATAATAATAATGATAATAATAATAATAATAATGATGAAAAATAATATTATCGAAATGAAATTTAATATTAAATTTAACATTTATAAATTATTTGCTTAAAGGACCCGGCGTCACCTGGTTTTGTATTTTACTTGTACTTCGAAGTCAATTTTGGAGGAAGCCCCTTTAATTTTCAAAATTTAGGCCCTAGAGAAAGCACAACTTGTCACACTCAAGGACCCTATTACATACTTCTAAAGACCATGGAGGGTGGGGTTGAGGTAAGAAGAGACAGAAATTCCTATTAGTCTTTCTTTTCTGTGTGTCAAGTCGTAAAATGAGCCAAAAGAATGTAGATTTAAACGTCATTTAATAGGGATTAAAACATTTAAGGGACTTTTTTTTCCCCCCAAATTTAGTTTTACCTAAGTTTTTCTCCTGGTTCTGTTAGCTCTGTGTAAAGTCTGGCAAAAATTGATCAGAGAATTTAGATTTAAATAACATTTATATAATAGGGGTTGCAACATTTAAGGAGTGGTTTCATCCAAATAAACTTTGGTTAAAAATTTCTCTTGATTCAATAGGTTCTTGGTATAAAGTCTGATAAAATTGGTCAAAGGATGTAGATAAATATATATCACAAAATAAGGGTGAAAGATCTAAAATGTGGTTTGTTCCAAAATTAGTTTTCCTACCATTTTCTCCTGATTCTGTACGTTCTGTGTACAAAATCTGTTAAAAACACGTCAAGAATGTAGATCTAAATTTTGGTGGTGTAATAGGGGTAGAAACATTTAAAGGGTGGCTTCTTCCAAAATTAAATTCGCCTAATTTTGCTCTTGTTTTTATAGGGTCTGTGTGTAAAGTTTGGTAAAAATCGTTCAAACAATGTAGACTAGTAAAAAGATCACAAAGTAGGGATTGAAAATTTCGCAAGGGGTGTTTTTTTCGAGAATGATTGTCTCGTAGAATTTTTACTTGATTCCACAGGGTACATGTGTAACATTTTGTAGACATTGGTCAGAAAATGTAGATTTGTGGGCCTATAGAGAAAATATTACTCATGGGGGTTGAAAATAAGGGAAGAAGGGTGTGCCGTCGTTCTATCTGCAGGGCATGATTTACATTAATTATTATGTACAAGAAACAAATTTAGATGTTTTCACGAGGTTTAAGAGCTTTTTCACATCATGTGCCGGGCCTTGTAATGTGAGTAGATCTGGCATCAGTGCGCTGCATAAGACCAATACTGTTTTTAAGGTTGGGACGGTCTATAGTCTCTGGGTCGAGTTCAGTGAAACTGTTTCCAGGCTAAAGAGCAACACAAACCCCAAAGCTGCCTCGATAGTAGAAGTGGATAAATATTTACAGAAACCTCTATTGCAGAGGCAAGGAAATCCCATGAAGTGGTGGTCAGAACAGCAATTAGTTTATCAGGCACTTATTGAACTTGCAAAAAAGTGAATGTGTATTGTTGTGACATCCATGCCGTGTGAAAGAGAGTTTTCCAAGACAGGCCACCTCATAACAGAAAGAAAGAAAAATTGTCTTATGGCAAAAAGAGTTGAACAAATCTTATTCCTAAATGGAAACAAGTAGGGTAAGAAGTTGGTGCAGTAATGGCATGCCATAGTTCCTAGGTGTTTATTTTATTTTGTACTAAAATGTTAGCCTACCTATGTTTATTTTATTTAATACTGAAATGCTATTTTAAGTTTGTTCTAATTAATATTCAAATTCACTTTAATATTCTACTACAGATAATACATTATTTTTTGTGTTTTAGTGTTAAAATTCCTGCTCTCATTTGTGATATCGGCTGCTATCTGCGTTTGTGCCACTTCCAGCTTCTAACACAAGGTAAGCTTGTCATATTATAGTTCCTTCTCGCTAGCTTGCTGCGCATACAGTAGTGAATGAAGTGACAAACAAACGAGATCGTAATGAGTAAAGCGTTCACTGAGTTAGATAACCTCTTTGAAGTGTTTAAGTATAGGAATGAATAAAGTATAAAATAAACAAATGACAGTCGAGAGAGTTGGCACTTCTTGAGTAGGATAACCTCTTGACGTGTTTGAACTATTAGTTCACTAAAAATAATTAACTCATTCACTCTTCAAACAAGTGAAGCGTTTATTTTGATCGACTCACTCACAAGTTACCCATCACTAGTTTATTAAATTAAGAGCTTAATAGAAGAACCATTAACAAGCATTTCAAGTTTGAGAGAACTTAATGAATTCCGTGGTGCGCGGGCAAAGAGAGTTAAGTCCACCATCCTAAAAAATTGAGATATGTCCATAGAGTTATTAAAAATGTTCTCTACATTTGTGTTAAGTCCAGTAAGTCATATTCAAAATTGTACGGTAGTTATGGATGTGTGCCTCATAGGTTTATCCATCTCTAAAGCTATGTTGGGCTGGTATAGTGTGTTTGTCACTCTAATTCTCAGTAACAAGAAAGTGGACTTAACTCTCTTTGCCCACGCACCCTGGAATTATTTTAATTGCTGATAATGTGACATGGAAAGTCAGTATTGTTCCAGGAGCAGAATTAGTGCTTCATTAATACAGTGTTAAGAGTCTCCTTGTTTTCTCCTTTGTGATGTTTAAAAATTGATTTATTTAAGATATGTTTATAGACTTATACAAATTTTTTCTTGTCACTGTGCAAAATGTTTGTGAACGTATAAGTAATGTTCTGTTTGGAAGCTAATGTTTTAGGAAAATTTAATACCCATAGGTCAATTAAAAAGCCCTTCATGAAGTCAATCAAAACACTAAAGAAAAGAGACATGAAATTATTCATTTACAAGATCTACCATGAATGTGCAGGAATTTTCAAGAAAACTAAATAGGTGCTTTTGAAAATAAATGATTTATTGGTATAAAGAACGAAACATTGGTATCAAAATAACTGAAATTTTAAAATACAAATTAATTTACGCTATAAAATAATGTTATTCTTTTAAAATATAATTTAGCACAAGAATAAATTTAACTATGTTTAAAATAATTACGAAAATGTTCTCCAATCTCAATTTGAAAATTTTTTAATAATGTAAGTTTAATTGAGTTTTTCATTGCGATTTTTAAAAATATTTTGTTACAAAAAGTATAATTTTATCTATTCTACAACTAATTTATTTTATAATTACCCGGTATTTTCAGTTCTCTTCCAATTTCCTCCCAGGCAGGCATCTCGATAATGGATAAATTTAACATTATATAAGCAGTCATGCTCGCACACCTTTTCAATTAACATGCCTTCCATTTTCACAAAACTGAACTGGAGTGATGTGCAACCATGAAATACGTGAGCTCACGTCTGCCTAAATGTACGGGAGCCCAAATCTAAATCACTTGATGTCATATGATTAAGGTCCGTGACGTGAGGTGTCTAGTGTCACATACACTCTTGTATTTGCTACTGTGAAGTAATTATTCTGGTGTATTGAAATACCGGGCAAAACGTCTCACACTTTTGCCACGACATGAGATGCCAACATGCCATAACGTCATGTGAGATCACGTGACGCGGTAGCAGAGCAACCATCTTACTGTTTCTATGGAAAATGAGGGCACTCACCATGGGATACATACAATAACATAGCCTCTATTACACGGAGTCACATCGCTATTTTAGTTTTGTTGTTTGAATTAGGTCGTTTTAGTTTCCGTTCCGCCTAATCAGAGCGAATCAACATGAATGAACCAAAAACTCCGCCTAAGAAAAAAGGAAAATACCAGGACCGCCACATCTCGAGGTACTGGTCATGGGCCCCATCCTCATTCAATTGTTTCTTCCCTTCTCCGTGGAGCTTCCTTCTCTTTACTCATGTAACAAAATATTTTATCAAACTTCTCCAGTTTTCCAGTTCTACATTAATGTGCCTGGGCCGGGTCCCTTGGATCCAGCAGCCCCCCCCCCCCCCCCCATATGGCAGCCCTGCAAGATACCGTATTAAAATAAAATGTACTTAAGATAAAATACATAAAAGTGAAAAGAACAGTGACAATGAGATGTAAATAAATTAACTACATCAGTGTACAGAAGAAAGGTATGAAGTAATTTAAGTCATTTGGGATAATTTGTGTGCACGGAAAAAAAAAAGGTAAATATACATGTTCCCTAGATTTTGTAGATTAAAGTTTTGTCCTTCCCCCCCCCCCCCTTAATTGTCCCAGGTTTTTTTTTTTTTTTTTTCAAAAATGTTTAAGATTGTCTGGTGATTGAAAGATACTGCAGCAAATGCATGGCAATGGCAATGGTGAAAAAATATAATAGTTCCCTTAACTTTATGAAAAGATGGTTTAAAACTGTTTTCAGTGTCAACATTTTTGGTGCTGAAGTGACTTTCTAGGAGTTTTCCAACCACTGTTTTCCATTTCCATTTCCCATGCTGTGTTCAAATTCTACATCAGTGATTCAGAATTCCTGTGTGGTATGGGTCATACTGATAAGATAACGTTAGAATGAAAGTTGGGACATGTGATGAAGTTGTGAAAAGATTGAATATCTCTACTAATCACTGTCACCCATAATAATTTTTTTCTTGCCTTATCAAGCTGCTGCCTGCCGTCTTACTTGAATCTCAGTGAGAACAGCCGATCAATGCTCCCATTCATAAACTTTTGTGCCTCCTTGAATTAAAGAATACACCACATGGTTTTCATACTAGCAATAATAAAATTAAGATTGCCATATTTCAGGTGTGAAACCAGAACATCCGTAGGCTACTATTTGAATACTAGATTCTTAAATATTATTATCTGATACAGTACTAGTTCTAGAATAAAAGCTCATTATTTCTTCTAACTCTCCATACACAGTTCTCATTAATAGGGCCATAGATTCTTCGCAATATCTTTCTTTCGACTGTATTTATCATGTCTGCAGCTTTCTGGGTAAAAGTCCAGGTCTCACATCCATAAAGTAAAACAGGATGTATCATAGTCTTATATAAAAAAAAAATGTTGGTATATTTATATTATGGGGAAGTAATTCCAGAATTGAGAAAATATTGATAATTCAAAAGAAAGCTGTTAGAATATTGCCCAATGCTAAAATAAGAGAACATTGTAGACCATAGGCGTAGCGAGGGGGGGGTTTTGGGGGTTTGAACCCCCCCCCCCATTGATTAAAAAAAGGAAAATTGTATAATTTTTTAAAGTGTGCCCATAAATTACTTAATACAAGTATAAAGCGTGGGAAGCTTAAAACTCGTTATTTTGAGTCTTGATTTTTAAAATTTTTCGGGGGAGGACCCCGGAAGCTAAAAATTCGTTATTTTGCATCTTAATTTTTAAAAATTTCCGGGGATGATCCCCGGAAGCTTAAAACTCGTTATTTTGCATCTTAATTTTTAAAATTTTCCGGGGGAGGACCCCCGGACCCCCCTCTCCCTGGATGTTATAACCCCCCCCCCATATGGTCGGCCTGGTTACGCCTATGTTGTAGACCATTATTTTTAAAAACAGAAATTCCAACGGTTATTAAATTGTACATATATGATGTTTTGTGTTTAATTAGAGAGAATCTACACATGTACAATATAAGAGAGGATATTCATAAATTATCATACAAGGAGTTTGAACAAAATTGATATTCCACCTCACAGATTACTTTGAAATATTACAAACAAATGGAAATAAGAATGAAGAACAATTTGCCAACAAAAATTCAAAACTTAAATATTAACATGTTTAAAAGTAGATTATGACTGGTAAAGCATCCTTTTTATAAGATTTGTAACTTGTAACATTTAGGTTAGAATCACCATCTGTTCTTGAGCTACCTCCTCACAGGGTAGTATGGACACTCCTGATATTTAGTTGTTAGTTCCCCCCACACGATCACTGCATCATTTTTAGTCATTTTTGATAACTCACTGCTGCCAGCCTGGGTGACAACTTCTAGAGGGGCACCAGGAAAGACAAAGCCACATACATCTACCTCTCGAAATTTAGATTTCAATTCAGTGGCACATTTTCTCGCGTGACTGTCTCCAATCACCAATACTTTGTTTTTTGCCGGAATAGTACAGTACCGGTAGTCCCGGTTCTTTTGGTAGTCGTTTGATTTATTCTGCTCATTTTCATTTATCAGAGGAAAGAATCTGTTCTTGACCTCGATCTGATGATTTACTTGAGAGGTTGATTTAGAATTATCATTACGCCTACGATCTCTAATACTGGTCCATGGTGCAGCATTTATGGCGTCCCTGTTAACTGCTGGAGCTGCTTCCGTTGTAATTCTGCGTTCATCCCGAAGAATTCAGATAATTTTCCTATCAGTACTCAACTCTTCGCTCTTCTTATTTAATTCTCTAAATAGCGATTTGCAAGATCTACATATATTACGGTTCTGAATATTAAAAACCATCAGGGGTGCCCACCCCCCCCCCCCAAACTTCATGACTCACCCCCCCCCCCAACTTCATTGCTGACCCCCCCAAACTTCATTGCGCACAACCCCCCCCCCCCCAACCTGATTGGCTGTCGAGACAAGGGCGCCCATATGATATTTTCTAGGGGGGTTATTTTTTAATTCACTTATTTTTTGTTGCTTTAACTTCTTTGGGCATTTTGTAACATTATATCGTAGCCAGAAAATAATTGCGGGGAGGTTTGGAATAAAAAAATGGGGGTCGGGGGTCCATCCCCAGAAAAATTGTAAATATTGAATTAATTAAAATCACATTTTACGCTATTTTAGCACAGAAAAACTAGTTAGGAAATTTGTTTACCATACTCTAAGACTGCCAATATAAATAAGAAATCATTAAGTAGGGGGCCACGCCCGGAAATGTTTAAATATTGAACTAATGAAAATCACATTTTACGCTATTTTAGCACTCAAAAACTAGTTAGGAAATTTGTTTATTATACTCTAAGACATGCCAATGTAAACAAGAAATTGTTACCGGTACCTAAGTCGGGTGTCCACCCCAGGAAATTTTTAAATATTGAACTAACGAAAATCACATTTTAGTCTATTTTAGCACTAAAAAACTGATTGCAAATTTGTTTACCATACTCTAAGACATGCCAATGTAAATAAGAAATCATTACCTAAGTGGGGACTCCACCCCCTGAAAATTTTTAAATATTGAACTAATGAAAATCACATTTTACGCTATTTTAGCACTAAAAAACTAGTTATGAAATTTGTTTACCGTGCTCTAAGACATGCCAATGTAAACAAGAAAATGTTACCTAAGTCAGGTGTCCACCCCCGGGAAATTTTTAAATGTTGAACGAATGAAAATCACATTTTATGCCATTTTAGCAATGAAAAACTAGTTAGCAAATTTGTTTACTATACTCTAAGACATGGCAAGTTAAACAAGAATATGTTACTTAAGTTATAATACTTATTACTATTTATAAGAAAAGTTGAATAACACATGGAACAGTGGATATAATAGGCCTACTCATTATGTTATGAAAAGAAAATAACTGTTATATCATATTTGACACACCAACAAATCTTGTTTAATTAAATAAATATTTTTTTAAATATAAATATAGAATTTTAGGTTTTGACTTTTGGGGGGTCCAAACCCCCTGGACCCCCCCTTTCCTAATCCACTGTTAGAAGAGACCTTTTGGAGTTATAAAACTTGACCGTTTTTATTTTTAACATACAAAACGTTAATTTTGCAACAATTTTCAACCCCCCCCCCCAGAAAATTCATAAAACGATAATATTCCCCCCCCCCCAGAAATTTCAATGACGCAGTCTGCGTCTTAACCCCCCCCCCCCCTGTGGGCACCCCTGAAAACCATGATGAAAAGCAGGACCCTTGTAACATACACCAGCCGCCATCTTAACTCCGATATTGCCCGATTTCCCTCTTCTTTTTAAGTCTAGGGCTTATTCTTCCGTCCCTTTAACATTATTATATTTTTCATAGTTATGAAAATGTTTACTAGTTATATGTTAACCAGATACAATAGTTATGAAGGAAAATGTTAATGAATGTTTAGTACGACAAAGATATGAAGATTTAGTACGATAAATTTAGATTATATCGTTGGCTACCTTGCTTTTCCCCGAACAATTGAATGGCGATTACGCAGCTGTTGCTGTCTGCTGAATGACAGATCAATGTATGGAAATGGGGAATTCATCGACGTGATAGTTGGAAAGGAGTGAATAATATTACAAATTATAAATATGAAATGGATAGTCAGTATTCATAAGTAACAATGGGATCAGAACATAGTTCACAACAGGGGGGAGGATCTGGTTCTAATCGTGCTAACCTGCAGAGAGGGAAGTCTGTTCCCGAGAGAGCATCCACCCCTGACAATGGAGATGGGGTTAGACCTGGAAGCATTTCACCTGGTCCAAGTATTTGTTCAGATTCTGATCTCCCATATATTTCATATACTGTAAACAGACCCATAGGAGACTCTCCAAAATTGTCTCACAAACATAGTGGTCACTTGCAGCGGGGTAAATCTTTGGGAGCCCCTAATAACCGTAAAAGTGGAGGAGTGATACCTAAAAGACAGTTTTCTATTGTGAACAAGTCATCAGCCCATAATATCGTTGTAGTAAAACCTGCTGCTAACACAGAAACAACTGACAAGGATGCAGACCTGCTTCGACTACAGAGTGTGCCAATGTTTTTACCTATAATGCGAGGTACATTAAATCTGCCTGCTGTCAGAGATCCAGAAGTCCTAGAGCGCTTGGATCCAAATGGTTTGTTGAGTTTATGCTTGCGCTACCAGCAGCATCTAGCCTTATGCAGTGATCTTGTTGCATCTGAACAGGCTCAGTTAGGACATAAGATCCGTGATATTGATTTTGAAATATCAAGACTGATGACTGCGATGACTGAACGACAGAAGAAATATGCCAAGTATGCAGAGAAGCTTGGTAAAGTGCATGAGCTGTCGCACCAGCTGAACCGTTGTCACATGGTGCTGAACCAGACACTAGAAAGTATGGAAACTCTTAACAATACTCTCCCTGTAGAGGATAGATTGGAACCTTTTGTGTGGACTACTGGCTAAATTTAAGCTTGGTTCTGTGTAAGCATATGTTCGTCATCTAAAGATTGATTACCGGTATGTTATGTCACCATTTTGCATTGCCATTGTGGTATAATTCTTTCTTCTCGTCATAAGTTAATGCAATCTTGGTATCATGTTTTCAATAGTGATTAAAAAACAGTTAGGCTACTTCATTATTATATGGAAATAACTAGTTTCAGCAGTTCAAGAAAAAAATGTATAAGCCCTCACACTTTGATAGAGAATAGCTAAGACTTTTTTTGAAGTTTGATAAAATTACAATTAGCAATGTGCAATTTTGGTAGTTTCCTCGATGATGTTGCTTGCTTAATTCTTGATCTCAGTGATTCATTAGGGACCTACTGCTATTATCATTGAAGGTAATATGAAAAAGTTAGTAGTAGTAGATTCTGACTAGACTAGATTCCGATGGATTTACAAGGCAGTTTCTCTCAGAAGTGGTTTGCTGTTGCCTTCTCCTGTCAATTTACATCTGTGCACCACTGTTTCCTATCTTGGACCTTCTCTTTCAATATCTCCAATTTTGTGCCGGTAATATTAGGCCAGTGCCTGTGATCATTAATTGACATACCAGTACCTACCTTAATTGTTTGCTTCTCTATTCCAACCCCCTTCCTTGCTATGTACTGGATACACTTGCTGTATTCCTTCAGAATGTAGTGAAAAGTATTCGCTTGAACTCTACCTGCTTTTTCAGACAGGTAGTGTAAAAAGTAGGCTACCTTAAAAAATACAGTGTGTCCTGCTTAAGAGGGGTCGAGAAGTAAATGCCCACTATTTAAATCCAGAGGAAGATTTGGAAAAATGGAACTTTAGGTTGCCCCCAAGTCCTCCACTCCTACTCTCTTTGTGAAATATTATGTATGGTGCAAAGGTCTTTTTTTTATTATGAAATATTAATTTGTTTTTTATAATTGTGAAATGTTCTGTTGGCATATATGCAGCATTTTTTATAATTGTGAAATATTGTTTGGTGCAAGGGTGACGTGTTCTATATCCTTCAGCCCCGCTCAACACAGGATCTACAGGACGAGATATCTACAAACTTCCAATTAGCCGAAGATTTTACTGTGATTACATCTGACAAGATGCAGAAACTGTCTGAGTTTATGTAACCATCAGAGATGTGTTCTCGTGCATGGGTAACAATGGGCATTGTGGAAACAAGCCTGACTCTATTCAGTAGAACGGCAGTCATGCTAGTGTAAGCATGCAAACACAACAGAATGTTCAGTGCATCTTTGGCTAGCAGAAGAAAATCTATTACATGTGTTCAGTGCCATGGAATGTAGATCCACCTGGGCTTAAATAAATTCTCTCTTGGGACCGAACACACTAGAAACAGGAACTAGGCAATAGACCACTTAGTGGGATCTAGAAATAAGTGATAATTTGAAGGATAAATAATGGTTTATTAATGTTTTCTAGAAACTGTCCGAATTTCAGTAAATGGTCAATGCAACTCAATGTGTGCATCTTGAGTTGTGCTGCAGACATCTAAATGGTATTTCACCCTCCTGCCAAGTGTTCTGTAGCATTTGTGGAGTGACAAATGTAGATGCTTATGGATGGTCCTGTGAATGGTTGATTTAGGGTTGTGAAACTCGGCACTAGCTCTTTGAATTGACTTGGGCAGACTGCTAGTGATTTCCATTCTCACACGTTCGACTGTCACCTCATGCTCTGTTTTGCATGTTTAACAGTCTGTGATAGTAAAGTTCCTGTTTCTTGGAGTGTTCAGTCCCAAGAGAGGATTTCTTTATGCCCAGGTGGATCTACATCCCACATCATTGAACACTTGTAACAGATTTATCTTCTGCCAGCCACAGCACACACTGAACTTTCTGTTGTATCCACATGCTTAAATTAGCATGATTGCTGTTGTACTGAATAGCATCAGGTTTGTTTTTGCATTGCCCATTGTTGCCTATGCAAGTGAACACGACCCTGATTGTTACATAAACTCAGACAGTTTCTGCATCTTGTCAGATGTACATCACAGCAAAATCTTCCTCTGATTTTAAATGGTGAGCGTGTACTTCTTGATACTCTAAGCGGGACACACTGTATTTAGGCCTAGGTTATCCAATTCTTAGCAACAGCCTTCTCTTTTAACACACCCTTTGATTTCCATGTACATTCTACTGGAACATTAATAATAAAGAGAGAAAGCGCCCAATGGGCAGAATGATATGGTTCCATTATTCCGAACAGAATTGCGTCAGAGATACTGTTCTGTTAGTGCACTTCATAGTGTGGCATTTGTCATATTTGTTTCCATACAATTCACAGATACACTCATCTGTTGGCTCATGGAAGGCCTTCAGCCTGCATATGCGATGGTGGAATCCGTGTGTTGCGAATCGTGTCACTATGTGCCTCAGCGCATATTCTGCTTCCATCCAGTCCCTGGTTTGCATGGCTTTGGTGGTGTAGAAATCTTCCTCAATGCTGTCCCACTGTGTCTGTAGTTCTGCTAGTAGATGAGTGTATGCTGGAGCATTTGCAGTCTCAGGTCCTCCACCAGGAACGTTTCTCTTGTCAGGACGTAGGTGTACCTAGACAGGAAATATTTCGAAAGCCCGAGTACCCTTTTCAAGTATTTCACTTTCAGACTGTCCAGCTCTCCTAGTTGTCTTTTTGACAGATGTTCCCAGACCAATTCTAGTCCATACTTGAGCACAGGTAGCACTTTTGCCTCAAATAGTCTCATTGCCGTTGATACTAACATTCGCAATATGTTTCGAATTTCGGTTATACTACTTATGGCTGCTGTGACTCTTTCTCTTATGTATACTGTAAAGGCTGTCGCCATAACCTGGATGGTGATCCCCAAATATTTGAAATTACTCCTTGGGGTCAGCATTTGACCCTTACACATTATCACTTCTCTTTGTTGCAGTCTGCCGCCTTTTCTGAATGCTACGAACATTGTCTTTTTTTCATTGATCATCAGGTCATTTTCATCTGCGCATTCCGTGACTAGATCCATCACCTTTTGCAGCTTACCCGATTCTTCCAAAGCGAGGGCCATATCATCGGCATAGATGTAGATGATTGTGTCTTGCGTACCTTCTGATGTTGAACAATACTGGGCTTAGGGGGTCGCCCTGCAGTACTCCAACAGTTTGGCTTATCCAGATTGTTTTTGTCAGCCCATCGCTGACCTGCACTTGATTTTCAGCAAGAATGTTCGCGATTAGTCTTGTCATTGCCCTATCATCTTGAGTTTTTCAATAAGTGTCCTTCTGTTGATTGTATCGAAGGCTTGACTGAAGTCAGTGAAGACTGTGTACATCTTCTTATGGCCTCTTATCTTCTCCTGGATCTCTGTGAGCAGATTCCCAATGGCCATCAATGTGGATCTGCCATGCTGAAAACCATATTGCTCTTCTGGTAGGAGCAGTTCTACTATGACCCACAACCTTTCCGTTAATAACCTCGTTAGAAGTTTAAAGGGCACAGATTCCAGAAATGGTAGCATTGCTGTATGAGTGTCAGAGCATTCAATCAACAATGTTTTTTCATAAAATGTTCTCACATGGGATATTATCATTGGCAAGTGATGAAATAGTAAATCAACAATATGGCATCCATTGAGGATCACAGGTCATTTTAAAGTGGTACCTTATGTCATGCTTGAAAGTTCAATGTAACATTGGTTCAACAAAGTCATTTTTTAGAAAATAATGACAAACAGATGTTTCAAGTAGAATGTTGTTTTTTATGGTAGTATGCTGATCATATTCAATACACTCATATTTCTGGGGATTCAGTACGATTTGAGTTTGATGCAGTTTCAAGGTCAATATGAGAGAGAACAAATTGTACTTAGTTGTTCATTTTCAGTACCATACAGACATGGATCATATTCAAATTGTATTGAATACTTTAGTAGTGCACTCTAGTGGATAGTGTACTAACAGCCACAGTTGCTGAAGTATGAGGGAATTATATTCTTGAATTTTGTCTGCTTTGTAATGGTGTATATAAAAGATTATAGGAGAAAAGGGGAGATGTTCAATTTAAAATTATTCTCAGGAGATGATTGTTAGCATGCAATCATGCCCCTTTCTTTAGATGTCCGAGGACTTTTTAACTGGTGGTAACATAACACCATCTCTCACTGTATTAAGCTTTGGATGAAGGTGTTCAACATGTAGAATATGCTGGTATGAAATCTTAATAATTTTGCCTGTACTCTTCTAACTGAAGTTGAACTTTTATAAAGACACTCAGTACTACTTTTGGTTTTGTAAATTACCATGACATTGGCAACATGGGGATCAGTAGCTGAAGATGGCTGCCACATGCAGTTGTAAGTGCTCCATCAAGGTAATTCATGTCACCAAAAGTAATATTGAGTGTCACTATATAAAGTTTAACAACACTTAGTATTAAGGAATTGTAGGGGAAGGGGTGGTAGCACCGGACACTTAAGCCTAAATTGATACATCACGGAGGAAAAGTAACTGAAAGTGAAGTAAAGTAGATAATGCCATTCTTAGGACCTTCTGCTTTAATTGATATGGTTTGAAATCCTCATGTAAAGCCTGACATGAAAATACAAATAACTTTCATTCCTACGTTTTAACAAATTGCGAAAATGAAGGGTAGTACCGGACACAATATTTCATTGTAAAAAAAATGGAAATCAGTCATGTTTAGCTGCACAATGATCACACTGGTATGAAAACTGATGGTCTTCAACATTTGCACACTCCTCATGCGCCTAACTGCTGCATTCCTGGCATTGAATCCAGTCTTCGTCAAACTGATCACTGCACAAAATACAAGTGGTTGTTTCTTCTTCACATTGCTTTCCATAGGCCAGTGAAGTGCATGAACATTTGTTAGCTACAGAATTTTTGTTCACTGCTCCTTTTGTACATCTATGTTCCCCTTTATAGGATTTGTTCCTAGATTAGGACCTATAGGCTTGAGCCTGTTTATTTGCTACTATTTTTTTCCTTTTCTTTGAGACTATTGTCAGAAGAAGAAGAAGTCAATATTTCATTTCTCTGCCTTCTCCATTTTCTTGTTGATAACTTTTTTTCAGTAGGGCCTTCTATCTGGCAGTTCGTACTCCTAAGAAAACTTCGGTTCAGATCTGCCTAATTATGGTTTTGGATTTATCGTGAAGTGCACATTATACCGAAGTGAAGGCACATTATATCGTGTCGCTGCTTCTCTTGCACCTAGTTCTCGTGATATTACTTTAACAATGGCAATTTTCATGTCACTTTCATCCCAGGAACCTCGGTTAGTAGTTTTCGCCTTGAATTGCAGCATATCATTACAGCCTGGAACAAATAAACAAATTTTACATTGTCCGAAGGTACCGTCATATGAGGCGTCCGGTGCCACCATCTATGTAGCAAAATAAATAACACCCTATTCCCATTTTATATAAATACTTCTGGATTTGATACCACCTTTAATTATTTATTAATACAATACTCTTCACATACAATAAAAACGGTATATTTATATTTACGTGATAAGCTGGAATGGCGATTGAAAAATTAACAATGTGTCACTTAATCAGCACGTGAAACTATATCCGCCCACCAAAACAAAGTCTGAACACATACAGGCGTCAATCTCCGTTAGATTTTTCTGTAGAGTGCAGGGCAAACGCAGGTGTACGACTCTTGTCACTATCTGTTTTAGAAACCTTGAACTAGCTACTGTCTGGGGATACCGCCTGTCTGGTGCTACTGGCCGTTCCCCTAGTACATGCCTCCTTTCTAAGTGAAAATATGTGTATTTTTTCATCATAGTTAAAGTTCATATTTTACAAAGTAAGTCTCATTGCTTAGTTTTAAAATTTATATTCCAGCATTGCTGGCTTTTGTTTTTCTATTGCCAATGCAATGGGTTAACCAACAAACTCAGAGAATTTGCGGGTGCATGGGCAAAGAGAGTTAAGTTCACTTTCTTCTTACAAAGAATTAGAGTGACTTAACACACTTTACCCGCCCAACATCGCTTTAGAGATGGATAAACCCATGATGCACACATGTATAACTACCTTACGTTTTTGAATATGACTTACTGGACTTAACACAAATGTAGAGAACATATTTATATATAACTCAATGGACATATCTCAATTTTTGAGGATGGGTGACTTAACTCTCTTTGCCCGCCACCTGCGAATTAAAATCAATTTTGATATGATATGCAAGTTTACATATAGATGTGGAGTGTATTCTATACAAACAGCATACTCAAATCTGTTTCAGTAAAATCTATTTCAGTACACCCTGTAAATGTGGTAATAAGTTAACAATACATTATATACAGTGAAGACCGCTTAATGTAATTGCAGATAATGTTATCAGTCAGGTAATTTCATCACTATTATGAAGTCTTGTATGGATTATTGCTCATGAATTGAAAAAATGCTGTTTATTGTGATGAAAGATTCGGTTTATGTTATCACATTTTCCTTCTTACTGCTTTATTTTCAAGTATTGTATGCCATTCAAAATTTGTTACAGTGTTTTGTTTCTAAATCAACTGTATTGTGTTGTATTAGAACTAACGGTGCTCTTCCAAGCTCACAGGATGACCTGTTCAGGGGGTTGCTATTCCCTAAACTTTCACTTTTAAGCAGTAAAACCCTTCAGTTTAGCTGTTGCTTTTGATTTGTGAAGATCACAGTGTTGACATGCAATCAGTGATGGGAAGTAATTGAGTAAAAGTAATCGGATTACAGTAACAATTCCTTTTTTGGTCTCATTTACTTGTAATCGTTACTTTCTAAAAAATGTAATTTTTACTCGTAATTTACTTCTGGAAATAAAATTGTAATTGTTACAATTTAGTAGTCATTAGTAATAGTATCATTCTCGCTTGCTATATCGTCATCACTACTGTTTTTGCAACTAATATCCAAATTAGAGTTAATATTAACAAAAAGTTACTCAATGTTTCTGAAAATATTCTCATTGATATGTTTTCCTGTTTGTTCATTAATAATTTGTGCCCAAAACAAACCAAAACAAGGAATTTTTAGGTACTGCCATTTTGTAAAGTAATTGTTAATGTAATTGTAATTTTACTGATTACTTTTTGAATTGTAATTAAGTAAAATGTCTCTCAGGTAATTGTAATTAAGCCCAATTACTTTCCCATCACTGCATGCAATGATGGTTAGTGTAAAATTAAAAGACTTGAACAGACAGGTGTTAGATGTTTTGCTAAGCGGTATTCACCACAGGTTGGTAAACTTCAAAAAACGCTATGAGGATGAAATAATGGTTAATGGACCCCGAAGGGAAAACAAACAATTAAATACTTCTTTTATTGATTGCAAAAATAGTCACTTGCAGTCTAATATTGTATTATGAGTGGTTCAGTGATTCGCAGTTACTTATCTTGTGTGTATGAATAAATAACTTTTAATTCTTTTTTGTAGGGTATTACGTCTGAAAAAATTATCTTCAATTAATTCTTTTGGCCACTGTTATCAAGTCGTTAATATTATCAGAAAAACTGCATCCCGAAGTGATCACAATAAGCAGCATGCACTGTACACGCCGATCTTAAATATTACAAAAGCTTGTTTTAGGTAGGCCATTACACAGTCATGATTTGAGTCAAGAAACAGGACTGTTAGTGCCTGTCAATATTGTGATGTCAAATTAAGTATAAACATGTTTAAGTGACTACAATCATATTACTTCACTGGGGAATTGAATGACTTGTAAACTTATAGATGAAAAGGAAAGGATGAAGTTAACAGCACGTATGGCATATGGAATAGTTAGGAGATTAGTAAATGAAGAAAAACTTGAATTATATTGATCATTGTAACATTTCTCATAGCCTAACCTTGCCAATAAAAAAGGGAACAAATAAATGATAATTAGCCTTCCTTTGTTTAATTTACCAGTTATATAATTTGTTGCTCTCATCCTATTTAATAGCACGAGGTTGGTTGGTTAGTACTCAGATTTCTCTGTGATCCTCGCTGTAGAATTGAATGTTTTTTAAGAAAATGTAACGTAATAATTTGTCATAGTTTAATTTCTACATCCAGTCACGATGTAGATGTAGATGTAGATGTAGATGTAGATATCTCGTCCTGTAGATCCTGTGTTGAGCGGGGCTCAAGGATATAGAACACGTCAGATCAAAAAATACATGCATGTTATAACAATAATATAGGTCTACAGAAACTGCAAGCTGCCAAATTTATCCAAGCTGGAAATATTCCTCCAAATTGTAGAAGGTGTGAGTTATTAAAAATTCCTTGACAGCTGTTTTGAAAGGTTTGATCTTTCTTTGAATACATAATAATTTAATGTTGTTTGGAAGCTTGTTATATATCTGTACTGCAGAATAATACGCACCCTTCTGAAAGAGTTTTAACGAGTTATTTGGTCTGTGTAGATCATTCATGTTTCTGGTAGTACGTCCATGTACACTAAAATTAGTTTGAAATTTATCAATATTATTCACTACAAAACACATAACAGAGTATATATACTCCCCTGTAAGAGTGAGGACTCTTTAATTTTTCAAACAGCTGTTTACAAGATTCCCTTTTTTTCTTTCCACATATTATTCTTATTGCCCGCTTTTGTAATCTAAATATTTTCTCCCTATGGGTAGAGTTGCCCCAGAAAATGATCCCGTACCTCATTACCGAGTGAAAATATGCAAAATATACCATAAGTAATGCATCCTGTTTTAATATATTATTCAAAATTCTTAAAGCAAAGCATGCTGAACTCAGTTTTGGACTTATCATTTCTATGTGTGTCTTCCAGTCAAGATTTTGGTAATTTGCAGTCCTAAAAATTTTACATTGCTAATTTCTTGTATGATTTGTGTTCCATAATTAATTTCAAGATTTGAGATACATCTGTTTTTTGTCCTAAATTGTATAAAATGGGTCTTATCAATATTAAGTGTCATTTTATTAGCTAGAAACCATGTGTTTAACTCGTGAAAAGCCTTTGTAGCTATTCTTGATAAATGTTCTTGTGACGTTCCTGTTACAAGTACACTAGTATCATCTGCGAAGAGCAATACCTTTGATTCGTCACTTAAGTTATAGGGCAAGTCATTAATGAAAATTAAAAAGAGCAAAGGTCCCAGTATTGATCCCTGAGGTACCCCATTCTTAACAATCCCTAGGTTAGATTCATTTCCATTTATTATTACCTTTTGAGTTCTATCAGAAAGATATGATTTGAACCACTTAAGTGTTAAATTATCGAACCCATAATGATCCAATTTTTGAAGTAATATTTCAAGATTTATACAGTCAAATGCTTTAGCTAAGTC
The DNA here is from genome assembly GCA_964059195.1 of Ectobius pallidus. Lineage (NCBI taxonomy): Eukaryota > Metazoa > Arthropoda > Insecta > Blattodea > Ectobiidae > Ectobius > Ectobius pallidus. Next base: position 123,183,632 of record CAXKWD010000005.1, read on the forward strand.
GCAGAAAATTCCCAGAGCATATTTCTTTTTATCTAATGCTTCCAATATTTCTGTAGTAAGTTGAAATGTAGCATTCTCAGTGGACATGCCACTTCTAAATCCAAACTGAGATGAAGTAAGAATGTCATTCAAATTAAGATAGTGTATTATGCGGTTGTACATGACTTTTTCAAAAACTTTTGAAAATGAGGTTAAGAGTGATATAGGTCTGTAATTTGATGGTAGATTTTTGTCACCTTTTTTAAAGAGGGGCTTAACAATAGCATGCTTCAGTCTTTCTGGAAATATTCCATTTTCTAATGAACAATTGCATATGTGACTAAGAGGTTTACTGAGTTCCGATCAGCTTTTTAATAACTTATTGCTTATCTCATCCCATGTGGTTTAACATTATCAGTACCTTCCCACTGCACAGCTCTTTACTCCTCTTTGTTTCCACAATGTGATCATGGAACTCTTTGTCCATGAATGTCAAGGACTGTCAAAATTTCAGATGGCCCTCATTGAATTTATACACAAAATGGAAACGTGCTGCATTTAATAGTCGTCATATTTTGCCACTATTCGTTTTAAGAAATGTCCATATAAAATATAAATTATATATTATATTAATTTTGTTGAAGAAAGGTAAAAAAAGTCAGGTTTGTGGGACGTCAAAGCTCAAAAGGATATATTCTATTATTTTCTTGTCTCAGTTGGGCACCAGGGCACGCCTGCACAGAGGGTGCGCTGAGATAATTTCCAGTATTACAAAAGGCCAATATGAGCCTGGCTGGAGGCAGTGTGACCAACAATAAACCTCTGCCACTTTTACCTCCGCAGGGTGTTAACACAGTATAAGTATTAATACAGTACAGAATCTCAGCCCGTTTTTCTGCCAGCCGAGCATGCGCGTGCATTTACTAGCGATCGTAGCGGCCATATAGTAAGACTACAGAAACTACTCCGGGAAGTATGTAAATAAATAGGAGTGTTGTATTTATTAGAACACGCTATATTCGAAAGGACCTTATTATTCTCCTGTAAATTTCAGTAATAATAATAGACATAATCCTGAATTGCATTTCTTCACTTTCTTGAAACATCCAGAAAGGTAAGAACGAAAATAAGTAATATTTATTGTAGGTCTACTGGCTTACTCGTGATTCTGGTGTGGTTATGTTTCAAGTTACTTTAATGTAATATTTTAATATTTTATTCTGTTGTAATGATTTCTGGTGTATAAAATAGGTCATTAATGGTCGACAAGAAAACCTAGTAAATATGTAAAATATTTGAGTGAAATCCAATAAAAAGATGTGTTTAAAAATATATTTCAAGTCAGTGGATAAAAGTTAAAATCACTACACAACGTTTCAACTCTCCCCTGGAGTCTTCCTCAGGTGACTTGAAGATTGAGTTTCGTCATGGTAACCATCAATAAAAACACTGTTTCTCAAATGTCTTTCTTTCCAGTTCTTTGGAATGTCAAACATTCCTTCCTCTATGCATTCTGCTGGTGGCTGGGGAATTTTTAACACTGGAACTTTCCTTTTCAGTCTCCTCATTACATCCAGCCATTCGTCCCCTATATCACCATCATACCTATTTAAACACATCCCCTGGTTGCCGATTATGGACCATGCCTCATATACCTTTCTTTTTATGTAATCATTCTCAATTCTTACAATGTTTACTTCACCAATGCCATGCTTGTTTTCTGTCATATGCTGACTGAGTCCAGTAGAGCATTTCCCACTATTTACATCCCTTTCATGTTCGCATATTCTGGTTTTAAAGTCTCTCCCGGTTTCCCCGACATATACTCCCTCACAATCACTACATTTTATTGAGTAAACTCCAGGAAAATCCATTTTGTCCTTGTTCGTACCAAGATGTTTATACTGGGAAAATATTTTTTCAATTGTCTTTTCAGTTTTATATGCTGGTACTATGCCGTATTTCAGGAAAATTTTCCCTATGCGTTCACTGACGTGGGGATCATATGGTACGCCTATGTAACCTATACTATTATTTTCTTTCCTTTTTTCATCTTTTTTGTCATTTCCTTTTTCAACACTTTTCCATATATGGTTAATTTTTCTACCACAATATCCATTTATTTCTGACTTGAAATATATTTTTAAACACATCTTTTTATTGGATTTGTATCAGTGGAAATTTGGGACCGATATGGATCTTTCATTTGAGTGAAAATTACCGTCTATGCTTGACACACGCCGAAAACAGACAGTTTATGAATTACTATAAAAACTCGTTAATTAAAACTGCTGTACCGACGGTGTCTTCAATTCCAAATGCTCCTGATTTTTTGTTTTGTTTAATGAAGTCCATCCTGCAGTAATTGACGCTACATAGACCTACGATAAATTGAAGTCGTATATTGCCATACAAGGCAAAGAATCAAAATACACTGTCAACAATGACGTGCAGGATGAACAACGTGACAGACCTATAATATAATTTACGTAATTAATATGTAGGCTATTTATTATCATAATTTGAATTATAAATTATATTAAAAGGCAATGATTTTATAGGAAAAATACTAGGCCTAGGTACAGTCCTTAACAGTAGCCTATTTAGGTATTGTTTACCTCTTCTTAACTAGAATATAATACATTATCTGTTTTATTATTTCTTAAATTTAAAATTAGATTTGCATTAAATAAAAATATTCTGTATTTTTCTCTTTTAACATAACATATTTTGCGATGTGTTTATATATTTTCCCAAGCCATTTCATATGATGAGAATGTAGCTTTACTCAATCTCCGCATGGAGCGCTAGTGTCGTCCAGTCAACATGTTGACATAGGACTTTTAACACACAGTTTCTTTACTGTATTATATTGACTAGACCATACCTGAGCAACTGAGGGGAAACGTTTTCGTCCCCCATCCTGTTGTGACATATGAAACCTGCTCTTCATGTTCAGTGTCACGTCAAAACTGCTTTATGCTGATGTCAAGGGTGACTGTAGTGGGAGAAATTCCCCTACCGCACAGTGACACAATGTGCCACAGATGCGCACCCATGGACTAGACCCTAAGTTGTAATAAGACACTACAGGAGAAGAAAAATCCCTGCTGTTGCTCAGGGTCCAGGGCTTTAATCTCTCCCTATGTTGATTTGTCTTCCAATTTCTGAATAGTTAATTAATCACATAAAAACAAATGGTTAAATTATGTTCACCCAAGGGTTAATTCAACCCACCTAATTTCTCTTTCCAATTTGTTAATCTTAAAGATATCCATAGATTCCTTGCCTATAGATAACATGACTTCAGAAACTGGATAAGTCTTTGTGAACAAAAGGCATAATTATGGTAAAATAAGTGCTTTATCTTATGTTTCTGACTGCATTTATAAAAATAGTATCATTAAAGAATTGTCTTTATAATTTAAATTAAAATGCCACTTTGTTCTAATAAATTAACCTGTATAATCCATGAGTTTAGTATATAAAATTTACTTTAGGACTAAAATGCTTCTTAAATATCTTTTAGGATACAAATTTTCAACTAAGGTAGCCATAAACAATAAATCGGTGGAACTGCCTAGGAAAGATACAGTTGTAACTTGTAGCTTTTCGCAGGGATGGGGTACAACATGATGAATCCAAGAACCCTACATCAGAGAAGTTATCTGATATTTTCTTAACACCAAATTAACGGTTCCCCATGGTGTCCTTCTAGTGTAATACAGTCAAACCTCTGGTATAATGAAGATCAATATCATGATAAACTCGCATATAGCAATATTTTTATTTCGTCTCAGTGAATTTCCTATCTTAATAATGTTAAATATAGCTCACTAAATGATGAAGCTCTTTTAGAAACACACTTTTATAATGATATTTGGAGGTTGAATTGTTACTGAAAATCAGTAGCTTAGCTCTATAGTTGGTAGCTGGTTTCAAATCAGCATCCTTCCCAGCCACCAATTTTGTTTTCTTAGAAATCCAGTTCATGAGATGTGTAAATTAGGATCACTAAGGCTAAAATCATCCCTTATGTCTGTAAAAGCATACTGTGAGTTAGCTTGTTACTTCAACATGTACATAATATGTGCAATTAAAACATCTGAAGGAGCAACAGTTTTAGTTTTGCCTTAGCTATGTGGTGAATTTCCCTGTCTTTCTCTTCACTCTTCCACCATCTACGAGTTTGAAATTTCTGACATATGGCTAGGCCCAAAGCGAGCGATGAACCTTGATGTTATACCAGTGTCTGAATAGTATTTATTGTATGTGTGTGTGTAAAGTGGCTATGGTTACAATTCAACGGAAGCCAGTAAGTTGAATAAGAAAATTAGTTTTTTGTGATTAATTACTTATTTTCCACTTTTTTGCATGTCTGTTCCATGAATTATCCTGCAGATTACACAGTTTTCTGCTTGAAATCTTTCTAATGTGTCAATTGCAACCCCTCAATATAACAATAACCTTATATTACAATACAATCTGCTAGGGCCCACATATATCATTATATGGAGCTTTCATTGTATAATATAGAATATGTTGCAATATTATTGTACTGAGGTGTCGTCACAGTCACTTTTACTTTGAGGAATTCCAAATTGATGGCATCTCACTTTTAGGGGAGTTATTGTTCTTCAGAAATAGTTGTCCAATGGCTAGTGATTTGACCGTTTGCCTTCCACAGCTGGGACCCAAGATCAAATCTGGTTGGATCCATGTGGAATTTGTTAGGGACAAAACAGGGGGCAGGTTTTCTCGAGGTGCTCCTGTTTTCCCTCCCATATATCATTCCATTGTTGGTCCATTCATCTTAAATAACCATTTGGTTGCAATAAAGAATTATTCACAGTAGATGGGACGAGGTCTCGAGCTTAAGCTAACAGAGAATAGTTTTACAAGAAACCTGGTGCACTTTGATTTTATTTTATTTTATTCAGTCCATCGGTACATATTACATGTTATGGGACACATCAATATAATTACATATAAAAATATGAATTTACAGTTATAAGCAATAGGTACAATGTGAAAATTTTACAAAATATACAAATAAACATTAACAAGTTATTATAATAATTTACAACACAAATACAAAATTTATAATACAATTATGTACAAAAATAAAAATTCAAGTACAAAATACAAAGGTGCTGAGTTATCCTGTTGTGTAAGTAGCTATATTATAATGTTCTGGTATTATAAACACAGAAAGATTTTTTCTAGCAATAAAAATGAACTTACAGGAACATGTTAATGTAGTATTGAAATAGTAAGTAATAATATGACAAGGTAACAGAATCAAGGTTAAATAAATGAATATAAAATTTAGAACAGGAAAAGAGATGAAGGTTCCTCCAGCCTTAGCAAGCCCGCTTCATCTTCTAAACCCTAGCAACAGGGAACCAGAGTCAACCAAACCGCTCTCCGAAAGGTTGAGCCAGTCCCAACTGTTGCATAACCCTATTGTAATTTCTTTGAATTAACTTAATGTTTGAATGTATGTAACATTGTAGATACTTGTATATAATTAATATTTGTTATTAAGATATAGCATGTAGTAACTTAAGCAATGTAACATGCTGTTTTTAAATCAATTTTAAAAAAACTCTATTACCAGGATAATTCAACACCTGTCCTAATTGTACAATACATGGAAATTTTAATGAATTCAGTCATTTTTTCCACAAGTCATCACTGGTGCACTACATGAGGCTATTTGGTCCATATCCAGTGGCGGTTTCTCCTATAGTGCTGCAGTGCTACAGCACACAGCTTCTTTTCTGCTCGTCGTATAATGTTATTTTCAAACGCAATACTATATTTTCTTTTACTTAGATTTTGAACTTGGCGCGTCCACGCGAGAATTCCTTAGCTGACGGAGAATGGAAGTCGGTAATGTGAATATTATCTTTCCCGCTTCGTGAATGCATGTTGAAAACAGCTCTTCTCTTGTAGGGTGTGACGTCATGCTTAAGCTTGCCATTGGCGTGTAAACTGGTTTCAACGTACAGAACGGGCTGCCGCTGAATTGCGTTCACGAGATTTTAACACTGGAGCGCTGTGATCTCGCCACAGATATAGACACAAAACGACTCTTGACGCGACATCTATTGGAATATAGTTAAAACTGTAGTTCTGGTTTTAGCCACTAGAACAGATTGAAAATAGAACTGAGTGTTTTGTATGAAAGAAATGATTACAGGAAAATTGATGGAGCTGTTCCACTACTATGATTAAAAACAATTTGGTAGGAACATTCTCCGAAATAACAAAGCTTCTCGGGATTATAGTCACCACTCCTATTACCACAGCAGAACCAGAAAGATGCTTTTCTACCCTGGAAAGGATAAAGACACTCCTAGGGAATACCATCACAAGAACGTCTTACAGCTCTTGCAATGCTTTCCATAGCGAAAAAGATGGTTGCAAACATGGATGGATTCAACACGAAAGTCATCGATAACTTCTGTAGTAAGAAGGAACGTCCCATGGACTTAACTCTGAGACAGTAATTATTTAAGTAAGCCTAAACTAAACTCCGTGGCGCGACATCCCCGAGGGGACAAGGCCTACCACCCGACCACTGCGCCATCTACCTATAGACAGATGGCAGGATTGGGGGCATGTGGTCAGCATGCCGACACCCACGGCCGTTAATGGTGGTTTCCATGACCGGAGCCGCTACTTCTCTATTAAGTAGCTCAATATTTTAAGTTTGCTGTATGAAATGGTATTTGCAGCACACTCTCGTTTTGAGCCACGAGCCGCTACTGTCCATATCATGTTTCACGCTGTCACACTATAATGTCCTGGTCGGCTACCTCTTCTAGCAGGCTATCTGAAATAAAGATAAATAAAAATTGTGAGAAATAAATCTGCTTATGAATGACTATGACTAAAGTATTCATTTAGTGAATAAAAGCAGTGACTGTGAAGGAATGCTGAAACCTTTTTTAAAAATTTACATAGTGCAGGTACTTCTTTAATGAATTGGGGTAAGCTATTGTACAATTTGAGACCTGTATATGAGAAGCTTTTCTCAAATAAGCTAGTTTTATGAGGTACTGTATACTTTTTAAAATATTTTTATTTCTTGTATTATAGGAATGTACACTTGAATTTGTTTGAAATGTAGCATCTTGTGTATTAATAACAACATTTTATTAATTTTCACGTAGTGTTTCAGTAAATTAATTTACTATAGCGATTTTTCTGAATACAAGAAAGTAGGCTACGATATATACAAATTTGAATATTACAATAACCAACCTTATTCCCCCAATCATATAATACAAGGAGTTTAACCTAAGCCTGAAAGTTGATACTGTATGTACAGTATTAGTGGTCCTTTTCACATAGGCCGTCGAAAGATAAAAGCTAGTATATGTACTAAATTATATTTACAATTTTTTAAATGTATTCCCTCATCGAAAGAATGAAGTGTGTAGATATACAAGAAAGTAGTTTAAAAACCAAATAATTATTTCAAGTTTTGAAGTTGGTACTTCTCAACCAGTTTGGTCTTCGCGCCCTTCCAGTTCGCAGATTTTCTTGGCAATATCAACAGGTTAATTATGGTGTAGTGTAGAGTGAATACATTTGTGCAAAAATTAACCTTTTCCGGGGTTTAGCGGTGCTGGTGTAAGTGCATGATTCACAGCGAACAAAGTGCCGGTAGGAGGAATACTATTATTTCACCATGAAAGCAGATTAAGCAGAAAAAGTTTAGGACCTCCATGGCCCAACGTAGATTTGCCGCTAACAGAACAACTGGAAACTCCAATGTAAAATCCAGTCGAGGTATGTACCATAATCATAACAATATGCTTGTGCCGAACTAAATAAACGCGTTATTTTGTCTTTCCTGTGAGTTTTAGTGGCTTAACCTAAAATTACCGTATCTTATATTTGTCAGAAGATAAATTTTAAATATCAGGTGTTTGGTTAGTGACAGTATATCACAATTGCTTTGTAATGTTTGAGCTTTATACTGCATAGTTTTAGACGTGTCGTATGAGTCCCAATAAGGGAAATAATGTAGAATTACTGTATGTTATTATTTGAACATGTGAGATTACTGTAACTCATAGCCTACACTTTAGTAGGGCCGTACGTTAATCTAACGTTAACATTTTAGGAGACTATCATCTTTCTTGACCAAACGGAATCAAACTTGCGTTCTGGACTGATCGTTTTTCTAGTCGTCACCCTTCATTTGTGTGTGTGAGTACGCACTTACGACAGACCCATGTCAGCAGATTTACAAGCATATAGGCCTAAAGGTCCTGTAGGATAAAATTGTGGCACGTGGCGGTTGAAGGTTAAGTAGCCAGAAAACAGGCATTGTTTCTAAATCATAACAGAAAAACTACAGGTTAATTATTTATCTGTGGTAGGAACAACGATAAATCTTCGTTGTAGAATAAAGGATAAATTGCAGGCCTTGCTCTGTTAATATAGCAAATAGCAACTGGAAAAGAACAGTTTTGCTGAAATCAACACAAAATCGAGGACAATCAATTAAAGTTTTAGGACTCCCTCTTCGGAAACCGTTCTTCTTCCACGGTCAACTGTACGTTGACTGCTAAATCCTCGGAAATGCAAGCAATCAATAGGCCTACATGTTTGCTCCAAATGGAAAATCGCTCAATGAAGTTTAACCAGATGCTCTGTACGGAAAAGTTGTCTTTTAGAATATTTTTTATATTGTTTTACTAATTATTTTGTACTACCACCAACCTAACATCGAAATGAGTGGCTTCGAAGCTAAGCATCGAAAGTAACAAAAATAAAATGACTCGTACATTCGTGATACAGTCAAGTTGAAATTTATTAAATGGTCCAGAAACAGAGAATATGGAAGTTATAAAGCTTTCCCAGAAGCCCGTGGACCACACTGGAAACCCCTACCCTAGACCTTTTCGAGCTGAAAAAATCATTGCCATTAGCCAGGTTTCAACCTTCAAAGCCACTCACGGATTGTATGCTCAAAGGGAACCCTTTAGTTCTACGCTTAGAATTCTTTAAAATAACATATTCAAACTGTCTCTTTTAAATCAAGGATCTCGCTAAATTATTTTTATTTTATTAAGTATCAGTATTGTACTTTATGAGATTGTGTGCGGGACAGGAAAATGCCTGCCTGTCCGTCCGTCCGTCCGTCCGTGTGTCGCGCGATAACTCAAATACGCTTTATCGGATTTTCATGAAACTTGGTATACGCATTTATAATGTCCATAGCAAGAAGCCTATTTGTTTTGGACCAAATCAGTTGACCGGTACCGGAGTAACGACTAATTAACGGTTTCATGTTTTTAAATGGGAAATCACGACTATACTACAATGCCTTGAGGGCCTTGACTCCAATGCAGTCAGATGTTTGTTTATTTCGTTGGTTAAGTTGAAATAAGCACTACATGAATACTGTTATATACAGAAGGTTTATTACTATGAAATAATTAAGCCTACATACATTAAGCGGAGTTCTTTGCCAGTGTATTTTGTGAAATGTTCACATATTTTAAGAATTTCTTATCAGTGTACAAGAGTATGAATAAAGGTTAAGTATCAGACTTTAGACCTTTGTTATTCCGTAAGCCCTGCTTAATGAATCGATCTGGAGTTTAACTCGGAGATAGATTACAAAAATAACTTATTTTATGCATATCATAATTGCAATTATCACTGATTAAACAAAAGCATTCTGGCACTTTGTTACCTGATTTTATTTCTATATAGAGTTAGCGGCCAACTAATAGTGGACTTCATCGTCTTTCTCCATGCGAAATGGTAGGCCTACTGCAGATCTGGTCACGAACGGGACTTCTTTAAGTGTTATTGCTACCCTTCAGACAAATTCTGAGTTAAAATTGCCAAAATAAAAAGTTGTTGTAAGCGGAACAGTTCCATTTCTATATTTACTGTTTTCATTATAGAAATGAAAACAGTAAATATAGAAATGGCACTGTTTAAGCGGGTTTAGTTTCCCACTCTACTGGATTTCGGCACGCGATGTTCCTGCCCGTATTATAGATAGGCTACTAGGCTACAGGTATAAAAAGTATTTCGTTCGACTCCCAAACTCGAAGTTCAGTTTTTAACGTACAGGGGTCCTCTGAATCCAAAAATACTATTTTCAGAAACGTGTCTGTGATTGTCTGTGAACAGCCTAGTGCGAGAACGAAAAATCGCATAAAACACAAATTTATATTGGGTTAGGCACTTTCTGAGGATGTGACACGAAAGTTAACGACAACTTTCTCTGATTTTTAATGCCATATTACATTAAGAGAATTTCGTTTTTCGCGATTTTTTCAAAAACTCTTTAACGATTTTGTTTTAATTTTATATATGAAGTGCTTATACCAAAAGCGAAAACATTTAGGCAATTTGAAATGTTTTTTTTTTCCTAAAAATTTTCTGAAGGCTAGTTAGGCCTATAAGTTAACTCCTTTCATACTCAAACTTGCCTCACGAATAATGCGAATTTGAATGAGGCTTAGAGAGATGAATGTGCACTACCTACTGCAATATATACTTTACATTGGAATATTAAGAATAGAGGAAGTTGTGTAGATCACACCAGATTTTTAATTTTTGAGTTGTGCTTTTCACAGGTAACGCCTGATATTATGTAAACAAAACATTAATAACATATCGAATATAAAAACTCGTAGAATTCCAGGATCCACCTGATAGTTCCTGTGGTAAAGAATATTTCAGTGAGCTTTGGATAACCTGAACGCCAGACTTATTTGATAACATAGCATCGCAACAAATGCCATAATATACGGTATTTCACGAGCGGAAGTGTTACAAGCCCGGGAGATACAAGAGGACATCTCTTTCAATAATTCACTGCTGACCTTGTGTTTAGATAACTTGTATTGGGTGAGGGTTTTGCTGCATAGTTGCGCGCGCGGTGTAGCCATGTTGGTTTGCTGCTGTTGCGGCGGTTCGTAATATTGATCGACGCTTAGTTATTTTCTGCTTTCCCTGCCTGGCAACAAGCACACCTAACACTTAGGACAAATGAATGCTCATTTCCAAAATTTCGTCTGGTCATAATTATTAGAAAGTAAATTAACATAGCATGCGAGCTCATCAGTATAGCTGCAGGTCTACATAAAGAACTCGCCCGTAAACTCTTGTTCAATTTTGTGCTGCTCATCTAAGGAGTTCCTTTGTCCAAGATTGTAATCTTGCTATTTTATTGGAATTGTACTTTAACGGAATGTATAAGCGAATATTCTGTTAAAGTTAACAAGAAGTAAACATTTATTTACTCAGGATTTCAATGAAGAAGTTCGGCAATCCTTTTTCATTTTTTATTGTCGTTAATTCCGACGACTTCTGGCGCGTGTCCTGCCACAGACTGCTAGGCGTCTGCTTTTCATCACGAAGACCGGACTTCGATGTGAGATTTATGACAGTCAGAACTGCACTAGAACATGTTTTTTTTTATATATATATATTCTACCGCTTATCGCAATTCTACTATTGCTTCATCCCTTATTATTTTATCATGTATCATCAACCTCTGAGATATACAGATATATTTACTGACTTCGGTAATGACCTGGCTCTTTTCAACTTTGGTTTTTAAGTGTGTTGATGATTAATCCAAAAACAACTGAAATTGTATAATATCGATACATAAAGATATTTTCCAACTGCCGTATTTGAAAAGTTAGCAATATCCTGTACCAATAATGTAACATATCAAGGGGAAAGTGAATTTGAAATCTTCAAATCACTTACGTTTTCCGAGATGTGGGAATTAGGAAAAAATATTAGCCTATTTCTATTTTAAATCGTACTCTCACAAATTTCATTTACATAACATGGAACAAATATTTAAACTGGAATTATTAGGCAAATACAATCTCCGCCTAGAATTAGAGCCGTGTCTTAAACGTCTTCCACTATTGCACTTAGGTTAAAAAAAAAAGGAAACAAATTACGCGCCATCTTGTAACAATACCATAATAACTTGTTTCGTGGTTTTTGTAATAGTTTTATGAAATTTTTTTAAAAAGGTATTCAGAAATTTGTTCTCTTAACACGCCGGATTCCTTGTAAGTTATATAAAAAAGTAGGAAATTAGTTTTTTTTAATTAAATTATTGCATCAAATGGCACGAGCGTGCTTGCTTCCCTTATCCTATAATTCCTTATTAAAAGAACAGATTGAACTGGACACAAAGATAGGAAGACAAGTCGGCTTGGGTGTCACAGTCAGTATCGCGCTGGCTTCCTGTGCCCAAGGTTCCGGGTTCGACCCTGGCCCTATCGGCCCTATGACGTTTATGTTTGCATAAATGTGACAGGCACATATCTGTAGATTTACAGGCACATTAAAGAACTCGTGCGAGAAACAATTCACACCGGCGACGGTCGAAGGCCTAAGTTGCAGTACATCCCCTTCGTTTAATAATTAATCTTAAAACCAACAAACTTCGTAAGAATACTGTGTTTATTATTGTTGGTAACATGGTACGTCTCATAATATTAATAGGAACTTTAATACTGTTCTCCTAATTCTGAAACTTTATTAAAAATTACCTTTCGAAATCAACGGAACGCGTTAAATAAAGAAAAAGCAAGTTAAATATTCCGAGTGCATAAGAGTGAAGGGTACGCTACAAACTGGAAGGTCGCGTTCGATTCCCGTTGGGATTATTTCAATTAGCTTAATCCTTCTGGTGGTAATTTGACTCTGTGGTCGACTCATCCTCTAACAGAATTAAGTACCAGGAGCAATCCTAGAGATAAAAGCGGTCGGTGCTTAAGGCTGACAACCTCACTTTCATGTGCCGAATTCTGAAAATCTGAGAGTTACATCCTTCAGGAACCGCGAGGACTTCCGCAGCCCTTGTACGGAATCCGTACTACGGATCCCTTGACCTCACATAACTCTTTATGTTTTATGATTATGTGTTTTTCATGCTTTCAAACTCCAAGAATGATGACATTTGTATACCAGTAGAAGTGTTGGCATGTAAGATAGGGCCCACGTAACCGCTTGGAACACCTTGCTATAGCAAACCCCAAGAGTGTCTTCGATTGTATCGGTAATGTATTTGTTTTCGTACGCGTGACCGACGTCATGTCTACGCAGAAGAGATATCTGGCAGTGCGCTGTTGCCATTCTGCGGAACTTTTCAACTTAATTATCTTTTTAACCATGGACGTAATAAAAAAATAGGTATTGTATTTAAGTGAATTTTACCTACTGTCCCCTTGAATCTGCACATTTATTTCACTCTGTGAAATTTAACTGAAAGCTAATTTGATTCACATAAAATGCGAGCAAAAAGTATAAAAGAGATTAAAATAGATGTAGTACCGTTGAGCTCGATAAATAAAACAAATAGTTGATACCAGAAACTTCATTTTATGCCTAGGCCTTTCGACATTCTACTATCATCTTCAGGGCATCTTCACATGCTGGTATAGATTTATTAATAATTGAAAAATTAAAATTACATTGACTTATATTCTTTTCAACTTGATAACATTAAAATGTTTAATTTAATTTATTATTTATCACATTAACAAGAATATAAGGCAATGCAATTTTTAATTAATACCATGCATCCCAGCATCCCTGAAGATGACAGAAGTATGTCGAAAAGCCTAGGCATAAAATAAAATGTAGTTGAGTTGCTGATATCAAGTATTCATTTTATTTATTTTATAAAAGGAAGTTAGATACAGATTAATACCAAGTCGGTGCAACTTGAGGTTCCTTAAAGGCTTCATTTTATATTTAAAGAAATTATACGAGGAAAATAGATAGAAGTTGCGAGGGAAACAAGTCGACAGCCATTTCATAATTACGGGTGGGACATTCTAGCAAATTATAAAAACTATTTTTGTTTATTACATATCTTAGATAATAAACTAGAATTGGTTCTTCACATTCTGTAAAATTTACAATGCCTTCTCCTCCACACTACGTGCAAAGCATTATTTAAAATGTATTTTAAATATTTTAAATTTGTTTCTCAAAATCTGTTACGGGTGGGACATAATTTGGACACTGATTTTAATGATGCAAAATAAAAGCTCATTTTCTGTTCTTCTATTACTATTAGGGTCTTAATGTTATTATTAATGAATGTATGAGGGATTAAATACAAATTATAAACTGCTTCCAGGTTGTAAGAACATTTATTTAACTCATCAATAATAATTTAACAAAACTATCACTGCTACGGGTGGGACATTACGGCTGGGACAAAAATTCCCTTGTTTGTTATTTTACATAGTAATTAACCACACATATTTTTTTAAGTTAATCTTATACCAAATTGTACCTTAAGATGTATATTTTCTCAAATGAAAATGGACATAGCTGATTACTCTTGACTACTTGGTATTAAAGTGTGTTAAAATCATGCTAAAAATGGCAAAACAAAAAAATAATAATAACTCAACACAATAAATAAGTAAATCGACAGATTTTACACATGAAAACACTTCAGATACACCTAAGTCCTTAATATTCAGAGAATTTGAGGTTTTAAACTTATTTTTGACCACCCAATTACAATAATTTTATAACTTCTCTCTTTGAGGGAAAAATTCCCATATTTTATTAAATGGATGTCGGGTCAAATATCTTGGTATTATTGCAGAACGGCATCTGAAATCCGAAAAACACGTAGCATATATTTTATGTACCAGATTACGAAAACCAATGTACAAATTTGTCAACCTAGAACATTATTTATCTACTGAAGTCCTACGTACAGTTTACTTCTCTGTAATTCAATCCGTCATCCAATACGTTATCATTGCTGGGGAGGAAGTGACACTTCTGTATTGACTCGTTTCTATCTAATGCAGAAGACAATAACAGTTTGCTTAAAATAATTATAGATTATTCAACACAACTGTTATTTCCTGCATTTATTGTTATGAGAACAGAACTGACTTATAAGCTAAAATATTTTCACAAATACCGAAACTTGCAATTATTTGACCCACATAGCTTCAATACATGAAGATATAAAATTCGCCTTTATTAGAACCTAAATATGTTTCCTCTGCTGGATCCAAAAGCAGCTATTGTTATGGCCAAAGACTATAATATAACTCTATAATTAGGTCAGTCCAGACCTTGCAAGTATGAACAACAACAAACAAACAAACAACAACAACAACAAAAAAGAGTATTTAGTTGCCTATGTAAGTTCATATTTAAATTTATTTAATTATGTTATTATTATTATTATTATTATTATTATTATTATTATTATGATTTTAAGAGGCTATTTACCTACCGGTATCTGTAACACATGTTGTTATATCTCCCAATTTGCTCTTTAATATTCTGGGTTGTAAATTTTAAGAAATTATTATTTTGTATTATTAATTTGTGTAATGTTAAAAGTAACTGAACTGCACGCGAACACCAACATCTTGTTTATTCGGGTAATTAAATTATGTATCTCAAATAATGCATTCCACGTAAATAAAATAAAATAAATAATGTTAGTATAATAAGTTAATATTTCTTGGTTGAAATTTTGAAGCTGAATATCCGTTGCCGTCTTACGACTATTTTGTTTAATTTGTGATTAACCTAATCGTTCCAGTTTTACTCTCCCAATTCATATTTTGTTACTTTGATAATGAATATGACCAGTGCTTTAGCTGGATGGGAGGACGGCGTTATCCGAAATATATGAAATTTAAGATTTCAAAAATATACATTTCCATCTAGTTTCCGAAAACTATTTTGCCGGAATACTCTTATAAACTACGTATTTTTGACAAAACGCAACAAAAGTGTCCATTCTCTGTAGTAGGCCTACTTTTCTTTATGAAAATTAGATTGTAAAGGAAAGTCCCCCCAAATATATTTTCCAACTCAATTACTGTATATGACCAAGGCAGGAATGAATTAACAAAAATCTTGAATCTAGAAACATTCAATCAAGAATAGGTCTAACTAAATACCAAGAATAGACCACATTTAGAAAGAAAACTTCACCTGTTGCAAAATGTTGGTACTCTCCACCTCTCTCTTTTTTCGGATAAAGACTTTACTTTATAGTAATCTATTTTCTGATAAATTAAGATTGAATCAGACAAATGTTACATGAAAGCTTATAGACTAAACATATTCACTACATGTTAAGTATTATACCAATATTTATTACCTACATAGTTCATCACATCAAATACATATAATTAGGGGGCGGATTTCTATGACATGTCATATTTTTCCCCTTTGCATTATTTCAGGTTTCCGACTAATTTATACCCGATTCCAAGCATCCTGGTGAAAATGGAACGGCTTTTATTGTGCATATAACTGCATATTTAGGAAATTTTCAACTATTGTAGCATATTTAGTATGAATATGCATATTTAGGTCATAATTTTGGCTTATGTGTGTGCATTAAAGAAATTTTGAAGTTTCATATATTTTGTAAATTTTGCATTATAATGATACTTTCTGAGTATTTACAGATATTTTAAATAGTTAACATTTTTAATAACATGAATTGTAACTTTTAAAAAATACACACATTGTGTAAGTGGTAAAGTCATATTTTAAATCTTATTGGTCATATTTTAATGTTTTTAGGTCATAAATGCATGCATATATCCTATTTTTTAGGTCATAGAAATCCGCCCCTACATATAATAAATTTTATAATTATAGTATAAGTTCGATCATGTTTAAAGATCATTGGGTGATGTTGAGTACACAACGTGCAAGGTCTGAACATCTTATTCCTTTGGTAGAATCAAATAAAAAAAAATCAAATACCGTTTTTCATCAAAGTGACAGAGGTCATTGCCACCTGGAATAGCTATCTGATAGTTCTGCGAACCTTTCAACATATTTATTTCATAAGCACAAACTTAATCACATTGGTCATGGGCCACATAAAAGGTTACCAAATTAGGGGTACATGCGGCATGCGGTCCGCCATTGTAAACCTAGATTAATCTATTCGTCTTCTAATGTAATCGATCATACCTGTAGGTTTTGGAAATAACGTTGATGAGGTATCGTGCAATGTTTTCCTTAAGAATAATATTAAGTGGAATTGTCCTTTTTATATTCAGGCGTTGTAACGGTTAGCCTTCATGTTCTCTATACTTCTACTTCGGGTTCCGTGATTGTTTATTTTTTGCATCTAAGATATAGACTACGCATACACATTAAGCATAGTCTACTTCAGTTAGGTCCTCTACATTAGGACTAGATAAATAGCGGTCACCAAGAGAGTTAGGCGAATTAGTAGGCCTAATACGTTTCTTCAGCGAAATTGAAAGTTAGTGAGAATAGACAAGTTTGTATACCGCAAAGTGCTCTTACAGTTACGCTGTAAGAATTCGTTAATAGCTCGAAAATATTCCAGACTTTCAGCTTCACTGCACCTAGGCATTGCTTGTTCCGTTGATCGAACTAATTTTCATTTTTTTGGCCTTTATTTTTCTTCACACAATCCCGTGCATAGCGCGCGGCCTTCACCGGTAATCGAGCGGCCGATAACACCTACGGTTTTTAGCTACCTCCGCTACTTCCATCTCTCGCCGAAGATTCAAGTAAGAGAATATCCACATGTAAAGAAGAATTTCAGTATTAAACTTATCCATCCCAAAGTATATGTTGAAAATTCTGTTCTCTCTCATCCGACAATTACGTATAAATTGTATTTCGGCGGAACGACGAACTTTTTAAGTCTCTTGAATTCTGATGTTTGAGAAATCCCATCTTCCTGAGCTAAACGGCTAGGAAATATAAAAATATTAAAAGCAATTATTAAGAACCCTGTCGTCACAGTTGAGTCGTATATCTTTCGATTAGATTCAAACTAAAACACGAACGTGCATAGCTGTGACTAGCCTGTCCCTTGAAGGATGGAGTTCCATTATTGCAGAATTGGGCCTACTAAAGGTGTGATTACACTTACAGCAACCGGAAACTTCAGAGTAACGAGAAATCTGAGCTGCAATAGCGACCCAGTCGGCTTACATTGTCTAGGTCAGGAGCGAAGGATAGATTTTGGAAGCCTGAAAAGTCACTCTTGAATTTTTTTGATATGATTCTTTAAGCACTGGGATCTGACACATCTACCTGGTTTCTAATGTTTACATGTTAACATAATTCAGTTTACCCATCAGTTAAAAAGGAAGGAGTAATTTGTTTTGTTCGTGTCAAGTTTTTCAGCTTCGTGGCTCACCGTTTTATTTTTTCAGGGAAGAGCTGTCCTCGTAAATCATTGTCGATGGTTCATTTACTGTTAAATTTATCCAGTTGGTATCTGTGGTAAGAATAAGAGATCGATTTTAATATTCCACAGCAGCAGGGCTTTGTTTGGTATTCATTCATTTGATAGGTGCTTCCATCTTATTGATCTGGCAACGGGAGCGCGCAGTACCGATCAGCTGATTCCAGGCAAGTCGTCTGTCCTCGTCGCTCCCAGCTGCTCACGCCGGTTTCACCCCCTTCAGTTCGGCCGGAGCTCTTCTCCTGCCTGCAAGCCGCCCTTGCGGTGGTTGGGGGCGCAAACCCAATAAATCCAAAAAGTTGGATTTACAACACAAAACAAATGGTGTTTTTTAAACAGTGCTGGTTGTTGGATACGCCATGAGTTCCTTGACTGCTGGATGTTACTGCTCTACCATCGCAAGTAACAAGGGTTACTGTGAAAGAAAGGATGGGACCGGCGAGTAGTCGGGAGGACGATGAAGATCCAGCAGCGGTGGACAATGGTCTTGCTATAGCCGTCCCCGCCAAAACGTGTGGAGATCAAAATGACCAACAACAGAATCCTGAGGAAACGGTGAGTCAGTGTTCTTCATATATTCCCTCGCTGTATTTATCTATGTAGGTACATGTTGTCTTACAGTAGTAGCACTGTCAGGATGAGGTACCGGTATCTTCTTTGTCTTATAGAAAGTTATTTTGGTAATTGTAGTTTTTTTTGTAATAATATAACATCAGGAGAGTAATCATTATCGCTAACTTACTTTTAGATGCAATGACTGCAGGAATCAGTTCTCTTCATTGTTATATTTGAATATTTTTAGGTATGTAAGCCTAAGTTGCCATAATAATAATAATAATAAATATAGGAATCAGGTATCTTAACAGTAAACTGGTTTCCTTAGGTCTATTTTGGTATTCCTGAAGAACACGCAGTTCTTCTGGTTAGGTTAAGTAGAAACATAATATTAATGTATCTCCTATATCGTCTCTAACAAGAAAAGATTGGAGGTCAGGGATTTGGAAAACTCTAATACTGTACTACGGTTTTTTGAACTTTATTTTACCTAACCTAGCAAGTGATGAGTATTTATGAATTAGCTATTTTACTATCACTGGAGTTGGTAGTAGGGAACATGTCCAGTAATCTATTTTGCTTTGGAAATTCAATTTTCTATAAGAAGAGGTGGGCCTAACTTGTTCTGACATTTTTAGGTAATGAACCAGTTAAATAATGCAGGAAAATTCAATGGTAACCATGCCTTAATCCGATTATGAAAATACAATAACATGACTAGTTTTCCAAAGGTAAAAATTTCATTTGTGTAGCTTTATATTTGAGTCAAGTTAAGCATACACTTAATTATATTTTATAAAACAAGAATAAAATTAGTCATGGAAAATATTGAAAGGCCACGGATTCAGAATTTCTAGCCTCATTTGACCACTTGTGTACACAATGCTTAATCACTGTCACGTCCTCGTATTTCTGCATGTTTTTTAGTTTGTAAGTGGGAGGAGAAGTGTTTTTAGAGTTCAGATTCCTCTGTTTTACGTTCCTTTGTCTGATGACTTGTCAGGAAATCCACAGGCTTGTTCCTAAAATTGAATTGACATTAGCATATTATTGCCCTTTCCTCTCCGGAACTGTTTTATCACTCACGGCATTCCATTTAAGCACAAAATGTTTATTTTGTTACTGATTTATGTCCCCCAATTTAAGCCTCTGTTCTTTAATAGTAAAGAAACAGAAGAGACATACGTGAAATGCAGTAAATCAGCTTAATAACAGATAATAAATGAGTTCTCTGACGTATCGCGCTGATATGATGATACTGTTCTTTGTGTCCCTATGTTTGGTATCGAAGAAGCTATAAGAAAAATAAAATAATTAAATACGGGGATTGTTACACTGTGACCTACTTGTAATAAATATGTCAAGGTTACAGCCCTGGTGGAAGTAATAGCTAAACACTTTAGCATAGAAATTACATTAATGTAGGTACCGGTATACATGCCTAAATCAAATGGTTTTCCATAGTTCACAACGTGCACCGGCATGGTTCATTTGTTTTGAGGGTGAAATCGCGGAATTTAAAATGAACTGAAGTTCAGCATTTGCAGTTTAATAATGACGAGCATGACACATTTTGTAAATGCAATTAAAATAAGCATAAAAAGGGTTCGTTGCTGGTCTGTTCTCCAAGCTCCCAACTTCTTAAGCCTAACAGTTTTTAGGTGAATAGTGCCAATTTAAAAACTATAAAAAGATTTCTACATCATTGTGAATAATTAGCGATATTATTTGTTGAAAGAATGGAGTAGAAAAGGAACCATCCAGGTGTTTCCATCCCGAATCTGCACTATTAATAATTTGTCTTGCATGTTATATTCTTCAAATTCAAAATAGAGTTAATTTTATTTATTTATTTAGCCTGGTAGAAATGAAACCAGGTCTTCTCTTTCCATTTACCAGGATTCCAAAAACTATCATTAGAATACAAAATCACATTACAAAAACAATAGGCACTAAAGTTAACATATGAAAATACATAATAATTAAATTTAAAATAATTACAATTCAATAAAAGCACTGTAGAATAATAAAAAAATGAAATCTAGCACTTATGATTTTTTTAGATTATTTACATCCTTAACTAGTTAGAACTATTACTTTTTTATGTACAAAGCATTAATCCTGAGTTAGGTAACGAATTACTGTTGTACAGTATGAATTTGGCTTTCACTGTAGCCTATGCATAATTTCATGATGCGCCCATTTTCTGTATTCATTCATTAAACCTTTTTAATATGCTTAGCTTAATGTTAAACATTCAGGAAAATGCATTTGTCCACATGACAGATGACTTAATTGTAATAACAACGAAAGTAACAATTCTAATAAAAATAATATAATTGTATTAATTATGTATTTATGTTGATAATAATAGGCCTGCGAGTAAATAGTTAGAAAGCACGATAGTGGTTTGAAAACAATGAGTTTTGTTCTGGGTGTATCGGCTACTAAGCAAGCTAAGGCTCTCTGACCTTGATTTTCTTCCCCTTTGCTTCCAAGTCAAAATCAGGCTGAGGGAACTGGTTATGTAGAGGGCATATCTTTAACGATGACATTCCAGTGTCAATTAGGATCGAATGAACAGTACAAATCAAAGTCTGTGTTTTAATATAGCGACAAACACGATTCCTTGAATGGGGGGGGGGGGCAATATTGTTACCGAGATCTATGAGAGGTAGGCTGGAATTAAAAGTTTTAAGAATCATTAACCTAATTAAAGCAGTGGTTCTCGAATTGTGCGACGCATACCCCTGGGGGTTGTATAATGAGTTTTTCTGAGTACATTTCCATTTCAAAGATCACACTTTAGGAAATTACTTTATGAACATTCCCTTCGTGAAAGATAAATAGCTATGTCATTAGTTTTAGTCTAAAAAGTTTTTAGAAGCCTAAAGTTGCAATAACGAGGAATCTGGTATTCTGATTTTCTTGGTGAAGTTAGTAATAGGATACCTGACTAATTGAAGAAGGTATGTTTATGTGCAAGTAATCATGCTATCACTTTTGGAATCGGCGATTTTAATTCCTAGCTGACGACTCAGTGAGAAAATTCCAGTTTTAACATTTCAAATCGGGGAACCAGAATCACGAAGTGAAAGTTTACAAGAAAACCCTCTCAAGAAAATACAGGCTAGAAGGAGTGTAACTATGTATATTTATCAGCTTATTCCTTCAATAGAAAAAAAAACATCCATTACCATATTTGTACCTAGTGACTGCTTTACCCACAAAGAAAAATATTGTCCCTAAACTTAAACTGTGCTTTACAAAAAGTATTAATCGTACTGTTGTTGTTTCATACATTAGCAGAGGAAATATAAGGAATAGAATTTCCCTTTCCCTATTTTAATAAAGAAAGCACTCATCATGCACATTAAATACAAAAGTTATGTGGACCATAAAATCCACGACCTAGGGCAACGTCGGAGCCCGCAATGTATCTTATGTATAATGCTATAATATATTCCTGTCAAACGCATGACAGATACTATTGCCACCCGGAAGAATTTATCTGGAAGACACTGTTGCCATTCTTTCGAACTATGAGCCTAATTTTGTCGTAAACTATAAACATAGGCTTTATAAACTGTACAGTATGCATTAATATGACAGGCGGTTATTTAGTGAACTACCTTGTTCACTTCAGTTGTAAATACAACTTAGGGACGTGTCGTTAATTTATATTTAATATATCTTAATTCCTGCAGAAGCAAACAGGGAACAGGTTTTTCCAAACTTAATAGGTTTTCTGAAAATTCCATTTCTTAGTCTGTCTTCAGGATATTCCTTTCGGTATAAAAACGCTGATGCTCTAATATGAGAGCGTCTTACTTACAATAGAAACGCAACGAGAATTCCTTTCATTATTCATTATCCCCTTACGGATCATCACAATCTATTCTGACGACCACACACCACCCCTGAAAACCCTGTAATATGCAACGAACAATAGTGGCGTGCCAGACACAATTTGAGGACCGTTTTGACAAAACTCAACATATGCCAAAACAAAAATTGTTCAGGAGAAGGTTTCTTTAGTTTTTATTAACATATAGAAGATAGAAACCGTCTATCTTAAGGCTTCGAAATGAGTTGGTTATGTTGACTTTTCTTATGTTCTTTTTTTAATCATCTTAAAGATCTCATTTCAAAGCACCTTCTTCTTCTGCCTCTCATGGATTAGGCCATATAACCTGTTCCGGCCTCCCTCCATCTTAGCCTTGGTCTTCCTGGATCTCTCCGGCCTGTTGGTACATACTGCTGTATTTTCTTAGGTATCCTGTCTTCTTCCATCCTTTGCAAATGACACCTCCAATTTGTGCCATGTTGATCTATTTTGTCATGAATAGCAAATATGTTTAGTTCCTTCCTTATGTCCTCATTTCTGATCCTATCAGCCCTTGTACATCCTTTTATTGATCTTAAAAACCTCATTTCTGTTGCTTGGATTGCACTGTAGTCTCTTCGCCTCATAGTCCATGATTCACTACCATATAATAATACTGGAACAGCCATTACTTTATAAAACCTGAGTTTTGTGTCTATGGTTGTTGATTTTAGTGTTCTGCGTATCGTTCCACACATCATCTGGTATCTACTCAGTTTATTTCTTATATCTTTATCCTGGTTAAAGGATATGTCACATCCCAGGTAATTAAAATTTTGGACTTGATCTAAGCATTTATTCTCTATAACTATTTTTGCTTTTTTTTGATATTTTTCATGAAATGCCATGAAATGCACCTAAAACCATTAAAACACCAATTTGTCAAAAAATGGAAATGTTGAGTTTTGTCAAAACTGTCCTCAATTAGGAGCTATAACTTCAAGAAGTGTAGGGTACCGTGATTCGGCAACAGCCTTTAAAATTTTGTCATGTTATTTAATATAAAGATAAAATGTATCTCTATTATAATTTAAATATTCTGAATGTTGATTATTTGTTACATATAGTCATATAAACACTCAATTGTGCATTCCAGTTAAGTACTACGCAATTCAGATAGTACAAGGTTGATCCTACACGCGATGCTGAAATATTAAATGAATGAAATGCAAACGGCGGTGCTGAACACGTAGTTATTATTCCCATTTTCTTGGCAAAAGAGGTCTCCGTTCCACATTTTTATTATTAAAACATAGGGATCACGCAATTAATTGATTACTAAAAAACTAAGCATACCTATAGTAATTGAATTTTAGATATCTAAATAGTATGGGTAATTGTAACAACTGAGTCGCTACAGAATATTTCATAAAAATGTATTTACATTTAAACCACAGGTACATACATTTAAATCAACATTTGTTAGGTTCCTGGTATGGGATGGTATGTGATCTTGGGTCCTGGGAAATCGAGGGCGGAGAGATGTCTTCACCCTCACTTGAAGAACTGTCATCCTGGGGTGTGGGCATATTGCATTTCCTCCTGTAGAAAGTGCACAAAACTGAGCATTTCAGCCCAGCTGCAGCTCCAGCTGCAGCCCCCAGAGTAGCACATTTTGCACTTGCACGAGATCAGTTGCAGAAGCGTCTGATGTGCTCGTTCAGCTTCCATTGTGATTGGTGTAAGCCCCAACTCGTTCAACTTCCACCCACATTCCGTGGGGGTTTTATCCGCCCCCCAACCACTTTTGACCTGCGAAAGAGTAGAATGTAAATTCATTATTGTATAATACTTCAAAGCACACATATGGTGTACAATGAGATAGTATATATATATTTTTTGGGGGGGGGCGCCTTCCACCCCCGGAGTACCTGAGCCATATCTCCGGTCCAACAACCTATTTCGCATTTGTTCTACGATTGTCGCGTCGCCTTCTCTTGATCATAGAACACAGGGAAAATGTTTGATGAATTGACTTTGGCATTTTATTCATTCAATTTTAGTGAACAACGAAATTTAAGAACATAATGATAGGAAATGTACATAGACATACCCGGTCCTACGTTTGTAAAACACAATATTAGTGGCCGATCATCCCCCGACATAATCACAGTATCCTCCTTATGACAATCAAAGAGATGCTGTTTGATGATACATCAGGAATGTGCCAACATTTCACTTATTGAGAATTTGCATTCCTCACTGTTTTCCTCCAAGTATAAGTTGATTCTATCCAAAGCATTTTGTACAGATTCCATTTTTCAATCTTGGTGTAACACATTTTTTTGCGAATATAGCTGATTACAAATACTTTCATACCTCAACAACCATAAGAGTTAGAAATTTTAATCGTGAACTATTTTGTAACTATTAAAGCGCGCTTTCAGAAATATTTTGTTTTCTTGAACACAAAATTTTTCATATGAAAATATGAGTTTGAAATTCGGGTAAATTTTTCCAAAAAATAAATAATAACTTTTTGGGCCAAATTTTATGAGACGGAAGTGATTGTAAACATTCAATTTTGTAATGTTCAAACCCGCATGTGATTTGTCTGTGAGGAAAATATCAGGGTATAAAAATACATCCCTTATTTCTAAACTGGCCTCAAATATTATTATCATTTTATAACTATTGAAGCTTGTTTTCAGAAATATTTTGTTTTCTTCAACACAGAATTTTTCATATCAAAATATGAGTTTGAAATTCGGGTAATTTGTTCCAAAAAAATCACTTTTTGGGCCAAATTTTATATGAGAAGGAAGATATTGTAAACATTCAAATTTGTTATGTTCAAACCTGCATGTGATTTGTCGTGAGGAAAATATCAGGGTCTAAAATTACATCCCTTATTTCTAAAGTGGCCTCAAATATTATAGTTTTTCAGATTTTGACTATTTTTGGGCTTAAATATCTCTGATGGTTACCCTTCAAAAAATCTGAAAAATTGCATAAAAGAAGCCTTTCATGTGCCTAACACACAGTTAAAATTTCTATATCTAAATATTGAGATATTGATCGAATGGATAGCATATTATCCATCAAACCCAATCGTGGGGTCAGGTATGGCTCAGGAAAATAGATTTTTCTATCTTTAAACCATTGCCCTCTTTCGGAAGAAAATTAAATCAGTCAAGTGCCGAAGAATTTTAGCATGCTAAATAACTCTGTATTTTGAAAGACCGGCCGTGGTCAAAATTGTCTACAGTTTCATGTGCTACCAATCGACCTGGAATAGCAGTCCCCTCTTTTCGGGTTATTCAGTTTGCGAAAGTTTGACCCCTCATTATTGTTAACCTTCAGGGAATGTGTCATGTAGTTATCGGAAATACGAGATATAGGGATGCGAGTTATCGAGAGCTGTGAATTGCAGATTGCACTTGTAAATATTGCAGAGTTAGAATTTGTTGCACGAAATAATTGTAAGTGGTTGTATAGGCACGCCGCAAAACTTGCCTGTCGGAGAAGTTGCCGCTCGATCACGGAGATTCTACATTTTATTCTGGCTATGGTCTTTCTTGTTAGGGTGTGTATCACCAGGAGATTATATGCACAAGTATAACCAGGATTGCTATTCCTACATTAACAAAGGAAATAGTAATCTTCATAACCTACCCTAAAGTTTAGTGGGAGGACCGGCGTGTCATAACAGGTATGGACGCGATCCATGCCAGCTAGAATGTAGGAAGTATTGGGTGTATTTCAAACAGCTTCAATCCAGGAAGTACGAGTTAAGGGGGGGGACATACAGCTTTCGATGAAATTCAATGGTGAGAAATGTGTGAATTTCATTATTTTTTTGTCAGCAGTGAATTGCTCTGCAGTCTTGCAATCTGACATACTCTTTATTGACTATTTCTACAATTGCGTAAAATTTTTAAAATTAATCAAATTGTTACAGTTACGGGTAATTATCGTTTCAAAATGGCTGCCACGTTTCTAGCACTGAACAGCCGCTTCCCTGATAACTTCCACAAATATAGATATTTCTGAGTGATTATTTTTCTGTGTGTTTGTTAATGTCGTGTGAAGAGCATAATCTAGGATCTTTGAAATATCTTCAGTATAAGTATTTTTTTTATCATTTTTTAAATTTTCTTTTTCGTTAAATAATATACATTTAAAAAAAAAAAAAAAATATATATATATATATGGTCGTTACCGATCTTCGTTGTCACATCCTCAGAAGGTGCCTAACCCAAATATAAACTTTTGTGTTCATACGATTTTATGTTCTGGAGCTAGGCTGTTCACAGACAGACAGACACACACACACACAGACATGCAGTTCTGAAAATAGTATTTTTGGATTCAAGGGGCCTCAAAACGTGTAGATGAGTTAAGGCTCAACTTCGAATTTGGGGTGGAACACAATACTTCCCCTTCCTATAGTACCAATGGTACTGGCAGAGGAAGTAAAAAACAGACCACTGCGAGTCGTAAACCAATGAATCAAGATAGCAACCGAGCAAGGCCATTTTCAAAATTGAATACGGTCTTGTTAATAGGTTACGTTGGATGTGCACGGACACAAAATTCCAAATATATTAGAGGTGTTTTGAATCATATTGAAAGCCCATCCTACAAACAATAATATAATATATTTTTTAGTACACGCTCTCTAAAACAGCTGCTTATCGGACTGGTAACACGCCGAAAAATTGCATTTTAGCAACCAAGGCCGCTAAAATTACATAAAAGTGCATTCAAAATGCACTTTTATCGGCCTTGTCCTTTAAAGTCGTCATGGCAATCTATAAATAAAGCCCAGATGGCATTGGCCAGTCACACCGACTTAACAGGATTTACGCATATAATTGGTCATAAAACAACAAATTTAAGCCAACACGTTTCTTTATGATAATCAGAAACTTTACCAGGATTTTTCGCAAAACACGGTAGCCCACTTCATCACATGACAAAAAATATAAGCCAACAACTTTTCACATTTTGGTTCACATGAAAAACATTCCTTACCATGGAAGCAACAGCATTTAAATGCCGTAATATATCCCTTCTCATAGTCTACTTCTGCCGTGAAGTTGCTGACAGCAGCTCCAATTCAATGTTTCTGGCTTAGATAATCTATTTAACAACTTTAGAAACATCTCTTTATCGCCATCTCTTGATTTTATAAGTGGGGTATTTTCTCTGCTTGATGTTTTCATTTATGTTTAAAATATTCATAAGAAGTTTTGGTCATTTCGGATACTTTTTAAGATTCAATGGATTTGTAGTTCGTTATCATTTTGATAACTACTACCTCGTGAAGTGTATACGTAACGTCCAGACTAGGTGGGAAGCTTAGTTGAGTGACTAATAAAGTGTGATGGGAACGTGTCGAACTGGAGGCGATCGATCAGCTGGTTATCCGAGCTTGAATGTTTGGATTGCCTCGTAGATCGCATATGTCGCAGCAACCCTCTTATTGCTCTTTACCCACGATCCTTCCGGGTCAACAATAAATACAGTAAAGTTATCATCTAGAAACAGCTATGACAACAGAATACCAGAAGCAAATATAGTAAATATAGCATTCTCGAAGGATCAAGTATACAAGTATCTGTATAAGAACAAGTCGCTGAAATACCCTATTTGATAAAATTTTACATTCCCTAAAATTTTATTTTCGGTATTTTTCGTTCGTTGCCATAATATCTTCTGTGTATTGAGATCTTCTATTCACCAAGATATTTCGTTCGTTTAAGTCTACTGTTCACTAACTTGTGATTAAGTAATTCCTCTTGTTGATGTAAGCATAGTTCCCCATCCTGTATGTTTAAGATTTTTTTCTAGTTCTGGTACCCAGAAGTTTATGCTATTAAGACACAATATTTTAAAGATTTATCCGATTTCAAAGTGCTATGCTTTTTAAGAAGTGAACTTAAGTATTGAGATAATTTTACAACATTTCTATACATATGACAGTTTGTCAGAACCATGCTGTCGTAGAACAATGTCCATTTTTGGTGATTTTGAGTTGTATCTCTGACTGTTGTTTAGTGCCAAACGATCTTAATAATAAAATTAAAGAAATAGCTAAAGCCATTGTAGTACGTCTCAGTCTACTAGTCAAGAAATATCCGCACATTTGTTTAATCTTTTGTAGGTTGACTTTACCGCTTTGTGCTCGCGCACGTTGACATTTTGTTCATTTGTCTTCGCTTGTAAAATGTTTGACCGTTATGACTCCACTGAGTGTTGCTTTGTTGCACATTAAACATGTCTGCACCGCTCAGCGTTTGCACCAAAGAAGAACAGCGTGCTGAACTAAAGGAAACTGTGCATAGGCCTACGTGGCTTGCTACTCAGCCGAAAAACTTATTTTTTGAGGGCATTAGGAAGCTTGTGCAACGATGGATCAAGTGTATTGAGAAACAAGGGGGCTATATTGGAAAAATGAGGTAATTTAAAATTTTGTATTGTTGTTGCAGTAAATTTAAAAAAGAGAGTACGGATACTTATTGACATATAGATACGACTTCTTCGATGGATTTCTACTCTGGCATAGGCCTACTTTCAGACGACAAAAACGGATCGCTGCACGCTGAAAAATTCTTTTCTGAATGTTAAATTTATAAAAATAATAGGACTTTGCTTCCATAAATATTCTCCCAGGTCAGCTGAATTTTCTTCCAAAATTTTGTTTTACAATTATTTTTGAAATCGAATTATGTGACAAAAACTGTATTTTGTGGAAACAAACATTTTCTCTTGTCATACTATTTTAAAATAGTTTATAACATATAGTAATCAAATTGTGATAACCAGGGCCCGGAATGTGATGACCTAAAATACTTAAACAAATGAGTTATAAAATTACGTGAGAATACAAAAAAAAATCCAAAAACTAAAAAGAGACCCAAAAATGTGTATGAAAACATTACTCGTAGCTTATTCACTAGACTTGTGCCTAATCTACATTTATGTTGTTGGCCTAATTATAGGCTTGTAATTAGTTACTTGCATGTGGTTAAATGCAAACAGCAAACACCGTATTTCTATGTAAATTAAAATTAAACAAGATTTATTTATTTCTCCTTATTTAGAGTTCCGATAACAGGCTATTGAATGTAAGTAAATTCAGAAACCCTTTATGTAATGCAAGAAACAACACAAAATGAGAAGATAATGACTTTAATTCTTTTAAAATTACCTAAAATATGAAATGGAGAAAAAAGGCCGTAAAATGGGCAAAAATTTAACTAATATGGCATTAAATTTAAAAAAAATACCCAAAAATAAAAAAAATAGAGAAAAATGACCTAAAAATACAATTTTCTATAATCTAGGAGTCATGAGCAGAATATCTTCACTACTGGGCAACGTCCATGAAGTGCCAGTTAAAAGATGACATGTCATCAAAATCCGTGCCCTGACGATAACTATGATAACCTTCATGGATGCTCTTTCTAAGCGATAAGCCAACTGGTTATTATTATTATAGTGCGACTCAAATTTAATTTTGGCGCTTGTCTAAATTACCTATAAAGTTGGATAAGCCTGTTCGATACTATTGCATTTAACTACGTTTTAGCAAGAAGTCCGAAAAGAACCTGTTGTAGGTTTATATAAGCGATGCGTTTTCCATGTCGGAAAAGTTTGATAGAAATGCACAGGAACCTGGATTCAGAATGAGAATAAAAAGTTCAAGGCTGCTAGGGAGTTGCAAGCAGCAATTACTGGGCTCGGAAATCACTAGGCTGCCATGCTGCATGCGAGGCGAGTGAAATGAGTACTTTGCTAGTACATGACGTGATGGAGTTGAACGCTAAATAATCAATTCCTACTTACGTGACCCGTCTGCATACAGCGTCAGGACGTCTGATCGTGTGATTCACGCTGCATCAGGCGACAATTGTGTCATATACACTTGATGTAAGGAAGTAAATTCACACACCTTTCAAACAACGTTCGGATATTTAAAAAAAAAGAGTGCGTGGAACGCCACGCGACAGAAGTGAAACTTGTTTTAATTTTTATTTTTTTTCAATGTTTGATTATTGGGTTTTTGGACTTTTTTAATTTTGGATTTTTAAATTTTCGATCTTTGAATTTTTTATTTTTTGGATTTTTAAATTTTGGATTTTTGGATTTTTAAATTTTGAATTTGATTATTTTTTAAATTTTGGATTTGATTATTTTTTAAATTTTGGATTCTTGGATTTTTTAATTTTTTTTTTTTTTTTTTTTAATTTTGGAAATTTTCCTAATCACTGAGTTGATTGTTTTCTGTGCAGTCCGTTCCGTCACACCTCACTAATTTCGTGACGATTTTTAGTGTGACACTAATTTCGTGACAATTTTTGAGCGTGACACAAGCTCTGGATTTACCCTTTCCGCGGCTAAAGAAGTTTCACTTCAAAAATGCTTTCTTGAAAAAAAAAAAAATCGTCCTTGTTGTCTTTGGCTCAGTGTGAGGTTCGCATCGGAAAATATAATGTGCTGCTTTATATGCCCAAAACTACAGTGTGTTTCACGTACGAATTGGCCAATCATGCGGGTTGCGTCGCGGCAGCGACAGCTCTAACTCCCGAGCGATCGGGTGAAATACGTAAGTAAAGTCGCTAACGGTGTAATGATTCAGGTTCTCACGAATACAGTATAAATTACAATGAAAACAACCACGTACCTCATCATAGATGTTGGAAATGCCCTCCTCTTGCATCCACACAACAATGATACCTTTTTATGAAATTTTCTTTTAAGAGCATAAGTTCAACTTCCGAGAGAGATTTAATCTCTTTCAGTTACGTAGATATTTCACCCGAGCTTGAAGATGAAAAATAAAGTGTATAGGTCAAGCCCCCCATACATTAGAAGAACTTAAATTCAATAATCACAATAGAAATTAACTCTTATCTTGGAAGCTGAACTTATGCTCGTGAAAGAACATTTCCTAAAAAAGGTGCCAGTGTTTTGTGGATGCAAGAGGAGGACATTTTCAACATCTCTTGTGATGAGGTACGTGGTTATTTTCATTGTAATTTTAACTGTAATTGTGAGAGTCTGGATCATTACACCGTTAGCGGCTTTATTTGCATGGATATTTCACCCGATCGCCCGGGAGTTAGAGCTGTGGCCGCCGCGTCGCAGAAACCCGCATGATTGGCCAACTCTTACGTGAAACACACTGTAGTTTAAACTTTGGTTGCGAACTGTATGGTAAACAATTGTATTATGGTAACTGGTACCAGTCTCAATGCAAAATACTTCTTTTAAACGTTTAAAACTTTTTTACTGACAGTCACTACATTTTTGATAACCTGAATTACCTTGTTGGAGCACTTTCAACTGCATAGGCAGCCGCCTTCAGCAACTGACTAGCATGTTACCAAAGTTGAGGTCAGGAAATTGTTTGTGTATGTTGTTGTCGTTCAGTATATGTGACCAGAACGTGTAGGTGAGGAAGTTGTTGGTGTAGTATTTTCTCGTGCAGTATATGTGACCGTAACGTTGGCAACATGGGAGTCAGTTGCTGAAGATGACTGCCTATGCAGCTAAAAGCGCTCTAGCAAGGTAATTCACATGATCAAAAGTACTAGTGAATGTCAGTATAAAAGTTTACAAGTTTTAGTTTATATTAAATTACATCACTACAAAATGAACAAAATTCAAAACCCTTTTCCATAAGACAGGCTTAAATGTATTGATTCCGAAAATTTACGTGAAATGTTCCAATTATGTAAATATGCGATCTGTCGTAGAAAACTCTAAAGAAAAACTTCACTTATGTCATGTTGAAGTTCTATAACGGTTTTCACACAGGTAAGTATTTTAATAGAAAATCTTTTAATAAAAAAATTAGTCGGTTTTTGAAGATGCAAGGCACCATTACTTGTAATGGTAACATGGTAACATTTACGACATTTTAACTCTTGGAAAGTCTTTAAACTTCGGAGTAACTATAACTATAGCAATTACGGAAGAAAATGTGGGAGACGTTGATCTTGCATCAAACAAGTCTAGCCTAACGTTACAGGATACGATCGCAGGGCATTTATTGAAAGCTCATTAAGGAAAACACTTCTTTAACTCTTGCTCAAATCTATCGCAGGGCATTTATTAAATACTCATTCAGGAAAACACTTCTTTGTTTAACTCTTGCTCAAATCTACCGCAGGGCATTTATTGAATACTGTTACTCATTCAGGAAAACACTTCTTTGTTTAACTCTTGCTCAAATCTATCGCAGGGCATTTATTGAATGCTCATTCAGGAAAACACTTCTTTGTTTAACTCTTGCTCAGTTCTATCGCAGGACATTTATTGAATGCTCATTCAAGAAAACACTTATTTGTTTACCTCTTACTCAAATTTACCGGTATTCGAATGCAAATTTTCAGTGTTTCAGTCTCTGTTTTTTTATTTTTAGCCTAGGTCTTTTCACTGCTTGGAACAATGAACTTTTTCCTATCAACTTTTTCTTGTTATGAATTAAAAGTAGAATTCAAGAATTAAATACAACATGCTTTTGAAATTTTATCAGTGGAGTTATCGGAAAATACAGTTGTTCGACCAGATTCGGGAAGAGCGAAACATGGGGTTGCGAAAATTTCACGGTTATGGAAGTTATTATTTCAGACGTCATAGAACCTATGGCTGTCCGGGTTTAGCCGCGTCACTTTATTGAGTTCTCAATAAAGTGACGCGGCTAAACCCGGACAGCCATAGTGTTTTAAATTGTGACTCCGGCCGCGGAAGCCTACGTATTCGTCATAGAACCTAATAAGCATATTGTAATCCACCTTTTGTATGTTGTATTATATTCACAGTCCTGAAAAAAAATAGCTTTATCTTAGTACCGGTAGAAGCAGTGATAGTTTTTCAGTACCTTAGGCATTTACTGACTTCACTGTAATCGAGAAGATAAACACTTATCAGTAGCTAGAGGTTTTAACGTTCTAAGCTGTAGAAAAATTCTGGTAGAGGGGAAGGGAAGACCTGATGGTCTTATCTCTACCAGGCTACATAAATAATTCAATAATTTAATTTCATAAAGAATATAGGAGATGATTTTTTAACAGTGGAAATACATTTGTAGAGCCTACGAAAGCAAAAACTTTTTACCACCTTCATCTCATACTACTTGGATATCCAGCATATCCCAGAGCAAAATGAATATGCCTGAATAATATCGAGTGATCTCCAATTACCGGTCTAAGTTGGGTTTTATTATTATTTTTTTTTTATGAATCTGGGAAAACTTTATGCATATTGGATTACGGTTCAAAATATTTCAAGAAGAAAGTTGACGTTCAGATTATTCTAACGATTCAGCATGCAATAGGCACAGCAAAGTTAACTAAAATAATTTAATTACGAATGATCAAATGAGCCTGAGACAATTTTACCGTTATTATCTGTCTCTTTTTTATGACAATACATATTTGAATTTTGAACATTTAAAACACCATTTAAGATCGGTAGATGGAAACTACATTCAGTTCTCACTATTATTGAGGCATGTGCCATGATATAAAAAAAAATCCAGTTTGCCTGAGATATGCTAGGTATCTAACCAATATAGAGTCCAAGTGCCATAATCTTCCTCTGCTTCAGTGAGATTCTATAGACGTGTTGCCTCAGATATATAGATGATGTTGATATTTACTGTTTAAGACGCTACAGAATCTGTGCATAACAGACCGACGAACTTTCAGACAGTCATATAACTTATTTACTATCAATTTTTGTTCAAGAATAGCGTTCATCCGCATTCTAGAATATGACGATACGTGAGGTCACGAATCCCATTAATGTTCTGTATGAAGCTGAAAATTTTATAGGATATTGTAGTAGGCAGAAAGACAGTGCACCTTTTGCACATTGTATTGTCTTCACAATCTTAGAGGATAAACTGTACATTGTTAACAATAGTTGGTTTTGAAAGTGTTTGTATACTTTTGAGTACATTGCATTTAATGTCTCCACTGTATCCACGAAGTTGATCACTTAGCAGTAGACGAAGCACAATTTTTATAAAATCACTCTAGAAATATTACTTTAGTTGACACAGTATTAGAGCGATAAATTTTTGAGGTGTAAGTTATATCTGACCTTTTTTGTTAAAGAACACACGACCTACGACTCGACCTATCACAGCAATATCAGTCTGAACGTTAAAAGGATTATATAGTCTTAAGTCAGTAAAAAAAACTATTTATTAAATTTTGAAAGGAGTCATTTTATCTTACGGCTACTCATTTCTGCCCTTAAACAGAGAATAAAGTTTATGAATGTCAAGATAAAAATGAAAGTTGCAGATCTTACTGTAACAGATCAATCTGGTTTCCTGTAGGCTGGATTCTTGATTCTTTGTCGATAGTCCTAGGTATGGCTTAACATGGTGTCACCACATTTTGCATAGTGATCGATTCAATTTCAATCGATTTATAATAACAAATATATGTTTTAAATCTTTTTCATTGAGGAGTTGAAAACTGTGTCACATTCTATCATAATAGGAAGCCAATACTGTAGAGAAGACTGCGATAAGGTAATTAATCAGTAGCAAATAATTGCCGGTTTATGTAGGTATGGGAATTTCAAAATTAGAATGAAATATTCTTAAAATATTTGAAACAGCAAATGCTGCAAATGTACGTTTGATACTGAACGGTTCTAAGAAAAATGCTGTGCAGTCGAAGGACAATGTTATGCATCTGTCAGTATGAACAGTAGGCTACTTATTCGAACTATAAAAAATGCGTAATTGTCTTAACTCCCTGTGGTCTTTGAAGAGTTTTGAGATGGCTTATCGATGTTTCGCTACAATTTTGACACTTGTAGTTTTATGAAAGATTCAGCCTACTTTATTAATTAATTTGTAAGTGACTGATTATTTTCTTCTTCGTATATTTTATCACTTGATATGCTTTCAGATTGTTATGTTAAAGTAAAATTAATAAGTCGTGAGTTCTTTAACATATTTACTTGTTTGGTTTCAAAGTTTGATGGTCTATTTCTAATACCCCGTGTAATAGATATGTAGTGAAATAGAGTAGTAATCCCGATATTTTACCATGCTCCTTGCCATCTAATATTTAAGAGGCCCCACACACTGTCGTCATTTAATATTTGATATTTTTCAAGAACTAATCAATTATCGTGCGGTGAGCGACAACTAAGTCTTCGTGTGTGGGACCTCTTATGTTGTACAATGCTATGATCGTAAGACAGTTTCATTCTTCTTCCATAGGTTGACAAATTTTATTTTTACATTGGTACAGATGCTCCGGTTTCCACGACTATCAAAAGGGTAAGTCCCTGAATAAGTAAATAATTAACCAGCACGTTTCCATAAGTTAGTTTTAATAAAGAAAATATCTGCATAATTTCGCTTCCTCAATTTAACTGCTAGCATTGCTTGCTTCATTGAAAAGCAAGGGATAAGCTGTCACATTTACTATTTTTGTAAAAAAATATGCACGTGTTATGTCTTCGTGGATTATTAGCCTTGTTACTATTATTATGTTGAAGCTTGCAGTCATCTTTCTAAGCCTTCACCACTAGGCTA
The DNA here is from genome assembly GCA_964059195.1 of Ectobius pallidus. NCBI lineage: Eukaryota > Metazoa > Arthropoda > Insecta > Blattodea > Ectobiidae > Ectobius > Ectobius pallidus. The sequence goes on from CAXKWD010000005.1 coordinate 123,219,833, forward strand.
TATCCTGATAATGGGGACAGACCTTAAGGTGACCGAAAGCTCAAACAATGATATCAACATGGCCGATAAATCACGAAATCATAATCACAAATGAGAGGTGAGAGAGCCTCAACTTTTACATCATGCCTGCTTACCTTGGCTGAGTCTTGCATTTTAATTTTTTTTACATTGACAGTAAACACGTTTGCTTTGGCGTTGCTAGAAATACGTTTTTAAAGCTAACCTTTTAATGTAAATATTAATTTTTTTCCCCTCCAAGTGCTTGGCGCAATAATTCAGTATAACTTACAAGCACATTTGTAATGTCACAAACTTTCAGGATTAGTTTAAAAACACCTCAGTCGAAAGTTTTAAATTGAAACCGTTGTTCGTCGATAGAGGTCTTATATTATTAAAAGAGTATTATTAAAAGAGTAGGGAACCTTGCCAACATAAAGGCATACATCACAGGAAGTGGATGAAGTAAACTAAGGCCTAGATAAACTGATTTATACATTTTTACATAGTTAGTGCAAGGGGTTGGGTTAATTGCTATTTTGGAATGAAGAGTATGGTTCCATTTCTTGGGTAGCTCGTTCGCGGGATCTGACTCCATTATTTTGATCTTTGTAGAGTCTTGTAAAAATTCTTGTTTACGAGATACTTTTGAGGACTTCCCGGCAAGAATCCTAGTTGTCTTGGGCATTGGGCAAGAGATAGTTGACCGGATGTGATATACCTTATTGCTACGTTGGCATGCTTGTATTGAAGTTGGAGACGCTTCTTTGAACACGTACTGTAAATTTTGTATTCACAGCTCGAAAGTAGCTTGATTATTAAATTATTCAACTTTCATAGGTATCCCAGATTAAGTTTGGTTCTAACTTTTGTCTGAAATTGTAAATTTTCCTGTTATCCTTTTCATTCTAATCTCATATAACTTACACACTATAGGCCTACTTGAGTTTAAGTCTCTTCAGCGAAGATGATTAAAAAAAACTAACTTAATATTTGAGTCATTGGCACTATCTCAGTTAGCGAAGGAATTTGACATAAGTTGGTGATGCTGGTCGATTGCTTTAATCTCGTGTCTCTCAGCCTTTTTATAGAAAGGAATAGCTAGTTCGCAAAATTGCCTTCTTTTTCGGATTTAATTTGATCTGGCTGGTTTATTCAAAACTCAAATTGTACTGTAGAAACTGGAACTACTTATGCTATACAGTCTAGATTGAGTTGTTCTTCTTGGTGATGGCATTATCAGTTCTGGAGCAGATTGCATTGTTCATTGTCGTATAGGTTAATTAAAATAAATTAGTAAAATATATTAATAATTTACATTAAGTCGTATGTCGATGTTTCTAATAAAAGTAATTTACTTTGATTCAACTTAATTTTTCTACAACATAACTTTAGTAACATAGGTTCTCTGAAGGTAAGGTACATGGGATGTTTATTCTTGGCTGGAATGCTTTATGAATTTTCTATTACACCTTAACGCTTTCGCTGGCTTGATTCGCCCAATTTCATTAAATATATTATGCTCAATTGCTAAAATATTTCCAGGTTGTAAGTTCTTTAAATAAAAAGAGAAACTTGACTTGTACTAAAGGATTTGTAGGACAGGCCGCCATTGCATTGGTTTGAATTCGCAATATATTAATGAAGATGACCTTGCATGAAGTTCACTTAAATTTCTTTATAAAATTCCAATTGAACTTTTCTTCTGCACAGCTGTCAAACTTTTCTTGGTAACATATGGTCTTCCTTTATTTCGAAGATAATTTCTCACTTAAACTTTTTAACTTTCATAATCTTAAAACTTATTAGCTTTATCTTCAATATAAAGTAAGATATATGAACTGTTTTAAGTAAAATTTTGTATTATGTATTGTTGTATTTTTTTTTAAATTACAGCGATGGCTGTGCAACCAAAAGGTCTTGTTCGAATTTTCTAAGGAGATAAAAAATATGATAGAATAAAGGTGCTTTGCTTGCTCTTTAGAAAACTAATCTTATCTATAGATAATGTTCAACCTCTGAACATTATTATTGAAACGAAACAGACTTACTTTTTGAAGTTATGTTGGAGTCTATTACATTACAATAGTAATTAATTGAGCTGACCTAAGTGAATCCATGGAAATTAGTGAATATATTGTTACATTGCAATAATAATTGAGCTGACCTAAGTGAATCCATAGAAATTAGTGAATATATTGTTACATTACAATAATAATTGAGCTGACCTAAGTGAGTCCATGGAAATTAGTGAATATATTGTTACATTACAATAATAATTGAGCTGACCTAAGTGATTTCATGGAAATTAGTGGATTTATATTTTATACCATTAGCCTATTACAGGTTTAAACACTTAGGCTACTCGTCTGTTTTGGTGGAAATATCGTCTGCTGTTGCAGTCGTATTGTTTGGTGAAAGCCCTTTCGTGATCCTTTTCAGAGCTAAATTTACATTTTGTTAAAAATAATTAAAGTGAAATTGTCAGCTTGAAACTAATACGAAAAATATGCCTACATGAATAAAAATCTTTGCATTCTAACATAAGTCTTTACTCTGTTAATTTAATATTTCATTATTATTAATTCGTTAATTATTCATTTATTACAGAAGTGTTAATTGGTTAATTATTCTTGATTGACAATAATTCCATACCGAAAAGGAGCTAGATTGATCAAAGGCTGTCACTTGTTCTTCACTTCCTTCTGGCGGAAGTTCAATCATGCATTACACTCATTCATCATAATGAGTACAATTTTTTTTACAAATTTTGAAACAGTTCGTTAGGTTATTGCATATTATTGTGCATCAGAAATAAATTTAAATCATTGAATTATTTTTAATCATTGGCTTTCTCTCAGATCCAAAATTCATTTTAGACAGAATTTCTTCTGATTACTGTGTAGTCATTCGTAGTAATAGAAGGCTCCTATTTGCTCTGAAGTATGCTGGATATCCAACCAATATCCAACAAAAGCTATTTGAACTTCCTGTAATGCACCTTGATTTTATAGATGTGTTTCCACTATTAAACTTTCAACCCTCGTACAAGCAAACAAAATGCGCACGGTATGTCGGAAGCTTTAAAACACATAATTTATTTACATTGATACATTGCGAACAATACTTAAATTTTTAAAACGAAGCATATTTACTTTCTTCCTCATACCAGTAATAGGTCAAAAGCATTAAATATCAGTTTTAAAACTTGTCAATACACACACGAAGCCCTCCTTGACTATTAATTTACGAAGGTCCCGTTCATATAAACCTTTAATGAGGAAATTGTACTCTGTGAACTTGTTCCACGTATCTAGTAGCAAGGAACAGCATTAACTGTTCAAGATAATAAACGGATAAACTGAAGTATGTGAAGGATGAATAATACTCGTACAAGTTAGTTATCTGGTTGTTCTGGTTTGTTCTGCATTGTAATACTTTTATAAGTTGCACTTTGTATGTAAGTGAGTTTCTTAATAGCTGTCTATGTAATGATCTGATGAATTATATTACATCGTGTGTTATGTTAGATATGTCGAGGTCAATAGTAGCACATATTATCTGCTTGAAAGAATTATATAGTACTTAGAAAATTATTACAGGTTTGTTCTCTAATCGAATTCACAAGAGCAGTAGGTTAATAACTAATTCGAAGAATTTTAAATTAAAAACGTTTCATTGACATAGAATTTATTTTTGCAGGTTGTTATTTAATATTGTTTTCATGATGATATAAACTTAATACTTAAAATATTACTTTTCATATGCTTTTCTCATGTTGTAAAAAATAAAAACGTACTATAGAAAATTAATGAACAAACAGGTTTCAAAATGATTCCATATTTTATATATCCTTATTAATTCGAATTAATTCATAAGTTTGTTCTTAATTTAATAATGATATGCTATATTGACATAATGTCCCAGGTTCAAATATCGTGACCGGTCAATTTGACATGGGTTATTTTATGGTTTCCCCAGTCGTAAATGCAATTGCCGAATTGGATATTTACATACCATGAATCATGCTCACCATTTCATCCTGTATCATATCAATTTAAATTAATATCAATTTAAATTTACTCCATAAAATACACTAACAATAGAAAATAATTGACAATCAGTAGTTCCATGGCCTACCCTACTGTATAGATACAGATCCCTATCTCCTGATATGGCTTCGTAATTAAAGAGTATAAATACAGCTGAAATAAATAAAAAAAATCTTAAATTTTGAAATGCATCTTGCACAATAAAGAAAGAAATGCTTTAATTGGATCTGCTATAAAATATTAGAATTGCACATACAACATTCTGTTCACTCGTAAAGACAAACATATTATGAGCAATCGTTTGTGTAGGCCTAGAGGTAAGAAGTTAGTTTGAATTTTAATAAACTACGAAATCTAAAGCCACTCATCGAATCACGTTACGCATTTCCATTGAGACTTCCCATTTTAGTTTAGAACCTCATTTCTCTATTTCTTCATATCCTGAACATATTTTTCGTGTTCCATAGGTGCAAAATAATAATAAAATATAAATGAGCTTTATAGAATAATCAAAAGCGTGCATTATGTGTGCATAATATGAATGAATATATCACATACAATCCTTCTGTTTGCACGTATATAATATTATGTTAGCTGATTCACTGGTTAGATTTGCTGACTGTATATCTGGAGGCCCGGATTAGATCCCTGGTACTTGCATTTTTCTGAGGTCCCTGAGGCTTAGAGCGAAGATAATACAGTCTTGCAAACACAATTAAGGAATGTCTTGATAATTAAGTGTTGGTTCCTGTCATCAAAGGCCGTGGGAATCTCTATTATTACAATGCCACCAAATTCTACCATTTACCATTAAAGTCAATAGACGGAGATAGATGAAGCAGTGGTTGAGAGGTATAGCGAAACAGGTTTAGTTTTAAACACATATAGTTCATATGTTATAAAAATGTTTTAAATATACAAATATACAAGATAAATATCTGTCTTCTCTCTCTCCCTCCCTCCCTCCCTCCCTCTCGCTCTCGCTCCCGCTCCCTCTCTCTCCCTTTCTCTTTCACTCACTCGCTCACTCTTTCACGAACTGTAATTCTTTGGAACGAAAGGAAGTTCATATGTATGAATATAAATTAGAGATTTCTTCCTGCTGACTCACTTACTCAATGGCAATAGACAATTCCTAAGCAAGATAAAGGAATATTGTCTATTTTATGGAACCCGAAGTTTCATTGCCGCGCTTACCTAGCTCGCCATTCAACCCTATTCTGTGCTAACTCCATCCAACCATCCTTCGAAAATTCTACTTCTCTTAAATCTATCCTAATATTGTTCCCCCATCTACTTCTAGTTCTTCCAAGTGACCTTTTTCCCTTCGGGTCTCCCAGTCAATATTTTTTAGATGTGTCTTTCCTCCCCCATGCGCGCAACATGTCCAGCCCATTTCATCCTCCGTGATTTAATTACCCTTACTATATCCGGTAACGAGTACAGGTTATGTTGCTCGTTATTATGGAGTTTTCTCCAGTCCCAATTTTCTTCTCTCTTAGGCCCAAATATCAGCTATATCCCTAACACTCAGGCTCTACATACAACGGTCTCACAATGTTCTTTTCTTCGTAGTCATATTTAACATAACACAACACATCCCCACGTTATTTCTGTTCCATTAAGATTTTTTCACTAGTTTCTCAGGGTTTATACCTTTTTATAATATCTTGATAACTTTATTGTACGAGGGTTGGAAGTTTAATAGTGGCAACATAGCTTTTGTTGGGTGTTGGTTGGATATCCAGCATACTTCAGAGCAAATAGGAGCCTTTAATCACTTCGAATACGTTCACAGTAACCAGAACAAATTGAGCTGATTCTATGAACCGGTCTACTCCAAGCCAAAATTAGAGCCTCTGGACAAAATTTCTCGGCCCTTTCACGTCCAAGTAATACCTTAGTTTCCTGAGGGGGTTGAGAGGCGATGGGCTTACCACCTATCCCTCTACCCTCTCTCGGAAAATAAGCGTAACAAAATTGACCTCCACTTGGAGGTTCCTTCACCCCAACATAGGGGCTATAGGGTTTCAGACAGACAGACAATGAACCAGTCTAAAATGAATTTTGGATCTGACAGAAAGCCAATGATTAAAAATAATTCAGTACCTTAAAATGGCGAAAGACAAATATAAGGTGCAGTTTAAGCTCCGCCCACTCGACATCCACATTTTGTTTCTCAGCGAAGCATGGTGACAAACTATCCTTGTATATTGTCGCCGACACTCCTGACCATACCAAATATTCAAAATGCGAGAGTGCCCCTTGTCCAAATATTAACACTGCGAGAGTAGCCCTTGTACTAATATTAAAAATTCGAGAGTGCCCCTTGTACCAAATATTAAAAATTCGAGAGTACCCATAGGTTTGCCTTGTACCCATCGGTTTGTCAGCCTGCTTATCCTCGAAGAATTCGCTAGATCGTGGTATAAAAGAAAGTGCTTCGCTGGGGGGGGGGGTGGTCAGGGAGGGATATGTCTCATGCGACGATGCACCTTATATTTTGGTTTTCCCCTTAAAATTATTATTGATCCACAATAATATGAAATATCATAAGGAAATATTTCAAGATTGGCTAAAAATATTTACTCATTAAGATGAATGATCGATTGAAACACATGATTGAACCTCCTCCGGAAGGAAGTGAGAACAAGTGACAGGCTTTGACCATCTTGCTTCTTTTATGTTTTACAGTAATTATTAAATCAACACTTGGTGTTGTTTAGTTGTTATAAAAGTATTTTTTTCTATTCGAATAAACGTGATGCCAAAGAATGTTGAAATATTTTCATTACTGTAGTCCATCGTTGGAACCTTCAAATACTCTAACCTGAAACTCTTCATCATTATTGTCAATCGATAAAAAGGGCAGAAAATTTAAACATTCTTTCAGATTGAATTGGACATAAGCGGTTTTGTTTGGCAATAGAATCTTAAGAAGCCAGCAGACACAGGAGATGTTTAGTTTTTACATAAAAAGATCAATAGAAATTATACGAACGAACTTAATTAATCACTTTCGGTGAAAAAAGGGCATTCTTTTTCAATTTCAATAGGATATGTCCACATTAAAAAAAAATAATCATCATCCAGTTAAATTGCGGATTCCTTTGCCAAGACCAAGATTACTATTTTAACGATGGACATGTTGAATTGCAAAACACTATTCTTTTTCTCACGGTTGTACACATATTGCAGGCTACCACTGTATACAAGTTGCCTATTGTGACCTTCGTACAAGGAAAAATCGCTTCACTGCATCAAAACAAATGATTCGCATCTTGAAATTAGTTCCACGAAACGAAAGAAGCCAGTTTCGTTTTCCTCTCAGCCAAGGTCTCCTACTTCGAATCACCACTACTTTTCATGCGTGCTGTGTATCGAGCCAGAGCCCCAAATCCCAGTTCGTTACAATTGAAGAATTCTAAACTTAAGGGAGCTTGAATCTTAACTAGCGTTCCCCCTTTTGAGTTTGTAACCTAGGCTAAAAGACTCTTAACTCCCACATTCAGAACACTACTGTGTATTTAGGTATCTGGGTCGAGAATTCTCGGGTTCGATCCTGATAGGAACCTCTAGCAGACTCATGGTTGAACTTGTGGTTTTTTCGTTCATTGTTCTTTGGTTTTAGTTCAGCACTTTACTCATGCATGACCCGTAATATAATTTATCTCCCAGCATATTTAACCCTCTTGAAATATGACCTAAAATATTCTCTCAATCCAGAATAAAAAATCCTAAATGAATTAAATCCAATCAACAAAGGATAAAAATATAAGGCATAAATCATATTGGGAAAGATCAATAAAACAAAAACAAAACATAATATTAGTACTATTCCTTCAACTTTCTAGATATACTGTACACCAAACAATCGTTTCCAATGTACAGAGACTTTTTTTGCTATGTGCCTAGAACGCGCAACGGCCTGGAAGAAAGTCGTAGGCCGCTAAGGCTCATGTACTGGTAGGGGAAAAAAAGCGGACCGACTCTTGTAGCTGAATATAATATAATTTGTGTTAGTATTTTATAATAATATTAATAATTAATATATTCAGTTATAAAACAGTATGATTAGAAACCATGTTCTGGGTTTCGAAATGGGCTAAGAATTCCCTGGTACATCAGTAACAAATATATTTATCAAGATCTTGAAATATCAACAGTAAAACAGGAAATAAGTAAATACAGTATGACCTACCAGAATCGTCTATACAAACACCCCAATTCATATGCAGTGAATCTCCTGAACAATGGGACAAACACGTGTAGGCTCAATAGAAATAGAGTTTTGGACTTTATCTACAGATTTAATTAAATGTCAAACAGATTTGTTATGTTATACAAATATTAGCCACTGGGCTATATTTGTAACATGTTCATTCTTGCATCATTATTACTTATTGTTCATTGTAGAACAGATTGTAATGTTGAAGAAAGATTATTATTTAAAAAAAAGGGCTAAGTCAACAGTCCACACTAGAACAAATTTCAATACATTCCCTGCTATCCTGTGAATGCCGCTAGGCATGCGCAGTGGCTCATATCGGCAACTTAGATATTTTAGTCAGTCCGCTTTTTTTCCCCTACCTGTACATAACCCCTCAATTCAAGCGCACAGTTTTCTGAATTAGGCCTACAGTTAGAATAATCGCCTACCTTTGTTATAGAAGATGTTGAAAATGATCTTCGTCTACCACCACATATTTCTGACATCTTTTAAGAAAGCTTGCATTCACATTTCATACGCATTAATTCTTCTAGTGAAATTGCTGCAATTTCTCTTCTTATGTTCTTTTCCAGTTCTTCAATTGTACTGTAGCCTATGAGGGTTATTCTTTTACACTTTATTTAAGATCCCCCAAAATAATAATCACAAACAGTAAGATCTGGAGATCTTGCTGGCCATAACCCCTTACTAATTACCCTATCTTCAAACACTTCAATTACATCTAATGAGAGTTCTGCAGTATGCGCTGTCTTGTTGAAAAAATACAAATTTAAGTCGAAAACATGTAAATTGAAAACTAATAAAGTAAAACGACGCTTTGGTATTATATAGTCACTTCCAAAAACATTAGGCTATTTTGTGTCAATTATTGTGCAATAGGGTTTCAAAACATTCACTTAGCCAAACCCTACTTACGACACTAACTACAAATCATCGAAGGGAGTAAATCCAATATAGTAAAGCACTTTATCGTGTTCTTCTTTTCTTGTAACATCTACCATTCATATGATTTAAAATTCATTACAATCGATAGTGAAAAAAAAAAAAATGGCTTGTGTCTCAGAGTGGTAGGGATTCCAAGAAATCGCAGGTGGGACTGAGGAGAAATGATTGGACAGGTGGCAGGCAAGCATCGTAAGTGATGTATCGCAGAGGGATATCTCCTCTGGATGAAGTTTGGGTTCACATATAGCACGTGGTGGGCGTCTCTTCACACATCATCGATCCGTATTGGGGACGAAGAAAATAAGCTTAGTATACTGAACATAAGGTACTCTCACATATAATGGTTATTTATGATCCAAGTGGTAAAAACTTTGCAAGTAGGTATGTTTGAGAAACGAGGCCGTGTATGAATCCTGCGAGCATAATTTTACCCTGTGTGTCATACACTATTTTTAGATAGCTGTTAAAATTTGTAAAACAATAATAAATATTAGATTTATTGTAATCAAATACGCATCATGGAGCGCGCGGACACTTGTTATTGATTTGCTGGTACACGGCTGCCGACTTACGGACAACGCTTATGATCCACGAAGTGTGAAGATTCTTGCAATTACCGTGAGAAATTTCACATTTAAAAAGGGCGTAGTGAATTTTAAAATTCTTCATTTTTATCAAACTCTATTTAATAACTATATGCAAATATTTTTTAAACTAAAATAGGATTTTCCACTCAGTAGAATAATATCATAAATATCATATTATAATAATATCAATCACCGTGAGAAATTTCACATTTAAAAAAGGGTTGTGAATTTTAAAATTTTCCATTTTTATCAAACTCTATTTAATAATCATATACAAATATTTTATTAACTAAAACGGTATTTTCCACTCAGTGATATAGTATAATTATCATATCATAAATATCATATTATAATAATGTCATTTAATTAATATCATCTACCGTTAAAAGTGCTTCTTTTACTTTTGACTATCTAAGAAATTACTGCAAATATATTTTTGTATTGCTGTTATATATAGGCCTATGTAGGCCTATATACATGAAGAAAACATGAAAAAAGTAAAACTTACCGGAAATATTATTCTAAGCAAAGGAAATCTTGTCATGCGTTATTTTAAGTAACACAATGAAGAGAGATGTGTCCACTTTTTCTTCTTGCTCCTTGTAATGTCCTATACGAATGAACTGCAGCCTGACAACCTTTCTGAGGATATAAGTAATCAGAATTCGAGCTTTCGTTAATTTATGCAGCCATTTTGACATGACTGAGCGTTGCGATCGTGACGAACAGACACTAAAACTAAGAATTCCAGAAATGAGTTATTCAAAATGATCCCATAAAAAGGACAAATAGGAAGACAGATGCGCGAACACTCAAAATTTTATTTAAAGGCATCTAAACTGTTTTATCATGGTGATAACTCTTAACAGAGACGTTCCTTCATCATTTATGAGTGAAGTAAATAATTACGTAAGTTGAAAACATGTTTGAGAAAGTTGGGTTGTGACCTCAGTATTCAATTTATGAATAGTTTCCTCTCAAATGAAGCCAAATTTACACTGCAGTTTTGATGAGATACAGCTCGGGATTTGGAGCAATTCCTATAATAAGGTTTTAGTAAAATTTCGCGGCTGCAGAGTACGTGAATCGTCTTGAGCATGCTGCCTAAATCTAGCGTGCTCCGTATGTTACTATTTTTTTTAAATATTTGCAATAAACGGTAAAAGGCAGTATATATTCGCTTATCATATGCTATTTATTTAATAATCATAATACTAATATGCATACCTTATTTTTACGGCCTTATCTTCCACTCTACCAGGAGAAGAAAGAGAGAAGAAGAAATACAAACAATTTACAAAATAATTCATTGTACAATAAGTTATCTTATAAGTAATATTACACAAAAGAAACAAGATGTTTTAAGATACATTAACAATTATTTACATAAATAGACACTTTAGTAATAATTCTTAGAATGTAATTACAAGGATATAAGGATATACAAATTGACATCACTATATTAAAGTAAAGTAAAATAATTATATATATTAATAATATAAACATTTAAGCCAAGAATTTTTGGGAATATTTAAATAATTTAGTCATTTATATTTAGTCAATATTTTAAAACGAACACAGCTATAAATTAACATACCTTTTATCTGTTATATTTGTAGAAGCAAATTATATACTCGCCTCTCGAACCTAGCCTACAATTTAGTTAAAATTAATATAACTATAACATAACGTACATTCCCTGATAAATTTGTGCATGTAAAACAAGGCGTAAATTTACATCTGACTGCATTGTAGTCATAGCTTTCTCTGTTCAGTATCAAGAATGGAATAAACCTACTGAGGCCGTGGTTTCTATATTCATTTGCCTAATTTTATGTACAGCAGAGTCCCGCTATTCCGAAAGTTCGCCTATTCCCAACAGAATTAAGAAAAAATACCGATTTTTTAGGTAGATTTCGAAGAAAAATCTACCTATAGCAATGGATACCATGTCATGATTTTCGAAAAATTCTTTCATATCTTTACGTTTCATGCCTCCCTAAGTACGAAACCACCGCCAGTTCCAAAAAATATATATATGTATATATATATATACACGCCAGCGGCCGTAATTTTGAAGATATTTGAACCAAATTTTATTATGTTATTTCTAGGCCAATAGTTCGGACCAGTTCGTTAATGAGCAAAATTGGCCCAAGGGGGTGGTCGGGGGAGGGGGTTGAAATTTTAAAACATTTATATTTCGGCCCCTATGAAGTATAGAGGGAAACTTTGTTTGAATAAATTACAGTACTCCCTATGGAGTTCACAGTGACACCAACGATTCGGGGGTTTTGGGGGTACGAGTGGGGGTGGGGGATGGAAATTCGAAATTTTTGAAACTACGTTTTGTGGGGTATCGTTGAAAAGCTCTTGATGAGTACTCTACAAATCAATAATTAGTTTCTTGATAGTTATCATATAAGGCGAGATTTGAATGTTTGAAAAAGTGCTCTTTCCTCTTTTTTGCAGTTATTATTGCGGGTTTGTCATGCCAAGGCTAAAGAAGAAGAGTGCTACGCAGCGACAATAAATTAAACCAAGAGCACTTCGAACTCAGCCTGTAGGCTTGCCTAAAGGGAATTTTTACTTAAAAACAGGTGAAATTAAAAAGACGTTCGTGAAAAAACGTACATTTATTGTTATACAAAGAAGTTAAATAGCGACATACATAGAGCCTAAGCTTGATAAAAACGCCTGAAACCAAATTGGAAAGAAAGCTGGTTACTTACAGCACATGTCGGCTCTTTTTATACAATTCCCCGCACTTAATTTACGCCTTAATAACAAGTCAATACGTTGATAAGCTATTATTAGGAAATCCGCCTATTCCGAATTTCCGCTAAACCGAACGGTGTTCGGTCCCAATTAGTTCGGAATAGCGGGACTCTACTGTATTTCCATGAAATGCAGTTTTAGCACGTGACCCCCCTCCCCCACAAGACTGATTTTAAAGACGTTTTACACGTCAAAATTACATTGTGAGAATTGTGTTTCAATAGCCTCTGATATCGATGTGACTATAAACCCTACTTCAGTAATTTACTCTCTTACCTTTGATTAACAATCGTATAAAAGCAGTAAAATAAAGTGATGTCCAAGAAGGTAAGTGGAGTATCGTTAATGGAGAGGTTAATGATTTACTTTCTGCACGTGAAATGCTTGCTCGGCAACAGTACCAGGCGTGTGAGGGGATTGATTTCCATGAAAGGGCATTGGCCCCTCCATGTTCTGCCCAACTTGATTTTGTGTAGCCTTACTACTTCCCCATTTGCTTTGCTCCTGTATCTAAAATCCATAACACCAGGGGAGCTGGATTTTATATGTTGTATTACCAGGAAAGCAGCTCGAATACCACGATAATTGGCATGTCATGCTTTTTTAGCTTTAATAATATATTTTCAATATTTATATAGCACAACTGTTTTCGTGTGTTGTTCTTCAAATTGCTGGGAAGTGCAGACTTAAAAGCAAATGAATGCATTATTAATCACCAGGACCCGGATTCTGATGACCTAAAAGTGTTTGAAAAATGACCTATAAAATGACCCTAAATTTTAAAGAAAATGAGTTAATAATTATAAAGAATGACCTAAAACTGATATTTTATTTATAAAAATTATTATTGTATAGACAAAGTTATAGGCAAATTCATACATAATTGCAAAAACTGTAAATTCAGAAAGGATGTTGTAGGTTTAAAAACTTAGATTGGAGCATCTGTGAAGAAAATAAGAAAATTGTTTTTAAAGTAGATAATACAAAAATGTTGCATTATTTTAACCTAGTAATTTATTTAAATATAAGAGTATACTCGATATAAATGCATAAAAATGACAAAATAAGGAAGAAAATGACACGAAAATTACAAAATAATGACGTAAAATTGAAATAAATGCCCTAATAATATAAAATGGCATAAAATGAAAAAAAAAAAAGACCTAATAAAAAGGCATTTCTATAAATTACAGGCCATGATTAGGATTTATCTACAAGTTGGCAATGTCTATGCAGCATCAATAAAAAGATGACATGTCATCAGAATCCGGGCCCTGTTAATCACTGATTTCATTTGATGGTTTTACTATGGGTTAATAATACTCATACCACTTCTAAACCGATCATTGGTTTATGACACCATATGTGAAAAATTAAAAGCAGGATATTTTCTCTAAGAAAGCCTGATTTTCACAAAAATACTGACATGACACTAATTTTTAAAATACATATAACATTCATGTAAATTGTTAAATGTGGTGTATTGTAAAATTTATGCTAGACTATTAGAAGTAATATTAATTATTTCAGAAAATGTCCATTTCCTTTTACTACTTCCACCAACCTTCGACATCTTAAAAAACGGAAGATTAGACAATAATAAATGGATACGATAACTCGAACATAATATACACTAAAAACTTCATCATATGAGTCTGCAACTCATAAATGCTAACAGAAAATAAAAGTTCCGGAAGTAGGTTAAGCTAATCCATATTGAAACCTACTTCTGTACCTTGTGATCGAAGTACTGACTACTAGATCGAACCAATAGAATCAAGGTTATTGAATTAAGTTCCTTGGTCATACTCGGTCAAGACTCATGACTTTTATGTGAATATGAAATATGTTTTGGATTATGTCCAGTAGCAATAGCTGCATAACACTTAAGAAGAGAGCAGCCTAGTGTATTTTCTCCAAGAATACATGTGTATACAGACACGCATAGAGATATGTTTGGTATTTTATAGAACTGACAAGTATTTTTTAATATTCTACTAGTCTAATTATTTTCATGTGTGATTTTAATTTTTAAGTCATATTTTAGCTACTGTGTTAATATCAACTTTGTAAGATTTTTATTACGAGTATTTATCATTGCAAACAATATTCAACTGAAAATACATTGAGCTCAGTGTTATTAGACAAATTAATACACTAAAGGTACTTTTACAATAATACAATAAAAGTTAATTTTTAAAAAACCTGTTTTTAATTAGGCCTAACTGGTCTCATATATCTCCTGTAGGCTTCAGCTGTTGTTTTATAATAGACATACAGCCGGACTTTGTCTAAACATCTGATTGAAAGACAAGACAATATATTTGATTTTCCACAGTGTCAGACCGGGTGCCGTTCAAAGACGTAAAAAACAGGACATATCCGGCGAAATCCTGTAGTCTGGTAACCGTATTTAAAGGTTTAATCAGTGCTAACTTAACAGTGCAAACGTGGTTCGGATTCCACGTTAAGGTGTAGGTCCCAGCCATTGTAATACAGCTTCAATATTGAACTCGCAGTGCTGTATTCTTCTCTATCTTCAGCTTTCCCCACTATTATTTGTGAGATGGCTATTAGTCCCCCTCACAATTATGGGGGACTAATTAGGCCCTAGGTCTGTAGCTGACACCTGTAAGGACTATTACGTTATATCTCGTCTTCAGTGTTTCAAGATGAAGAGACCTGTTCCTTGAGTTAAAGCCAAGATCCCGATCGCCTTATTCTTAGTAGATTGTTCCTCCTTGGGGTTAATTATCTTAATTAGAAACTTCCATCTCCTAGATAAAAATTTACATTTGAAAATAATATGAGAGGCTGACTCTTTCTCCTCTTTGCAGTATGCGGAGCAGAAATTTATTACATTCTGTTTAGTAGAAATGGAGAAAATGTAGTCTATAGACAGAAGGAATTTTCCCAGTAAAAATATGTACTCATAGGTTATTTAATATGTTCCCTTAAGGTGAAGGTTAGAAGAATGCCAATTTTTTACTCTTTTGAAATAAGACATATAACGTCACTGTCATAGACTACTGACCATGAGGTACTTATATGCAAATATTTCAAAATTGGTACCCTTACTAATCTATATTTTTTTATTTACATATTTATTTACAAACCTTCGTTTTACCCTAAGGGTATATAGCAGCATATTTGAATGGAACTATAAATATTCATTTTAAAAAAGCATAACTACGCATCTCTCACGCCCTGGCATCTCACTCACTCTGAGTAACTGAGCGTAAAATCTTAAAATAATCCAGGAAAAATGGGCAAAAGGTTCCATACCTACATTGATAGACCCAAGGAGACTCGATCCAGCATCATAGTTAGATATATATCTAGTTTTGTGACTGAAGGATTCGAGAATTGTGATTATCATTGATAAAATGAAAAATCTCCTGTTTCAAACACTTCTAAACCGAAAATATTGTCATTTTCACTTAAAAAAAAAAATTATGTTTTTGCGTAATTTTCATTTTCAGTGCGATTTTTAAACGAAATTTTTTATTTTTATGTTTGTGTAAATGTGATGATCCCATGTCTTTAGATGCAGAACTCCTGACGGGAGGGGGAAATTCTGACACACCTTGGACGGTTGCATATCATAGGTACCAATACGCAAGTATTGTTAAATAATCATAACATATACAAAATATTATTTGAGATTTTATAAAATTATTGGTGACTCAAGTTTTCTTGCATTAAATTGTTTCAGAAAATCCTTTGGGGTGATATGGATTCGTTTAATAATAGTAACTCTTTTATAAAATCATTATTGGAAGTAATAGATTCATTGAATGAAAATAGTTCGTGATTTTATGAAATTAATCTCGAAAGTTAGATTTATTGAATTAATACAATAGTTAGCGATTTTATAAAACCACTGTTTAAATTGTATATTTATTAAATTAAATTGTTCACGATTTTTTAAAATCACTAGTGAAATCGTAATTTCCTAAGTAGTTACAGCCACTGGTGTCTGTATAGATTGGGTAAATTAAGTATTTTCGCCGTAGCATATTTTCGGGTTGTCCCTATAGCGAGGAACAACAAACTGATATCGGGAGATTAGATTAAGAGAGGCAATCCTAACAGCCAGCTTGTCCCCTGCGATCCGTTCAACCACTTCATGCCGCTTTATACTTGAACTCTAACGCTTCCGGCCTACGTAAACTGCTAAAGGCTGACCAGATAAATAAGCGATATAATATTATATGTAGCATGTTTGTCATTTACTGAAATACTTGGCTTCATATCTAGGTGATAACGTTAGTAGGATGTAAAGCCATTGAACAATTTAATTTAGTAAATATGCAATTTAAACAATAATAATTATAATAAATAAATTAATGAATATAATTATTAATGTTGTTAATTATTAATTATTATGTTAATTATTAATGTTTTTTAGTCAAGTTGCGTATCTTTCTAAGACAATAAATAAATAAATAATTTAAACAGTGGTTTTATAAAATCGCTAACTATTGTATTAATTCAATAAATCTAACTTTCGAGATTAATTTCATAAAATCACAGTACTATATCATGGGACCAATGGCAAAAAAAAAAAGAAGAAAAAAAAGCTACGTCTGCATAACTTGTAGCATATATGTAATCACAAGAAACCCCACTATTTCGTGGAGTAAAGGGTAGTATATAGAAAGAAACATCTTGCCATGTAGGGTGTATTTCAGCTGTTTAAAATGTAGGAATGCGCCTTGTTTTTGTGAAAGTTAAATTTTATTTTATTTTATTTTATTTAGAGTTTCATTTATCTTTTCATTGGTGTGCATAATATTTTGTGTGTTGTTCGTAAACGAGGGGAAAACATTACATTCATATGCCAGAGAAAAGGCAGTATACACAGTTCTTGAAGAGATGGATGAGTGAATAAAGTGTGCCCTATAGAAGCTACGGGGACTTGAAGGAGGTTGAGACTCCTATATTTTGAGACTTTTAGGAAATGCAGGTGATAGGTTGTCAGCTTTACGCAACGACTTAGGCAAATATTGAAAGTAATTTTTAGTAGAACAATAATAATTAGATTATTAATTATTGTTATTTTATCGTATTTTATTTGATAAGCAGTTTTAGCCAATTTTAGTCTCTAACGTCTTATTTAACCATTTTTAGGTTTTATAAGACTGGTCTATGTGACTGCCAAGTCTATGAAGTGGACAATTATGTTAAAATATCACAGTTAGCTAGCAAGGAACAACATAGCTTAAAACCTAAGAATGGGAGCCCTAGTCATGACTTTGTTTCATTAAGCCCAGCTGTGTCTGTTGGAAATCTTGTAGTAAACACAGAGGTGACAGCATAGATTCGAAGTAGTTCATGTTGTAGCTCATAGATAGTGCTGCTAGTATGTATAGCCCGAGGCTCGTATGTTATAGTCAAGTTGCGTATCTTTCCTAGACAATAAATAAATGTTAGTAATAAAATTTGTGTTATAATATTACTTGGTCTCGATCTTAAAATATATTCAAAGTAACAAGACGTCGTTGGCTGTTAATCGGATTGTAACTCAAAGGTTAAGCAAAAGTATCTTCTGTTATGTAGAGCACTATTTTGCAATGTTCTGAAGTGATTATATATACATATAAAAAAGAGGCTTTGTCCTGACTGACTTAATGAATGACTGACAGAGAGTCAATTTCAACATTAACATAACCCATCAGATGACTGAAAGCAAGTAATGGTCTCTTAAACCAATTTATAGTAATATAGCACCTACTTCTGATGAGAAGAATTAGTTAAATCTAATAACATTAAAACTTATTTTCAGTTTTTGACCCATCAACCAGATTAAACAATCTATCTCTAAACTATAATAGGCAGACTTGGAATGTTGACAGTACCTTCGTTTCATAATTTAAGTGCTCCCTAAGAAAGGATTTTGAAAAATTTTGATTTCAAATGCAGAAAATCAAATGTTTTTTGAGAATACTTAATCCGTTTTTACACAGAATTATCAAATCCAAATCACAGTTCACGTGACAACAGTGTATTGTTGGAATTGGTCTCAAGTAGGTTTGGAAATAAATGATACGGGACTTTGACAAATTAGAGAAACTTTCGATATAATTCGACTAATGCACAATGTGATGCAATTACGTAACTTTATCTACCCTGGACATAGAGAATACCATACGAGGTATGGTAATATCTATATTCTTATATCGCAGGTTTTTTTTTGGAGAGGAATTATGGAAGTGTAATTGAATATATTTTTTATTTCATCCCCGAAACGGTTGTATGGTAACATGAGAGTGAGAGTGATAGATTGGTAGCACAATTGCTACCAATTGTGCATATAAGACATAGTTAACTTCATTCAGGTAAGCTAACATCAGTAAGAAAAAAAGCACACAAACTGGCTTGCACCGAATCGAAATTGTGTTTTTAATCATTGTACATTTCTATTATTTCAATTTCCAAACAAGTTATGTTGTATAAAATAACCTGTTTTCGTGCTGTATAATGGCAACATGTGACGTATTAATCACTGCACACTGATGCTTTCGTGTCCAGTAGCGAGCAGCACGTTTTATCCCGTTAAAATTCCATCCTCGCGATTCCTACAAGAATATTGTAAGATAAACGGCCGTGATTGGTCTATATCCGAGGATTTGCTAAACGTTACTGGTCAATATCAAACTTGCGTATTAGTGGAATAGTCAATAAATTCCAGACCTCTCGTTAATTATACGTTTTAAAGTTTAGTATGCACATAGAACCCAGACAAAACACTGGAGTCAATTTTTGAAGTGAAACTTCTCTAGCCGCGGTAGGGGTAAATCAAGAGCTTGTGTAACGCTCAAATTCGTCACGAAATTAGTGAGGTGTGAGGGAACGGACTGTACAGAATACAATCAACTCAATAATTAGGCTTATCCAAAATTTAAAATATCCAAAAATTAAAAATTAAAAAATCCAAAATTTAAAAATCTAAAAATCCAAAATTAAAAAATCCAAAATTAAAAGAATTAAAATTCAAAGATCCAAAATTTAAAAAATCCAGAATTCAAAAATTCAAAAATAAAAAATTTAAAAAGTCCAAAAATTAAAAATAAAAAATCCAAAATTCCAAAATTCTAAAATTAAAAAATTAAAAGATAAAAAATCAAAAATCCAAAATTTAAAAAGTCCAAAAACCCAATATTAAAAAGTCCAAAAATCCAAAATTGAAAAGATCCAAAAATTAAAAGAAGTTTCACTTCTGTCGTGTGGCGTTCCACGCACACTTTTTTTCTTCACAAAATCTAAAAATGATATATTTTGTAAAAATAGAAATTTCCTAATGATTACTGAGAAGTTGTACTATAAGCTTAAAGATTAATAGTTTAAATCAGTTTGAGATGAAATGATATATTCTTATATATATGACATAATTACACCGTCATAATATGTAGCGTTTGATTAAAAACAAGGCCCTGACATTTGCATGAGATGTCATTGAGAATACACGTGAATTGATCGCGCGACTTCTGTTTCAAGGGCACCCGCTTGCGACACAACGCAGTCACACGCGTAATTTTGCATATTCCGTAATCCTATAATCACTTCTGCTTATCATTTCGCTCTCTGGATTATAGAAGCTTTTAAAAATAATGCAAATATGGAAAGAGTAGGGAGTAGGTAACATTTCTGTCGTTTAATTTTCCTGCGGGAATTACAGTGCCAGGAATTTTTAAAACTCTACCTAACATGTACCCAGTTTTTCAAAAAAATAATTTAAATATTTTAAAATTATATTTTATTTCATTTATCTGTGTGGTCTTTTTTGTTAATTTCTTCACAAAGAGCTTAAAATTTTAAGTCAGTAAAGTCATGATTACTTTTAATTATTTCTACTTACCCAACTGTTTCTTTTCACTTAATTACTAAACTTCGTATAGGCCCTACTTTTAAGGATAGATTTAAGAGATTTTCCAGTTTTCCTGCTATGATTGTCAATTGTTTTGATTGTTTCATCCGGTAATCCGTTCAATATTTGTTAGACTTAGGCCTATTCACAGTGCATTCGTAAAATTAAATCTTCTTCTGATAGACCAGTTAACATTCTGTTAAGTTTTTTTAGATGAAAGTGAGCCACACAAATCTGCCATGAAAACAAGAGTAAGATTACTTTGAAGTTTACTTCACCTAGAAGCCGTCGATACGAAATGGAAAAAGAAAGAAAAAGAAAGAAAAATAAAGCGTGTTTTTTGTAGAATCTCTAAATCCACAGTATGAATAGAAACACTAGATAAACCACGTATTTAATGCCGGGCTTAATTATAAGGTAATCCTACAAACATAACTAATCATATTTGACTACTAGTTGTAGGCCTAGAATAAATAAGTTTCATCCATGCATAGACCTAGTTATTGTGGATTCCGTGGAAGTAGCGCACAGTGGTATTTACGCACAAATAAAGAGCAGACGTCGACCTATAATTCTCAGGCTAGTTTGATCCTGTTCAAATCAAAGGGGAGAAGAACTCACAGAAAGTTCACGGAAAATTCGCATCATGTGACAAAACATGATTGGTTGATGGCATTAGCTTGCGCCATTACCAGGGTGTGGCTTGCTAATGGAATAAGAGTGTTCGTAAGTTCATGCAACAATAATATTTGCACGTGAAATAACAAACTCTCACTGGCATCGTCATCATTATAGTATATCAACTAGCAAACAAAACATAAAGGATCCACTGTTCAAGATAGAGAGGAAGTGAGGTGTACTGAGAATAAACAAACTACCCATTATCACGGTGATGACATGCGTTCTCATGTGTGGAGCTGTACAACAGCTGCCACTATGACAGCCACTCTTTGTTTTGAACAGGATCAACCTTACTTGAGATATAGTATAGTGCGCATCTGCAGTGATTGACAGAGTTGCCTGTCATATGTTGAAAAATTTGACTAAGTTGACTGCTTCACTTCGCTATTGCTGAAAAAATGAAGAGGCATGACTGATTAAAACAACCTTTAAACCATCTATGAGTATTACCAACATGTTCTCCAGTCCCAAATCTGAAAAAAAAATGCGAGGAAAGGTTGATATGTTTTGTTTATTAGTAATTAAAACAACCTTTAAAGATACTGCTGGTAGTCAGATACTTAAAAGAAAGCCAGCTGTTTAAATTCCCCCTTACCCATTCCTTTCGGTTCGATGCACATCTTAATCAAAATAGGCCTATGTGCGCAGTAATCGCCAAACCTGTCCTGCGCGCTAGATCCACAAAATCGGGCTGTGCGTTACTCCCACGTGCGCTAAGACCACGATACGGTTATTGTGATACCTTATACATTTTATATAATTCACTCTTCTTTGACTATGCCACCCAGATATGTAAACTGCTATAAGACTTATTAATAGGGTTTGGTTGTTAATGACCTAAAAAGTGGAAAATATGATTGCAAATATGACCTTAAAATGACAAAATATAACCCAAAAGTCCTAAATATGACCTCATAAAGGAACATATTTTCTAAAAATAATTGTTCCAATTTAAAACGTTTAATGACACTAAATTATTACATCACAATAAATCAATCAGATTAACACTTAAAAAAAATTTACATGTGATTTACACTTTTACTTATAAATAACATCTAATCTGTTACTGTTTACAGATACCAATGCAAATGTGAACTGAATATATTTTAAAAACATGTCTATTGGAAGTTGTTAACAACAAGGAGGAAGAGGTAATTGTGCTATTACTTGTTATTGTCCCTTCAGTTAAAGAAAACCAAAATATTCGTGACTCTTTCGAAAATTTAGTGCATTTACCGAATTTATAGGCTAACTGAAATATGACGTTAAATTACAAATCTGGCCAAATTATGACCAAGACCATGAAAATGACCAAAATATGACTTTATATGCAACATTAAAAACGGTCAAATTAGGATAATAAATGTGCTATTCAAGTTTTACTTGTGTTTGCGGCGATAATAGATGTCAGGATAAAAATATGACATGTCATAAACTTCCGAACCTTACTTATTAATAATTATTTATTATTAATAAACTAACATAATTTAGGCCTATAGATTATTTCAACTTGCGAAACAATGCAATCATCGTTGCAATATTGCATATTCCATAATCTCGAAATCACTTCTGTTGACATTTCACTCACTGGATTATAGACCCTTTTAGGCCTACAAATAATGCCACTAGCCTATGGAAAATGTAGGAAGCAGCAATATTCCTGTCATTCAGTTTTCCTGTGAGAATTACAGCTTACCAAGAATTAAGAATTTTGTGCAGTAATTTTATAATTTTGAATCGTGACCATCATTTAACTCCGTCTATGTAAAGTTCCATTTTACGGGCTGCGCTGTTAAATAAAGGTGCAAACCCGTTAAGGGTAAAGAGAAAGGTGCCAGCACGTTAAAGCGCTTATTGAGGATATCACCATATTATGTCACTTTCGTTCTCTTCTTTTTCGTACAAATAAATAGCTATGCATTTCTTTCATTTTAACCACTACAAGTAGGCCTACTCCTATTCCTACTACTACTATTACCGTGTATCTATTAATCTCTTAAATTCAAAATAGCGTAAGTAGCGTAAGTACCTACTTCAGTTTTGAGAATTTCGTCCATAAACCAGACGGTTTTTGACAAAGCACAAACGTTAGCCAACAGAATATCTAATTTCGCTCAAAATGTTACTTAGGAACTTAATTTCTCATGTGTGTAACTCTTTATCATCGAAACATTTTCAATGTTAGTTCGTTATTTGCCTTTTCTATAACTTGAAGAGACATATACATATCCTTACAAAGAATCACGACACAGCGCAGCCCGGTTTTTGACAAAGCACAAACGTTAGACAACAGAATATTTAATTTCGCTCAAAATGTTACTTACAAACTTCATTTCTCATGTCTGTAACTCCTTACCACCGAAAGATTTTCAATGTTAGTTGGGTGTTTGCCTTTTCTATAACTTTAAGAGACATATACATTTCCTTACAAACAATCACGACACAAAATTTATTGTTTCTACCATGTTCAACTGTTCTCATATGTGATTTATTTCAAACAAATTGTTGCCAACCAAAAGAGCCCGAATTCCGCTACATATGAAATTACCAAAAAGGTTTTTGAGTACTATTCTAAGCACAAGCGAACTGAAATTATTTGCATTTTACACTATTGTACAATTTACGGTTCAAAATACCATAGAACGTCTTACATCCTAAATAACTATAGTATTTCTGCCCCTAGTACAAAATATTTTTTTATAAGAGTCTGAATTCAGCTACATACAAAATTACCAAAAATGAAAAATGTTTCTGTTACTGAAATTACGAGTATTTTCCTTTTAAAATTTACGATTCAAAATTCCATAAAAGTCTTACACCTTAAATAACTGTAATATTTCAGCCTATATTATAAAATAGGACTTTAAGGACTTTCAAGCTAGAATCATACCACAGAATACGTAGCCTATACTGTGATCATACAGAGAATTGTGTTTTGAACCCCACTACTTCTTATCATGTTACGGCATATGAATGTCTGTCCGTTTTACTTGACCTACTATATACATGAAAATCTGCATGAATTTGCCTCAGGAGCTTTGCCGGTGATCATCATCCGCGTAGACGATCGTCGGCGATCTCCGTCGTAGCCGTAATTCCGTAATACCATCTTCTCAATTGGAACCCTGTTTTATTGTTCACAGTTAGGAACGGCATTCTACAAGTGCTCTATATAGGTCTGGTGTTTACTGAACACACCCACAAAGGACATTAATGAACGAGGTGGGCGACCTGTCACAATGACACAATGTACACATAATCAAGAGAGTTTCTAGCTTTGCTGCAACATATTTCTTAATATGGTTGCCAAACACTAACAAGGTCTTTGAACACAACAAAAATCAAATGCTTTTAGGGCCATAAACAGAGTCTGATTTAAATTTGCGTCATATTTTTTTTATATTGACGTCATGGTTCCAAATGCGAATAAATTTGTCCTCCTGGATAGTAATCTCAACGCCAAATGACGTTATTTGTTGACTTGCAAACATGAGAAAATGACTTTTGCATCAATTTTCAAATCCGATTTACAACAGGCCTTCTACACGCGGGATTTCTAAATTAGAACTATGGAAGTGTGAATCACCGTTATAAAAGTGGATCTCCTCTGTTTATCATAAATAGGGTTCGGATGTTTATGACCTAAAAAAGTGAAAAATATGACTGCAGACATGACCTTAAAAGTGACTACTTATGACCCAAAAACCCTAAATATGACATCATAAAAGAACGTATTTTCTAAAAATAAATATTCCAATTTAAAATGTATAATGACACTAAATTATTACATCACATTAATTCAATCAAATAATCACATTTTAACAATTTTATAGGCGATTTACAGTTTAATTACAAAGAACTTCTAATCTGTTAATGTTTCCAGATACCGCCTCAAATGTGAAGCTAACAACAAGGAGGAAGAGGTAATTGTGCTATTACTTGTAATAGCCCCTTCACATTTCAGTTACTTTTTCTGAAAAAAAAAATGAAGTCGAAAATTTAGTGCACAATCTACATAATTGTGCTCTTTTACCGAATTTATAACTGAAATAGGACGTTACATTACAACAATGACCGAAATATGACCAAGACCATGAAAATAACCAAAATATGACTTTATATGCAAAATAAAAACGGTCCGATTAGGGTAACAAATTAGCAAATAATGCTTAATTTGGGTTTGCGACGAGAATGGAGTCAGGATAAAAATATGGCATGTCATAAACATCCGAACCTTAATCATAAACGTGTGGTTATAAAGAGTGGGAGTGAAATAAAATAACCGTGCATATTTTCAGGACGCATTATTCATATTGTGTAATAAGAAAGTTAATATAATCGGTGAGAAATTGTGGTTTTTGCAAATAAAATATTTTCATAATTTTTATCACTATTTTACACATTAATTTGATCTAAAGTAATCTTTTTGTTACAAATATCGTTAGTAGGGGCCGGAAATTGACGAAAACTCATATTTTAATAATGAACCCTGTTACATGCTAGTTTTAAATTGTGTACAAGACGTGAAAGAAATAACATAAACTTGTTGGGTCCATTTCGCATATTGTTGCGTGTCGTGTTAATTTTGCGGTTATGCTTGCTTGATATTAAAATATTTATGCATATTTTTAAACACGTTTTATCAACATATTTTTGACAGACTTCAATATTATGCAAACATCACAGTTATTCATTTAAATTTACAGCATTTTTGACTGAGCGAATGTTTTGACGACCGACTGTACAATAACTGACAGTACATAACCTAATGTTTTCTTAACTGATTGCATAACATTAAACCGACTTTTCACTTCATTAGTTTCAATTTACTAAAATATATTTTATTGACTTGTTTTTAAGTAGTGTTGAACTCTAATTATACAACTTCTAGTATTTTGTGTAATGTATAATGTAATTCAGCTAAAATGAAAACGTCAAGTGTTAAATTTACTTAAATTATAAAGAATACTTTATTGGTTAGGGAATATATTTGACAAATTTTAGAGCATATTTTCATGCATATTTCATCTTCTAATAGAGCATTAACTTCCGGGCCTTAATCAATAGAGAACGAAATATATTAATCAATTAATATTTATCTCATTACGATTTGCAATAAAGTTTGCTTTTTGTTTAAATTAAATAAATAGGATTACAAATTCGATACTGCTACTGTAGGTGAAAGACACAAATTTTATTGCTGTACTGTCAATAAATAAATAATTGTTAATTGCATACTATTTTTTCGACGATAGCGAGTAATAAAAATATTACTTGCTTGAAATTAATTATTCAGTAAGTTAATAGCTATTCAAGATAGTGGTCAGGTTGCAAGGGGTTTGCATTGATTTCTTTTTTTTTTTTTTTTTTTTTACTGAACATTAGTAGGCTCAATAGAAACAGATTACTGGATTTTTTAAAATTTTAAAGTTACATAATTACATAAATAATACACAAGGTGGTCCTGAAATCCCGAAAGAGCATGTGCTCGTGCCCAGGGACAATTCCATTATTAGGCCTACATTTATATAAGCCAATGTCTTACAATAGAAACATAACGTTAACCTAAAATTATCTTGAAACTAAGAAGTAAACAAAATATGGTGAAAAAGTACAAGGGAGAAAGGCAAAAGCTGAGAGCAACGGCATGGCTCAAGTGTTATAATTATGTAATACAAATTACAATAATAAAAAATAATTATAATGGTAGTAGTACCAGAAAGACGAAATTTAAAAGGAATGAAAAGTAAAGTTTTTTTTATGATTCTTAAATTCTAGATTTAAAGACTCCGCAGCTACATTTGACTAAACCTGGATATGATTTGATTTTAGAATTATAGAGACTAGGATCGAAATTCGAGCTATGTGAGAGACTAACAGAAGTTGAACATTTGGGTTCTACCAGTGGAGAACTAATTGCGTGCGGGATCAGTCAGATGGAAAAAGTAAACAACCTAACTTTATGCCGGCATTTTTAAACGCATACTTGAATTGCATGTTGACGTGCCCTTGGATGTCTCTTTGATAATCGTGTAGGAACCAGATTACGAATCATGTAATGGAGATACGTAACTTAGTTTTCTCAATAGGCCTATTGCAACAGTTCAAGGCGATTGATACAATATATCTGTAACTAGTATATTGTACCGCAATAACCATACGAAGTCATTACATAGGGTATAATACATTTTTACAGTCTTTCACAAATTAAATTTAATTCAAATAACGACGCTTACCTGTCGTAACCCCAATTAAGCCCACAGATGTATTTCTACTAGGAGGTGCCCGTGGCTTCGCCACGATAATTCTTTTAAAAATAAAAATTAAGAGCATAATAATTATTAAAGCATTATATTTATTAACACTTGCACGCGAATCATTCATAAACTAAGCCATTAATAATTAATGAAACAGCTAAAATTCCTGCTTTAGAGTACATTCCACGACATGAAAGCGCACCCTGGGAAAACTATATCAGAATCGATTATGCAGTTCCAAAGAACCTGTGAACACATAATACGTATTGTTTCTCAGCTGTTTATTGACATGAATATGATGTGAATTTTATTTTATCAATTCAGTGTAATTTTCAGAAATTATATAATGTTTCAAGGGAAGGAATGGTTTGTTTGGATTATTATTATCAGCGATATTTCAAGAGATAAAATCATCAATATTTTACAGCTGTTGCCCCCGGCTTCGCCCGCCATTATTCATTGACTCCAGGATTTTTAAGAAAATTACACTGGTAGATTATTAAAAATGTTTGTGGTTCAGAGCTATGAAAATTGTAAGTAAAAATAAAATTAGAATATTTGTTCATTGTGTTCATTTCACTTAGGCCTTATATAATAAAGAAACGGTTTTCCTTCCTAATTTTGTAGTCGTCATGAAAGTTTAGACTGCGAGAGACGAACATCGCCGAGTATACCCGATGTCTCACGAAGCGGGCGAGCAAGCACGCTATTTAGGGCCGTTGAATTGTATAAGAGTAGATATTATATATATAAATATATATATATAAATATTTACCAATTAAAGATTCCAAGTAGATGACTGTATTTACCATAACACTTTAATTTTAGTTAAGTAAGTTATTTTAACAAGTTTTCTACAGTTTACGAAAGTAATATTTATTTTGACTTATAGTACCGGTATCTAAAGAAACGTGTTGTATTCAGATGATATCAACCAAGGGTCTATTGGACCATGGAACAAACTGTAGCTACCGGTATAGGCTATGATTGGTGAGAGAAACAGGAATCTGTTCGTCATTGATAGCTTTAAATTTTATTATACTTAGGCCTATTATAAGCATAAGTGAGCGTGTTGCAAGGTAATTTTTAAAGCTTATGTTCAAACTGATGAGAAATGCGTTATGATAGGGCTATAGAATAGTCTGAAAAGGGAAGAAAAATTTACAAGTATTTGGCACGCAACTAGGATACCTCCTAGAAAGGAGTGGCACGCAACTAGGTTATCTCCTAGAAAGCCGTGGCACGCAACTAGGATACCTCCTAGAAATCAGTGGCACGCAACTAGGATACCTTCTAGAAAGCAGTGGCACGCAAGTAGGATATCTCCTAGAAAGCAGTGGCACGCAACTCTGTTAATTCCTAGTCCATTTACACGCAATTCTGAAATTTTACCCCTCTCCGCACGAAATTCGCAAACGCTGTCTAGTAAAATGCGGTACTAGTTTTATTTCGTCTTGTTTTATGTTCATGTGAAACAGCTAGGAATTTGTATTTTTTATATACAGATTTGTTTCATGTAATTCCTGTATCCTTATTACTTATTGTTCACTAATGAACAGATTGTAATGTTGTAGATGAACTTTAAAAAATCACAAGAAAATTCAAATTAGAACTACAACAAAAGACATAACACATTTGATAGGCCTATAGTGCAATGTAGCAAATTCTCATGATTGATCATATAAATCGAACAAAATGTTCTATCATATTGTGTGTCAAAGAAATGTGATGGTGTAATGTAGGTCTTAAACAGTCTTAAATACCTCAGCATTCACGCAGGATAGCCTGTAGAAACTACTTTCAGAGATAAGAGAGACTCAAATGCGTCAGTTATGCAAGAAACGTCAAGCTGTTTACGTTTAAAGATAAATAACAAATGGTTGCGAAATGCATGCATTTGTATTAGTATTCATTGACAAACCTATTATTTGACATGGGCGCCGAATGTTAGGCAATACGCTACCCATAACGGTTGCTATAACGCTAGCAAGTACTGCAATAATAATTTATCAATGGAGCTATGATTTCGAGTACATAGTTTTTCAGTAAAAGTGTGCAAAAATTTAACAAAAAATAGAGACGACTTTACTGAAACTTTTGAGATTTTCTTGACTGAAAATTCTCCCATATTACCAGTAGTGAAGGAGAAAAAATATTACATTGAATTAATTTAGCTTCCGTTTAGCTTTCGTTCTTATCCCGTTCTTAATACTCGTAGTTAAAAGGGTAATCTAGATATTCAAAATATATAGGCATTTTCAAAAAGCTTGTGTTCTAATCCTTAGCTATTATTTTCGTTTAAATATAGCCTTGTTATGTTTGCTTGTTCGTTTTAGGCTACATACTTACTCAATGGCAAAAGACAATTCCTAAGCTAGCTAAAGGAATATTATATATTTTATAGAATACGGAGATTCATTGCCGCGCTTCCATGAGCCCGCCATTCAAACTAATTCTGTGCTAACTCCATCCACCCATCCCTAGAAAATCCTCTAGGCCTACTTTCCTTAAATCTATCCTAATATTGTCCTCCCAGCGACGTTTAGGTATTCAAAGTGGTCTATTTTCTTCAGGTCCCCCTATCAATGTGTTTTAAATATGTTTTTCCTCCCCCATGCGCGCAACATGTCCAGCCCATTTCACCCTCCGTGATTTAGTTGCCCTTATTATATTCGGAAAAGAGCACAGGTAATGAAGCTCGTCATTATGCAGATTTCTCCAGTTCCCGGTTTGATCTCTCTTAGGTCCGAATATTTTCCAAGCTCTCTGCTTTTGAACGCTCTCAGATTATGTTCTTTTCTAGGAATAAGCGACCATGTCTCACATCCATATAATACAACCGGCAAGATAAGTCTTATACATTTTTAATTTTAGATTTCTGGACAGGAGATGAAAAGATACAAGTTTCTTAATAGCATAAAAGCAAGCATTTCCTGATTTCAGTTGACTTAACTTCTGCCTAAATATTTTGTATCTGTAATTATTGCCCCAGATATTTGAATTTCTCCACTTGTTCGAATGCTTGTTCTGCTATCCTATTATTTTGTAGCGCATTACTTTGAAGTTTGTTCGTTATAATTAGGGCTCGGACTTTTAGGTGCTTATAACAACTAAAATATTTATTTTTTATGTGGTTAAAAGGTCGAAATTATGTTTAAAAAATATGAAATATTTTAATTAACTTATTTAACCAATATTTACAGAAGTACTCATCTAGTCATTCTAGTCAGCAAGTGTTGAACTGTTGCAGCGAACGACAATAGTAGAACTTAAGTTGTGCATCTTAAAGCTGTGACGATTTTCACGGAACAGAGACTTGTATCTTGAAAAATGTACGTTCAACATCGCAGGATGTTAATCTTGCATATTAAGTAACACGCAATGTCACTAAAACTCAGATGTTCCATCTGCTCCAAGTTCTCTACACTGTTACCCATTAAAATATCTGAAATCTTGCGCAACACTTGTAACCCTTCATTCTTATATTTTTCTTTAATTTTGTTTGCTTTTGAACCACTGATTGTGTTAAGTTTGTTTTCAATGTGTTTGATTTCTTTTAGTGATTCTGTCAACAATTGTTTTGTTGTTTCCAACTTAGTAATGCAGTGTGAGAGGAAACAGAAATTTGCACTAATAAAGGCCAAATCAGCCCTGATTAATTGTCTGACTCAACATAACAACGCGATATGGCGCAATTTTACAAAAACAGTCAAAATATTCATTTCTAGACATGATATCTGTTAAAATATGTAAAAAAAAAATAAGTTACCAAAAATATTTATTCAAATAAGAAATATCGAAAATATTTTTTGTATGTGACATGCAACTCAGTATTTTGAATCCAAAGGTCCCAACCGGAATTTTGACAAAGTCCAAAAATCATAAGTAATAGCAAAAAAATATGTATTTACTTAAAAGTCCGAGCCCTAGTTATAATATAATTAATTTAGCTTGTTGTCCGCAGAGTCTTTGCATTGGATTGGCATCTGATCAGAACAGCTGGATGTTATTGTTTGCTTAGATGCTGAGTAATGTAGTAACCGCAGCCCAAGCAAATAATATGAGACATTCATGCTTGTGGTTGACTTACGACCTGTGAGACCTGTAACTCCAATATAATATTACGCTTACCCAATACGACTGACTTGAGAAGGACGTATTTACTGTGTGTTCACTAAGACCGTAATGAAACATACATTCCAGACTAAGAAAAAATATATGCGGAGAAAAAGTCTGTAGGAGCTTCAGGGTGACTAGGTGTTCTACCGATTGCGATGACATAAAAAAAATTAAAAGTCCTTTTTATAATCATCCTGCTAGATCAATGTTTATTCATAATTCGGGGCGTTTTCAGTTTATTACGTATTGTGAAGAACATCCATTTCCCATAAATGTGATATTGTATAGTACGTGCTTTTCGCCCACGAATGCACCCATTGAAAAAGTGTTGTTTTTTTGTGTGCTGTACATTCCAATGAAAAAATATGTAACTTAACTTAGGATTAATACACTTTTTTCTTATCCATTCTATACTGTTAAAATTTACTTTTTTTACTAATAATACAATGCTAATAATACTTAATACAAAAAAATTAGCTTCCTTAGGAATTATCCAATGCTATTAAGTAAGTAGCCTACAACGAACAAGCAAACATTAATCATATAACAAGGCTATAATCAAACGAAAATTAGTAAAAGAAAAGAAGCTTTTTGATAAAGCTGAACTTTAATTTCTTTATAGCAAATATTTTCTGAAATAATGCAAGAAGTAACTGTTTTCTTTGCCAATATATTGTATTAAAACTTTGTTATTAAAAAGAAATTGAAAACAGTTTGGTGGAGGGATGGATTTCTTTAATATCTAGTTTTAATTTTTTAATTGATTTTGAATCTTTTAGTTGCAAGTTAATGTTAATACAGTTTTCTACTCTTTACTTACCACAATCTTGTCAGCCTACTCCATAGCCTCCATGGTTTTCAAGCAAGCGTTGAAGATAGAATGCTAAAGTAACTCATATAAAAATGATCTAAAATATACAATATTGTCGATTTAATGACAATCACGTATATTACTGATACCATTGAATAAATCCTGCTATAATTTCAAATATGTGCTATAGCCGCCAGAACCTGGAATTCTATATAGACGTCATGAAATTCTATAAATGAAGTAATCATTCCCTTCAAAGTGCATACCCGGGCTTAGAATAGTTAAAGATTTTTAGAGCCTTTCAAGTCAAGATTCAGATAGGCCTATGAATAGGCCTATATCATTTTATCAACCATACATGAGGTAGTATAGATAGTAAAGCACAAAAATAGAAAAGGAAAAATAAACTTCATTTAACAGAAAGTTCAAATTCACAAGATATCTTTGCTGCTAAGTTCAAATAGCCTATTATTTTCTAAACATTGTTAACGTAAATCAGGAATATGTATTTTGAAAGTAAAAAAAAATGAAGCATATTTTGTTAACATCTAATTTGCAGCATTCCAAGAATATGGGAGTAGAACGATATACATAATAGAAATTAAATAAATCTTTAATTTTTATGGCCCATTGATCTTTTTGTAAGCTTATGTTGGTTTTGTCTGTGAAAAATCCATATTAAGAAAACATAATGAAAATGTGAATTCTCTACAGGAAAGAAAATAGTAAGTCCTAGCCACTTTGTACAATAGACTGGCTGACTGATTTGACACTTTCCTATACCCCTTCGATGGCCATTGGAGGTTTGATTACAGTACAACCTGTCATATCCGGATTAATGTGGCGACCGGCCGATCCAGTTACGAAAAAAACATCCGGGTATCACAAGTTCATTTAAGTACAGCAAGACGCCGGAAATAATTACTATGCGCAAATTGTTGTCTTTTTAGACAGGTATAACATTTTAGCAACCATTATAAAGCAAAACAAACTTGTAAAGCTACAGTACATACATTAATAATTGAAAACACCAAAAACTAAACAGTTCAACGTACTGTACAATAATTACTGTAGGGCTATGTATGTAGGCCAATCTTTAATTTTTCATAATTGTATTTATCAGTAGGTACACTGTAAGTTATTTGCATTACTGTAGTCTTTAGAATAAAAAAATTATAATCGCTTAGAAAAATTTGGTTAGAAATTTTTACTTACAGTAGGCTACATCAGTTCTTGAAAACTTTACATCTTGCACACGGGTCTCGCTCTTAAAAATTGTAAAATTCGGACACTCTGGATATGGGAGGGTCCGGATAATACAGGTTGTACTGTACCTAGATTAATTTTTTATGCTTATTTTCCGAGAGAGGAGAGAGGAAAAGGAGGCAATCCCATCGCCTCACAAACCCCCCTTCGGAAGCTAACGTTATTTGGACGTGAAAGGGCCGAGGAATTTGGAAATGGTCGCTTGCGGTCCCCGGGCCGCGGGTGTAAATCACTGCCCTAAACATTGACACATGTAAGGCAACGATTATGACTTCATTTGGAAATAGGCTGATAGGCCATCCACGCAATATGCAAAGGAATTAAATAGCCCGAAAATCTCCAGGGCGCATTAATCGTACTGTATAATAAAGCTAAAATGGATAATACCATATCCATGTGAAGTAACAAAATTAACACATTCCAGAAAGTCGTATGGTGATCATGCTTTCTTCAGAATAAGACGCTCGAGGTAGGCCTACCTTTGTTCTTTCATATCAAATAAGATATAATAGGCCTATATAAATCTAATTTCCTCAATTGATACTCGAGGTCAATTCATTCAACTTTTGTACATCGGTCAATGAGATGACGCCTTCGAATTATGTATACTGAATTATCTATCAGATAAGTCTAACCAAATATGTAACTTCTAATTTACTTGAAACCTAAATATGTGACTTGCCTGATAATATCTTAACACAAAGTCTGTACATTTCTGTGTTGAAATCGTACTCTCTCTAGGATTTAGAAACTTTAATAATTCTTTCAGGAGTTAGTTACTTAACGGCATCTCTCATAAGAATAATGTTCAGACTAGTTCCTTATATAGGAAGAATTTTGTTCATAGTTAGGCGTGTGTAATGTTACCTTTTTTCCATCTTTTTAAAGCTTTCCTTAGGTCGATTTTTATTTCCTATAGTTCTTTACTTATCACTTTATTCAGTGATCGAAGTCTAAAACAATTTTTTCCTAGTTCAAAGTTCGAGGCCGAAAAAACGAACATTTTCTAATCATTTTTCAAATATTTATGGCAACAAATATAAGATTTTGTTTTTATACAATCTATAGTTCTCACAGATACACAGACAGACAGAAACATACGTGTTTCTAAAAATTATATTTTTTTTATTCAGCGGACTTAAGTTCATGTATTACTGTTATAACCTCGACATCAAGTTCAGGGTTGAAGCTACAATATTTTCTCTACCTGTAG
Organism: Ectobius pallidus; assembly: GCA_964059195.1. Classification (NCBI taxonomy): domain Eukaryota; kingdom Metazoa; phylum Arthropoda; class Insecta; order Blattodea; family Ectobiidae; genus Ectobius; species Ectobius pallidus. Next base: position 123,254,640 of record CAXKWD010000005.1, read on the forward strand.
CACTTCATAATGCTATTGGTATAATTCTACGCTATAAGCTATTGTGATATTTCAACTTAGCTTTACTTTTTCTTTAGACATCTAGAATTTTAAAAAACCGAGCGAGGTGGCCGAGATGGTAACGTCTTGGACTCGCATTCGGGAGGTCACAGGCTCATATCTCGTGGCCGGCCAATTTGACATGTGTTTTTTTCGTGGTTTCCCCACCCGTAAAGGCAAATGCCAAATTGGATATTTAAATACCGTGAATCGTCCTCACCATTTCATCTTGTATCATATCCATTTAAATTGATATCAGTTGAAATTTACTCCATAAAAATACACATAGAAGTAATTGACAGTCTATAGTTCCATGGCCTACCCTACTGTATAAACACACATCCCGATCTCCTGATATGCTCTCGTATCTAAAAGAAGTATAAACACAGATGAATTTAAAAAATAAAAAGATCTTTAGCTAATAAGAAACACATTCGGAAAGTAGGCCTATATGCAGGATACTCGGTCTCTGGATCCCTGCGAGCTAAGAGGCGGTTCTATATTTATACGTTTAAAAAGTGCAGTGTACAATTTACAAAATGCAATGTACAATATATAGGGTGTCCATGAAATACGTGCAGATTTTCGTGTAGAGGTAAGGGACACCCATATGAGTAGTTTGAAAATTAACCTTGGGACGGAAATGCGTTGTTATGGGTGTAAACAGAAAAAGTGTTGCACTTTCTTGATGTGTAGTTTATTATGTTAACTGTAAGAAAAGGAAAGCTATTACATGTTTCACAGCAATTGTTGGAATTGTCGGCTTTTGACTTGGTTACACAGCTTACATCCATAACTCATTTCCGTCTCAAAGTTCATTATATTAAAATATTCGTATGGATGTTCCGTATCACCACAGGAATAAACTATTTCATGTACACTCTGTATAGCCTAGTTGATCGAAAGTAGATTACTTCAATGCATAGAAAATGACAAATATCTGACCAAGAAGGATAAAAAAACCTGCGTCAGCTCAAAGTTGTGTCTATTTTATTCAACTATTCAAATTAACAATAATTTTCCAACGTTTTCTTCAAATTTTGGGGGCTGAAGGTAGTAACATAATGTCAGACCATACACATTTAAACCTTATTAGAACTTGAAAGTTTGCCTGATTACTTATGTTTGTTTGTTGTGTTCTGACAAATATATAACATTAAATAGTCTGCTTTTGTACAAGAAAGTCTACCGTTTTCTTTGCGGTCAAATATGATATCTGCTCACAAAGTCAATACGAGATAAGATTGAACGTTGTCCTTCCTTATATGACGAAAATAACATGAATAGGCCTAGACGTATTGTGTGTCTTTCTAACAAAGTCACATGAAAAATACACGTGCTATACACATTCAGAATCAAACGATGACTACTGGTTCAAAACTTTAAAATAATATCTTACGCCAAAAACTTAAAATAACGAGAGAACATGATTCATCATAGATAAAATGGCTTCTCAGTTGTGTTTTGTAGGTTTACATAGTACCTGTCTGAAAAATATAAAGCATCTCTGCTGAAAGCAAACGTTACATATTATGTGGAGATCTGTTTTACATCAATTTTTTGGAATTTAGTATTTTAGTTCAGCGATGTGGTGTAAGGGATGTGTTCGGTTCCCTCACACAGAAGGCCCTGGGCCCTGTTTCATAGAAACTTTTACACTCATATTATTAGCAAGTTCATAAGTTAAAATTATTATATTATTATTATTATTATTATTATTATTATTATTATTATTATTATTATTATTATTATTATTAGTCTTCTGTTTCATAAGAATATTTTCTAATAATATTAGTTATGAGTTCTTTGCTCTAAATTATTAGTACATAGGCATTCTGCCAATATTATTAGTAAACTCTTTTATAGATCGCAGAACTAATACAATTTACTGATAATATTAGATGTTTTTCTATAAGTGTATTTGGGCTAATAAGTTATTCTCAGACGTTGTAATTCAGATTTCGTGATCTTAAAATTGTGTAAAATAAATCAGTCTCATTTAATTGTCAATTTAGAAACAGCTTAGCCTATACGCTAACAAAGGAATTTTTGTCATAATAAGCTTTTAGGATTTGAGGTTAGATTTTAGTACATAAGTCTACTGCTATCTTGAATAAGTGCCTGGTATACTTATTAATTTCTTAGAGCTAGTTATTTTTTGTTACATTTATGAAGATATATGTAGGCTGTGCTGCTTTGAAATAGTATTGACAAAAAGACTAGGGGAAAAACATAAATAACAATCCAGTCGTAACCTCCAAATCAATCAGCTGACTAATGAACTAATAATATTAGTGAAGAGATTTTATCAGTAGGGTTCATATCTCTATGAAACAAGATTTTGTTAACAAATGAATAATATTATTAGCTCAAATATCATTAACTAATATTATTAGCAAATTTTATGAAACAGGGCCCTGTGGTTTGATTTATAGTCAGAAAAAGGGGAGGTTTTCCCTCACCTGTGAGATGAATGTCGGGTAACTTTAAGCCCTTGTGGTCCCAGAATATCATCTGACTACCTTCATCCCATCTGCGTTTTGTTCAGAGTGAGTGTGTGAGAGCGACCGGCGTGTCTCGTCCTACGTGTTCGTGTTGTCTCGGAGGTGGCCCCGCATTGGGGTTTTCACTCATCCGCGGAAGTCCTTCGTCTCCTTGTCTGGTCAAAAAAGTATTACTGTGATCCAATGGTAATCCCTCTTCCAACGTGTCGCGGTCCTTTAAGGCCTGGGCGGTATTGTGGGCCCTTTATTATTGTCTACATACGGTAAAACAACGAACAAGTTCTATGTAGATTCATTAGTTCATAGTAAAACCTATGATGAAGATTTACACAAAAACATAACATTTAATATATTTGTTACTTCATTTAATTTTAGTTTTGCACGTGCATTTGTATGAGACGAGGTCGTACAGATAAACCCAGCTTTCCGACAGCTTTTCATGAACCGTAATAGATTCTTATCTAGAGCTTATTCACTCTCTGAAAACCGCACGAGGAGAAATAAAAAGTTGATCGTGAAACGGCGACAATTTTCCCCAAGGAACCTTCTCTTCCACAGAATGGAGTTTTTTGTTTTTTTGTTTGTTTTTGTTTTTGTTTCTGTTTTGTTTTTGTTTTTGTTTTTGTATGCCTTAAATCTATTTTATTTCGTACTACGTCGAGTGTCACCTGTTACCGATTTTCAGAACTGTAAGGAAAATGGAACTTCCTCTAACATCTGAATATAATACAATAAACTTTATGCAGGCAACTGGACAAAACTGTGTGTCCTGTGCCTTGATTCCACAACTTCAACGTATGATATTCGTATTTTGGAAATGCGACATATTTTAAAATAGGCTATGTTGTTTTGACTGGAATATTTACGTTGAATTTTAATACTAAATACTGAAATATTTAAAAATACTATTGATAATAAATCTTTTTTTTTCTACAGATACACCATGGTAATATTTAAATTCATTGTGATATTCACATTTTTTCTTCCACAAAAATTGAGAAATTTTCTTGCTTTCAGCTTTGGAAGTTGTATACTTCTCTACTTCCTCGTTGTAACACCTGTACTGAATTACTCTAATCGCCCTAGCTATTTGATGTCTCTATATTTTGCATTCTCTGTTTTGGATGTTCATAATTCACATTTCATTCTCCCTTCGCGATTCTTTTTTGTGCTGTTTGTGAATGATCGGTCCGTTCTTTAACGTGGTATCAGGTATTGCACCCTAAACTATTTTTCTATCGGAAAGTTTGCGATATGTAATACAATAAATTGGATTAGCCATATTTCATGATTCTTTGATAACATTCTGCATATTGTAGGATTTTTTACTTAACTCTTACAGATCAGTCCTAATGCTTTACAGTAAAAACTTCCTGATTACCATAGCAAGAAGTGTAAGATGGCAGACAAGCGTCAGCTGTTTGAAATATACATAAACTATTAAGATAAGAAAATACACTTTGGAGTCTTTTTTTATATTGCATTATATCGCGGCAGTTGCTTCCATATTGTAAGATAGTTTTGACCAAAGAAGTTCAGTGTACTGTAACATCATAATCCATGATTCAAATAGTCTCAAACTCCATTCAAGTTCTTTGGTGAGAATTTTATCAAAGTACTTTTGCAATTTTTATTTTCAATTCTTCCTGTAACACTTACAGGCTGCCTTATGACAAAGAGTACCAAACATTAAAAATATAGAAGGAAATAAACAAAAAAAAAACTTACACCAATGAAGATGGATATATGTAAGCATTCATGAACCACAGATTATTGTCTCTGTTGGACATTACATGATAGTATTATAGGAGAAAAATTCCTCCGACACTGGGACTTGAACCCAGGACCTTTGGCTATTCGCGCCAATGCTCTACCAACTGAGCTAAGCCGGAGTTCAATCCACAGCGCCAGATGGAACCTTCCTCCTATGATTGAATGCCCTTAATGGTCTACCTCACTGACAGACAACTTATGTCATATGAGCATTCAATCATAGGAGGAAGGTTCCATCTGGCGCTGTGGATTGAACTCCGGCTTAGCTCAGTTGGTAGAGCATTGGCGCGAATAGCCAAAGGTCCTGGTTTCAAGTCCCAGTGTCGGAGGAATTTTTCTCCTATAATACTATTACACCAATGAACCCGACTATGTAACATAATAATGTTTCACTTGAATATACATGTAAGCAAACACAAGCAAAATAAATTAAATATATGGTCCATATGCATGGCTTCGAAATATGGCCAAAGATCCTTTCAATGCTGCCAAAGCGATGTCTTCCAGAATGTGTTTAGGAAGACTAAATTTTTGGCAGACATTGGCCATTATATGAGGGATGGTTCCTCGGGCCCCTATCATTAAACCCATCACAGTATGATCATTAAACCCCTTAAACAGTGAAGCGCAAAGAACCTGACCTGTATAACATAATAAAAATAAACTTGTTTGCAGCAATTAATTAGTTGAACTGTAGCTCACACTTGGTACATTTATACGTGTTATTGCGAAGACAGTCAGATCATTGACTGCAGATAAACACATGAGACTCATGATCTATCTCTTTCGGTTGACAATCCAGGTGAGAGTCAGACAATACTTCCTTCAGTTGTGCGTGCTTCCCTTACGTTTCATTCTGTCAGAATCTTCTTTGTTTGTTCGAAGTGTACCCCAGTGATCGTGCAAAGTGGTTTGAATGTCAAAAGTTTAAATTTTTATAGTAATCATCAGGGCCCGGATTCTAATGACATGTCATCTTTTTATTGATGCTCCATAGACATTGCCAACTTATGGATAAATCCTAATCATGGCCTCTAGATTATAGAAATGCATTTTTATTAGGTCATTTTTTGTCATTTAATGCAATGTTATATTTTTAGGGCATTTATTTCAATTTAAGGTCATTATTTTGTCATTTTCGGGTCATTTGCTTCCTTAATGAGTCATTTTCATGTATTTACATTGAGTGTATTAACTTTTTTCGTCGCTAGCGCTGCTGTCTGTCTTTGAAGTGTTGTTTGTTTAATGCAAGAAGGAAAAATTCGGCGTTAAAGTGTTGTCATGTCTCAGTCGGAAATGAGAATAAAAGAAACGTCAAAATTTTGTATTGTTATTAGATTGACTTGGCATCAGAGTCTGCCACCTGATTGGATTTGAGACTGCAAACTACTGTTTACCCTCAATAAACAATAATATAATCCAGCAGACCACAAAAGGAAATGCCGAATTTTGACTCGTCAGTGCCTCAGTGCCAGTATAAATTTCCGTGAGAAAAGAACATTCACAACATTACAGTTATTTGCAGTTATTACAATTATGTACGCCTACATACTATTCTAGAACTTTGTGTGTACAATAATAATTTTTTTTGTAAATAAAATATCAGTTTTTAGGTCATTCTTTACAATTATTAAGTCATTGTCTTTAAAGTTTAGGGTGATTTTATAGGTCATTTTTCAAACAATTTTAGGCCATCAGAATCCGGGCCCTGGTAATCATAGTACTTTATATTAAGACCTTATTTGCTCACTCGAATTTTTGGCAAAATTTTTGTTTTGATGTATTCTATAGCTACTGAGGCTATTCTTCTATAAACTGTCATTTTGCCAAGTTCCTTAGTTTAAAAATAAAAAGTAAAAAAAAAAAAAAAAAAAAAATTAAGCCTGACAGAACTTTCGCCTTTTAAAAGTTTCTGCAGATTTCTTTGGTAGAAGTCACGTGTTACTGTTTTTAAAGTTTAAAATTTTATTTAAAGTTTACGTATAGCTTTAATGTTTAGATTTTACAGGCGACACTCCTGGTTAAGCTACTGCTTGTGAATTTCATTTACACTTCTAATGACATGGTGCTACATTCCATGCCGGGACAAGGCTTACCACCCGATTGCTGCGTCATCTACCTTCGACATTAAGGGGAAACGGAATAGCCTATCTTTACAATGTTAAATACAATGTATCTTTTCTAAAAAACTACTAAAGCTAGGCACCTGATTTTTTTTACCTATCCTGTATCAGTACTGAAAAGAGGATTTTTCATAAATATACTTTTTTTTACTGAAATATGAATATTGTCATTTTTAAAATGTTATCAACGTTTTAAAGTGCCTATTTACCTTTGCATTAAATATTTCATAAATTAACCAAATCAAATAGTGTTTTTTTAAATTTTTTAAAGACATCTGAATAATTCAATCCTGAGATTTTCAAGATCGTAGGTTAAGTAGAAACTGAGAAAATGTATCTTTTATACAGAAAAAGTAAATTTGTGGGGAACGAGCTCCGAAGTTAAAACTTCCCTGCGACATAGTCTAGATCTTTTCAGAAAAATAAAATAAAAATGCATGGATATAGTTATAGTAAATTAAGTATGATTCATCATTTACAGCAGAATGTCCAGAGAATAAGATACAGCAATAAAAAGAAAATCACAATTTTCATCCAGAAAACAATTCCATTTCCCCTAAACATAACCTATTTTTATTGAGAAACTTAGTGTTTAAAGTACCTAGACATTATATAAGATGCATGTACTTCGCGTATTTTGAAAGTGTTTTTAGGTATAGTTTGATAATGTATGGCCATGCAACTAATGTGAAAGATATTCTGCTAATACAGAAAAAGGCTATCAGAATCATATCGAAAGCAGAGTACTACACACCTTGCAGACCTTTATTTATTGACCAGAAAATTTTAACTGTATATAGCCTACATATTTTTGAGGCACTGATGTATATAAGAAAGAACTATGATGATTTTATATTAAGGAGTAGTATTCACTCTTATGAAACAAGATGTGTTAAACAATTTTATGTACCGTATGTTAGACTAAACAAGACTCAATCTTATTATAAGTAATTAAGTTTTAAACTTTATGACAAGGTTCCTGTCAAGTATCGAAACCCAGATATTAAGAAATTAAAATTTTTGAATGGCTTATGAATAATCCAGTTTACAGTTTTGACGAGTATTTTAATATAAACAATGCCTGACAATGAAAAGCCTCATTCCAAGGAAGTTTGAACTTGACAATAAGTATTGTATTTTAAATATTTAATGGTAATAAAATTATCTATCTATCTATCTATCTATTGGCTATTGGGGTAATGTTGACAGCATGACGACACTCATGGCCGTTGTAAGTGGTCTTCGTGGCCACCCCTGTCCACATTCAATATACAGATATATTTAATCTAATATATTTCGATATATTTGTGTTGTGTTTTCATAATAATAATAATAACAACAATAATAATCATCATTGACGTCACAACCTTTAACATCACATTTTGCATCCCATTACCTGAACCCAGAGCAATTTTTAAAAGCTTAATCATGGCTTTATTTCTAGACTGTTAAGGCAAAACAGTATAAGTAAAAAAATATATATTTCAGAAGAGACTTTTTTTTACACAGTGTAATTTACTTATCTCATTTTCACAATTTTTGACATATACTCTTTTGCCTTAACAGTCTAGATTTTATGTAGGCTGTTTTGAGTCTTAACTGAAAATGAGTAGAATCAATCTTCCTGAAGAAAGTTTGGCGGGTGAGCCGAGTCCATTTTGGAAGGGGTTGTTCATCAATAGTGTAATACAGGAAGAAAGCAGAAATAATTATGGTACTTTTGACTTGTTTTAATGGTTCTTTGTTTATAAATATTATTAAAATATGAAGGGCATATCGTTGTTTCTTTTTTGTTGTTTCTTGTGTTTATTTATCGATGGCTGTTGATTGCTACTTACTTAGGTCCATAACCGTCACCAAGGTGACAGAGTTGAATTTGTTGAATGTCAGTTGAATGTCACATCTAGGCACTCATAAATGCCACCGACTTGCGCAGAGATCGAACCCGAAAACCTAACAGATTCAGATTCAGATTCTTTTATTTTCCGTAAGCATTGATGCAATGGACATGATCAGTACAATAATATGCATAAAAATCACATGGTTAGAATAATAAATCATCCAAATTAGCATAAAAAACCTCCCTTAACTCATACATAGGGTGAGTTAGTAGCCATAAGTTCATTACCTTTTTAAATCTCTCTATGTCAACATTATGAGCAGCGGGTGGTAACTTATTAAATAGCCTGATGCCAATTGTGTTGTATGAATGTAACGTCTTGGTTAGCCTACACTGTGATCTATAGATACAGTGATTGGATCTCGTGCTATAATTATGAACCTGCTTGCATTCAGTTTGTTTTGTCAGGTGTTTTTTTGTGTAAACTAAACAGCTGTAAATGTATGTATTAATCACAGTAAGAATCCTCTCCTTTACAAATAACAATGGGCCTAGGTCTACAATCATCCTCTTGGTTTGAATTTGTCAATATACGGAGAGCTTTTTTCTGTAATAATAATACCTCATTCACCCTGGTTCCATTGCCCCAGAACATTATACCATATAGTAATACACTGTGAAAAAAAGCAAAATAACAATCTCTTAGGTGTCGGTCTGGTAATAGAGGCTTCAATCTTCTTAGCAAATATATAACAGTAGATAGTTTGTTGCATACACTTGAGATATGGTCATCCCATGGAAGTTTTGGTTCTAAATTAAGGCCCAATAGAAAGCCTACATCTTACCGACTACTCTTCTCAGGCCGAGGCACAGTACTTTTCACTCCTTCTGAAAGCATTTGTGTCAGAAATTCGCTTTCTTGAAGCGGTTAGAAGAAACGCGATATTAGTCTATGTTTATCTGGTTACTTATTTCCAGCCAACACTTGTCGAGAATCACTTATAGCTTATAAAAAGACCACAAGAGATGGGATATAACACGACTAATAGTTCCACCAAGATCCACTATTTCATGGAATGGAGTTCTTTTTTTCGTGCCATATATCTAAAACAAGACATCGCAGTTATTTTCTTTATTCTTCTTTGTCTTCTTCTTTCCATGAGTTTTACCTCCGTTGTAGGTACGGTACGTTCACGCTGCCCACTCCACCCGGGCCTTATAGGACCTCCACCTGTCAGGAGAGGGAGTTTATATGGATCACATACATACTTTTTTTTTACCGGACAAGGACACGGAGGGCCTCCCCGGATGAGTTCGTAGCCCAATTCCGGGGCCACCTTCGAGACAAATAGGTCGATACACACCAGTCACACACTCATTCAGAATATTGGCTAGGATGGGATGAAGGTGATAATGACGGCCAGATGATTTCCGTAATTAAGGGAGAATATGGACCAACCGATTTGAGGGGGGAAAAACTTTTTTTTAACTTGTATTTTTTAAAATGAAGATTGAACATTTATCTTTATGTTAGTGAAATAATTTAGTCGATATCGTCATTATTTTCGGAGTTAGACACATGCTTCACCTCCACTCCACTTAGTAGCCTATATTTAACGCTCATTTCCCGTAATTTTTATTTTTCAGAACGGTTTTAATGATAATTCGACAAGTTTTTAAAACACTGCAGTGAAATTTTGATTGAAACTCTCTTTCAAACTTCTGAATGGCACTATAATATTTTTTTAAATAAAATTTTACATAAAAATGTATATGGAAAATTGAGTTTAGTGAAATTTAAAATATTTATGTTGCAGATGTCTCAATTATTGTAGATGATGTTTAAGAATTATTTTTAAAAATAATCACTAAAAAATATTAACACTTATGGTTATGGCTATTCAGAGGTAACTCTCATTCTCACATTCTTTCCACGCTCCAAACAGCGCTCCAAATTACGCAGGACTGGTGTAGTAAACACAAATTGGAAATAGCTCAGGACAAATCGGCACTGATGCCTATGTACATAAGAAAGAAGGAAGAATACATCAGCAATCCCGTAGTTACGGCATGGGAGCTAAAAGTTGTAGCTAAAATGAAATACTTGGGAATAATGCTGGACAATAAGATGGATTGGTACCCTCACATACTATATCTGGAGAATAAAATAGCGCACATACGCAACAGCCTTGTGAGATGTTCCAAAACCACGTGGGGCCTTTCCTTTTCACACCTGATGACGATATATAATCATGCCATTCTTCCCGTATTAATGTATGCTGCGGAGGTCTGGAATATCTCTATATCTCAAAGGGCCAGACTCAAACTGCGTCAAATACAAAGATCCTTTCTGATTTTTGCAACAAAAGCGTACAGAACAGTCTCAAACAACGCTCTGCAAGCAATAGCCTGCACAATGCCCATAGATGCAGCTGTACACTTACATAACGACATCAAAGCCATCTCCAAAGGTCAAGCCACAAATGCAGTAATTCCTTTACTAAAAAGAACAGAAATTCAAACAAGGTCCAAACCTATCCATCCTATAGATAACCACATAACCATTGATACTACAGGAGCCGTAGGTAAAGCAGAAATTCTTATTTTCACAGACGGCTCCAAAACTGAAAACCATGTTGGTGCAGGGATGGTAGCCATGAAAAACTCGAAAGAGATCTTCCTTGGAGTAGGAAGATTAGACCTAGAATGCTCTGTCTTCCAGGCTGAGCTTCTGGGTATCTCTATGGCTGTGGAATGGATAGAACAACAGAAAAACGGCACCTCAAGCTATGCCATTCATGTAGACTCGAAAGCAGCTCTTCTTGCCATCGCTAACAAAAGAACAACCCACCCGATGTCAGTTAAACTCAGAGAAAAAATCATCACCCTCAACAAGGCAAAGAAGATTACTCTTCACTGGGTCAAAGGTCATGCAGGACTACGTGGGAACGAAAGAGCCGATTACCTTGCGAAGATTGCTGCCAGTTACAATACTACCTTGGACTACACATTTATTCCCATAACTCGGAGCAAGCAGCTGTTAACTGACCACTACACCACTATCTGGAATTCCATCTATACCAGATCCAGTGATGCCTCTCATACCAAAACCTTCATCCCAAACATACATCACAGAATGTCCTTATCCCTCTGGCCTAACCACATAACCACTCAGTTTCTTACAAATCACGGCCGCTTTCAATCCTACCTCCACAAAATGAACATAAGATCTTCACCACTCTGTAGCTGCCCTGAGAAACTTCCACAGACTGCCATACACTTGATGACAGAATGCAGCAAGTATTCAAGAGATCGACCAGCTGTTTTACGCACAGGTCCACTACCAATGGTTCTGAAGCTTCACTTCAACACAATTGAAGTCGCAGAATTCCTCAAGAGCATCTTCCGCACACTTGAATAAAACTTATTAAATATGTATTTACAATCTAAATATTCCGTGATATACCATTAGGTAAAACACGGATTGTATATAATTCTTTAAATAAAAAAAAAAAAAAAAAAATCTATAAAGTACCAAATTGGTGCATAAGAAATAACAATTTAATTGTGATCATAAGTACCAAAATTGGTAAAAAGCGTATAAGATAGCAGATATAATGAGTAATGTTCATTCCAAATTAGAGGTGAAAGCATGATTGTTTACTGAAGTTTATATGAGGGGTCTATTAGCAATCTCCATTTTGTTGATAGATAGAGACGCTAACGTCTAATGAAAGTTTAATACATTTCCTGGTACATATTTAGTGTATGTGTTACACATCAATTGAAGGGGCTAGTTCCATAAGGGCATAAGGCACATTTTGAATTTTGAGCTTTTAACATTTATGCCTTCTCCTCATATCTCTTAAATACTCAGTGAACAATTTATACTTGTGCCCTAAACCTCTGCTCAGTCATAAGAAAAGACCTGTGCTTGTGAGTGGTAACATTATTTAAAAACATTAAGATTTTTCAAAACTATGTTCTTGTGCCTTATGCCCTTATGGATCTAGCCCCTTCAATTCATCCCTTATGTGGGAAGTCTAATTTACAACGCATACACTAAATATGTAGCAGGAAATGCATTAAACTTTAATTAGAAGTTAGCACCTTTATCTTTTTTCATAATGAAAATTGGCGGGTTAGCTAATAGACCTTTCATATGTTTCCCTTAAGGAAGAGTTTCTGCCCTATGTTCTGAAAAACCCATGGAGTTGAACAGGTGAACGTTGGTTGTAATTATGCTAACCACTTGACCTCTGAGAGCGTTAATAAGAATATAGATGCCGGTAATAATGCATTATGATGATGATAGTAATAATAATACTAATAATAATAATATAAAAATGCTGAAATACTAGGTATATTGCTGACAAGTTTCTCTTATTTTTAAGGGGATTTTACATGAAGAAATTTTCGTTTCTCGCGATTTTCTCGAAAACCGCTCTAATGATTTTCTTTAAATTTTGCACATGGTTTGCTTATGCTAAGAGCTAAAACTTTTATTTGAAACATTTTTTAGAACAAATTCTCTGAAGGGTAGTTATAAGCCACCCACTGTGAATATGCGCTCTTTGCAATACGACCTTTTGTAATACAAAATCATACGAAAACAAAATTTGTGGGATAGCATTTTCAGTTGCCTCAGCCTGACTGTGTCAACGAGTAAGTTATGCCATATCAGAAGTCTGTAAAAAATGCTATATTTTATGTTATTCATGTAGCCTATTGTTTTCTACCCCCAAATTCGAAGTTGAGTTTTTTACATAAACACACGTTTTGAGGTGCCCTGAATCCAAAGATCCTGTTTTCGGAAACACGTCTGTGTGTGTGTCTATGTAAGTTATCTGTGTGGACAGCCTTGCTCCAAAACGGAAAATCGTAAGAAAACAAAATTTTGTATTTGGATCAGGTACCTTCTGAAGATGTGACACGAAGATTGCTGACAAGTTTCTCTTATTTTTAAGGTGACTTTACATGAAAAAAAATTCGTTTCTCGCGATTTTCTAAAACCGCTCTAATGATTTTCTTTCAGTTTTGTACATGGTTTGCTTATGCTAAGAGCTAAAACTTTTATTTGAAAATTTTTTAGAACTAATTCTCTGAAGGGTAGTTATAAGCCACCCGCTGTGAATATGCGCAAATTGCAATACGGCCTTTTGTAATGCAAATCGTACGAAAACCAAATTTTGTATTTGGGTTAGGCGCCTGTGAACGTGCTATATAACACTTCCCCAAGTGATATAAATGATGCAAAATAATTTTCACAAACTGTCTCGCATATACGAGTTAAATGTTAGCACAGAAAGCCGTAGGCCTATATGCGAGAAACTAAAAATTACCAAATAGAGAAGAGTGCAAACGGCCTATAGGAAACATAAATCTCGGCGGATAGCTTATTATGCGTTCTAATCGCTTTAAAATGAGATACAAATCAAAAGTTATAAAGGAATTAATTCCAATTAATATATTTTGTCTGCAAATAACAACATTTTCTTCTATCCTTATTAAAGAAATCTGAAAATTCATATTCTTTATTCATAACTCGTAGATGAAGTCTCGCATTCTTTACGTGATAATGGCTAGTTTTCGTCTAATCGGCATCGGTAGCGCAAAAACACTTACCTATATTCATCTATTTTTGTAATCGATCTCTGAGCTAAGCTCCAGATCGTTTCATAATTATACCGTACGCTCTTTGCCCACTACACGATTTCAGTCGGACGGGCAATTTTCTTTAGTCGACTGATAAAGAGAATGAGACCTTTCACATTGGACGGTAACGACACGGGCACGATTTTTAGTCGGGTTGCAGTCGTCCAGTGCCACTGCAGCCAGACGACTGTCGTGTCGTCTCTCTGCTCAGTGGCCTATGTAATCAAATACACGCTTTCACACTAGATGATTTCAATCGTCCGACAGCTGTCTCCATTGCACGTTGCTTGGTTAAGTTTGTGTGATTTGTTGGCTTTTTACGAACCTTAAACATCTATAATTTGTATTGGTAGTTTATTAATCATTTTAGGCCTAGTATATCAAAACTGTTTAATAATTTTGCAAGTATTTGAAAAGGAACATATAATCTTTTACTATTCCTAGTATTGTTATTCCTAGTATTTTAAGTATGTACATATGTTTGTCTACAATTAACAACATTTTCTTCTATCTTTATTAAAGAAATCTGAAAATTCATATTCTTTATTAATAACTCATAGATCAAGTCTCGCATTCCTTACGTGATAATGGCTTGTTTTTCGTTTAATCAACTACGGCGATTCAGGCTTGGGACTCTGTAAGTCATCTATTTTTGTAATCGATCTCTGAGCTAAGCTCCAGATCGTTTCATAATTATACCGTAAGTCCGCCGCAGTGGGTGGGTCGTCGGTAGCTCGCCTGCTTTCCGCCCCGGCGGTCCTGGTTGGGGAATTTTCAGTAGGGAAAAAATCCCTTTCCCGCGATAAGGACTAGTTGTTTATGGTTAAGCATTAGATTCCGGTATCACAAATGTTCTTTAAATTTCGGTAATCTGATATATGACAGCGTGACATAATCTCCAAGTTAAAAGAACTTAGACTATCTAAAATATGAAGTTTGGGTTCATGTCCTGGTGTTGTGTCCGTGTGATATTATACACTCTTTATCACTCTTTCGTGATTGTGATATGTTAATATTTAGGTTTATACAATCTATAGGCCTCTTAAATTCTCCTATTCTTAATAATAATAATAATATTAATAATCTATCCTTTGGAGGGGTTGAACTGGCTTGCTTGAAATAAGTTTTAAACTCAAAACATGATGGTCTCTCTAACTATGATTTCTACATCATCTTGAAGAGAAACTATGGAATCTTTATACGTCAAAGATTTTAAGAATTGAAGTTATTTCCCTATAAATTAAGGTTATTTGAAATCAAAGGGATGGGTGAAGTGTTCAGTTTGTATAAATTAAGCAACATTATGGTTAGGTAGTTAGATTAGCCAAAACACTTGAGAATTACTTTATAAATTTTCAATGGAATAAACATTTTGAGGGGGAATTCTTCAAATAAAGCAGAAGATTTTTGTAAAGTCTCTGCCTCTGATCTGTCGTTTTAATATTATTTCTATCGTATCATATATAATTGTATTCACTTTTCAACATATCTCCATAAGTGTAAGTCCATTACTAAGGTCTGAAAGTTAATGCTCTTTCAGAAGAAGAAATGTGCATGCGAATATGCTCTAAAATTTGAAAAATATACTTCGGAACCAATTACTTTCTCTTGTTAGCCGAATTACAATATAAATTACATTACGCCACTTCTTAAAAAACAAAGTCAGAGCAACACATTTGTAGGATATTAAAAACTAATATCGTTTTAATATTACACAATCAGTCCCGAAAGCATTAGGCTATGTACTGTCAATTATTGTACATCGGGTCTCAGAACATTCAATTAATCAATTATGATGTAAATATTTTAATTAACAGATATTTGCATAATATTTAGAAAATGTCAGAAATATGCCCCTGACAAATTAATACGATATGCACAAGCAATTTTATATCAAGCAAATATGATGCTTTAACTTATACTTATAAACCGCTCCAGCGATTTTCTTTAAATTTTGTACATGGTTTGCTTATGCTAAGAGCTGAAACTTTTATTTGAAACTATTTTATAACTAATTATCTGAAGGGTAGTTATAAGCCACCCACTGTGAATACGCGCTCATTGCGATACGGCCTTTTGTAATGCAAATCGTACGAAAACATAATTTTGTATTTGGGTTAAGCGCCTGTGAGCGTGCTATATAACACTTCCCAAAGTGATATAAATGGTAAAAAGTAATATGCACAAACTGTCTCGCATATACTAGTTAAAAGTTAGCACAGAAAGCCGTAGGCCTATATGCGAGAAAGTAAAAATTACGAAACGGAGAAAAGTATAAACGGCATATAGGAAACAAATCTCGGCGCATAGCCTATTATGCGTTCTAATCGTAGGCCTAAAAGATAAAAGTAAAAAGGCATATAGCAATTAATTCCAATTAATATATTTTGTCTACAAATAACAACATTTTCTTCTATCTTTATTAAAGAAATCTGAAAATTTATATTCTTTATTCATAACTCGTAGATGAAGTCTCGCATTCTTTACGTGATAATGGCTTGTTTTCGTTTAATGAACGACAAAAAGTGGAAAAGCTAATTTATTCATCTATTTATTTTTGTAATCGATCTCTGAGCTAAGCTCCAGATCGTTTCATAATTATACCGTAAGTCCGCTGACGCACGTGCCGTGGGTGGGTCGTCGGTAGCTCGCCTGCTTTCCGCCCCGGCGGTCCCGGTTGGAGAATTTTCAGTAGGGAAAAAATCCCTTTCCCGCGATAAGGACTAGGTGTTTATGGTTAAGTATTAGATTCCGGTATCACAAATGTTCTTTAAATTTCGGTAATCTGATATATGACAGCGTGACATAATCTCCAAGTTAAAAGAACTTAGGCTATCTAAAATATGAACCAACATTATCTAAATTTATGATCCAAGTGTTAAAGAAGTGATTTTATTTTGGGAGGAGGTAATGTTTGCGAAACGAGCTCCTTTAGGGCGAGTGTAGCAATCCTACGAGTAAAACAAAATAATTTTACCACATGTAACAAAATATTATAGGCTATATATATATTACATTTATTTAGTCCTAGTGGTGATAGAATTAAGAGGTCATATTATATGAATCGAGTTCCTATTAATAACAACATCATTCTATCATTTTGATCGTGTATGTCCCTGTTTGGGTTCATGTCCTGGTGTTGTGTCCGTGTGATATTATACACTCTTTATCACTCTTTCGTGATTGTGATATGTTAATATTTAGGTTTATATAATCTATAGGCCTCTTAAATTCTCCTATTCTTAATAATAATAATAATAATAATAATAATAATAATAATAATAATAATAATCTATCCTTTGGAGGGGTTGAATTGGCTTGCTTGAAATAAGTTTTAAACTCAAAACATCATGGTCTCTCTAACTATGATTTCTACATCATCTTGAAGAGAAACTATGGAAGAAATATTTTTTATACGTCAAAGATTTTAAGAATTGAAGTTATTTCCCCATGAATTAAGGTTATTTGAAATCAAAGGGATGGGTGAAGTGTTCAGTCTGTATAAACTAAGCAACATTATGGTTAGGTAGTTAGATTAGCCAAATACTTGAGAATTACTTTATAAATTTTCAAAGGAATAAATATTTTGAGGGGGAATTCTCCAAATAAAGCAGAAGATTTTGTAAAGTTTCTGCCTCTGATCAGTCGTTTCAATATTATTTCTATCGTATCAGAAATAATTGTTTTCACTTTTCAACATATCTCCATAGGCGTTAGTCCATTACTAAGGCCTGAAAGTTAATGCTCTTTCAGAAGAAGAAATGTGCATGGAAATATTATCTAAAATTTGAAACCAATTACTTTCTCTTGTTAGCTGAATTACAATATAAATTACATAAAAGTAGAAGCTGTATAAATTACATTACGAAACTTCCTAAACAAAGTCAGTGCAACAAATTTTTAGTATATTAAAGACTATTGAAGTGAAACGTCGTTTTAATTTGATACAATCGGTCCCGAAAACATTAGGTTATGTACTGTCAATTATCGTACATCGGTTCTCAGAACATTCAATTAGCCAAATATGATGTAAATATTTTAATTAACAGATATATGCACAATATTTAGAAGATGTCAGAAATATGCCTGTGACAAATTAATAAGATATGCACAAGCAATTTAATATGATGCTTTAACTTAAACCTAACAAAATATCTCATGAAGAGCAAAAAATAAACTACAACGAATCTGTTATTTCTTTCATATCTTGTACACATCTTAACACTAGCATGTAGTATAGTGCATTATTAAAAATATGATTTTAAAACTTCCGGACTTTAACCAACTTTCAGTCTGACCGTCTGGAATTTGCACCCTTCCAGAGTTACCCATTTCTAATTAACAGGGGTTCGTATTGTCCGAAAAGACAAAGGAAATACGTGTAACTCATCGATTGAATGCAATTAGAGTTGACAATAATTATTGGTTACCTGTGAAGGTATACACTTTTCTTATCAAACAATATCTTAGATGAAAAATGTTCGATTGCGTAATAATGAAAGTTTCTACAAGTAGTGTTAGCAGTAATTGCCGATAGTAGTAAACTAGCTGCACCGGGTTTTAAACTGGTCGTTGGTTACAGAACAGAGGGGCGGGGAGGAAGAGGTTATAAAGTTAATGTTAAAACGGATGGAGGTGGGGGAACTCGTCGGACGGCCTGGTGTATTCCGCGAACGAAGTAGGCCGCGAGGTTTAGCGATGGCAACCAACGCAAACATAACCTCAACAAAATATTTTTTGCACACGCGTCAAATAAGTCGTGGGAACTGTATCCTTAAGTGTAGTTGACGATAGTACTGTAATTGTGAATTGTGTTTTCGTGCATATTTTAATGCTCAGTTCACCGTACAGCAGTTGATATCCGCTATACCCCCCTTTCCCCTCCTGAACGTAAGGTGACGTCACGGCTTGTAGGAATCACTACTGTTGCCAGCCATGACTGTGTTGTGCTCCGTGTTCCTATACGCGAGTAGAGCGCGTGTGTTTTTTCTTTGTTTTCTGTGTACACCAACACACTCTACCATGCTTTATTCTTTGCTAAACTCTTGAAGGTAGTCCATTGGAGCAGAGTACGTACTCACTGGAGCTAGTGAATGGTGTGTTGCTACGGAAACTGGCCATTTAACTGTTTCAATCGTTTAAAAAGTTATAAAAAATACAGTGAGATTTGCAAAAATTACTGGAGTTAATTTAATAGAATGAAAAGTAGGTTTTTTAAGCAGTGATTTCCGAAAACAATTGTTAATTTCTTACTAGTGTGATGGTGGTAATCCTGATTGTCAATTACAGTATTTATGCGTGTGTCCACTTACACGCACAAGCGCTCTGAGGCTTCCCCCCCGCCGCTTTTATTTGGTTCACGTGTCGCATTTTGGTCAGTTCTCAGTAGATCTCCGCGAAGGGTACGAGATACCAGCTGTGAATTCCTTCCATCTTTTTTTTTGTGATATAAATGTACTGAAATATTTTTTATAATCGTCCAGATTTCTTAGATTCAATTTCGTGTGTGATTTTTTTATAAAAGTGTAAATTATTAATCCATAGAAATATGTCGCGTGTGTCACTCAACAAACCCATAGCAAGGAGCAACAGAGTGAGAAAAATAAGCAGGGTGAGTAAGTTTTATCTATTAGAGTAGTTTTAATAATTTAAAACTTGGAATCGATAGCAACCGTGTGTGTGCTGTCTTCACAGCTGTTTCCAGTTGTAGTTGTACGGCTTCCTCAGATTTTAGTCAGAAACGCGCAAGCGCCGGCACGATCAGCTGTTCGCGTAATCGTGTTTCAGGACGGTGGCGGTGTCTGCTTTTCTTACTAAAGTTATGGTGAAGTTTCTTCAGATAATAAATAGGCGCCAGGCGCATCGATCGTATACCTTTTCTCATGTGAACATTCTAAAAATACGTACTCTTACTTGGACTAAATTTACTGTCGATAAAGTCACAAACAACAGGGATTACCTCATTTCTTTTTATCTTTATCTTGCCCTAAAATAAGCCAGGTATAGCAGTTGATATTTTCACCTTATTTTCCTTTTTGCATGTCTTGTAAAGTAAACTAAAAACTAAACTCCGTGGCGCTACATCCCTGAAAGGACAAGGCCTACCACTCGACCGCTGCGTCATCTACCATAGGCAGATGGCAGGATTGGGGGGCATGCTGTCAGCATACCGACACTCACGGCCGTTAATGGTGGTTTCCATGACCGGTGCATGTCTTGTAGAGACTTTTTTTTTATGCTTAGCAGCAAACTTACCCGAATCAGTGGTGCAGTGCTGTCTATTCTATATATTATTCAAAGAGACCCATTATTGTTATAATAATCATTATCATTGTACATCCTTCTTCTTCTAGTACCTATCCGTTCCAAATGTTGGTGACCTTAATTGCTACATCACTTTTGCTTGTTCGAAAAAATTCCTCACTCGTGTGTGAAATCCATGTCCTTAAGTTTCCAAGCCAAGATGTTCTTTTACTCTCTCGTCCTCTTTTACCAGGGATCTTTCCTTGAAGAATATATATATATATCCAAATCCCGAAGTTCTATTTTACCAAAGGACTTATAACTTATTTAATGGGATGTAAACGCCGATATTATCTCCTGAATGTATATTATCATTTATTCTATTTGAAATGAAACGCGAAAAATCTCATCTTTAACGTAGAGGTACGGTATTCATAATTGGAAGCAATGTTTTTAAACACATTATTCAATTTATCTTGATAACAAGGCACCAAATAATTTTGTGTTAGGAACAGAGTATCAAGAGAGAAGAGGCCATTGTGGAATTCTCTTCCTCTTTGTCTGTCAGACACAAAGACGATGCTGTATGGTGCTTGTATTTCGTTTTTGCAAAGCTAGCTGAAGCGTTGAAGGTTTAATGCCAACTGAAAATGTGTTCTTGCAAAGATGCTTGACCTGAAATCATTGAAGTAGGTCGATACTCCGTCCTAAATATAATACGATTGCATTCCGATTTGACCATGTTAACTAGTAATCAATGGTGAATTCATTATGAATGTAAATTGACGTATAATACCATTTTTTTTTTAAATTCAAAGGCCCTACCGTAACTTAAAAAATTCTAATTAATCATATCTTTTCGGGCAATCACCCGGGTGAGATCGAATCATTACTAGCACTTCTATGTGAAGCACTTTTATCATCATTGAAACGCTTCTATGTGAATTATTATTTAAAATACACACATGTAGGCTATAAATATATTTTTTTAAATGTGTAGGACCCGGATGGTGGCCATTAATTGAATACGTGTATACTTATAATTTGCATTTCTGTATTTCAGATTAAATTTGTATTTCTAAAATATATTTTAAATGATATATGTTACACACTTTCTTTGATCAGAGTGATATTTTCTTATTTTAAAAGTAATAGAGAAATAGGGGGAAAACTTGAAAGAACATTTATTTGATATTTTCTTCCTTACTGTCATATATTCTTACTTTTAAACTTCACAAGTGTGGGGGAACAGCTACTGAACAGTGCCGGTACATTATTAAAAATAGAATTGGAATAATGTCTACATTTAAATCATTAGCATAAGAAAATAATACAAAAATATTGTAAATTACAGTAGTTCTTATTTTAACCGTATCTTAACGTTTAATATTAACAGTCACAATGCACGTAATGTAATAGCGTCTTCGAACTTATATATTTGAGGGCCAATCTTTTCAGTGTTTAATTATTTACTTCTAATTTATTGTTAAACCGAACACAAGTTCATGAAGCGTACTTCAGCGTGTATGTACTAATTGCGGCAGTTCTCTCATCTACACTTCTAATTACGAAAGTAATTAGTATACTTAGCGGTTATACGTATGTTAAGAAATGGTCATCTAAAATCTAAATTGAAATACCTTCTGGATCACCCCAATTAAAGGCTACAGACTACCCTGACTTATCTTATTTGTAAGAAACGAGATTTTAACTGATAAGGTTTGGCCTATTTGTTGGTCTGTTTGTTTATTTATTTATTTATTTATTTAAAAATCCAGTGCTTTTAAAAGTATAGGTAGGCCTTTGTGTGTTTCATAGAATTTCCTTTAAAGAATTTTGAGGTAAATGTTAATATGAATATTGAAATTCTTGCTTAGGTTATGCAAAGTTGCATTGCTTTTACTCTAAGAACTGGAGTACAATATTAGATTATTAACAATAATATCCGAGTAGGCTATCTGTATTTTGATTTTAGTTAAAATGTTGATGATTTAATATCAAGATTAGTTTGTGTACATTTGTTTTGCTATTAACTTTACTAGCTCTAATATTTATTTAGTAAATATAACCAATAAAAATATAAATGGATGTATAACTAATAAAATCGATGCATTTTCCCAAGCGTGCATTATCTGGTGCTTCAGGTTATCTATTTTTCAGATTAAAATGTGTACATTAACTTTGTAATGTAACAGAAGTAACCTAACTCATGTTAAAATGTTTCGTCTACTAGTAGTTTAATGACAGAGCTTTTGCTAATGTTTCTCTTGTTACGGATGGAAGAATCAACATTACACTGATTTCATTCATAGTTCTTAGAAATGAAACAGGAAGTGGAAATTACGTCATCAGGCAAAGCTGAAAAGCATATTCCTCTGCAAAACGATAAAAGCTATGTTCTTCAAGGATGAGTCTTCGGAGCTTAGCTTTCATTGTGTATAATCTTCACATGCAGTAGTAGTAGTTGGTAGCAGCTTCATTGCTCGAATGGCTATGCTATTTGGACCAAGGATTGTGGGTTCAATTCCGGCCAATGACATGTTAAATTTAAACATTATTATCCATTATCCATGACGTGGATAACTATTCATAATCTTGAATACGAACGAAAGCTCATTGTTTTTCATGAGTCATGCATTAATATTTACGTTCCTCAAAGGCGACGGCAATGGTTGTAAATACACGGCACAAAGATAAACGGGAAGAACATGCATTCTGAGTTATGCATGTGTACTCCTTCCATAATAAACTAGGAGTATTTTGTATTTTCTATAATTTATTTATATATGACGACAGTGATGGTAAATAGTTCTAGATTCAAAGAAAATTAACGTAATTAGGGATGGGTCGATGCCAGATTTTCTCGATAGTCGATATCGATATATGATTTTTCCTTCCATACTCGATACTTCGATACTCGATACCGTCAACATTTCCATTTACAATAAATAGGTACGGTACATTAAAAATTAAAAGTTGAGAGAACTGTTTAATACCAACTAAATTAATTAAGTGTGCATATTTAATGAGACGAAATTTAATATCATCAGTAGCCTGTAATTATTTTTAAACCCTACATTAAAACTGAAATTAGTTTTTGAAACAGTCCACTTACAAGTTTTTGTTCAAAAATACTAGCATTCTCACTTAATTGCAGAATTGCAGAATTACCAAAGTATCGAAAAAGGACCGAGCGAGTTTTCTGAAGTATCGCTCGATGTCGATACCATGCAAGTATCGAGAGTATCGAGGTATCGAAAGTATCGAGGACCCATCCCTAAACATAATACAGAGCTGGCCACGGAAAATAGTACAAAAATAAAAGAATACTGTCTAGGCCCGTAGCCAGAATTCAAGATCAGGATGGGAAAAATGTTCCTCAGGATGAAAAAAGCCGATCAATACAATTGCTAGTATAGCGAAGATTATTCCTAGATTCCCACGTTTCTTTTTTCCCCGCTTTCATGACAAGTGATGTGGGAAAATTATTCCAAATCCTGGGAGAATTAAAATATAAACTTCTCGATGTCCAAAAAATCAAAATAAGTGTTGGTGTAAAATAGGATCACCACCTCCTGCGGGGATATATTATGGAAGAGTATTGAATTTGGCCCTGATGTGGAATAAAAAAAAAAGCTGCATAATACTATGCACAGTTATTGTTAACTGAGAGTCGTTTGTTTTATGGTGCTCCGTTTTCATGTCCTTTCTCCTGCTCTTCTCAAATGCACTAGTCACACTAAATAGCCACTCTTGAGTGAACCATGGTAAATCTTTGAGTCCTGGTAATTCTTGTTAGGATAGATAAACTAGATTCACAAACTGATGTACTACTTTCAAAAGTTATTTCTGTTCCTAACATGTTATAACTAGGGGGCGGATTTCTATGACCTAAAAAATAGGATATATGCATGCATTTAGGACCTAAAAAACATTAAAATGTAACCAATAAAATTTAAAATATGACTTTAAACCACTTACACATTATGCATATTTTTTAAAAGTTTCATTACAATTTATTTTATTAAAATATAATGTTAATTATTTAAAATATCTGTAAATTCTCAAAAAGTATCAGTATAATGCATAATTTACAAATATGATATGAAACTTCAAAATTTCTTTAATATGCACAAAAATATGCAAAAAATATTACCTAAATATGCATATTCATACTAAATATGCTACAATAGTTGAAATTTTCCTTAATATGCAATTATATGCACAATAAAAGCCGTTCCATTTTCACCAGGATGCTTGGAATCGGGTTTAAATTAGTCGGAAACTTGAAATAATGCAAAGGGGGAAAGTTTGACATGTCATAGAAATCCGCCCCCTAGTTATAACAATCTTTAAAGACGTTCCTATTGTTCGCACTTCGCCTGTATCTCTTCGAAATAAAGAATTTTTCAATGCTTTTCTTGTGAAAGAAGTCCTTTGCAACTTTCATTTGCACTTGAAATGCTAATGGGCGGATAAATGAACTTTGAAAAATAAGCCTTTATTATAAGCAAATAAAGAATTTTTCAATGCTTTTCTTGTGAAAGAAGTCCTTTGCAACTTTCATTTGCACTTGAAATGCTAATGGGCGGATAAATGAACTTTGAAAAATAAGCCTTTATTATAAGCATTACCGAAAATAAGTTTGAGGGTGGGCCTTCCACTTGCTACGGGCCTGCTACTGTCAAAAGTATATACAATTACATCAGTTTTATTTATGGTTTTGAGATATAGATATAGATTGTTAAACATACTCCTATTAATTCTCGAATATGACTTGAAGCCGATGACCGCCATCGGCATCAATCATTTGTTGTAGGCGATCGCGGAAGCTCTTCATGACAAGCCTCTAATAATGCTATTATTACGAACAATCAATGCTTTCATTGCACGAATTCTAGTCTCCACCTACCAGTGATGCAACAGACAATGATCCATGGCGAAGTAAATTGGAACTGAGTCACGAAAGTGAGATACTCCACACACCCATTGAAGCAATTTTTTCGGGAAAGACATAAAATGTTTATTTTCGAAAATTGAAAGTAGAATATACTTTCACATTTTTGTTTTCCTGAACTCTAACGCTTTATGGTGATAAATCATACCCAGAGTGAAAATAAAATATTTTTGCAAATCAATCAAATCAAATCATTGAGAAAATCAAATTTGAAAGTCAAAGACATGTGGCATTTTTCTCAAATGCATATTTTAGATTTGGAAATTTATTATCAAAAATCCTCTTCTATTAAAGAATTTATATAAGTTTCAATTTGTTGAAATCATCAAGTGATATCCAGGACATGTAATGTGGGTGGGGTATCTTAATTTCACGACAATTTCCTATTCTACAAAGCTAAGAAACTAAGGACATGTGAGTTTCTCCCTGCATAGATGGGTCTAAGTGTATTTAATATATTCATATCAAAAAAACTATTTTTCCCGAAAAGTGGATAAGTGGGGTTTTTAATTACGTGATTCAAATTATTTGTGTTTCGTGCCAAAAAGAAAAAACACGCTAACCAGCATGGTTGACAGCAGAGCAGGCAATTGTAAATGTACTCGTTCCCATGGTGGACCCAGAATGTAACATGTAACATATAGGCCCATGAAGTAAATCATTGCACATTTTACGTCTTTAGTTGATTCTAGAAAATGAAGCACGTTTTGTCCTTGGCTTTAGGTTTTCCAAATAGCTTTTTGAACGTAGTTTTTCTTTTTGTCTATTAAGCATTAGGCTAATTTCAAATTTAAGGCATGGATACAATTTAGGTTGGAAATGTTAGCTATCATCCTGCTTAGGAGACGTGTATGCTGTAAGTATGACAATGTAGAATGTGAAAGTGTTATTGTTAGAGATTTCATGAAGTAGTAGTGATTTGGAAGTTTATAATGGCTTTACTTATTTCCTTGTTTAATCGTTTTCAAAATTTAGCTGCGTTACGGTACCGTGAGTTACTTCAGCTCCTCTTTTTTACTATCTTTTAGAGTTTAAAATTCAGATGAAATTAAACGTGCTTTGTTTATAATTTAAAGTTTTAGCTATTCTGCTTTATACTTACATGATCATGCAAACAACGATACAGTGTTTGTTTCGATAATGGAAGTAATAAGTTTAAAATTTGAAAATTAGTATTTTGGGGCCATAGCTATTCCATATTTTGTATAAAGTTCTGTAGATAAACTGGAAGTTAGTTTGGCTTATCTTTTTCGCTGATTGCTTATTCTATAGTACGGTATGAGAATGGAGTAATTTATAATACATAACCTATTATTATTAGCTGTATACTACTTAATATAAGAAATACTATTTAGTTGGATAAATTGGAAATCGATCATTAATTTTTTCACAGAACTGATTTATAGTCATTTTTTTATCGTCTTAATATGCGTTATTTATCATATTCAATCTGCTTATTGACTTTCATGTTGACACGGTTTTGAAGTATACAGTATTATGAAGAGTGGAACTTCACCAAGTAACTTATGCAATGCAAGTAATCTTAAATTGACAGAAAATATTAGAAACATTACTAGACGTTAAACTTTCCTTTCAGAATGATTATCAGAACTGTACAGACAGATTCACCGTTTTACATTCAGCGTTTTCAAGGTGGGTTCAAGTCCCTACCTCGTTAGGCAGTAATTTAAAATGGACAATGTTGTTTTTACATGGCCCTTGTAGCCGGTATTTTCCCAGTTATCTTGGTATATTATATTTAATCATCAGTCATCGCGATATAGTTAATGTGAGATACTACTTACTACTGAACCCTTCTAGAGCTTAATTTTTATGTTTATATAGTAGCTATCGTGAAACCATCAGTGGGCTCTAAGCTTGAATTCAGTGAGGATATTTCCATGACTATTCCATTCATTGTTTGATAATGGCCAATAACGTTTAGCAATTCCTCGGATATGGATCAATCATGATCGTTTATCTTATAAAATGCTTGCTATTAATTTGAGGATGCGATTTTAACTAGTAAAACGTCAGCTCGTTACTAGACACGTAAGGCTTCAACGTGCCATGATTAATACGTCAAATGCTGCTAGTGAACACAATACAAACACATTATTTTACACAACATAACTTGTTTGGAAATTGAAAATGTACGATTAAAGACACCATTTTAATTCGGTGCAAGCCAGTTCTGTGCTTTTATTCTGTTCTGCTGTTAGCTTATTTGAATTAGGTTAATTACAATGCACCATTGGTTACAATGTGGTAACTCGAATCGTTTCATGGATGGTTGATTCATAGTATCTCGCAGCTGTTAGTTTTGTTTTTATATAAAAAGATAACAAAGTAATTATTATTTGTATAATCCATTACATTTTATTCATGGAATAGTCATAATAAATCCAAACTCGAGTTTAGATGCGCAGTCGCGAATCTATCGATAAACTCGTAAACTCTCGTGGGATTACCTATGATAATCGTATCACATGGACGTATAAATCCTCGCATCTTACCTAAAGCGTTACCTAGTCAAACTAATACCTCTACTATAAATAATGTTTTTACATGACACGTTTTTACGTCAGTAGCAGTGAAAAGGTTAATGCGAAGTCAATGGAAATATTCAATTGAAAATAATTTATGGTCCTATTTTTCCACTATACTTTTATTAAAAAAAAATATAATATAAACAATGACACTTATTTATAATAGTGGATAAAACAATCTCTTTACAACACACAACGTTTCAACCTGCCCTTCAGGCCTTTCTCAAGTGTACTTAATTGAATAAATCGTAAACATCCTGCCGGTATTATGTACCAAGGAAATAACTCGTGAAAAATGGATTAGAACGTAATATACAAAAGGTTTCTATGTCATCAGAATATTAAAAGTCCAGTAAATTACTTTCTCAAGATAATATTACTTATTTACTTTCTCAATATTTTGATGCACTACCTGGTCAAGACGAATTTATATCACACATTTTCCCTTTCTTATACTTAAGATACCTATTGTGTTGAAACTATAAAACTATATTTTGAATAAAAGTTGTAAATCGAATTAAAATTTGGAACGTATATTCTAGAATCTGCAATAAAAATATTACATGACTTTACGTGACTTTCTCTACGCTAATATAGACTTTGCTATTCTGCCACTACAAATTCCAACAAAGTATATGCGTGTATGCGCATTTAGTTGTCAAAGCCACAAGATGCAAAGCCATATTGTTTGCGAACTAGACCTTAAAATTCTACGTTCGTGAAAGAATTTCTACGAAAAATATTTTAAGTAACTGATAGGTCTTTTTTTAAACTATGCAGTTAGGATATAAAAGACTTAAATTACATCGCTGGAACCATTTTTTTGGGGGGGGGGGACGTTACAAAAAGAAATGTTCTCCATATAAAGTGTCAATAAGAGTAAGACAAAGTCATAGATGTGCTTCTTATCTTCCCAAAGGGTATTTTAGCCAAAATATAAAATTTCGTTTTGATATGATCTTTTGTTTTTGAGCGAGGCTGTTCACACACACATACACACACACACACACACACATACTGTACAGTGGTATTAATCAGACGTGGCAGTCCAAGCATGGATGCTCAGTAGATGCAGACGAATCCAATAAACATTCGTACTGCATGGAGGGGTGTATGGGTTAGTTGTGTCGTTGCTTTCAGTGCGGTAAGATCGTATAATGCAGTTAAGAAACAATAGACCTTGTTCCAATCGCTTCTCCTCTCCCGCTAGTGCAGTTCAACATTCTTACCCCTCCCCATGATTCCTCCTACATGGGTCACCACTCTCACGCGCATCTGACTGCCGCCTCTGATTAATACCACTGTACATGTTCAAAAATTGTATTTTTGGCTCAGAGGACCTCAAAACTTGTATTAGTGTGCAGATCTGCACAAAGAACTTCAGGGTCTGTCACAACGTTTCTCAACCTATTTTTTCTGTGGTATGGGCAGAGCAAGAAAAACGTGACTTATGTTTTTCTTTATTATCACTACAGATGCTCTGCCATGTAAAAATATAATTATACATAGTAAATATCTGATAATTAAAAAACTACAATCTATTTTCAGAAGTAAGCAAACACAGCTAGAAAAGCTTTTCAGCTTTTTTTTTTAAAGGTTTTTATAGGAGCACACTAATGATTAAATTATTCAACTTTAATACCATTCCGAAGTAACAATTTTAGGTGATAATGAATAAATTATTAACATGATTAATCACTGGGTGATAAATTTACATGTTGAACAATAGTCATAAGCCTTTAGACAATAATAGACACTAAACTGTGATGTATAACTTATAATAGGACGAGGATGTTGTTTCAAACCTAGTCAGAAGTAAAAACAATGGACCATAATTTCCTCATGCGTGTCGAAACACTTCCTGTTTGCCGCCACTGAAACATCGAATAATTGCAACTCAATCCATCAAAATGTTGTTGCTAAGTGCAGTATTGCGAATTAAGCTAGGCCTATTTTTATATAAAAAGAAGAACCTCCTACTTCATTAGGATTCATGCTATTTGAAAATCATAACATATAATGAAATTCACTAATAGTATTTCATGGACTTATAAACATTTAAAGATAAAATCGTACTACATCTGCCTAAAAATAATATTAAAGAGGTCTACCATTTTTAAATGTCAAAGACCTCTCTGCATACCATGAGTAATATTTAAGGATATGTAGGAAGAGGACTTGGGATCATTCCTTGGTCGAATTTTTTTTTCTCTTCGAAAGCTTCAAATCTTATTTTTTCGAACCTTCTAACTCTAAATCGTGAATACTTTTAGCATGGTCCCTTGACATCCCTAGGTCTATAAAAAAAATTAAAACCCTTCTAATTCGAAATTGTGATTAATTCGTTTCTTTTGCCGGTCCCTTCAGCTTCGAATTGTCCAAGTTTGTATTATTTTATGTGTGTAAAGTACTTTTACGGTACTTCCGTTGTAGCTTATGTAAAATAAAGAGTTTCGTTTTATAGGAAGGATATAAAAATCACGAGTTAGTACAGGTGAAACCTATTTTGTCGGATATTGGTTAAAAATCGTATCCCTTATAAAAGAATCCAGTTGCTAAAAAATGTTGTATGCTTCGTTAACTTGATAAACCAATTTGTATTAGGTTTTAAGTTCTTTACTTCCTGTTATTACTGTATCTCCCTAAA
The DNA here is from genome assembly GCA_964059195.1 of Ectobius pallidus. Classification (NCBI taxonomy): domain Eukaryota; kingdom Metazoa; phylum Arthropoda; class Insecta; order Blattodea; family Ectobiidae; genus Ectobius; species Ectobius pallidus. Next base: position 123,284,970 of record CAXKWD010000005.1, read on the forward strand.
CAGGAAGTAGAGAAACACAGAAAGTGATATCGTCAGCATTATGTTTGTCGCCAAGTGAAACAGCTGGGAATAGACAGTAAAGTTGGTGAAATATGCAGCTACCTGTGTGACAGTACAATAAATCTATAATAATATAAATAAAATCTTAAGGGTTGGTGCGTTTTAAACTTGCACCCTTTTTTACAAATTTTTTATTTTTATTTCTGAGAATGATAATTATTTCTGTTATTTTTTATTTGCTTGTCAATCTGGCTGCTTGTCAAGGTCTCACTCAAGCGTAAATGATCGAAAATTCCTATTCTTAATTAGTAAGCTACTCTCCCGGGAGGATTCTTGGATACAATTTTTAGTAGAGCAATAAATTATGGAGTGTTTATGTGGGACAGGCACAATAAAATCTAACTTTCATATCATTCTATTGTTTCTCATAATCATGTGAGTGCCATGGATATTTTTTTTGTATAAAATTATCTTGAGATTTTAAGACCGGGATCTTCAAGTATTTGTGTGAAGTGCAAAACGCCACTTATTTAAAATTTGCTTAAGGGACATTGCAGATTTGCTTACTTTTTGTGACTATTCCACACACGTTTATAACACTCCATTTGTAAAAAGTGTTATCACTTAATAAAGTGAAAGAATAACGTAGATTCACAATGTCTTAAGAACTGGTCCATGTAAGAAATTTGGCGGACCAAATATCTTTGAGAAAGTCTTTGTAAAAATAATACTGTCATACACACAATACGAAACACGTATATATCCAATGAAAATATCAAATAGGATTGTTATGGTCTGTCTAAAGCTAGTCGAGTGAAGACATCTACATAAGCAACATTCTTCCAGTATTTTCTGAAAACAGCTAAGCAACATACAACAAAAATATGCTTTATTATTTTTTTTATTTACATCATGGCATTCTTCATTGACCTGTGTCACTCAACTTTAGCCGAATACTTCGTCTCACGCTTTCTATTGCATATTTTATGTTACGTGCTTTCGATGAATAGTTATATAAAGTAGGTCTTTGCTCTGCAAATATTTAACATCTGTTTCCATACACTAGTAAATAGGCGGTATTAGATAATAACAACGTTTGTACCAGAGAATAAATTCAACACAGCTGCCGAGCACACAGCTGGGGACAAATGTGTACAACGTCGGGTTTATAAGTTGAAGAAAATACTATGCCTTTTTTTACTACTGATAAGAATGCCAACTGATCCTAGATAGGCCTGACCTTACTTATGCTGGTTCCATCTTAAACTTTCCGAATGGGTTGTAGCAAAACTTACTAGCTGTAAGCTATTATTTCAGAAAACCCGTAAATCTAAAGCAGATCACGGGCCGAGAAATAATTTACTATAATTTCGACGTAGGCTATAGACAAGTTTAAGAAAGTCTGTTTCACCAAAGTAAAATATGCGGTCATGTGCTCAAATATGTTTATAGTATCGTATAGCGTCGATATATATTTATGGTTTATTGTATCTTTAGACATTCTTATGTGTAAATTTTCATTGTACCACTAGAAAAAAAAACCGACGTTGTCTGTAATTTGTTTTATAAAGTTCCTTAACCACAGTCCAGAGCGCTGCCGAAAGCTCTGTGCTTTTACCAGTACTTTAGTTAGGAAAACATATTTGGCGATATCACCTTCCATAACGTAGGGTACCGGTACTACAGAAAATAAGCATCCTGGGGGTATTTTGACATAAATATGTGGTTTTTAAGACTATACATGGGAGAATATGGCAATGTAATTTAATTTTCAAAAAAATTAAAACCTCATATATTTTGGGGGACGCCGGCCCCCCCCTAAAAAAATGCCTTTATCTCAGTCGTGTGATTGCTCGAAATTTTGCAATTAAAAATAACCGCCGGGAAAGTCTTAAATAAAATGTCACTTGTTTTACGTTCCCTAGAAAGTGTCTCTTAACAATGACAAGCATACATATATGCCTAAGCATCGCAGTAGCAGCCATGCTCTTTTACCTTGCCATTAAAATTTATATTTTGAGCTTGTTACTTTTCAACTAACATGTCAGTTATGGTGTACCGTATAATGAAGTTTAGAAAGGAAAGAGTTTTAAATAGTTGTAGTTGTCAATAACTACTGAACGTTTCGTCTAGGCTATTTTTTCAGATCCACACGATAACAATTTCCAATATTATTACACCTAACCTATACTCAAATGGTACATATTTTCTCCAGTAACAGAAGATAACAAAAAATAGGTTAAGTACAAGGCCGTTAGTAGGAGAACTTCAGCATGCACACTGCAGATAGAATATATTTGATAGTTTTATGATACGAATAGTTCCAGACTGCATGTTGGCAGGATTCCTATTTTAACTGCATATTGGATGACGGTTTCTCTGTCCTTTCCTCCAGTTGCCAGTTTTCCTTGTGTTCTACATTCTCCGTCATTTTTTCTTCTAGAGATGACGTACAAAAAATCATTTTCAATTCGTTTTCAAAGAGACCACTGCTGCTTCGTCTTTGTGAAGTGCTTAAGTAGTTAGTTATAAATTGATAATGACGAAGTTTTCTTTGTTATTCTCTGATTGAATTCAATATGCTTGAACATAGGCGGCTGCTTAAGATTAGAGTGTGGAAGAAAGGGATAGAGAAAGAGAGAGTGAGAGAGAACTGCTGTCATAATTATGCAGTATAGAATTGTGTTGTGCTTGTCACAATGGATCTAAATGCAGAACAAATAAAAATCTGATATGATACATTCACACAACTTCCTCTTCCTTAAACATGCGCAATACAATTAGCTTACTTCAAATTCTGGCATAGAATATATACTGCAATTTATTGTCATATATTAAGATGTTTCAAACTGATGAAAGTATTTTATTCGCCAGGCAAGACTTGAGTTTGTACAAAGAGAATTTTTACGAAACAATGTTTCAAACAAACATTTGAGCTCTTGGAAAAAGCATAAGCACCCCGTATACTAAATTTGAACTAGTTAGAGCTTTTTTTTTTTTCAAAATTTACTACTTATTAGAAATTATTTACAAGTTTGTGAAATGAAAAATCTAGTTACATAAGCCTACAATATACAGTGGAAAAAATACACGATTCTAATCTTAAAGCTCTTTTAAATGAGTTTTCCATATAAAATAACAAAAAGAAAATTTCTTCAAATGAAGTGGCATAAAAGTAGGAGAAAATCGTCGCCCCTGATGTTAGTGTCACTTCCCCAAAGGTACACAACCCAAATAAAATTTTGTTTCTATGGTTTTTCTTCTCAGGCTATGCAGTTCACAGATACACCACACGGACATGGTTTGTGAAAATTGCGTTTTTGGGTTCAGGAAACCTTAAAACGTGTATTAATGCTGAAAACTCGACATTGAATTTCAGAGTCGAACACAATACTGTGGTACCTATGGTACATGAGAGAAAATATAATGCAAAAAAGTTTGGACAATAATCTTTCTCTTTTCTTTTAATCCTACCCATTATAATTTACAAAATATTTTATCACAGGTAATAATCATCGATAAATTCGTAATCTCGCGTGACATTTTTTAAGACTATTCCATGAATAAAATATAACGTATTTTATCTATATTAATAAAAGGAAGTGCCTGTCCTCCGTCTGTCTGTCTTCCGTCTGTCTTCCGTCTGTCTGTCCGCGATGCCCAGCGAAATCTACTCAACGCAGAGATCTGAAATTTTATAAGTAGGCGGACTAAAGGGTCGGAATGTGCACCTCGAAGCCGGAATTTTAATTTTCGCCTCCGTTCGTGAGTTATGAGTGAAAAACTGGCAGAAAACGTGCATTTTTTTGCGTTTTAGAAGCATCGCTTTCAGTAATAAATTTCAATATCAAATAACTTACAGATGGCTTTGGCTATTTTTGTCAACATACCTCATAGCCTACCTTGAAAATAAAAGCAACGCGATCGCTTGATTTTGTAAGTCCATCCTAGACGATTCATTTGTTTAGAGTGTCAAGGCCCACAGACATATGACATTTTCAACCTACACGGAAGAAGGATAATCAACCCTAAATATGGTCAAACATTGTTCGATTTGAACGAAACTCACTATACAGGGGTTTTCTGGGCCAAGGAACTCGAATCTGAGGTCGCTTTTACCAGGGGACGCTACCTAATCGTGGAATGCACTCCACGTGATTTAGGTGTTAATAATTATAATTTGAAATAATTATCGCGGGGGAAGCCGCGGGCACATGCGGGCACATGCTGTTTGTCTGTCTGTCCACGATGCCCATCGAAATCTACTGAACGCAAAGATCTGAAAATTTAAAGATAGATGGACTGAAAGGTGGGCGAATGCACCTCGAAGCCGAATTTTTAATTTTAGCTTTCGTTCGCGAGTTATGATGAGTAAAAAACTGGCAGAAAACGTTATTTTAGCGCTGTCGAAGCATCAGATTTCAGTAATACATTTCAATGTCAAATCAATTGCAGTTGGCTTTGGCTATTTTTGTCATACCGTGGAAATAAAAGCATCGCGATCGCTTGAATGTTGTAAGCCCACGCTGGTCGATTCATTTGTTTAGAATGTCAAGGCCCGTAGACATATGAAATTTTCAACCTACACGGAAGAGGGATAATCAACATAGACCTAAATATGGTTAAACATCGTTCGATTTGGACGAAACTCACTATACAGGGATTTTCTGGGCCAAGGAACTCGAATCTGAGATAGCTTTTACCAGGCAACGATATCTAATCGTGGTATGTAATTCACGTGATTTAGGTGTTAATAAAATAATGATTTAACTATTATGCTCTTAATTTTTAATTCTTGAAATAATTATCGCGGGCGATCGCTTGATTTTGTAAGTCCATCCTGGACGATTCATTTGTTTAGAATATCAAGGCCCGAAGACATATGAAATTTTCAACCTACACGGAAGAGGGATAATCAATATAGGCCTAAATATGGTCAAACATTGTTCGATTTGGACGAAACTCACTGTACAGGGGTTTTCTGGGCCAAGGAACTCGAATCTGAGGTCGCTTTTACCAGGCGACGCTATCTAATCGTGGTATGTAGTCCACGTGATTTAGGTGTTAATAAATATAATGATTTAACTATTATGCTCTTAATTTTTAATTTTTGAAATAATTATCGCGGGCGAAGCCGCGGGCACATGCTAGTATGTAATAATTACTTGTGTTGTTTAAAATCAAATCGCTGTTCTGTCAGCTGTCAGATCACGACATAATGAATGAATGAACAATCGAAGGTGTTTTGGAATACTAACTAGTGCTCCCGACAGTGGCAATGAGAAAATAGTTCAACTCAAAATGAAGAAGATAAAACCAGAACAAAATACATATTATTTTTCAAGAACGTAATTTGTTTGTAAATTGGCAATATTTGTGTGTGCATAGATTAAAAAAACAATTTTCAAAGTGACAATTGTTAAACATTGATCAATATCAAATAAGCATCGTATGAATGGAATAGCCTCTGCAACGCCGTATACATAGGTGTCAGAAGTAACCACACGCTTATCCATCCACTTGAAAACATACGAAATCTTAAACTGCCTCGACGATTTAAGCTGTACTTGACTATCAACATTATTTTCTTCTTATCAGCTAATTAGATTGATACAAATAATTAGGTTAAATTATATCATTATCCAGTTATCTGGATAATTTTTTCCTTGTTAAGAGGGTTAACAAAAAGTTCCTATAGCTTTTTTTGCTATAGCCTTGATTTCAAGATGTCAAAATGTCATCCTATCATTGCTATATGTGAGAAAAAGTAAACTTTTAATATGCTGTATGACGCAAAAAAAAATCGTTCATTTATTCCTTTATTGATATGCGTGATTTACAATCAAAATAAAATCAGGTAAGCTGATGTAACAAACTGCCAGATTGCTTTTGTTTAATCAGTGATAATTGCAATTAGGACATGCAATCTATTCTGAGAAGTTATTTTAGTAATCTGTCTCAGAGTTTAAAGTTACCAAAGCTCCAGATCGATTCGTTAAGCAGGGAAGAACAATGGTAAAAAGTTTGATACTTAACCTTAATTCATACTCGTATACACTGATATAAGAAATTCTTAAAATAGCCTATGTCAACAAATCACAAAATGCACTGGCAAAGAACTCCGAAGCCTAATTATTTCACAGTAATTTACCTTCTGCATATAAAAGTATTCATGTAGTACTCATTTCAACTTGATCAACGAAATAAACATCTGACTGCATTGGAGTCAAGGCCCTCAATGGTTAAAAACGCGGCATGGTAGTACAGTCATGAATTCCTATTTAAAAAGCATGCTACCTTTAATTAGTCGTTACTCCGGTACCGGTCAACCGATTTGATCCAAAATCAATAAGTTTCTTGCCATGCACAATATAAATGCATATACCAAGTTTCATGAAAATCCGATAAAGCGTATTTGAGTTATCGCGCATACAGACACACGGACGGACGTAGGGACGTTTTTCCGTCCCGCACACAATCTCATAAAGTGCCATATTGGCACTTAATAAAAATGGTTGCCATTTATAGAATATAATCGATTCCATTAACAAACTAAACATATGAGTGTAGTTGTTACTTGTTGACATTAGTTAAAATGTCATTGGAATTGATAAAATAGCCTATATTAACTTTATTTGCCAAAACATCCTTACAATGTATAGCAACGTCAACCTAGTAAAAATAAAGATTTAAAATTTAAAAATTCTTAATTAGAATACAAGTTCATAGCATGTTAACATCAGTTATCTCTTGGGAGATGATAATATTTATATACACCCCCATATGAACTGGCCTAACCTATGTTAACCCCCCTTATGCCCGGTTTCTACAAACTAGTGAATTACCTATGGGTAAATTATCCATGGACAAATTAGTTCCATTTAACCTACAATGATATAATGAGCAAGGCCTTGGAGTTGTACAGTTAATTTAATTCAGAAGGCTTTGATTCTCATTGTTTAAATATTACTATTGATCCTATGAAAGGTTAAATTTTATCCAGCCATCCATGAAAGGATAAATTAACCCAAAGATTTACCCTTGGAAAGATCTAGCCCGAGTTTGTAGGAACATTTTTTCTGTAATTTTCATATTTACCCAGAGGACATTTATCTAGAAACTCGCCACAAGTGTATGTGATTGCTATCTTTAAATTATTTGTGTTGGTGTGGTGTTATTTTTGTGTAAATTCTGTCCATTGGATAATTTACCCATTGGTAATTCGCGAGTTTATTGAAACCGGCCATTAATTGGATAAAAGACAATGGCATTTGAAAAATTATTTGCTCAGATGACAATTAACTACTATCTGATTAATCCCTGCTCTAGTTATAACCCTTTGGGTGACTATTAAGTTAAGCACAATGACCTATATGTGTTGTCCGAACAAATCTGCAAGGAGTCAGATAATAGTAGAATTGGTTTAATTTCAACAGAATACGCATTTAGTCCATGGACAAACAACAGATAGAGTTAATGGAGATCAAGTGAACTGACATTACTGCGGATACAAGCCAGGGTGCTCACGAAAATTGTTCTGCATTAAATATAATTGTTAAACGAAAGAGGACATTTGTTCCTTGCTTTTATTTCACTCGCTGGAATACTAAACAGTGGTGACCCATTTCCAAGAATTTTGCTGATCGTAATGTAGGTCGAATACCAACCAAACGTAAACGGCTTTGTCTCCTTTTCCTGTGATTTTGTTTACAGACCTGTGACATTACATTTGCATTCACCTCATTTGATCAAGTGCCAGGGACAGTGGAATTGTACAGCTGACGAAATTCAAATATCTACTTCAGTATAAGACATTTATAGCATGAATAAGGTGACTATGTTTACGGAATTCACGTTCTTTGGTCACTTTTTATATATGCTTCTTGTATGAAACTAATATTTAAATATTTAAATGTAATCAAGTATTTAAATGTGCTGCTGTCCCGTATATTTAAATACAATTCATCATTAACGTGGGCTGAACATTACCTACCGAATGTTTAAAATAATTCGTTATATTTTACTTGTGCTGTTCATAAGAATAAACAATTGAATATCTAATATTACCTAATACTTTTGAGGTGATATCAACATGTTCACCGTATTCAATTGTGAAATTAATCGAAGGTGTCCTTGCCGTGTAAAAAAGAGCATCGCTGATTTTTTTTTGCAATACACACATCAATTTGTCGATCGCTCGATTTTGTTAACCTGCTCTACTTGATTCATTTATTTATAACATTACGACACCCAGAGATCTTATTTTTTACATTACTAGACAGAAGGGGATCATGAAAGCAGGTCTAAATGGGAAAACACTAAGTTTTGGATGAAATTCACCATGCGGGTTTTTTTTTTTGGGGGGGGGGGGTGGCTAGGGAACTCGACACAGTAGACATCATCTCTATGCAATTGATTTGCCGATTTACATTCATACTAGACTCGAAGCACTGGATGATGTTCTGACTCAAATTAAAGACGATTTCATTGCTGTAACTAACTGGTGAATTAAAATTTGGTCTAAAATTAAACCCAGATCAATCAAAGGCAATTATTATATACCGTCAGGGATTACTTTCACAATTAGATTATAATACGAATTCGCAAATAGCGATGTACAATTCGCCAGTTCCTTTACAGCTATTCTTGAAGAACTTAGGGCTCCGTTTACGTCAAAATCAAAGCTGAGCCACTGAGGTAACACAAGTGTGCAAAAAAGTATTTACCACAATACGTTATTTGAAACGCCTGAAATTTTGTTTACCCTTTTCATTGAGGAAGTCCTTCATCGAAATACTTTGCCTCATCTTTATTACTGCAATGCTGTTTTAACAGACCTTAATACGAGCCTTGTCCTGAAGTTGCATTCGTTTTGTGTGAAATAACCTTTTGGCTGAGTATGTCACACCCTACCTTCTAAGACTAACCTTTGCATTCCCTTTCTCTCCTTTTTGAAATCCCCCAATCCTCAATCCACATTACCTGGCTAAACGTACTTCAGTATTATTTTGTCTGCATGTTACACTCTAAATATCAGATCACAACACGGTTCTCTGCTTTCTATACGTAAGTTTTCGAAAGAATATCCATCATTTCCAAATCGTTCGACTGTAACTTCGCACTTTTCTGGAACTTTCTTCCCTCCCTCTGTTTCTGGTTGATTGTAGAAGGAGGCTTTAATTTATTATTATCGTTATATTATCATTATTATTTCATTATTATTATTATTATTATTATTATTATTATTATTATTATTATTATTATTATTATTATTATTGAGTATTGTTTCGTTTTCGTGGTTTCCTTTATGAAACTTAAATTGTTTCCAGAAAAGGAGGGATCATTCTATCAATTAAACATACAAGCTATGGAAATCATGAAGGACTCCCTATATTTAGCTCAACACTCCAGAGACATCATAAAATAGGAACTTTTTATTATAAACTCAACTCTGTCAACGTATTTTATAAAGTAGCGAATTAAAAAAAAAAGTGTGCGTGAAGCGCCACGCGACAGAAGTTTTAATTTTTCAATTTTGGATTGTTGGATTTTTTAAATTTTGGATTGTTAAACTTTTTTATATTGGGTTTTTGGATTTCTTTAATTTTTAATTTTTGATTTTTTTATTGTTAAATTTAGAATGTTGTATTTCCTGTTTTTGAAATTTTGGATTTTTTAATTTTTTTAATTTTTATTTTTTTTATTTTTAAACTTAGGATTTTTGGATTTTTATTTTTTTATTTTTAAAATTTTGGATTTTTGGACTTTTGAATTTTGGATCTTTGAATCTTTTAATATTGGAATTATGGATTTTTAAATTTTGTTTTTTTTTTAAATTTTGGATTTTTTAAATTTTCGATTTTTTAATTTTGATTGTTTGGATTTTTTAAACTTTGGATAAGCCTAATCATTGAGTTGATTGTTTTCTATGTAGTCCGTTCCGTTACACCTCACTATTTTCGTGACGATTTTCAGCGTTACACTAGCTCTCGATTCACCCCTACCGCGGCTAAAGAAGTTTCACTTCAAAAAGATATTCATATTGGTAGTTATATTTTGCCTTTCATAAGAACTTAGAATTTTGCAGATTTTGTTGACAGCTCGACTGCAGACCGACAAGAGTAGGCCTACATTACATGCTGGCGTAATACTTCTGCTATCTCTTAACAAGGCCGTTGTAGACAGCTGACCTAATTAAATGATGTTGCCTACAGTCATACAAATGTACCAGTAATAATATATTATAGCCTTGTCTTTTGATAAGTTACATTTGTAATGCTAATAAATTATATAATTGAACTGATGATATCGGGCATTATAGGCAACACTGAAATTAAAAATAATTGATTGCTCTAAGGGTAAACTTGACCCCAAATGTTTATGCGAGTCAGTACATGAATCACGGTTAAGGCTTACGTTTATCTGATATCTTCATGAGTGGAATACTTTTTAAAATTTTGTATGATATAAACGCATACATTGAGCTAAAATATTTCATTACATATAGGCATACAATACAAAAAAAATACCTTGGGAAACAAAAATATTTAATAAAACATACCTCTTAATAAAACAAACTCTAGATACCATCCTTGAATCGGGTATCTATGAAGTCAGTTTTTAAAAGAATAATTCAATTGTCACTGCCTTCCTTCATTCAGTATATGTCTCTTTCCTTCCATACACATTTTGTAAGCACCTTCTTATCTGCGTCGATTCATATTCGAGCTTTTCGTAGTTCCTGACTTCCTTCTTATCGAACGTCGCTTACACTGTATTTCATTACATTCGTTCGTTCCCCAGTTATTCTTCATTCTCCCCGTTCCTTCTATTTATTCCACATCATCTCCAACATTTCTGTAACTAGAATTTTAGGTTGAAAGCTTTTATTTATTACCAAGACCTAGCTGCTTATGAAATACTGCTTTGTATTATTGTTTCATAAATCAATATATGACATATTGCGTTGTATTATTGTTTCACAAAGCAATATCTTTTTCTTTCGATCTCTTATAAAAAATTACAGGGTGAAGTTATTATATTGTCGATATCGCTTATAAAAAGCCTTGGAATTGTGCAAGGTATGAATGCAAATTAAGACTATAAGATATTCGTATGTACACTAGATAACCTATATAAAATTGATAACAATCAACCAATGATTCTTAAAATCAATGCTGATTTTAACATCTATTTTTCATTTCAAGATGCAGCCTAAAATAGCCTTTTAGGGCATTCACTAAACATAGACGTAATGTTATCGTGGTTTTTTTTTTTTTTTTTTTTTTTTTTTTTTTTTTTTAAATTGTCACATATTTCATTGATGTTTTTCTAACAGTCAAGGAGGTTAACGAAGAAGACTCCGTTCATTTTTTGCTGCCATGGTTAAATAAAATCGACTCTGAAATCTCCTATTATACTTAGTGTAATGAACTAAAACCTCAAGATGCAATATTAGCCTACGTGTAAGTTAAAGAAGATGCATATAAATAAGATAATTGATTATTGAGTTATGTATGCACAAAGGAACAGGCGGACAGATAGACGTTGCGGTTTATGATATATGATGTTATTCGTTTTGAAAAACAGCTCAATCTTTTTCAACGGCAAATTAGATTTTTCTTAAGAAAATTGTCCTACTAAACACGCAAGACGTCGAAGGCATTTTCACTAATAACATCGTACGTCTGAAGAGAGGAAGCAAAAAAGTCCTAATTTTAACATAAATGAACATACTCCCCAGCCATGTGGATGAATAAATGGGGTGTCCACTGCAAGAGGGAGCTATGCCACACACTGTGCAAAAATATTCATTTTTATGAAGCTTTTTCTTATTGTGGTAACATGATCCAATCTGACTGTTTGTAGACATTTGGACCAAAAATTGGATCGTGGGACATCGGCTTTTAACTGTGAAAGCTATCAGTGTATGACAAAATGTCATTGACTAGTGTTGTTGTTCTTTTAAATGATTATGAATGAATCTTAATGTATTTCCCTTAGTTCATATATCTAGATCTATAGTTTTTGGTAAGATAGCATTAGACACTCTCTCTCTCTCTCTCTCTCTCTCTTACTCTCCCCCTCTCTTTCTCTCTCCCCCTCTCTTTCTCTCCCTCTCTTTCTCTCCCTGTCTTTCTCTCTCTCCCCTGTCTTTCTCTCTCCCTCTCTCTACCTCCCTCTCTATCTCCCCTTCTCACGCACTCACGCACTCTCTTGTATTGTACCTCTCGGTTGGGTATTGACACAGAATGTTATTGTTTAGGTTTTATGTTATATAAAAGTGATAGTATCATATTCTGTGCAGTGCATACCCACAAGTTCTCATCTAAGGAGTTTCATTGGAAATCCATCATACCTTTCAGATATTACTTCTCCCATTTGTTAAGTCTCAAGGATCTGACTTAATAATGTATCGATATACAGTATTTGTTTGGAATCCTCCCGAAGATATTAAAGCAAAGAAGTGACTAATGCTTTACTATTGTTCACGAGTTTTTGTGTGTATTGAGCATACATCGCCCATAAGCAGCAAACAAATTTGTCATTATTCATTGTCTCATAGAATTGTTATTGTGTTTAACATGATTCTAGAAATAGAAGTCGTTCTAAACATTAATACTGTACATCCATCATCTGCGCATATCAATCAGTTTCCAAACCATACATATTTCGGAACAATTCCATTGAGGACAACTTAACTACGCTTAAAGGCCATTGTAATATGTTTTGTGTTATTTTTAACTGTAAACATTGTCAGAATTCTCTCCTTCTACGTAAAGTTCCATTTTACGGGCTGAGCCCGTTAAGGGTAAAGAAAAAGGTGATAGCAAGTTATAGCGGTTGTTGAGGATATCACCAGATGTCACTGTCGTTCTCTTGCCTTTCGTACAAATAAATAATGATCCCTCATTTTAACCACTACAGATAACTTACTATTATTCCTACTACTACTATTATCGTATAGGCCTACTATATATTAATAATTTACAATTAATAATAACAGAAATATCTATTTCGGCAATTAAATTTCGTCCATAAACTAGATACGGCACTTTAAATGTTTTTTGATAAAACAAAAACCCAAACCAAGAAGTAGCAAGTTTCGCTCAAAACCTTACTTATGGCCTTCGTTTCCCGCCGTTAATTCAAAGTCTGGAATTCCTTATCATAGCTAAGATTTTTCAATATCAGTCCACTTTTTCCTTTTATGTAACTTCAAGAGAGATATGCAGTAATTCTTTACAAATAGGTAAATCTTTTACGCAAATGTTTCTGCAATGTTCGGCTGTTTCAAATAGTGATTTATTTCAAACAAATTGATGCCAACCAAAAGAGACTGAATTCCGCTACAGTACGAAATAACCAAAATGTTTTCCGATTGCTATTTTAAGCACAAGCGAACTGAAATTATTTTAGGTTTAAAATTTAAGATACAAAATAACATTATACTCCATACGCTTTTCGACCGTTAAAAAACCTTAACAGGCTAACACGAATAACAAAATTCGCTGGCGCTCGTTTTGTTAACTTCGTGCATACCTTTTAAGTTCTATATATCGGTCTTACAACAGAACAAAATAATTGACATAAGCGTCAATAATGTAAACGAAATATGAAATTCTTTTCAAATAATTTAAAACACTAGTTTTATATCATGACCACCTCCGTAAACTTTACGCCACTGAGTTCAAATGGGGAGCCGGATTTCAATCTGCGCTAATTTGTCGTGTTTTTTTATGAGATAAAATTATCTGGAGTGGGGTACGATCAGCCTCGTGAGGATAGATGAGAAGCTCCGCTTCAGAAAACATTAATTGCCATGGAAGTTGCATGCTGACCACATGCTCTCCAAACATGCAGTGTAGCTATGAAGTCGAAAGCGGAGATAAATTGCCGCAGCGGGAGGCCCTGTCTTTTACGGTGTTAACGCCAGGAGATTAGATTTAATTTTTGCTTTGTTTTATGTTATTACTTTTTTTATTTGTCAAGTTGCAGGATTTGAATATCATTAACATTTAACTTAATTGGTAACACAGAACTTACAGAAATAGGAATTCAGAGAATATTTACCACATACTGGAGATTATGTTCGAGATGTCTATCGACGCAAACTCTTTTTTTTTGTGCGCCCACCCTTACCCCCGGAGTGCCAAGCAATTAAGCCTAAACCTCCGGTCAAACCAAATTTTGGTAACCATATGTGATGTGTGTATACCTATTGTGCCCTTATGTACATCCGTAGCATGTTTGGAGAGCATCCGTAACTTGGGTCTAGAGATAGTTCTGCTTATTTTCATCCAAATAGTCAGAGCAACCATACTGCTATCTACATATTTAAACAGCATATATTTTCAAAACGCCAAATAATACCTCTGCTTTCTGTTTTGGGGTAGGAAACTCTGAAGATTAGTGAGATTTGCCACGAAATAATGGATTCTTAATCTATTACTATAAAACTTTATATGCACCCTTACATGCTGTAGTCTATCCACATAACAGCGTTTACATTAAATTCTTTCCTCTGCGATGAATGTTATTAGATAAATACCGGTGTGTCCATCCAAGGAACCGCCTTAGTACAGTACCTGCATTGCAGTTAGCAACATTATTAATGGAAAAAGCACGATTCAGATCCCGTCGGTACTAATTTTGATGGGTTTAATGAATTTGCTTTGTGTATAATATAATATATTTTGATGTTTGAATTATATGAAGCAGATAAGTGTACACACAAAAAAAACTTGGAAATTGCTGAATAATATTCAATAAAATATTTCTGGTATGAAATGTTAGAAAATTAGACACTTCTTCGAAAATGTGAATAAAATTAGTCTTCGATTTAAATATAAAAATAATATACGAAATTAAGATAAGGTGTATCAAATGTTATTTTAAAAAAAACTTCCTACCGTAGTAGCTGGAAAGCAGCACACGTTTTCCTAATACATCAGTGAAATTTACTTTCAAAGAAGTTGATAGGTTAATATGTTAGTTTATTTGCTTATACAGTACAATGGTTTTCATTATACAGTACATGTACACATATTTATAAACATTTCTTAAAATGTAATTCATTTAAATTGACTAAATTACCCATTTCGGATTTTTCTGAGGTAGGGAGGTCTGGAACGGGGTGCACTCAGCCTCATGATAGCAACTGAGGAGCTACTTGATTCATAAATAGCGGCTCCGGTCACTGAAACCATCATTAACGGCCGTGGGTGTCGGCGTGCTGACCAAATGCCCCCAATTCTGCCATCTGCCTTCAGTAGATTGGGCAGCGGTTGGATGGTAGGCCTAGTCCCTACAGGGATGTAGCGCCACGGAGTTTTTTAATTGCCCTTTAAGTTCACAATATGCAATATACAATAATTAATAACACAATATTTTAAACACGCTACATTTTACTTATACTTTATTAACACTATAGGCCTACATTTGAATATTTTACTTTCCCTTACATTTTTACTCTACATAGAAAATAAATCAATGAATAAATATTTCTTATTCTTGGTCTTTTTTTTTTCCATGTTTTGCCGTGTGCTCATTAAAAACACAAACAATAAGAAATTACTTTATTTATGGTAAACAGCCTTAAATATTACTTGTTTACAGACTCCCTTCTATTTTATGTTGTGAAGCTTCGTGGTGCGAAATAATGTATACAATTGTCCACGCTTCTTGCCAAGTAGGACAGCAGTTCTTGTGCAGGTATTTCGTTTTATATTTAGGGTCGAGAATAGATCCAAACATTTTTGTAAATCCTTTTTTGTTTTTCAGAAAATATTCATAATTAACTTAAACGTTCCAGATTATTTTGATACCCATAAATAATTTGTAATTTCCAATTTTCTTTTAAACTGACTTCGAAAAGAAATGTTGTTTGGTTTAATACGTATTACTAGTTCATACATTTTGCTATAATTCTTTTTATTTTTTTGTTTCAGGTAAGCCTTATCACATAGATCTATTTGGAATTGATTCTTCCGTCATCAAAGAGTGAGTCTCTTCAAAAATAAGCCTAAACTAAATGGGAAATGGACAGGAGAGAGGGAGATTGGGGATAAGGAAAATGAGAGAAAAATTGATACAATATTTTGGCTATAAAGACAGAGTTTAATATATTTATTGAATCATTGGTTAAGAGGGATTTTATTTTGAAGCTGGCAGGAAACGAATGAAGATTATTTTCATATTAAAGGCAATTTTTAGCCTAGCCCTAATCTCTTTCTCTCATTCCACTTTCTCTCATAGGCCTACTTACATATTCACTACATTCATATACACTATTTTTTCAAAAAAGGGCTAAGATGAACCATGGCTGTTTCTATAACTTGTGTTAAGATCTAATACCATTATTATACTCTAATAAGCCAATTATGACACTTCAGATCAGTTTGAGGTGACCTAGTCTATATTGGTGGTTAAAACTTTACATGCCGATTCACGATATTTTTAACTGACTATCGTGAAGAAAACATCTTCTGTAAATAGTAGACTATTTGAAGGTTCCGCTTTATATCAGGTTAAATATTGTCTTTTGGTAGAAGCCAGAGCACCGTACCACTGGAAACTAGAGCATTTCTGAAAAATTTGGTGCGTCTTGTAAAGATTTTAAAGAAATGGTGCTTCACGCAATAAGATGTTCCCTCGCTGAATTAAGAAATCACTTGTATATCAAGGTTAAAAGCTATCCATGATGGCAAGATTACAACTTATAATAACAACTAATATTAATTATATCATCGTTGTTTTTAATTTGTATATTGCACCTTTGTTCATTTATTAGTAAGTAGAGATATTTATGTGTCAATCTTTGTCACTCTGGCAGCCTGAATCTTTAGGAAGAGAGTAAAATAAAATAAAATAAGGTCCCTGCGAATAAAAATACATTATATAATACGCTATATATAATATATAATCCCTATAATATAAAGCCACATGGCTGACTCACTCACTCACTGACATTAATGTTTGCCCACTTCCAGATGAGCAATAAACTTGAAATTTGGTAGACATATAGCTTTTAGGCTGTAAACCACAGGAAAATTCCAAAAAGTTAATTTTTTTATTTTTAGCCCTAAAAACTCCCGAAAAGGGATCGGTTTCCATGGCAACGGTATTATCAAACAGTGTTCACGTAGGGCTCTGAAAGTTTAGAAATAATTATTTCCGTAAACCTATCGGGGTGATCGAGATAGTAACGTCTTGGTCTCGCATTCTGAAGTCTCAGGTTCATAATAATTAAATCCAATTAACATATTTTTGTCCAGAACTAACAAAATTTTCTTCTATCTGTTAAAGAAATTTCATAATTTATATTCTTTAATCGGGGGCTGATCCCCCAACGAGCGAATCGAGTACGTTATATAAAGTTATATTCGTATTTACTTTACTTACACATCCACACATCGTAGGTTCGACATGCTAAACACGCAGTAGCGTAAGTTGGTGAGGAGTGCAAGAATTCGTATTTTAATTTAACGGTACCTTTGTTTATGAGTCTGTACCTATGCAGCATTGGATTATGAACTCTTGTTTTCGTGCACGTGATCATATCTTACATTGTGTTATCAACTTAGGTTAAATAAATTCATGTGATAAGTACAAGAGAACATGTCTCCGAGAAGAACACTGATATCTGAGTTGTCATATTTGTAGCGTCTTTCACTATTTTTATGAATGGGCTTTTAGTATATAATATATTACACTCAAAACGTTTTCTCACCCTGACTCTTATTTTTCCAAAATAAGTTTTTTTCTCGCCTCGACTGCATAAGTCCACTAAACGAGAGAGATTGTATACCTGTGTTCTTTTTTCTTAATTCCAGTGTACTCTAGTTTATGTTCGAACCACAGCTTACATTATTGTTAAAAATATTTCAAAATATAATATTAAAAGTGGAATATTAGCAAGTGCAAAAGTTTATAGCTTTCCATTTCCCATTATAACTTATACTTCTGTGTTCCAGTATCTAGCATTTGCTTCTTAAGATTTTAATGCGAAAATATCTGTAAAGGTTACATCTTCGTAACATTTGCTTCTTTTGTGATTTCTGTTCAATAAAAATGGTAGTATTTAGTAGAATCTGATAAACTTGAATGTAAATTCAAAATATAATTTTCTTAGCGATTTATTGTTGTGTTGCCTTCGACTGTTAAAAAAGAATTTCTTACTATAAGTGAGAATTGAGTTTAAAGAAGTATTTATTTTAGGACTAAGTTATTATTTTCTGGTCCATCAAGTACAGTTTTACTTTATTTTTTTTTAACTTTCCCCATAAAAAAACTGCAACAAGTACAAACCATAATAAACGAAACTACTGAACTAGAACTCAATACGGTTGAAAAAGATATACGAAATTTATTACTCAAACAGTGACCTGAAAAATCATTAATATAATCATAAAAATAAAACTCCAAGAGCTATCATATCATATGTATTGGGAAATCTTATTAAACTCTTTTCAGTATAGTCATTGATTAACGACTGTGTAAATAGTTCCTAAAATAATTAATAGCCTCGTATTGCACTATGAGGAATATCTTGAAGCCCGATTTCTTTTAGTCCTATGGCTTCCCACAGTTGTACCAGATGTTTTGGTATAATTTTGGTACCTGTTATAAGCACAAGGTTCTTATACTGAGGGCTGAATCTATCATTTGGAGCATTTTTCGTAAAAGAAATCAGAAAAAAATGTGATGGACTATTTCTATTTTTTTGTTTTCCTATGACTAAATTATAAAGACGTTTTCCCAATATCATAATTGTTTATTTTCCTTGTCAGTAAGCAATTTTTTTTAATAGAAAGGTAGGATTTAAGCCATCCTGAATTTCAATAAAAAAATTATTTAAAACTCTTGAAGGTACAAAGAAGTAGATTTCACAAACATTCGTCACTTAGAGTGAGTGACGAATTAATATAACAGACTATATTAATAGGCTATGGACGGTTTCATACCCTTTAAATCGTAACAAAGATACTATTCAAGAAGATAAAACGAGCTCTTCAGAGAAAAACATATCTATACTTTAAGATGCGAAATACAAGTTTGTCACAATTTGACAGGGCATATTGCAGGGAGTGCTAATTCAATTGTTTCAGCCTCATGCTAAAGCCTGATATACTAAGCCTGAGTTGTGCAAATGATGGCTGTCTTATAACTACCCTTCAGATAATTTTTACGTAAAAATGTTTCAAATTAAAGTTTTATTTCTTAGTAGGCCTATAAGCACCTCATGTACAAAATTTAAATAAAAAATTCGCACCGTTTTCGAGAAAATCGCAAGAAAATTAAGTCTTTAACTTAAAGTGGCAGTAAAAGGAAAAGAAAGTTTTCGCCAATTTTTATATCATATGTTTAGAATATATCTAACCCAAATATGAACTTTTATTTTTGTACGATAGCAATTTTATTCACAAACATACAGACAGGTATACACGTTCTGAAAATTGTATTTTTTGGATTCATGGACTCTTAAATCGTGTATTAAAACTGAAAACTCGACATCAGAATTCACGGTCGAGCACAATATTTCCTCAACCTGTAGTTCCTATTGCAGGGGAACAAAAATGTTGGCAGATAAAGGAGCATACTTCCCTTAAAACACAAACGCCGAGAGAGAGAGGAATTACCAAAATTGTCCCTTTTCTCATTAATGATTTCACTATCAAGGCAATAAATTTGATCACTCAGCCCAAAATAATACATAGTTCTTGTCTGTTATAGCATAAGCATAATTAATCATCTAATACAAAGCCAATTCAGCGATAAATGCGTTAAGCTTAGTACTGAAATTAAGGAAAAGGAGTACTGATAAAATACTGAACTTTAACATCGAAGTGTACTTAGCAAACTGCAGATGTAGCGCAGTACTTGTTGAGGTTTGAGCATGATAAGAGTGCGGATACGTAATAATCAGTCATGAAGGACTGCAAACATGTAAGTTTTACCTTACCTTAAATGGCTTTGGTGCTAGAGAAAATTCCATTCCAAAACTTAAAATTTCTTTTACAGTAATTACATCTCGTTAGCCATAAAGGGAGAAGAGTTCGAAAAGTATTTTGAAAAATGAATCTCAGTGAAGTGTGTTTCAAATGGCATCAGCCATATGCAGGCCCGACGAGAGGGAGGGGCAGCCGGGGCTGCAGCCCCGGGGCCCGGCCGATCAGGTTTTATTTTTTACTTTCTAAATTTACTCTAAAATAAAATTGGTTATAAGTCAATAAACAGCTTAAGTTATGTTTTATGCGTTTATTTTATCTGCATTGTCCTGCCGTATAACGGTGACATGGAATTATCTGAAACGGATTAATCTTGAAGAAAAATTGCTATTTTTGAAAAGTAGAAGCACAAATCCTTTTGGACTCATCAGTAGGCCTACTAACGTTCGGCATTTAAAATCATAATTTTCAAAAGATTAAACTGGTACATACAGATAAAATTGTTCCTAATTACAACATTTTAATGTATTTTTCCGTTTCGCGTGTCCGGCATCATTTAACGATTTGGTCCAAAATCAATAGGCTTCGTCCCATGGGCGTTATAAATGGTATACTAAGTTTTATGAAAATCCGATAAGGCGTATTTGAGTTATCGCGGTTACAGACACACAGACAGTCAGACAGTCCTGTCTACCAGACAATCTCATAAAGTACCGGTACCATTCTGGCCCTGGCCATATGAACCAAGTTTGTGGGAAAATAGAGATAAATCAACAAGACCTACTAGATCCATTCTCGTTACACAGAAAATGTACTTGATCTCGCCATCGTGTTCGGGATCTTCCCAGACGTTTCTTCTTCCGACAGGGTGTAAGTTGAATGTGGATTCGTTCTGATAAAGTATTCGTATCACTCCTGTCTTCTATTTTTTATCGTTTCCGTTATTCTCGTTATCCCTAACGCTTCTAGAATATTTTCATTTCATACGTTGCTGCAGAGGCTATAGTCAGCCATCGAGCGAAAGAATCATATCAGCTATTTCCGATTTTTGTTGACTTTATTTGTATGTATCTATAATTTATCAGTGGGGCAGTATTTTTATGAAATTTGTATATTGTTTAATTGCCTACTATTTTATACAAAATCTGTTTAGTAGTCTACATTAACGGATTATAATTATTTGCTTAATTTTTAGAATTTGCATAAAAAATGTGTTATTAATAAGGATAAATACAGTATTTTGTTCTTTGGTGGTTCCTTATATACGCTTAAACAAGTTATATGAATTCATTTTTAAGAGTGAAATGTTCATTGTATTTAAATTTAAGATAGATAAAAATGCATATAAAATATTGTTTCTATAACCAGACTTTTAATTTGATACTGTCGTAATTTCTTGCAATCTTAGCTGAGGAAACGAAATAACATGTCACAACAAAGAAATTTCGAAATAAACTTTGGAATATTTTGCGCCTGTTTGAGAATTCACATGAATGAACTATTATAATAAAATACTTTTGTCAGCTTGGCAAAGAGTTAATCATTGTGAAAGACCTTCTTAAAGATCATGAAACACTACTTTGCGTTACTGTATAAGAGTTTAATTATTGGTAGGGTGCGTGTTCCCATAACTATGGTGATGAATTATTCCAACAGAATCCGATATTATAGTTTCTGCGATAATTATCAAATAGCTCTTATCTATTCCAAGTTGCCGTAGGAAGTCAGCTACAAACTGATAGATGGTACATTTTTCAAAGTTTTTTTTTTATAGGTCAGGGTATATTTTATTTCAGTCTTAGGTTTCTCGGTTTTAAATTTTCTTTGCTACATAGGCCTGACTTAAGCTATTTCTTAGGTGAATACAGCTATGCTTTGAATAAACAATAAACAAAGCATACGCATTTTGCCAACAGATGCTGTGCATTCATGTAAAATATAATATAATAGATTTTACAAATTTGCCAATCTATAATATATATTGCTATAATATTTGTAATAATACACTATATATTGGTTACGGATTGACAATTTTGCGAAATCTATATTAAGGCTTATCTACAATTATTCAAAATAGAGCAAACATAATTTAAAGGTTACATTAGTGTTTTAAAATATATTAGAAGAGTGTTGAAAATTTAGTTTCTTTAATAACATAGCAAGTTTTATAATTTTAATCTACATGATTGCAGTTAATTATTAATTGCAGTATTCGTACGAACAGATGTACAGATTAAATCGTACAGCACACTATAAAAATAATTTTGTTCTATTAAAAACTGTAGAGACCAAACGGGATGACTCTGTCACCAAATTCTCAGGTTCGGATTCGGTGGGTCCGAGATCGACATTCCTGGCTAGGTTTCCATGGATTCAGTTTATTTCAGGCAAATGTCGGGAGTGTATCTCTGATTAAGACCCTAGCCAACCGTTTCTTTCTCCATCCTTGCCGTGGTCCGTTGTATCTAGATTGTATCGTCAGGTATATTAGCTCCACTTTTGACAATGAGATACCGGTATTGTATGTTTCGAGCTCTTGGTAGGCACTTATCATATGCATATGCCGTACTGCGAAACCAATTTTCCTTTTTTTTTTAAATATATATTTTTGATATAATATATATTTAATATATATATATATAGGTATTATATATAATACCAATTTTCCACTTCTAAATATCGAAATAATATTTTGTTATATGTCACGTTAAATATGTCTCCTCAATATTCCTAGACTTTCGTTAGTTTTCTCAAACCCTCAGTTATACTCCATACCTAAACTGACTATACCCTCAGTTGACTATAAGTTTGTGTCGTCTCGGATGTGGGCCCTGCACAGAAGTAATTACTCAGGGGAGCTCTCCATTGTGCTAGGTCTAAATTTGTGAGATTCAGTGTACTGCCCTCTTATTCCACAGGGTTGAGGAAGATTTCGCTTATCTTTAAGGGTCAGTTTCACCAACCAATGTTAAACCTTATGGTTTTATCAAAACCGCCTCGGACTGGTTTTGAATAGATTTATCGAGTTCTAACGTCTTCAAACCTTAACATAGATTGAAACCTTCCATAAGTGCGTATTTCTTAACCTTGTATAACATCAAGGTTTCTTTGTTTATAGCAACGCAGTGCGAATACGATTCTTGTTGCCTTGGTAAACAATGCTCTTACTTCGGAATGATTAGATTACGAGCTCGCCAGTGAACGTGCTTGAATTTTAGGTTCTTTAGAAACACATTACCTCAATCTTAGTAAAAATGACAGGAAGACCATAGTACATTTGTGAACGTGGAATAAAGCTGTTAACAAGACTTCCTCCATTTTAGAGTATCGGTGCAAGGTAACTGTTATTTGGAATATCTCGCGTCACGATTTTCATATAAATAATTACTTTTAAAAACTGCAATACACTACAGCTGAATTAAATGTAAAAATTACATATTAATTGTCAGTTATAATATACCTTCTCTTATTCCGACCAGGAACCGGTGAGTTTAAGGAAAATATTCGATATTATAACATGTAAACCTTCTCGGTAAGCTCCATCGAGGGTTTCAAATGGAAAAGGGTTCAATTGAGGGTTTATTTGCTCTAAAGCTAATTTTACAGATTTAATGTTATCTTCTTACAAGGATGTATATATATATATAGAGTATCATTTTTCTAAATTATTTACTTTCACGTTACTTATTCCTATTATATAATATCACCTAGTTTACTTTTATAGAGTAAAATAGCACATGCCATTGGAATAAAACAATATTATTATATAATTTAGGACTATTAACAATTTGGATCGCAATAGCTTATAAGAATGATGCTTTAACATCACAATATGCTTTTTGGTATAAATCCGACCTGTTGTGTCTTAAGCTTTCAGTTAATGTAAATGTAGCTAAATAATTGCTACAGAAATATACTATGTGTATAAAATAGCTGATAGGATTTTAATACATGGGAAATAAATGTTTCCTAAATACTAACACCCCTGTAGTTTTCACAAAGAAATGTTATAAGAAAAATGTGCTAAGGAAATTATTATTTTTTCTTTAAATAGGTCGAGAAAAGTAATGAAATAACTTTTTACATTTTAATGTATTTTAGTTCTTTAAAAATAGTTTATTTCTCATGTCAATTTCCTATAACCAATATTCTGATATCTACAATACTATGTGAATATGTGCTTATAACAAAATAGCCTACCGATAATTATATTTTTTCTAGAAAATTAGCATAAACATTTTTATAAGTAAGGTACCCGTAGAAGAAGAAGAGGAGAAAGCAAATCTTTATCATACCCTGAACACAGTCATGAACACATCATATTGAAAACTGCTTGAAATCCTGAAAGATGTATAACTTTTCTTCCGGTTTCCTTTAATCGAAAAGTAATTTAACAGCTCGTGAGTTAACCTGCGTGAACAGATTCTTGTTGTTTAATGAGCAACTAATCAACTTCACTTGCTCGAAACAAAAAAAGTTTTTGTATTTGTGGGTTAACTTCAGCGGTGTTGTACTATATGCAATCAACGTTTAACCTTATTACGAGAATGCGATAGAGTGACCCCGGCTGACTTGAGCAGTGCGGCGGTAATTTACTCAACGGTACTCTGATCAGTGCTTCAATTACATATAACTGTATATAGAGTATTCTCATTCACGAATCTATGTGCAAGCCTTTCACATTTACTACCTTTACCAATAGCATGAATTCAAAAGATTTCTTAACAAGTTCTGCGCATCTCGTGGGTTGTTAGTATGCTTTCAATTAGACCAAGGTCTGCAGTTCGAACCCTACTTACGGCACAGGTATTTTTTTCTCTCGAAACAGTAGCACACCTTCCTTTTTAGAGAAACAAAGTTTTGGTCAAAATGTATTTTTTTTAAATAGGTCAAGGGAAATGAATAGTCAAATTTCTATTATCCTCTGAGGTGAAGATGAGACTTGAAATGTTGTAGAAACCTTCCCTTTGGTTTGCCAGAATTCACATTTGAAGACTTCGTTTATACCTGTCGGTGTGGCAGGACTGTAAATCGATAGCCTCTAGAGGAGGATAATTTTATCATAAATTTAATTATATTTTTGGACAATTTTTTTAGTTAGTCGATTTAAAACGAAAAAAGAACTGAATATTTTGAAAATGTTTCTGTTTCTACAAAGTTATAATATGCTATTTGTGTGACTGACACTTTTGTTTTGTACTCGCTGATATGTTTGGTTTTGATGGTGCACCCTGAATATTAAATTTAGACTTAAGAAATTACCAAAATAACTATTTAAACTTTCAAGTTTAATTTTGTAGAGTGCACATACTACATATAATTTTTCTTTAAGCTGTTTGATTTATGATTTTAACTCACGTAGGCTTACATCACATTTTATGGTATATTAACTAAACAGTTCACCTAAATTTGGGGTAATGCGCTACAAACCAGATGATCGCGGGTTCGATCCCCGATCAGGTCAATTGGATTTTTCAATCGGACTCATCCTTCTGGTGGCACTATGGCATGGGGTCGTCTCATCCGCTAACAGAAACGAGTACCAGGAGCAATCCTGGGGGTTACCACCTCCATTTCCGATTGTCTAAAATCTGGGAGCCTTAACCTCCTGGAACCCTTGGGGCCTCCTCGCCCTGTATAGAGAACACTTTATTTTATTTCATCTAAATTTTGTTCATTGGAAAATAACCCTAAAAAATGCGAAGGCACGACCTTAGTTTATTCATAAAGGGGATGTAGACAGAAGATTTTTTTTACATGACGTTATTAACGCCTCCTCTTCCAATTGTCTTGAGTTTAACTGATTACACGCATCAAGAACGCTGGTCGCCACAGCACAAAGGATGAAACACGAAGTGTGCTAGGAACTTTTAAAAATTGGTTTAAAATATTTAGTTAATTTTAATAACTAAATTGGAGCTATTAAATATTATTCTAGTTTGAAATAATAAAGCACCAACACGAAAAAATTTGCCCTGAAGTCTGTGTTGTAAAGATATTGATCAGATCTATATTGTTAGAGCTCAACAGTACCTGCAACGCGTTATCAAACGTATTCTATTTATTAATTTAATACGAACACGCACTTTCTAGAGGAGGGGTTCCCAACCAGGGGGGCGCGCAACAATTTGAAATTCATATTTTGATTTAGTGTTGTTGCCTTGTCGGTCGACAAGAACTTTTATTCGATTAACTTGAACCAAACAAGTACACAAACACATGCCGTAATTAACAAGAATAACAAAACAGTGTGAATTTACATTTTATAATCTTATAAATTGTAACCATATTTTCCCTGTCGTAGTAAATAGCCATATCTTGTCCTCAACACGTTTATAATAAGTTAATTTAAAAATCCAAATACGAGATAACAGCGATCTGCGTTATGCTGTCAAACACAAAACCTAATATCTCAGAGCTGGTGAAAACAAAACAGTGCCAATCATCCCACTAATATTAAGTTTTTAACTCTACATTGGACACTTGTGTTTCTACGTTTTAACTTTGTTTATGAACTGTACTGAGACTCAAATAAGATTCACAATAATTTGATATGCATGTGTGACAGGAATAGCAACACAGGATAAATAAGAATAATAAAAGAGGTGAGCAATATTAATTTTATTTTTACAAGTTTATTTGGATTTTTTAAAGTACAAAAGTACTGACAATCGCGTTTTTAGGCCTTCTCCCCATCACTATCAAAGGAGGCGTGAGGATTTCATGATAGCTGAAAAAGGTTGAGAACCACTGTTCTAGAGATACGATTAAATCACTGATAAACTAATAAATAGTTTCTTTGGATTTTTATGAGCATTTTTCATCTAGAATGAGAATAGGTCTATGCAGCTAACGAAAAAAAGAAATAAATAATCTCAAGGATAAAGCGCACATTGAAGCAGGGATTCTGTTACAGATGTTAAGTAGCGTATTTCTGTATTTCTTGAACTTGAGAGTTACTCGTATAATTTATGTTATGTCTAGCTGTGAGAAACAGCAGTTGGAGTGCTGATACCTGACTAACCGTAAACACTTGCACTATTTTTAATGCAGTATTTATACTGCTCTACCTCTTTTACTCCCTCGCCTTTAATGTGCAATTTGAGAATGTTCCTGTTGGCTTGTTTTGTGTTGCTACTGTACACTTGAATGAAAATAGCCTGCACTGTGCCATATAAGGCAATGCTGGGGTCTATTTGCTTTATAGTTTTAACAGATGTGAATAGTTTATTATAGGTAATGCACACTCCGAACATTTTCTTCACTCTGTACCTAGTATTCAAGTAAGGAACGATTTTATTTGTAATAACTCAGGGTTTCAATTTTTGTTCTTACTACTTTTCTTTTTCTTTTTACTATTCTGTTCTTTCTTTTTTATTATTATTGTTTAGGTATTGATTTAATATTATAA
The DNA here is from genome assembly GCA_964059195.1 of Ectobius pallidus. Lineage (NCBI taxonomy): Eukaryota > Metazoa > Arthropoda > Insecta > Blattodea > Ectobiidae > Ectobius > Ectobius pallidus. The sequence goes on from CAXKWD010000005.1 coordinate 123,312,330, forward strand.
TTTCTTTATGTATTTGTAATTTGTATTTTATAATGTAAATGACTGAACTGTGCCCGAGCACGAGCGCTTGCTCGTTCGGGTGGTATTGTTTTGTTTTGTATAAATATTTTGTATAAAATATAAATATAAAATAAATTATCAGACAGCCAAAGTAAATTGCACTTCAAGTTAGAGCTTGCCTCATCTGAGAACTCATATCATTTTCTAGCAACAGTCATAACCAGGGCCCGGATTCTGATGACCTAAAATTGTTTGAAAAAAGACCTATAAAATGACCCAAAAATTTAAAGAAAATTACTTAATAAAAATAAAGAATGACCTAAAACTGACATTTTATTTATAAAAAGATATTATTGTACACACAAAATTATAGACTAATTTGTACATAATTGTAAAAACTGTATATGATGAAAGGATGTTGTAGGTCTAAAATCTTTGTTCTTTGTTCTTGATTGGAGCATCTGAGAACAAAAGTAAGAAAGTTGATTTTAAATTAGGTTCATACAAAATGTTGCATTATAGTTAGCTATTAATTTATTTATGTGTTTAAATGCATGAAAACGACTAAATAAGGGAGCAAATGTCACGAAAATGACAAAATAATTACTTGAAATTAAAATAAATGCCCTAAAAATATAGAATAGCATAAAATGAAAAAAACCTAATAAAAATGAATTTCTATAACCTAGAGGCCATGATTAGGATTTATATACAAGTTGGCAATGTCTATGCACCATCAATAAAAAGATGACATGACATCAGAATCCGGGCCCTGGTCGTAACAATGGAGTGTTGCTACTTTAGCGATGGTGTTTCGTGTTGCTGAAAAAACCTACTCATTTCTTTGGTTATACAGAGAGATTATTTTTGCGATGTGCCGAGAACGCACGATCCGGCAGCCTGGAAGGAAGTCGTTGAACGGTAAAGGCGCTCCAGCGGCACATCGCAAAAATAACGTCTCTGTACATATAAAATGTGACAAACGGCAAAGCGAGGAATTTCGGTTCTTTGCGGTAAATATTTTTTTATTTGCTCCATGCCAAGAGATTTTGGAGATAAGAGGTTGAGATCTTTAGACAATCGGGATTTGAGAGTGGTAGGATTGTTTACCTTACGCACTTTTACCCCAAAATTGCTCCTGGTACTCATTTCCGTTGGAAGCTGAGTGGACCCCTGGGCCATAGAGTCACCTGAAGGATTACGCCAGAGACCTTATCAGATATCGAACCCGCGACTTTCTCGTCTGTAGAGGATTCCTCAACTAGCTACACTACAGAGTCATAAATTATCACATAAACAAAAATATTTTAATAATTTTCGGTTTGTGTAAGCGTAATGAGATTGACAGAACATTTTCTAGTATCAGTGTAAAGTATTGCTGCTTTTTTTATATGTGAGTGTATTTAGTTCGTAAACAATAAAAGCCAGATTTGATAAACGGTAAAGCGAAAACTCATCCCGTATAATAAACTTTTCTATAATGCTGAAGTATTTTCTGAGATCCAGGCCTATACACGTAGGCCAATATTATGTCAGTACTTCGAGAGATCCAACTATCTGAGCCTTCAGATTCAGAACCATTGTATTTTACCTCCGACATGAACGTTAAATGGTTGCTTTTTACAAGTGTTCACTTTAACTCGCTGAAGAGATTTGCACTATATTGTGTATAGAGAAAATTTTGCCTTGGACGGGGATCGTACCCGGCTTTAGCGAATGAAGATGGTGATGATGCAATTTCCTTTCACTTTTACTTGTCCTAACAGCATAAAATTAAATAATTGATAATTTGATGAAAATGTTATAATAAAAATGTGTAAACAATCCGAAATAAAAATTGTCCTACTCATAGTTCTTAAGGTATGCGATAGTAGTAAACTACCTTTTCTCAAATAAAAGTGTCAATTGTATCCACTGATTAAAACGGTGATAACCGTGAAAAGTTAGATCGGTACTTAACGCTCTATCAGAAGACGAAACTTGCATGTAAATGCTATAAAATTTGTAAAACATGTTCGGGAACCATTGAAGTAGGCCTATACTCTGTCATTTAAGTAAAGTTCCTTGTTAGGTGCATTACATTATAAATTACAAAAAAATATATAGTAGAAATTGTATAAAATACATTACAAAACTTTTATAAGCAAGGTCAATGCAACAGGTTTTAGTAAATAGAAAATTAATGGCGTGAAACATATCTTTAATATTATACAATCATTTCCGCAAACATTAGGCTAGGGCTCCACTAGCAGTATTTGACTGCTGCCGCGAGCAGCATTCTACTGCCTAAATTTTTACTGCGAGAAGGTGGCTTCACTTGCTGTAAATTTTCTGCGAAAAAAAGCTGTAGTTTACTGCTCCGCTCTGCTCAGCCCGGCTTCACTAGCAGTTTTGTTCTGCGTTGCACACAGCGTTATGGGGTTCTTGTGCATAGAATATAGACTGTCTTGTAATAATTGGTGGAAATGAGTGCATTGTATATCTTAAAAGTAATTGACCCATTTCATCTCAGATCATACAGGGGGTGTCACATCAACATCATGGATTTTGCTGAAAAAATATATGTTAAAGGACCACATGACCTATGTTCAGAAATGAAATATTTTCCTTCTCACTTGATTTGTAACAATGTTACAGGCACACAAAGAATCGGGATTTTGGTAAAGAGTTGTACGCAAAGAAAATATTGCAATTTTCAAAGCGCTATAAATCAGAAACCAAAGATTATGGAGACTTGAGGTTTTTTTATATGAAAGCCTGTTCGTAGTAGTTTCAAATCATGATATGGGAAGACATTTTTAAAATTCTCTTTAACTCTAAAATTCAACATGAAAATACAAAAAATTGAATTTTTTCCAAAGTTCATGTATTTTTTTTTTGAATATGTGAACAGTCGTAAGTCATTACTTTTATTGGGATAATATGGTGTGGAAACTGGACTAATTATTAGCAATAAAATTTCTGCCCTAGCTTCTCACATTAAGTAGATAAATCTTTCTAAAAAGTGAAAAAACACATTTAAATGTCCAACATTATGGAACAGGTTTTCCACACAAATATCCCCCAATGTGATTGTACCACCAAAAAGAACAACCATCAAAGAATATTTTGTGTAATTTTAAAAACTTTTGAGATGGGTGTTTTGGAGAAAATAATTTCTAAAAAACAGTCAAAAATGTATTTTTTCATTTTTTAGAAAGATTTATCTACTTAATGTGAGACGCTGGGGCAGAAATTTTATTGCTAATAATTAGTCCAGTTTCCATACCATATTATCCCAATAAAAGTCATGACTTACGACTGTTCACATATTCAAAAAAAATACATGAACTTTGGGAAAAAAATTCAATTTTTTGTATTTTCATGTTGAATTTTAGAGTAAAGAGAATTTTAAAAATGTTAAATTGTACAATACAAGATACATCTCTACTTGCACTATGATCTCTTCACTGTCTAGTTCCATTTTGCCAGTACACAAACAAACAAACAATGAACAACAACAATTATACAACAAGGGCGCTCGAGACAATGAGTTACTGCCGCTGCCAGCAGATTTCTACAGCTAGTGAAGCCAGATTGCCGCAGCAGATTACTGCGCCAAAATGGAACATGTTCTATTCCGCGGCAGTAGAAATTTTTACTGCCGCAGTAATTGTGTTAAGAGCAGTAAAATGACTGCCCATATAGCCACCTAGGCTTGTTTGCGTGTGTTCCATTTTCAAGCAGTAGAATGCTGCTCGCTTCAGCAGTCGAATACTGCTAGTGGAGCCGTAGCCTTAGGCTATGCATGGTCGATTGTACGGTTCTCAAAGCATTCACTTAGCCAAATATGCTGAAAATGCTTGAATTAACTTAGATATGCACAATATTTAAAATCTATTAGAAATATGTCATTATAGGCCTTATGTGACAAATTAATAAAATGTTTGATTATGCAAATATGATGCATTAACGCAAAACTAACAAAATATGTAACAATAAACAAAATAAAACCATAATTTTTCTGTTTTTTTTTATGTCTTGTTGTCCTGCACATTTTATTATTAGCATTGTTATTAAACTAAACTAAACTAAAACTCCGTGGCGCGACATGCCCGAAGGGACAAGGCCTACCACCCGACCGCTGCGTCATCAACCTGTAGGCAGAATGCAGGATTGGGGGGCATGTGGTCAGCATGCCGACACCCACGGCCGTTAATGGTGGTTTCCATGACCGGAGCCGCTACTTCTCTATCAAGTAGCTGCTCAATTTGAATCACGAGGCTGAGTGCATCCCTACCAGACCTCCCTATCTCAGAAAAATCCGAGGAGGTACCGGGGATCGAACCCATAGTATATCATTTAAAATTTTTTAATTAACTTCCGGGCCCTAGTGATGAGGATTTTTTTAAAGGGGAACTTTCAGTTGACCCGCATGGTTCTACATGTATTTTACCCAAGAAATAACCTTTGGCGTTAATATCCTCATGGTTAAATTAGGTATGTGTGTTCCTTTGGTGTGTGTACTAATTTATAGCGGCATAATTATGTAAGGGTTTCTACTTTTTTCTCTGAGGTATGTGTATTGTACAACGGCAATAATTCGAAGTTGTGGGAGTATATTTCGTTCACGACATGTGCCAACAGGCAAAGAGTTGGCCTTGCTGAAATTCACTGCCGGGTAGAGTCGCATGGCGTTGAGGAGGTTGGCTGAGAGACAATTTAAATTTAGAACCTCGGAGTCATGCTTTCGGGAACTCCTGCGGACTTATGCTTCATACTTCATTATGAATAAAATTACGCTCCCATACTGAGACTTCTTGAAGGAATACATATTATACCAATCAGTGCCGTATTTAAGCCTAGGCAGACTAGGCAGCTGCCTAGGGCGGCAGATTTGAAGGGGCGGCTTTTAAGCTGTTACTGTTTTTTAATAGGCCTATATTAAACGTTTTATCCATAACTCTTCAAAATAGTACTAATGTAATGCACAATGAAACAGAAATGAATAACATTGACAACAATACGCACCTGTTTATTTATTTACTTATTTATTTATTATATATTATTTTTATTATTTTTTATTATTATTATTATTACTATTATTATTAGCCTACTATTTCAGTTACAACAATGCTTATTGTAGGTTAATTTGTACATTCATGTGGAAATAAGGGGCGAACATATTTTTCTCTGCCTAGGGGCGCTTAAGTAGCTAAATACGCCCCTGATACCAATTCCATTTCATATACGTTTTTGGTGTTATCTAGTTCGTTCATTCTTGGCTTACAAATTTCTATAAGAATGTCCCCGATAACAATTCCCTAGAATTTAAAGCTGCGCGGTTAAATTCGTTTCTCATAGACCATAATTCTCTAAAATTTCTCACCAGTACATGCAGAAGGTCATGACATGACATGACATAACTTAATACTATCAGGACCATCCCATCGCACAGCTATTTACTCGTCTACGTTCACCATTTCCGCAACACGATTATGGAACTCTCTGCCCGTGAATGTCAGGGACTGTCAAAATCCAAGAAAATTCAAACGAAAACTGAAAACCTAACTCACTCAGGCATATCGCCTTGTACATAGAAAGTTACAAAAGTTATGATTTTATAATATTGTATTGTGTTTTACTCTAATTTTAATTATTAGGCTATTATTATAATTATTATTATTATTATTATTATTATTATTATTATTTAATCGTAGCCTACCTTTCATCAGATGCAAGTGCTTCCCTCCTACGTTCACTCGTTGAAAACATCTTTACATTGTAAAAAGTTATCATTTTTTAGACCGTACGAAAATTAATGGAAGGCTTTGAAGTCTTCCAGATTTACATTATATCATATCTATTTGTCAGGGATATTTTAGTCCAGATCTTCTGTTTAGAATTTGACACTAAATATAAACGGCCAATCTATAGTAGGCATGTTTCTGTAAATGAATCTGTCGGTAGAGAAAGAAACTATAATTCTTTCATATTTTTCAGATGAAGGGAACTATTTAATCATGATTAATGTAGTGCACTGAGGAGGTTGATTTTTTGTTTGTTTGCCCCCGATATTGAACAAATCTTCAACATTTCGTTGTTATCTGGAACAGATTAGGTTTGAGATAAGACAGGATTAAATATATTGTCATTACAGCTCTGCTTGGAAGTAACCTTACGTCTACTGGGTTACAACTCCTATGAATTTTAAAACCTTCTCATTTAATCTTGATCTGCATTGTCTTAACTATATTCTGAAAGTATACAGTATTTTCTTATAATTTTTATTCTACTCGTTAATAGTATTTTGTATTATAATCTTACTTTCTTTATCATAGATACTATGGGTAGTGGAAGTATTTATATTCCACATTGAGATTCAATGTCGAGTTTCAACATTAATACATGTTCTGAAATCCCCTGAATACAAAAATTCTATTTTAAAAAATGTTAACAGCACAGCTTGATAAAGATAAATCTTCTGAATAGAAAATTTTATTTTTGAAATAGATATCGAAGATCAGCGACGACTTCCCCCCTCCCCAATTTTCTCGCAATTGGATCTTACAATTTTGCTTAAATTTTTTACAAGAGGTGCTTGCCTAAGAGTTAAAACGTTTAGTTGAAACATTTTAGCAGAGTTTTTCTGACGGGTAGTTATAAGCCAGTCACCATTACATAATGGTTGTTGATATATACTTATTTAACGATTAGCGATGAAGGTGCAACATAAGCCTTTGTACGTCACCGGTGTGCCGGAATTTTGCCCCGGGATATTTTACATGGCACACGTAAATGCCATCGTCCGGGGCCAGAATTAACTCACGACTTTCGTTAAGAAAACTAGTGCCATACGGACTTGACTAACCCAGGCAGACTTCTAATAGCGTTAGACTAAAACCACTGAATAAGCACTCCCTGCATACGGCCTTATTAGAATGTGAAGTGGGAGCAGGAAGAGAAAGTCTTGTAAGTGTATCAATCAGATTTATTTATTCCGTTTCTTTTTTTCATTTGCTGTGTCTATAGTTCATGATTATATATTTGAAAGTTCATGGAGCGTTTATTTCCATAAATTAGATTATTATTAACACTTTGCGTGAAGGTAATATAGTTTGAATTCTTCTCTTCAGTTCATTCCATTCTGTATTAGTTTAGAAGAATTCAGCATTGCTATGATATTTTACAATCTACATTATTTTTACAATTTCAAATATCTAATTATATGGCTTTTGTGATATTTTAGTTGTACAGAGCCTTGCAAGCCAATTTATGTTCTCCAGAATGTTATGGGATATTGAATCTTCTTCAAATTTGTAATTTCCCAAAATGTTACATTCGAGGGATGGGACATAAGTGTTGGCAACTATTTTTTTCCTTTGAAAATGTGGTAGCATTTTAACATTTTGAAATATAAAAATAAAAGGGCAGGAAATGGAATGTATGTATAATGCAGACTACGTGTACTAGATGTGGGATAGTGAAGGAAGCAGACACCCATAAACATCCATAAGAGACTGCATCATGCCACTCTAATGTACTGTGGTAGTTGGAAGCACGCATACCCACTCCATGATCCCCTAAATTTCTCTACGGATGGGCATTATTCCCCAAAGCTTCCATTAGCTCCGTGTGCTATTCTATGGGAATTCTCCGTCGGATAGTGACTATTTTGACGTAAGAATTCTGTTCATATCTTGTCATATGCATTCTGCACGGCAGAGAACTCACAATTAAATTACCATCGCCTCTATTCATATAACCGTACATCACAATACTACCAAATGATGTGTCCATATAAGTTTACTAGAGATGCCACACTCTCCCGTAATATACAACATCTCACGGTATCATCGCCTTACTTTGAGAAAATAAAATAATTATCATGACTTAACATGCTCCATCCCCCGTATAAAAAGTAACTTGTTTAGAACAACTTACATTAGGCCTATTGGTAAATTTTTATAAATTTTTGTCCTTGGATTTCATTATCGTTACGGTTATTCTAGAAGAACTGAGAACTTTTTATTTGCTTAAGCTTACAATCGAACTTTCTGTCTGACAGATAACTGATAAGCTGTAAATACGCATCCACAACTTCCCGATAGGTAGGATCAATCTCGCACAAATTACAGAGAATGATAGTGACACGTGGAGTAGGCTTATAGCGATCATTAAGGCCTTGGAAAATTAACAAGCATGCTATTTCCAATTGTACCAATCACTGCTTAGGGACTTTTGCTGACTATAAGAGAATTGTCTGTCATATGTCCATTTCTATCCCGTACAGTGATTCAGTTAGATACAGTACCGTATTTAATATAGGAATATTGTACTTTTACGACAGAATTATTACACTGTTCGTTTTCCGTAGTCGACTAACAGAAAATAAAACAGTGTAATGTTAATATATAAATTCTTATTGAATTTTCAATTAATTGTCGCATGCTGAATTTATAATATAAACTGAGTAAATTAATATATATTACAGTTGTATTCAACATAGTCTTTAACTTGCGATTATTAAGTGCCAGTATGGTACTTTATGAGATTGTGTGGGACGGAAAATTGTCTGTCCATCTGTCTATCCGTCCGTCTGTCTGCCCATGTGTATGTGTGTATGCGCGATAACTCAAATACGATTTATCTGATTTTCATGAAACTTGGTATACGCATTTATAACGTCCATGGAAAGAAGTCTATTGATATTGGACCAAATCGGTTGACCAGTACCGGAGTATTGCCCAATTTAGTGCCTATTATAATGGTAATATATTTAGAAAGGCGCGATAACTCAAATACGCTTTATTGGATTTTCATGAAACTTGGTATACGCATTTATGACGTCCATGGGAAGAAGCCTATTTATATTGGACCAAATCTGTTGACCGGTACCAATTTAGTGCCTATTTTATGGTAATATATTAGAAATAATTCGTCAAATGGAAATCAATTATCATAACAACATATTGTTTAAACTGTTTATATACGGCTTTGGAAATTGCAATACAGTTAGCTATAACAAATGACACATTCCTTCACATATGATGACCAAACCAGCCCGTTAAACAGACGAGATGGCCGAGATGGTAACGTCTTGGACTCGTATTCTGGAGGTCCCTGGTTCAAATCCCGTGCCCGGTTATTTTGATATTAAAAAAAAGAAATTATGTGAGTGTGCGATTGTCAAGATATCACAAATCTGTATAGTTCTGCTGATGCTGGACGATTTTAATCTTATTTTTAAAAAACTAGACCTTTGTTCTTCCGTAAGCCCTGCTTAATGAATCAATCTAAAGCTCAACCGGGAAATCATTTTTTTTAAAATCTGCATATCATAATGCAATTATAACTGATTAAACAAAAGCATTCTGGCACTTCGTTACATCAGTTTACCTGATTTTATTACATCATGTTTTCTTTATAAATGACTAATTTTTATCAGGAAGTTTCTGTGCAGGTTTCTGAGAAAATTTGCTTCCGTTTGAATGATGCCATAGGAATTGCAAGTCATTCACAGAAGGCTCTGCAACGCCTGGCATGAAATCACGAGAGATGAAGTCCTAGGGGAGATTTCTTGGAAATCAAGTTTCTTTGCAGAACTCAGCCGTGTAAGTTCGATTACTCATTTCTGACAGACTCGAAAGAGTATGTAAAGGTTGGAGTTAAAGTTAATTACATCCACTTCTGCACTTGTTTTATTAAGTGGAAATACATTAATAAAGATCTAATTAGCCAAGCAGCGTGTTCAATATTTCTATCAGACAGCTTAAGTTTTCGAACTTCAAAAATGTGTTGTTCGATTTTATTAACCTTTTTATGACTGTATTCTCTGAATATAGAATTCCCGGTATCAAGTTTCAAGTAAATTTTCCCATAAATTTTCTTCGTCTTGTGTTTCTGCATGCTGTGTAAATATACTTTTTCTCATCGCCTTCTCTTCCTTCTTCCAAGAACCTCCTGAACATTCAAGTGAAAAATCACTTGGGAACTCTTTTGCTTAGTTTTCCTTTTAATACGTAAACAGTATAAGCTGCTAAACCTACTGGGTACAATTTCATCAACTGCCGTAGAATAAATTACTCTCTCACTGTTCTCGAAATACGAATTTTGATTACAATAATGCAAGACAGAAAAAAACACTGTATTTTATACAGAGTCCTACAAAACTAGTTTCAGGGATTATTATTTTATTATTATTATTATTATTATTATTATTACTTAAAAAAACAGCTTATGTTACCTTAAGATGCACTATGGTTACGATCATCTGCGTGTTCTCCTGGTTAGTGTCGATGGCGAAAGTTCCGCAGGCCCGAGTTCGATCACCGGATTTTTCTGAGGTAAGGAAATCTGGAATAGGGTACACTCAGCCTCGCGATTCAAACTGAGGAACTACTTGAGTATGAAGTAGTGACTCCGGTCAAGGAAACCACCATTAACGGCGACGCAACGTTCGGATGGTACGCTTAGTCCCTTCAAGGGTGTAGCGCCGCGGACATTAGTTTTATACTAAGGTTATAGGTAAATAATTGTTTACGAAATAGGCTATAATGCTTTTCAGTGTACTAAAACAATATATGAACATTTTAGAGTGCAAGCCCGGCACCAGGAGAGCCGCTTGGTAATGAATAGTGATCATTAGGGTTCGGATGTTTATGACCTAAAAAATTGGAAAATATGACCTCATAAATGACTAAATATGACCCAAAACACCTCAATATGACCTCATAAAGAACGTATTTTCTAAAAATAAATGTTCCAATTTAAAATGTTTAATGACATTAAATTGTTACATCACATTAATTCAATCAGATAATCACTTTTTAACGATTTTACAGGTGATTTACAGTTTCACTTGTAAAGAACTTCTAATCTGTTAATGTTTCCAGATACCACTGCTAAAGTGAAATGAAAATATTTTTAAAACTTGTCTATTGGAAGTTGTTAACAAGAAGGAGGAAGAGGTAGTTGTGTTATTACTTGTTATTGTCCCTTCACATTTCAGTTACAGTAAAACAAAAGTATTCGTCACTCTTGTTCGGAAAATATTTTAAGTCGACAATTTAATACACATACTGTAAAATTGTGCTCCTTTATCGAATTTATAACTGAAAGATGACGTTAAATTACAAATACAGTAGAGCCTCGGTAATTCGAGCCCCGGGATTTCGAGGTTCCGTGTAATTCGAGCTGGTCTTAAGAAAATTAAAATTTTCCATAAAACTAGAGTAAAATACCGTTTTTATACCGTGTCCGCATGTAAGTTTTACGCACTTCCGAATGTGTTACATTTTGAGTTTTCTTTCAATTTTTCCACGTACAAAAATGCAGGTAAAACTGGATTTTCGTTCATAATACACAGAAAAATAACCTTGGCTTCAGACTGCTATTGCTTTTCTATTACAGATTGACGGAAACCGTTAGGTTCGATCTTTCATTATCGGGACCTCGTGTCAATCATAAGGTGCATAGAGTGCATACCATCCTTTCAGAAAAGAATACTGTATTGTTACAGTAATCCCTACTCAGCAACAATGGTAATTAAAAGTGTTCCTAGTAGCGCCGCTTTCCCGTTCCACTCCATTAAGAGTCAGACAATGACTTAATCCTTAAAGGATGCCGATGTAGCAAATAGGAAATGTTTGCCAATATACATACAGGCCTATTAAAGATATGTATGCCTACGATATTGTTTATTTATTTATTTTTTAAACCATTATAGTGCTCACTAAACATTTATTTATGATTTACCCATTGATTTAGTGATGTTTCCGTATAATCCGAGTTTTTTGTAATTCGAGGTAGCCTCAGCCCCAATTAGCTCGAATTATCGGGGTTCTACTGTATTACTGAAATATGACCAAGACCATGAAAATTACCAAAATATGACATTATATGCAAAATAAAACGGTCCGATTAGAATAACAAACGTGCAATTCATGTTTAATTAGTGTTTGCGGCGAGAATGAAGGTCAGGATAAAAATATGACATGTCATAAACATCCGAACCCTAGTGATCAACGTCTACCGTGGAAAGAAGCAGTAAACATTCTGGACAGAATCTTAACTTAAACTTGCAGAAATAAAAATCTGTCCTGGAAAAATTAGTCTACATTTTTTTTTACGGAAAGCCTTACTTCCGCATTGAGAAGCAGACATCTTTAACAGTCTTGAGTTACGGAATAAGCCTTTCTTACTGCATTGTGATGGAAAATAAATGATCCTACATCGGAGGTCACCCACAGACTATAACAAGCCGCTTTATAAACAAAGATGATATATACCGGAAACTTCTGGCAGTTAGTCAAGAAAGTAACATGGATTTCTCATAATATATATATGAGCATTCATGAACCACAGATTATTGTCTCAGTTGGACATTACATGAGAATATTATAGGAGAAAAATTACTCCGACACTGGGACTTGAACCCAGGACCTTTGGCTATTTTCGCCAATGCTCTACCAACTGAGCTAAGCCGGAGTTCAATTCACAGCGCCAGATGGAACCTCTCTCCTATGACTGATTGCCCTAATGGTCTACCTCACAGTCACAAAAGTCACTACTTAGTGTGCCTCACAGTACTGCATATGACATATCTTGTTTGTCTGTGAGGTAGACCATTAGGGCAATCAGTCATAGGAGAGAGGTTCCATCTGGCGCTGTGAATTGAACTCCGGCTTAGCTCAGTTGGTAGAGCATTGGCGCGAATAGCCAAAGATCCTGGGTTCAAGTCCCAGTGTCGGAGGAATTTTTCTCCTATAATATTCTCATGGATTTCTCAGTTTATCCTCCACCGTGTAGGCCCATTATGTTACTTTAATGTCCATTTTTTACTAATTGGTCTCATTTTCGAGGAATAATTAACTTTTACTAGGTGCCTATAATTCTTACTGCAGAACTTTTGTTTTACAAATTTTCATTCATGGTTTACAATATTTCATTCATGTTGTTAGAAAGCGAATCAGTAGCTGCAACATTTTTTCGTGTTGTTAGCAGAGAATTTCCAGGCGGTTTCTTGCCAGTCTCCTGTAACACTTCCTTAACCTGACTGACGCCGTAGTTTGTTTATTCCTTCAAGGCTTTTATGACGATGGGTTACTTCATTGCCTGATTAGAAGTAGAGAAAAATGTATGGAGTGAAATTACGATTAATTTATCTAGAACCGCTTTTAGAGGATACGGATTTTCTTTAGGCCTAAACCTAAACGATTCGAGACCAACAGCTTCACTTCTCTTCAGAAGAAACCCATGCTGAAGTTTTTAGCCCATATAATGTTTTTATAGGCTTAACCATTTTTCTTCCTCCTCAGAACCTACTTTACGACTAATTCTGGTTAATTTGCTTTATGTAGCAGGTTGTATCAGTTATTTTAACAGTTTTGAATAGCTTCCGATGTAAGACTCATTTCTTTCCTCTTAGATATTTGGTTTGTTTGTTTGTTTGTTTGTTTGTTTGGTTTGGTTTGGTTTGGTTTGTACTGTACGTCACGTACCGTATTTTGAATTTTCATGAAAAGTCTTAGGTGCTGATCTATTTTCTACAGGAGGATGACCAAATTATTATTATTATTATTATTATTATTATTATTATTATATTATCTGATTTAAGAAAATGTACATTATAGTCAAACATTCAATTAAACAATTAAAATGCACAAATATAACTTTCATTTTAAAAATAATTTGAATTAAGATTAGTAGGTAAATCTGTGCAAATGAAACAGAATAACTTCAATTAATAATAATATATAATATACGGTGTTACTAAATAACACCGAAATATTTTACATGTATATAGAGGGGACTTAGACAAGCAACTTTTATTAGGAGACTTTTGCTCTATGACGTAAAATGTGTATGCTACAGGGCATTAAAGTTATTATAATTTGGCGCTCATAAATAAATAATTACGCAAAATAGGGTTAAAATGTTCAATAAATTGACTTCATGCCTTCCTAGTGATCGATAAAAACCTGATTCTTAATCATTCATCCACAGCTATATCATGATTTAGAGATTTCATAATCTGCAAATCTTACAGACTAATCACATGACTGGCCACCACTGCATTAGTCTTCTTTTATTCATAACTACTGACTACTGTGTTAACAACGAAGTTCCTTTGTTTTGCATTTTTTGTTTCTAATTTTAGAAGCCAGTGGCGGCTATGCCCTGGGTGATTTTATGCTGTAACAGGAAAAATTGAATCCATAAAGCAAAAATCTCCTAATAAAAGTTGCTTATCTATGTCCCCTCTATACACAGGTAGAATATTTCGGTGTTATTTATTAACACCGTGTATAAAACATTACTTTTGAACAGAATTTGTGTGCATGTGCAGATTTCAGTACAAAAAGAATAAAGCAAAACATTCCGAAAAGTTAGAACAAGCAGATAAGTAGTATCAAATAGGCTAATAGAAGTTTAGATTTCAAATGGCTAACAATATAATATTTAAGTATGGAAAATGTTTGAAAAATGAATGTAGAACGTTAAGAGTATATTTAAATTAAAGGAGTTCGATAAAGTTACCATCTTTGTGGGTTGGCGACTACTTGAAGCTTTTATCACAAAGTCAGAATCTACAGCTAAATAGGAAATCCGGTCCATGAAGGGCTTCTCATATATTTTATTTAACAGCTATTGCCAGAAGTGATGGTAATATTGAGCCGAGCTAGTGTTACTTAACATTTCTATGTCTAGTTACACAGAGTACCAATGGGTTCATAAAGACCCCAAGTAATTTACATGGGATATATTGGTGTTACATAATATTCCAAATATTACATTTAAAAAAATCAACGGAGCAATGTCCAAAAACAACCAATACCATTTTTAGTGTTCAAAACATAAAAATTAATAAAACGTTATTGAATACGTCAGCCGCAGTGGTCGCGGGATCAAACCCGGCCGCAGCCTATGGATTTTTCAGCACGTAAAAATCATGGGCATGGAATCCTCCGGGAGGGACTTTAAGCTGGGGGGTCCGCATCGTATATTTACGGCACGTAAAAGAACTCCAAGCCTAAATTAGAGCCTCTGGACAAAATTTCTCGGCCCTTTCACGTCCAATTTCTGCACCTTAGTTTCCGGTGGGGGGGTTGAGAGGCGATGGGCTTACCACCTGTCCCTCTGCCCTCTTTCGGAAAATAAGCGTAATATAATTCACATAGGTAACAGAAACTTCCACTTGGAGGTCCTTCGCTCCAACATAGGGGATTTAGGAAACCAGATGCAGATATTGAATGCAGTTGACTCAGAGGGATAAAGTAAAAATTTTGAAAATTATAGTTTTAAAACCAGCGGAGGTATTTATTTCAAAAGTATTTTGGAGTCATGTTGACTCCAATGGTACTAGGAAGGTTAACAAAGTGTTGGAAATGGAGGGAAAACTAATCCACAAGAGTTATCCACTTCAAAGTTATAGGTATCAACTAAAAGCTGAGTTATAGACCTACAGTGTTTCAGCGAAGCCGAAGCTCTATACTTGTGTGAAAGCTATGGCTCCGCAATTCCCTGGCAAAGCCTTGGCATCTGCACCAGCATGAGAAAAAATCAGCGAGTGTGAAATGCAGAATGTCAATAGCAACAGCTGTAGAAAGTGTAAGCAAGTTGCGTAACCCACCCGTTGCTATGCAACGCAAATTATGACTAATAGTTCAGCACGCTTCAAGGCTTTAATTCGCCAACATTTTGCTTTCGGTGCTGCTGTTGCGATTCTTAGAAATACGGGTTATTAAACCTTACACGAGAACCATTAGATCTCTTGAAGTGAAATAATGTAACAGCGGGCATGTGTCGTGCTCATAAAAATGTAAATGTAGTGATTTTCATAAGGTAAACTAGATCATTTAAAACGTGTGCTTTTACGTAAGTGACAACTGGAAAATATCGTTGTATGAAGATGCAATAAACCGTGTTTATAAGAGAATATGTAATTTTCGGACATTTATTATTTAAGTGCCGTGTCACTTAAGGGAATATTTTATTCACCAGCTGGCAGTCCAAGCTTCGTTCGATATAGCGGAGCTAACTGATAAAGTTTTTCATACAATATTTTATACCTTACTTCCGATTGACCAGAATCCGGATTTAGATAACCTAAAAATACTTAAAAATGAGCTTTAAAATGACTGCAAAAATACAAAAAAATGACCCGAAAACTAAGAAAAATGACCCAAAAATTTGTATGGAAATACTAATTTATTCATCTGTTCTACATTCATGTTGTTGATTCAATTATAGGCTTGTAAATACGGTTAAATACGAACAGTAAACACAGTCTTTCTGTATCCAAATTAAAATTATAACAAGATCTATTTATTTATGCTTATTTAGACTTCTGATAATATTCAATGTAAGTAAATGCACAAAAACTGTATAACTTAGAATGCGAGAAGCAACACAAAATAAGAAAATAATTACTTTATATTTTAAAAATCACCTAAGAACATGAAATGTGGAAACAAAGACCTTAAAATTAAAAAAAAAATTACCAAATAATGACATTATACTCTAAAAATGACTTAAAAATGAAATATGAGGGAAAATGACGAAGAATGATCATTTCTATAATCTAGGAGTCATGATCAGGATATCTCCACTAGTGGGCAATTGTTCATAGTTAAAACATGACATGTCCTCAAAATTCGGGGTCCTGTCATGACACAGTCAGACTTTTTTTTCACCGAGTAGACTGAAATTCAGTCCCTAGTCTTTCTGCGATTTATGACGGATAAAGTCAAACCTGAGCAGATTTTTTCCCTAGTTTATCGGTATTTTTCTCCTGCTTT
This sequence comes from Ectobius pallidus, assembly GCA_964059195.1. NCBI lineage: Eukaryota > Metazoa > Arthropoda > Insecta > Blattodea > Ectobiidae > Ectobius > Ectobius pallidus. The sequence goes on from CAXKWD010000005.1 coordinate 123,329,111, forward strand.
TCGTAATTCCACCATTGCCCCATTTCATGTATCACCCTCCCTAAGGTCAAGGGTCTCTTTCCCTACCACAAATATGGTCTTACACACTGTTCAACACAGTCCGATTTCTTCCACAACAGTAACTGCGCCGAGCGATTCGAGGCCCTGATTCAACTCGACCGTTCACTTAAAAATATTGCCATTTGTGGAAATTATCACGGAAACGGCATTTTAGTCCACGAAACGTGGCTGCCGTTTTGTATCGATAATTACCCAAAACTGTAACAGTTTTATTAATTTTGAAAATAGTATACAAATGTAAAAGTAGTCAATAAAGAGTATGCGACATTGCAAGATTGTAGCAATTCATTGCTGAGGAAAAAATAACGAAATTCACCTATGAATTTCATCGAAAGCTGTATGTCCCCCCTTAATTACTTTGAATGGAGGTCCGTGCCTTTATACAACCTTGTTTGGGTACTTAAGGGAGTAATTTCAGAAGCTACTGAATCTAGTGTGAAAATTGTTCAAACTTTGCAAAATTAATTTATTCTTGTATTGCTCAGACTATATTATAAATGTAGCATAGGGTATCAGGCACCACATGTTAGGATTTGTTTAATGTATCGTTATATTGACCTTACTGATCAGCGTGATTATACTAACAGTTAACTATTCTATCACCAAATACATGCATCATGTCACAATCCTAGATTCGAATACTTGCAATAACAGTGACGGACGCAGAGGGTGGGATCGAGGGGATATATCCCCCCCCCCCGAAAGTTGAAAAAATATAGTAAAAAGAATAGGTTGTAATGCGAATCAATACGGCTAATTTTAAGCACTTTTTTATATCCGTTCTCGGAAATATTTAAATTACTTATTTTTCATCAATTGAAAAGAGAGGATAGTGGACTTTATAATACTGAAAATATGATTTCTTAGTCAACTCTGTCCAGTCGGTCGTTCTTAGATCTATCGCATCATCATCCCATCTTCGTCTCGGTCCCTTTAATAGTCATTTTCCTCCTGGTCTTTGTTAAATGCCCCTCTCCACTCCCATTCGAGTAACATACTCAGCCCGTACTAACCACCTGCATTTAATTAATCTCATAGTATTAGGAGAACGATATAGACAGTAAAATTTATCGTTTAGAGTTTTCTCGATTCACCTGACATTCTATTCTTTTTTATCCTAATATTTTCCTTAAAACATTATTTTCAAATACTTTCAACTTGTGTTCCTCCTGCAATGTGGCCACGTTTCACATTTATACAAAACTACAGGTAAGATTACAGTTTTATAAACTCATTATAAATATATGTGAGCTTTTTTTCTTTATTTTTTTCTCCTCAAATTCCTCCCCGAAAGAAAATTCTGCGTCCGCCACTGTGCAATGACAAGTCTTGTGTCTGCAGCTCCTGCACGCCCATTCGCAATTCCAGCAGATCACGTGGATATGCACAAGCACTGTGCCCTTCATATAACACCATAACAGTTTCGAAAAGGCGTTGTCCTTATTTTCCCCTTTTGCCTTAGTCGCCATTTCGGGAGTACAGCGCGGACTTCATGGCGGGCAATTTTCCATTCTGCTGGATCAGGTAATGATCAGCCACCAGACATTTTGCATGTTGCGATGGGGTTGCCATTGACCGTGACCTCCGCGAAAAAAAGAAAAAAGGTCATTGCTCAGAGACGGTACTAGGATTGACTATAAACTTTGTATGTATTATTTTTATTATCACGAAAAATGCCGAAGCCTTTATTTCCAAACCTGTCTTGTCATTTTGATGTGCTATTAAAAGACAACATGCTATAGATTATGCTTACTATTTAGAGAAATATCCTGATTATTATTCACTTTTTATATCTGATAGTAGTCGTCTACTATGCTTTTTTGTTTCCTGTGGAATTATTTATACAAATTGAAAATCCATGCGTAATTTGTTTTATGAAATGGAGGGGACAATGATTGCAGGATATAGTCAACGTGTTCCAACTCAGCGCAGTATTTTCCTGTAGAGGCTTTATATTTCTCGAATTCCTAGTTGTAAATAATTTTTGAGACCCAGTTAATTCGGCAATGGGGTGGGAGAAAGCTAGTAGGCCTATATACTCAACTCTATAGTAACTTGCAAAATGTACTACTGGAATAAGACATTTTACTTTTGTAGACGTCCCTCAAGGTTTTTATTTCTCAAATTTCATATCAATATCTCTGTCCTTCGTGATGCTTTCAGAAAATTTCAACTACCAGGAAACTTACTAGCCCTTTGAGAGAAAAATTTACATAGGCCTACTGCTATAAGCAATCAAGTGATACCATCAGTTTATAGTTTATTGTAAGTTTGAATTCAATACGATTGGAATAGCTGGTTGTTACGAATGACAATCATAACATACGAATGAAAATCCTTACATTTTAAAATAAATTGATAATGTATTAATCTAATAATTCTGCTTTTATGCTGTTTTTGTCCTGACGAATTTATACGTCAGTTGAATAAGCTAGTATACTGAGCATCTCGACACGAACACTCAAGTTCTGAAAATGAGCATCTCGACGACGATCGACATTATTGGGTCCTCTGGAGATTTTTTCTCTCCAAGGAAGCTAAAGCATTTTAACTATCACAAATTATTCCGCGAACTGTCAGAAGATGTACTAATTTACAAGGCATGTAAGCAAGATGTCCTGGCAAAAGTTTTTTTTTCTTCTTCTTTCTTTATTTCTTTTCTTAATGTAGGGTAGCCTGTGGCAGTGTAGTTCAAGTCACGACACAGCATACATAAGTAGGATGAATCATGCTTGCAGTATGTAGATTATAGATACACTAAGTTCGTCAATAAATCGTCGGGGTTTTGGTTAACTGGAATGCTGTTAATGTCGTTTGCGGCACTGCTTGAGGCAAGTTTTTTTTAGGTAATTATAAAGCAGCCAAAACAAAACCAACTTGATTGAGCGAGATGGCCGAGATGGTAACGTCGTGGACTCGCATTCGGGAGGTCCCAGGTTCAAATCCCGTAACCGGCCAATTTGGCATGGGTTTTTTCAAGGTTTCCCCAGTTCAAAAGGCAAATTCTGCATTGGATATTTACAAAGCATGAATCGTCCTCGCTATTTCATCCTATATCATATCCATTTAAGTTAATATCAGTTGAAATTTACTCCATAAAATACACCAACAATAGAAAATAATTATTGACAATCAATAGTTTCATGGCCTACTGTATAAAAATAGATCCTGAAATACTGATGTGGTTTCGAAGCTGAAAGGAATATAAATACAGCTGAATTAAAAAATCGACTTGATTGTTGTTACACTTACTTTAATAGTTTAGTTTACACTTAGTTGTTAATAATTTGTGTGTCTTATTTTTCATATTTTTAAGAACATGGATGCTTTTTAACTTACTTGTTTCCAGTCCTATTAATCGAAATGATGTCTTCAATTGCATATGTATTTTTATTTCTGGAAAACATTTAGGCCTAGACTAAAGTTTTCAGGAACTGCTATCTTAAGTGGGTTTACATGTTTGTACTCGTTTTGATGATGCCTCCGTAAGGTAAAACAAGGTAATCATCAGTAGAAATGTGGTTTAGGTTTACTTAGTTCTTACAAAGTTAGATGGCCTCAACGTTGACGTCGCGAACCAATTTAAGTAGGGTTTTCGCAGAGGTGAAAGCTTCCCTTGGCTTGGAATAATAGATTCACTGAATGAAAATAACCTTGAACGACTTATTGTCAGAGGCCTATATACAATAATAATAAAATCAGGTAAATTAATCTTTCAAAGAGCCAGGTGGAGATAATAGGTCATATTTCAGAAACTATTGAGTTTCAGACCACGGTTCCCTGAGAAAGTTTGATGAGCATATATGAAGGAATAAGTGGGATAATTCCTAATGTCTAATTTATTTGTCAAAGCCCAGTATATTGCAACTTACAAAGCCCTACACTAGAAACAAGATTGACATGAGAACAGAATTGCATTTGATGAATTTAGTGTAATATTTTCTGAAATTAGGCCCCTAATTTGACATTACTCAGGTACCGGTCAACCATAGGCGTAACCAGGCCGACCATATGGGGGGGGGATTATAACATCCGGGGGGTCTGGGGTATATGGAATACCCCCCAGGGAGAGGGAGGTTCGGGGGTCCTCCCCCGGAAAATTTTAAGAATTAAGATGCACAATAACGAGTTTTAAGCTTCCCACGCTTTATAGTCGTATTAAATAATTTATAAGCAAACTTTAAAAAATTGTACAATTTTCCTTTTTTAATCAATGGGGGGGGGGGGTTCAAACCCCCAAAACCCCCCTCGTTACGCCTCTGCGGTCAACCGATCTGATCCAAATAATTGGCTTCGTCCCATTGATGTTATAAGAGCGTATACCAAGTTTCGTGAAAATCTGATAAAACGCATTAGAGTTATTGCGTGTACAGACACACAGACAGGCATTTTCCCGTCCACCATACAATCTTAGAAAGTACCATTCTGGCACTTAATAATGACAATCTCAGGTGATTGGTACTGTTTCAGTTTGAAGCCATTAAGAAACTTGTGATGTTGACTTTCTGAATTGTTCTCATAGTTAAGCAGTTATTTGAATATTAAAGTCATATTTTTTTTAATATAGGCTTTTCTTAACTAGCATAAGAGGAAAGTCTTGTAAAATATTGTAGGCTCTTCGGAGATTTAACACAGCGAGTTGTGTTTATTATGCAGGACTTTCGAGGTGATCTGGAGGAAGACCTTGAGGATGTTACAGGTGGAACAGATTCACTCACGACAAGCTGTGACGTAAATGGTGTGGGATGAAGAACTTTATAATCTGTACAAAACAATGAATGTGCTTATACGATTTAAAGCGCCTAAAAAACAGACTGGACAACTTTTTTTTATGGGGAAGCTACGGTTTTAAAGCGGGCGTTTTGTGCTTTAAAATACCGCGTATCTTTTTAACATTAAGATTAATTGAGGGATATTTTCATTACGATAGCAATAAACCAAGCATTTTAACAGTAAAATGTATAGTTATTTTCCTGCGGATGAATTTCCCGCCACTAAAAAAATAATTCAGCGTAAGTTCACTGAAACAGCGATTATTTTGATATTCATAGTCAAGTATTTGATATTCAACTTCAACGCTTTTCACAGCATTTGTTTTTGCTCTTCGTACGGTGCATTGCATTATTTCGAGGGTAATGATATCAAAATAGTCTACATTTCCATAAAATAAGCAATTGTACTCTGTAAACCACAAAGTAAAATTACGATCGCTTTTTTTTATCAAATTATAATAAGGTGTATGGATCTGTATTATATTTTGTAATTTTGGCTTCCTCTGCCTCTACCATAGGAAGAGTTAGTATTGTGTTCGACCCCGAAATTCGTAGTTTGATTTTTAACATAAATACATGTTTTGAGGTCTCCTGAATCCAAACATAGGCCTACTATTTTCAGAAGCCTGTCCTTGTGTGTCTGTGAACAGACTAGCTCCAGAACTGAAAATCGTATGGATACAAAATTTTGTATTTGGGTTAAGTATCTTCTGGGGATTTTACACGAAGATAGGCTACGACTTGCTCTTTTTTTAAGGGAATTTTACCTGAAGAAATAATTTTTTCGCGATTTTCTCAAAAACGGCTTTAACGATTTTATTTAAATTTTGTACATGGGGTGTCTATACTTAGGGCTAAAGATTTTAATTGATTTTTTTTTTCTTAAATCTCTGAAAGGTAGTTGTGTCACCCACTGTTTGTAGAAACTCAGTCTTCACTGGCGAACAAATTTTTGCTTCAGGTTGGAACAACTGAACGCGCGCTCTTTGCAATATGACCTCTTATTCTATATCAGAATGTGACGTGAGAAAGATACATATTGGCCATGCTTAGAGTAAAGAAAGTTACGTGAGTGCATTAATCAGATTTTATTTGGGTCATGTATCCTTCTTTGATGCGATACTATATGATAACGACATTTTCTTAATTTTTACAACCAATTTAAATGAAGAGAATGCCATACATAATAGACCTATATTACACTAAGAGGTAAGCTTTCATTTTAGCAATGGAAGTTATGTGAGTTTCACATAAGATTTTTGAAGTAAAACTTCTTTAGCGGCGGTACGGGGTAAATCGGGAACTTGTGTCACGCTCAAACCATCACGAAATTACTAGCGTGTTTCGGAGCGGACTGCACAGAAAACAATCAACTCAATGATTAGGAGTACCGGTAATCAAAGGAAATTTTTCAGACCTAGTACGAGGACCTGCAAATGGGAATAGTAGTAGTAGTAGTAGTAGTAGTAATAATAATAGTAATAATAATAATAAGAATAAGAATAATAATGCTCAATGGCAATAGACAATTCCTAAGCAATCTAAAGGTATATTATCTATTTTATGGAACCCGGAGGTTCATTACGGCGCTTAAAAAATCCAAACAATAAAAAAATCAAAGATCCAAAATTTAAAAAACAAAATAAAAAATAAAAAATCCAAAACTTAATAAATAATAAAATCCAAAATTTAAACATCCAAAAAAATAAAAAATAAAAAATTCAAAATCGAAAATTAAAAAATCCAAAATTTAAAATTCAAAGATCCAAAATTAAAAAATCCAAAATCCAAAATTTAACAAGTCCAAAAACCCAATATTAAAAAGTCCAATAATGCAAAATTGAAAAATCCAATAACCAAAATTGAAAAAAAAAAATTAAAACAAGTTTTACTTCTGTCGCGTGGCGTTCCACGTACACTTTTTTTTATCATTAAAACAAACATTTGCAACAAACAAGTCATAATTATCCACAACTTACTAAGCGGTAACAGGATTCACATTTCAATAACTAAATGTAATAATGTAATCGAAACAGCAATAATCCTAATGTAATTTCAATTTTCAACATGTACAGGACGTTATAAATTATTATGTCAAGTTTAATGTAACTACTGAACACTGTACCCATACAATGAAAGAATCACATAACAATTTTATGTTCAGTTTAATGGCAGTTGCCGTTATGAAGTAGTTTGTACTTCCCTGTAAGGACTGCATTTAATTACTTAGGCTAATTATAAGAATTATTATGTCAGTTGTGTTTCGTATATACGTACAGACTATTAATAATGTTTAAGAGTAATATCAGTTATCAGTTCGGTCGTAGAAAAGTTATTACAAAGGGAAAAAACGTGAATGATTTATGTTTCGACAATTTCACGAGCATGTGCAAAGCAATGAAACCATGTGCAGCGGTCGGATGCAGTGGCGTAGGAAAGGGGGTGCGGGGGGTGCGGACCGCCCCGGGTACCATCACCCGGGGGGTGACAAAGTGAAAATATGTCTTTGTAAGTAAAAAATCGCTTAAGGGAATTTAAAGAAAATAATAATATTACTTAAAACAATTAAATAAACTTAACAACTTTCTACAAGTCAACATGCGTATTGAAACTTCTTTTATTTTTAAATGCAGTCAACAAAGGTAATAAAACGCGGCTAAACTGGCCACTATGTTAATAGGAACAATAATATTGTGGTTAGGGGGAGGGGTGTTTATTTCTGCCGATGCTTGTCTCTGCAGTTTTATTAATTTAAATTAGACTTCAACAAATGGTGATATTTTATATCACTCAAGCCGCAACCAATTCTACCCGCTGCGGCAGTCATGACTTTGACGAAAATAAACTTCGAATGTGAGTTGACTCCCAAGTCTCCGGCAATCTAGATTTTGAACTGGTATGTGCGCATATTTAAGAATAGACGATTAATAATACAGTTCCGTAAAATAGTTACATTACTTGTTTATAAAATATATTAGGATCAAAATCTAGATTTTGAACTAGTATTTGCGAATATTTAAGAATAGATGATTAATAATACAGTTCCGTAAAATAGTTACAGTATTTGTTTGTGAAATTTATTAGGATGAACCTATACAAAAATCTGATGTATAATTCACATAACTTCCTCTGCCCAAATAAAAGTTAGCCTCCCCTTAAAAGTAAGAGAAAGTCGTCGCCAATCTTCGTGTCCCATCCCCAAAAGTACATAACACAAATTTAAAAAAAAACTGTTTTCGTACGATTTTCCGTTGCAAGGGGCCGTATTGCAAAGAGCGCGTATTGAGAGTGCGTGGCTTATAACTACCCTTCAGAGAATTATCTCGAAAAAGTGTTTCAAATAAAAGTTTTAGCTCGTAGTATAAGCAACCCACGGGCAAAATTTAAAGAAAAACATTTGAGCCGTTTTCGAGAAAACTTTCGTTATGTAAAAATAAGGAAAACTCGTCTCCAATCTTCGGTTTACATTTTGAAAGGTACCTGACATAAATACAAAATTTTCTCCTTTTATCAAAATTCATCTTTCCAAAATTCAAGATTTCGCTTGGAAAACAAAATATAAAAGTATAAAAAAATCACTCCAAAAATAAAACTTTACACAATTTCGGGAGTGTATTTTGGCTTAGAAATGTGTGAAACAAAAGATGTCAGCTTTATTAATGGAAACACCCACAATTCGTGAATCTGTCGCTCACGAAAACAATGTATAATATTATTATTATTATTATTATTAATAATAGCATTTATTGTCGTTTAACAGTACAATGTACAATGTACAGCATAATGTGCTTGATATGTATGTCTCCTTAATCCTAAAAAAATTGGCTGAATTAGGTTAACTATGTCTTATATGTACCATTGGTAGTACTAGTTACTACATGGTAACTCGAATCGCTTTATGGATGATTTCGGAGCTTAGTTTTGTTTTTTATATAACAAAGTAATTATTACTAATTTTGTATAATCCGTTGAGTTTACGAGTTACATCAAATAAATTCGTTGCAGCTGCATCTATCGATATACTCTTAAACTCTCGTGGGATTACCTTTGACTATCCAAAAAATAACACTTGGAACTGTTCCATCTTTTCATAATTTAAATTGGGGGGGTGACAAGAAATTTTCCGCACCGGGTACCACCTAAGCTTGCTACGCCACTGGTCGGATGGTAGGCCTAGTTCCACAAAGGATGTAGCACCATGGGGAGAGAACTTCCATAATAAAAATAACACCAACCAGATGACAAGCAACTTGGATTTTTCTTTTGTTCTGAACTGCCACCCAACAAAGTTTCGAAATTTTAACAATTTGACGCATACATACAATAAGCTGCAAGTAAGAAAAACTAGTTTTTATATTTCTTACATGCCGGAGTCAAGAATTTAAAAATTCATGCAACCAAAGTGTTTCTTTTTAGCAAACTGGAAGTCATGAAATGTGAAAAATATTTTTAATAAATCTGTTGAAGTATATAAGATTAAGTAAGTTTTCATTACATATGTAAAAATGATTTATTAAAGGCAAAAAAAGTATGAAAAAACAAACAGAAAAATGAGCCAAAATACTACAAATTGCTCGTAAATATATTACAAAATTTAAATAGCAAACATCTAACTAATTATTATATATTGAAGTACAATAATTCCTCGCACTGGTTTTAAGGTAAGAATAGGATCATAGTCTATAGACTAATAAATTATTCTACCATAATTAAGTTGAAGAAAATTATGTACAAGTCACGTTTCAAAATTGGCTCACGATAATTAGATGTCATAATTTATAGACCTTAATCTCTAGCCAAACAATGTATCGAACAATTGATCGGAACGTTTAACGGAGAAAAGTGTTTGATTAGGTAAAATATATATCACGTAGAATTATATTAAGATTTTGATGGTCAATAGGCCTACCTCTAAGATTTTAAACTGACATACAGATTAAAGTTAAGCATTTCTGAATGGACAGTGTTGAGAGACATATTTATAGCTTTCCAGTAGGTTTAGTCAATAAGCCTTATTAATGTATTTAGGAGGAACATATGCTTTCACCTTTTATAAAATAGATATTTATTCTTTAAAATGTGTGTATCTGTAATTAATTTACTTTGAAATACATCTTATTATCTACATAATCAAAATTATCTTCTTCTTTCTGTTGCTTTCCGAATACCTTTATTCTCAAAACAGTAGACTTGATAAGTTGGATTAACTTTTGGAGATCCTATAGAAAAGTGTAACATTTTAACTTACAAAATATAGTCTATACTCTATCCCATAGAGCAGGATTTTTTTTCAGAATGTTTAAGGTAAAATGAAACGTTGAAATAAATGTATATATAAGAGAATAAAAATATATTTTTTAAATTATCGTTTGTTTAGTCATAGAAGTGCTCAGAATAAATTGTATAAGGCTATAGAAACAGATTCTGGGATACTTGGAATCAATAAATAAATAATCGATTTGCCTTGGTTGAAACATTAGCTTTCAATTGCGCTGGTTCTCTGAATACAACAGATACGTTAACACAGCTGTTAATGTTCATTTGAAAGAATGTTATATTTTTGACATATTTGTATTATTTGGGTCCTACATAAATAGAGCAATAGTAGCAGTAGTAGTACATTATATTATTATTATTAATAATTTCAATTTCAATTTCAATTATTTATTTAGAGAAGCTACAGATAATATTTACAAATTTTAAACAGTAGGCTTCTTAGATAATATTAGAATGATTTATGATACAGGAATGGCAGTGATGATGTACAATAATAATAGATGACATAATAGATGACATATACAACAGGAATTATGATAATAATAATGATAATAATAATAATAATAATAATAATAATAGGGATAATACTTTTGGTATGTCGGTTATAATCTAATTATAACGGGGAAGTTATTTATTTTTTTATAGATTTTACTAACTATGGGCTAAAGTTAATTTACCTGAAAAGTATGGGCTTTAATCTCTTGTTAGCATTCGCTTGTGTTATCGGATATTATCAGTTTGAGCTTCTGTATGTACAATCCCTGCGGTGATTTCCAATATCTGTGACCCTCTCGAGCTTGTTTTTCATCGTCCCATGTGACTTAGGAACTATTGAAATTTCAAAAAGATCACAAAAATCTTCATCCAATTATAATACCTGCTTACGTTTTAGAACACTGATTAATTAGTTAACTGAGAAAATCAATATTCAAGGCTGTTTATTGTTCTTCGTAGCTCGCTGGTATTTCTACTGGTAATGGAAAGTGTTCGCCGAGAATATGCGGCCACTTCTCCGACAGGGATGTAGTGAGGAGAAGCCGATGTTTCAGGCGCTACCAACCCCATGCAATATAACATTTCGGAGGGTGAACCTGCTAAGCTGTTTCTCAAGATAAACTCTTTGTAAGAGCTTAACACGTTTTAGAAGTCCTGGCAGTGGCAGAGAGAAGGGGGGGTCCAGGAGGTTCGGAACACCCGAAATCAAAACCTAAAATCCTGTCAGAATTATTTAAGCTTCATTTTGTCAGATATTTAATTATTTTATTTAATAATAAAATATTGAACTTGTAAATGTAGGCATATTATTTCCATTGTTCCATGAGTTATTGAACTTTTCTTATAGATAGTAATAAGTGTTATAACTTAGGTAACGATTTCTTGTTTAAGTTGGCATGTCTTAAGAGATTAGTAAACCAATTTGCTAACTAATTTTCAATACTAAAATAGCGTAAAATGTGATTTTCATTAGTTCAATTTTTTAAAAACTTCCGTGGTGGACCCCCGTACCCCCGTATTCCATACCCCCCAATCCCACCTGCATTTTCGACTCTTCCCGAAATTATTTTATGGCCATGCCACTGAGTCCTGGGTTGCAATTTTTACATTAAAGTGTACAACACTATTAGGGTAAAGGATGAAAGTCTAAACATATCTAAACGAGGGGGCCATTATTACGAGGGTTGGTCAATAAGTAAGGTCTCCAACACTCTAGCCCAAGCTCACAACGTCGGACGAGAGATTTGGCGCCACTGCCATGTCCCGCTATCTCCCCTCTTTCAAACGAGCCATTGCTGCAGCCGCTGAACCTTTTAGTGTCCGAAATAGAGGTGTTTGAAATGGATCTCCCATACAATGGATTATGTACGGCTCTAGAGAACATTTCCTCTAAAACTTGCTAAATTGTATAATACTATGCCTTTTCCCATTTTGTACCCTCCACAAAATATTTACAAATGTCTTGAAAATATTAAAACATGTACAATATGTCTATGGTCAGTTGGAAAAAGAACGTATACATGCATTTACACCATAAATTTGTATACAATCTTGGATAAAAGTCTAATTAAAAATATAAGCTATTTACAAAATCAATTTAAATAGAAACTATAAGTAAAATTAATGCGTTGAGATGCAAGTAGAGTAGCGGATATTTTATTTTTGCAACAATGCTTTGAACACAAATGGAATTATTTGTCATTATTACAAAGGTGAATATAAGTACAGATATTTACTATTGTGGGATTTAGCTTTATTTACTGGTGTTATTTTAGGGAAAAGTTTATTTACTTCAATCCGATGGAAAAAATCTATTCAGTTTTGATAATTTTACCGTGATAAATCATACAAAATATGGCAGAACTACTTAAATAAAGTGAGATGGTACTCAGATGAAACCAGGTTGTGAATATAAAGGAGAAATGTTTCTTGAAGTAGCACTAAATACGATTCAATTCGCGTCCATTTTATTGGACGTTGTGCACTAATTAATGCACTATTTTTAATTTATATTGCCTCTACCTATAGCACATATGGTACAGGTAAAGAAAGATTAAGCTTTGAAGAAAATTTACTTTAAAACGGGTTTCATGTATTTTTTCTTCAGGAGAGTTCACAAATACATTTTGGTCCTATGTTCTGAATGGTAGAACCTTACTTCGCTCGCTTTAGTAAAGTACCGGTAGTTCAATGTATGTAGAGTGACACATTGTCTGTGATTATTATTAAAGTAGAATATGCAATATTAACACTATTCCTCAGTAGCATAAAACTACACCTTGAGAAATAATTTGAATATTTGAATTATCCACAACACTTCTGTGCGAAAGTTTTCTTAACAGCTTACTCCGCATTGCTTTGGCTTCTCATGCTCAAGAACGAGTCTTTAATACAATACGCTGCCCTATCTTGATAGGAATGTTATATTGTTATGTTTTCTACATAAGGAGTCACACTTATCTTTTACGGTGAAAAATAAATGCTATTTTCCTTCTATAGTGCACCTTCAGCTTTAAATGTATGGAAGAAATTTTAGTAAGTATAAAACTGAAACAAAATGTTTTATATTGGTTTTATATATGCAACAAAATGTTTTATGTTGGTGCAACCTTATTTACAGGAATCAGCAAGTGTATCGCTTTTTTTCTCACGTCGGTAACGGTATTTTTCAAAACTGTTTAAATCTTTACTTCCGCAATTTAAAGTATGATTTCATTAAATTTTGCTTGGCCCTTCGTTTTTGTGTGAATGGCAAACCGTAGCTCCTTTTGTACTTTACGTTTATGAGAGAAAAGAAAAGAGTTTCCAAATTTAATTTTATAAAAAGACGATTTTCCTTCCTTTTGCATTTCAGATACATTAATAATTTTGCTACAGCATATTAATATGAATTATAGTGTTATTTTATTTATTTATTTATTTTAGTTTATGAAAATTACATACATTTAATGCCTAGGCCTACTTGTAATACTCTTATAACAACGACATATAGGCCAAGACCTATACAGTTTGAAATTAGTAAAGCTTATTACTCAAAAGACCAAAACTGGATAAGTCGAAGTCAAAATATGATATTATAGTAATTGGGCCTACACTGATTTATTACTTGATATATTTCAGTGACCATTCACTTCATGATTTGTAATATCTTCTTACATATATTTAGTTAGGCCTACCTGCTAAATGTAAAAAATGGACGAAGTGCACGGGTTTACTAGTATATTAGGCCTAGCATTTCAGAGCCCATCTGCCTATAAATTGTTTTCTTCCTTTTAATTAATAGTCCTTGTATCTGAAGCTGAGTGTAGGTTTGCATTAAGAATATGCATGCTTGAAATGTTACATAAATATTAAAACAGAACACCGATGTGATTGATATTCTCGTAGGCGACAGATCACATTGAACTAGTTGCAACATTCAGGTTGTTTGTCGCAACAAATTAGTTGTTTTCCGGTGAAGATGTGCGCTTGAACAGCTGTAACGACTATAATTAGTTATTTGCCTAACATTGCTATCTCTGTTTTTCCCGGTATTGGCTGTGACACACCCCTTGCCAAACACCTGCACACAGACAAACAGTCTAGAGCCGTCCAACAAGTCGTAGCTCAATTTTAGATCTTGGACCAGGCAACCTGTTACATATCATTGCTTCAGTGCTAATTGATAAATTCATTGTTCTGTATGTTTGTGCAGGTCATCTGTTCGAAATTATTAAGTACCAGAATGTTACTTTATGAGGTTGTGTGGGGGACGGAAATGTCTGTCTGTCTGTCTGTCTGTCTGTCCGTATGTCTGTACGCGCGATAACTTAAAAACGCTTTATTGGATTTTCATGAAACTTGGTGTAGACATTTATAACGTCAATGGCAAGAAGTCTATTGATATTGGACAAAATCGGGGTACCGGAGTGATGCCCAATTTAGTGCCTATTTTATGGTAATAACTTATATTAGAAAGAATTTATCAAATGCCAATCAGTTTTCATGGCAACATATTGTTTTGCACTGTCCGTATCCGGTTTGGGAGTTCCAATGAGGGTAGCTTTGACAAATAACACTACCCACATATTCCTTCCCATAGCTTAAAAAACTAGACTTTTGTTCTTCCGTAAGCCCTGCTTTGTCACTTTGGCACTTTGTCACAACAGTTAACCTGCTTTTATTGGTTTTAAAGGTTGTTCAGAACTGAATGACTAACATTACTTCCTTAGCAACTTTGTAAAGATCTCGCACGATATCTGTGCCGATGAGACAGTTACTCGCTAGAGAGAGACATGCTATTGTGCGAGAGAGAGAGAGAGAGAGAGGTAGCTTGGCCTTTACAAATAAAAAGGAAGGTACTGTTGTGCGAGAGAGATAGGTAGCAGGCCAATCGAAGCTACAGTCCCCACGAAAACATAGTTCAAAGACATAGGCGATCGGCACAGATTTCGTGCGGGAACTTTAGTTTTATATAACCTTGCGGAATTAAGGCCATAAGGCGTTCTCTACTACTCAGTCAGGAGTCATGCACGAAATACAAGAATTATATAATTTAATTATAATAGAAAATACAATTGGCCTAAAATACAAGAGAAAAATAAAAACTAAGCAATACATGAAAGTGAAATAAATTAATATAATGTTGATTATAAGTTCTGCAAAATCTAAAATATTTACTTATTAGCATCACTCTTAACCAGCTAAGTGTTCTTATAAACGAATTTTATTAAATTTCGCTTAAACCGTGATGTCTTTTGGGAGCTCCTGAGATAGCTAGGCAATGAGTTCCAGAAGCGAATAGCTGTTGCTGTAAAGAAACACAGGCCTACCCATTGAAGGTGTTCTATTGACGGAATAATGTGCTCTTCTTTACGAATAATACATATATCTGATATAAACACGTTGTAGTCTTTGAGTCAAGTCACTGTCTAAGTCAGAAAGTAGGACGTCCCAATAATCAAAATGTGGCATAATTAGTGTTTGTTTCTTCTTAACTTAAACGGGAGGCAGTTTTTATACTACAAAATATGCAGCATAGCAAATATTAAGGAACATTCTTTAAACACCTGATATTAAAGAACTGTATTACATAGATTTTGTAGATAGTAGAGGGATTAAGCTATAGACATAGGGAACTCAGAGTAAACGAAATTAAATTTCAGAATTACAGAACATTGAAGTAGCCTATCTGAAACTGAAACTATAACCAGTAGAGCAGGGGAAGACAGAAGCTTGCTCTGTGACGTCACTGCTTTCTGCTCTGACTGCTCGCGTTATATCTCTGCGAGGAGCATGTGAAATGTAGGCATCAGTGAACAGGGGGGAAGAGAGGGGCATTAGTATTGCGGGCAGCGGGAATTTAGGGGGTTAGAACTTACGTAATACGTGTTTCCGAGTTAATGAAACATCAATCGATTTTTTTGATAGTTTATCGGTTAATTACAGCACAGCAGTTTAACATATTATAAATAATTCTATTTTTCTATTCTGTGGGAACAATTGCCTTTCCACAAAATCTATGTTCTTTGACAAAAATAGACAATAGGCTACTATCATTTGAATTAACATAATTCACTACAGTAAAAATGATAAAAAAAATGAACTGAATTAATTACCATACAAGCTCGTCTGCACCTTAGACAATACAAGATTACAGTAACAATTTTCTGACTTTCCTGTCTCTTTTTTCTTTAACAAGTTTGTCAATGTTGGGACGTAATGTTTGAGCAATATTTAATCGAAGACTACATTTAGGTTGTGATTTAACAATGTACTTCTTGATTTGAGCTTTGCACATTTCATTAGTGAAAAAAATTGTTCGGCCACATATGTCGATCCAAAATTACATAATATTCGTGCGGCAAGTCTCGGGAATCTGGTTTCAGAGAAATTTCTGTAAAAGTTACCCAAGACCACTTTACGTTCGTATTTGTCCTTTAACAGATCGTCGCATTGTAAGTTTAGCAGTTCCAACTGATACCGGCAAGGAACGTCTTTGACATTAACTGAATATGGGGTAGCAAAAAGTTTAAACATTGGACATCCTGAAACCTCGATTCGAACTGAAGAAGAATGTTTTGCAGAACTAACACATGTTCTGCAGAGAGAACACTATCAGGATCGCGTACTTGCAATAACTTTGAAAAATGCTCCGTATTTCCAACCAGAAGTTGTTCTACCAACAGAGCTAAAGTGAATAGGTCCTCTAGTACCTAGCTCTAGCGTACTCTAAACACCCCTACTACTGTGCGCTCTTGCTGACGTCACACACAAGGGATCCGCATGCTCTTGCTCCACAAACGTCATCACAAGACGTAGTTGACTTCCCCTGCAGTAGAGGAACCAATATTATATAAAGCATGGTATATTTTTTCGTTAAAATTTTCAAATTTTACGCTATTTAGTCTTAAATTTTTGTCCTACTTCTTGGAATGTTCAATTAGATTTTGTCTTGCTTTGTACTCTTTGTCACTGTAGGCAACCCATAGCTATGGGAAGATTTTAATAAAAAATATTAATATAAATATGCTGCTTGCTGGCCGTAAAATGAGGAAACTTTACAGGCAAACGTACAATTTCTGGTACTGTTGGTTTATTGGTCTTCGAAGGTAAAATTTTGCCCTTTTTTTATTTACATAAGTAATACAACCCATGTTTCACCTCAGGGTATACCACGGCAATGAACTCTAAACACTTTCATTTTTGTAGAACCCATACCCTAAAAGAAATGGTTCGCTCGCAAAATTACCGACGTTTCATATCTTCATTCCTCTCCTAGGATCCTTTGAAAAAAGTTCGGGCTATCCAGTATCTCTAACCATCGCAGCCTTTAAAATAAAGAAGGTACTGTATAAGCTCTCTGGCTCGAGGACACCCGAAGTCTTCAAGTCACATGGATCAGGGGTTAGCCTTCGCCCATAGATATCGCTCGCTTTACAGTGTGTTTATCGAAAATAAAATAATTTTGTGCTGTTTATCCGTTAGCGGGTTGGTTAATGATGACCTGAAAGACTGAATGAGACATTCCTATTTTTCTAAAAGGTGCTGCCTATATCCAAGATCCTTAAAGCTAAGATTCATCGTTAAATACTTCTTTGAAGACAGAAGAGATTTAAGCTTGAAACATTATTTTACAGAATTTGTCTAAAAGATCTGCGGCAGTAAGGTTTTTCACATGTGAACAGATGTGTAATTGCCGAATACCACATCTCCTGTCAGCGGAAAGGTGCTCGCATGGACTACTGCCAAAATATGTCGCCATGCCATTCAAATGGCATATATATCATCACTGGCAGTGATGAAAGTTCGAGGTACCAACGTGACCCCGAACGAATACCAATTCATTCGCTTGGGTCTTCTATATGGATTATTCTCCACGAAAAGTAGGCCTAATAACTAATAACAAGATATATGTAAGAAGGTAAAGTGATCCCTATATAGGTCACGGAGGCCAAGAGGGTTCCAGGAGGTTGAGGCTCGCAGATTTTGCACTTCGGCACGTGAAGGTGGTAAGGTTGTCAGCCTTACGCACCGGCCACCTTTACCCCCTAGGATTGCTCCTAGTACTCATTTCTGTTAAAGGCAGAGTCGACCCCAGTGCCACCAGAAGGATTAGGCCAA
The DNA here is from genome assembly GCA_964059195.1 of Ectobius pallidus. NCBI lineage: Eukaryota > Metazoa > Arthropoda > Insecta > Blattodea > Ectobiidae > Ectobius > Ectobius pallidus. The sequence continues at coordinate 123,347,317 of CAXKWD010000005.1, forward strand.
TTGAAACACTCCAACGACCTCATCGGGAATCGAACCCGCGACCTTCCGGTTTGTAGCGCAGCGCTTCAACCACTATGCTACGACGTACCCCTAACAAGATATAGGCCTTCATAAAAAGTTAAGATCACCTGTTCATTCATATTGCATCATATTGCAATCATTCCATAAACAACCAACAGTGGGAATTATTCCTATGGATAATTCTGAACATTTTAAGAAAGCTTCAAGAAACTTGCGCCCCTGCGAGCATTGGAAAATTATTAGTAGTGTACTTCTGTGTTAAGAAATTTAGATTCTTATTCATCTACGACCACAATTTGGCCCCTTTGCGATATCTTTCTATTCATATTTTTCAAAAAAGTCATTCAGAAGTGATATCTGATTCTATATTATGCTCTTGTGACTTTACAGCTTGTTCCTATGACAGTTATGCATCAAGCCTAATAAATTTCAAATATTTTGAGGAAATGGTACCGTGTGTCAGGTGACTTGTTGGTGAAACATCGACATATAGTCAGAGAGTAATTTGCTTCTTCTATTTTAAAAACTTTTGGTGTGAATTTCAAGGAATTCTATTCGAATTACAGAATATTTTTATTCTTAACAGGTTTGGTAGAAGAATCATTATACAGGAACTTCGAAATCTTATCAGATCTTAATGTACGATTACAGTGGTTTTTGCAATAACGGTACTATCCTTGGTTTTTCTTTTCATATCTGTGGTATTTAACGTTCTGGAACTTGAACCTTCCTCCAATCTATATTATCTAGGAACTAGAAAGTTCTGATAGCTATTTCGGTGGAATTTTGGAATTTAAAAATTGAATTAATGGTGTGTTACGGTAATGCCCACCAATTTATAAAGTGAAATTGGTTTCAACAATTTATATCTAATATCTAATATTACCTAGTGGATAAAAATAATGGTGATGATGATAATAATAATAATAATAATAATAATAATAATAATAATAATAATAATAGCTTTATTGCTAACAGAGATGCAAATTAGAAAAATATAGAACTACAGTAATGTGTTGACTATAACTCTGGGTCTGCCTCATTATTGGATAGGCCTACCTCCTAATATCTGAGAACTATAGAAGTTTTAGAGCTCAATGAAGTATTTTTGTAGAAAGTCTTGTTTTATGAATGGTACTGCCTGAGGTTGAGAACTATAGAAGTTTAGAGCTCATTGAAGTATTTTTTGTACAAAGTCTTATTTTTATGAATGGTACTGCCTGAGGTAGTAAGAAACACGTGTAATTATTCACCGTCTATTCAAACCAAAAATTAATAGCTGTATTCTTTGAAAGTGAAATAATTCTGCCATTTTCTTTGCTATATTACTTAGGGTTGCGTTGTGAAACTATGCATGTACATTGTATACATGATGTTGGCCTGTCTGCTTCCTCTGTCACATAGGTTTATTACTTTCCTATCCTTAAGAAATATATTCGTATCGTGATTACAGCATGAAATTAACTGTTAAAATGGATAAAACACAAGAATTATCTTATGTGATTCCCGGGACGTTGTTAAATGTAAATATTGTAAATACAACATTAACTAGGATGCTGCTAGCTAGCAAAAGTGTATATAAACGACTTAGTGCATATAAAGCAGTATAAGTTAATACTTCTCAAAGGCAGGATAGTAATCTGATATTTAGTAATAGTAATAGTAATAGTAATCTGATATTTTTAGAAAGACTATTCCACTGCGTGTTTGATATTGACCAATAACGTTTACCAGTACGTCGGATATAGACCAATCACTATCGTTTACCATATAATATGTTTCTAGGGTCGAAAGAATGGAATTTATCTTATAAAACGTCAGCTCATTACTGGACACGTAAGGAATCAATGTGCCGCAATTAATACGTGACATACTGCCAGTGAACAGAATGAAAACGAATTATTTTATACAACATAACTTGTTTGGGAATTGATATAATGTAAATGTGTATTGATTAAACACACAATTTCAATTCGGTGCAAGCCATTTCGTTTCCTTGTTCTGACGCTGATGCATTCCATCTTGTGGTAATGCACTGTTGATATAATTGGGAACTCGAATAAATTGATTGAATCGATGCATCGACTGTTTGTTCATTCATTTAATATGCAGTTATATCACAGCGGACAGAATATTGAAAACAAAGAAAGAAAATTATTATTATTATTATTTACAAAAACCGTTATATTCTATCCATGGAATAGTCTTAATAAATCACACTCAAGATTACGAGTTTCATGAGATAAATATAAATACATCGAATAAATTCATAAATACCTATGATAAAACCGAACTTAATGTAATATTTATGTTAAAGAAGTTGTGATAAAACATGTTTTCTTATTTAGTGTACTAATGGGGCATGGTGTTAAAAAAATAAAGTCAGTGCACGAACTCCAGCAGACAGTAAACATATACAGTTCAACAAACCTGCAATGTGCTACCATATAGGCCAACACCTTAGACCTAAAACCTCCATTTCTGTAAAATAGATACATAATTTCTTGACACACAGTTTAGTCATTTGTTTAGGACCAAACGAATTACTCGAGTAAAGCATTAAGAAAATTTGTAGGGTTTGCTGTATTGTTTTTGTCATTTAGCAAGGTCAAATATTATTTCAAGTGACGCTAGTAGACGTCACCGTTGCAACATGTCTGCCATTCCTTTGTTTAAAATCTCACGGTGCATTAATTTGACTACCAGGCAATAAAGCAATTTCTGTCGTAAGTCAGTATTTAGCCTTAAATGAACTTCACACTAACGCAGTGGCCTTATGGAGTAAACAACAACCGGAGAAAGTTCTTGCATTATTCATATAATTTTGACATTTTGTTGCCTGTTAAAATTACTGCATTCAACCACAGGGTACCTATGCATAATTAACTGTAATATCCGGCTCTTTTGATAGTAACATAGAAACTGAATTCCTCCATCGATTGGGTACGATGTATGTCAGACTAGAGAACTTTAAAGGAACAAATAAAAGAAAATATTATTTGAAAAACTCGCATAAATTTCTCTACTCTTCATATTGCGACACAGTGCAAGTGGCCGTATTGCGGAGGTGCGCGTTCACTTAATCCACATTCAGAACTGTATTATTCGCATGACAAGTCTTGAAATTCTGGCTTTGTTGACGAGTTGGGTAGCTTATAACTACGCTTTAGGGAATTTATATGAAAAATGTTTCTAACTAGAGTGTTAGCACTTAACAAATTCAGCAGCTGTAAAACTTTGAAACACAACCGTTGGAGCTCCTTTCGAGAGATTTTTTTTTTTCTCATAGTAGTGAAAATGTAAGAGAAAATAGTCACCATGATTCGTGTCATGTCCCCGGATAATACTTAACCTAAATGTAAAATTTCATTCTTATACGATTTTTTTTTTAGAAAAATCAAGAAGGCAGTGGGTAAGCTGTAAACAGACAAACACATACATAAAGTTTCAACTATTTTAAATAGATACAGGACCATAAAATGTAGCCTATGCTTTTCTTATTATCATCAATTGTATTTATTAGAACAAAATATTTCTCTTTTTTATAGGTACCGGTATGTATGTTTCTATAATGAGTATTTCTTAGATATTGTCCTCGCCAGAAGGCCCACAATTTCTTAAATTATAATAAAACAGTGCTTCAAAGTCATTTTTATATTATTGGTCGCTTAAATTGGTTTGGTTAGCCATACTTGAATTAATCATACAATTTTGAGTGGTAGATATATGATGCTCAAAATCACTTAAAAATAGCAATCGATACGATTGACGTAACTTCGGCCATTTTAATCGAAACGTATTTAGAGCTGAATTCCGTTGACCGGATTTCCGATTGAGGATAGTGAATTGTGCTTCCGATGTCAATATAACATTGAGAATAATCAGTATAGCGAATTCGTGAGTAACTAAATAGGTTACGCTGGTAAAAGTATTGTAACGATTGTTTATTTAATGTCCCCATAGGGAAGAGAAACACAATTAGTTTTAATACGAACCTATATAGGCCTATTTTTAATTTGCTTTTAAATTTTAACTTAGAGTTCCTGAGCCAAAGACTATGCCTATATCCCAGATCGTGTTACAAAATGTTACATTATTTATTACATTCTGTATGCAATTTTTAACTAAATATTAATTTAATTCCCAGTGCTGCTAACATTTCAAGTAATGAAAAAAATTAACCCTACTCTCTCACTAAATCACGTTTTTATTTTACAGCAGCACCCGTTTAATGCATGTAATTCCAGATATTAATAATAATAATATATTCGTCATTAAATATAAAAATACAATAGACTTCGTCAAAATAATAATCATAATGACAGCATAATTTTAAGCAAATATCTAATCTAAAACGAACATTAAAACAAACACTAAAAGTTAATATCATTTTGTTCAAAAAATTCGTTGGTACAGTATGGTACAGTACTTAATCTTGCTGTGCCAGGAGTTTTTCTTTCATAATAATAGGTATACAGTCGCTTTGATGTAATTGTTACGAGTTAAACAGATACTAAAGCTGGAATTCCAGAAAAATATAAATTATTGAATAGGAAGTATCGTCTAATGTTATCTTTTCAAATTACAGAAAAACTCAAGTAAAACAATTCAAATTATTTTATTTAACAGAAAAATTATTCGAAGCTTCAGATATTTTAAAATACCCTCTAGTAAATAATGAAATAGAATAATAATAATAATAATAATAATAATAATAATAATAATAATAAATAATAATAATAATAAATCATAAACAACACATTGTTCTAGAATCAGAAATAATTCTTCTGTAATAAGTGAAATGCCATGACAAAATACATTCACCTTGATGCGTCCATGTCATGCTCAATGTGATGTACAGTGAGACGTGAAAACGTTGTGACGTCATCGCGGTAGTAATGACCTACTTCGTAAATTCAGTGACGGCAACAAGCCTTGTTCATTGCTTCCACAACTATAAAATGAAATAGTTTTACTGAATACAGAACATGAGTAAGAAGAAAGTCTAATTACCATCGGTCATTACCGTTTCGTTCCAAGTTAAACGCTGAAGTAATAATCGTCTCCCTGCAGTCTTCTATTACTTTACTCAGAACAGCTGAGAAACTTTGAACTTTGTGTACTTAAAGGAAAATAATACGTACAAGTAAATGTCTTCTTCGTATTGCTGTTTACTCTAGTTTATTTCCATGACAAGTGACCATGCTTCACTTTTAGTGATGACCAGATTTTCTCGATACCGATACATGATTTTTTCCTCGATACTCGATACTTCGATACTCGATACCTTCAACATTTCCAGTTTCAATAAATAGGTACATTAAAAATTAAAATTTGAGAGAACTGTGTAATACCAACTAAATTAATTAAGTCTGCATATTTAATGAGACAAAATTTAATATCATCAGTAGCCTATAATTATTTTTAAATTCTACATTAAAACTAAAATTAGTTTTTTAAACAGTCCACTTACAACTTTTTGTTAAAAAATACTAGCATTCTCACTTAATTGCAGAATTGCAGAGTTGCAAAAGTATCGAAAAAGTATCGAGCGAGTTTTCTGAAGTATCGTTCGATGCCGATACCATGCAAGTATCGAGAGTATCGAGGTATCGAAAGTATCGAGGACCCATCCCTAGTGATGACCTTGGAAAAATTCACGAAGTAACAAAGATTATGTATATAAAATATATTTTTGTATAAGGCAAGGGCCCAACTGAGGCCTGGTACTTATAAATTAAATTCATTAATAAAAAATAAAAATAAAAACTTTATTCCAAAACAGTAGGTCGATAAATATCTTTCTTTCGACCATGCTATAATACGCTTATTACGTGTGACGCAACGGTATCATAATGACACTCATTTCAACACTTTATCATTTCGAAACTGGTGTGGTATCGATCATTATCGAACACGGAACTATATTGATACCTTGAGGGTAGCAGCTGAAATCGGCGAAGCTTGTATTGAAAATAAAATTAATTCTGTCCATGTTAATTTTAATACTCTACTAAAATGAATTCATTTTGTGCTGTAAAATTCCGTTGGTTTGAAGAAAACAATAAAAGGAAGCTTCCTCATATTCCTGAGGAAAGCCACAGAGTGAAGTTAGCCGAAAGCTATGACAGACTTTGACCAATCTTACTCCATTATGTTACTGCATATTATTGTGAATCAAGAATAATTTTAAAGTACTGAATTATTTTTAATAGTTGGCTTTCTGTCAGATCCAAAACTCGTTTTAGGCCGGTTGATAGAGCCAGCTCAATTTCTTTTGGTTACTGTGAAGGCATTCGTAGTGATAGAAGGCTGATATTTGCTCTGAAATAAGCTAGATATCCAACCCAAATCCAACAAAAGCTATTTCAACTTCCTGTAATTCACCTTGATTTCATAGATGTGTTGCCACTATTCAACTTCCACCCAACCCTCGTATTTTCGCTTTCAAAAAGAATCTTCACTGGAGGAGTTAGTATGCCTAATAAAATGTTGCTAGTAAAATAGCCTAATAAAGTTTCGTTACTCATGATTACGTAATGATAACCTTTCCAATGCTACTGACGTATAAATTCGTCACCTTATAAAATTTTTGAAAGCAGAGATATAAGATCAAAATGAGTATTGGTGTGTATAAAATGAGATGTTTTAACCACTAGTTAGGATTGCCATTTACGAAAACCAGTTATTCCATTGAAATTTTCCCCATTCATTTCAAACTTAGAGCCCACTGATGTTTTCACTTGATCATTACATTATTATATTAATACATAAATTCAGCTCTGAAAGGGTTGAAGAAAATATGCTGATGTTGATTGCAATATAAATCTACAATGCTCCACGTGGAAACTAAAGAAATCATTTTCGTTTTTAAATAAGAGAAAGCTCCATTTTTTCATTTTATCGAGCTCGGTATTCTAATAGAGTTCGATAGAAGGACAGATTATGTTAATATGTTGTTTTTAGTGATGAACAGGGCCCGGATTCTGATGACCTAAAACTGTTTGAAAAATGACCTATAAAATGACCCTAAATTTAAGAATATGACTTAGTAATTATAAAAAATGACCTAAAACTGATATTTTATTTATAGAAAATTTTTTTGTACACATAAAGTTATAGATTAGCGTGTACATAATTGTAAAAACTGTAAATAGCTGTAATGTTGTGAATGTTCTTTTCTCACGGAAATTTATACTGGCACTGAGGCACTGGTGGGTCAAAATTTGGCACATCCTTTTGTGGTCTGCCGGATTATATTGTTGTTTATTGAGGGTAAACAGTAGTTTTCACTCTCAAATCCAAGCAGGTGGCAGACTCTGGTGCCAAGTCAATCTAATAACAATAGTAATATAATACAAAATTTTGGCGTTTCTTTGATTCTCACTTCCGACTGAGACATGTCAACACTTGAACGCCGAATTTTTCCTTCTTGCATTAAACAAACAACACTTCAAAGACAGCACCGCTAGCGACGAAAAAAAGTTAATACACTCAATGTAAATACATGAAAATGACTAAATAAGGAAGCAAATGACACGAAAATGACAAAATAATGACCTAAAATTGAAATAAATGCCCTAAAAATATAAAATCGCATAAAATGACAAAAGATGACTTAATAAAAATGCATTTCTATAATCTAGAGGCCATGATAAGAATTTATCCACAAGTTGGCAATGTCTATGCAGCATCAATAAAAAGATGACATGTCATTAGAATCCGGTGATGAATATACATAATGGAGTCACGTGTCTTATTTACAGTTATTATACAGACTTATTTCCATGAACCCTATGCCTTTCACAGAAGAGCAGGTGAGAAAAATAATCGCAGATCCATTTACATTTGCCGTAACTTGTAAGACATTTCACTTCACGTGATCGAAATGTATATTATCATATTCAAGGTTGTGCAAGAACGTCATTCTCTCCTTGCATAAGAATCGCATTACTGCAGCTTGGACTTTGTTCTAACTGAACCATAGTACTTCTTCCTCCTTATATGATTTTAGTTAAGGGATGACGGAAGTGTTGATTTAGCCATTTTGCACAAAAAGTTCGATTTCTTAACTTCAGTGCAAAAAAATCAAGCATACCCTAAATTGTAAATGTACAAAATTGATTGCCATTTTGGACGCACGAAACAGGTGCTGCTGGCACCATTATCAAACCTCAGTGTGCTTCTAAATCCAGTACATGGCAAACTTTAATCGCCTGTTTTCTCGGTTTCAATTTGAATGTTATTTTGCCACATTTAAAATTTATCGTCTTCCACAAAAATAGAGATACAGCTGTGATTTTTTTCCACAATGTAATTTACCATGTGTGTAGGCTTAATAAAATGTTAAATAAGATTTTCTGTGTAGGCCTTAATTCTTTTTAAAAATAGTATAATCATACGTCAGCTTTTTTAACTTTTCATTTTTTAGGTAAAATATTTTTTAACAAAAATTACGTAGGCCTAAATATAAAAAATCGTCAGTAAATTTGTAAAGAAAGCATCAAAGAATCGCACATTAAAATATTCAGGTTCATATTTTAATATCTATAGGAGGAGTAAGATTTCAATTTTAATTTTGAAAAATCAATTTATTTAATTAATATCGCAAAAAGTTATGTTAAAATGAATTTTTCCTATAATATAAGTTAATATTCACCCAATTACAGTACTGCAATTAGTAGCCATCATGTTGAGTGGTTCTGAAACATGTCTGGAATGATAATGTAGTAATTATAGATTTTTAACAAAATGCTATAATGTTATTCTTTCCTTATTTCAGGTAAGTGGACCAAAACTTTCTGCGTTGTGAAGAAACTTTTCTGCATGTACTGTAAGTAAGCGTAGCTAATATTAACCTGTATATGATGCAAGCTGTTGTTGGTTCTAGGGATGGTACGATGTATAACTTCTATTTATTTCTGTTCAATGTTAATTCTTTTCATTAAAATAAGCATAGGCCTACTTTCTAAAATTCTAAATAAAGGTACCACAAATAATAACCAAAATTATGTGATATTATGCGAGTCAGATAAATGCTGATTTTTCACTTCGAAACAATCTGTTGTATTTTCAGCTGCTAACTAATCAATTGTCCACCGCTGTGGCTCAGGGGATGCGTCCAATCCTCTCACGCAGCGGGCCCGGGTTCGATTCCTGGTCGGGACAAGTTACCTAGGTGAGGTTTTTTCCGGGGTTTTCCCTCACCTATGAGACAAATGTCAGGTAACTTTAGGCCTTTGTGGTCCCCGGATATCATCTGGCCGTCATTATCATCTTCATCCTCATCCTCGCCTTGTTCTGAGTGAGTGTGTGTGTGAATGGTGTGTATCGTCCTATGTGTTCGTGTTGTCTCGGAGGTGGCCCCGGCATTGGGCTGATCACTCATCCGGGGAGGCCCTCCATGTCCTTGTCTGGTCAAAAAAGTATGTATGTGATCCAAAGGTAATCCCTCTCCCGACAGGTCGCGGCCCTGTAAGGCCCGGGCGGCTTGGGTCGCTTAAATCCTAAAAAAGGGAGAGGTAAAACTACGAAAAAGAAAGAAAGAAAGAAACTAATCAATTAAAATTAAAGGCATTTGAGCCAGCTACTTAATTGAACATATTAGGCTATATATGTGAATGTTGTGAGAAAGTTTTTTTCTACTTCAAGGCATCATCCGCTACTAGAATTTTTGGAATTCTTGAGTACATTTCATTTTTTTTATACATTAACACTGTACCGAATAACCTGATAATTTATCAGTTATTAAGAAATCTTTATACTGTTCCCCAAATTATGTTCACTTTCGTTTATGTAATAATCAGGGACGTGGAAAGAAAGCAAGGGCCCCAGGGAAAAATTTTTCCCGGGCCCCCGTCAAATATTAAATTCAGTACCCAATTCACTAGCCTTTATAATGTATGCAACTAAAAGATTATGTAATGATATTGCATAATTAGGTTATTAAGTAGCCTACCGGTACCATTCTGGTAGACAGGACTGTCTGTCTGTCTGTCCGTGTGTCTGTAAGCGGCATAACTCAAATACGCTTTATCGGATTTTCATAAACTTGGTATACCATTTATAACGCCCATGGGACGAAGCCTATTGATTTTGGACCAAATCGGTTAACCGATGCCGGGCAGGAAACGGAAAAATACATTAAAATTTTCTAATTAGGAACAATTGTATCTGTATGTACCAGTCTAATCTTTTGAAAATTATGATTTTAAATGCCGAACGTTAGTAAGGCCTACTGTTAAGTTCAAAAGGATTTGTGCTTCTACTTTTCAGAAATATCAATTTTTCTTCAAGATTAATCCGTTTCAGATTAAATGATAATTCCGTGTCACCGTTATACGACAGGACAATGCAGATAAAATAAACACATAGAACATAACTTAAGCTGTTTATTGACGTATAACCAATTTTATTTTAGAGTAAATTTAGAAAGTAAAAAAATAAAACCTGGTCGGCCGGGCCTCCTTTTGGGCCCGGGCCCCGGGGCTCCAGCCCCGGCTGCCCCTCCCTCTCGTCGGGCCTGGTAATAATACAATATGTTGTGATTAAATTAAATTATAATAAGACAACAATGAGAAATTCGTTACATTTTCAAATTATTTTATATGAGCCCCTGAAATGCTGAAATGTTGTCGTTGACTGACTGGGAGTTCCAAGCTGATGTCATAGAGGCGTTTCCACAGATCTGTTTTGAGATATTAATGACCTGTGCATTTGACCGAGTAGTATTGTATGGAGATATGAAGATACAAAGATCCTAAGTTCCATTTATCTCTATTTGAACGTGTATTGAACTTTTTCATTTAACCACGTAAGATCTTTCATTTAATTACTTATTGTTTTTCGTGTCTTTTAAAGGTCTTCATAGCCTATTTATTTACAAGTTCATTTACCCCCCCTCCCATTTTAAATAATAGGCTATGTGTTCTCCACTTTCCGGAGGACTTCGCCCCTACAATATCTTTTAGGAGGTTGAATTTGGCAGAAAATAGACATTCCATTCATATTATGAATCTCAATTTAATTTTACAGGACTTGAGAAATTCCACCCCACTTTCCCCAATATTTTCTTTAGAAGTTGAAATCAGGAGAAACAAGTAAATAATATTTTATAATAAAATCAGGTAAACTGATCAAACAAAGTGCCAGATGGAATTTAAAAGCCATATTTTTAGAAACTATTGAGACCACGGATTCTTGAAGAACTCATAACTCACGAACGAAAGCTAAAATTAAAAATCCGTCTTCGAGGAACATTCGGACATCTGCAGTCCATTTTAAAAATCTCATCTCTGCATGAGATAGATTTTCCTGGGCATCACAACACGCAGACAGACAAACACTTCATCTTAATATAGTTCTAATAGATAAAGTTTTTATTTGCTCTGCTTGGTACAGCTAAGTTCACTAGTGTGATGATCTATGCTCGTGAAAGTGTACTTTGGAATCGATCTCTTCGTAATCATTAGGCTTATTATAATTTATGAATTCAAGAAAGTATTGCATTATGATTAGGCTATATTTGCCCCCCGGATTTTATCAGTATTGAAACCTTTATAATACCTTTATGTACCGATATAAAAATACCGGTATTGGACGTATTTTACCGGTAATAACTGGTTTCCACAATTATGGTTATAAATGGGTATGGGTGTTTTGTATTAACGGTTTCTATCTAAACCTAAATTATTCCTTTATCTGGTATGTACCTAGTATGAAAAGTGTGTTGGGTGATTTTCCGTAAGGGGGACGGCGACGAGCATCGTAAATTTGTATTTATCACAGTCCTATACTTCTTCACCATTCACATTCTGCTTTCGTGGGTCAATGGATTATTAGTAAAACAAAACTAAAATGGTAAATTTAAAGATTTCTAAAACTCATATTACAGTATTATTTAGTAAAACATTTTCTCGATCATTGCAAATAAAAAAAATTAAAAATATATTATATTGTACGGTAAAAGAAGCTTATATGTGCGTACAAGTGGAATGTTATTCTGTTATATAGTAGGATTCATTAGTCTTAAAATTATATTAGTTTCCTTATATTTTTCAATGTAAGTACTCTTTGTCGCAAAGCAGCCTGTAACTATTACAGGTAGATTTTAAAATAAAATAATACACAGCTGGAACTGGAATGGACTATGGAATAGAGCAGCGTTTCTCAACCTATGGTCCGCGGACCACTGGTGGTCCGCGAAGATGGTGCAGATGGTCCGCAGACATAATTAAAAAAAATATCATAAATCAAGTGGAAAGTAAAGAAGTATTTTTTTCATATATTTCGTTATAATAACCTATAATTAATACCCCAAATATTAAGCATGTAGGGCTTCTTTTAAAAATGGGATGTAAAATTAGGGGTCCGTAAATTTTTTTAGACATTTTAGAGGTCCTCGGGTTCAAAAAGGTTGAGAAACGCTGGAGAGCAATGAACTCCACTCCATCGAAATCAAAGTAACGGCTATCTTCTTTCGTAATATAGGCCTCAAACCGACCCTATACAAAATGTAGCTAATTCGGTGCTAGAACAAAATAATGTCATATAGAATTATAGTACAACCTGTAAATATTGTATTTCCTTCTTTAGTATTCATTTTATTCTTGAGTTGTTGTAGCAATTTCAGCCATTGTATTATTATCGCCTTCATTTTATATTATTAGCAATTCATTCCAGAACTAACTTGTAAGACCATTGGACTGCGAGTCTGATAGCAACGACCGTAGAGGAACTGAGTAATCTTATAGGCCTAAGGGAACGCCAGGATGAAAACCTGCTTTGCGAGTGGCGTCCTGTTACTTGTTAGCATCAAGTACATCTACACAGCATCTCCGCGAGCTCCTGCACTCTGCTCGAGATCTTGGTACAAGTGTTTTGGGTCAACTCGGCGCCAGTTAGTCTGTCGAGCTCACAGCCCGGCAATCTGGGTCCCGGCGGTGAAGCCAAGCCTTGCGCTATGCCGCCATCTTGTCTCACCTGAAGACACCCACTGAACTACACGCAATTCAATGGGAAACTATCACGAGAACTTAGAATAAAGTCTATTTTCACAATTTTCTATTGGAAATTTTGTATCCACTAGTGAACACACTGAAACCACATTGAAAAAGCACGTCCTCTTGCTATTTTTCTCAAGTATTGGTTCCTATTACTTGCTAAAAATTAGGTTTTAGATGTGAAACTTCTTTAGTCGCGGTAGGATTAAATCGAGAGCTTGCGTTACGGACAAAATTGTCACGAAATTAGTGTTATGCTCAAAATCGTCGCGAAATTAGTTTGGTGTGACGGAACGGACTGCACAGAAAACAAGCAACTCAATAATTAGGCTTATCCAAAATTCAAAAAAAATAAAAATTTAAAAAATTCAAATTAAAAAATCGAAAATCCAAAATTTTAAGTCTAAAAATCCGAAATTTAAAAATAAAAATAAATTAAAAATATAAAAACTTCAAAGATCCAAATTTTAAAAAATAATCCAAAGTAAAAAAATCCAAATATCCAAAATTAAAAAAAATGTTAAAATCCAAAAAAATAAAAAAACCAAAATTTAAAACATTCCAAATTTAAAATCAAGAGAAAAACATCAATACTATTAATAAACTACAGTATTGCTCAATTACAACACGCACAGTGAAATGACAGGCATAAATGAAATAAGGACATTATTTTATTAAGACTATATTTTAGATAACTTCCATTCCATTGATCAAAAGAATCAGTATATGGGTCATTCTTCAAATACGGGAAAATTTGGAGTGTCTAAAATCAAAATTTTTTAGTTTATATTTAAAATCTCAAAAAAATTGCTAAAATACTTCAGGGGTTTCTTGATAATAATAAGACACCAGCAGAGCTTAAATGTTTATATATATATTTTTTTAAAGCCATGTGAATGACATCCGTGTACATGTGGATGGCAGAAGGCCACATTAATGACTAACTTTGGCAACAATATGCTTTTTTTATGTGGTTTCATATTTTTCTCAGTTTACTTCAGTTTATTTTGCACCAAATTTGCAATTTTGTGTGCATACTCCGGAATCAATGCAATTTCAACTAGACTGTGTTTTTACGGTTGGGGGGGGGGGGGGAATCAAGCAGAAATTCATTTAATCAGTTTTAAGATTTTAAGTACAGGTCACAGACACCACAAACACAATAGTATCCTACATTTATCATCTACATGACTTGAGAGTCATCCACGTACCCCTTTATGAGGAATGTGGATGAAACAAAAATTAGGCATGTGGATGACAAAAAAAAAGGAGTTTAAGTGGTCTCAGCAAGCCATTCCTAAACCTCTGTAGGCTTAACTTCAGTCAGGTACTTTGAATTGGTAGGTTTATCATAGTGCATAATCAAAATTAATTAATATTCACTTTTTGCCTATTTTCTAGAAGTCATGTTAATGACGGAGAATAAAAACGCTTTCCTTTGCTAATCCCAAACTGTTTGTAAGCAAGCAAAATTCAACCACAAGCTGCTCTGTTAGCTTCCTAACACTGTTGCCAGTTATACAAATTTCTCATTCCTGCAGAAAATTTTTCTATTCTTTTCAGCCATGTGGATGACCAAAAACCCTTGGGACATTCTTTATGTTCATTAGGTGAAATGACAATTTTATTTTCACACAATCATACTCATTGGCAGGAAAAAAGTCGAAAAGGAAGTAACATTTTGTTTTGTGGAAAAATGCAGTAGAATATACAAAACCGGGGTATGGGACAGGGCATGTGGATAACATTTAATTGAATTAAATTTGGTTTTGGAGTATCATAATTTAAAGTTAGTGACATTTCAAAGTGGTAGTTGTGGTATGGAAGTAGTAGAAAAAACTTTTATTTCAATTTTTTATAAAGTTGAATTTGAAGGGAAATATCACTCCGGAACGCACATTTTCCCGTATTTGAAGAATCACCCATACATGAACTATCTACTACATATCCTATGTCACAATATAGCAAGGTAGTGATATTTTAATAATTAATTAGTCATTTTAGTTAAATCAAATTTTTAAATATTGACAACACACAGTTTTACTGATTTGAATATATGTAACTTTTGTTAACTTGAGCTCTTTGTTCAAACATGAAAATATAATTAAAGTATTGATACTAACCCGGATTGGATAATAGTTTTTATATCAAATCAAAATCATCATATAACTTAATCCTTGCTAAAATACTGACTAATAAACATACAAACAATTTCTCAATAGAAGTGAACTGGCATTCCTGATTATTTTTTCTCTTCTTCAGCTTTCACATGTGCCTAATCAAATTAGTGGTATACTAGGCGGAACTTATTAAGATCATTCAAGTAATACATAGATTTAAAAATATTACATAGTCCAAAGACAACACAGTTATACAGAAAAACACACACTACAAATTTCAATACATTAATATGAAAAATAATATGTTATGGGACACTTAAAATAAATATTCTGCCCTTATTAAGGGTGAAAATGGCAAAAACATTAATTTTTACTTTATTTTATATTCTTGTGTTTCGTCCATTTTGTAGTGATGTAATAACTTAATGATTCGTTTAGAGCATAGGCCTATAGGTTTTTTTCACTGACACTCACTACTGTGGTATGGCAATGTTAATTACCTTGTTGGAGCACTTTCAACCGTGTGGAGCGGCCATCTTCAGCAACTGACTCCCATGATGCCACTGTTGTGGCTAAGAAGACATTTTTGAATTACTGTGTCGTAGAGTGCATGTGATTTGAACTGTAATAATTACAATTATTGTTCGTTTAAGATGTTGGTGTTGTCTTGTGTGGTGTGTTTGTACATTTCATATTGTTCGAGTGTGTTGAGCATATGACCTTTGTGGTTAATGTGTAGGATATCCATGTCTGTATTGATGTCTGCGTATTTGTGGCCTGTGCTTATTATATGGTTTGCATAGTCAGAGTCTTTGAGAGCTCGTATGTGTTCTGTGTATCGTGTTTTGAAACTTCGGCCTGTATGTCCTATGTAGAACTTTGGACAGTCGTTGCATTTTAGTTTGTAGACTCCTGGATTACTGTATTTATTTCTGTGTTGTTTGTCTGTAGGTAAGTTAAATAACATTGCCATACCACAGTAGTGAGTGTCAGTGAAAAAAGCTATATGCTCTAAATGAATCATTAAGTTATTTTATGTATTATAAAAATATGGACTTTCCTCTTTAAAATGACATAATTATCTCATCTTTAGCTTGCTTATAAATATTTTAAAGCACTGGTTTGAGTCTCAATTTCAGTAAGTTAATTTTTTCCTTGTACTGGGGGGCATTTTTTCTAAACTATAAGAACCAGAGATTTATAACTTTCAGAACTTGTAATAAATGCCACTTTACATTTTGTAACATGTAGTCATTTTATTAAAAGTGCAATCATAGAAAAATATGGCCTACCGGTACCAAACTGAAAAAAAAAATTAAAAATAAAAATCCTTCATTTAAAAGAATAATAACTTTAGGAAAACATAAGTACCGGTACACTAAAAATCCCAATGGTAAAAAGAAAAACATGCAAAAGCATCATACAGGAAAAAAATTATTGTTCTAGTTCTAATAGTTTAGGAAAAATGTTCAAGATTCCACTCAATATGCTCCCTAGTGCAAACAGTGTAAGAGAAAATGTTGCTTTCATATAACATTGCAGATATAGGACCTTCCGGGTGCCCTTAACATACTTTGACCAAGATATTAACTATTTTAAATAATAGAATAATATATGAACTTTGTCTTCATAACTCCAAAAAGTAAAAATATTTGTTGAAAAATTTAAAAAATCAAAGGAAAAGGTTTTTAAGTATCCTTGGTCTCCCCTATTCTAAATTTGAAATTGAAGGGCCTAGTTCCATAAAGGCGTAAGACAGAAGGACATGGTTTCGAGAATTCTTGATGTTTTTAAACAATGTTACCACTCACAAGTAGCCTAGGTGGTTTAAAGTTTAATTTTATAACATATATTTTTGAAGGACAGGCTAAATTTACAATGTATTGGGATTTTTTTACAACTAGAGGTACCTAAACATGTCAAACAAAAACTGAAGTACTTTTACAGTAGCAAAATCTTTTTACTTTGTATCATATTATTTGTTTTTACTTTATTTTAGTAAAAACCTTTATTTTAGTATTTACTTTATTTTATTATTTAGTAAAAAGATAAATTAACTTTATATCGGAAGCTGAACTTATGCGCGTGAAAGAAAATTTCCTAAAAAAAGTGCCAGTAATGTGTGGATGCAACAAGAGAACAATTCCAACATCTCTTGTGATGAAGTACGTGTTTATTTTCATTGTAATCTTAACTGTAAATGTGAGAACCTGAATCATTACACCGACCGTGGCTCTATTAGCGTAGATATTTCACCCGATCGCTCGGGAGTTGGAGCTGTGCCCGCCGCACCGCAGGAACCTGCGTCATTGGCCAACTCTTGCGTGGAACTCACTGTAGAATGAATGTGCAGTCTCACAGGTCTTTTCTTATAACTGAGCAGAGGTTTAAGGCACAAGTACAATATTTCATTGAGTATTTAAGAGATATGAGGAGAAGGCATAAATGTTAAAAACTCAAAATTAAAGATTTGTGCCTTACACCCTTATGGAACTAGCCCCTTCAATTGATAAACAGAATATTTACAAATGTTTGAAAATAGCCAGGCGATTGTAGACTGATCTGTGATCAATCTTATGTCTATTAGTTTCCCTAACTGCATGATTAATGCGAATTTTCAAATATGACAATGAAATTACTTGTATCAATCTATTAACATGAGTGTCCAATGGATTTAAGTCCAATACATGAGTATTTAATGAGGGAAACAAACCTAGTTCATTTGCTTCAGCTGCGACTTTGTAGGGTATGTTACTTTTCACAATTGAATTGATGCCTCTGCATAAATTCTCTCTAAAACATCTTTCACTTAATTTACATACTCTAACCACATCATTTGAAGGAATAAATAACTTCCCATTACTTTTGAAAGAAATAAATGAATATGGACATTCTGTCTGTGTAATCGCTTTTTTGCAGTTGTCACACTTTAGAGAACTGACTACTTTCTTAACAACATAACCTGATATGTATTCAACAATACTGTCTGACAACAATGTTAATGTTGAATAAGATGGGCAATAATCATGATCAGAAATCTGAACTGGTGACTGAAGACATAAGGGATCATCCTCATTTTGTATAAATTGAGTGCTCTTCGCATCACGAGTACTACTTACATTAAGGATAGGTATACTATCTTGTGAAATGCAATTTCCTGTTTTTATGCATTTTAGTTCATTCCTGGTAATCAGTCGTTTGAAGGCTGATTTGAACTGCAAACATGTGGGATTAACGTTCCAACCTCCTCGTTGCCTTATGAGACCAAAAAATAGTTCTACATGATCCTGGCTTAATTTGTATGTCAGAAGGTATTCCATTTTTTTTGTTTTTACAAACATGTCATATAAATTCTGCACAGACAATAAGCACACTTTTAGGCCCACAAATCCAACCTTCCTATTACACGTTATAATCTTCTGTTCACATTCCTTATCAGTGTATAGAGAGTCAATGTATGCAATAGCATCACAAATGAATGAACTCCATAGATTTTCATTTTCCATTGCAAGTGGGGCTTTGAATGCTTTGCCAAACTTGCTGGATGAATTGAGTAAATCAAATATCTTGTCCATATATTTAAGGAACTTCACAGTTTCTTCACAACCTTCAAATTCTTGTAGCTTTAACACCACATTACAGAAATCCAGTGCCTCTGCTACTGATTTACTAAGTGTCTGAACTGCAGGTCTCACACGCATTTTATGTTTATGCCAGTTGATATGTTTCGAGGTTAATTTGTTTGCCAGACACAAACCCTCGGCACTTTGTAATTCGAATAGAGATTTCACATAAGACCAGCGAATTGCACCGTCTTTGCGATAAATTATTTGTTTCTCAGCTAAACAGTTGCGTACAAGTTTGATCATATGACAGGCATCAAGTAATACAGCAACTGATGCTCCTGACAGAGATGGGTGAAGAAAACTGGTTTTGAGATTATTTGCATCAGATAAATTAGCTCCCAAGTTGTTGGCCATACTTATATTGGAGCTGGCTCCATCAAATACAACTGCAGCTATGGTGACACCAATTTCATGCAATTTGTCGATGCAACTTGACATTAAAAATGCTCTTTCCTGACCTGAGAGTGAATCGATAAAAAAATAGCCACAAGGGATCTTCCAGGTATCATTTACTGCTGTACACATAATTACACAGGCCATTTTTGCCGTGGGTAAACTGTCATTATTAATTTCGGTACCAACATCTACATAACCTATAATTTTATTTCCAGTATATTCTACATGTTCCTTCAGGCACATATCATCAATAGAGAGGCATACTATAGGAACTTGAGCCTTCTCGTTGCTTTCTCTAACTTTACATGCAATTGCATTAAAAGCTTCAGTGCACAGACCTGGTTCACAATCAATTTTCATATACCAGGAACGTATTGTCCTTGTACTAGGCAATGAATTATTGAACTTCAACCGTACAAACTCATATGCTTTTGGTGAGAAATAGTGCAAGGTCAATGCAAATGATCTTAACAAAGGTTCATATGCCAAGCCGTGTTTACTTACTCTGGTTCCAGCACTCTGCGCTGCTCTGTCTAACAAGCAGCATACATCAGAAGGGAGTGAATTTTTTAATATTTCAGCATTATTTTCAAGAATGAGTTTTTCTTTCACTAACAAGTCAATAACTTCTCTGTCATATTTTAATTTTTTCTCATGCCGTCGTACCTTTTGCTGCAAAATCTTTATTTTCTTTCTTGCACTGCAAAGCTCAACATTTTTCTCACTCAATTGGGTCATTAATTTTCTTTTCCGGGGTGTTAATGGTTCAGAGCCACCACTATTGTCACATGTACCAATACTATTCTCACCAGAATTTACACCAACTTCAATCTTGACAGTTTCTGTTATTGTGATTTCACTGGCACACGTAGCGATATCAGGTTTTGAAGACACATGTCTCACTTTAGGTGGTTTCCGTGGGACTACATGTCGCTTCTGCAAATGCACAGGATAAGAAGGAAATACAGAGGGAACTGCTCCTTCTCTCAGCCTCCTGGTTTGGCCAGTATAGTCCATATCTTCGGGACGAAAATGTTGAGAGCACACACCTGAAGCTGTAGTCGGTTGCCAATTCTTTCTGTTGATCGCCTTTATCCATGCTTCCCGAATGTCCTTCTTCTTAGGAACTCTGAAATAAATAAATAAATATTAAATATGTTAATTATTAAACTCAAATAAATGATGCAATTAATTAGATACGGTAGGTATTCCTGCATGCATATCATAAGGGCCTACTTATTTATTTACTATCCAAAAGTTTAACCATTTTTGTACCTAGAGGTATATTAAGGTTAGAGTTATTTACAAACATAACATGAAGTATAACATAAGAATATTAATTATAGTGCATAAGATGGCTTATATGTTAATAATTACTTAGGGCCTACAAATATTATAACACATGCTTAAATTCTTAAGGAAGTATGAATAATACAAGAAATAACTATCAATGTATGCTTACAGTTATTTATAAAAACATAAAACATTCCTAGTAACTAAAGCATATTATTTACAATGCAAAAAATACACATAAATTGAGGTTAAGTTTATTTGCAATTTCTAAATGCTAAAGTAATATATGACTATTTACAGTGTATGAAATAGTTAACAATATTAGGTTATGGTTATTTACAACCATATAATACATTCCTAGAAACTAAAGCATGCATAATGCATGAAATGGCTAACAATAATAATAATAATGAAATGCCTACTTACGCATGTATTGAAACGTGTTCCTTTCCTTGTTTCTTTCTGTCGTAGTATGAAAAATTACACCCGAATACCACACAGGTATTCACCATTTTAGAAAAAGTATTTATACTCCTCAGTCCAATTACATTATTAGCTAAAATGCTAAAATTCACATCGCTGTAACGCACTTGTAGCATGTACACGATCAGCTGCTGCAGTGTAGTAATATGGCGGTCCTTGCATCACGTGGCTTCACTGCCGCCAATGGTACAGCATACACCATTGCCGATCTATCTCTATATATCTGTGGTCGAGCTGCAGTACACGCACTCGATAATTCAAATTTATTTTCTCTGATATTCATCACATGTATACCAAAAAATCATCTACTTTAACTGTTGTCTTACTGTGTGAACTCGTCAAATATCAAACGTCTGATAGATTTCAATAATAGTAGTGATCCCTATTACAGGCCTTGGAGGCCCAGAGGATTCCAGGAGGTTGAGGCTCATAGATTTTTAGACAATCGGAACTTGAAGGTGGTAAGGTTGTCAGCCTTTACCCCCTCCTGGTCTCATTTCTGTTAGAGACTGAGTCGACCCCAGGGACATAGTGCCACCAGAAGGATTAGGATAATTGAACAACTCCAGTGACTTCATCAGGGATCGAATCCGTGACCTTCCGGCTTGTAGCGCAGCGCCTCAACCACTACGCTACGGCGTACCCCAGGATTTCAATAATACTGATGTTTAAAAAGGAAAATTAAAAATAGATTATAAAAAGTCACTTTTGGAAGTAATTATGTCGACGAGGATGATCTGATGATAGGTAATAATAATAATAATAATAATAATAATAATAATAATAATAATAATAAATCCGTAATTTGTTCTAGTTACGTGATATAGGCCTACATACATCCACATGAATCATTCACAGTACCGGTAAGTAATTACAGTAACAAAGAGCATGAATTCAAGTCGATAAATGCACATCGTATGTTTTGCCACATCTGAATTACTGGAGCTGTCAGAACCTAAGACCATCATCACCAGCAATGGAATGGGTTTTAATGATTGCGCGGCCGTGGCATGGGGATCACGTTCCGAAACACGTGACCACAGCTGAAGCAGACCTCAAACTGGTCCATTCACGAGATCTGCTACATCCCAAGAAACTGATTCAAAATAATTAGTGGACTTGCTTCATATTTTATTGTATTTTACAAGCAAAAATTGCGTTTAAAGCTACATATGTTTTAGCGGGATTATTTTTCGTATATTCCATTAGGTTATCTATAAATTATGCTAAGGCCTCTATATAACTATATATAACTATCTAAATTAGATAAAATTAGGCTATCTATAAATTAGGCTAAGGCCTCTAATTATCTAAATTAGATTAAATTAGGCTTAAGGTTATCACAACATCCACTGTTGCCCGGATTTCAGAGTTCCTTGTCTTGACTCCGCAAATGTCAGTATCATTGTTAACAAAATTAAAATACCTTGAATCTATTTTTCTGTGAATAATTCCAAATCGAGTCTGCGCTTATACTTATTTTAAATGTTATATCTGGTTAAACAACATAAAAGTCCTAGCCTGTCTAAGTTATTAGGAAAATGTGTTTAAAAATAGATTGATGAGTTTCATAAATAAAAATATTACGTATTCTGGCCTCAAATAAATTTTGATTCCGAAAAACTTGAGCACAGTGACGCCATAATAATTAATGCTACTGGAAAAAAATATCGAAGAACTAGATGAGCGAAATAAAGGTGCTGTTTTCTTATATTTTGTTTGCAAAAAGCTGGTCTTATTTAAATAATAAAACGCAAATTACTAAAATTTATTTAGGATCAGGTTAGTGAAGTTAAAGATGTAAATATAAGCGTGCCACAAGGATCAACTTTGGGTCTTGTTCTATTTGTTGCATTTGGACACTAAAATGTTTCTATATTTGTTTATACTCTTATGATGATGGTACCAAATTCCCATTTGCCGCTCCACCTTGGTAGGGCCGCAAAACGGCTATTGTGGGTTTAAGAGTAAACCGATTAAACTCCATAGCGCTACATCCCTTGAAGGACTTGGCCTGGCATTCACCCGCTGTGTTATCTACCATAGGCAGAAGGTAGGATGGGGGACATATGGTCAGTATGCCTCCTCCCACTGCCGTTATTGATGGCTTTCTGAACCGGAACCGCTATTTCTTAAAATAATAATTAGTGGATGTAACTCGAAACATAAATCTCAGAACACTGCATCACTGTCCACTCAACATTGTTGGAAGTGTTCCAAAAACAGAAATACTATCCACGCACGTTTTAATGAGCCATAGAATTACGGGGTGAGGAGCAAGAGGAAATCATTGTCTACACAAGGTATCCACATTCTGGAAAGTCAGGGAATTTTGTAAAGTCAAGAAAAAAGTAAGGGAATTTTGAGAAGTGAAGGAAAAAATCAGGGAACTAAAAAAAATGGAATAGTCAAGTAAATTAACTAGCTCAGTGAGCAAAATATGAGGGGCATGTGTTTTTCTCCAGTCTGCTGCAAACCAGACTATGCAAGCAATTTTCTTTTCAATATTTTCTTATTTTTGTTATGGGGATGGAAGAGGAAAGGTTTTTTTCCCCCTCAAAGAACCTTGAAAACATTGATTTTTATGGTCAGGGAAATGTAAGTTTCTGGTCATGGAAAGTCAGGGAAATTTATTTTCAAATTTCTGTGGACACCCTGCTACAGTATGGTTATCATAGAATGCTGTAAGATGATGACCTAAATACCCTATGTATACTTACTGGTGACAACTTTTGAAACTACAATAACGACAAATCAAGGAGATAAATAAATATAAGATAGCTGTAAGATTATTTATTTGTATTATTATTAGTTCATTACCGGTACCGTGTATTAACTTAGTTGTTATAACATCCCTTGCCGATGTAAATTAATACCAATCCGGATCTTTGTTTCTTCTTTATTCCAAATAGCCACTATTGGCAAAGTTAATTGGAAATAATATACATATAATTATTGACGTTCCGTTCCTAATAATATCCACCTTTTAGGATCCTGCCCTGATATTTATTTTTTCGTTGGGCCGTCCCCATGGCTGAGAGGTTAGACCGCTCGCCTTCCCCCGCTGGCACCCGGGATCGAATCTCAATGGATTCATGTGGAATTTGTGGTGGATAAAATGGGATCGGGGCAGGTTTTCTCGGGGTGCTCCTGTTTCCCCTACCAAATATCATCCCACCAGAGCTCCATTCATCATACTATGTTCATAGCCTTCTGATTATTTTTCTGTTTTTATCACTAAGGATGTGAAGGTCTTTAAAACGCGCACGGATAGTACGAATCAGGCAGAATGACATTAAACCACTCAGGGGCTAAGAAATCAAGATGAAAAACAGATGCGGACAGGTTATTCGCTAGGTGCCTGTCTATCAGAACATCTTTAAAACTAGCTAAATCTGTAAAATTGTAAGCCGGATCTTTGTTCTAGACATAAAACAGTAATGTTGTAACTTGCTGGCGATCTGGTAAAGTGTTCCTCCGTCATTAGACATTAGGGCCTTACTTTATCTTCATCAGGCCATCTGCGAACAGTTCTTCTCAACTCGTATGACGTCAGCACTGAACTACTAGACTTCATAATTTTTATTTTCAACTTTTTTCAATGTATTTTTCATAGAGGACAGTTTATTTGTTTAAAAACCTGATGTGAAACATAACTTCCTCTACCCAAATAAAAGTTTCAACTTTGTTTATGGCCTAGTAAGCTTGTTCTTTTAAGACTAAGATCCATTGTGCCTAATGCCTACATTAGAGTTGCTTATTTCGCCTATTTTCACAGTATTCTTACTTATGGACTCACCCTCTGGGGCAATAGTTCTCACATCAGTAATGTTTTTGTTTTACAGAAGAAGGCCATTAGAATTATTACTAATTCACCATTGAATGAACATTGTAGACCACTTTTTACTGATCTTAAAATATTGACTATTACTTCTCAGTATATTCTTGAGTCTCTTTTATATGTTAGAGATAATATTAATGCTTTTAGTTATAGAAGCTATCTACACAATTACGAAACAAGGCAACAAAACTCATTGAACTGTCTTGCCTGCAGGTTTTCTTTAACTATGAAAAATTGTGAAGCCATGCCCATAAAAATTGCGAACAAAGTGTCTGCTGGATTATTTAGGCTAAAGCGAAATCATTTCAAATCTGTGATCTCTGGTTGGTTGACTACAAGGTCATTTTACGGTATGAGTGAGTTTTTTAAGTGTGATGTGTCTGATTTTATCTCACTGACTATATCTATACACTCTGACCCTCTGCCCACTCTCGGAAAATAAGCGTAACAAAATTAGCATAGTTAACAGAAACCTCCTCTTGGAGGCCCTTCGCCCCAACATAGGGGATTGTATTATTATGCATACGGGTCCGTGATAGTAGCAATAAAATCGTTAGAGCCTTTTGAGAAAATCGATAAAAATGGCATTCTCTTCATGTGAAGTGAAAGTAAAAATTAAGGAAAAGCTGTTGCGACATTTTGAATCACATCATCTGAAGTAACTTTCTTTACCCTAAGCATGGGCAATACATCTTTCACACTTCACATTCTGATACAAAATGAGTGACCGATTGCAAAGAGTGAGTATTCGCTGTTTCAACCTGATACCAAGATCTATTGTTCACCAGAAAACACTGAGTTTCTTGCCAACGGTGTCTGGCTTATAGCTATCCTTCAGAAATTTTTTTCGAAAAAAAAAATTCTAATAAAAGTTTTAGCTGTTGGTACATCTCGTGTACCAGGGACGTAACCAGGATTTTGTTTCGGGAGGGTCCCACTGGAGACACTCCAACGATATGTTTTTGTTGTAAAATTAAACCGTCAAATTTCATTTTAAAGTCTTTCTTTCAGTTACAAACAAAACATCTTTCATTTGTATTTTTATTCAAATCAAATTATGTTATCAAACAAAATTATTGAACACTACAAAATCGACAAATGAACTTTCTTTGAAAGCCCCCAGATGAGCAAAGCTCATGTTTATGGGCTGCAATTATCATATCTATTAAATAAGGGAAAACAGGGATATTTACGAATATGCATACGAATTATATACGTAAACTACAAAAACAGTTAAACAATTTTTACAAAAGAAACTCATAGTAGAAATTCAAAATTACAAAATAAAAATCCATTTTAAAACATTTTTATATTTAGAAATTAAAATAGTTGGAAAGAACTAAAATGGCATAAATGAAAGGCAATATTTTAAACAATACCTCACTTTTTACTGTTCCAACATGATTATATTTTGAAAAAAAAAAAACCATTAAAGTGAAATTTGAAGGATACAACTACTGGAATGATAATTCGAAAATTGGGATTGTGAGTCAGTTGGATAATTTAATGTTGTACAGGCACGTTGCCATGGTAGCTCAGTTGGTTAGAGCATCGGCACGGAGAGCCGAAGATCCTGGTTCAAATCCCGGCAATGGCATTGAATTTTTCATTCTGACTTCACCTTTCTATACAACTACAGTTAATAAGAACTGTTAGTCTAATATAAATGTCATAACGATAATAAAACACTTTATATATGTATACTAAACGAGAAGTGCATTAATATAGTGAAATTTTCGTAAGTTTCTTTTCATTCCGGGGGACCTGGGCTCTCGGGCCCCCTCTCTGACTACGTCCCTGTCTATACAAAACTTAAAGCAAATTATTAAAGTCGTTTTAGAGAAAATAACGAAAAATATCTTCGTTATATTAAATGGCATGAAATATAACAGAGCTATCATATCACATCCCTCTAACCCAATTGTAAAATTTTGTTTTTAAGCTATTTTTCGTTCTAGAGCTATGCTGTTCACAGACACAGACAGACATCCAGACACAAACAGGAATATTTCTGAAAATAGGTTTTTTGGATTCAGGAGTCCTCAAAACGTGTATTTATGTAGAAAACGCGATATCAAATTTCCGGATCGAACTTTGTACGAGTAGAAGAAATAAGAAGAGAGGAAATTTCGTGGGAAAAGATTGCATTACTTGATGTCTGGGCATCAGAAATTAAGATTTGACATAACCTAAAATGAAACTTGTTAATTTAAATGGGTATAAGAATATATTATTGAATATAATTGAAGCGTTTACTTTTATAAGGGTCTAAGTGCCAAAATCATGATTGTGTAGAAAACAAGATACAGGCCTAGACCCACAGAAAGACGTGGCGAAGATAGACCCAGCGCTATGTGCTGGAATTTATTGCTACTAACGTGGCTTTCCCTGGACCTTGGACCCTTCTGAAATGCAGTGGTTTGGGTACATAGATCCATATAAAATTATCAGCTGAAAACCCATGATTTTGGCACTTTGACCCTTATAAAAATAAACGTTTCAATTATAACATGTATATATCAAACTGAATCATATTTGCTAGTGTTGCCTACATAGTGTTGCTTTTGAGTGAAGAAATGTATTAAATTTTCACGAAAACTGATAACTTTATTGAAAAGCCCCAAAGGGAAAATGTATTCCTTATTCTTTCGTCTGCAGATGTGAAAAAAAAAAATTACAAAAATATCGAATAAAAGGCAGTTAAAGTTTCGCTTGAGACATATGAGGGTCGTCCAGAAAGTAAATGACGAAAAACTGGTACCTCCTTACAATAAATGCCTTGACAGCAATGCCGATTACGTTGAGAAATAAAGTAAAGTACTGTAACTTTCTAAATAAAATTTTGAGTTGATATTTTTCGTTAGTTATGCCAAATCGTACTCTACTTTCTGGACGACCCTCGTATTTAGCTGTGAGTGGACTACTACACGTAAGGATTACCATATTTTTCTGCACATATCTCGAGAGGTGAATATCTTGGCACTGGAATTTTTTGTTTCTACCTAAGGGATAAGCTGTTAAATATGCACGTTTATATCCTCTCCATTCTGTATGACAAACAGTGCTGTTCACATCCATGTCATTGTTTACGAAATGAAATTGTCTACACAGCCACATGCATAATGTGGAAGTCCCCTTAAGATAAAAATATGCATGTCATTGTAATGTAGTCTGTTGGTTGCAGTGTAGATTAAAACTAATTAAAACCCACATTCTCACAACACTAACCTTGTACTAATCTGTACAAGTTTCGGATGCTAAGCATGTAGAGATAGTATGCAGTTCGCATCCCTATAATTTAATCAATCTATGGAATTGCAGTATCATCCTATGTGTTTGAAATGCCATCTCCATAGTTAACGAGTTTCACACTATATCTAAAGTAAAGCAGGCCTAGCTTCTAGATGGAAAATTCGCTATTATACGTTGGTTAAATTCTTGGATGAATATGTTTATTCTTGATTCGAAAAATAAAATTTCGTGAGTAAATAAGTTTATTATAGATTAACTAAATTTGAAATGTTTCAAAGATTACGTTAATCTTCGTCATTGCACAGAGAAATAGAGTTAAGTTTTGAATTTATTATTTCTGTCAAAAGTACAATGACTCATTTTCGAAGGGGAAGACTCAAGAAGAAGCAAGAAGTTTGAAAATGTGTCGATTCTAGTTTTTAATGAAACTTTTAGAGGATTTAAATTATTTTGTCAGCGTGACAAGATTACAAGACAATGTTATTTTAATTTTTAATAGTTAAAGCGTCTACGCCGGCTTAGCATGATGCCCTGAAGATGACATAAAAGTGTCGAAAGGCCTAGACAGCATAATATAAAGTTTGTTGAGCTCATGGGTTTAATTATACATTTTATTTTATTTTATACCTAGTTTATTTACATTATAGGACTTACAGGATTCTTATTGAGTATAGGAAAACTATTGGAATATATAGTAAAATAACTTATATTGATTTTTCCGCCTTATAGACCATTAAATAGCTTATAGTTGACACACTCTTCTATATAAACAACGATAGAGATTGCTTAATCTAAATATAAGTTTATTAATAACTAGCTTAAAAGGCCCGGCGTCGCTCGGGTTTTGTATTTTGTTAATGCAAAAATAACTTATGAAGGACTTTCGATTTTCAAACTCTAGGTCTTTAAGGTCTTTATATAGGTATTAAGAATTTGAAATGGGGAAGAACGACTTATCACACACAAACTATTCCCTCAGAAAACGCTAGATAGGCTATAGCTTATTATAGCTTATAGCAGATCCCCACGGCTTCTCCCAAGATAATTAATTGAAAGATTAACAATTAAGAGCAAAATAATTAAAGTATTATATTTATTAACACTTTGCACGCGAAACATTCATAGGTGTAAACTAAACATTTGATAGGCCTAATTAATGAAACAGCTATAAATCCGGCTTTGAAGTGAATTTCACGATTAGAAAATAAATTTAAAAAATGCAGTATTCGAAAGATTATGAGAATTGAAATCGATTAAACTCACGATAAAAAAGTGCGTAAATGTATTTGACAGACAGACATAGTACATTAGTTTTTATTTATATAGGTGAAGAATGGAATAAGCCTACTGAGGCCGTGATTTCTATATTCATTTGTCCAGACTTATAATTCCGTTACATTTCAGGCAGATTTAACGACCCTACATAAGATATTTTAATTAAGATTACATATAAAAACGTTGTAGCCAGGACCCCGAACTAACCAACTTCCCCGGAATTTTCTGTAAACTATATTCCATGTCAAATAAAATATGTTTAACATTACCTTATCGACATCTATAGCTTTTATAATAACCTGAGATATCCATTGCCTTCCATAGCGATCGCGACGATATTATTTCCAAGGTATGACAATAATAGACAAAGCCTTCTGCAATTGATTTGACAACTGAAATGAATAACTCAAAACTGATGCTTCGAAGGCGTAAAAAATGCACGTTTTTTTGCCGTTTTTCACTCATAACTCGCGAACGAAGGCTAAAATTAAAAATGTAGTATGACAGAAACCTTCCCGGGAATGTACCCAACAACTTCCCAAAGTTTCATGGCGATCGGATGAATGGTGTAGTAATGCATAAAGGACACACACACACACACTCATACATTCATTTTTATATATGTAGATAAATAGTCATAAAACTGGTGTTTTAAACACCGCACATTATTAAATAGCTGAAATGAATTTTAATTGAATAAGATTATTAAAATTTATCCTGAAACAAGTGAACAAATTTAGCATTGATGTCAAAAATTAAAAGTTTGTTGTGAAAAGTCAGGAAATTATACACACACATACAATATTAGTTCCCATTTACAATTTTAAAAGTATTGAATTTCCTGACTTTTCACAACAAGCTTTTACTTTTTGACATCAATTGCTCACTTCTTGTAGGATCAATTTTAATAATTACTCAATTATTTATTTCAGTTATTTAATAATGTACGGTGTTAAAAACACTAGTTTTATGACTGTATATTATTAATAAACTTATATTTAGATTAAGCAAGCTCTATCGTTGTTCATGTACAGTAGAAGAGTGTGTCAACTATACGCTGCTATTTAATGGTCTATAAGGCGGAAAAATCAATACAAGCTATTTAACCAATAGACCATTAAGGAAATGAAGTACGTCAATAATAGTAAAATAGTTTATATTTTTCCATGTGGATGTTGTTTATTATTTTAAGTACAATTTTATTTATATTGTTTCGAGACTTGGGTCTATGTGAGCGTGCACTCCCTTTAGGTATGTTGTATCAGTAAATGGTTACTTCAAGTAATTATAGATCTCTACGACACAGATTTCTGACAACACAAAGATTGCGATCTGCGTGGTATTGTACACAGGATGAAAATAGTAAAACGTGTTATCCATGCGGGATTTTCCTCTCTGGCCAAGTTCCAGAAGGGCTCTGAAGCCCAGTAACCTTCTGTAAGATTTCCATTGGCACAATAAACTACATCTGAAGTGATTGTATTAAAGTGTGTTATTAGAGAATTTGCATTTTACGTAGATTAAATTATTTAATGTCTTATCTTTAGGGCTGTACCGATTAATCGACTAAACATTTAATCGTCGATCAATTACATTTTGCGATTAATCGGTTTAGTCAAATTCTGAAAAACGTTTTTCGAGAAATGGGTCAAATGGCCAAACTCCTTTCTCTCGCTTCTCCGGCCTTGGCACATCTTGTGTCATTTGGCTTATTGTGTCCAAATAATTCCCGTTATTCAGAAACCTGAAGGGTAGTTTAGTCAACAAACTCGTGTGTCTCAAGTCTTGGCTGAAAAAGTAACCGGAAATGTAAGTTTTGTATATATTTTTTCACTAGTTAACTAATAATGGTATTCA
Source organism: Ectobius pallidus (assembly GCA_964059195.1). Lineage (NCBI taxonomy): Eukaryota > Metazoa > Arthropoda > Insecta > Blattodea > Ectobiidae > Ectobius > Ectobius pallidus. Next base: position 123,378,482 of record CAXKWD010000005.1, read on the forward strand.
CTAATTCAGGATTTCTTCTCATTATCTATAGTGTAGTAGTTATTAAACGTGAAAAACAATATTAAATGTACACTTTGGTTTAGTTTAGAATACCGACCTGTTTGTCAATTAATCGGACGATTAATCGATTAAAGTCGAGCGTTATATCGATTAGAAATTTTAATCGACTTTCAGCCCTACTTATGTTTTTTTCGACCATAAAGACAATACGCTTATTTCACATGACGTAACGGTATCATAATGATATACATTTTGAAACAGTTTTTCATTATAACACATCGATTATTATCGAACACGGAACGACCTTGAAACCTTGAGAGCACCAAAATCAAACTGCATAATTAAAAGCCTGTATTTAAAATAAAATGAATTCTGTTCGAATTAATTTTAATTTTATACTTAATTGTTTAATTTCGTCTTGTAAAAAATCCCAAAAAAGGCCAAGAACAAGCTTCGACTTGCGATCTGCTGCCATCTCTTGCAGAAGACAAGTACGAGAACTTGCCAACAGCTGATTGCGCGCGGTCAGCCGATTTAATTTCTTTTTATAAATCTTAAATCTCAAAATTTAAACATTTAATTATGATCGATCAAAAACGATGAATGCAACTTACCTATAATGGTAAATAAGACACTCATATGAAAATTATGAAACCCGCTTTGCTCATTTCATAAACATTTCTTATCATATTAAATGCCATCATAGGCTCATTGTATAATCTATTATCTAGGGCAAGGCATTTAATGACCATAAAATAGTGGAAAAATGCAAAATAAAAATGCATTTATGACCTAAAAATAGTGGAAAAAATGACACAAATTAAAAAAAAAATGACCAATAAATGTTCCATTAGTACTTATATTTACTTTTTTTAAAGTACCGGTAATGAATTGGTAAAAGGCATTTAACGGATGGCAGTGCGTTATATTTGAATTTACAATATGAAACACAACTTATTTTGTTACTAAAAAAAGAAAGTATATCTATACTGCTCGGATACCCATAGCGAAAAAAAAATTCTGAACCGGCATGCCCATCAGATTGCCCCTAGCAAATATATGCCATTTAAAAACAAAGAAAAATATAATTCTTTATTGCTGTAAGACAAACTGTATGGTGTTTACAATAAACCTGAGTGAAAATTAACTATGAACACTTGGCGGGAATTCTCAAATAAAAACGATTGTCTGTTGTCTAAAAGTAATGATTTGTACATGGGAAAGCTCCTCTCTATCTTCACTGAAATATGACCTAAAATGCCGAAAATGACCTAAAAATGCAGAAAATGACCTAAATTGCCAGAAAAATGACCTATCTCTTGAAAATGACAAAAAATGCAAAATAAAGGAAAAAATGCAAGAACAAATTGCCCTTATTTAATCAATTATTTCATGATACACATTTATGTATATTCGAGCTACCATATATCTTCCATAAAAAAAAGATGCAAAATCATCAAATGCCTTGCCCTAGTAATATCTAATACCACTCTCGTTTTATGTTTAAGAACAGACTATAGTAGTGAATCGAGGGTTCGTTTATACCTAGTGAACCAGTCCTATTATTTTGTCGTTAGATCTATTATTTACTCGAGCCACAATGTTATTGACAAGCCAATAATTCTTTAAAATATTGAGCAGGAAGTAAGAGGTAAAGCATAATGTGAAGTTAGTGGTTTCATAGCAGAAACGCGCGAGCATTGCCCATAAATTGAGAGCCGTAATGTTCCCTTCCCACTTCTTGTCTGACCTATATTAACAGTTGTTTGTATTGGGATAACTCCGTACTTTTCCACCAGGCCGCAGCCACTCTCTGTAGGTATGCAAATGTGAAGTGTCAGTCTGTAGCAGGTCAACTTGATATTTTCCGTGTTCACACTAGCTAACATTTCACGTTCCCTTTAGTTTTATAGTTCTTTTTCTACTTACTGCGAATCATATCTTTATCTCCCTCTTCTCTATGCTGAAAATTCCATATCCTTCAAATTCCTTCGTTCCTCTTTATCTCGATAAAACCCCTGTTGTTTTCATCTTCCTGAATTCTTCGCTCGTGTTACTCTCTACCTTCAATTTTTCGATTTCCTTTTTCTTTCGCTGTCTTCTTTCTGTAATGTTCTTTTTACATTTTTTATTTTTCATTTTCATTTTCATTATCGTACAATTATACTTTCTCGAGTTCTTGTTTCTCTTTATATTGCAGTTTAATTTCCTTTCTATTTTCATTTTCTGTCGCTTTCAATCCCTTCTACTAGTTTTGTGGAATTTATGTTTTACTTGATATTTTCCTTTACCGATATTGACTTTCTCTTGTCTCTTCTGTTGCCTTCTTTCCCTGTTCTGTTTTACATCCGTACTGTTTTATAATTTACTTTCGGCCAGGGAGGATGTGGGGTGAGTGCCTGCCTTTTCTTCCTGGCGGCCATGGTTCGATTCCCGGCCGGGTCGGGTTTTTCAGTAGTGGAAAATTCCCTTCCTGGGTTTAGGACTGGGTGTTGTGTGTCCCTACATCCCCATCCCGCGAGAGGCAAATCTCTGCAGATCACCCTTGCCTGAAAGAACATTGGACTAGTCGTGGCCATCATACCACGATTTCGTTTCGGGTCCTGCCCTGCAGAAAAATTATCATTTTTCTTTATTCTTTTATTTATTAATTATTCTTTGCAGTTCTCGTTCATAAGTTACATAATTTCATTAATTTATGTTTATTTATTTACTTATTTCTTTCGTACTCATTTATTTTTACTCTTCTTCCAAGTTTAGTTTTTTTTTTTTTTTCATTTTATAATTCACTTACGATTTCTTTATTTTGTATTTGCTCCTTTCTATTATCTTTTTCTTTTATTTATTCTCTCTTATCTATTTTCATTAGGTCTATTCTACTTTTGACTCTGTTTTTTTACATTGCCAGTAGGTATGTAAAACTATAATCTGATAATATGAAGCACTATTTGGATATAATTAGCTATGTGAAATGTTGAAATAAGCAGATTTATTATCTACGAGCTCTCTTGCCCTTTTTCTAATGTTCATTTCACATGACGTGTAATGGTTTTAAAGAAATTTATTTGCTGATACTTGCTTAAAAAGTCAGTTTTATTGAATGCCAGTTTAAAGTGACTCATAATGCCTATAAAATGAGTATGATCTCCATGATAGATGTCTATCATGAATGGTATTTCAGCTGCAATGCATATCACCTTATTGAGAACTGCAATGTCAATGATAACAGAACAGTCCACATGTTTCTACTGACTCCCAGGAAAAGGCTTGACTGTTCAATGTTACGTGTTCTACTGTTCGGTTGCAGTATATAAATGCCATATTCCCACGTCTATATATATATATAGACATGTAAAATAACTCCTGCGGGACAATTCTAGCACACCTGGGAAGGTTATAGGCCTAAATAGCAGTACACAACCAACGTTATGTACGCATAACAACCAAACATGCTTACTTAAGTGTCTAACCATTAAAAATGTAATTTAACTTATATGCATATGAATGTAATCAGAAAACTTAAAATAGATAGTGAGTATTTTAAATTACATAATATTCTAACTGTCACAAGCATTTTAATTTTTAAAGCTGGTGTGTTTTATAAGAAGAATCTTCAAAATTTTAGACTTAATATGGATATACATAATTATGAAACAAGACAAAAAAATCATGTGCACATATCTCATTACTCAACTACAAAATATACAAAATCTCCAGTTTGCCTCATTAGTAGGATAGTAAACAAACTTCCAAACAGTATTTCTAGTATTAATAATCTTCATCTGTACAAGTTAAGACTAAAGACATTTTTTTCTAAGAATTCGTTTTATGATTGAAATTATTTTTTTTTGTTTTTAATTGTAATGTATTGTGTTTGTTTCTTTTTAAATTTTTTAATCTGACGATTCTATCTGTACTGTATGTATGGCAAACAGATAATAAAAATTACTAAGTTATTATTATTATTATTATTATTATTATTATACCATGAAAATAGATATAAAGAAATCATGTAAGCCTACCCTAAGTTCATAAAATGCCAGCTAATTTCCATGTAGTAACTATATCTGAAGCTCTAAGTTCTTCCTATTCTGTATTCTAAATGATAAAATTATTTATGTATTTTATAGGTTATGTAAGTTCTTTGTTCCAGACATCAATTGTGTAGGTTGCCTTAAGTCTCAGAGATTTTTAGCTTGTTTATCATAGAGTGATATCTTGCCTTGAATTGTGCACAGTAACCTTTGTGCTGTCGAGGCATCAGTTTGTTTCCATGGGGGCTGTTCACTTCATTTCAGTATCATATTTATTGCCGATAAAAACAATAACAAAATAACCTATAATATAACCTATAGTGTTTGTGTTTTGTAGAAATGGTCTGTACGATTTAGATTAGTATTTATGCATTTCTTATTATTTCAATAGAAGAGAATATGAATGAATATTAATGATGCTGCGACAGCTGAAGTGAAGTATAAATTTCAATATTACATAGAAAATATTTCATTTTTCTACAAACAAAATAACAAAACAGAAAATGGTCTACGTTTTATGTGAAACGTCCATAGAAATAGAGGAAGATGTGATATTTTTGCTTTCTGATGTGAGTATAGCCCTTACACTGCAGAAGTGCTGTTTACAAAGATTATTCTATTCATACAATGTGTATTTTGTATTACCTAATAATATTTAGCAGTGTCTTGGATATCGACCAATCATGGATGTTTATCTTTTAATATCATTGCAAGTTCACAGGGATGCAGTTTTATCTGGTAAAACATCAGCTCGTTGCTTTATTTGTCAAGGTATCAACATGCAGTGATTAATACATCACATTTCTGTATTGCTGCCAGTGAACAGGATAAAACACATTATTTTATACATCATAACTTATTTGGAAATTGAAACAATTTATACACACACTAATTAAAAACACGATTTCTGTTTGTGTAAGCCAAAAATCCACTAAAATCCACTGATATGAATGTGTGAACAGTGTGAAATCAGCAGATGATATATATTATTTCAATTGTAGTATCAGTCCCTCTTTCTCTCCCTCTCCTGTTTGTGTTTATACAAATATATGTAAATAGCCTCCATATATATACATATATACATACATACACACACACACACACAGAGAAAAAGAGTTTAGAGTTTAAAGGCACATTACTTTATTGCTTGTTATAGAGGAGTTATAAACTATTAGATTTCTATTATAAGCTTAATAATGTAATAATAAATTTAGTTTTAAGTAAGATATTTGTGTCATAAACTAGTACAGTATTTCATTTGTTGTAAACGGTTATATATTTAAGCTGATTATTGTACTTGGGTTAAGATTTAGTGATAAGAATACTGACTAATCCATGTATTCAACTGTATAGTATGGCGAATAAATCTATCTATTCATGAACACGTCTTATATGATGTTCTTTTATTGCAGACCGAGAGTGAATGCTCATGTTCGGAACGAGCAGAAGAATCTGCACGTCTGACTCTCGCGGTTGATGGCGGTGGAGGGGGAGACCCAGAATGCAGCCCTCCTGAAGAAGATGGAATCTCATATTGCGAGTACCATGACCTGCCTCCACCTCCAGACGGAGGGTATGGGTGGGTGGTGGTATTCGCCAGTTTCATGTGTAACATGATTGTTGATGGTATAGCCTATACATTCGGTGTCTTCCTTGGGGAGTTTGTTACGTACTTCAATGAAGGCAAAGGCAAGACAGCGTGGGTTGGCAGTCTTCTGTCTGGAATGTACCTGAGTGCTGGTAAGTGAATTCCTCACGAATCAGAATCTATATTGTCATATAAATACATGGACAATCGGCAATGTTAAACTCAATACATTACATAATAAAATTTCACAAGTCTCTATGTAAAATAGATGATTTTTATAAAACAATACTTTAAATCACTTTTATACAGTATAATTATTCATCAAGAGCTCATAAAAATTTTGGATGATGTAGATGCAATTATGACAAATATAAATCCCAATTAATATTAACAAATCATCAACATTATATAGACATTCTTTAATTACTAGGCCTATACTCTTAGTTTTACATTTAAAATTAGTATGTGAGAATAATTTAATTTTTGTAGGTACTGCATTGTACAATTTAGTTTAAATATAAAACCAATCTTTTTGTGAACTACAGTATTGATATTGTTGTATTCTTAAACATTTTTATTTCTGGTATAATATGAGTGAAAATCTGCATTAATGTGAAAATGCTCAATATGACTACGGACAAAAGAAAGTAAACTTAATATATAAAGAGAATATAAAGTTAATACACCTAATTTGACGATCAACGGTTTGTATGAATATTAGGGATTAGCCTGGACAGTCCTGGATTTCTTACTCTGACCAAGGTGATGTCTGGGATTGCAAAATGTCTGGGGTATTGGAAATTACTATTATCATTCATTACCGCTTCAATAGTTCACTCTTTGGAATTAGGTAAAGTTTACACTCTTTGAAAGATTGATATCATATTATTGAACTTCTGTGTGCATCCCCTTTATTATTAAAGAACATACAAATGTATGTTAAATTGGTCAATCTGCATTACTGGGAACAACTTCCTTAAAATTTCTTCTGTTTTGTGCAGGTGTTCACAATGAATGCTTATTTGCAATTTTTTTGCCATCAATTGTAATATATATTTAAAATGAATATTTTTTGTGTATCTTTTGAAAATTCAAAATGTGGAAAAGGAAGTGTGTCTTCAGACAAAAATTTCAAAAAGAGTACAGATTTTCAAAACTGAATAAAAATATTAATGACAACGTGTAATTGAATATTTCTCTTGCTCATAAACGTAGAGAAAATATTGAGGACAACATGAAGACTGATAAACACAAGAATGTATAATCTAATGTATAATCTAATCCCAAGTTTTCATGCAATGAATTTTATGATGTGATAAAAATGACATTGTTTTTTAGAAAAGTCATGACTACTGAGAACTAACAGTCATAAATTTACATCCATACTCCTTATTGTTGTGGGTAGTGTTTTTATTCCATTTTGAGAAAGTATCAGTGCAATTATTGGTGTAGGCTACTAATAGAATTATGAAAATAATAAATGTATTTACTCAAATGAACCACCACAAATTGCACAAACAATATTATGATGCCAGTATAAATAATTAATTATTGAGCAGATCATGGGTTAGAACAAAAAAAAAATGGTTAGCCTAATACTAACTGTAAGGGCCGATTGTATAAAAGTCACTGACTGGAGATCAATTAATGATCTAAGTTCAGAAAATGATCTGAGTTCAGACTCGAGTTGTATTGTATAACACTAATCTAAGATCAACTAATCAAAGTTCAATTTTGATCCTAGTTCGTACATGAGTGCTTGGCAACATCTCAGAAACAGCTGAGTATCGCAAGACGAGAGCATTGTTACTCTGTTTTCCTTCGTATTCAGACTATGTGTTATGTGAAAGGAAGTGGAAATATGATCGAAATTAAGCAGGAAAGGATCGTTCCCTTAATTTTTCCGAGGAGAACAAGGATGTCCTAATTGAAATTGTCTTGGGAAAATATAAAGACATTATAGTATCTAAAAAGACGGATGCAATAACATCCGTGCAAGAGCAAAATGCGTTGAAAAATATGGTGTGATAATTTCAGTTCTGGCAATATAAATCGACTTTAAACTTAAAGCCTACTGAAGTTTTTACTGATACCTGCCCTTATTACAATGTAAAATCTCAGCTCTGAAAGAGTTAATAGATCACATAAAAAAGAGAATGAACAGAGTAAAACACAGGGAAGCCCAGCGAAATTAATCATTTTCATCATAACAACATATCTGAAAATTGGAATGAGATCATAATAATAACGTAAGCAATTTATAGAGGTTATGTTGTACAGTTTTGTTACATTGCATTATAAGGAGCCCGTAACAACTATGGTATAGCTAGAAAAGTATGAAGTTGTCTGTTGTGTATTTTCTTGATATTCATCCTAACCACACAGATAATATTATGTTTATAATGAACTGATCTTGTGTCTTAAATAAGAAAACAACTCTTTGAACTGAGATCAATGAGTTTGATCAGAGAAATTTCTCCAGTCAAAATTGATCCTAGTTCAGTGCGAATTGATCTCAGATTAGCGTTTATACAACAAAAATTTCCGAGTTCAGCGTGAACTGAGATCAATTTAGTCTCTGATCCAAGATCAAACTGTTTATACAATCGGCCCTTAGTAGACCAGCACCAGTCATTTTCACTGGCAGTCATTTGTAGCCATTTTCTCTTAGTAAAAGCATACCATTTCAGGTAATATCTTGTTACAGACTTAGGGATTGCCATTGATGAGTTGAGAGTTTATTTCAAAATCTAATATGACGCTGGTATATACACAACTCCAAACTGATTTTTTGCCATACTAAAAAAGCCACTAGATAAAGGATGCATTTTAATAAATTCATTGCTTTATAAAGAAGGCAGTTTTGTGTGATTTTGAATTAACACATGGAAGAAAGTATAAGATACTTTTTTGTGTCTCATAAAAGGGACAGAGATGTAGGTTTCATGGGAAATATTTGAATAAATTGTAATGTAATTCTCGTTATGTATTGCAGGCCCTGTTGTGAGTGCACTGACAAATAAGTTCGGGTGTCGGACTGTCTGCATAGCAGGGAGCATCATCGGCTGTGTGGCCTTCATCCTCAGTACATTTTCACCCAATGTCACTGTCCTTATGCTGACATACGGTGTTATGGGAGGTATGCCCTTATTTTAAAACTAAGTTCTTCTATGCTTGTTACAGATTGAAGAAATAAGTGTAAAATGAAGTACAGTTGAGTGCACGGAAACTTCCCGATGAGTCTGGTTTCTTCTAGTGTTCTTCTTCATTTAAAGTTGGCATTAAATCTCAATTGGGGGTACGCCGTAGCATAGTGGTTGAGGCTGTATGCTACAAACCGGAAGGTCGTGGGTTTGATTCCCAATGAGGTCATTGAGATTTTTCAATTGGCCTAATCCTTCTGGTGGCACTATGGCCCTGGGGTCGACTCAGCCTCTAACAGAAATGATTACCAGGAGCAATCCAGGGGGTAAAGGCGGCCGGTGTGTAAGGCTGTCAACCTTACCACTTTCACGTGCCGAATGTCCAAAATCTAGGATCCTCAACCTCCTGGAACCCTCTGGGCCTCCATGACCTGTATAGGGATTGCTAAAAAACAAAATTAAATCTCAACTTGTCATTTGTGTTCCACACTATCCCTAGGTGAGGCAATCTCTCATTGGTGTGAGTTCAAGTCCAACCACATGCATTATAGCCAGAGAGTTGAAAGCATGGAAATTGGTATATTCAAATGTGAAAATTTGTTGCTTGAAAAAGGGGTTGGGCAAACACCAGGAAACATGAACACACAAATTATAAGTAGCAGAACAAAATTTAATCAATGAACACTTACTTATCTTGCTCTCCTTCTTACTTCACTCTCGTTTTAATCTCCTTTCGACCTCACGAACGCATAACCAAAATCTACTGCTTATTCCCCGACATACAACATCATTCTATTCTTCATCTTTTAGTGTATCAATTCCTCACTTTTTGAATCCGTTGCCTTGTCATATCAGAGACTGTCGAAATGTACCACAATTTAGAAATAAGTTGAATATCCATTTTATTAGTCATTAATTTTATTTATCAAACTTTATTTTTAGTTTATCAAACTTTATTTTTAGTTTATCAAACTTGTAATTAAATCCTTGTAATTTTATTGTCTGCAGCATGTTTAGTTTTAATTTATAATTTATCAATTCTTGTATTGTTTGTAGTATGTATTATTTACGATATGTATAGTTTTACTGGTGCAGTGGAAGAAAAGGCCTTATGGCCTTAACTTCGCCAGTATAAATAAATAAATAATAATAAATAATAATAATAATAATTACAAAACAAGACTAGGCTGCGTAACAAACATGAACAACTCAACCTTCAAAATAAATTTCTAAGAGCAGAGAGAGACATTTCCTTCCCACAGGCAGTGATGCTTGTCTGTTAGTACAGTGTTATAACTTAGGAAAAAAAAGTTCATGATCTGCATTGGCACATAGCATCCAAATTGCCTTGAACACGCTTCACAAAGTCTGGGTTTGTTAGGGTCATCCCTACCAACATTGGCACCAACTTCACTTTGCTTTCTCCCCCTGGTTTTGTTTATCACCAAACACTGGAGTTCTGTGTAACCTTTTTCAATTTCACACTCTTGCAAATTAGAGGAGAAACTTATCTTCTTTATGCATTTAATCAAGTCCTGTGAAACATCCATTGACACAATCTCTGCAGAATTGAACACACTCTCTGCCCTGTAATAGGCACCTGCAGGGTCAGAGGATCGCATGGGGATTAGCTTGGTTACTGCATGCAAAGCTGCATTGCTGAGAGTAGACATTCATTTTCTCTGGGTTGCAACATTAGAACATCCCAGCCATTGACAAAACATCAGGCAGTTTTAAGCTGAGACCACAGCCCAACAATCCGGAAGAAGTTTTTAACCTACAAGACTCCAGCCATGAAAGACTTAGCAGTTACTGTATATCATTTGCCTTTTAGTTTTAATGCTGTGGTTACCAGTACCAGCAAGATGTAAGCCCTGCTCAATGCACCGTACATGTAGCCTACAGTTGGGTATGAGTGGCGCTCCAGAAGATGGATGAGGTCTGCAATACCTTGACCGACATCTTGCACAAATACAGCTGCTTTCTGAGCAGCAAGAAGCTCATCCTCAGTCATGGTGAGCAGAGAGTCTACTCCACCATTGTTGACCCCCAAAAATGTTCACTTTTCATGAAGGCTACAACAACCGTCAGGAAGTACACAACTGACTCAAACCATGATGACCATGTTGTCAGTACAGGCATCTAAAATCTCAACGGCCTCATCGGGAATCGAACCCACGACCTTCCGGTTCGTAGTGCAGTGCCTCAATCACTACACCACAGCGTACCCCCTTATAATTGAACAATTAAATATCTTGCTTCCACACTCTACGGCAAAGAAAGAAAATTAATGCAAATGAAAGAATGTAGTTTTGCTATTGTTGCTGTCCATTCCAGCATGCTTCAGTTGATCATTGCACTATTGCACATTTTCCTTTCACTGTTTCAACGGAAGTAAGAAAACTAACAATCGATATAGTTATGGCAAACTGCAACAGACATTTTTCAAATCTTTCCTTAGTTCCTAATCGACTTCAAACTTATGAATGTTTACATTCCTCAAAATGCAGAACATTCCACATTTTTCAGAAATTCCCCTGGTCGCTGGATGTAAGGTTAAAAAGTAGGGAATGTCTGGGGTTTTTTAGGCTTTTGATAACCCTAGATTTATGGCATATACTTGCAAATACCCTCTACAACACCATTGCATGTGACTCTTTACGATTTTATTTAATAGATTATTGAACGGTTTCTATTTTTTTAAAGTTGTAAACAGAACAAGGATGAAAATTTAAAAACACTTTGTTTAATATGGCAAAGCATTCCAATACGAAAGTTTTAGGTCTGCTGATGTCTATATAATAATCTAGAAGAGAAAAAAAAACTGATAACAACTCCTATTGAATCCACTTGAACTATACAAGAACTGTACACATGTCTGTCCTGAATTCCGGTGTTGACAACAACAATCATTTTGAGAACAAGTGCAAAGCTATCAGTTTACATAAGCATGCAGTGGAGTGATTTTGGTCAAGGACACATCTTCCTCTAACCACACCTATTTGATTTTCAGATGTAGAGCATGCGTAACCATCAACAAGACTGTTTTATGTCACTTCCTAATGGGGAAAAAGAAATTCACTTGGCCTAAATAAAAATTCATATAAACAGTTTATAAAAAAAAATTATTGGTATATAATAGGAATAGGAATAGGCAAAAGCAATACAATATTGTTAATTTTTTTATATCTAATTTTGGGTGATCAGTTTACCAGATGTTTAATATTATGTAATTAACTATCCAGTTAACCATTTTGTTCAGTAAAAATCTAATGTGAAACACGTAACGTCCTGTACCCAAATAAAAGTTTTGGCTCTTACTATATTATAATTAGGGGGCGGATTTCTATGACCTAAAAAATAGGATATATGATTGCATTTATGACCTAAAAATCATCAAAATATGACCAATAAATTTTAAAATATCTTACACAATGTGTATATTTTTTTAAGTTTCATTACAATTCATTTCATTAAAATATAATGTTAATTATTTTAAATATCTGTAAATTCTCAAGAAGAATCATTATAATGCAAAATTTACAAAATATGATATGAAACTTCAAAATTTCTTTAATATGCACACAAATATGCCAAAAAATCACCTAAATATGCATATTCATACTAAATATGCTACAATAGTTGAAAATTTCCTAAATATGCTGTTATATGCACAATAAAAGCCATTCCATTTTCACCAGGAAGCTTGGAATCAGGTTTAAGTTAGTCGGAAATCTGAAATAATGCAAAGGGGAAAAATATGACATGTCATAGAAATCCGCCCCCTAATTATAATACATAATATACCATATAAGAGGATGGTATATTTTGCTTATTATGGAATTCATGTATGAAATTAGAGCTGTTTTTCAGAAAAACGGCAAAATTGGTATTCTCTTCATGTAAATTAGTTGTAGAAATGAAGAGAAAGTTGTTCCCATATTTCGAATCACATCCCCGAAGGATACTTAGCCCAAGTAATATCTTATTAATGTACTAATGCAACTTTCTTTACCCTAAAAGCATGGACAATACACCTTTCTCACTTCAAATTCTGATACAAAATAATAGGTCATTAATAATACAAAATAATAGCTTTATTGTTCATCAGGCAAGACTGAGTTTCTACAAGCAGCGGGTGGCTTATAACTACCATTCAGATAATTTTGGGGAAAAAATGTTTCAATCAAAAGTTTCAGCTATTAGTATAAGCACCTCATGTAAAACATTTAAATAAAATTGTTGGAACCGTTTTTTGAGAAAATTGCAAATAACTAATTTCTTTTCATGTAAAGTGTAAAAAGAAAGTCGTCGCCGATCTTCATGTGACATCCCCAGAAGGTACCTCACCCTAATATAAAATGTTTTAATATTATTTTTCATTTTCGAGCTAGAGCACACAGACACACAAAGACATGTTTCTGAAAATAGCCTTTTTGGATTCAGGGGTTAGTGTATCTCAAGTATGTATGTTAAAACCTCAACTTCGAATTCGGGGTTGAACACAATTATACTTGCTCTACCTATAAATCCTATGGTATAGCGGAGAAAGTAATAAAAATTAGAGGTTTTTTTTAATTTATGGATTGCTATGCACAAATATCACTAAAGAAGTTATAACATAGGGTAGTTCATTGAAAATTGTGAAAATGGTTTCTCAATATTGATAATATGGATACTTCTACAGTATTTATAGTAACCTCAAAATGAAGTATATGTTAATTTTTCAGCTGAAGTTTTCACTAAAAAGAGAGAAAACAATTTTCTGAGGAAGCAAATTCTATTTTATGTGTGACTGTATGTTATAGTTTTCTTTTTTTTCTGCTTTCAGGTATTGGTTTTGGGTTGATCTACTTGCCAGCTGTGGTATGTGTGGGCTACTACTTTGAGACCAAGAGGTCTCTTGCTACGGGCATTGCTGTATGTGGGTCTGGTTTCGGCACCTTTGCCTTTGCTCCTTTGGCCACGATGCTGCTGGATAACTTCAACTGGCAAGGTGCCAATCTAATTCTTGCCGGTCTTATCCTCAACTGTGCAGTGAGTATTATATCCTCTCAGCTGTACTGAAAAATACAAATGCAATGAAAAAATTTTGTTCATTAAGTTCCAAAGGTACCTGCTATCCTTCCATATCTCTCCCAGCCACTACATCCCGTATGGGACGGGTCCTGCCTTTTGATCACTGCATCATCTACCATGTTCAGATGGCAGGATTGGGGACATTAGTGGCATAGGGAATGGGGGTTCCAGGGGTTCCAGACCCCTCCAGAAATCAAAACCTAAAATGATATTTTTGTATTAGATTAGTGTTGTTAGTTATTTAAACTCCATTTTGTCAAATATTAATTATTTTATTTATTAATAAAAGACTGTATATGTAGGCCTATTATTGGCACTGTTCCATGTGTTATTTACCTTTTCTTATAAATAATAATAAATGTTACAACATAGGCAACAATTGCTTGTTTAAGTTGGCATGTCTTAGAGTATAATAAACAAATTTGCTAAAATAGCGTAAAATGTCATTTTTATTAGTTCAATATTTAAAAATTCCATACCCCCAAACCCCCAGCACTTATGAAACCTCCCTGAAATTATTTTCTGGTTAGGCCACTGGGGGACATGTAGCCAGATGATCAGGATGCCGACCTCCGACCTCCAATACCTTAACTGTTGATTTTCATGGCCAGAACTGCTATTTCTTTATCAAGTAGTTCCTCAGTTGCTCCCATGAGGCTGAGTGTACTCCATTCCAGATTTCCTTACCTCAGAAAAATCTGAGGAGCTACCAAGGATCAAACCCAGACCTGCAGATCCATAGTCAGCAACACTAACCACTAGAACAGGCAAGCAGTCTATCCTTCCATACAGTAATCTTATTTCAAAGTGTGACATGAAAAAAAAAAAAAAAAAAAACTCTGGAAAGAAGAGAAATAATTAGATCTATTGAATGTATGAAATTAATTCCATGTTTGAACTTTCAAAAGCTATTTACATATCATATCTTTATTCGTTTGCAATTTTAAATGGCCTACCAGTAAAAATCATTTCACAAGTGCATAATCAAATTCTATTAAGGCTACCACACATAGAGATATATGCTATGCCATGATAACTAATGCCAAGCTAAATAGTGCTGCGACTACTCCACCTGCTGTGCGAGTACTTAAATGCATACCAGTACTGGCTTAAAATAATATGCATTATTGCATAAATTAATATTTAAACTCAAGATTTCTTTGTATAGTTATGCATGGTTACAACTTACAAAAGGCCATTATATTACGTATAATATTTGCATTGTTATTATTGTGTCTAAATTAAATACATTTATAACCTTTAATTACTTTCACAACAATCTTAAGCACAAGAAAGCTGAGTAGTGTGTTTGAGGTAAGAAAATAAGATTGTGTTTATTATTTTTTGCAATTCAACAGTTTGATAGATGCCAGGGAATACAACTGTTGCACGATCAAAGCATGCTTCATGGAGCTATGCTACAAAATTCACCACCTTAGTTATCTGTGATATGTAGCTTAGCTTAGCATAACTCAGCTTAGCATAGCTGTCTGTTCATGTCATCCTATATAAACTGCATTGGAGCGGTTTTTTTAGCATGGTGTAGCATAGCATAGCTTTCTGTGTGTTAGCCTTTACTCATTCCCTGACATGCGACATGATTGTATTTTTTCACATTTTAGTATCTCATCTCTTGCCTGTACAAGAGTCAGTGTTAAACCATATCACATTGTAGGAACAAAATAAATATTCAGTTGTTAATTAGTAATCAGAATTGGCAGTAAAAAGTCACTAGCAATTACTATAATATTATTACTATTGTATAGCATCTTGACTAAAATTACCATATAGTACTTCATTTTTTATAACTTTTACAACATGAAATATTATTTCCTTAATTTGTTATAAGAATAACTTATAATATAGCATTAGTATTAATATACTATTATTTTTAATCTTAGATCCATACAGTGGCGTAACTAGACCACTTGGGACCTGGGGCGAATTTATTTTTGAGGCCCCCTCCCCGCAGCAAAAGCTAACAACACGGCTATTTTTAACCATTTTTTTTAATGACTAGCTTTTTTGTCTTCCAGTTCATCTCTGTGGGCTAATCTATACGAAGAAATAATAGACAGAATAGGGGAGCGAACTCATGCAGTATTTAATGTAGGCCTACTTAATTATTATTATGTTAGTTCAATAATATTAAGTTAACTGATTAGAAAAGTATAAATGTTTGCATAATTACAAAGGAATGAAATGGAAAAAAAGTTGTGTTTAAATATGACAAAGTTAACGAAATTTTAAGCTAACATGTTTAAATACATTCTTTTGTATTTTTTTTTTAACTACACAATTTTCTACACTTTAAAATTAAGAGTTGGTCTTCTCTTATTGTAAATTATGATTACTTATTAGATTGGCTAGTGGCATGATATATATTTAAATTTTTTCCCCTGTTTACATTTCTTTACATTTTTGAGAGCACACTCTACCATATATCCACCTCAGTGTTGACCCAAAATGCATCAGATCAAAGGGGTTGGCATTGGACATACACACACATATTTCATTTAATAAATGTATGTTTTTGCAGGTATTTGGAGCCATGATGCGGCCTCTGGAATACCCCAAGGGCCCTAGTGTCAAGCCTTTACTCCAACGAATGGCAGAAGAGAAGCGTTTTCAAATGGAAAGAGGGTCTATAGGAGGATCTTACTTCATGGTGCAACTTCCAGATGGCAGCATGGAAAAACGTCTCAAGATGCCCATCAATATTGATCCTGGTGTGCACTCCAGCTTCAATCTAGACCAGCTAGTTCCTGGAACACCTTTAACACCCGTACCTACAGTACCAACGCTACCCACCATCTCAGAAGTAACCAAAGCCCCAGACCACAGTGGTTCCAGTGGTGCTTCTAGTACAGGAAGTGCAACAGAAATCAAGGCAAATGGAGAGAAAACTAAAGCAAGACTTATTGAAGATGTGAAGGAAGAAGATGAAAAACAAGATAGGAACAAAGAGAAAGATAATAAAGAATATAAAGAGCAAGACGAGAAAGAAAATGAAAAGAAGAATAACGAAGAAAATAATTCAGAATTCCATAACAGAGCAAACTTGCCAAGAAATGCATCACAACCTGCCTTCACCACACATGTGCAAGGTCTACCCAAGAATGGTTCAGTGCCATTTTTCGACCGAATCAGAAAGACGAGTGCAGGGGAGCGCTATAGGCCCACTCTGGGCGCTCTGAAGGCTTCTAGACCCACCTTAAACTCAAATGGAGACATCAGGAAATCTTTACACCTGAGGCTGTCCAATTCATCTTTCTTAGGAAGTCGCAATAATAATTGTGAAGAGATGTGGTCCAAAACAGATGTAAGTATAATGACTTTTCCTTAGCCTCAGATTTTACACAGTACTAGAATTTAATCTTTTCACTGCAACTGACATAGAAATGCATCACAAATAATATTGTATAAAAGCAGAGCTCTAAGATTAATAGAGTAATGCATGTGTAATGACCCAGGTTTGGGTCTGCGTCAGTATGGCTGCGGCCATTTTTGGCACTATGTATTGTCAGGAGTGAAGGAAGTCAAACTGTCCCTAACTTCTATAGTCCCTAATTTCACATGCTTCACTGTATTTGAATAAACACTGTACGTGCCTGGTGCTGATATAATTATCCAAACACCGCTGAAAGACAATATTGGTTAAACAACCTAGCTTTATTTCTCTCGAAATAAGAAAACTTAAGTTTCCAATATAATTAAATTTATTTAAAAATAAAAGATACAAATTTTAATTTATTTTGTTTAATATAAATAAAACTGTTCCTGTTTAAATTACTATTTCTTTCCTTATTCAACTTTTTGAATAAAAGTTATAAAGAAAACATCAACTTAAATGAAATGTCAACACAATTTACTTCAATTTATTTAGTCTAGTAAATAAAAAATGTACTTTGTCAGCTAATACAACTTTTGCTTATCAAAATTAGTCTTTAACAAATAAAAACTTATTTACTTTCAAAATTAGTCTTTAATAATCTTGCGTGTAGTAAAATTAATAAAATCTTGAAAACCTGTTCACACTTTAAATATTTCAAACAATAACTACAAAATATAAAATGTTTCTCGAAATTGGATTGCTTTCACATTCTGGATGTGAGTTATCTATACAAATGGATACTCTGAAGGCTTCTAGACCCACCTTAAAACTCAAATGGAGACATCAGGAAATCATTACACCTCAGGCTGTCCAATTCATCTTTCTTAGGAAGTCGCAATAATAATTATGAAGAGATGTGGTCCAAAACAGATGTAAGTACAATGGTTTTTTCCTTAGCCTCAGATTTTACACAATACTAGAATTTAACCTTTTCACTTCAACTGGCATAGAAATGCATCACAAATAATATTGTATAAAAAGAGAGCTTAAGATTAATAGAGTAATGTTTGTAAAAATATGAGGATTTTTATCCACGTTTTATGACTTTCGTTCATACAAACTTTCTAATTTACTGAAATTTTCTCATTAATTTCAAACCTACAACCTACTGATGTTTTCACTTATAAAATTACTTACATCAGTATTAATCAGGGTTAATTTGTGTATAATTGCAGTGTGCCCAACCTTAGCAGAATTTAGGTCCTCTTTGAGATATAGCAGCAATAATCAAAAACTTCATGAAACATAAGGGAATTTGCCAAAATATATATCAAAACCTTAAATTGCCTTATTTTCTTAGATATTGTATTTACAATTTTAAATGTTGAAAATATTTCCTTTGTTTTATGTTTAATGTTCAAATAATATAGCAAGACAAAATTATCCTTTCAAATTCATTAATGTAAATATAATATTGTCATTACCATTCAGTTCACGTTATTATAGGAAACACCTACAGCATTTCACAGCGAATCATAAAGTATAAAAAAACAGAGTAGGAACATGGATCTTGATTGTTCTTCCCTAGAACTGATTGGAACTTGTTCACTTCTTTCAAGTACTTGAAATCTTTAACACATATTTTAGAGGACCTGGGTATTTTTAACAGAAAACTAACTTTATCAAGTGTCACACTGTCAAACTCGGATACTTCAAAGCTGAAGGTATCAGAAAATAAAAATTGAATCAGTCACAATTTCGAATTAGAAAAGTTTTAATTTTTGTGTAGGGATGTCAAGGAATCATGCTAAAATTTCAAAGTATTTATGATCTCAAATTTAAAAAGGTTTGAAATAATCAAGTTCCACTGTACTCCCTTTCCACTATAAGAAGGCATCATTAACTCAGTTTAAATTTTTTATTGAACCTTGATCATTTTTCCTGTGTGCCCTTCAGATAGGTATATATATCTTTTGGCGAGATAATACCAAAAGCTTGACATTACATTTACCACAAGGGAAGAAAATATTTCTGTTTCGAGCAAAGTACATGGCAAAGATAAGGATAGAAGACTGCGTTGCAACTTTTCCTCCATTCTGCTGAGGATGAAAGGGATATTGCTGTTTATTTCTTACATGTTAGGAATTATTAGTATGAAGAGCTAATAATTTATGCATACTAATAATAATAATGACATATTTAAGTAGGTAATTGTTGTTACATAAAGATGAAATGCAGACAGAATATCAAAGCAAAGTGTCATTGTGGCAATGCTACAACAGTGCAAAACCCTTGGGTTGATCTCATAGAGAGGGAAGATGGATAGGAAATAAGGCCAGTTTCTTCTGGCAGCCTACTGGCTGATCCCAAGATTGGGTGGACAAAAGGGGGGTAAGAAAAACACGTGGGAGAGCCGTCTGAAGTCATTTCTTTCCTTAATACGACTGTAATTAATACCACTAAACATTTGGTTAACTTAGAAACCTGTAATAAAATAAGCACCATAGTCTGATGCATCCTTGCTGCACTGCAGATGTGCAGATATCTGTAGCAAAGTCAATAGAAGTCTAGAGGAGGATATGGAATGAGATGGGTAAGTCTTGTAGAAATCTGGTGGTCCTCTAGCATCAGATCAAACAAAGTTGAATACCTAGGTTCAATTCTCCTCTACAGAATACAAAAACTCGAAAGTTTGTACCTATTGAGTTACTGTGCGTTGTGGACTCATTCTAGGCATGTGCATATTGCTAACATAAAGCTACTAAGTACCATCAAAAAGTCGCTCCGCAGCAGTTGTGCAGGTGAGATTCCACTAAAAAACAGAATTCAGTTAGCAGTTAGCGTATGATTATAATGCACTGGTACAGTCATTTATGAAGTAACATAGAACTCACCTATTTACAGATGATTGTTGAAAATATTTATCAGAAAACACCTCGTTTGTTTACCATGAGTATTCGCTGATTTCATTCTATATCATATATTCATCGCAATTGAAAATGAGTTGAAATTATCACATGCCATAAACACATTACCAATCGAAAACACACTCATGTCAAGAGTTACATGGCCTACTATGAGTCTAAAAGGAAGATGGGGACGAATACCACCTGGTTGATGAAAAAACTGTAGCTGCAGAGACTTATTGACGGCACGTATATTTTGATCCGTATGTTATCTAATCCTCACTTTATTATTATTATTATTATTTTATTGTTATTTTATTGTTATTATTATTATTATCATTATTAGTATTATTATAATCAAGCACTGAATTTCTCAGGCAACGAATAGCCATAGCTTTTTAGCGAGGGTACTCAGGAAGCATCAGGGATACCTTACTGGAAAATTATTCCCTTGACAGTGTTTATCATCCTTAATCCACATCATATGAACTGTACTTAAGACTTAAATTTAATGTATTTTGTATCTGGAAATTAAATAAAAGCTAGTCATCAAGCAAAGCAAGTTCTTGTTAGTAAATTGAATGTTTTTTACAGATGGGTGACAACGAAAGTATTTGCTTTACTACTTCAAAGTCAAGCATTCCCCGAGAGCGTCGTGAGATGATACGGCCTCTTTCCCGAAAGGATATCTTCTATTCAGGGAGCGTCATGAACTTGCCAGAATACAAGTCACAGAAATCACTTGCTAGTTACCGTCAAAGTGTCATCTCTCTGCCCAAGTATGCACAGGATCGTGGCGACGTTATGGACATGGAGAAAGGAAGTGAGTGAAATACACACAATATTTCCATACACAAGCTTTAATATTTACATGGTGTCCGGCAAATCTTTTGTTTGCACTAACTGATTTTTGTTGGTTTCTATACGTTTCCAGTGCCAAAGGATACATTAATCTTAGATGGAGAAAAACTGTCAAAGAGAGTCTTAAAGTCATATGTTTAACGAAACTAAGGATAATCGAATTCTTTTCCCCATAAATGGGGGTTTTCCATAACTGGAAATAAACAAGAGAAAGTGCAAAATTTCAGAAAAGAGAAGTCCTCTTTTGTAAGAGTAGCCATTGTGATTCAGACTACAATCAATCAGTGATGATTTCATAAATGAAATTTTTATATTTTATTATAGAATTGGTAGTATCTTTTGCATTAAAGCTTAATTCAATAAGTGTGCTTCAATACAAATGCCAATGAAATATGACCTAAGAAAATGTAAGAAATAGAAAGCGGAAGTTAAGTTGTTCTAGATCAGTAATAATATCACTACACCAAATCTGTATACTGATACAATTAAATTTTACCTATTCCACACAAAGAAATTTCCTTTCCACTAATGAGATATTTAAAATTGAAAGAAAGTGGGTTCTTTCTTCCCATGTCTAACAAATTATAGCAGACTTGCTTCACCGGTTTAGAAACTTATTATTATAGGGTAAATATCTATGTAAATTCTCTGGAATACTAAAATCAAGGGCATCTGAGCAATCACAGATTTGCAATTAAATTTATGGCATTTGATTAAGTGTTCATTTTTGTTGTGAGCGTTTAGGTACTATGGACTTTAAAAAAGTGAACGGTTTGTCACTGAACATTTTATCAGTGGACCTTTCTTTCTGAATCATTTGATGACATTAGAATCACGTACAAATTGATTTTATTATTTCTTTCGTTTTTTTTGCTAAAAAGTCATACTTTTACATTTTCTCAAGATAATTTAGCTTGTTACTGCATCCCTCGTGCATTTATCAGTAATTTCAAAAGCACTACATTACCTTACTATTAATAATGGTCAACTTATAAACATTTATAGCTCCACTTACTCTCATTTTTATGGACTAGATTCAGGGAAAACCATCATCCCCATCCTCGGCTAATGGTTTTCCCTGAAACTAGTTCATAAAAATGAGTTGTAAGTGTAGCTATAAGTGCTTAATAATGATTCAATACTCTACTGTTTACATCATTTCCTTTTTTATGTGTCCCTACATTACCTGTTTACTTTATGTTATAAAATCTCCACTCCATTTCAGATGTGTAACTCTCAACAATCCAGATCTCAAAATTACTGTATTACTGAAGCATTAGATCCCTATCAACGTTCATACTAGTTTCTTCTAAAAAAATTATATTACAAGCTGTAAGGCTGTAAGGCTTCGAAATGGAAATTATGAGGGCTATTTTTTTTCAACCTCTGATGGGGCATAAAATGAAAACCACAATGAAAATCAAAACTGTTTTATTTGGAACATTTAGGTATACCTTCTAGCTACTTCTCTACATAGTTTTGCTCTAAATGAGATATTTGTCATATCGTGGTACCAACTTTCCAATATCCTCTTTATAGAAGCTGCTGCCAGCTTATTGAGAAGGGTCTTCATGGCATTTTGAAGTGTTTTGAAGTTCTTCATTGGTGTGGAAGCACTGTCCTCCCACATCTTTCTTCAGCTGCTGAAGAGTTTTTGAAATCCATTGTCACAGGGGATGAAACGTGGATCCATCAGAACAATCCAGAATCAAAAGAATAATCCAAACACTGGATGCACACAAATTTCCCGAACAAACCCAAGATCTGGGTTCCACACTAACGAAGAATTCAAAACACTTCATGAAGACCCTTCTCAATATGCTGGCAGCAAGTTTCTATGAAGAGGGTATTGGAAAGTTGGTACCATGCTGCGACAAATGTCTCAATCGGAGCGAAACTATGTAGAGAAGTAGCTACATGGTGTACCAAAATGTTCCAAATAAAACAGTTTTGATTTTCACTGTGGTTTTCATTTTATGTCCCATCGGAGGTTGAAAAAAAATAGCCCTCGTAATATCTCATAAAGATAGATTTTCCTTATGATCTTCCTTAAATTAAAAATTCTTTCAAACACTGAATACACAAAATGACCTGTTTAATAAATGTCACCTCCTTATAAGGTATAGCAGGAGTTTAAATAAAATATTGGTTTTACAGCTGACCTGTGCCCTTGCCTGAGCTTGCCTGAATCGTTCAAGTCAACCCTGGCTGCCATGATGGATGTGTCATTGCTCAAAGACCCAGTATTCATGCTCATAAGCATCAGCAACTTCTTCGGCATGATGGGGTTGTATGTGCCATTTGTGTACCTGGTTGATTCTGCCACTCTTACAGTAAGCATTATATCAACCTTAGAAGAATAATTCTTTCACACTGGCCCTGATAAAAGGTAGAGTCAGACTGAAAAATTCAACGCCATAGCCGGGAATTGAACCAGAATCTTTGGCTTTCCATGCTGCTGCTCTTACCAATTGAGCTACCATGGCAACTTCCAGGTACAACATTAAATTCTCCAACTGACTCACATCTCCTGGTATACCACCAGGCATTCTCAATATGAGATACCAACCCAGTGATTTACAAACTCGTAAGTGCTTTAAAACCCGGGCTTCATAGTAAATCACTAGTAGGTCACTGTATTTACTTTGAAGCCCAGGCCTTAAAGTACTTACAGGTTGTAAGTCGCCACTGGATTGTTATCTCATGTTGAGAATGACTGTTGGTACACCAAGATATGAGTCATTTGAAGAATTTAATATTGTACCAGCATGTAATTGCATTGGTAGCTCAATTAGTAGAGCAGCGGCATGGAAAGTCAAAGATCCTGGTCCAATTCCAGGCTATGGCATTGAATTTTTCAATCTGATTCTACCTTTCCATTTTATCAACCTTATTTTTTTAAATCTTTGTGCTTCCTCTAAATAGAGGCTGCCCACTGAACAAGACAAGTATAACATTTAAACAATAAGAAACATAAAACAATTAACAATAGATGTGTTTAGCAATGATTCTATACATGCTTCCTCAGAATATGACTGAATATTTCAGTCTATGCTGGATATCTAGTCTATGCTGAAGGTCTATGCTGAATGATATCTATGCTGAATATTTCAGCATAGATATCATTGTGCTAGTTCTTGTCAGTTTCGTACTTTACTGTAGGGTCGATTATCGGAATGTACTGCACCCAATTTTTCCAGTTTTAGAGGAAGTCATATCGCTTATTAAAAGAGATGTAGTTTCGAATAAGTTAAATTGAATTTTAGATAAACTTAGTACATAGATCATAGATCATTTTATCTTGATTTTGTCTTATAGACTACACACTTTATCTTGAGCTGAAAAATGTAGGGGTGAGGGGAACTGATATCGCATGCAGTATAAAAGACTGGCTTTTGCAGAAGGCAGTGAGATGAAATTGATGTCATTTCTGAAATGATTGCCAACTACTAGAAAATATAATGTGTGTAGTTTTATGCTGGTACAGAATAGAACTAACTGTAGTTCGTAGCAATTTCAACTCTTGCTACTAAACTAAAGATGTTTTAATGATGCAGATATCATAGCAACCGCCGGTGTGGTCTTGTGGTTAGCGTCGCTGACTACAGATCCGTCGGCCCGGGTTCGATTCCCGGTGCCTCCTCGGATTTTTCTGAGGTAGGGAGGTCTGGTAGGGGTGCACTCAGCCTCGTGATTCAAAATTGAGGAGCTACTTGATAGAGAAGTAGCGGCTCCGGTCAAGAAAACCACCATTAACGGCCGTGGGTGTCGGCATGCTGACCACATGCCCCCCATTCCTGCCATCTGCCTACGGGAGGTGACGCAGCGGTTGGTTGGTAGGCCAAGTTCCTCCAGGGATGTAGCGCCACGGAGTTTAGTTTAGATATCATAGCAAAATATATTGCTGGAGAAATGAATTAAGTAATATATTTCTTTAGACAATCTCTCTCCCAGTCTTCAGAATATAGAAAATTGGTTTAAAAGTCGTATCGTTGTACATGTACTTGAATACACATTTTCATATGCCTGAATTACCTAATACAATATCCCAAATTTCATTCACGAGAGTCTGCAGGTAATTAATACAACTTTGTAGTAAAACAATCAAAACTGACTTGTTCTTTTCTCCAATGACAGATTTAACTTAAAACACATTAAATTGATTTTCGTTCCATTTCATTTATTTGGTTTATTGTTTATTCGCTGATCTCCAACACTTCTTGGGTTAAAGAATCTTCACTTTTAATTTCATTGTCACTTATATCGACCATTTCACAACACCAGTACTATTCTTCTAATATCCCTGGATTTAATTCTGACATTTTCAGAATAATATGTTGTAAGCAGATAAAAAACCGGTAGTTCAAGAATACCGCTATAAATTTTTTTTTTGGGGGGGGGTGGTTATAGCAATACTGGTAACAGGCCGCAATCTTCATTTTTTCAAGCAAGGCCTACTTGATATGGACTCTTTTTAGTGTTTAGCTCAAGATAAAGTATGTGATCTTTACTAACTTTTCAGGAAGTTCATCATTAAACTCCAAGTCTGTATTTGCTACTTCCCAAAGGTTAAAACATTGATTATAATGTAGACATCTTGCAAATTTACCACATTGATTGTGATTTTTATCACGGAAGAGACTAATTTAATTATTTTTCTATACTTTATTTTCAAAATTATATCTCAAGTAAATTTAGATGCTAGAATAAACATGTAATAAATATGAAAATTCATCAGTAGCCTATTAACAAAATTTCTTTCAGTACAGGCACAGCCTCTGTTTATGAGCATGTGTTAATTTATGAAAAATAATTATTTTTATTATTTATATTTCAGGGCATTGATCCAAACTCTGCCTCTTTCCTGCTGTCAATAATTGGTATTACTAACACTGTGGGCAGAGTGGCTTGTGGCTATGTGGCAGACTTCCCATGGGTGGATGCACTACTGCTGAACAATGTTTGTCTTGTGATCAGCACTTTTGCTGTTGCAGCCACGCCGTTCTGTTCGTCCTACGCCAGCTTTATAGTCATGGCTGTTTTCTTTGGTCTTGCCATTTGTAAGTATATCTAGAAGATTAGTTTAAGCCAAGGGAAGGTAATTCAAGTCTGAAGGCAGTAGTCAAAGCATTTATTCTTTGCTCTCTTTTAATTACCATATGCAAAATGAAATAAATAATTAATACACTCTAACTGTCCCCACCTTAAAAACTAAATGTTGTGAATGACTTGAGATTTTCCTGGCATATGATCTGAATGTATTGTTTTCGGGTTATCAGCCAGGTGGGTATTTTAAAAGACTTTGACGTTTCAGAGGACCATACTTTCTTCATCTTCAGGGAATACTGAAGTTTCTAGTGGAACAAGTGTGCTGTTATTTATACTAGTGGACTATGGAGAATCAACCAATGAGGAAGCATAATGAAGTTTCGCCAAGTTGAGGGCTTCAACTAATCCAAGAAATTGGGCGCATTGACCATTCAGGATGCATCAGTCATTCTCAGGGCCAAATCTCTCTCTTCTGTCTCTTCTGTCCATTTGGAATGGATGCATCCATTACAAATAGAACTGATGTTAAACCTTCCACCTCTATTGAAATTTTCAGGCTCCAATTTAATCTCAATGGCTTCTCTGATTAACCTATCCCAATTGCCAGAAGATTTGGAAAGCACCTTTGTGTTGATGAAATTAATTCCAAGTCCTGAGTAGATGGTCTGCTTGGCTAACACTGACTTTTCAGGGTAAAACATTAACAGTACATCAGACTGTTGCAGGACGATACAAGGATACAAGGGAATTCTACAGAGGTGGGCTATTCTAATGACCAAGAAATCTGACCATATCAAAGTAATTGAAGTAAGCTAATATGAAGAAAACCATGCTGCCTAACATTAGACCTCAGTTTTATCAAAGCAAAATATGGTTAGCAAAGTAAAAAGAATGTTTATGCTTTATTAAAATATTTTGAAATTCCTGTTGATGGAAGTGATTTCAACTGGTTTATGGTAGTCTAGAAGACAAATATTTGACTGTATGTAGATATGAAGTTAAGATGTTCACTACAGTGTAGGCCATAGAATGGCTTCATTTAGTTGAATATTTATTTATTTTAAATACTTCCTACCACTGTAGGATGCCTAGAGACAAATTGTAACATACAACATATGTACCGGTAGTCTATAAATTATCTATAAATTGGTTGTAAAAATCTTACAAACATAGATTAGAACAGCATATTAGAGTTCTGAAATTGATATAGCAGAAATCACCAGAATCTTAAAGCATTATGTCAAGTTATAAACAGTGGTTCCTATAAATGTGGAGTGATCCCTTCAAAGCTAGAAGAACTATATTCTTCAGTTTCTGAAGGTCTAACTGGACGTTGTGCCTCGAGCTCAAATTAATATTTTTTCAGGTGGTATGGAATGGTAGGTTTATAAATTTGGCATTTCTCCTTTTCGACCTCTTCTGGTTGACAGCTATGTAGTTCGAATCTTATACTTGGGTCAAGGATGTACCCCTTAGAAGAATTTTCAGTATATACAAGTATGTCAATACGGTGATGGCTTCCGTTTGTGGCAACACCATGAACCTCCTCAAAGACTTTGAAACCTTTTTCTCATAGAACGTTTGCAATTTCACTTTGAATTCAATGATGCCTGGTGTTTCTCAGTAGCTCACCATACGGGCAGGATCCCAGGGCATGTGTCAACGTTCCTGTCTCTCTGGTGCATCACCAACAGAGGTTATCATCCAAAGATCTACCCGGTACTGATCACACTCTGGAGATGTTCCCTCTCATCTTCAATGTCTCTCTCCATTCACTTATAGAAAAACCCTTATGATCTCTAATCCAGCTATTGGCTGGAGTATATTCATCATACAACTCGACACCCTTTCCTTTTGTTGGTAATTTTTTCCAGTTTATTAACATGTTTAATATTAATGAATATAACAATGATTAATAATAAGCGGCTTATAACAGGAATTTCTTAAAATTATTTTATTATCATCTTTCCGTTGTGTATTCTTAATAAATTTAACAATAATGCAAATTGGTGGTGATGAATTAATTTAAAAATTTATTTTGTAATCATAAATGGACAAGCAATTGCAAACAATTTGTCATTTTCCTCTGGAACAAGAGCACAGCATGAATTCCTTGAAGTTTAGACTGATTTACGCGACCCTGGGGATGCATGTCATCACAACACAGCAGTTAGTTATACTGGTTTCAATGGATGGTGCAATACATTGCATGAAATTTTTAGCTACAGATGGCAGCCCAAGGCAGAGAAGAGGGAATTGATAGTGTCAGGTTGTAGACAACAGATGATGCTATGCACTGACATACTTTGAATCCCTCTCATTGAGAATTTCTTTGGTTTATTGGCATGTATGCATCAGTAGCACAGCCAGCAGTGATGTGCACGATAATCTTCCAAACAATCATTATGCACATTTTTTTTTAAATTGAAGTTAACACAGTGAAGTTCTAGGAGGTGATATACCCTAACTTTCTCTTTTAAGCAATAAAACATGTTTCACCCCTCACTTTAGTTGTTGCTTTTGATTTGTGAAGATCGCAGTGTTGACATGCAGTGATGGTTAGTGTAAAATGAACAGACAGGAGTTAGATATTTTGCTAAGCGGTGTTCACCACAGGTCAGTAAAATTAAAAAAAAAAACACTATGAGTATGAAATATTGGTTAGTGGAATCCAAAGGGTAAATGGAAACAATAAAAACTTTCTATTGATTAGGAAAATAGTTAATTGCAGGCTATTATGAGTAGTTGAATGATCCACAGTTACATATTATCTTGTATGTATGAATAAATAGCTTTTAATTCTGTTTTTTATAGTGTGTTATCTGATGTATGAATAAGAATCCTTCAATTATTTATTTCGGCTACTGTTATCAATCGGTTAATATTATCAGATTAGCTGTGTCCCGAAGTGATCACAATAAGCGGCGTGCACTGTATTGCTTTTTCTGTTTATATTGTGAATTGATGAATTATTCTAAAATTGACTATGACTTTTCATAGTTTATTATTTTGTTTAATAGCCACTTACAGATACACAAGGTTAATTTAAATAAGTAAATAAATTCAACCATTACAGTGGCTAAAGTGGATTGTTTTAACAAAACACTTTGATATTTCCAGCTGGATATATTTCCCTTACATCTATCATCTTGGTGGATCTTCTCGGACTTGATAAACTGACAAATGCATTTGGTTTGTTGATCCTGTTCCGTGGAGGTGCTGCAATCCTAGGATCACCTCTTGCAGGGGCTGTCTATGACTCAACGCACAGCTATGATATCCCTTTCTACATGGCAGGTGCATTTTTTGGTATATCTGCTATCACAAGTTTCATGGCTCCAGCTATGAAACGCTGTGTTAAACCAACAGAACTTCCACCAATCAACGATGCATTGACCCCTATTGATGAGGATGTTGAAGAGGAAAATGAAGAGGAGCGCAATGTCATTCCAGAGATAGTCGAAACCGCAGCATCTCCCATCAATCCTCCCAGCATGCAACCTCAAGAGATTAAGCAAATTGAGTCTGTTCTCTAAAACAAGAGAGGGTATGATATTTACTGGCTAGGGTTAACAGTGGTTTTTATCATCTGAATTAGAAAAATATATAATGTTCTGAAATTACAAAGGCCTACACAGTCCATAAATAATCACTGTCATAGTTTGTAAACACTCACGAGCAGTGCTTTTTTTGTGATGGCACACAACAGTATGTAGTACTGGCACTTTTTTTTTTAATATAAAATTTGGATATGACTTGGAATATTCCTATCACAATTCCTATAAAGTTATGGCCTACCGGTATATCTTAAAATCAAGCTTGTTCGTTGGCTTTGTTAGATTTCTACATACATAATAGCCTACACAAAAGCACATGATAGTCTGTGTAAATTGCCGTGGCTACTGGACTGCAAGAGAGTTTTGGGCTGGTTTTCCCAGCCCTCAGCAAACTGCTCCTGTGTGGTCAAGGCCATTCTAACGGTATAAGTATTGCACCATGTGCAGTTAATGCTAACGTAGTAACAAACAAGTAGTAAGTAGCTAACCACCATAGTTAATCAGGGGTTAATCATGTTTAAATTTAACTGCATTCGTTGCTTACATATAATTTGGAAAGAAAACTCTTGGTTTGTGTTGCAGAGGCAAGCAAATTCATAGTTGTTTAGTATGATTGTAGGAACAAGGGGTGTGCGTGGTTCACAAGTAGAGAAGTGAAGTGAGTAAAATAAGTAATTATTTTCTACAGGTGCGCAATAAAAGAATCCATGACTATGTTTTTGAAGTATCTTATTAACCTGCAAACATTGAATAAAATGAATCTGAAGAAAACGTCGCAAGTACTGGTAATTTTACTGCAATTCAGGGAAGAAACAATTCTGGCCATGATAAACCCGATTGTTGGACATTAACTCAGAAAAATTGGAGAAGTGTGGGAACTCTTGTGAGATTCAGTTAAAATGTTTCGGTGAGTGCCGCCACCTTTTTTGTTAGAAAAAAAGTATTGCTCATGAGTCACATAAACACATTTTTCTGAAATAAAATAAATACTAAGCCATTTTTTAAATAGGTGTTTATCTTATTCCAGAAAAATGTATAAAATGACAATTAAATGTTATGTATTTTCAAATTCAGAGGAATTAACCATTAAACTATATTACATCTAACCCTTTCAACCTTGAGTACAAAGTTATTAGTGTTTCATAAATCATATAGAAACAAACTGGTTTGTATTGAAAGACAGGATTGTTGCTGTCGCAATATGTAGACAAGCATTGGGAAAACAAGGCCATCATTATGCTACTGCTAAAGGACTAAAAATTAAAACTTGCAAAAGTGCTTAACTATGATAATGAATATTCTCAAAACAAAACAAAAATGTGAGAGTTAATTATCAAAAGTATTTCCGCATTAGCTAAGATTTTCTAATAACAAATAAATCAAAGTCACATTATAATACTGTATTGCAACTATGCCTATTGAAATTTAAATCATATGACTTGTGTTGGTAAATGTTAAGAAAGATATTATAAGAGCAGCTGACTACCATGCTATACTTCATTTGGGTAGAACCAAAATAAAAAAAACCCTTTTTGAAGGAAAAAATCGTGTATACAATTCAGATGGTGAAAAAGGAAATTACAGATAGAAAATAAAAGGTTTAAAATTACATAAGCATGATGTTTCTTGTTGCTGAAAGAAAACTGGCATTGATTTATTACTGAATGATATCAGTACTCATGAATAAAAATGAAGGCAGAACTATGTACAAATAAGCCATTAGCTAACTTCTGCCAGAATAAGAAGACATCATTCTTGATACTGGCATGTTTCAACAATTTCAAAATAGAATCTACTTATTCCAATTGTGTGTCTTAATCCTCCATTTTCTACGTAGAATAGAAGCATTTGTTGTGCATGTGTTTGATTTTAATGGAGGAGTGAAGGTTGTATGGGAAGGGTTTTTTACAATCCACAATATTTTTATAGTTTGCCAATATGATATTGTGGGCTCAAGACTGCAGATTGCCAGGATATTTAATCTTGAAAATCTATAAAAATACAAATTGTCCTTAAGGATGCTGTGATAAAGCTTCTCTTATTACTGTATAATTTTCAGTTGTGAAGATCCTCCTTGATTTTGCTGAAACAAGCCAAGTCATGATGATGATGTATAGATTATTTGGAAATATCCATTGAGGTGTTGACTAGAAAATGAGCACATAAGTTTATATTCTTTCCTGCATCTGACTGATTTAAATAATCTGCCGTACATTATTCTATGATCTCTGTGTTTTTCTCTTTCTAAATTAGTGTCTTGGAATGACAGGAAAGCAGTTTAAATGAATCCTTATACAGTTGACACTTAACTCTTAGATCTCATATAGTTTTTTAAAACAATATACAATAAAAGGAGTCTATTTCTTGTTGTTTTTAATTGTGTTTTAGACATTCAAGTTTTAACCTCCACAGTTAAGAAGCAGACTTTAAAAAATCACAAGAGGTTGAAAGAAGCAACAGAAAATAAAATTTGATTGAAAGAAGGCAGATGTCGATGTTAATGTTGCTTGGAATTTCAGGTTATGAATTTGATTTGATATTTAATTGAGCTTGAATGCTTCATGGTAATAATTTTAACTTGATTCAGTTTACTGCTTACTGTATTGTTGGGTAGACCTACATTTTTTTAAAGTCCTGTTCTGTCATGACAAGTAAAATGTAAAATTAAAAAGAAAATAACATAAAGAAGTGCAGGAGTGATAATTTATTACAGTATAATAAAACTTTATCAACCCCTCATATAAAAAGTTTCTAAGCTTATTACTGTCAATTAGGTCTCTGCTTTAGCTTTATGTACTTGTTTTTTAGCAACAGCCTCAATTATTTATGTCAATTATTGGATTCAGTTTATTTACTTGTTATTAAAAGTGAGGGTTAGCATGCATAATATATTAATTGAAGAGTGTTACAAATGCAACATGGATATGTTTTACTTTCCAAAAAAAAAAGGATTGTTAACTGTTTGGTACGAAAATTGTATTTCTGTGACAAGCTTATCTTCATCAGTAGTGAAAGGTTTATTCACAATGACATTACAGTGGTGGGAGAATATTTGTATTTGTTCTTAAGAAAGTATTAAATCAATTGAGATGATAAAGACATACTATATTACAAGGACATAAGTATTTCTTTTTCCTCAATGACTGTGATAAAAAGATTTAAATATGCAGAATATTTAAATACTTCATCATTGGAAAATGATGAATGTCTGATTTTCTTGTTTTTCAGTATCTGACTTGTGTGTGTTGAAGCATCGAGGGGAATAGTGGGGGTCTTTATTTTGTTATTGTATAGATTTTGGAGGGCACATATTCTTATTAAAAGTGAACGAAAAAGTAAATGTGCTTAGAGCCAAAAATAAAAGGCAGACTGATATAATTGTCAGGGTTCTAATATGAAAGATCGGAGTTACAATTATTAAGGAGTATGTGTGTGATCGTGTAGTATATACGTATAATGCGTGTGATTTTTTTTAAAGAAATATTTTTCATGAGTAGAATGTGAATGAATTTTTGGTGCTGTACGAATTTATAACACTATGGTTCTTGAAATTAACGAAGCATTTGATGCTAAAACTTCTGACTATTGCTTTTGAATATAATTCCAAGAACCAAAAGCATGTTAGATGAAATAATGTTTGTTGTATGTATAATGTTTATCTCATAATGTCTACCAAATTGATTTTTAAGTATTGTTATGGGAATTTATTTTTCCAATTTCATATTATAATTTCCAAATAATTTTAATTTTAAAAACCTTTGGATTGTATTTAAATTACTGAATTTTGTGTAAAAATTACCTGTTAATATCATGTTTTATATGTTTTTTGTAAGTTATACTTCATCCATTTTATACTTATAGTTTGCCATACTAGTATATTTGAATCATATAAAACTTAGCAATAGCAGAAAGAAAACGGAACAATTCAAAAGTGGTGGTATTGATTCATAAATAATTTACTCCGGTATTCCAATAATTAATAATCTTCATATGTGTTTAACATCAATTATATAGCTCATTGATAGCTCATTCGTAGTATTTAAAAATCTTTATACAGCTTTATATGATAATGTACATGATGCTATGTACACACAATGTAAAATAAAATTTGTCTAGATTTTTGAACAGCATGAGGCAGATTAAATACAATACGCCAAAATAAAGTGGCAGCAGTGTCATTTGTTATTCAGTGACATTGATGACCTTTGCCTATTTCAATCATCGCACTCTACATTAAATTGTGTGTTAAACGTGTCACGTTCACTTGAAGTATATAGCACTTTACGTAAATATTGCCAGATATTTGCAGTAAAATGGATAGACACCACCATTTCTCCTTAAGTGAGCTAATAAACAAGGAAGATTAATAGCCTACCGTACATTTTATGGTACATATGAAAAGATTGTTCCATATATCTTCTCTGAGATTTTCATGACTTAAATAACTGATCAAATGATTGCTTGTGGTTTTCTAATACACTCATAATCCATGGATTATTCTTCAGTAGTAATGCTATTTGCTAACTTATTAATAGCTTTCAATACCAATACAATAATGTAAGTATCAAAACATGTTAATATGAAGTGTTATTACAGTTTACATCAAGTTATAACATGTACAAACGTTCTGGAAAGAATACGTAAGGCTAGAAGTTTAGATACCTAAAAATTCCATACAAGAAGATAACAGGCTATGAAATGACATCATAAGCTGTGATACTCAAGTACTGTCATGTTCATACCAATTTCAAAAACTTTTATCAGAAAGACTGCATATTTTCTATTATCAGTATGCATTCTGTAATATTGTATTTGTTTTATTCGGTAACCATACCAAGTAGTGTTTTAATTCATATTTAATGACCTTAGATCCCACTATTATTTTAAACAACATTTCTATATTATAGACTTTAACGTAGATGTTAGATATTCAGACTTCTAGCCCTTGTAATGAGTTATTGTCATGATCTTCAATTAAGCCATTGAAGTAAAAATTTGAACAGGAAATGTTATTTTAGATTCATTGCAGTTAGAATTTAAGCTAAAGAATTATTGTAGTTATTTTCTGTTCTTTGCATTAGTCAATTCTTAAAATAATAGTATGGTATTGTACTTCAGTGTGAATGTACTTCTTTCAATAGACAAATCATTTTAATTTCTCAAAGATGGGAAGGACATAAAATCGGTCATAGTATAGGGATGGGACTTGTGACTGGACGTTCTGTAGCCTGTGATAAAGTTAAAATATTAAATAATGGAAGATTCATATAAATGGAAAATATACATTTTGTGAACTAGCTTGACAAAACTTAATGATTCCATCCCTAAGCAGACAAAATCAGAGGCATTAATATAATAGTGAGATGTACGAAAGTGTACAGTACGGTACTTAGAAATAATGCCATGAATTAATGCACCAATTACTTATATCAGGTTGCAGATTCTAATTGCAAAATATTATTTAAACAATAAGACGTAACAATTGAAATACAAATGAAGTCTATGAATTTTCACAAAATGTTAGACATATTAGAGTATATTTTAACTTAAGGAAGAATAATACCTAAAAAAGAGTTGTTGCACCACTAATATTACTAACGAAATTTCACATGGTAAGGGCCATGCAATCAATGTTTTTTATAATACAAGCCTGGAAGAGGTGTAATTACTAATGACATATTTCTTGCCACTTTGACATGGCTTTAATGATTAAAGTCCAACAAAATAACGACAAAAATATTATTGTGTACACTTGAGCACAAATGCCAGCATTTTCTTGTGTGGATTGCACATTAAGCTTCCCAGTCATTAATATGTGGTTTTTAACAACAAAACATTTTCAATGATGAGGATGACATTCATAAGCTTTATAATAGTCATAATGTGCGATTCCTGATCTCATGTAAAGAGGATTGACGATACTTACTAAATCGGTACTTCTAAAACATGGCAAATGCTCATTATTTTTATATGTATAATTATAGAAATCCATGTACATATATATATAAAAGTCATGAGCCACCCATCCCTAAACACACAGGTTAAGGGGTTTAATTAAATAATATTGTACTTAGCAGCAGTATGCACTAGGTTTGTCTCCATTTTAAAACAGATTCTGTAATATGTATTATTGTAATGTAGGACAGTTTGTAATTGAAGAGAGCAGGTCAAAACTAAAATGTTTTGTCTTATTGTATATAAAAGTGACAAGCTGTGTACAATTTTGATAGCTGCTCTTGCTAGAGTAATAAACATTACACAATATGAACTAATCGTTGATAAAATCAATGTTTTAGGAGCCGATTTAACAATATGACATAGTTTAATAAGGAAAATGCAACATAATTTTTGTGGAAATGATGTAGCCTATGAATTAAGAAAGAAAACTTGTTTGTTTGTACGTGGAAAGTATAGAATGATTGGGATGATATATTGTATGTACGGCTGCAATATTCCGTATGAAACAAATTCATATGTAAATATAACATTATACATTCATAAAGATATAAAATCATGATAGTGTTGTTTCTTCTTGTTATGAGGGGAGGATCGATCCTGATGATAATAATGTGCCTCAAAGGAGCTCGTAGTGATTGGTTAGGATGTCAAATGATACTAGATAATGGAATATGATTCACTTCTCAAGCACTAAGAAAACTAATATAAAAGTGTTAAAATCTAATAAAAACTCCATTATAATATGCTGGAATATACAAAATCAGCTGCAAAGATTGTGATAAGTGTTACATTGGCCAAACCAAAACAAATTTGAAAACACTAAGAAAGGAACACTTTGGAAATATTATAAACAAACAAACAGAAAAGTCAGCTTCAGCTACCCATTTCTGGGAAGAAGGCCATGAAATCAGGGATGAAATAATACTACTAAAACAAGTTCAAAAACCACTAAAGCTTATGGTATGGGAGAAAATATTTATTCAAAATAACCATTAAAAACTTCTAAACTTTGACCCCTCAGTGGGCATAAGGGAACATTGATCACCTTGACCCCTCAGTGGGCATAACAACAACAAGTTCAACAAGTTCATCCACTCGCTGCTAGATGGCCAGTCAGAATCAGCTGATGATGATGGGCATACCCTTTGAAATGGTTGTTCTGGGTAAATATACTTAATAGTGAAGTTAGTGTGCATATTTCCTTAAGCAGTCTTTCTACAGTTAATACTACCATATTTTTAAGCTTGTATCTATGAAATTTTATGTGTGGACATTTTCTCAAAATTTTATTACAGTACAATAAGAGTTCCCCCACACTTTCATGCATCAGAATTTGCAATACCCTTTTCCTTAAGGTAAACCATGTAGGGTCTTGGCCCGTCAGATAATGGATCAAACTTTGGAATAGATGTAGATGTCGTAATTAAGTCTTTCATGCACATTTCTAAAAATGACAAGGTCTAAATCCTGGGTGTTACTTTCCTCCCACCTGGTTGCCACATATCCAGGATCAACTTGACCCAGAATATTACTTCCATCTTTGTCATATAAGGAAATCCAGTGGTATGATCCCAACAACTGTAGTAAAGGCATTGGTCGTAGCACAGTTTATTTGATGTTCTTTAACTGATGGCCCCAAATGCCAACTCCATTCCCACAATTGATACCAGGATTGCCTCATGATTGAATTTTATTGCCTGTGGGGGAAGACTGAACCTGCTCATTCCAAGGTTGATAAATTAATTTATTAATTGATTTACTTTTGCACTTACTCATTCAATGTGGGGCATAAAAGTAAATTTCTTCTAAATCAATCCCTAGGTATCTTATTGTTCTGCTTCTCTGTATGCTTTTATCATTTAGTTTGAGCATTGGGTGACCTTCAAGTTTCCCCTTAAGCAAAGTATAAGCAATTGCCTTTGATGATGCTACTTCTGTACACCAGTTATCAAATATTGTTAAAGTTCTGTTTGTTCTACATTGTAAATATTCTAGTTCTCGTCTTGAATCTGCCTCAATCACCTGTAGTAAATTATCAGTGAAAGCCACCAGTCTAAGTAGGTCACTAGATTCTTCCAACCTAAAGAGTCCAGATTCCATTCCCATGTCTCAGAAAAAGGAACCTTGAACAGATCCCTCCAAGCACCTTTGGTAACTTTTTATAGTCCTTGAATGCTTGTCCTGGACAATCAAGGCCGGCCTCCAAAGGTTATCAATTGCCCCTAAGATATCCATGAATACTCTTCCTTGCAACCTCTAATGAACCTAACTGCTCAATCAATAGCATGTACAGTAGATCTCCTTGTTCTGAAGTCATACTGATGAGGATGCATTCCCCTTTACTGTCTTGTGTGTTTGTGGTCTAGTGTAAATATTTTCTTTAAATACTTTGCCTAAAAGATTGAGCAGACAGATGTGTCTGTAGAATTTTAGTAATAATGGATCTTTATCCTCCAGTTTAATGTACCGTAGTCTGTAGTTTGACCCAGCCCGTTAGGACTTCTCACTGGCAGCAGCTTGCATTCTCCCTGCTAGCCAAATGATCTGCTATCAGAAAGAAGTAGTAGTGTTTGAAAAGAATGCAATTCTTGTGTTTGTAATGGTGGAATTTTACATTGAAAAGTGCATTTTCAGTTTTAAAAATTTTAAAAATCATACGAAAGTTGTATTCGCAAAGTTCAAAGATGTTATCCTGAAAGTAAATGTGCCTCCAAACTAGTGTGTTATAACAGGCATAAAAACTGTTATCATGGCGACGAAATGGAACAGTTTTAAATAAGAAGAAATTGTGTCCTAAGAGAGCTCTGACTTAACAATATTTGTGCGAGAAATGAAGAGAGTCCCAAAACGTCTAGTCATCGTTTAGCTCAGGAAGTTGACATTTCACAAATATTGGTGTTAGAGAGACTTGAAAGTTTAAAGTTCCATCAAAGTAATATTTTTCCATTCTTGTGTCCGACTTTAGCGCTGTGTAACAAATAGTTGAATAAAAACACTTTCTTCAACGCACTTTATTTACCTTAGTAAACTTCTGGACGGCCGTTTCGCAGGTGGTGTTCCTGCATCATCAGCAGAGTGTCAACTCCTCTGCTGATGATGCAGGAACACCACCTGCGAAACGGCCGTCCAGAAGTTTACTAAGGTAAATAAAGTGCGTTGAAGAAAGTGTTTTTGTTCAACTACTTCAAATATTTTTCCGCCATTGTCAGATGTGTATAGATTAGAGCGGGGTAGCATTTTCAACATCTACTTTAGAAAGATGAGTGAAATGCTGAAATTCTTTTTTCATTTGGATATTCTTTTATTTGAAACCCCCCTATGTGCATGGTCCCCATATGCCCAATGATGGCCATATGCTATGCACAGTAGAAGTCCAGTCACTTCATCCTTTGCCTGAATCCAAAAATGCTATTTTCAAAACATTTCTATTTGTGTGTGTCTGTGAACAGCCTAGCTCAAGAACGAAAAATTGTATGAAATACAAAATTTTATTTGGGTAGGTACCTTCTGGGGATGAACACGAAGATTGGCAATGACTTTCTCTTACTTTTACTACCACTTTACATGAAGATAATTTAATGTTTCGTGATTTATCCAAAAATGGTTCTGACGATTTTGTTTAAATTTTGTATATGAGGTGCTTATACGAAGAGCTAAAACTTTTATTTGAAACATTTAGTTTTATAAGCCAGCCACTGTTAGTAAACTCAGTCTTGCCAGGCAAACAATAAAGCTTTGCATAAGGTTGAAACATCGCACTCCTTGCAATACGGCCTCTTATTTTACATCCAAATGTGAAGTGAGAAAGGTGTATTACCCATGCTTGGGATAAGGAAAGTTAAGTGCGTTACGTAAGATTTTCTTTTAAGTTGTTTATCCTTCGGGTACAGCGAGTACACACTATGCTTCAGGAATTCATTTTGAAACATGATAATCACTTTCTCTTCAGTTTTACAATCACTTTACATGAAGAGAATGTCATTTTGTCAATTTTTTTCTAAAACTGCTCTAACAGTTTTGTTTAAATTTCCTATACGAATTCCATAATATGCATAATGTTTTATATTTTATGGTACATTTGTGTAGAAGAAATTATATGTTTCACATCAGATTTTTTAACATGTTTTAAAATTTAGCAATATCTTCATTTTAGTCCTGCTAATTCCTCTGGAAGAAAGATTCAATTACTGCATACATTTTTTATCCCGATATTTCTTTACAAATTTAACTGTAACTTAATATATATATATATATATATAATATACTGTGGTGCTAAAGAAGAATGTTAAGAATACGATGGATTGACAGAGTCACCAATGAGGAAATGAGGAAATGAATCATTGAACCACTCATAATACAGCAACTATTTGTTTAAAAACCAGATTGATAACATTATTCGCGATTACATTAAGCGGCGTTCACTGTATTTGAATATGGGGGAAACAAAACTAATTAGCACATTGTGCGCATTTTCTCTTTATTATTTCATCTCTCGCGTTCTGTTACGTTGGTCACTGTTCCTGGACGTCAATCAAGCACTTCCTGTTCCTCAATATGGCGGAGATGTCAGTAGGTTTTTGCCATTTGTACTGTAAAAGAAAGTGTACTGTTTATGGCGTTCGGGGTGAACTCGTGAAGACACCATCCTCTCTCCCAAGAATAATAGGTAAATATATTTTAGGGAAAAAATAATATCCGTACTTTTGACTGTTTTAGAAGGTTCGGGATGTAATCTCGTGTTACAAAATGGGGGAGTTCTTGTCTTGATTGGAATTTAAGGTTAGATTGGAATAGCCTGTAAGTAACTGAGATTTGATAGTTATTTACAGATGAAAGTGTGCTACTATGGAGACTACGAAAGTGTAGAATCTGCAGGATGCTGACTTCATCTCAATCCGTGAGCCATAGCTGCGGAACCGGCTGTTGGAACCGGTAAGTAGGCTACAGATAATGGTCCAGATAAATAATTCTTTCAGTGTTCGGGTATACCATTCGGCAAAAGATAGATTTATGCTGCACCCCAGCCAAGCTCCGCCGTTTTGTTAGGTTAGGAACGTTTATGCTAGTTTAGGAGCAATATACTGAATAGCAAGAGGTTTATTATTCTGTGACGAAACCCTAAACCCCACCTTCCCAGGCGGGCCTCATTAGAGAGGAGCCTAGGGTGCAGCATAAAACTATTTTTTCCCAGTGTGAATGCCGGCATATGGTGAAGAAAATTGTGATTGGACGTTAGAGGTGTGACGTCACACCAGCTGAACACGTTTGATTCTGGGAAACAGGTTCACCAATACAACAAACCTCGCCTTCTGCAGAATTCAGAATGCCCTACTAAATTAATATCACCTTCATAACCTAACAGAACCTGTAGGCCTATTTGTACAAAGGTTCTAAATCCAAGTAAAATAGTGAAGAAGCAGACCCACAAAATTGAGATCGCCAGCAATCCCTCAACAACTAGTAATGACAGATGAAGAGACCAGCCTAATCGAGGAGTACCCACCTCTATTGGTGCCAGAAAGAAAGGCGATCCATGATGCCCAGGGTCAAGAAAGAAACGATG
This sequence comes from Ectobius pallidus, assembly GCA_964059195.1. NCBI lineage: Eukaryota > Metazoa > Arthropoda > Insecta > Blattodea > Ectobiidae > Ectobius > Ectobius pallidus. The sequence continues at coordinate 123,419,554 of CAXKWD010000005.1, forward strand.
AGGCAGAAAGGGAGGAGCCAGATCCCACACCATGGAGCCAAGTCTTGGCCAGGGGAAGGAGACCGCAGCAGAAAGCGACAAGACCTCCAGTAATCATCGGAACAAATTCAGACTGAGACAGGCTACAAGCAGCAGAGAAGATGGCGTGGCTATATATCGGAAGACTAAAACCAAGTACCACAACGGAAACGGTGACCAGGTTCCTGAATAGGAACGGAATAGAAGGAGAGATTGTGTGCGAGGAACTGAACAGCAAGAGAAACAATAGAGCGTTCAAGGTTGGAATTCCATTCGACAAACTGACAACTACAGAGAACCCAGGGTTTTGGCGTAATGGAGTACTGGTGAGAAGGTAGGCCTACAGGTTTTTTCGGAAAAGACAGGAAGGAGCATCCCTTGATTAGAAAGGAGCAGGAGTCAACAGTTAGCAGTAACAAAGAAGTAACGATTAGGACATCGCTATGGAATATAGAAGGACTCAGAAGCACATTAAAAGAAGTACCATATAGAATACTTGACCAGTATGATATAGTTTTACTGACTGAGACAATGATCACAAAATGGTCACAAAAGAATGGCTGTATCTGGTGATAGCCTATTAGCACAGTATAAGTATTAATACAGTAAAGAAACTGTGTGTTAAAAGTCCTATGACAACATGTTGACTGGACGACACTAGCGCTCCATGCGGAGATTGAGTAAAGCTACATTCTCATCATATGAAATGGCTTGGGAAAATACATAAACACATCGCAAAATATGTTATGTTAAAAGAGAAAAATTCAGAATATTTTTATTTAATGCAAATCTAATTCCTGTAGAAATCGATTGGCGTCTAATCCTTTCCTTAATCACAATATCAATAATGGTACAACCATTTTAATTATTAAAACAACTATACAAACTAATTCCCTCCTATTAAAGTTTAATCTTTCCCTATCAATCAAATCCCTTAATCCCTAATCCTTTCCTTAATCACAATATCAATAATGGTACAACCATTTTAATTATTAAAACAACTATACAAACTAATTCCCTCCTATTAAAGTTTAATCTTTCCCTATCAATCAAATCCCTTAATCCCTAATCCTTTCCTTAATCACAATATCAATAATGGTACAACCATTTTAATTATTAAAACAAATTCACCAGAAGAATACTTTATTACCCTATGATAGATAAGTATCACACTAGACCTCATTTTTTTTTTCTTATTAAAATGAGGTCTAGTGTGATACTTATACTTATCTATATTATTGAAAGAATTTATTTACTATAACTATTTTGAAATCTATAATAAATATTTAATATTAATATAATTAATTATTTTATCTTATTGTATTTAAATAATTATTTATAATATAATAAATCATTTATTGACATCTAATAAATAAACTTCCTACATTTAAGGAACATTTTTTATATAGTTTTTTTATCTCAAAAGATAAATACACCTTATATTGCTTATAGGCTAATACCTTAAATATAAATATATTATATTAATATAAATTTCGTTTCTTTGGATTAATATGTTTTATATTTTATATGTATCCATATATATATATATAATATCATATTACTTCCGGAAAATTTTGTCAAATTAGAACCATTTTTCAAAATCCATTACTTTTTCAAATGAATTAATTATAAACCATATAATAAATTTAATTTCTAAACCATCTTCCTTAGTCGGCACATTAAATGACAATGAAAAATGAAGTGATGTGCCTGAATCTAAAGGGTTATCGTGATAGGATAAATCATGTAATATTTACCATCACTATTACATTTAACAGAATTAAACTATTCCCCAAAATATCAAAAATTTTTGTGCGCCCTACACCAAAATGTATGATATTAGAAAAGTAAGCTAAATAAAGCTAATGGGTTCATACCCCATCTATAGAGCGTGAACTCTCTTCTCTAATGCCCAATAATTCCCCAAAAATCCTTTTTCTTTTAATACTCTTGCTAGGAGTATTTATTACAATCTCCTCCAATTCCTGATTAGGAGCTTGAATAGGCCTAGAAATTAATTTATTGTCATTTATTCCTATTATATCAAACAGAAATAATATCTTCACAACTGAAGCATCCCTTAAATATTTCCTAATTCAAGCATTTGCTTCAGTAAGATTATTATTCCTCATTTTGATAAAAGGATTTCTAGAAAACCTTTTCTCCCTAAATAATATTCACTTAACAAATATTATTCTGTCAGCTCCATTACTAATAAAAAAGGGGCCTCACCCTTTCACTGATGATTCCCAAGAGTTATAGAAGGATTGGAATGAAATAATTGCTTCATTTTAATAACGATTCAAAAAGTTGCCCCACTATCCCTTATTTCATATTCCTTAACTATAGATTTCTTCATATTCATTATCATCATTCTGTCTATCGCTACTGGTGCCATTGGTGGCTACAACCAAATTTCCATCCGAAAAATTCTTACTTACTCATCTATTAATCATATTGGTTGAATTTTGACTGCAATATCTATTGGAAATAATTATTGATGATTATATTTTTCAATTTATATTCTACTAACCTATACAATTATCTTAATCATTAAACCATTTCAAATCTCCACAATCAATCAAATTCAACCAATTATAAAAAATAAATCAATCATAAAATTTCTTATATTTTCCTCACTTCTCTCACTTGGTGGTTTACCTCCTTTCCTAGGCTTTCTCCCTAAATGAATTATTATTCAATCTTTAACATTAAATGAAGATTATTCATTAATCATCTTAATAGTTACTTTCTCATTAATTACACTATACTACTACTTACGTATTTCTTATACATCTCTACTAAAATTAAATTTAGAGTGTAATTGAAATACAATTAATCCTGAATATAATCATATTTACATAATAATTTTAGCTTCAACAACCTCACTGGTTGGGCTTTCTTTATGCACCTCTCTAATCAACATTTATTAATAGTTTGAAGACTTTAAGTTAAATAAACTGATATCCTTCAAAGCTATAAATAAAGAACCATTCTTTAAGTCTTAGTAATAATTTTACTCCTGTAGAATTGCATTCCACTATCATTCCATGAATATAAGACCTAGTAGGAGAGTTTAAACCTCCTAAATAAATTTACAATCTATCACCTTAACATCTCAGTCATCCTACTTTTGAAACGATGATTATTTTCAACCAATCACAAAGATATTGGCACATTATATTTCATTTTTGGTGCCTGATTAGGTATAGTAGGAACTTCCCTAAGTATGCTGATCCGAACCGAATTAAGTCAACCAGGTTCTTTAATTGGAGATGATCAAATCTATAATGTTATTGTCACAGCCCACGCATTCATTATAATTTTTTTTATAGTTATACCTATTCTAATTGGAGGCTTTGGTAATTGATTAGTACCTTTAATATTAGGTGCACCAGATATAGCTTTTCCACGAATAAATAATATAAGATTCTGACTACTACCACCATCCCTAACACTTCTTCTTATAAGAAGTTTAGTAGAAAGAGGGGCAGGAACAGGGTGAACAGTCTACCCCCCATTAGCCAGAGGTATTGCACATGCAGGAGCTTCTGTTGACTTAGCAATTTTCTCATTACACCTCGCCGGTGTATCCTCCATTCTAGGTGCAGTCAACTTTATTTCCACAATCATTAATATAAAACCAATTAATATGACATCAGAACAGATTCCTCTATTTGTATGATCTGTAGGTATTACCGCCCTATTATTATTATTATCTTTACCAGTATTAGCTGGTGCAATCACTATACTATTAACAGATCGTAATCTTAATACTTCTTTCATTGACCCCGCAGGAGGGGGGGACCCCATTTTATATCAACATTTATTTTGATTTTTCGGACACCCAGAAGTTTATATTTTAATTCTCCCTGGATTCGGAATAATTTCTCATATTATTTGTCACGAAAGTGGGAAAAAAGAAGCATTTGGAAATTTAGGTATAATCTTTGCTATATTAGCAATATTTGATTTGCATTCAAAAGGTATTGAGTATTCAATTCATCTTTAATATGAAGCAAATAATTGCAATTAGTTTCGACCTAATCTTTGATATTAAATTATCCTTATTTTAACTGAAACCAAAATAGAGGTATATTACTGTTAATAATATAATTGAATTTTCATTCCAGTTAAGGAAATATGAAGCTCAAATGAAAGCTGCTAACTTATCATTTTAACGGTTAAAATCCGTTTATATTTCTAATTTATATAGTTTAAATAAAACATTACATTTTCACTGTAAAAATAAAAATATTTTTTTTATAAATACTTAAAAACATTTATATTATCTCAACATCTTCAGTGTTGTGCTTTACATCTTAAGCTATTCAAGTTTAATACAACAAAATTATAAAAATAACAATAAATCATATAACAAAAAATATCATAAAAGTTTTTAAATTATTATATTGATACCACTGACTTATTTTTCCGAATAAAGTAAATATATAAAATATACCTTGCCCACCAAAATATTCTCTCCAACCAGAATCAAAAATCTTAAACGATTTATAACCAATTAATAAGGGATAATAAGATACCCCATATGTAAAAATATAAGGCATAAATCATATAGACCCTAAAACATTCCCAAGATAATAAAATTTTTTTATTAACAAGAATAACCCGATCTTATACTTTGAAAGATCATAACCCATTCATCCACCAATTACTCTTACAATAATTACTATAATCTTTATTGAAACTGGTAGACAAATAAAAATAGGAGTAGGAAATATAATTCATCTTAAAATTGAACCTCCCAAAACTACCATAACTAATAGACCAATTATTCTCCTCATTATATTATAGTGTTCCTCACCCATAAATGAAAAAGATCTTAAATTAAATTCACCGCATAAGGTATAATAAAATAAACGAAATCTATAACATACAGTCAACCCAGTAGAAAAATAAAATAAAAAAAATCCAAAAACATTTATATTATTTAAAGAAACCGTTTCCAAAATTATATCCCTCGAATAAAATCCAGCTAAAAAAGGCATCCCACATAAAGCAAAATTAGATACTATTAAACAAGAAGATATTAATGGTATTTGAAAACTTAATCCTCCTATAAATCGAATATCCTGAGAGTCCTTTACCGAATGAATAATAACTCCCGCACATATAAATAATAATGCCTTAAATAAAGCATGAGTCAACAAATGAAAAAAAGCTAACTTCAAATAACCTAAAGCCAAAATACTAATTATTAAACCTAACTGACTTAAAGTCGATAAAGCAATAATTTTCTTTAAGTCAAATTCAAAATTAGCTCCCAGACCTGCTATAAATATTGTCAAACCAGCAACCAATAGTAATAAAGTATTTAGCCAACTATTAAATCCTACACTAAAACGAATTAATAAATAAACCCCTGCCGTAACTAAAGTAGAAGAATGAACTAAGGCAGATACAGGGGTAGGAGCTGCTATAGCAGCTGGTAATCATGAAGAAAAAGGAATCTGAGCTCTCCTAGTTATAGCAGCAATTATAATTAAAACTAAAATAATTTCCATTTCCACACTATATTTTAAACACTCCAAATAAAAAATATAATTTCATCTCCCAAAATTTAATATTCATGCAATAACTATTAATAAAGCAACATCACCAACACGATTAGATAAAGCAGTTAATATTCCTGCATTATATGACTTCACATTCTGATAATAAATTACTAAACAATAAGATACTAATCCTAATCCATCCCACCCCAGTAAAATTCTAATTATATTAGGACTGATAATTATAAATATTATAGATATTACAAATAATAATACCAAAAAAATAAATCGATTAATATTCACATCCCCATACATGTAGTCCTCACTATAATAAATTACTAAAGCAGAAATAAATAAAACAAATCCCATAAATATTAAAGATATATAATCAAATAATAATGTTATTACTACACAACTAGAATTTAATATAATAATTTCCCATTCAACAAAATAAATTAAATCATTTAAAGCAAAGTAAATTCCAACAACCACATTAACTATTCTAATACAAAATAAAAAAATAAATCTAATAAAACAAACCGACATATATTTCACAACTTAGAATACATTATATATTTTTGATACCACAAACCAATGTTTTATTTTAAACTATCTAAATAGATTATATTCACAAAATAAAGTCCCCCCTCAAAATTAATAAATTTAAAGGAAACCAATGCAAAAATAATAATAAATATTCACGCACAAATCCCAACGAACAAGAAAAAATACCAGAATAATTAATTCCATGTTGACTATAAGAAAATAAATATAAAGTATAAGCAGCACTAAAAAAAGATAATATAATTAACATAATTATAGTTAGTCAAGATCAGCCAATCAATCTATTTATTAAATCAATTTCACCCATCAAATTTAAAGAAGGGGGGGCCGCTATATTACAAGATCTTAATAAAAATCATCATATTGCCATTCTTGGTATAAAAACCATTAAACCCTTATTAACTACTAATCTACGACTACCAAATCGCTCATACGTAATATTTGCTAAACAAAATAAACCAGAAGAACATAAACCATGAGCGATTATTAAAATATAAGAACCACAAACACCTCAATATATTAAAGTTATTAAACCACCAATAACAATTCCTATATGAGCTACAGAAGAGTAAGCAATCAATGCCCTCAAATCAGTTTGCCGTAAACAGATTAATCTAACTAATACCCCTCCAACTAAGCTAATAGAAATTCATAAATAATTTATTTTCATTCCCACATACAATAATATATTAAATACACGTAATAAACCATATCCACCTAATTTTAATAATACACCTGCTAAAATCATTGATCCAGAAATTGGAGCTTCTACATGAGCTTTAGGTAATCACAAATGTACTATAAATATAGGTATTTTAACCAAAAAAGCCATAATTATCCCTAAATATAATAAATTATTATTTAAAAAAAAAATTACCTAATAAAGAAAATCTTAAAACTTCATCACCATAAATACAAAAAATACTCACCAGTATCGGCAATGACGCTAATAAAGTATAAAATAATAAATAAATTCCAGCTTGTAATCGTTCAGGCTGATACCCTCACCCCAAAATTAAAAATAAAGTAGGAACTAAACTACCTTCAAAAAACAAATAATAAGAAAATAATCCTATACTCCCAAAAGCACAATATAATATTATCAATAACATCACAACAATAAATAAAAAAAATGGGTAAAAGTAATTCAAATAAAAAGTAGACTCTCTAGCTATAATTATCAACACACAAATCCAAATTCTCAATAAAATTAAACCATATGATATATTATCACACCCAAATATGTAACTAATGTTACCTCAAGTATATAAATAAGAAAATATAAATAAAAATATAAAAGACAGTAAAAATATTAATGATTGTACCAATCACCAAAAATTTTTATATAAACAAAGAGGAATCATAAAACCAAGAAATATTAAAAATTTTAACATTGTAACATGTTATATCTTTGAAAATAATCATTTCCATATCTACGAATTATAGAAACTAAAATAGATAAACCCAAAACTCCTTCACAAACAGAAAAGGTTAAAAATACTATTCCAAAAAATAATTCATAACTATATATATTTAAATATATAAAAATAACAAGATATACTAATAAAACAATAAATTCTAAACTCAACAAAGTTATCAATAAATGTTTTCGATTAGAAGAAAATACCCAAATACCACAAAAAAAAAACTGAATACAAATAAATCATCATTAGTTTTAATAATTTAAATAAAATATTGGTCTTGTAAACCAAAATTAAGATAACATCTTTTAAAACTTCAGGAGTAAAACTTTTGTTCCTTCTTTAATCCCCAAAATTAATATTTTTATAAAGTAACTCCTGATATGAACATACTAATTAGAATTAATATAATTACCAGACTAATATTCACCAAAATAAAACATCCACTCGCTATAGGATTAATATTATTAATTCAAACAATCCTAATCTCTTTAATTAGAGGAATATTATCAAAAAATTTTTGATTTTCATACATTCTCTTCTTAATTTTTCTTGGTGGAATATTAATTTTATTTATTTATATAATTAGATTAGCTTCCAATGAAATATTTACTATATCAACAAAAATAATTATAATAATTATTATTCTTACCCCAATTTTGATACTCCTAACAAAAAATTTCTGATTAGAATTCAATATTCATAATCAAGAGTCAATCAACTTTATATTAAATAATAATAATACTCCTTACATAACAACCAAATTATATAACCAACCAATCAACTTAATCACTATTATACTTGCATCATACTTATTTCTAACATTAATTGTTGTAGTAAAAATTACAAACATCTTTAAAGGACCTTTACGAAAAAACTACTAATGAATAAATCATTACGAACAAATCACCCTTTATTAAAAATTATTAATAATGCTTTAATTGATCTTCCTACACCCACTAATATTAATGCCTGATGAAATTTTGGATCACTATTAGGCCTTTGCTTAATAATTCAAATTCTATCAGGAATTTTTCTAGCCATACATTATTGCCCTAATATTGATCTAGCCTTCACTAGAGTTAATCACATTTGCCGTGATGTAAATTATGGGTGACTCTTACGAACACTTCATGCCAACGGCGCATCAATATTCTTTATTTGTATTTATATACATATTGGACGAGGCATATATTATGGATCATATAAATACCTATATACATGATTTATTGGTGTTCTAATTCTATTCCTTACTATAGCTACAGCTTTCATAGGATATGTTTTACCATGAGGACAAATATCATTTTGAGGGGCCACAGTTATCACAAATCTATTATCAGCTTACAGGTACAGAGCTTGTCCAATGAGTATGAGGGGGATTTGCAGTAGACAACGCAACTTTAAACCGATTTTTCACCTTTCATTTTATTCTACCATTTATTATTACAGCAATAGTAATAATTCACTTACTCTTCTTACATCAAACCAGTTCAAATAATCCATTAGGGTTAAATAGAAACATCGACAAAATCCCATTTCACCCATATTTTACAATTAAAGACTTAATAGGATTTATTATCTTAATCATATTATTAATTATTCTTACACTAAAAGAACCTTATATTCTAGGAGACCCTGACAATTTCATTCCAGCAAACCCCCTAGTAACCCCAATCCACATCCAACCTGAATGATATTTCTTATTTGCTTATGCAATCTTACGCTCCATTCCAAATAAACTAGGGGGAGTAATTGCTTTAATTATATCAATTGCCATCCTATTTATTTTACCTTTACACAAATCTAATTTCCGCAGAATACAATTTTATCCACTTAACCAATTTATACTCTGAATAATAGTAAGAATTGTTATTTTACTAACATGAATCGGAGCACGACCAGTAGAAGATCCATACATTATCACTGGACAAATTTTAACCATTATATACTTCATATACTATATTATAATACCAATTATTACAAAACTATGAGACAACTTAATTAAATAGTTAAATACTTTATTGAAAGTCTTATATTTTGAAAATATAAATTAAGAGGTTAGATTCCTCTATTAACTTATACTCATTACAATTCACTAAACAAAAAAAGAAAGAAACAAAACCTTCAATCCCAAAAAAAACAATAAATAATTTAAAGATAAAGGTAAAAATCCCCTCCATGACAAATTTATCAATTTGTCATAACGAAAACGTGGTAAAGTACCCCGCACCCAAATAAACATAAATGAAATAAAAACCATCTTAACATAAAAAAATAATGAATTTACATCACCACCTATAAATATAATTGCAACCAACATTCTCATAAATAAAATTCTAGCATATTCAGCCAAAAAAATTAACGCAAAACCCCCACTACTATATTCCACGTTAAATCCAGACACCAATTCAGATTCACCTTCAGCAAAATCAAAAGGAGTACGATTTGTCTCCGCCAAACAAGAAACAAATCAAATCATTGCCAACGGCAATACTATTCAAATCAACCAAATTACATTCTGATAATCATAAAATAATATTAAATTATAACCTCCGATTAAAAAAACAAAAGAAAGTAAAATTAAAGCTAATCTTACCTCATAAGAAATAGTTTGAGCTACAGCACGTAACCCACCTAATAAAGAATAATTAGAATTTGATGATCAACCAGCAATCATAACTGTATAAACACCTAAGCTGGTGCAACCTAAAAAAAATAATAATCCTAACTCAAAAGAAATTATACCCTCCAAATAAGGAATTACTATTCAAATAATTAATGATAAAAACAAACTAAAAACAGGAGAAAAATAATAAGAAAGATAATTTGATATTAAAGGATATGTTTGTTCCTTAGTAAATAGTTTAATAGCATCACTAAAAGGCTGAAAAATCCCAACAAATCCCACCTTATTTGGTCCCTTGCGAAAATGAACATATCCTAAAACCCTTCGCTCTAACAATGTTAAAAAAGCCACTCCTACTATTACACAAATCAATAAAATAATAACAACGATCAACAAATTTATTACCTCAATTAACAATACTACTTATAGATACAACACAATCTACATTAATAGATTCTAAATCCATTGCACTTCTCTGCCAAAATAGCCACTTAATATTAAACTTTTAACATAAATTATTTATATTATCTGGTCCTTTCGTACTAAAATAATTTACCTAATTATAGATAGAAACCAACCTGGCTCACGCCGATTTGAACTCAGATCATGTAAGATTTTAAAGGTCGAACAGACCTAATTTAATAAACTTCTTCACCTATAATTTATCTTAATCCAACATCGAGGTCGCAAACCTTTTTATCGATATGAACTCTCAAAAAAGATTACGCTGTTATCCCTAAGGTAACTTATTCTTATAATCACTAAAAAAGGATCAACTATATATAAATCAATATACACCAATAAAAAAAGTTAATCTTATCTTTTCATCGCCCCAACAAAATAATAAATAATATTATATAATAATCCACATACAATACATCAATTATTATAAAGATCTATAGGGTCTTCTCGTCCCATAAAAAAACTTAAGCTTTCTTACTTAATAATTAAATTCAAAAAATTATTACAATACAGAATATATTTCGTCCAGCCCTTCATTTCAGCCTCCAATTAAAAGACTAATGACTATGCTACCTTTGTACGGTCAAAATACCACAGCCCTTCATTACTACAGTGGGTCTTCTATACCTCATAAATTATTCAAGAAGAGATGTTTTTGTTAAACAAGCGAACATAATTTTTGCCTAATTCATAATAACAAATTTTCATTCCAGTTAAGATATAAATAAAAATATACTAATTTCATCATAATTACAACAAATCTAACACATTAATTCAATCATTTTAATAACTCATTAAAACATTATATAAATTTACATAACAACAAAAATAAAATTTTAACATCCTCTAATTAATAATCACCTTTAAATCCATAATCCTATCAATACAAATAAATTTTTAATAATTTATTATCAAAGCTTATCCCTCACAATATTCACTACAATTCAAATAATACACTTTAAAATAATTAATTATAAACAATAGTGTAAATTAAATTTATTTCTTAAAAAACCAGATATATTTAAGAACGAATTACACTTCACAACTAACATACTATTAATAATATTTTTAACACAATAACTATAATAACATATTAACTCTCCTAAAATCGAGAATATTATATTAAATAATATCCTTTAAATAAACCCTGATACACAAGGTACATAAAACAAATACCATTTCTAAAAATCTTTAAACTATTTCACAATTCCATCACTGCACTAATATAATATCATATTAACAATTAAATCTTTAATAAATACACCAACAATAAAATATTTTATTCAAAAATCAACTTAACAATAAATTTAACATAATGTATTAATAATCAAGTTATACTGAATTGCACAGTAATAATCCCAATGTAAACGAAACTTTTTACTAACAAATTAACTTGATCAAACTAATTACACCTTCCGGTACAATTACTATGTTACGACTTATCTCATTTTAAATAAATGAGAGTGACGGGCGATGTGTACATATTCCAGAGCAATATCACATTAACAATCTTCATAATATTACAATTAAATCCACCTTCATAACTATGTTACAATAAATTAATCCATAATACTAAATTCATATTGTAATCCATTTCCACTTTACCATAAACTGCACCTTGATCTGAAATTTTATATAATAATATCTTCAGAAAATTCCCAACTCTAAAAAGATTCTCAACAACAACGATATACAAATTAAAGGTTAAGTAAGGTCCAACGCGGATTATCAATCACGGAACAGATTCCTCTAACCAGACTAAAATACCGCCAAATTCTTTAAGTTTCAAGATCATATCTACTACTACTCAAGTTTAATTAATTTAAATTTCAAATAATAGGGTATCTAATCCTAGTTTAAATTTAAAATTTCATAGCCTCATTAATGCATTAATAAACATAAATAAAAATTAAATATTTCACCTTACAATAACTACTTTATATTCACAATCCTTTACCACCAACTATTTTAACTAACTATATTTATTTACATTGTGCATTTACATTTTACAATGTGCCGACTAAGGAAGATGGTTTAGAAATTAAATTTATTTTATGGTTTATAATTAATTCATTTGAAAAAGTAATGGATTTTGAAAAATGGTTCTAATTTGACAAAATTTTCCGGAAGTAATATGATATTATATATATATATATATGGATACATATAAAATATAAAACATATTAATCCAAAGAAACGAAATTTATATTAATATAATATATTTATATTTAAGGTATTAGCCTATAAGCAATATAAGGTGTATTTATCTTTTGAGATAAAAAAACTATATAAAAAATTTTCCTTAAATGTAGGAAGTTTATTTATTAGATGTCAATAAATGATTTATTATATTATAAATAATTATTTAAATACAATAAGATAAAATAATTAATTATATTAATATTAAATATTTATTATAGATTTCAAAATAGTTATAGTAAATAAATTCTTTCAATAATATAGATAAGTATAAGTATCACACTAGACCTCATTTTAATAAGAAAAAAAAAATGAGGTCTAGTGTGATACTTATACTTATCTATCATAGGGTAATAAAGTATTCTTCTGGTGAATTTGTTTTAATAATTAAAATGGTTGTACCATTATTGATATTGTGATTAAGGAAAGGATTAGGGATTAAGGGATTTGATTGATAGGGAAAGATTAAACTTTAATAGGAGGGAATTAGTTTGTATAGTTGTTTTAATAATTAAAATGGTTGTACCATTATTGATATTGTGATTAAGGAAAGGATTAGGGATTAAGGGATTTGATTGATAGGGAAAGATTAAACTTTAATAGGAGGGAATTAGTTTGTATAGTTGTTTTAATAATTAAAATGGTTGTACCATTATTGATATTGTGATTAAGGAAAGGATTAGGGATTAAGGGATTTGATTGATAGGGAAAGATTAAACTTTAATAGGAGGGAATTAGTTTGTATAGTTGTTTTAATAATTAAAATGGTTGTACCATTATTGATATTGTGATTAATATCAATATCGTCGCAAATCCACAATGGCAGTTTCATTTGTCAGCATTATTATATCGCCATTGGCAGGCCAATGGCGATCCACAGACGCCAGATGTCGCGCAAACTCGCACCACACCAGAGATTCGAGGATTAGCGGGTAGAAAGCATGAGCGTCGCGATCATACGTTAGAGAGAGAGAAGTGCAGGGATTTGCCACTAGATGTCACAAGATATAGGTTTTCAGTTCATAACAGCAGACTACAACTGAGTGATAAATTTTGAGTTCCAAATATCAGCTCATCATATAGCCTAATTGCAATCATAACTGATTAAACAAAAACATACTGGCACTTTGTTACATCAGTTTACCTGATTTTATTCTGTTTGAAGTAGGTTCTGCTTCATGCCACATTTATTAAAGTGGCGCTTTTTCCTCCCCTAACTAATGAGTTTTCACAAGATGATGTTGATGGTTGTCTATGATTAATGACACTGATAACACTAGTCAACTTTTTTTCTGCATCTGGTTTGTAAATGGGTGGATTTGCCTAATTTTGGGGTGCTGAATTCACTGGTGAAATCAGTTTTTTTCTCTATCACATCACATTTCCTAGATACACAGCAGAATCAAAAACAGTACTGGGTGAACATTGACAGAATTAAAACAAACAAGAAATACATATATTCAGAACTTTTGAACTAAATACAATTTCATATTTATGTATGGACATGATGACAATAGAAGGACTAAATTAGTTCACAACATATTTTCAACTCCTTCTTTGGTCTTCAAAAAATATGACAACGATGCTCTTCTTTTGTTTGCCGTTTCATCACTCTCCCTTTAAAAAAGAAAATAGTAACCCATCATCAAAGGGTTCCAGTGATCTTGATAACGATGTATCATCATACGGTGTTTCTTGGTGAAAGCATTCACCCTGCTCATCGCCGACGGTTCCCAAATTACAGTAGTCGTCCTGAAAACTCCAAGGGTGGCCGAGTGTGTGAAAATGCCGGGTTATCGGGAAAGGTTTTAAAAAAGTATGAGTGTTTCCTCAGAAAATACAGTACTTGTTTGTATTGGTTGCTTGAGAACACATAAGGCATAAAGCTGTCTATAATGAAAATTAACTAGCCGACTTTGCAAAAACTGGCTACATTTTTGTAAAGAAATGAGTAATATCCTGTTGTTTTTCACTCTGCGTTTTGCCCTGCCAGGGTGTGGTCGAGTTATCCGGACTGCCAGGTTATCGAGTGCCGAGTTTTCGGGACTCTACTGTATCGGGAAAGAAATAAGGTGGGAATGTAAAAAGTTAATTTTAAACGACGTTCTACACTTCATGTTCTTGTAGCTGTCTAACAGATCATTCACAATGGAAGCATAATTATCATCTCTTCTGTTGCCCAAAAAGCCATTCACGAGTCGCCATTTTGAATAAACTGCTCTACGGCATAAACGCGGTGCAATCCTGACCAAGCCATGGTCTAAACTAAAACGGCACCTAAGTTGCTTTTCGGCAATATTCATCCCGCCCACCACATAGATATCTATCTCCCAAATCGAGGCGTTCTTTCTGCCGCACCCTGTATTTCTCATGGAGTAGCTATGAATTGTAGAACAAACTATCAATGTTTTTCTTGATACAGTGAAACTTCCCTTAAAATTCCCCTGCAAAATAACATTGGCCCTTATGATAAAATTCTTCCAAATAGCAGACATTCTCAAAAACAGACACGGACACTGAAATGTATCCCCCAAAAACAATTAAAACTTCCAAATAACGGACAGCATGAAAGAAAATGACTCTTGTAAATTAAACTGAATTCTAACGGAAACAAAGATATCCAAAATTCACACTAAACAATCAACAATTCTAGATTTCTTTGGGTAATGTGAAGTGGTAGTGACAGGTGTCCGGAATAAATTGAATTTTCCTTAAAATGCATGTACTGTATTGTTGTACAAACTTTTTCTACAACTGAAGTTTAGTTTTGATACTACTGTATACATAGACCTTTTTGTATAAATTTTCTTGACCGCAAACAATCTCACAAACTCACTGTCTGCTGTACTGTACTGTAAACTGTAGTGTTGAATAAGATTTTTTTGTTGTATCAATGATTTTCTAAATAGCGGACACTTCTTAATAACGGACATTTAATTTTCCCCGGCTGTGTCCGCTATTGGGAAGTTTCACATTGATATTAGAGTCAGAATTCTCAGTTTTATAAATAAAGGCCTACAATGTGCTCTAAAAGACAAACCACACATAATTCTGGTCGCCTTCTTCTGAAAAATAAACAGCTCTTTGTTGAAGTATGGTTGCCCCACAATAGGGTTGTGTAGCATGTTGATGCCTTACATATACATTAACAGTCTGACGTTATGCAGGATAAAATTGCATCCTTTCGTCCGTAGGAGCATTTTTATGAGATAAACAATCGTGAATGGTGTACCGTATTTACTCGTCTATAGCACCCCCTCACCTATAATACCCCCCCAATTTTCGACAACGCCCAAAAAAAAAAAATCAGAAAATCTTTTAAAGTGATCGGCAACTGCAACATTCCTGTTAACGGTAAAACCCACGCTTCCCTGCCACCTGTGTGTTGGCCTTAGTTACTCTCACCTCCCCCATAGATTTCCCCATAGGTTTCTGAGTTCAACTTCCACCGTATGCGTGTATTGTGTTGTTGCCCGAGAGTTAAGTAAGCACGTGAAAAATGAGTTGGAGAGCAAGTTTTACGGCATCCTTCAAGTTGAGTGTGTTAGAATATGCAGCCATGTATGATATCTTATTGGCGTAAACAGAAAGACAAATTATCAGGAGCAAAGAAAATGTTGAAATCATTCCGTGGTGTGAAGAAAGGGAGATATGAAATTTAGGCAGTTGCTGCCCAGTTGGATTACAGCATTGCAATGCTGAGTTAACCTTGAACACCACGCGGGCACGCGCAGCGTTTAGTCACGTGACCCAGTCAGCTGCGGTAATGCAGGAGGGAGCTATACCAAACTGTTTAAAACTTTAAAGTTAAATTGACGTGATAATTTAACTTTTTGCAAATAAAAAAAATGGATTTAAACTATTTTGCGTGTTGATTTAAAGACGCTAAATGTGTCTTTTTCCTGTTTTTAAAGCATGACAACCCAACCTATGTCATGTGAAAATTTTCACCTATTATACCCTCCCCTATTTTAGAAGTTGAAAATTGTGAAAAAAGGGGGGTGTTATAGGTGAATAAATACGGTATATCAAATGAATTGGTAAACATAATTGGTCAATATTAAACACGTGGCATATGAATGGAATATTTGTCATGTAATTTTTTATTTTTTTTATTTATTTAATAATAATAATAATAATGAACATTACATGTAGAAAACCCAATTACAATGTTATGTCAAAAATAAAAATTCATACAGAGTGCTTCAGAAAAAATGTATACACACTTTGAAATGTCATAGAAAATCTACTTTCCATCCTACAAGGATAAATTTCTGGAAATGGAAAGTTTAAAATCGAATTTGAAAAATAGATTACTTTCTGATGAAAGTGTTATTAATGTTCAAAACGGTGGACTTCAGCATCAATACATTTCTGAGTACGAGTCACCACTGATTCCGTACATCGTACCAAAGTGTCCAAAGAGATTTCTGCGCACACCGCTTGAATCTCATTCCAAAGTGACTAAGTTACATGGTATACGTTTTTACACATCTTTTACTGTGCCCCATAAGAAGAATTCCAGCAGCGTAAGGTCTGGAGAGCGTACAGGAAACTTGATTGGCTCCCTCGTCCTATCCACTGCCTTGGCAAATTTCGGTTCAGATATGCTCATACCTTCCTCTGACATTGCGGCAGGGTGCCTTCGTGTTCATAATAAAACCGTATAATGCACGAATGACGGGGAATATGGAATGAGCAAGCACTGTTTGGTACTTTTCATTGTTTGATGATTATTGAATCTATCCAGCTATCATCTGTTGAAGAAATGGAACATTACTGTCTCCCAGAAATTTAACCTTGTTGAACAGGAAATCAATTTGCTATGACAGTTCAAAGTGTGTATACATTTTTCTGAAACACTCTGTACATACAAAATAATAAAAGCAGAAAAATAATGTTTACGTTAATCAGCCGGAAGCTGGTAAACTGGTGACAGAATATTCCTGCTGCATGCCGGAGACAAGGGAAAGCTGAGGGTTGACAGTGGCTTGGAAACTTCCCTTCAAAACAAAATTTACTTCAGATATATGTAACAGTAGTTAGAACTCATGGTAGATTTGCTAAACGTTTGCAAAAGCCTCCGTTTATGAAATGCTAATAAGAGCTCAAAGATTGCTGAAATAAAGGTTATAAGAGCATATTGTTATTCTTCAGATTTTAAACTGTAGTAACAATAAAAAAAAGAAAATTGTATGTTTTTTAAAAATTTTATTATTTTTTATACCTAAATTGAAGTGCTGTATACTTACCGTCTTATCGTAATCTGTTCCCAAACATGAATTTTCAAGGGTTCTCTAGGCTAAATGTCTTTATATGGTGAAAGTATATCTAAAAATGAGTACTAAATTCAATTTATTATTAGCATGGTTTTTGTTATTATTGTTGCAGGACTTTGTGACTGGGCGTAGCTGTTCTCAACATGGCGGAGTCACTTTATCTTCAACATCTCTATCTCAGCTTCTCCATTTCTTTCTTCCCGTCACCGATAATAAAAAATCCTCACTTCAACTTTTTTTTACAAGGATGAAAAAAAAGCTGTGGTGGAGTAAGTTCTATATGGGTGATTCTTCAAATACGGGAAAATTTTGAGTGTGTAAAATCCCAATTTTTTACTTTGTTTAAAAGATCTCAAAAAAATTACTAAAATACTTCAGGGGTTACTTGATTATAATATGACACCAGCAGAGCTTAAATGTTTATATTTTTATTTATTTTAATTTCTTTATTTTTTTAAAGCCATGTGAATGACATCCGTGTGCATGTGGATGGCAGAAGGCCACATTAATGACTAACTTTGGCAACAATCTGCTTTTCTTTGTGTGATTTCATATTTTTCTCAGCATACTTCAGTTGATTTTGCACCAAATTTGCAAATTTGTGTGCATACTCTGGAATTAAAGTAATTTTAACGAGACTGTGTTTTTATGGTTTTGGGGGAGGGGGGAATCAAGCAGAAATTAATTTAATAAGTTTTAAGATCTTAAGTACAGGTCACAGACACCGCAAACACAATAGTATCCTACATTTATCATCTACATGACTTGAGAGTCATCCACATACCCCTTCATGAGACATGTGGATGACACAAAATTCAGGCATGTGGATGACAAAAAAGGAGTTTAAGTGGTCTCAGCAAGCCATTCCTAAACCTCTGTAAGGTCAACTTCAGTCAAGTACTTTGAATTGGAAGGTTTATCATAGTGCATAATCAAAATTAATTAATATTCACTTTCTGCCTACTTTCTAGAAGCCATGTTAATGACGGGGAATAAAAGCGCTTTCCTTGAAAATGATGCAAAGTCCTTTGTTAATCCCAAACTGTTTGTAAGCAAGCAAAATTCAACCTTACAATTCAACCACAAGCTGCCCTGTTGGCTTTCTAACACTGTTGCCAGTTATACAAATTTCTCATTTCTGCAGAAAAAATTCCATTCTTTTCAGCCATGTGGATGACAAAAAACCCTTGGACATTCTTTATGTTCATTAGGTGGGGTGACAATTTTATTTCATTTTATTTTTTAGGGGTTAATATTCTTCACACATTCATACTCATTGACAGGAAAAAAGTTGAAAAGGAAATAACATTTTGTTTTGTGGAAAAATGCATTAGAATATACAAAACCGAGGTTTGGGACAGGGCATGTGGATGACATTTCAAAGTGATAGTTGTAGTATGGGAGTAGTAGAAACAAACTTTGATTTTAATATTTTTTAAAGTTGAATTTGAAGGGAAATATCACTCCGGAACACAAATTTTCCCGTATTTGAAGAATCACCCATATAATAAGCTGTTCCACGCCTGCGTATTTTCCTGGAAACATTGGATTCCATAGCAAGGGCTTATTAGAAACACATTTATCATGACTGGAGACAGGATTTTCATGCACTATCAGATCTTAAAATATGTCTGCATTAATGCACTACAGTGAACGCCGCTTAATGTAATCACGGATAATGTTTTCACTTTTATGAAGTCCCATATGGATTAATACTGACACATTGAAAAAATTGTGTTTATTGTGATCAAAAATTTGATTTATGTTATCACATTTCCCGTTTTGAGGCTTTATTTCCAAGTAATGTACATCATTTTTTAAGGATTTCGTTTCTACCTCAACTGTACTGTGTTGTATTAGAAGTAAGGGTAGTGTTCCCAGCTCACAGGACGACCTGTTCAAGGGTGTGGTACACCCTAGCTTTCTCTTTTAAGCAGTAAAACATGTTTAACCCCTTATTTTAGCTGTGGTTTTGATTTGTGAAGGTCACAGTGACGACATGCAATGGTTATTAGCAGGGCCCGGATTCTAATGACATATCATCTTTTTATTGATGCTGCATAGACATTGCCAACTTGTAGATAAATCCTAATCTTGGCCTGTAGTTTATAGAAATGCATTTTTATTAGGTCATTTTTGCCATTTTATGCTTTTAGGGCATTTATTTAAATTTTAGGTCTTCATTTCGTCATTTTCGTGTCATTTGCTTCCTTATTTAGTCATTTTCATGTATTTACATTGATCGGTGCTGTCTTTGAAGTGCTTTTTTTTTAATGCAAGAAGGAAAAATTTGGCGTTAAAGTGTTGACATGTCTCAATCGGAAGTGAGAATCAAAGAAACATCAAAATTTTGTATTACAGTGGAACCTCGTTAGCACGTTCCTCATTACTACGTTTTCCTGGATAATACGTCGTTTTTTGGAAGTCCCGGTCCCAATCTTAATAATTACATGTTTAAATGTTTCTTAACACGTTTTGGTTTAACGCTTAGTACGTTCGTATTTGGCTCGCCAACCACACTTTGCCGAACATAAGCTTTGATCGCCCATCCGATTGTGTGATCTCTATGTCAGAATTCTTGTACTCTCTGGTGTCTAAGTCTCAATCTTTGCTCTATGGGACCAATCGTCAGCCATTGCAGTTTGCTTCTCATTGGTCATTTGACTTGGCGCCGATTTATCAGTCAGCTGTTAGGCCGCCATTTTATATCGTGATAATTTTGATGTAGTGAAATATATTTTAAATTTCTTACGGTTCGCGTGTTGTGAGGAGAAGAAAATATTAGAATGTTTGAAGAAATGTATGCAAAAAAGCAGATCGTGCTTCTCACGTCGGTATTGGATCGCATTTCATTAGCAAATTGTGGCTGTGAACATGGCCGTGTACACGACTTCATAATCTTCTGTTGATAGAACTGGCACGCGTGAAATTTTGTACAATTACACTTGCAGTTATTTTATGTTTGTTAATAGATTGTGGAGTGCAACTTGTTTCATGTGTGATGTTTTAGAATAAAGTGGATGCTTTTTTGTGTGAATTTCGTATGGTTTTTCATTAAATATGGCTCCCATACATTCCTTCAATTTTTGCAACTTTTGTTTAATTCTTTCAAATAAAATCATTAGGCCTATGTATTTGTTTACATAATTTAAATCTCGCATAACTAATGGCTTGGCATAGAAGCTCCTGTGTGTCAATATGGGTATTTTTGAGTCATTAGGATGCACTTTTGAGTGGTTCTGAGCAACTTAGAAAACATAGGCCTATCTACATACTCCCTACGATTTTATTTTTTTAATTTTCAGTAGTACGTTCTCCCGTATAAGACGTTTATTTTTTTCGGTCCCTAAAGAAACGTGTTAACGAGGTTCCACTGTATATTACTATGGTTATTAGATTGACTTGGCACCAGAATCTGCCACCTGCTTGGATTTGAGAGATTTGTTTGCCCTCAATAAACAATATAATCCGGCAAAACACAAAAGGATGTGCCAAATTTTGACTCACCAGTGCCTCAGTGCCAGTATAAATTTCCGTGAGAAAAGAACATTCACAATATTACAGTTATTTACAGTTTTTACAATTATGTACAGACTAGTCTATAACTTTTTGTGTACAATAGTAATTTTTTATAAATAAAATATCAATTTTTAGGTCATTTTTTATAATTTCTAAATAATTTTCTTTAAAATTTAGGGTCATTTTATAGGTCATTTTTCAAACAATTTTAGCTCATCAGTAGAAACAGGCACAATATGAAGAAAATAATGCCAAAATATGAATTTTATTAATGCTAAATATGAAATTATGGAGAAAAAAAATTAAAAATATTATGAAATACAATAAATCACCAATTTTATCATCTGAATATTTGTTATTTGATTTAAGACAACACACAAAGGAATATCTACCATATTCACAATGAGAGGGCAAAATAAAACACTAGTTAACTGGTAAATAATGTGTAAAATATTCATAATATCCTATTCACCTACATTTTTTCACATCACATCATCACATCAATTAATATTTATTACAATAAGATACAAGCAGCGTTTCAATGTTTTCTGGCAAAAAGTTGCATCAATTTTCAAAGGGGTTAGCCTTCTTCGAATTCTGGGTGCATTTTTCAAAGGGGTTAGCCTTCTTCGAAGAAGGCTAACCCCTTTGAAAATTTCGAAAAATGCACCCAGAATTCGAAGAAGGCTAACCCCTTTGAAAATTTCGAAAAATACGCCCAGAGTTGGAAGAAGGCTAACCCCTTTGAAAATTTCGAAAAATGCACACAGAATTGGAAGAAGGCTACCCCTTTGAAAATTTCGAAAAATGCATACAGAATCCGATGAAGGCTAACCCCTTTGAAAATTTCGAAAAATGCACCCAGAATTCGAAGAAGGCTAACCCCTTTGAAAATTTCGAAAAATGCACCCAGAATTCGAAGAAGGCTAACACCTTTGAAAATTTCGAAAAATGCACCCAGAATTCGAAGAAGGCTAACCCCTTTGAAAATTTCGAAAAATGCACCCAGAATTCCGACAAGGCTAACCCCTTTGAAAATTTCGAAAAATGCACCCAGAATTCCGACAAGGCTAACCCCTTTGAAAATTTCGAAAAATGCACCCAGAATTCCGAGAAGGCTAACCCCTTTGAAAATTTCGAAAAATGCACCCAGAATTCGAAGAAGGCTAACCCCTTTGAAAATTTCGAAAAATACGCCCAGAGTTGGAAGAAGGCTAACCCCTTTGAAAATTTCGAAAAATGCACACAGAATTGGAAGAAGGCTACCCCTTTGAAAATTTCGAAAAATGCATACAGAATCCGATGAAGGCTAACCCCTTTGAAAATTTCGAAAAATGCACCCAGAATTCGAAGAAGGCTAACCCCTTTGAAAATTTCGAAAAATGCACCCAGAATTCGAAGAAGGCTAACACCTTTGAAAATTTCGAAAAATGCACCCAGAATTCGAAGAAGGCTAACCCCTTTGAAAATTTCGAAAAATGCACCCAGAATTCCGACAAGGCTAACCCCTTTGAAAATTTCGAAAAATGCACCCAGAATTCCGACAAGGCTAACCCCTTTGAAAATTTCGAAAAATGCACCCAGAATTCCGAGAAGGCTAACCCCTTTGAAAATTTCGAAAAATGCACCCAGAATTCCGACAAGGCTAACCCCTTTGAAAATTTCGAAAAATGCACCCAGAATTCCGAGGAGGCTTAACCCCTTTGAAAATTTCGAAAAATGCACCCAGAATTCTGACAAGGCTAACCCCTTGGAAAATTTCGAAAAATGCATTCAGAATTCCGACAAGGCTAACCCCTTTGAAAATTTAGAAAAATGCACCCAGAATTCCGAAAAGGCTAACCCCTTTGAAAATTTCGAAAAATGCACCCAGAATTCCGAGAAGGCTAACCCCTTTGAAAATTTCGAAAAATGCACCCAGAATTCCGACAAGGCTAACCCCTTTGAAAATTTCGAAAAATGCACCCAGAATTCCGACATGGCTAACCCCTTTGAAAATTTCGAAAAATGCATTCAGAATTCCGAGAAGGCTAACCCCTTTGAAAATTTCGAAAAATGCACCCCGAATTCCGAGAAGGCTAACCCCTTTGAAAATTTCGAAAAATGCACCCAGAATTCCGAGAAGGTTTAACCCCCTTGAAAATTTCGAAAAATGCACCTAGAATTCCGAGAAGTCTTAACACCTTTGAAAATTTCGAAAAATGCATTCAGAATTCCGAGAAGGCTAACCCCTTTGAAAATTTCGAAAAATGCACCCAGAATTCCCAGAAGGCAACCCCTTTGAAAATTTCGAAAAATGCACCCAGAATTCCGAGAAGTTTAACCCCTTTGAAAATTTCGAAAAATGCACCCAGAATTCCGAGAAGGCTAACCCCTTTGAAAATTTCGAAAAATGCACCCAGAATTCCGAGAGGGATAACCCCTTTGAAAATTTCGAAAAATGCACCCAGAATTCCGAGAAGGCTAACCCCTTTGAAAATTTCGAAAAATGCACCCAGAATTCCGAGAAGTTTAACCCCTTTGAAAATTTAGAAAAATGCATTCAGAATTCCGACAAGGCTAACGTTACCCTTTGAAAATTTCGAAAAATGCACCCAGAATTCCCAGGAGGCTAACCCCTTTGAAAATTTCGAAAAATGCACCCAGAATTCCGAGAAGGCTAACCCCTTTGAAAATTTGGAAAAATGCACCCAGAATTCCGAGAGGGATAACCCCTTTGAAAATTTCTAAAAATGCACCCAGAATTCCGAGAAGGCTAACCCCTTTGAAAATTTCGAAAAATGCACCCAGAATTCCGAGAAGGCTAACCCCCTTGAAAATTTCGAAAAATGCACCCAGAATTCCGAGAAGGCTAACCCCTTTGAAAATTTCGAAAAATGCACCCCGAATTCTGAGAAGGCTAACCCCTTTGAAAATTTCGAAAAATGCACCCAGAATTCCGAGAAGGCTAATCCCTTTGAAAATTTCGAAAAATGCACCCAGAATTCCGACAAGACTAACCCCTTTGAAAATTTCGAAAAATGCACCCAGAATTCCGAGAAGGCTTAACCCCTTTGAAAATTTCGAAAAATGCACCCAGAATTCCGAGAAGGCTTAACCCCCTTGAAAATTTCGAAAATTGCACCCAGAATTCTGACAAGGCTAACCCCTTGGAAAATTTCGAAAAATGCACCCAGAATTCCGAGAATGCTTAACCCCTTTGAAAATTTCGAAAAATGCACCCAGAAATCCGAGAAGGCTTAACCCCCTTGAAAATTTCGAAAAATGCACAAGGAATTCTGACAAGGCTAACCCCTTGGAAAATTTCGAAAAATGCACCCAGAATTCCGACAAGGCTAACCCCTTTGAAAATTTAAAAAAATGCACACAGAATTCCGAAAAGGCTAACCCCTCTGAAAATTTCGAAATATGCACCCAGAATTCCGAGAAGGCTAACTCCTTTGAAAATTTCGAAAAATGCACCCAGAATTCCGACAATGCTAACCCCTTTGAAAATTTCGAAAAATGCACCCAGAATTCTGACAAGGCTAACCCCTTTGAAAATTTCGAAAAATGCACCTAGAATTCCGAGAAGGCTAACCCCTTTGAAAATTTCGAAAAATGCACCCAGAATTCCGACAATGCTAACCCCTTTGAAAATTTCGAAAAATGCACCCAGAATTCCGACAAGGCTAACGTTACCCTTTGAAAATTTCGAAAAATGCGCCCAGAATTCCGAGAAGGCCAACCCCTTTGAAAATTTCGAGAAACGCACCCAGAATTCCGAGAAGGCTAACCCCTTTGAAAATTTCGAAAAATGCACCCAGAATTCCGAGAAGGCTAACCCCTTTGAAAATTTCGAAAAACGCACCCAGAAATCCGAAAAGGCTAACCCCTTTGAAAATTTCGAAAAATGCACCCAGAATTCCGAGAAGGCTAACCCCTTTGAAAATTTGGAAAAATGCACCCAGAATTCCGAGAAGGCTAACCCCTTTGAAAATTTCGAAAAATGCACCCAGAATTCCGAGAAGGCTAACCCCTTTGAAAAATGCACCCAGAATTCCGAGAAGGCTAACCCTTTTAAAATTTCGAAAAATGCACCCAGAATTCCGGGAAGGCTAACCATTTTGAAAATTTCGAAAAATGCACCCAGAATTCCGGGAAAATTTCGATAATGCACCCAGAATTCCGAGAAGGCTAACCCCTTTGAAAATTTCGAAAAATGCACCCAGAATTCCGAGAAGGCTAACCCCTTTTAAAATTTTCAAAAATGCACCCAGAATTCCGAGAAGGCTAACCCCTTTGAAAAATTCGAAAAATGCATTCAGAATTCCGAGAAGGCTAACCCCCTTTGAAAAATGCACCCAGAATTCCGAGAAGGCTAACCTCTTTAAAAATTTCGAATAATGCGCCCAGAATTCCGAGAAGGCTAACCCCTTTGAAAATTTCAAAAAATGCGCCCAGAATTCCGAGTTTGAAAATTTCGAAAAATGCGCCTAGAATTCCAAGAAGGCTAACCCCTTTCAAAATTTCGAAAATGAGCCCAGAATTCCGAGAAGGCTAACCCCTTTGAAAATTTCGAAAAATGCGCCCAGAATTCCGAGAAGGCTAACCCCCTTGAAAATTTCAAAAACTGCGCCCAGAATTCCGAAAAGGCTAACCCCTTTGAAAATTTCGAAAATTGCGCCCAGAATTCCGAGAAGGCTAACCCCTTTGAAAATTTCGAAAAATGAGCCCAGAATGCCGAGAAGGCTAACCCCTTTGAACATTTCGAAAAATGCGCCCAGAATGCTGAGAAGTCTAACCCCTTTGAAAATTTCGAAAAATGCGCCCAGAATTCCGAGAAGGCTAACCTCCTTGAAAATTTCGAAAAATGCGCCCAGAATTCCGAGAAGGCTAACCCCTTTGAAAATTTCGAAAATTGCGCCCAGAATTCCGAGAAGGCTAACCCCTTTGAAAATTTCGAAAAATGCGCTCAGAATTCCGATAAGGCTAACCCCTTTGAAAATTTCGAAAAATGCGCCCAGAATTCCGAGAAGGCTAACCCCTTTGAAAATTTCGAAAAATGCGCCCAGAATTACGAGAAGGCTAACCCCTTTGAAAATTTCGAAAAATGCGCCCAGAATTCCGAGAAGGCTAACCCCTTTGAAAATTTCGAAAAATGCGCCCAGAATTCCGAGAAGGCTAACCCCTTTGAAAATTTCGAAAAATGTGCCCAGAATGCCGAGAAGTATTGTAAAACTGAGTGGTCTGCCAAATTGCCCAGTTGGGTGATATAGTTAAAACAACAGGTAAGTGTTCTGTACGATGCTGGTTGAAATCTCCCTTCTGCAAAGTTTTAAGTTATTTATTTATACTGGAAAAAGCAGAGCGCGATATAAGAGTTAAAAAGAAATACTATTTCAACAGTCATTGCTGGCTGAGGTGGTTAATACAGAATGCTTCCGAGCGAAATGTCCCAGGTTCGATCCCAGGGGGGTTAGAAAGTTTTTTAATAAATCTCTAAAATATTATAAAAACTAGAGCGGAATATAAGACAGCTGAAAGAACATTTAACTTCAGCAATATCCGGTGGTTGATGTGACGGAAGGATTTTAAGTAAAAAAGATTAAAATTAGAAATAATCAAAATCCCAGAGCTCCATACATGATGGCTAAAAAGGAAGGTGCATGCAACAAGTTGTGGTGGCCGAAGCTGTTAAAGAGACGTGCTTCGGAAGACAAGGTCCAGGGTTCGATCCCCGGGACGAAAGGATTTTAAGTAAAAAAGATTAAAATCAAACATAATTAAAATCCCAGAGCTCCATACAAGAAGGCTAAAAAGGAACGTGCAAGCAACAAGTTGTGGCCGAAGCGGTAAAAGAGACGTGCTTCGAAAGAGAAAGTCCTGGGTTCAATCCCCGGGACGGAAGGATTTTAAGTAAAACAGATTAAAATTAAAAATAATTAAAATCCCAGAGCTCCGTACAAGAATGTTAAAAAGGAAAGTGCTTACAATAAGTTGTTGTGGCCGAAGCGGTTAAAGAGACGTGCTTCGGAAGAGAAGGTCCCGGGTTCGATCCCCGGGACTGAAGGATTTTAAGTAAAAAAGATTAAAATTAAAAATAATTAAAATCCCAGATCTCCATACAAGAAGGCTAAAAAGGAAGGTGAAAGCAATAAGTTGTTGTGGCCGAAGCGGTTAAAGAGACGTGCTTCGGATGAGAAGGGCCCGGGTTCAATCCCCGGGACGGAAGGATTTTAAGTAAAAAAGATTAAAATTAAAAATAATTAAAATCCCAGAGCTCCGTACAAGAATGTTAAAAAGGACTGTGCAAGCAACAATTTGTGGTGGCCGAAGCGGTTAAAGAGACGTGCTTCGGAATAGAAGGTCCCTGGTTCGATCCCCGGGACGGAAGGATTTTAAGTAAAAAAGATTAAAATTAAAAATAATTAAAATCCCAGATCTCCATACAAGAAGGCTAAAATGGAAAGTGCAAGCAATAAGTTGTTGTGGCCGAAGCGGTTAAAGAGACGTGCTTCGGAAGAGAAGGTCCCGGGTTCGATCCCCGGGACTGAAGGATTTTAAGTAAAAAAGATTAAAATTAAAAATAATTAAAATCCCAGATCTCCATACAAGAAGGCTAAAAAGGAAGGTGAAAGCAATAAGTTGTTGTGGCCGAAGCGGTTAAAGAGACGTGCTTCGGAAGAGAAGGGCCCGGGTTCAATCCCCGGGACGGAAGGATTTTAAGTAAAAAAGATTAAAATTAAAAATAATTAAAATCCCAGAGCTCCGTACAAGAATGTTAAAAAGGACTGTGCAAGCAACAATTTGTGGTGGCCGAAGCGGTTAAAGAGACGTGCTTCGGAATAGAAGGTCCCTGGTTCGATCCCCGGGACGGAAGGATTTTAAGTAAAAAAGATTAAAATTAAAAATAATTAAAATCCCAGATCTCCATACAAGAAGGCTAAAATGGAAGGTGCAAGCAATAAGTTGTTGTGGCCGAAGCGGTTAAAGAGACGTGCTTCGGAAGAGAAGGTCCCGGGTTCGATCCCCGGGACTGAAGGATTTTAAGTAAAAAAGATTAAAATTAAAAATAATTAAAATCCCAGATCTCCATACAAGAAGGCTAAAAAGGAAGGTGAAAGCAATAAGTTGTTGTGGCCGAAGCGGTTAAAGAGACGTGCTTCGGAAGAGAAGGGCCCGGGTTCAATCCCCGGGACGGAAGGATTTTAAGTAAAAAAGATTAAAATTAAAAATAATTAAAATCCCAGAGCTCCGTACAAGAATGTTAAAAAGGACTGTGCAAGCAACAATTTGTGGTGGCCGAAGCGGTAAAAGAGACGTGCTTCGGAATAGAAGGTCCCTGGTTCGATCCCCGGGACGGAAGGATTTTAAGTAAAAAAGATTAAAATTAAAAATAATTAAAATCCCAGATCTCCATACAAGAAGGCTAAAATGGAAGGTGCAAGCAATAAGTTGTTGTGGCCGAAGCGGTTAAAGAGACGTGCTTCGGAAGAGAGGGTCCCGGGTTCAATCCCCGGGACGGAAGGATTTTAAGTAAAAAAGATTAAAATTAAAAATAATTAAAATCCCAGAGCTCCGTACAAGAATGTTAAAAAGGAAGGTGCAAGCAACAAGATGTGGTGGCCGAAGCGGTTAAAGAGACGTGCTTCGGAAGAGAAGGTGGTGGGTTCGATTCCCGGCACGGAATGATTTTAAGTAAAATATAAAAGTTAAAAATAATTAAAATTCCAGAATTCCGTATAAGAGAGCTAAAAAAGAAAATATAAGTACCAAGTTGTGATGGCCGAAGTGGTTAGAGATACCTGCTTCGGAGGAGAAGGTGGTGCGTTCGATTCCCGGCACGGAGTGATTTTAAGTAAAAGATAGAAAATTAAAAATAATTAAAATTTCAGTGTTCCGTGTAAAAGGGATAAAAAGGAAGGTGTAAGCAATAAGTAGCGTTGGCCTACCAGGCCTACATTCCAAAAAAATAGGCCTACAATCCAAAATAGGCCTATTAGGCTTAGATTCCAAAAAATAGGCCTACAATCCAAATTAAGCGTATTTTTTGGAATGTAGGCCTAGTAGGCCTATTTTTTGGAATGTAGGCCTAGTAGGCCTACACCCCCAAAAAAAGCCTACTAGGCCTACATTCCAAAAAATAGGCCTACTAGGCCTACATTCCAAAAAAATAGGCCTACTAGGCCTACATTCCAAAAATAGGCCTACTAGGCCTACATTCCAAAAAATAGGCCTAGTAGGCCTACACCCCAAAAAATAGGCCTACTAGGCCTACTAGGCCTACATTCCAAAATTTTTTTTGGAATGTAGGCCTAGTAGGCCTAGTAGGCCTAGTAGGCCTAGTAGGCCTAGTAGGCCTACTAGGACTATATCCAAAAAATAGGCCTGCTAGGCCTACATTCCAAAAAATAGGCCTACTAGGCCTACATTCCAAAAAATAGGCCTACTAGGCCTACATTCCAAAAAATAGGCCTACTAGGCCTACATTCCAAAAAATAGGCCTACTAGGCCTACATTCCAAAAAATAGGCCTACAATCCAAAATAGGCCTATATTTGGAATGTAGGCCTAGTAGGCCTACACCCCAAAAAATAGGCCTACTAGGCCTACTAGGCCTACATTCCAAAAAATAGGCCTACATTCCAAAAATAGGCCTATTTTGGTTTGTAGGCCTATTTTTTGGAATGTAGGCCTAGTAGGCCTATTTTTTGGAATGTAGGCCTAGTAGGCCTAGTAGGCCTACACCCCAAAAAATAGGCCTACTAGGCCTACTAGGCCTACATTCCAAAAAATAGGCCTACTAGGCCTACATTCCAAATATAGGCCTATTTTGGATTGTAGGCCTATTTTTTGGAATGTAGGCCTAGTAGGCCTATTTTTTGGAATGTAGGCCTAGTAGGCCTATTTTTGGAATGTAGGCCTAGTAGGCCTATTTTTTGGAATTTAGGCCTAGTAGGCCTATTTTTTGGAATGTAGGCCTAGTAGGCCTATTTTTTGGAATGTAGGCCTAGTAGGCTTTTTTTGGGGGTGTAGGCCTACTAGGCCTACATTCCAAAAAATAGGCCTACTAGGCCTACATTCCAAAAAATACGCTTAATTTGTATTGTAGACCTATTTTTTGGAATCTAAGCCTAATAGGCCTATTTTGGATTGTAGGCCTATTTTTTTGGAATGTAGGCCTGGTAGGCCACCGCAACTTATTGCTTACACCTTCCTTTTTATCCCTCTTACACGGAACACTGAAATTTTAATTATTTTTAATTTTCTATCTTTTACTTAAAATCACTCCGTGCCGGGAATCGAACGCAGCACTTTCTCCTCCGAAGCAGGTATCTCTAACCACTTCGGCCATCACAACTTGGTACTTATATTTTCTTTTTTAGCTCTCTTATACGGAATTCTGGAATTTTAATTATTTTTAACTTTTATATTTTACTTAAAATCATTCCGTGCCGGGAATCGAACCCACCACCTTCTGCTCCGAAGCACGTCTCTTTAACCGCTTCGGCCACCACATCTTGTTACTTGCATCTTCCTTTTTAGCTTTCTTGTAGCGTGCTCTGGGATTTTAATTATTTTTAATTTTAATCTTTTTTTACTTAAAATCCTACCGTCCCGGGGATCGATCCAGGGACCTTCTCTTCCGAAGCACGTCTCTTTAACCGCTTCGGCCACCACATCTTGTTGCTTGCATCTTCCTTTTTAGCTTTCTTGTAGCGTGCTCTGGGATTTTAATTATTCTAAATTTTAATCTTTTTTTACTTAAAATCCTACCGTCCCGGGGATCGATCCAGGGACCTTCTCTTCCGAAGCACGTCTCTTTAACCGCTTCGGCCACCACAACTTGTTGCTTGCACCTTCCTTTTTAACATTCTTGTACGGAGCTCTGGGATTTTAATTATTTTTAATTTTAATTTTTTTTTACTTAAAATCCTTCAGTCCCGGGGATCGAACCCGGGACCCTCTCTTCCGAAGCACGTCTCTTTAACCGCTTCGGCCACAACAACTTATTGCTTTGACCTTCCTTTTTAGCCTTCTTGTATGGAGATCTGGGATTTTAATTATTTTTAATTTTAATCTTTTTTACTTAAAATCCTTCCGTCCCGGGGATCGAACCAGGGACCTTCTATTCCGAAGCACGTCTCTTTAACCGCTTCGGCCACCACAAATTGTTGCTTGCACCTTCCTTTTTAACATTCTTGTAGGGAGCTCTGGGATTTTAATTATTTTTAATTTTAATCTTTTTTACTTAAAATCCTTCCGTCCCGGGGATTGAACCCGGGACCCTCTCTTCCGAAGCACGTCTCTTTAACCGCTTCGGCCACAACAACTTATTGCTTTCACCTTCCTTTTTAGCCTTCTTGTATGGAGATCTTGGATTTTAATTATTTTTAATTTTAATCTTTTTTACTTAAAATCCGGGATCGAACCCGGGACCTTCTCTTCCGAAGCACGTCTCTTTAACCGCTTCGGCCACAACAACTTATTGCATTCACCTTCCTTTTTAGCCTTCTTGTATGGAGATCTGGGATTTTAATTATTTTTAATTTTAATCTTTTTTACTTAAAATCCTTCCGTCCCGGGGATCGAACCAGGGACCTTCTATTCCGAAGCACGTCTCTTTAACCGCTTCGGCCACCACAAATTGTTGCATGCACCTTCCTTTTTAACATTCTTGTACGGAGCTCTGGGATTTTAATTATTTTTAATTTTAATCTTTTTTACTTAAAATCCTTCCGTCCCGGGGATTGAACCCGGGACCCTCTCTTCCGAAGCACGTCTCTTTAACCGCTTCGGCCACAACAACTTATTGCATTCACCTTCCTTTTTAGCCTTCTTGTATGGAGATCTGGGATTTTAATTATTTTTAATTTTAATCTTTTTTACTTAAAATCCTTCCGTCCCGGGGATCGAACCAGGGACCTTCTATTCCGAAGCACGTCTCTTTAACCGCTTCGGCCACCACAACTTGTTGCTTGCATCTTCCTTTTTAGCTTTCTTGTAGCGTGCTCTGGGATTTTAATTATTCTAAATTTTAATCTTTTTTTACTTAAAATCCTACCGTCCCGGGGATCGATCCAGGGACCTTCTCTTCCGAAGCACGTCTCTTTAACCGCTTCGGCCACCACAACTTGTTGCTTGCACCTTCCTTTTTAACATTCTTGTACGGAGCTCTGGGATTTTAATTATTTTTAATTTTAATTTTTTTTTACTTAAAATCCTTCAGTCCCGGGGATCGAACCCGGGACCCTCTCTTCCGAAGCACGTCTCTTTAACCGCTTCGGCCACAACAACTTATTGCTTTGACCTTCCTTTTTAGCCTTCTTGTATGGAGATCTGGGATTTTAATTATTTTTAATTTTAATCTTTTTTACTTAAAATCCTTCCGTCCCGGGGATCGAACCAGGGACCTTCTATTCCGAAGCACGTCTCTTTAACCGCTTCGGCCACCACAAATTGTTGCTTGCACCTTCCTTTTTAACATTCTTGTAGGGAGCTCTGGGATTTTAATTATTTTTAATTTTAATCTTTTTTACTTAAAATCCTTCCGTCCCGGGGATTGAACCCGGGACCCTCTCTTCCGAAGCACGTCTCTTTAACCGCTTCGGCCACAACAACTTATTGCTTTCACCTTCCTTTTTAGCCTTCTTGTATGGAGATCTTGGATTTTAATTATTTTTAATTTTAATCTTTTTTACTTAAAATCCGGGATCGAACCCGGGACCTTCTCTTCCGAAGCACGTCTCTTTAACCGCTTCGGCCACAACAACTTATTGCATTCACCTTCCTTTTTAGCCTTCTTGTATGGAGATCTGGGATTTTAATTATTTTTAATTTTAATCTTTTTTACTTAAAATCCTTCCGTCCCGGGGATCGAACCAGGGACCTTCTATTCCGAAGCACGTCTCTTTAACCGCTTCGGCCACCACAAATTGTTGCATGCACCTTCCTTTTTAACATTCTTGTACGGAGCTCTGGGATTTTAATTATTTTTAATTTTAATCTTTTTTACTTAAAATCCTTCCGTCCCGGGGATTGAACCCGGGACCCTCTCTTCCGAAGCACGTCTCTTTAACCGCTTCGGCCACAACAACTTATTGCATTCACCTTCCTTTTTAGCCTTCTTGTATGGAGATCTGGGATTTTAATTATTTTTAATTTTAATCTTTTTTACTTAAAATCCTTCCGTCCCGGGGATCGAACCAGGGACCTTCTATTCCGAAGCACGTCTCTTTAACCGCTTCGGCCACCACAAATTGTTGCATGCACCTTCCTTTTTAACATTCTTGTACGGAGCTCTGGGATTTTAATTATTTTTAATTTTAATCTTTTTTACTTAAAATCCTTCCGTCCCGGGGATTGAACCCGGGACCCTCTCTTCCGAAGCACGTCTCTTTAACCGCTTCGGCCACAACAACTTATTGCATTCACCTTCCTTTTTAGCCTTCTTGTATGGAGATCTGGGATTTTAATTATTTTTAATTTTAATCTTTTTTACTTAAAATCCTTCCGTCCCGGGGATCGAACCAGGGACCTTCTATTCCGAAGCACGTCTCTTTAACCGCTTCGGCCACCACAAATTGTTGCATGCACCTTCCTTTTTAACATTCTTGTACGGAGCTCTGGGATTTTAATTATTTTTAATTTTAATCTTTTTTACTTAAAATCCTTCCGTCCCGGGGATTGAACCCGGGACCCTCTCTTCCGAAGCACGTCTCTTTAACCGCTTCGGCCACAACAACTTATTGCTTGCCCCTTCCATTTTAGCCTTCTTGAATGGAGATCTGGGATTTTAATTATTTTTAATTTCAATCTTTTTTACTTAAAATCCTTCCGTCCCGGGGATCGAACCAGGGACCTTCTATTCCGAAGCACGTATTTTTAACCGCTTCGGCCACCACAAATTGTTGCTTGCACCGTCCTTTTTAACATTCTTGTACGGAGCTCTGGGATTTTAATTATTTTTAATTTTAATCTTTTTTACTTAAAATCCTTCCGTCCCGGGGATTGAACCCAGGCCCTTCTCTTCCGAAGCACGTCTCTTTAACCGCTTCGGCCACAACAACTTATTGCTTTCACCTTCCTTTTTAGCCTTCTTGTATGGAGATCTGGGATTTTAATTATTTTTAATTTTAATCTTTTTTACTTAAAATCCTTCAGTCCCGGGGATCGAACCCTGGACCCTGTCTTCCGGAGCACGTCTCTTTAACCGCTTCGGCCACCACAACTTGTTGCTTGCACCTTCCTTTTTAGCCATCATGTATGGAGCTCTGGGATTTT
Organism: Ectobius pallidus; assembly: GCA_964059195.1. Taxonomy (NCBI): domain Eukaryota; kingdom Metazoa; phylum Arthropoda; class Insecta; order Blattodea; family Ectobiidae; genus Ectobius; species Ectobius pallidus. The sequence continues at coordinate 123,454,420 of CAXKWD010000005.1, forward strand.
GATTATTTCTAATTTTAATCTTTTTTACTTAAAATCCTTCCGTCACTTCAACCACCGGATATTGCTGAAGTTAAATGTTCTTTCAACTGTCTTATATTCCGCTCTAGTTTTTATAATATTTTAGAGATTTATTGAAAAACTTTCTAACCCCCCTGGGATCGAACCTGGGACCTTTCGCTCAGAAGCATTCTGTATTAACCACCTCAGCCAGCAATGACTGTTGAAATTGTATTTCTTTTTAGCTCTTATATCGCGCTCTGCTTTTTCCAGTATAAATAAATAACTTAAAACTTTGCAGAAGTGAGATTTCAACCAGCATCGTACAGAACACTTACCTGTTGTTTTAACTATATCACACAACTGGGCAATTTGGCAGACCACTCAGTTGTACAATACTTCTCGGCATTCTGGGCACATTTTTCGAAATTTTCAAAGCGGTTAGCCTTCTCGGAATTCTGGGCGCATTTTTCGAAATTTTCAAAGGGGTTAGCCTTCTCGGAATTCTGGGCGCATTTTTCGAAATTTTCAAAGGGGTTAGACTTCTCGGCATTCAGGGCGCATTTTTCGAAATTTTCAAAGGGGTTAGCCTTCTCGGCATTCTGGGCTCATTTTTCGAAATTTTCAAAGGGGTTAGCCTTCTCGGAATTCTGGGCGCAATTTTCGAAATTTTCAAAGGGGTTAGCCTTCTCGGAATTCTGGGCGCATTTTTCGAAATTTTCAAAGGGGTTAGCCTTCTCGGAATTCTGGGCGCATTTTCGAAATTTTCAAAGGGGTTAGCCTTCTCGGAATTCTTGGCGCATTTTTCGAAATTTTCAAAGGGGTTAGCCTTCTCGGAATTCTGGGTGCATTTTTCGAAATTTTCAAAGCGGTTAGCCTTCTCGGAATTCTGGGTGCATTTTTCGAAATTTTCAAAGGGGTTAGCCTTCTCGGAATTCTGTGTGCATTATCGAAATTTTCCCGGAATTCTGTGTGAATTTTTCGAAATTTTCAAAGGGATAGCCTTCTCGGAATTCTGGGTGCATTTTTCAAAATTTACAAAGGGGTTAGCCTTCTTGGAATTCTGGGTGCATTTTTCGAATTTTTCAAAGGGGTTAGCCTTCTCGGAATTCTGGGTGCATTTTTCGAATTTTTCATAGGGGTTAGCCTTCTCGGAATTCTGGGTGCATTTTTCGAATTTTTCAAAGGGGAATCCTGGGTGCATTTTTCAAAGGGGTTAGCCTTCACGGAATTCTGGGTGCATTTTTCGAAATTTTCAAAGGGGTTAGCCTTCTCGGAATTCTGGGTGCATTATCGAAATTTTCCCGGAATTCTGTGTGCATTTTTCGAAATTTTCAAAGGGATAACCTTCTCGGAATTCTGGGTGCATTTTTCAAAATTTACAAAGGGGTTAGCCTTCTCGGAATTCTGGGTGCATTTTTCGAATTTTTCAAAGGGGTTAGCCTTCTCGGAATTCTGGGTGCATTTTTCGAATTTTTCAAAGGGGTTAAACTTCTCGGAATTCTGGGTGCATTTTTCGAAATTTTCAAAGGGGTTGCCTTCTGGGAATTCTGGGTGCATTTTTCGAAATTTTCAAAGGGGTTAGCCTTCTCGGAATTCTGAATGCATTTTTCGAAATTTTCAAAGGTGTTAAGACTTCTCGGAATTCTAGGTGCATTTTTCGAAATTTTCAAGGGGGTTAAGCCTTCTCGGAATTCTGGGTGCATTTTTCGAAATTTTCAAAGGGGTTAGCCTTCTCGGAATTCGGGGTGCATTTTTCGAAATTTTCAAAGGGGTTAGCCTTGTCGGAATTCTGGGTGCATTTTTCGAAATTTTCAAAGGGGTTAGCCTTCTCGGAATTCTGGGTGCATTTTTCGAAATTTTCAAAGGGGTTAGCCTTCTCGGAATTCTGGTTGCATTATCGAAATTTTCCCGGAATTCTGTGTGCATTTTTCGAAATTTTCAAAGGGATAGCCTTCTCGGAATTCTGGGTGCATTTTTCAAAATTTACAAAGGGGTTAGCCTTCTCGGAATTCTGGGTGCATTTTTCCGAATTTTTCAAAGGGGTTAGCCTTCTCGGAATTCTGGGTGCATTTTTCGAATTTTTCATAGGGCTTAGCCTTCTCGGAATTCTGGGTGCATTTTTCGAAATTTACAAAGGGGTTAGCCTTCTCGGAATTCTGAATGCATTTTTCGAAATTTTCAAAGGTGTTAAGACTTCTCGGAATTCTAGGTGCATTTTTCGAAATTTTCAAGGGGGTTAAGCCTTCTCGGAATTCTGGGTGCATTTTTCGAAATTTTCAAAGGGGTTAGCCTTCTCGGAATTCTGGGTGCATTTTTCGAAATTTTCAAAGAAGTTAGCCTTCTCGTAATTCTGGGTGCATTTTTCGAAATTTTCAAAGGGGTTAGCCTTCTCGGAATTCTGGGTGCATTATCGAAATTTTCCCGGAATTCTGGGTGCATTTTTCGAAATTTTCAAAGGGATAGCCTTCTCGGAATTCTGGGTGCATTTTTCAAAATTTTCAAAGGGGTTAGCCTTCTCGGAATTCTGGGTGCATTTTTCGAATTTTTCAAAGGGGTTAGCCTTCTCGGAATTCTGGGTGCATTTTTCGAATGTTTCAAAGGGGTTAGCCTTCTCGGAGTTCTGGGTGCATTTTTCGAATTTTTCAAAGGGGTTAGCCTTCTCGGAATTCTGGGTGCATTTTTTAAAGGGGTTAGCCTTCTCGGAATTCTGGGTGCATTTTTCGAAATTTTCAAAGGGGTTAGCCTTCTCGTAATTCTGGGTGCATTTTTCGAAATTTTCGGAATTCTGGGTGCATTTTTCGAAATTTTCAAAGGGGTTAGCCTCGTCGGAATTCTGGGTGCGTTTTTCGAAATTTTCAAAGGGGTTAGCCTTGTCGGAATTCTGGTTGCATTTTTCGAAATGTTCAAAGGGGTTAGCCTTGTCGGAATTCTGGGTGCATTTTTCAAATTTTCAAAGGGGTTAGCCTCGTCGGAATTCTGGGTGCGTTTTTCGAAATTTTCAAAGGGGTCAGCCTTGTCGGAATTCTGGTTGCATTTTTCGAAATGTTCAAAGGGGTTAGCCTTGTCGGAATTCTGGGTGCATTTTTCGAAATTTTCAAAGGGGTTTGCCTTCTCGGATTTCTGGGTGCATTTTTTGAAATTTTCAAAGGGGGTTAGCCTTCTCGGAATACTAGGTGCATTTTTCGAAATTTTCAAAGGGGTTAAGCCTTCTCGGAATTCTGGGTGCATTTTTCGAAATTTTCAAGGGGGTTAAGCCTTCTCGGAATTCTGGGTGCATTTTTCGAAATTTTCAAAGGGGTTAGCCTTCTCGGAATTCTGGGTGCATTTTTCGAAATTTTCAAAGGGGTTAGCCTTCTCGGAATTCTGGGTGCATTTTTCGAAAATTTCAAAGGGGGTTAGCCTTCTCGGAATTCTGGGTGCATTTTTAAAATTTTCAAAGGGGTTAGCCTTGTCGGAATTCTGGGTGCATTTTTCGAAATTTTCAAAGGGGTTAGCCTTCTCGGAATTCTGGGTACATTTTTCGAAATTTTCAAAGGGGTTAAGCCTTCTCGGAATTCTGGGTGCATTTTTCGAAATATTCAAAGGGGTTAGCCTTCTCGGAATTCTGGGTGCATTTTTCGAAATTTTCAAGGGGGTTAAGCCTTCTCGGAATTCTGGGTGCATTTTACGAATTTTTCAAAGGGGTTAGCCTTCTTGGAGATCTGGATGCATTTTTCGAAATTTTCAACGGGGTTAGCCTTCTCGGAATTCTGGGTGCATTATCGAAATTTTCCCGGAATTCTGGGTGCATTTTTCGAAATTTTAAAAGGGATAGCCTTCTCGGAATTCTGGGTGCATTTTTCAAAATTTTCAAAGGGGTTAGCCTTCTCGGAATTCTGGGTGCATTTTTCGAATTTTTCAAAGGGGTTAGCCTTCTCGAAATTCTGGGTGCATTTTTCGAATTTTTCAAAGGGGTTAGCCTTCTCGGAATTCTGGGTGCATTATTCGAATTTTTCAAAGGGGTTAGCCTTCTCGGAATTCTGGGTGCATTTTTTAAAGGGGTTAGCCTTCTCGGAATTCTGGGTGCATTTTTCGAAATTTTCAAAGGGGTTAGCCTTCTCGTAATTCTGGGTGCATTTTTCGAAATTTTCAAAGGGGTTAGCCTTCTGGGAATTCTGGGTACATTTTTCGAAATTTTCATAGGGGTTAGCCTTCTAGGAATTCTGGGTGCATTTTTCGAAATTTTCAAAGGCGTTAGCCTTTTCGGAATTCTGGGTGCGTTTTTCGACATTTTCAAAGGGGTTAGCCTTCTCGTAATTCTGGGTGCATTTTTCGAAATTTTCAAAGGGGTTAGCCTTCACGGAATTCTGGGTGCGTTTTTCGAAATTTTCAAAGGGGTTAGCCTTCTCGGAATTGTGGGTGCATTTTTAGAAATTTTCAAAGGGTAACGTTAGCCTTGTCGGAATTCTGGGTGAGTTTTTCGAAATTTTCAAAGGGGTTAGCCTTGTCGGAATTCTGGGTGCATTTTTCGAAATTCTCAAAGGGGTTAAGCCTTCTCGGAGTTCTGGGTGCATTTTTCGAAATTTTCAAAGGGGGTTAGCCTTCTTGGAATTCTGGGTGCATTTTTCGAAATTTTCAAAGGGGTTAGCCTTCTCGGAATTCTTAGTGGATTTTTCGAAAGTTTCAAAGGGGTTAGCCTTCTCGGAATTCTGGGTGCATTTTTCGAAATTTTCAAGGGGGTTAAACCTACTCGGAATTCTGGGTGCATTTTACGAATTTTTCAAAGGGGTTAGCCTTCTCGGAATTCTGGGTGCAATATCGAAATTTTCCCGGAATTCTGGGTGCATTTTTCGAAATTTTCAAAAGGGGTTAGCCTTCCCGGAATTCTGGGTGCATTTTTCGAAATTTTAAAAGGGATAGCCTTCTCGGAATTCTGGGTGCATTTTTCAAAATTTACAAACGGCTTAGCCTTCTCGGAATTCTGGGTGCATTTTTCGAATTTTTCAAAGGGGTTAGCCTTCTCGGAATTCTGGGTGCATTTTTCGAAATTTTCAAAGGGGTTAGCCTTCCCGGAATTCTGGGTGCATTTTTCGAAATTTTAAAAGGAATAGCCTTCTCGGAATTCTGGGTGCATTTTTCAAAATTTTCAAAGGGGTTAGCCTTCTCGGAATTCTGGGTGCATTTTTCGAATTTTTCAAAGGGGTTAGCCTTCTCGGAATTCTGGGTGCATTTTTCAAAGGGGTTAGCCTTGTCGGAATTCTGGGTGCATTTTTCGAAATTTTCAAAGGGGTTAGCCTTGTCGGAATTCTGGGTGCATTTTTCGAAATTTTCAAAGGGGTTAGCCTTCTCGGAATTCTGGGTGCATTTTTCGAAATTTTCAAAGGGGTTAGCCTTGTCGGAATTCTGGTTGCATTTTTCGAAATTTTCAAAGGGGTTAGCCTTGTCGGAATTCTGGGTGCATTTTTCGAAATTTTCAAAGGGGTTAGCCTTCTCGGAATTCTGGGTGCATTTTTCGAAATTTTCAAAGGGGGTTAGCCTTCTCGGAATTCTAGGTGCATTTTTCGAAATTTTCAAAGGGGTTAAGCCTTCTCGGAATTCTGGGTGCATTTTTCGAAATTTTCAAGGGGGTTAAGCCTTCTCGGAATTCTGGGTGCATTTTTCGAAATTTTCAAAGGGGTTAGCCTTCTCGGAATTCTGGGTGCATTTTTAGAAATTTTCAAAGGGGTTAGCCTTCTCGGAATTCTGGGTGCATTTTTCGAAATTTTCAAAGGGGTTAGCCTTGTCGGAATTCTGGGTGCATTTTTCGAAATTTTCAAAGGGGGTTAGCCTTCTCGGAATTCTGGGTGCATTTTTAAAATTTTCAAAGGGGTTAGCCTTGTCGGAATTCTGGGTGCATTTTTCGAAATTTTCAAAGGGGTTAGCCTTCTCGGAATCCTGGGTGAATTTTTCGAAATTTTGAAAGGGGTTAAGCCTTCTCGGAATTCTGGGTGCATTTTTCGAAATATTCAAAGGGGGTTAGCCTTCTCGGAATTCTGGGTGCATTTTTCGAAATTTTCAAGGGGGTTAAGCCTTCTCGGAATTCTGGGTGCATTTTACGAATTTTTCAAAGGGGTTAGCCTACTTGGAATTCTGGGTGCATTTTTCGAAATTTTCAAAGGGGTTAGCCTTCTCGGAATTCTGGGTGCATTATCGAAATTTTCCCGGAATTCTGGGTGCATTTTTCGAAATTTTCAAAGGGGTTAGCCTTCCCGGAATTCTGGGTGCATTATTCGAAATTTTAAAAGGAATAGCCTTCTCGGAATTCTGGGTGCATTTTTCAAAATTTTCAAAGGGGTTAGCCTTCTCGGAATTCTGGGTGCATTTTTCGAAATTTTCAAAGGGGTTAGCCTTCTAGGAATTCTGGGTGCATTTTTCGAAATTTTCAAAGGGGTTAGCCTTTTCGGAATTCTGGGTGCGTTTTTCGACATTTTCAAAGGGGTTAGCCTTCTCGGAATTCTGGGTTCATTTTTTGAAATTTTCAAAGGGGTTAGCCTTTTCGGAATTCTGGGTGCGTTTTTCCAAATTTTCAAGGGGGTTAGCCTTCTCGGAATTGTGGGTGCATTTTTAGAAATTTTCAAAGGGTAACGTTAGCCTTGTCGGAATTCTGGGTGCATTTTTCGAAATTTTCAAAGGGGTTAGCCTTCTCGGAATTCTGGGTGCATTTTTCGAAATTTTCAAAGGGGGTTAGCCTTCTCGGAATTCTAGGTGCATTTTTCGAAATTTTCAAAGGGGTTAAGCCTTCTCGGAATTCTGGGTGCATTTTTTGAAACTTTCAAGGGGGTTAAGCCTTCTCGGAATTCTGGGTGCAGTTTTCGAAATTTTCAAGGGGGTTAAGCCTTCTCGGTATTCTGGGTGCATTTTTGCAAATTTTCAAAGGGGTTAGCCTTCTCGGAATTCTGGGTGCATTTTTCGAAATTTTCAAAGGGGTTAGCCTTCTCGGAATTCTGGGTGCATTTTAAGAAAATTTTCAAAGGGGTTAAGCCTTCTCGGAATTCTGGGTGCATTTTACGAATTTTTCAAAGGGGTTAGCCTTATCGGAATTCTGGGTGCATTATCGAAATTTTCCCGGAATTCTGGGTGCATTTTTCGAAATTTTCAAAGGGGTTAGCCTTCCCGGAATTCTGAGTGCATTTTTCGAAATTGTAAAAGGGATAGCCTTCTCGGAATTCTGGGTGCATTTTTAAAAATTTACAAACGGCTTAGCCTTCTCGGAATTCTGGGTGCATTTTTCGAATTTTTCAAAGGGGTTAGCCTTCTCGGAATTCTGGGTGCATTTTTCGTATTTTTCAAAGGGGTTAGCCTTCTCGGAATTCTGGGAGCATTTTTCGAATTTTTCAAAGGGGTTAGCCTTCTCGGAATTCTGGGAGCATTTTTCGAATTTTTCAAAGGGGTTAGCCTTGTCGGAATTCTGGGTCCATTGTTCGAAATTTTCAAACGGGTTAGCCTTGTCGGAATTCTGGGTGCATTTTTCAATGCACCCAGAATTCCGAGAAGGCTATCCCTTTTAAAATTTAGAAAAATGCACACAGAATTCCGGGAAGGCTAACCCCTTTGAAAATTTCGAAAAATGCATCCAGAATTCCGGGAAAATTTCGATAATGCACCCAGAATTCCGAGAAGGCTAACCCCTTTGAAAATTTTGAAAATTTCGAAAATTGCACCCAGAATTCCGAGAAGGCTAACCCCTTTGAAAATTTCGAAAAATGCACCCAGAATTCCGAGAAGGCTAACCCCTTTGAAAAATTCGAAAAATGCACCCAGAATTCCGAGAAGGCTTAATCCCTTTGAAAATTTCGAAAAATGCACCCGGAATTCCGAGAAGGCTTAACCCCTTTGAAAATTTCGAAAAATGCACCCATTATTCCGAGAAGGCTTAACCCCTTTGAAAATTTCGAAAATTCACCCAGAATTCCGAGAAGGCTAACCCCTTTGAAAATTTCAGAAAATGCACCCAGAATTCCGAGAAGGCTTAACCCCCTTGAAAATTTCGAAAAATGCACCCAGAATTCCGAGAAGGCTAAGCCCCTATGAAAATTTCGAAAAATGCACCAAGAATTCCGAGAAGGCTAACCCCTTTGAAAATTTCGAAAAATGCACCCAGAATTCCGAGAAGGCTATCCCTTTTAAAATTTCGAAAAATGCACACAGAATTCCGGGAAGGCTAACCCCTTTGAAAAATGCACCCAGAATTCCGAGAAGGCTAACCCCTTTGAAAAATTCGAAAAATGCACCCAGAATTCCGAGAAGGCTAACCCCTTTGAAAAATTCGAAAAATGCACCCAGAATTCCGAGAAGGCTAACCCCTTTGAAAATTTCGAAAAATGCACCCAGAATTCCGAGAAGGCTAACCCCTTTGAAAATTTCGAAAAATGCACCAAGAATTCCGAGAAAGCTAACCCCTTTGAAAATTTCGAAAAATGCGCCCAGAATTCCGAGAAGGCTAACCCCCTTTGAAAATTTCGAAAAATGCGCCCAGAATTCCGGGAAGTCTAACCTTTTTGAAAATTTCGAAAAATGCGCCCAGAATTCCGGGAAGGCTAACCCCTTTGAAAATTTCGAAAAATGCGCCCAGAATTCCGAGAAGGCTTAACCCCTTTGAAAATTTCGAAAAATGCGCCCAGAATTCCGAGAAGGCTAACTCCCTTTGAAAATTTCGAAAAATGCACCCAGAATTCCGACAAGGCTAACCCCTTTGAAATTTCGAAAAATGCACCCAGAATTCCGAGAAGGCTTAACCCCTTTGAAAATTTCGAAAAATGCACCTAGAATTCCGAGAAGGCTAACCCCTTTGAAAATTTCGAAAAATGGATCCAGAATTCCGAGGATAACCCCTTTGAAAATTTCTTAAAATGCACCCAGAATTCCGAGAAGGCTAACCCCTTTGAAAATTTCGAAATATGCACCCAGAATTCCGAGAAGGCTAACCCCTTTGAAAATTTCGAAAAATGCACCCAGAATTCCGACATGGCTAATCCCTTTGAAAATTTCGAAAAATGCACCCAGAATTCCGACATGGCTAAACCCTTTGAAAATTTCTAAAATCCACCCCGAATTCCGAGAAGGCTAACCCCTTTGAAAATTTCGAAAAATGCACCCAGAATTCCGACAAGGCTAACCCCTTTGAAAATTTCGAAAAATGCACCCAGAATTCCGAGAAGGCTAACCCCTTTGATAATTTCGAAAAATGCACCCAGAATTCCGAGAAGGCTTAACCCCCTTGAAAATTTCGAAAAATGCACCCAGAATTCCGAGAAGGCTTAACCCCTTTGAAATTTTCGAAAAATGCACCTAGAATCCCGAGAAGGCTAACCCCCTTTGAAAATTTCGAAAAATGCACCCAGAATTCCGAGAAGGCTTAACCCCCTTGAAAATTTCGAAAAATGCACCCAGAATTCCGAGAAGGCTTAACCCCTTTGAAAATTTCAAAAAATGCACCTAGAATTCAGAGAAGGCTAACCCCCTTTGAAAATTTCGAAAAATGCACCCAGAATTCCGACAAGGCTAACCACCTTTGAAAATTTCGAAAAATGCACCCAGAATTCCGAGAAGGCTTAACCCCTTTGAAAATTTCGAAAAATTCTCCCAGAATTCCGAGAAGGCTAACCTCTTTGAAAATTTCGAAAAATGCACCCAGAATTCCGACAAGGCTAACGTTACCCTTTGAAAATTTCTAAAAATGCACCCAGAATTCCGAGAAGGCTAACCCCTTTGAAAATTTCGAAAAACGCACCCAGAATTCCGAGAAGGCTAACCCCTTTGAAAATTTCAAAAAATGAACCCAGAATTCCGAGAAGGCTAACCTTTGAAAATTTCGAAAAACGCACCCAGAATTCCGAGAAGGCTAACCCCTTTGAAAATTTCAGAAAATGCACCCAGAATTCCAAGAAGGCTAACCCCTTTGAAAAATTCGAAAAATGCACCCAGAATTCCGAGAAGGCTTAACCCCCTTGAAAATTTCGAAAAATGCACCCAGAATTCCGAGAAGGCTAACCCCCTTTGAAAATTTCGAAAAATGCACCAAGAATTCCGAGAAGGCTAACCCCTTTGAAAATTTCGAAAAATGCACCCAGAATTCCGAGAAGGCTATCCCTTTTAAAATTTCGAAAAATGCACACAGAATTCCGGGAAGGCTAACCCCTTTGAAAATTTCGAAAAATGCACCCAGAATTCCGGGAAAATTTCGATAATGCACCCAGAATACCGAGAAGGCTAACCCCTTTGAAACTTTCGAAAAATGCACCCTGAATTCCAAGAGGGCTAACCCATTTGAAAAATTCGAAAAATGCACCCAGAATTCCGAGTAGGCTTAACCCCTTTGAAAATTTCGAAAAATGCACCCAGAATTCCGAGAAGGCTAACCCCCTTTGAAAATTTCGAAAAATGAACCCAGAATTCCGAGAAGGATAACCCCTTTGAAAATTTCTTAAAATGCACCCAGAATTCCGAGAAGGCTAACCCCTTTGAAAATTTCGAAATATGCACCCAGAATTCCGAGAAGGCTAACCCCTTTGAAAATTTCGAAAAATGCACCCAGAATTCCGACATGGCTAACCCCTTTGAAAATTTCGAAAAATGCACCCAGAATTCCGGCATGGCTAACCCCTTTGAAAATTTCGAAAAATCCACCCCGAATTCCGAGAAGGCTAACCCCTTTGAAAATTTCGAAAAATGCACCCAGAATTCCGAGAAGGCTAACCCCTTTGAAAATGTCGAAAAATGCACCCAGAATTCCGAGAAGGCTAACACCTTTGAAAATTTCGAAAAATTCACCCAGAATTCCGAGAAGGCTAACCCCTTTGAAAATTTCGAAAAATGCACCCAGAATTCCGAGAAGGATAACCCCTTTGAAAATTTCGAAAAATGCACCCAGAATTCCGAGAAGGCTAACCCCTTTGATAATTTCGAAAAATGCACCCAGAATTCCGAGAAGGCTTAACCCCCTTGAAAATTTCGAAAAATGCACCCAGAATTCCGAGAAGGCTTAACCCCTTTGAAATTTTCGAAAAATGCACCTAGAATCCCGAGAAGGCTAACCCCCTTTGAAAATTTCGAAAAATGCACCCAGAATTCCGAGAAGGCTTAACCCCTTGAAAATTTCGAAAAATGCACCCAGAATTCCGAGAAGGCTTAACCCCCTTGAAAATTTCGAAAAATGCACCCAGAATTCCGAGAAGGCTTAACCCCTTTGAAAATTTCGAAAAATGCACCTAGAATTCCGAGAAGGCTAACCCCCTTTGAAAATTTCGAAAAATGCACCCAGAATTCCGACAAGGCTAACCCCCTTTGAAAATTTCGAAAAATGCACCCAGAATTCCGAGAAGGCTTAACCCCTTTGAAAATTTCGAAAAATTCTCCCAGAATTCCGAGAAGGCTAACCCCTTTGAAAATTTCGAAAAATGCACCCAGAATTCCGACAAGGCTAACGTTACCCTTTGAAAATTTCTAAAAATGCACCCAGAATTCCGAGAAGGCTAACCCCTTTGAAAATTTCGAAAAACGCACCCAGAATTCCGAGAAGGCTAACCCCTTTGAACATTTCAAAAAATGAACCCAGAATTCCGAGAAGGCTAACCTTTGAAAATTTCGAAAAACGCACCCAGAATTCCGAAAAGGCTAACCCCTTTGAAAATTTCGAAAAATGCACCCTGAATTCCGTGAAGGCTAACCCTTTTGAAAATTTCGAAAAATGCACCCAGAATTCCGAGAAGGCTAACCCCTTTGAAAATTTCGAAAAATGCACCCAGAATTACGAGAAGGCTAACCCCTTTGAAAATTACGAAAAATGCACCCATAATTCCGAGAAGGCTAACCCCTTTGAAAAATGCACCCAGAATTCCGAGAAGGCTAACCCCTTTGAAAAATTCGAATAATGCACCCAGAATTCCGAGAAGGCTAACCCCTTTGAAAAATTCGAAAAATGCACCCAGAATTCCGAGAAGGCTAACCCCTTTGAAAATTTCGAAAAATGCACCCAGAATTCCGAGAAGGCTAACCCCTTTGAAAATTTCGAAAAATGCACCAAGAATTCCGAGAAAGCTAACCCCTTTGAAAATTTCGAAAAATGCGCCTAGAATTCCGAGAAGGCTAACCCCTTTGAAAATTTCGAAAAATGCGCCCAGAATTCCGGGAAGTCTAACCTTTTTGAAAATTTCGAAAAATGCGCCCAGAATTCCGGGAAGGCTAACCCCTTTGAAAATTTCGAAAAATGCGCCCAGAATTCCGAGAAGGCTTAACCCCTTTAAAAATTTCGAAAAATGCGCCCAGAATTCCGAGAAGGCTAACCCCCTTTGAAAATTTCGAAAAATGCACCCAGAATTCCGACAAGGCTAACCCCTTTGAAATTTCGAAAAATGCACCCAGAATTCCGAGAAGGCTTAACCCCTTTGAAAATTTCGAAAAATGCACCTAGAATTCCGAGAAGGCTAACCCCCTTTGAAAATTTCGAAAAATGCACCCAGAATTCCGAGAAGGCTAACCCCTTTGAAAATTTCGAAAAATGCACCCAGAATTCCGACAAGGCTAACCCCTTTGAAAATTTCGAAAAATGGACCCAGAATTCCGACAAGGCTAACCCCTTTGAAAATTTCGAAAAATGCACCCAGAATTCCGACAAGGCTAACCCCTTTGAAAATTTCGAAAAATGCACCCAGAATTCCGAAAAGGCTAACCCCTTTGAAAATTTCTAAAAATGCTCCCGGAATTCCGAGAAGGCTAACCCCTTTGAAAATTTCGAAAAATAAGCCCAGAATGCCGAGAAGGCTAACCCCTTTGAAAATTTCGAAAAATGCGCCCAGAATTCCGAGAAGGCTAACCCCTTTGAAAATTTCGAAAAATGCGCCCAGAATTCCGAGAAGGCTAACCCCTTTGAAAATTTCGAAAAATGCGCCCAGAATTCCAAGAAGGCTAACCCCTTTGAAAATTTCGAAAAATGCGCCCAGAATTCCGAGAAGGCTAACCCCGTTGAAAATTTCGAAAAATGCGCCAAGAATTCCGAGAAGGCTAACCCCTTTGAAAATTTCGAAAAATGCGCCCAGAATTCCGAGAAGGCTAACCCCTTTGAAAATTTCGAAAAATGCGCCCAGAATTCCGAGAAGGCTAACCACTTTGAAAATTTCGAAAAATGCGCCCAGAATTCCGAGAAGGCTAACCTAACCCCTTTTAAAATTTCGAAAAATGCGCCCAGTATTCCGAGAAGGCTAACTTAACCCCTTTGAAAATTTCGAAAAATGCGACCAGAATTCCGAGAAGGCTAACCCTTTGAAATATTCGAAAAAAGCGCCCAAAATTCCGAGGAGGCTAACCCCTTTGAAAATTTTGAAAAATGCGCACAGAATTCCGAGAAGGCTAACCCCTTTGAAAATTTCGAAAAATGCGCCCAGAATTCCGAGAGGGCTAACCCCTTTGAAAATTTCGAAAAATGCGCCCAGAATTCCGAGAAGGCTAACCCCGTTGAAAATTTCGAAAAATGCGCCCAGAAATCCGGGAAGGCTAACCCCTTTGAAAATTTCGGAAATGCGCTCAGAATTCCGGAGAAGGCTAACCCCTTTGAAAATTTCGAAAAATGCGCCCAGAATTCCGAGAAGGCTAACCCCTATGAAAATTTCGAAAAATGCGCCCAGAATTCCGAGAAGGCTAACCCCTTTGAAAATTTCGTAAATGCGCCCAGAATTCCGAGAAGGCTAACCTAACCCCTTTGGAAATTTCGAAAAATGCGCCCAGTATTCCGAGAAGGCTAACCTAAACCCTTTGAAAATTTCGAAAAATGCGCCCAGTATTCCGAGAAGGCTAACCTAACCCCTTTGAAAATTTCGAAAAATGTGCCCAGTATTCCGAGAAGGCTAACCACTTTGAAAATTTTGAAAAATGCGCCCAGAATTCCGAGAAGGCTAACCACTTTGAAAATTTCGAAAAAAGCGCCCAGAATTCCGAGAAGGCTAACCCCTTTGAAAATATCGAAAAATGCGATCAGAATTCCGGGAAGCCTAACCCCTTTGAATATTTCGAAAAATGCGCACAGAAATCCGGGAAGGCTAACCCCTTTGAAAATTTCGGAAATGCGCTCAGAATTCCGGAGAAGGCTAACCCCTTTGAAATTTTCGAAAAATGCGCCCAGAATTCCAAGAAGGCTAACCCCTTTTAAAATTTCGAAAAATGCGCCCAGAATTCCGAGAAGGCTAACCCCTTTGAAAATTTCTAAAAATGCGCCCAGAATTCCGAGAAGGCTAACCCCTTTGAAAATTTCGAAAAATGCGCCCAGAATTCCGGGAAGGCTAACCCCTTTGAAAATTTCGAAAAATGCGCTCAGAATTCCGGGAAGGCTAACCCCTTTGAAAATTTCGAAAAATGCGCCCAGAATTCCGGGAAGGCAAACCCCTTTGAAAATTTCGAAAAATGCACCCAGAAATCCGGGAAGGCTAACCCCTTTGAAAATTTCGAACAATGCGCCCAGAATTCCGAGAAGGCTAACCCCTTTGAAAAATTTGAAAAATGCGCCCAGAATTCCGAGAAGGCTAACCTAACACCTTTTAAAATTTCGAAAAATGCGCCCAGTATTCCGAGAAGGCTAACCTAACCCCTTTGAAAATTTCGAAAAATGCGACCAGTATTCCGAGAAGGCTAACCCCTTTGAAAATTTCGAAAAATGCGCCGTAATTCCGAGAAGGCTAACCACTTTGAAAATTTCGAAAAATGCGCCCAAGATTCCGAGAAGGAAAACCCCTTTGAAAATTTCGAAAAATGCGCCCAGAATTCCGAGAAGGCAACCCCTTTGAAAATTTCGAAAAATGCGCCCAGAATTCCGAGAAGGCTAACCGCTTTGAAAATTTCGAAAAATGCGCCCAGAATTCCGAGAAGGCTAACCCCTTTGAAAATTTCGAAAAATTCGCCCAGAATTCCGAGAAGGCTAACCCCTTTGAAAATTTCGAAAAATGCGCCCAGAATTCCGAGAAGGCTAACCACTTTGAAAATTTCGAAAAATGCGCCCAGAATTCCGAGAAGGCTAACCTAACCCCTTTTAAAATTTCGAAAAATGCGCCCAGTATTCCGAGAAGGCTAACCTAACCCCTTTGAAAATTTCGAAAAATGCGCCCAGTATTCCGAGAAGGCTAACCTAACCCCTTTGAAAATTTCGAAAAATGCGCCCAGAATTCCGAGAAGGCTAACCTATTTGAAAATTTGGAAAAATGCGCCCAGAAATCCGGGAAGGCTCCCCTTTGAAAATTTCGGAAATGCGCTCAGAATTCCGGAGAAGGCTAACCCCTTTGAAAATTTCGAAAAATGCGCCCAGAATTCTGAGAAGGCTAACCCCTTTGAAAATTTCGAAAAATGCGCCCAGAATTCCGAGAAGGCTAACCCCTTTGAAAATTTCGTAAATGCGCCCAGAATTCCGAGAAGGCTAACCTAACCCCTTTGGAAATTTCGAAAAATGCGCCCAGTATTCCGAGAGGGCTAACCTAAACCCTTTGAAAATTTCGAAAAATGCGCCCAGCATTCCGAGAAGGCTAACCTAACCCCTTTGAAAATTTCGAAAAATGCGCCCAGTATTCCGAGAAGGCTAACCACTTTGAAAATTTCGAAAAATGCGCCCAGAATTCCGAGAAGGCTAACCACTTTAAAATTTCGAAAAAAGCGCCCAGAATTCCGAAAAGGCTAACCCCTTTGAAAATTTCGAAAAATGCGTCCAGAATTCCGGGAAAGCTCCCTTTGAATATTTCGAAAAATGCAATCAGAATTCCGGGAAGGCAAACCCCTTTGAAAATTTCGAAAAATGCACCCAGAAATCCGGGAAGGCTAACCCCTTTGAAAATTTCGAAAAATGCGCCCAGAATTCCGAGAAGGCTAACCCCTTTGAAAAATTTGAAAAATGCGCCCAGAATTCCGAGAAGGCTAACCTATTTGAAAATTTGGAAAAATGCGCCCAGAATTCCGAGAAGGCTAACCTAACACCTTTTAAAATTTCGAAAAATGCGCCCAGTATTCCGAGAAGGCTAACCTAACCCCTTTGAAAATTTCGAAAAATGCGACCAGAATTCCGAGAAGGCTAACCCCGTTGAAAATTTCGAAAAATGCGCCAAGATTTCCGAGAAGGCTAACCCCTTTGAAAATTTCGAAAAATGCGTCCAGAATTCCGGGAAAGCTCCCTTTGAATATTTCGAAAAATGCGCCCAGAAATCCGGGAAGGCTCCCCTTTGAAAATTTCGGAAATGCGCTCAGAATTCCGGAGAAGGCTAACCCCTTTGAAAATTTCGAAAAATGCGCCCAGAATTCCGAGAAGGCTAACCCCGTTGAAAATTTCGAAAAATGCGCCAAGATTTCCGAGAAGGCTAACCCCTTTGGAAATTTCGAAAAATGCGCCCAGTATTCCGAGAAGGCTAACCTATACCCTTTGAAAATTTCGAAAAATGCGCCCAGTATTCCGAGAAGGCTAACCTAACCCCTTTGCAAATTTCGAAAAATGCGACCAGTATTCCGAGAAGGCTAACCTAACCCCTTTGAAAATTTCGAAAAATGCGCCCAGAATTCCGAGAAGGCTAACCTAACCCCTTTGAAAATTTCGAAAAATGCGCCCAGAATTCCGAGAAGGCTAACCCCTTTGAAAATTTCGCAAAATGCACCCAGAATTCCGAGAAGGCTAACCCCTTTGATAATTTCGAAAAATGCGCCCAGAAATCCGGGAAGGCTAACCCCTTTGAAAATTTCGAAAAATGCGCCCAGAAATCCGGGAAGGCTCCCCTTTGAAAATTTCGGAAATGCGCTCAGAATTCCGGAGAAGGCTAACCCCTTTTAAAATTTCGAAAAATGCGCCCAGAATTCCGAGAAGGCTAACCCCTTTGAAAAATTTGAAAAATGCGCCCAGAATTCCGAGAAGGCTAACCTATTTGAAAATTTGGAAAATGCGCCCAGAATTCCGAGAAGGCTAACCTAACACCTTTTAAAATTTCGAAAAATGCGCCCAGTATTCCGAGAAGACTAACTTAACCCCTTTGAAAATTTCGAAAAATGCGCCCAGAATTCCGAGAAGGCTAACCCCTTTGAAAATTTCGAAAAATGCGCCCAGAATTCCGAGAAGGCTAACCACTTTGAAAATTTCGAAAAATGCGCCCAGAATTCCGAGAAGGCTAACCTAACCCCTTTGAAAATTTCGAAAAATGCGACCAGAATTCCGAGAAGGCTAACCCTTTGAAATATTCGAAAAAAGCGCCCAAAATTCCGAGGAGGCTAACCCCTTTGAAAATTTTGAAAAATGCGCACAGAATTCCGAGAAGGGTAACCCCTTTGAAAATTTCGAAAAATGCGCCCAGAATTCCGAGAGGGCTAACCCCTTTGAAAATTTCGAAAAATGCGCCCAGAATTCCGAGAAGGCTAACCCCGTTGAAAATTTCGAAAAATGCGCCCAGAAATCCGGGAAGGCTAACCCCTTTGAAAATTTCGGAAATGCGCTCAGAATTCCGGAGAAGGCTAACCCCTTTGAAAATTTCGAAAAATGCGCCCAGTATTCCGAGAAGACTAACTTAACCACTTTGAAAATTTTGAAAAATGCGCCCAGAATTCCGAGAAGGCTAACCACTTTGAAAATTTCGAAAAAAGCGCCCAGAATTCCGAGAAGGCTAACCCCTTTGAAAATATCGAAAAATGCGATCAGAATTCCGGGAAGCCTAACCCCTTTGAATATTTCGAAAAATGCGCACAGAAATCCGGGAAGGCTAACCCCTTTGAAAATTTCGGAAATGCGCTCAGAATTCCGGAGAAGGCTAACCCCTTTGAAAATTTCGAAAAATGCGCCCAGAATTCCGAGAAGGCTAACCTAACCCCTTTGAAAATTTCGAAAAATGCGCCCAGAATTCCGAGAAGGCTAACCCCTTTGAAAATTTCGCAAAATGCACCCAGAATTCCGAGAAGGCTAACCCCTTTGATAATTTCGAAAAATGCGCCCAGAAATCCGGGAAGGCTAACCCCTTTGAAAATTTCGAAAAATGCGCCCAGAAATCCGGGAACGCTCCCCTTTGAAAATTTCGGAAATGCGCTCAGAATTCCGGAGAAGGCTAACCCCTTTGAAAATTTCGAAAAATGCGCCCAGAATTCCGAGAAGGCTAACCCCTTTGAAAATTTCGAAAAATGCGCCCAGAATTCCGAGAAGGCTAACCCCTTTGAAAATTTCGTAAATGCGCCCAGAATTCCGAGAAGGCTAACCTAACCCCTTTGAAAATTTCGAAAAATGCGACCAGTATTCCGAGAAGGCTAACCTAACCCCTTTGAAAATTTCGAAAAATGCGCCCAGAATTCCGGGAAGGCTCCCTTTGAATATTTCGAAAAATGCGATCAGAATTCCGGGAAGGCTCCCTTTGAATATTTCGAAAAATGCGATCAGAATTCCGGGAAGCCTAACCCCTTTGAATATTTCGAAAAATGCGCACAGAAATCCGGGAAGGCTAACCCCTTTCAAATTTTCGGAAAATGCGCCCAGAATTCCGAGAAGGCTAACCCCTTTTAAAATTTCGAAAAATGCGCCCAGAATTCCGAGAAGGCTAACCCCTTTTAAAATTTCGAAAAATGCGCACAGAAATCCGGGAAGGCTAACCCCTTTGAAAATTTCGGAAATGCGCTCAGAATTCCGGAGAAGGCTAACGCCTTTGAAAATTTCGAAAAATGCGTCCAGAATTCCGGGAAGGCTCCCTTTGAATATTTCGAAAAATGCGATCAGAATTCCGGGAAGCCTAACCCCTTTGAATATTTCGAAAAATGCGCACAGAAATCCGGGAAGGCTAACCCCTTTCAAATTTTCGAAAAATGCGCCCAGAATTCCGAGAAGGCTAACCCCTTTTAAAATTTCGAAAAATGCGCCCAGAATTCCGAGAAGGCTAACCCCTTTGAAAAATTTGAAAAATGCGCCCAGAATTCCGAGAAGGCTAACCTATTTGAAAATTTGGAAAATGCGCCCAGAATTCCGAGAAGGCTAACCTAACACCTTTTAAAATTTCAAAAAATGCGCCCAGTATTCCGAGAAGACTAACTTAACCCCTTTGAAAATTTCGAAAAATGCGACCAGTATTCCGAGAAGGCTAAGCCCTTTGAAAATTTCGAAAAATGCGTCCAGAATTCCGGGAAGGCTCCCTTTGAATATTTCGAAAAATGCGATCAGAATTCCGGGAAGCCTAACCCCTTTGAATATTTCGAAAAATGCGCACAGAAATCCGGGAAGGCTAACCCCTTTCAAATTTTCGAAAAATGCGCCCAGAATTCGGAGAAGGCTAACCCCTTTTAAAATTTCGAAAAATGCGCCCAGAATTCCGAGAAGGCTAACCCCTTTGAAAAATTTGAAAAATGCGCCCAGAATTCCGAGAAGGCTAACCTATTTGAAAATTTGGAAAATGCGCCCAGAATTCCGAGAAGGCTAACCTAACACCTTTTAAAATTTCGAAAAATGCGCCCAGTATTCCGAGAAGACTAACTTAACCCCTTTGAAAATTTCGAAAAATGCGACCAGTATTCCGAGAAGGCTAACCCCTTTGAAAATTTCGAAAAATGCGCCGTAATTCCGAGAAGGCTAACCACTTTGAAAATTTCGAAAAATGCGCCCAGAATTCCGAGAAGGCTAACCCGTTTGAAAATTTCGATAAATGCGCCCAGAATTCCGGGAAGGCTAACCCCTTTGAAAATTTCGAAAAATGCGATCAGAATTCCGGGAAGGCTAACCCCTTTGAATATTTCAATAATTACGCCCAGAATTCCGAGAAGGATAACCCCTTTGAAAATTTCGAAAAATGCGCCCAGAATTCCGAGAAGGCAACCCCTTTGAAAATTTCGAAAAATGCGCCCAGAATTCCGAGAAGGCTAACCCCTTTGAAAATTACGAGAAATGCGCCCAGAATTCCGAGAAGGCTAACCCCTTTGAAAATTTCGAAAAATTCGCCCAGAATTCCGAGAAGGCTAACCCCTTTGAAAATTTCGAAAAATGCGCCCAGAATTCCGAGAAGGCTAACCACTTTGAAAATTTCGAAAAATGCGCCCAGAATTCCGAGAAGGCTAACCTAACCCCTTTGAAAATTTCGAAAAATGCGACCAGAATTCCGAGAAGGCTAACCCTTTGAAATATTCGAAAAAAGCGCCCAAAATTCCGAGGAGGCTAACCCCTTTGAAAATTTTGAAAAATGCGCACAGAATTCCGAGAAGGGTAACCCCTTTGAAAATTTCGAAAAATGCGCCCAGAATTCCGAGAGGGCTAACCCCTTTGAAAATTTCGAAAAATGCGCCCAGAATTCCGAGAAGGCTAACCCCGTTGAAAATTTCGAAAAATGCGCCCAGAAATCCGGGAAGGCTAACCCCTTTGAAAATTTCGGAAATGCGCTCAGAATTCCGGAGAAGGCTAACCCCTTTGAAAATTTCGAAAAATGCGCCCAGAATTCCGAGAAGGCTAACCCCTATGAAAATTTCGAAAAATGCGACAAGAATTCCGAGAAGGCTAACCCCTTTGAAAATTTCGTAAATGCGCCCAGAATTCCGAGAAGGCTAACCTAACCCCTTTGGAAATTTCGAAAAATGCGCCCAGTATTCCGAGAAGGCTAACCTAAACCCTTTGAAAATTTCGAAAAATGCGCCCAGTATTCCGAGAAGGCTAACCTAACCCCTTTGAAAATTTCGAAAAATGCGCCCAGTATTCCGAGAAGGCTAACCTAACCCCTTTGAAAATTTCGAAAAATGTGCCCAGTATTCCGAGAAGGCTAACCACTTTGAAAATTTTGAAAAATGCGCCCAGAATTCCGAGAAGGCTAACCACTTTGAAAATTTCGAAAAAAGCGCCCAGAATTCCGAGAAGGCTAACCCCTTTGAAAATATCGAAAAATGCGATCAGAATTCCGGGAAGCCTAACCCCTTTGAATATTTCGAAAAATGCGCACAGAAATCCGGGAAGGCTAACCCCTTTGAAAATTTCGGAAATGCGCTCAGAATTCCGGAGAAGGCTAACCCCTTTGAAATTTTCGAAAAATGCGCCCAGAATTCCAAGAAGGCTAACCCCTTTTAAAATTTCGAAAAATGCGCCCAGAATTCCGAGAAGGCTAACCCCTTCGAAAATTTCTAAAAATGCGCCCAGAATTCCGAGAAGGCTAACCCCTTTGAAAATTTCGAAAAATGCGCCCAGAATTCCGGGAAGGCTAACCCCTTTGAAAATTTCGAAAAATGCGCTCAGAATTCCGGGAAGGCTAACCCCTTTGAAAATTTCGAAAAATGCGCCCAGAATTCCGGGAAGGCAAACCCCTTTGAAAATTTCGAAAAATGCACCCAGAAATCCGGGAAGGCTAACCCCTTTGAAAATTTCGAACAATGCGCCCAGAATTCCGAGAAGGCTAACCCCTTTGAAAAATTTGAAAAATGCGCCCAGAATTCCGAGAAGGCTAACCTAACACCTTTTAAAATTTCGAAAAATGCGCCCAGTATTCCGAGAAGGCTAACCTAACCCCTTTGAAAATTTCGAAAAATGCGACCAGTATTCCGAGAAGGCTAACCCCTTTGAAAATTTCGAAAAATGCGCCGTAATTCCGAGAAGGCTAACCACTTTGAAAATTTCGAAAAATGCGCCCAAGATTCCGAGAAGGAAAACCCCTTTGAAAATTTCGAAAAATGCGCCCAGAATTCCGAGAAGGCAACCCCTTTGAAAATTTCGAAAAATGCGCCCAGAATTCCGAGAAGGCTAACCGCTTTGAAAATTTCGAAAAATGCGCCCAGAATTCCGAGAAGGCTAACCCCTTTGAAAATTTCGAAAAATTCGCCCAGAATTCCGAGAAGGCTAACCCCTTTGAAAATTTCGAAAAATGCGCCCAGAATTCCGAGAAGGCTAACCACTTTGAAAATTTCGAAAAATGCGCCCAGAATTCCGAGAAGGCTAACCTAACCCCTTTTAAAATTTCGAAAAATGCGCCCAGTATTCCGAGAAGGCTAACCTAACCCCTTTGAAAATTTCGAAAAATTCGCCCAGTATTCCGAGAAGGCTAACCTAACCCCTTTGAAAATTTCGAAAAATGCGCCCAGAATTCCGAGAAGGCTAACCCCTTTGAAAATTTCGCAAAATGCGCCCAGAATTCCGAGAAGGCTAACCCCTTTGAAAATTTCGAAAAATGCGCCCAGAAATCCGGGAAGGCTAACCCCTTTGAAAATTTCGAAAAATGCGCCCAGAAATCCGGGAAGGCTCCCCTTTGAAAATTTCGGAAATGCGCTCAGAATTCCGGAGAAGGCTAACCCCTTTGAAAATTTCGAAAAATGCGCCCAGAATTCTGAGAAGGCTAACCCCTTTGAAAATTTCGAAAAATGCGCCCAGAATTCCGAGAAGGCTAACCCCTTTGAAAATTTCGTAAATGCGCCCAGAATTCCGAGAAGGCTAACCTAACCCCTTTGGAAATTTCGAAAAATGCGCCCAGTATTCCGAGAGGGCTAACCTAAACCCTTTGAAAATTTCGAAAAATGCGCCCAGTATTCCGAGAAGGCTAACCTAACCCCTTTGAAAATTTCGAAAAATGCGCCCAGTATTCCGAGAAGGCTAACCACTTTGAAAATTTCGAAAAATGCGCCCAGAATTCCGAGAAGGCTAACCACTTTAAAATTTCGAAAAAAGCGCCCAGAATTCCGAGAAGGCTAATCCCTTTGAAAATTTCGAAAAATGCGTCCAGAATTCCGGGAAAGCTCCCTTTGAATATTTAGAAAAATGCGATCAGAATTCCGGGAAGGCAAACCCCTTTGAAAATTTCGAAAAATGCACCCAGAAATCCGGGAAGGCTAACCCCTTTGAAAATTTCGAAAAATGCGCCCAGAATTCCGAGAAGGCTAACCCCTTTGAAAAATTTGAAAAATGCGCCCAGAATTCCGAGAAGGCTAACCTATTTGAAAATTTGGAAAAATGCGCCCAGAATTCCGAGAAGGCTAACCTAACACCTTTTAAAATTTCGAAAAATGCGCCCAGTATTCCGAGAAGGCTAACCTAACCCCTTTGAAAATTTCGAAAAATGCGACCAGAATTCCGAGAAGGCTAACCCTTTGAAAATTTCGAAAAATGCGCCCAAAATTCCGAGGAGGCTAACCCCTTTGAAAATTTCGAAAAATGCGCACAGAATTCCGAGAAGGCTAACTAACCCCTTTGAAAATTTCGAAAAATGCGCCCAGAATTCCGAGAAGGCTAACCCCTTTGAAAATTTCGAAAAATGCGCCCAGAATTCCGAGAAGGCTAACCCCGTTGAAAATTTCGAAAAATGCGCCAAGATTTCCGAGAAGGCTAACCCCTTTGGAAATTTCGAAAAATGCGCCCAGTATTCCGAGAAGGCTAACCTATACCCTTTGAAAATTTCGAAAAATGCGCCCAGTATTCCGAGAAGGCTAACCTAACCCCTTTGAAAATTTCGAAAAATGCGACCAGTATTCCGAGAAGGCTAACCTAACCCCTTTGAAAATTTCGAAAAATGCGCCCAGAATTCCGAGAAGGCTAACCTAACCCCTTTGAAAATTTCGAAAAATGCGCCCAGAATTCCGAGAAGGCTAACCCCTTTGAAAATTTCGCAAAATGCACCCAGAATTCCGAGAAGGCTAACCCCTTTGAAAATTTCGAAAAATGCGCCCAGAAATCCGGGAAGGCTAACCCCTTTGAAAATTTCGAAAAATGCGCCCAGAAATCCGGGAAGGCTCCCCTTTGAAAATTTCGGAAATGCGCTCAGAATTCCGGAGAAGGCTAACCCCTTTGAAAATTTCGAAAAATGCGCCCAGAATTCCGGGAAGGCTCCCTTTGAATATTTCGAAAAATGCGATCAGAATTCCGGGAAGGCTCCCTTTGAATATTTCGAAAAATGCGATCAGAATTCCGGGAAGCCTAACCCCTTTGAATATTTCGAAAAATGCGCACAGAAATCCGGGAAGGCTAACCCCTTTCAAATTTTCGAAAAATGCGCCCGGAATTCCGAGAAGGCTAACCCCTTTTAAAATTTCGAAAAATGCGCCCAGAATTCCGAGAAGGCTAACCCCTTTTAAAATTTCGAAAAATGCGCACAGAAATCCGGGAAGGCTAACCCCTTTGAAAATTTCGGAAATGCGCTCAGAATTCCGGAGAAGGCTAACCCCTTTGAAAATTTCGAAAAATGCGTCCAGAATTCCGGGAAGGCTCCCTTTGAATATTTCGAAAAATGCGATCAGAATTCCGGGAAGCCTAACCCCTTTGAATATTTCGAAAAATGCGCACAGAAATCCGGGAAGGCTAACCCCTTTCAAATTTTCGAAAAATGCGCCCAGAATTCCGAGAAGGCTAACCCCTTTTAAAATTTCGAAAAATGCGCCCAGAATTCCGAGAAGGCTAACCCCTTTGAAAAATTTGAAAAATGCGCCCAGTATTCCGAGAAGACTAACTTAACCCCTTTGAAAATTTCGAAAAATGCGACCAGTATTCCGAGAAGGCTAAGCCCTTTGAAAATTTCGAAAAATGCGTCCAGAATTCCGGGAAGGCTCCCTTTGAATATTTCGAAAAATGCGATCAGAATTCCGGGAAGCCTAACCCCTTTGAATATTTCGAAAAATGCGCACAGAAATCCGGGAAGGCTAACCCCTTTCAAATTTTCGAAAAATGCGCCCAGAATTCGGAGAAGGCTAACCCCTTTTAAAATTTCGAAAAATGCGCCCAGAATTCCGAGAAGGCTAACCCCTTTGAAAAATTTGAAAAATGCGCCCAGAATTCCTAGAAGGCTAACCTATTTGAAAATTTGGAAAATGCGCCCAGAATTCCGAGAAGGCTAACCTAACACCTTTTAAAATTTCGAAAAATGCGCCCAGTATTCCGAGAAGACTAACTTAACCCCTTTGAAAATTTCGAAAAATTCGCCCAGAATTCCGAGAAGGCTAACCCCTTTGAAAATTTCGAAAAATGCGCCCAGAATTCCGAGAAGGCTAACCCCTTTGAAAATTTCGAAAAATGCGCACAGAATTCAGAGAAGGCTAACCCCTTTGAAAATTTCGAAAAATGCGCCCAGAATTCCGAGAAGGCTAACCCCTTTGAAAATTTCGAAAAATGCGCCCAGAATTCCGAGAAGGCTAACCCCGTTGAAAATTTCGAAAAATGCGCCAAGAATTCCGAGAAGGCTAACCCCTTTGGAAATTTCGAAAAATGCGCCCAGTATTCCGAGAAGGCTAACCTAAACCCTTTGAAAATTTTGAAAAATGCGCCCAGTATTCCGAGAAGGCTAACCTAACCCCTTTGAAAATTTCGAAAAATGCGCCCAGAATTCCGAGAAGGCTAACCCCTTTGAAAATTTCGAAAAATGCGCCCAGAATCCCGAGAAGGCTAACCCCTTTGAAAATTTCGAAAAATGCGCCCAGAAATCCGGGAAGGCTAACCCCTTTGAAAATTTCGAAAATTGCGCCCAGAAATCCGGGAAGGCTCCCCTTTGAGAATTTCGGAAATGCGCTCAGAATTCCGGAGAAGGCTAACCCCTTTGAAAATTTCGAAAAATGCGCCCAGAATTCCGAGAAGGCTAACCCCTTTGAAAATTTCGAAAAATGCTCCCAGAATTCCGAGAAGGCTAACCCCTTTGAAAATTTTGTAAATGCGCCCAGAATTCCGAGAAGGCTAACCTAACCCCTTTGGAAATTTCGAAAAATGCGCCCAGTATTCTGAGAAGGCTAACCTAAACCCTTTAAAAATTTCGAAAAATGCGCCCAGTATTCCGAGAAGGCTAACCTAACCCCTTTGAAAATTTCGAAAAATGCGCCCAGTATTCCGAGAAGGCTAACCTAACCCCTTTGAAAATTTCGAAAAATGTGCCCAGTATTCCGAGAAGGCTAACCACTTTGAAAATTTCGAAAAATGCGCCCAGAATTCCGAGAAGGCTAACCACTTTGAAAATTTCGAAAAAAGGGCCCAGTATTCCGAGAAGGTTAACCCCTTTGAAAATTTCGAAAAATGCGTCCAGAATTCCGGGAAGGCTCCCTTTGAATATTTCGAAAAATGCGATTAGAATTCCGGGAAGCCTTCCCCCTTTGAATATTTCGAAAAATGCGCACAGAAATCCGGGAAGGCTAACCCCTTTGAAAATTTCGGAAATGCGCTCAGAATTCCGGAGAAGGCTAACCCCTTTCAAATTTTCGAAAAATGAGCCCAGAATTCCGAGAAGGCTAACCCCTTTTAAAATTTGAAAAATGCGCCCAGAATTCCGAGAAGGCTAACCCCTTTGAAAATTTCGAAAAATGCACCCAGAAATCCGGGAAGGCTAACCCCTTTGAAAATTTCGAAAAATGCGCCCAGAATTCTGAGAAGGCTAACCCCTTTGAAAAATTTGAAAAATGCGCCCAGAATTCCAAGAAGGCTAACCTATTTGAAAATTTCGAAAAATGCGCCCAGAATTCCGGGAAGGCTAACCCCTTTGAAAATTTCGAAAAATGCGCCCAGTATTCCGAGAAGCCTAACCCCTTTGAATATTTCGAAAAATGCGCTCAGAATTCCGGGGAGGCTAACCCCTTTGAAAATTTCGAAAAATGCGCCCAAAATTCCGGGAAGGCAAACCCCTTTAAAAATTTCGAAAAATGAACCCAGAATTCAGGGTAGGCTAACCCCTTTGAAAATTTCGAAAAATGCACCCAGAATTCCGAGAAGGCTAACCACTTTGAAAATTTCTAAAAATGCGCCCAGAATTCCGAGAAGGCTAACCCCTTTGAAAATTTCGAAAAATGCGCCCAGAATTCCGAGAAGGCTAACCCCTTTGAAAATTTCGAAAAATACGCCCAGAATTCCGAGAAGGCTAACCCCTTTGAAAATTTCGAAAAATGCGCACAGAATTCCGAGGCTAACCCCTTTGAAATTTCGAAAAATGCGCCCAGAATGCCGAGAAGTATAAACCCTTTGAAAATTTCGAAAAATGCGCCCAGAGTTCCGTGAAGGCTAACCCCTTAGAAAATTTCGAAAAATGCGCCCAGAATTCCGAGAAGGCTAACCCCTTTGAAAATTTCGAAAAATGCGCCCAGAATTCCGAGAAGGCTAACCTAACCCCTTTAAAAATTTCGAAAAATGCGCCCAGTATTATGAGAAGGCTAACCTAACCCCTTTGAAAATTTCGAAAAATGCGCCCAGTATTCCGAGAAGGCTAACCTAACCCCTTTGAAAATTTCGAAAAATGCGCCCAGTATTCCGAGAAGCCTAACCCCTTTGAATATTTCGAAAAATGCGCTCAGAATTCCGGGGAGGCTAACCCCTTTGAAAATTTCGAAAAATGCGCCCAATATTCCGGGAAGGCAAACCCCTTTGAAAATTTCGAAAAATGCGCCCAGAATTCCGAGAAGACTAACCCCTTTGAAAATTTCGAAAAATGCGCCCAGAATTCCGAGAAGGCTAACCTAACCCCTTTAAAAATTTCGAAAAATGCGCCCAGTATTATGAGAAGGCTAACCTAACCCCTTTGAAAATTTCGAAAAATGCGCCCAGTATTCCGAGAAGGCTAACCTAACCCCTTTGAAAATTTCGAAAAATGCGCCCAGTATTCCGAGAAGCCTAACCCCTTTGAATATTTCGAAAAATGCGCTCAGAATTCCGGGGAGGCTAACCCCTTTGAAAATTTCGAAAAATGCGCCCAATATTCCGGGAAGGCAAACCCCTTTGAAAATTTCGAAAAATGCGCCCAGAATTCCGAGAAGGCTAACCCCTTTGAAAATTTCGAAAAATGCGCCCAGAATTCCGAGAAGGCTAACCCCTTTGAAAATTTCTAAAAATGAGCCCAGAATTCCGAGAAGGCTAACCCCTTTGAAAATTTCGAAAAATGCGCCCAGTATTCCGAGGAGGCTAACCCCTTTGAAAATTTCGAAAAATGCGCCCAGAATTCCGAGGAGGCTAACCCCTTTGAAAATTTCGAAAAATGCGCCCAAAATTCCTAGGAGGCTAACCCCTTTGAAAATTTCGAAAAAAGTGCCCAGAATTCCGAGAATGCTAACCCCTTTGAAAATTTCGAAAAATGCGCCCAGAATTCCGAGAAGGCTAACCCCTTTGAAAATTTCGAAAAATGCGCCCAGAATTCCGAGAAGGCTAACCCCGTTGAAAATTTCTAAAAATGCGCCAAGAATTCCGAGAAGGCTAACCCCTTTGAAAATTTCGAAAATTGCGCCCAGTATTCCGAGAAGGCTAACCCCTTTGAAAATTTCGAAAAATGCGCCCAGAATTACGGGAAGGATAACCCCTTTGAAAATTTCGAAAAATGCGCCCAAAATTCCGGGAAGGCAAACCCCTTTGAAAATTTCGAAAAAGGCACCCAGAAATCCGGGAAGGCTAACCCCTTTGAAAATTTCGAAAAATGCGCCCAGAAAACCGAGAAGGCTCACCCCTTTGAAAGTTTTGAAAAATGCGCCCAGAATTCCGGAAAGGCTAACCCCTTTGAAAATTTGGAAAAATGCGCCCAGAATTCCGAGAAGGCTAACCTAACCCCTTTGAAAATTTCGAAAAATGCGCCCAGTATTCCGAGAAGGCTAACCTAACCCCTTTGAAAATTTCGAAAAATGCGCCAAGAATTCCGAGAAGGCTAACCCCGTTGAAAATTTCGAAAAATGCGATCAGAATTCCGGGAAGGCTAACCCCTTTGAATATTTCGAAAATTGCGCCCATAATTCCGAGAAGGCTAACCCCTTTGAAAATTTCGAAAAATGCGCCCAGAATTCCGAGAAGGCAACCCCTTTGAAAATTTCGAAAAATGCGCCCAGAATTCCGAGAAGGCTAACCCCTTTGAAAATTTCGAAAAATGCGCCCAGAATTCCGAGAAGGCTAACCCCTTTGAAAATTTCGAAAAATTCGCACAGAATTCCGAGAAGGCTAACCCCTTTGAAAATTTCGAAAAATGCGCCCAGAATTCCGAGAAGGCAAAAATGCGACCAGAATTCCGAGAAGGCTAACCCTTTGAAAATTTCGAAAAATGCGCCCAGAATTCCGAGAAGGCTAACCCCTTTGAAAATTTCGAAAAATGCGCCCAGAATTCCGAGAAGGCTAACCCCGTTGAAAATTTCGAAAAATGCGCCAAGAATTCCGAGAAGGCTAACCCCTTTGGAAATTTCGAAAAATGCGCCCAGTATTCCGAGAAGGCTAACCTAAACCCTTTGAAAATTTCGAAAAATGCGCCCAGTATTCCGAGAAGGCTAACCTAACCCCTTTGAAAATTTCGAAAAATGCGCCCAGTATTCCGAGAAGGCTAACCTAACCCCTTTGAAAATTTCGAAAAATGCGCCCAGAATTCCGAGAAGGCTAACCCCTTTGAAAATTTCGAAAAATGCGCCCAGAATTCCGAGAAGGCTAACCCCTTTGAAAATTTCGAAAAATGTGCCCAGAATTCCGAGAAGGCTAACCCCTTTGAAAATTTCGCAAAATGCGCCCAGAATTCCGAGAAGGCTAACCCCTTTGAAAATTTCGAAAAATGCGCCCAGAATTCCGAGAAGGCTAACCCCTTTGAAAATTTCGAAAAATGCGCCCAGAATTCCGAGAAGGCTAACCCCTTTGAAAATTTCGTAAATGCGCCCAGAATTCCGAGAAGGCTAACCCCTTTGGAAATTTCGAAAAATGCGCCCAGTATTCCGAGAGGGCTAACCTAAACCCTTTGAAAATTTCGTAAAATGCGCCCAGTATTCCGAGAAGGCTAACCTAACCCCTTTGAAAATTTCGAAAAATGCGCCCAGAATTCCGGGAAGGCTCCCTTTGAATATTTCGAAAAATGCGATCAGAATTCCGGGAAGGTTCCCTTTGAATATTTCGAAAAATGCGATCAGAATTCCGGGAAGCCTAACCCCTTTGAATATTTCGAAAAATGCGCACAGAAATCCGGGAAGGCTAACCCCTTTCAAATTTTCGAAAAATGCGCCCAGAATTCCGAGAAGGCTAACCCCTTTTAAAATTTCGAAAAATGCGATCAGAATTCCGGGAAGGCTAACCCCGTTGAAAATTTCGAAAAATGCGCCAAGAATTCCGAGAAGGCTAACCCCTTTGAAAATTTCGAAAAATGTGCCCAGAATTCCGAGAAGGCTAACCCCTTTGAAAATTTCGAAAAATGCGCCCAGAATTACAGGAAGGCTAACCCCTTTGAAAATTTCGAAAAATGCGCCCAGAATTCCGAGAAGGCTAACCCCTTTGAAAATATCGAAAAATGCGTCCAGAATTCCGGGAAGGCTCCCTTTGAATATTTCGAAAAATGCGCTCAGAATTCCGGAGAAGGCATACCCCTTTCAAATTTTCGAAAAATGCGCCCAGAATTCCGAGAAGGCTAACCCCTTTTAAAATTTCGAAAAATGCGCCCAGAATTCCGAGAAGGCTAACCCCTTTGAAAATTTCGAAAAATGCGCCCAAAATTCCGGGAAGGCAAACCCCTTTGAAAATTTCGAAAAATGCACCCAGAAATCCGGGAAGGCTAACCCCTTTGAAAATTTCGAAAAATGCGCCCAGAATTCTGAGAAGGCTAACCCCTTTGAAAAATTTGTAAAATGCGCCCAGAATTACGAGAAGGCTAACCTATTTGAAAATTTCGAAAAATGCGCCCAGAATTCCGGGAAGGCTAACCCCTTTGAAAATTTCGAAAAATGCGCTCAGAATTCCGGGAAGGCTAACCCCTTTGAAAATTTCGAAAAATGCGCCCAGAATTCCGGGAAGGCTAACCCCTTTGAAAATTTCGAAAAATGCGCCTAGAATTCCGGGAAGGCTAACCCCTTTGAAAATTTCGAAAAATAAGGCCCAGAATTACGGGAAGGCTCACCCCTTTGAAAATTTCGAAGAATGCGCCCAAAATTCCGGGAAGGCAAACCCCTTTGAAAATTTCGAAAAATGCACCCAGAAATCCGGGAAGGCTAACCTCTTTGGAAATTTCGAAAAATGCGCCCAGAATTCTGAGAAGGCTAACCCCTTTGAAAAATTTGAAAAATGCGCCCAGAATTCCGAGAAGGCTAAAATATTTGAAAATTTGGAAAAATGAGCCCAGAATTCCGAGAAGGCTAACCTAACACCTTTTAAAATTTCGAAAAATGCGCCCAGTATTCCGAGAAGGCTAACCTAACCCCTTTGAAAATTTCGAAAAATGCGACCAGTATTCCGAGAAGGCTAACCCCTTTGAAAATTTCGAAAAATGCGCCGTAATTCCGAGAAGGCTAACCACTTTGAAAATTTCGTAAAATGCGCCCAGAATTCCGAGAAGGCTAACCCGTTTGAAAATTTCGATAAATGCGCCCAGAATTCCGGGAAGGCTAACCCCTTTGAAAATTTCGAAAAATGCGATAAGAATTCCGGGAAGGCTAACCCCTTTGAATATTTCGAAAATTGCACCCAGAATTCCTAGAAGGCTAACCCCTTTGAAAATTTCGAAAAATGCGCCCAGAATTCCGAGAAGGCAACCCCTTTGAAAATTTCGAAAAATGCGCCCAGAATTCCGAGAAGGCTAACCCCTTTGAAAATTTCGAAAAATGCGCCCAGAATTCCGAGAAGGCTAACCCCTTTGAAAATTTCGAAAAATGCGCCCAGAAATCCGAGAAGGCTAACCCCTTTGAAAATTTCGAAAAATGCACCCAGAATTCCGAGAAGGCTAACCCCTTTGAAAATTTCGAAAAATGCGTCCAGAATTCCGAGAAGGCTAACCCCGATGAAAATGTCGAAAAATGCGCCAAGAATTCCGAGAAGGCTAACCCCTTTGAAAATTTCGAAAAATGTGCCCAGAATTCCGAGAAGGCTAACCCCTTTGAAAATTTCGAAAAATGCGCCCAGAATTCCAGGAAGGCTAACCCCTTTGAAAATTTCGAAAAATGCGCCCAGAATTCCGAGAAGGCTAACCCCTTTGAAAATTTCAAAAAATACGCCCAGAATTCCGAGAAGGCTAAACCCTTTGAAAATTTCGAAAAATGCGCCCAGAATTCCGAGAATGCTAACCCTTTTGAAAATTTCGAAAAATGCGCCCAGAATTCCGAGAAGGCTAACCCCTTTGAAAATTTCGAAAAATGCGCCCAGTATTCCGAGAAGCCTAACCCCTTTGAATATTTCGAAAAATGCGCCCAGAATTCCGAGAAGGCTAACCACTTTGAAAATTTCGAAAAATGCGCCCAGAATTCCGAGAAGGCTAACCCCTTTGAAAATTTCGAAAAATGCGCCCAGAATTCCGAGAAGGCTAACCCCTTTGAAAATTTCAAAAAATACGCCCAGAATTCCGAGAAGGCTAAACCCTTTGAAAATTTCGAAAAATGCGCCCAGAATTCCGAGAATGCTAACCCTTTTGAAAATTTCGAAAAATGCGCCCAGAATTCCGAGAAGGCTAACCCCTTTGAAAATTTCGAAAAATGCGCCCAAAATTCCGAGAAGGCTAACCCCTTTGAAAATTTCGAAAAATGCGCCCAGAATTCCGAGAAGGCTAACCCCTTTGAAAATTTCGAAACATGCGCCCAGAATTCCGAGAAGGCTAACCCCATTGAAAATTTCGAAAAATGCGCCCAGAATTCCTAAAAGGCTAACCCCTTTGAAAATTTCGAAAAATGCGCACAGAAATCCGAGGCTAACCCCATTGAAATTTCGAAAAATGCGCCCAGAATGCCGAGAAGTATAAACCCTTTGAAAATTTCGAAAAATGCGCCCAGAATTCCGAGAAGGCTAACCCCTTTGAAAATTTCGCAAAATGCGCCCAGAATTCCGAGAAGGCTAACCCCTTTGAAAATTTCGAGAAATGCGCCCAGAAATCCGGGAAGGCTAACCCCTTTGAAAATTTCGAAAAATGCGCCCAGAAATCCGGGAAGGCTCCCCTTTGAAAATTTCGGAAATGCGCTCAGAATTCCGGAGAAGGCTAACCCCTTTGAAAATTTCGAAAAATGCGCCCAGAATTCCGAGAAGGCTAACCCCTTTGAATATTTCGAAAAATGCGATCAGAATTCCGGGAAGGCTAACCCCTTTGAAAATTTCGGAAATGCGCTCAGAATTCCGGAGAAGGCATACCCCTTTCAAATTTTCGAAAAATGCGCCCAGAATTCCGAGAAGGCTAACCCCTTTTAAAATTTCGAAAAATGCGCCCAGAATTCCGAGAAGGCTAACCCCTTTGAAAATTTCGAAAAATGCGCCCAAAATTCCGGGAAGGCAAACCCCTTTGAAAATTTCGAAAAATGCACCCAGAAATCCGGGAAGGCTAACCCCTTTGAAAATTTCGAAAAATGCGCCCAGAATTCTGAGAAGGCTAACCCCTTTGAAAAATTTGTAAAATGCGCCCAGAATTACGAGAAGGCTAACCTATTTGAAAATTTCGAAAAATGCGCCCAGAATTCCGGGAAGGCTAACCCCTTTGAAAATTTCGAAAAATGCGCTCAGAATTCCGGGAAGGCTAACCCCTTTGAAAATTTCGAAAAATGCGCCCAGAATTCCGGGAAGGCTAACCCCTTTGAAAATTTCGAAAAATGCGCCTAGAATTCCGGGAAGGCTAACCCCTTTGAAAATTTCGAAAAATAAGGCCCAGAATTACGGGAAGGCTCACCCCTATGAAAATTTCGAAGAATGCGCCCAAAATTCCGGGAAGGCAAACCCCTTTGAAAATTTCGAAAAATGCACCCAGAAATCCGGGAAGGCTAACCCCTTTGAAAATTTCGAAAAATGCGCCCAGAATTCTGAGAAGGCTAACCCCTTTGAAAAATTTGAAAAATGCGCCCAGAATTCCGAGAAGGCTAAAATATTTGAAAATTTGGAAAAATGCGCCCAGAATTCCGAGAAGGCTAACCTAACACCTTTTAAAATTTCGAAAAATGCGCCCAGTATTCCGAGAAGGCTAACCTAACCCCTTTGAAAATTTCGAAAAATGCGACCAGTATTCCGAGAAGGCTAACCCCTTTGAAAATTTCGAAAAATGCGCCGTAATTCCGAGAAGGCTAACCACTTTGAAAATTTCGTAAAATGCGCCCAGAATTCCGAGAAGGCTAACCCGTTTGAAAATTTCGATAAATGCGCCCAGAATTCCGGGAAGGCTAACCCCTTTGAAAATTTCGAAAAATGCGATAAGAATTCCGGGAAGGCTAACCCCTTTGAATATTTCGAAAATTGCACCCAGAATTCCTAGAAGGCTAACCCCTTTGAAAATTTCGAAAAATGCGCCCAGAATTCCGAGAAGGCAACCCCTTTGAAAATTTCGAAAAATGCGCCCAGAATTCCGAGAAGGCTAACCCCTTTGAAAATTTCGAAAAATGCGCCCAGAATTCCGAGAAGGCTAACCCCTTTGAAAATTTCGAAAAATGCGCCCAGAAATCCGAGAAGGCTAACCCCTTTGAAAATTTCGAAAAATGCACCCAGAATTCCGAGAAGGCTAACCCCTTTGAAAATTTCGAAAAATGCGTCCAGAATTCCGAGAAGGCTAACCCCGATGAAAATGTCGAAAAATGCGCCAAGAATTCCGAGAAGGCTAACCCCTTTGAAAATTTCGAAAAATGTGCCCAGAATTCCGAGAAGGCTAACCCCTTTGAAAATTTCGAAAAATGCGCCCAGAATTCCAGGAAGGCTAACCCCTTTGAAAATTTCGAAAAATGCGCCCAGAATTCCGAGAAGGCTAACCCCTTTGAAAATTTCGAAAATTGCGCCCAAAATTCCGAGAAGGCTAACCCCTTTGAAAATTTCGAAAAATGCGCTCAGAATTCCGAGAACGCTAACCCCTTTGAAAATTTTGAAAAATGCGCCCAGAATTCCGAGAAGGCTAACCTAACCCCTTTGAAAATTTCGAAAAATGCGCCTAGTATTATGAGAAGGCTAACCTAACCCCTTTGAAAATTTCGAAAAATGCGCCCAGTATTCCGAGAAGGCTAACTTAACCCCTTTGAAAATTTCGAAAAATGCGCCCAGAATTACGGGAAGGATAACGCATTTGAAAATTTCGAAAAATGCGCCCAGAATTCCGAGAAGGCTAACCCCTTTGAAAATTTCGAAAAATGCGCCCAGAATTCCGAGAAGGCTAACCTAACCCCTTTGAAAATTTCGAAAAATGCGCCTAGTATTATGAGAAGGCTAACCTAAGCCCTTTGAAAATTTCGAAAAATGCGCCCAGTATTCCGAGAAGGCTAACTTAACCCCTTTGAAAATTTCGAAAAATGCGCCCAGTATTCCGAGAAGCCTAACCCCTTTGAATATTTCGAAAAATGCGCCCAGAATTCCGAGAAGGCTAACCACTTTGAAAATTTCGAAAAATGCGCCCAGAATTCCGAGAAGGCTAACCCCTTTGAAAATTTCGAAAAATGCGCCCAGAATTCCGAGAAGGCTAACCCCTTTGAAAATTTCAAAAAATACGCCCAGAATTCCGAGAA
Organism: Ectobius pallidus; assembly: GCA_964059195.1. NCBI lineage: Eukaryota > Metazoa > Arthropoda > Insecta > Blattodea > Ectobiidae > Ectobius > Ectobius pallidus. The sequence continues at coordinate 123,489,712 of CAXKWD010000005.1, forward strand.
GGCTAAACCCTTTGAAAATTTCGAAAAATGCGCCCAGAATTCCGAGAATGCTAACCCCTTTGAAAATTTCGAAAAATGCGCCCAGAATTCCGAGAAGGCTAACCCCTTTGAAAATTTCGAAAAATGCGCCCAAAATTCCGAGAAGGCTAACCCCTTTGAAAATTTCGAAAAATGCGCCCAGAATTCCGAGAAGGCTAACCCCTTTGAAAATTTCGAAACATGCGCCCAGAATTCCGAGAAGGCTAACCCCATTGAAAATTTCGAAAAATGCGCCCAGAATTCCTAAAAGGCTAACCCCTTTGAAAATTTCGAAAAATGCGCACAGAAATCCGAGGCTAACCCCATTGAAATTTCGAAAAATGCGCCCAGAATGCCGAGAAGTATAAACCCTTTGAAAATTTCGAAAAATGCGCCCAGAATTCCGAGAAGGCTAACCCCTTTGAAAATTTCGCAAAATGCGCCCAGAATTCCGAGAAGGCTAACCCCTTTGAAAATTTCGAGAAATGCGCCCAGAAATCCGGGAAGGCTAACCCCTTTGAAAATTTCGAAAAATGCGCCCAGAAATCCGGGAAGGCTCCCCTTTGAAAATTTCGGAAATGCGCTCAGAATTCCGGAGAAGGCTAACCCCTTTGAAAATTTCGAAAAATGCGCCCAGAATTCCGAGAAGGCTAACCCCTTTGAAAATTTCGAAAAATGCGCCCAGAATTCCGAGAAGGCTAACCCCTTTGAAAATTTCGTAAATGCGCCCAGAATTCCGAGAAGGCTAACCTAACCCCTTTGGAAATTTCGAAAAATGCGCCCAGTATTCCGAGAGGGCTAACCTAAACCCTTTGAAAATTTCGAAAAATGCGCCCAGTATTCCGAGAAGGCTAACCTAACCCCTTTGAAAATTTCGAAAAATGCGACCAGTATTCCGAGAAGGCTAACCTAACCCCTTTGAAAATTTCGAAAAATGCGCCCAGAATTCCGAGAAGGCTAACCACTTTGAAAATTTCGAAAAATGCGCCCAGAATTCCGAGAAGGCTAACCACTTTGAAAATTTCCAAAAAAGCGCCCAGAATTCCGAGAAGGCTAACCCCTTTGAAAATTTCGTAAAATGCGTCCAGAATTCCGGGAAGGCTCCCTTTGAAAATTTCGAAAAATGCGATAAGAATTCTGGGAAGGCTCCCTTTGAATATTTCGAAAAATGCGATCAGAATTCCGGGAAGCCTAACCCCTTTGAATATTTCGAAAAATGCGCACAGAATTCCGAGAAGGCTAACCCCTTTGAAAATTTCGAAAAATGCACCCAGAATTCCGAGAAGGCTAACCCCTTTGAAAATTTGGAAAAATGCGTCCAGAATTCCGAGAAGGCTAACCCCGATGAAAATGTCGAAAAATGCGCCAAGAATTCCGAGAAGGCTAACCCCTTTGAAAATTTCGAAAAATGTGCCCAGAATTCCGAGAAGGCTAACCCCTTTGAAAATTTCGAAAAATGCGCCCAGAATTCCAGGAAGGCTAACCCCTTTGAAAATTTCGAAAAATGCGCCCAGAATTCCGAGAAGGCTAACCCCTTTGAAAATTTCGAAAAATGCGCCCAGAATTCCGAGAAGGCTAACCCCTTTGAAAATTTCGAAAATTGCGCCCAAAATTCCGAGAAGGCTAACCCCTTTGAAAATTTCGAAAAATGCGCTCAGAATTCCGAGAACGCTAACCCCTTTGAAAATTTTGAAAAATGCGCCTAGTATTATGAGAAGGCTAACCTAACCCCTTTGAAAATTTCGAAAAATGCGCCCAGTATTCCGAGAAGGCTAACCCCTTTGAAAATTTCGAAAAATGCGCCTAGTATTATGAGAAGGCTAACCTAACCCCTTTGAAAATTTCGAAAAATGCGCCCAGTATTCCGAGAAGGCTAACTTAACCCCTTTGAAAATTTCGAAAAATGCGCCCAGAATTACGGGAAGGATAACGCATTTGAAAATTTCGAAAAATGCGCCCAGAATTCCGAGAAGGCTAACCCCTTTGAAAATTTCGAAAAATGCGCCCAGAATTCCGAGAAGGCTAACCTAACCCCTTTGAAAATTTCGAAAAATGCGCCTAGTATTATGAGAAGGCTAACCTAAGCCCTTTGAAAATTTCGAAAAATGCGCCCAGTATTCCGAGAAGGCTAACTTAACCCCTTTGAAAATTTCGAAAAATGCGCCCAGTATTCCGAGAAGCCTAACCCCTTTGAATATTTCGAAAAATGCGCCCAGAATTCCGAGAAGGCTAACCACTTTGAAAATTTCGAAAAATGCGCCCAGAATTCCGAGAAGGCTAACCCCTTTGAAAATTTCGAAAAATGCGCCCAGAATTCCGAGAAGGCTAACCCCTTTGAAAATTTCAAAAAATACGCCCAGAATTCCGAGAAGGCTAAACCCTTTGAAAATTTCGAAAAATGCGCCCAGAAATCCGGGAAGGCTCCCCTTTGAAAATTTCGGAAATGCGCTCAGAATTCCGGAGAAGGCTAACCCCTTTGAAAATTTCGAAAAATGCGCCCAGAATTCCGAGAAGGCTAACCCCTTTGAAAATTTCGAAAAATGCGCCCAGAATTCCGAGAAGGCTAACCCCTTTGAAAATTTCGTAAATGCGCCCAGAATTCCGAGAAGGCTAACCTAACCCCTTTGGAAATTTCGAAAAATGCGCCCAGTATTCCGAGAGGGCTAACCTAAACCCTTTGAAAATTTCGAAAAATGCGCCCAGTATTCCGAGAAGGCTAACCTAACCCCTTTGAAAATTTCGAAAAATGCGACCAGTATTCCGAGAAGGCTAACCTAACCCCTTTGAAAATTTCGAAAAATGCGCCCAGAATTCCGAGAAGGCTAACCACTTTGAAAATTTCGAAAAATGCGCCCAGAATTCCGAGAAGGCTAACCACTTTGAAAATTTCCAAAAAAGCGCCCAGAATTCCGAGAAGGCTAACCCCTTTGAAAATTTCGTAAAATGCGTCCAGAATTCCGGGAAGGCTCCCTTTGAATATTTCGAAAAATGCGATCAGAATTCTGGGAAGGCTCCCTTTGAATATTTCGAAAAATGCGATCAGAATTCCGGGAAGCCTAACCCCTTTGAATATTTCGAAAAATGCGCACAGAAATCCGGGAAGGCTAATCCCTTTCAAATTTTCGAAAAATGCGCCCAGAATTCCGAGAAGGCTAACCTCTTTTAAAATTTCGAAAAATGCGCCCAGAATTCCGAGAAGGCTAACCCCTTTGAAAATTTCGAAAAATGCGCCCAGAATTCCGAGAAGGCTAACCCCGTTGAAAATTTCGAAAAATGCGATCAGAATTCCGGGAAGGCTAACCCCTTTGAATATTTCGAAAATTGCGCCCATAATTCCGAGAAGGCTAACCCCTTTGAAAATTTCGAAAAATGCGCCCAGAATTCCGAGAAGGCAACCCCTTTGAAAATTTCGAAAAATGCGCCCAGAATTCCGAGAAGGCTAACCCCTTTGAAAATTTCGAAAAATGCGCCCAGAATTCCGAGAAGGCTAACCCCTTTGAAAATTTCGAAAAATTCGCCCAGAATTCCGAGAAGGCTAACCCCTTTGAAAATTTCGAAAAATGCGCCCAGAATTCCGAGAAGGCTAACCACTTTGAAAATTTCGAAAAATGCGCCCAGAATTCCGAGAAGGCTAACCTAACCCCTTTTAAAATTTCGAAAAATGCGCCCAGTATTCCGAGAAGGCTAACTTAACCCCTTTGAAAATTTCGAAAAATGCGACCAGAATTCCGAGAAGGCTAACCCTTTGAAAATTTCGAAAAATGCGCCCAAAATTCCAAGGAGGCTAACCCCTTTGTAAATTTCGAAAAATGCGCACAGAATTCCGAGAAGGCTAACCCCTTTGAAAATTTTGAAAAATGCGCCCAGAATTCCGAGAAGGCTAACCCCTTTGAAAATTTCGAAAAATGCGCCCAGAATTCCGAGAAGGCTAACCCCGTTGAGAATTTCGAAAAATGCGCCAAGAATTCCGAGAAGGCTAACCCCTTTGAAAATATCGAAAAATGCGCCCAGTATTCCGAGAAGGCTAACCTAACCCCTTTGAAAATTTCGAAAAATGCGCCCAAAATTCCGAGAAGGCTAACCCCTTTGAAAATTTCGAAAAATGCGCCCAGAATTCCGAGAAGGCTAACCCCTTTGAAAATTTCGCAAAATGCGCCCAGAATTCCGAGAAGGCTAACCCCTTTGAAAATTTTGAGAAATGCGCCCAGAAATCCGGGAAGGCTAACCCCTTTGAAAATTTCGAAAAATGCGCCCAGAAATCCGGGAAGGCTCCCCTTTGAAAATTTCGGAAATGCGCTCAGAATTCCGGAGAAGGCTAACCCCTTTGAAAATTTCGAAAAATGCGCCCAGAATTCCGAGAAGGCTAACCCCTTTGAAAATTTCGAAAAATGCGCCCAGAATTCCGAGAAGGCTAACCCCTTTGAAAATTTCGTAAATGCGCCCAGAATTCCGAGAAGGCTAACCTAACCCCTTTGGAAATTTCGAAAAATGCGCCCAGTATTCCGAGAGGGCTAACCTAAACCCTTTGAAAATTTCGAAAAATGCGCCCAGTATTCCGAGAAGGCTAACCTAACCCCTTTGAAAATTTCGAAAAATGCGACCAGTATTCCGAGAAGGCTAACCTAACCCCTTTGAAAATTTCGAAAAATGCGCCCAGAATTCCGAGAAGGCTAACCACTTTGAAAATTTCGAAAAATGCGCCCAGAATTCCGAGAAGGCTAACCACTTTGAAAATTTCCAAAAAAGCGCCCAGAATTCCGAGAAGGCTAACCCCTTTGAAAATTTCGTAAAATGCGTCCAGAATTCCGGGAAGGCTCTCTTTGAATATTTCGAAAAATGCGATCAGAATTCTGGGAAGGCTCCCTTTGAATATTTCGAAAAATGCGATCAGAATTCCGGGAAGCCTAACCCCTTTGAATATTTCGAAAAATGCGCACAGAAATCCGGGAAGGCTAATCCCTTTCAAATTTTCGAAAAATGCGCCCAGAATTCCGAGAAGGCTAACCCCTTTTAAAATTTCGAAAAATGCGCCCAGAATTCCGAGAAGGCTAACCCCTTTGAAAATTTCGAAAAATGCGCCCAGAATTCCGAGAAGGCTAACCCCGTTGAAAATTTCGAAAAATGCGATCAGAATTCCGGGAAGGCTAACCCCTTTGAATATTTCGAAAATTGCGCCCATAATTCCGAGAAGGCTAACCCCTTTGAAAATTTCGAAAAATGCGCCCAGAATTCCGAGAAGGCAACCCCTTTGAAAATTTCGAAAAATGCGCCCAGAATTCCGAGAAGGCTAACCCCTTTGAAAATTTCGAAAAATGCGCCCAGAATTCCGAGAAGGCTAACCCCTTTGAAAATTTCGAAAAATTCGCCCAGAATTCCGAGAAGGCCAACCCCTTTGAAAATTTCGAAAAATGCGCCCAGAATTCCGAGAAGGCTAACCACTTTGAAAATTTCGAAAAATGCGCCCAGAATTCCGAGAAGGCTAACCTAACCCCTTTTAAAATTTCGAAAAATGCGCCCAGTATTCCGAGAAGGCTAACTTAACCCCTTTGAAAATTTCGAAAAATGCGACCAGAATTCCGAGAAGGCTAACCCTTTGAAAATTTCGAAAAATGCGCCCAAAATTCCAAGGAGGCTAACCCCTTTGTAAATTTCGAAAAATGCGCACAGAATTCCGAGAAGGCTAACCCCTTTGAAAATTTCGAAAAATGCGCCCAGAATTCCGAGAAGGCTAACCCCTTTGAAAATTTCGAAAAATGCGCCCAGAATTCCGAGAAGGCTAACCCCGTTGAGAATTTCGAAAAATGCGCCAAGAATTCCGAGAAGGCTAACCCCTTTGGAAATTTCGAAAAATGCGCCCAGAAATCCGGGAAGGCTAACCTCTTTGAAAATTTCGAAAAATGCGCCCAGAAATCCGGGAAGGCTCACCCTTTGAAAATTTCGGAAATGCGCTCAGAATTCCGGAGAAGGCTAACCTAAACCCTTTGAAAATTTCGAAAAATGCGCCCAGTATTCCGAGAAGGCTAACCTAACCCCTTTGAAAATATCGAAAAATGCGCCCAGTATTCCGAGAAGGCTAACCTAACCCCTTTGAAAATTTCGAAAAATGCGCCCAAAATTCCGAGAAGGCTAACCCCTTTGAAAATTTCGAAAAATGCGCCCAGAATTCCGAGAAGGCTAACCCCTTTGAAAATTTCGAAAAATGCGCCCAGAAATCCGGGAAGGCTAACCTCTTTGAAAATTTCGAAAAATGCGCCCAGAAATCCGGGAAGGCTCACCCTTTGAAAATTTCGGAAATGCGCTCAGAATTCCGGAGAAGGCTAACCCCTTTGAAAATTTCGAAAAATGCGCCCAGAATTCCGAGAAGGCTAACCTATTTGAAAATTTGGAAAAATGCGCCCAGAATTCCGAGAAGGCTAACCTAACACCTTTTAAAATATCGAAAAATGCGCCCAGTATTCCGAGAAGGCTAACCTAACCCCTTTGAAAATTTCGAAAAATGCGACCAGTATTCCGAGAAGGCTAACCCCTTTGAAAATTTCGAAAAATGTGCCGCAATTCCGAGAAGGCCAACCACTTTGAAAATTTCGAAAAATGCGCCCAGAATTCAGAGAAGGCTAACCCGTTTGAAAATTTCGATAAATGCGCCCAAAATTCCGGGAAGGCTAACCCCTTTGAAAATTTCGAAAAATGCGATCAGAATTCCGGGAAGGCTAACCCCGTTGAAAATTTCGAAAAATGCGCCAAAAATTCCGAGAAGGCTAACCCCTTTGAAAATTTCGAAAAATGTGCCCAGAATTCCGAGAAGGCTAACCCCTTTGAAAATTTCGAAAAATGCGCCCAGAATTACATGAAGGCTAACCCCTTTGAAAATTTCGAAAAATGCGCCCAGAATTCCGAGAAGGCTAACCCCTTTGAAAATATCGAAAAATGCGTCCAGAATTCCGGGACGGCTCCCTTTGAATATTTCGAAAAATGCGATCAGAATTCCGGGAAGCCTAACCCCTTTGAATATTTCGAAAAATGCGCACAGAAATCCGGGAAGGCTAACCCCTTTGAATATTTCGGAAATGCGCTCAGAATTCCGGAGAAGGCTAACCCCTTTCAAATTTTCGAAAAATGCGCCCAGAATTCCGAGAAGGCTAACCCCTTTGAAAATTTCGAAAAATGCGCCCAAAATTCCGGGAAGGCAAACCCCTTTGAAAATTTCGAAAAATGCACCCAGAAATCCGGAAAGGCTAACCCCTTTGAAAATTTCGAAAAATGCGCCCAGAATTCTGAGAAGGCTAACCCCTTTGAAAAATTTGAAAAATGCGCCCAGAATTCCGAGAAGGCTAACCTATTTGAAAATTTCGAAAAATGCTCCCAGAATTCCGGGAAGGCTAACCCCTTTGAAAATTTCGAAAAATGCGCTCAGAATTCCGGGAAGGCGACCCCTTTGAAAATTTCGAAAAATGCGCCCAGAATTCCGGGAAGGCTAACCCCTTTGAAAATTTCGAAAAATGCGCCTAGAATTCCGGGAAGGCTAACCCCTTTGAAAATTTCGAAAAATAAGGCCCAGAATTACGGGAAGGCTCACCCCTTTGAAAATTTCGAAGAATGCGCCCAAAATTCCGGGAAGGCAAACCCCTTTGAAAATTTCGAAAAATGCACCCAGAAATCCGGGAAGGCTAACCCCTTTGAAAATTTCGAAAAATGCGCCCAGAATTCTGAGAAGGCTAACCCCTTTGAAAAATTTGAAAAATGCGCCCAGAAATCCGAGAAGGCTAACCCCTTTGAAAATTTCGAAAAATGCACCCAGAATTCCGAGAAGGCTAACCCCTTTGAAAATTTCGAAAAATGCGCCCAGAATTCCGAGAAGGCTAACCCCGATGAAAATTTCGAAAAATGCGCCAAGAATTCCGAGAAGGCTAACCCCTTTGAAAATTTCGAAAAATGTGCCCAGAATTCCGAGAAGGCAAACCCCTTTGAAAATTTCGAAAAATGCGCCCAGAATTCCAGGAAGGCTAACCCCTTTGAAAATTTCGAAAAATGCGCCCAGAATTCCGAGAAGGCTAACCCCTTTGAAAATTTCGAAAAATGCGCCCAGAATTCCGAGAAGGCTAACCTAACCCCTTTGAAAATTTCGAAAAATGCGCCCAGTATTCCGAGAAGGCTAACTTAACCCCTTTGAAAATTTCGAAAAATGCGCCCAGAATTACGGGAAGGATAACGCCTTTGAAAATTTCGAAAAATGCGGCCAGAATTCCGAGAAGGCTAACCCCTTTGAAAATTTCGAAAAATGCGCCCAGAATTCCGAGAAGGCTAACCTAACCCCTTTGAAAATTTCGAAAAATGCGCCTAGTATTATGAGAAGGCTAACCTAACCCCTTTGAAAATTTCGAAAAATGCGCCCAGTATTCCGAGAAGGCTAACTTAACCCCTTTGAAAATTTCGAAAAATGCGCCCAGTATTCCGAGAAGCCTAACCCCTTTGAATATTTCGAAAAATGCGCTCAGAATTCCGGGGAGGCTAACCCCTTTGAAAATTTCGAAAAATGCGCCCAAAATTCCGGGAAGGCAAACCCCTTTGAAAATTTCGAAAAATGCACCCAGAATTCCGGGAAGGCTAACCCCTTTGAAAATTTCGAAAAATGCACCCAGAATTCCGAGAAGGCTAACCACTTTGAAAATTTCGAAAAATGCGCCCAGAATTCCGAGAAGGCTAACCCCTATGAAAATTTCGAAAAATGCGCCCAGAATTCCGAGAAGGCTAACCCCTTTGAAAATTTAAAAAAATACGGCCAGAATTCCGAGAAGGCTAAACCCTTTGAAAATTTCGAAAAATGCGCCCAGAATTCCGAGAATGCTAACCCCTTTGAAAATTTCGAAAAATGCGCCCAGAATTCCGAGAAGGCTAACCCCTTTGAAAATTTCGAAAAATGCGCCCAAAATTCCGAGAAGACTAACCCCTTTGAAAATTTCGAAAAATGCGCCCAGAATTCCGAGAAGGCTAACCCCTTTGAAAATTTCGAAAAATGCGCCCAGAATTCCTAAAAGGCTAACCCCTTTGAAAATTTCGAAAAATGCGCACAGAAATCCGAGGCTAACCCCATTGAAATTTCGAAAAATGCGCCCAGAATGCCGAGAAGTATAAACCCTTTGAAAATTTCGAAAAATGCGCCTAGAATTCCGAGAAGGCTAACCCCTTTGAAAATGCGCCCAGAATTCCGAGAAGGCTAACCCCTTTGAAAATTTCGAAAAATGCGCCCAGAAATCCGGGAAGGCTAACCCCTTTGAAAATTTCGAAAAATGCGCCCAGAAATCCGGGAAGGCTCCCCTTTGAAAATTTCGGAAATGCGCTCAGAATTCCGGAGAAGGCTAACCCCTTTGAAAATTTCGAAAAATGCGCCCAGAATTCCGAGAAGGCTAACCCCTTTGAAAATTTCGAAAAATGCGCCCAGAATTCCGAGAAGGCTAACCCCTTTGAAAATTTCGTAAATGCGCCCAGAATTCCGAGAAGGCTAACCTAACCCCTTTGGAAATTTCGAAAAATGCGCCCAGTATTCCGAGAGGGCTAACCTAAACCCTTTGAAAATTTCGAAAAATGCGCCCAGTATTCCGAGAAGGCTAACCTAACCGCTTTGAAAATTTCGAAAAATGCGACCAGTATTCCGAGAAGGCTAACCTAACCCCTTTGAAAATTTCGAAAAATGCGCCCAGAATTCCGAGAAGGCTAACCACTTTGAAAATTTCGAAAAATGCGCCCAGAATTCCGAGAAGGCTAACCACTTTGAAAATTTCCAAAAAAGCGCCCAGAATTCCGAGAAGGCTAACCCCTTTGAAAATTTCGAAAAATGCGTCCAGAATTCCGGGAAGGCTCCCTTTGAATATTTCGAAAAATGCGATCAGAATTCCGGGAAGGCTCCCTTTGAATATTTCGAAAAATGCGATCAGAATTCCGGGAAGCCTAACCCCTTTGAATATTTCGAAAAATGCGCACAGAAATCCGGGAAGGCTAACCCCTTTCAAATTTTCGAAAAATGCGCCCAGAATTCCGAGAAGGCTAACCCCTTTGAAAAATTTGAAAAATGCGCCCAGAATTCCGAGAAGGCTAACCTATTTGAAAATTTGGAAAATGCGCCCAGAATTCCGAGAAGGCTAACCTAACACCTTTTAAAATTTCGAAAAATGCGCCCAGTATTCCGAGAAGACTAACCTAACCCCTTTGAAAATTTCGAAAAATGCGACCAGTATTCCGAGAAGGCTAACCCCTTTGAAAATTTCGAAAAATGCGCCGTAATTCCGAGAAGGCTAACCACTTTGAAAATTTCGAAAAATGCGCCCAGAATTCCGAGAAGGCTAACCCGTTTGAAAATTTCGATAAATGCGCCCAGAATTCCGGGAAAGCTAACCCCTTTGAAAATTTCGAAAAATGCGATCAGAATTCCGGGAAGGCTAACCACTTTGAAAATTTCGAAAAAAGCACCCAGTATTCTGAGAAGGCTAACCCCTTTGAATATTTCGAAAAATGCGCACAGAAATCCGGGAAGGCTAACCCCTTTGAAAATTTCGGAAATGCGCTCAGAATTCCGGAGAAGGCTAACCCCTTTATAATTTTCGAAAAATGCGCCCAGAATTCCGAGAAGGCTAACCCCTTTTAAAATTTCGAAAAATGCGCCCAGAATTCCGAGAAGGCTAACCCCTTTGAAAATTTCGAAAAATGCGCCCAAAATTCCGGGAAGGCAAAGCCCTTTGAAAATTTCGAAAAATGCACCCAGAATTCCGGGAAGGCTAACCCCTTTGAAAATTTCGAAAAATGCGCCCAGAATTCTGAGAAGGCTAACCTAACCCCTTTGAAAATTTCGAAAAATGCGCCCAGTATTCCGAGAAGACTAACCTAACCCCTTTGAAAATTTCGAAAAATGCGACCAGTATTCCGAGAAGGCTAACCCCTTTGAAAATTTCGAAAAATGCGCCGTAATTCCGAGAAGGCTAACCACTTTGAAAATTTCGAAAAATGCGCCCAGAATTCCGAGAAGGCTAACCCGTTTGAAAATTTCGATAAATGCGCCCAGAATTCAGGGAAGGCTAACCCCTTTGAAAATTTCGAAAAATGCGATCAGAATTCCGGGAAGGCTAACCCCTTTGAATATTTCGAAAATTACGCCCAGAATTCCGAGAAGGCTAACCCCTTTAAAAATTTCGAAAAATGCGCCCAGAATTCCGAGAAGGCAACCCCTTTGAAAATTTCGAAAAATGCGCCCAGAATTCCGAGAAGGCTAACCCCTTTGAAAATTACGAGAAATGCGCCCAGAATTCCGAGAAGGCTAACCCCTTTGAAAATTTCGAAAAATTCGCCCAGAATTCCGAGAAGGCTAACCCCTTTGAAAATTTCGAAAAATGCGCCCAGAATTCCGAGAAGGCTAACCACTTTGAAAATTTCGAAAAATGCGCCCAGAATTCCGAGAAGGCTAACCTAACCCCTTTTAAAATTTCGAAAAATGCGCCCAGTATTCCGGGAAGGCTAAGTTAACCCCTTTGAAAATTTCGAAAAATGCGACCAGAATTCCGAGAAGGCTAACCCTTTGAAATTTTTCGAAAAATGCGCCCAAAATTCCGAGGAGGCTAACCCCTTTGAAAATTTCGAAAAATGCGCACAGAATTCCGAGAAGGCTAACCCCTTTGAAAATTTCGAAAAATGCGCCCAGAATTCCGAGAAGGCTAACCCCCTTGAAAATTTCGAAAAATGCGCCCAGAATTCCGAGAAGGCTAACCCCGTTGAAAATTTCGAAAAATGCGCCAAGAATTCCGAGAAGGCTAACCACTTTGGAAATTTCGAAAAATGCGCCCAGAAATCCGGGAAGGCTCCCCTTTGAAAATTTCGGAAATGCGCTCAGAATTCCGGAGAAGGCTAACCCCTTTGAAAATTTCGAAAAATGCGCCCAGAATTCCGAGAAGGCTAACCCCTTTGAAAATTTCGAAAAATGCTCCCAGAATTCCGAGAAGGCTAACCCCTTTGAAAATTTCGTAAATGCGCCCAGAATTCCGAGAAGGCTAACCTAATCCCTTTGGAAATTTCGAAAAATGCGCCCAGTATTCCGAGAAGGCTAACCTAAACCCTTTAAAAATTTCGAAAAATGCGCCCAGTATTCCGAGAAGGCTAACCTAACCCCTTTGAAAATTTCGAAAAATGCGCCCAGTATTCCGAGAAGGCTAACCTAACCCCTTTGAAAATTTCGAAAAATGTGCCCAGTATTCCGAGAAGGCTAACCACTTTGAAAATTTCGAAAAATGCGCCCAGAATTCCGAGAAGGCTAACCACTTTGAAAATTTCGAAAAAAGCGCCCAGTATTCCGAGAAGGCTAACCCCTTTGAATATTTCGAAAAATGCGCACAGAAATCCGGGAAGGCTAACCCCTTTGAAAATTTCGGAAATGCGCTCAGAATTCCGGAGAAGGCTAACCCCTTTCAAATTTTCGAAAAATGCGCCCAGAATTCCGAGAAGGCTAACCCCTTTGAAAATTTCGAAAAATAAGGCCCAGAATTACGGGAAGGCTCACCCCTTTGAAAATTTCGAAGAATGCGCCCAAAATTCCGGGAAGGCAAACCCCTTTGAAAATTTCGAAAAATGCACCCAGAAATCCGGGAAGGCTAACCCCTTTGAAAATTTCGAAAAATGCGCCCAGAATACTGAGAAGGCTAACCCCTGTGAAAAATTTGAAAAATGCGCCCAGAATTCCGAGAAGGCTAACCTATTTGAAAATTTCGAAAAATGCGCCCAGAATTCCGGGAAGGCTAACCCCTTTGAAAACTTCGAAAAATGCGCTCAGAATTCCGGGAAGGCTAACCCCTTTGAAAATTTCGAAAAATGCGCCCAGAATTCCGAGAAGGCTAACCCCGTTGAGAATTTCGAAAAATGCGCCAAGAATTCCGAGAAGGCTAACCCCTTTGAAAATTTCGAAAAATGCGCCCAGAATTCCGAGAAGGCTAACCCCTTTGAAAATTTCGAAAAATGCGCCCAGAAATCCGGGAAGGCTAACCTCTTTGAAAATTTCGAAAAATGCGCCCAGAAATCCGGGAAGGCTCACCCTTTGAAAATTTCGGAAATGCGCTCAGAATTCCGGAGAAGGCTAACCCCTTTGAAAATTTCGAAAAATGCGCCCAGAATTCCGAGAAGGCTAACCTATTTGAAAATTTGGAAAAATGCGCCCAGAATTCCGAGAAGGCTAACCTAACACCTTTTAAAATATCGAAAAATGCGCCCAGTATTCCGAGAAGGCTAACCTAACCCCTTTGAAAATTTCGAAAAATGCGACCAGTATTCCGAGAAGGCTAACCCCTTTGAAAATTTCGAAAAATGTGCCGCAATTCCGAGAAGGCCAACCACTTTGAAAATTTCGAAAAATGCGCCCAGAATTCAGAGAAGGCTAACCCGTTTGAAAATTTCGATAAATGCGCCCAAAATTCCGGGAAGGCTAACCCCTTTGAAAATTTCGAAAAATGCGATCAGAATTCCGGGAAGGCTAACCCCGTTGAAAATTTCGAAAAATGCGCCAAGAATTCCGAGAAGGCTAACCCCTTTGAAAATTTCGAAAAATGTGCCCAGAATTCCGAGAAGGCTAACCCCTTTGAAAATTTCGAAAAATGCGCCCAGAATTACATGAAGGCTAACCCCTTTGAAAATTTCGAAAAATGCGCCCAGAATTCCGAGAAGGCTAACCCCTTTGAAAATATCGAAAAATGCGTCCAGAATTCCGGGACGGCTCCCTTTGAATATTTCGAAAAATGCGATCAGAATTCCGGGAAGCCTAACCCCTTTGAATATTTCGAAAAATGCGCACAGAAATCCGGGAAGGCTAACCCCTTTGAATATTTCGGAAATGCGCTCAGAATTCCGGAGAAGGCTAACCCCTTTCAAATTTTCGAAAAATGCGCCCAGAATTCCGAGAAGGCTAACCCCTTTGAAAATTTCGAAAAATGCGCCCAAAATTCCGGGAAGGCAAACCCCTTTGAAAATTTCGAAAAATGCACCCAGAAATCCGGAAAGGCTAACCCCTTTGAAAATTTCGAAAAATGCGCCCAGAATTCTGAGAAGGCTAACCCCTTTGAAAAATTTGAAAAATGCGCCCAGAATTCCGAGAAGGCTAACCTATTTGAAAATTTCGAAAAATGCTCCCAGAATTCCGGGAAGGCTAACCCCTTTGAAAATTTCGAAAAATGCGCTCAGAATTCCGGGAAGGCGACCCCTTTGAAAATTTCGAAAAATGCGCCCAGAATTCCGGGAAGGCTAACCCCTTTGAAAATTTCGAAAAATGCGCCTAGAATTCCGGGAAGGCTAACCCCTTTGAAAATTTCGAAAAATAAGGCCCAGAATTACGGGAAGGCTCACCCCTTTGAAAATTTCGAAGAATGCGCCCAAAATTCCGGGAAGGCAAACCCCTTTGAAAATTTCGAAAAATGCACCCAGAAATCCGGGAAGGCTAACCCCTTTGAAAATTTCGAAAAATGCGCCCAGAATTCTGAGAAGGCTAACCCCTTTGAAAAATTTGAAAAATGCGCCCAGAAATCCGAGAAGGCTAACCCCTTTGAAAATTTCGAAAAATGCACCCAGAATTCCGAGAAGGCTAACCCCTTTGAAAATTTCGAAAAATGCGCCCAGAATTCCGAGAAGGCTAACCCCGATGAAAATTTCGAAAAATGCGCCAAGAATTCCGAGAAGGCTAACCCCTTTGAAAATTTCGAAAAATGTGCCCAGAATTCCGAGAAGGCAAACCCCTTTGAAAATTTCGAAAAATGCGCCCAGAATTCCAGGAAGGCTAACCCCTTTGAAAATTTCGAAAAATGCGCCCAGAATTCCGAGAAGGCTAACCCCTTTGAAAATTTCGAAAAATGCGCCCAGAATTCCGAGAAGGCTAACCTAACCCCTTTGAAAATTTCGAAAAATGCGCCCAGTATTCCGAGAAGGCTAACTTAACCCCTTTGAAAATTTCGAAAAATGCGCCCAGAATTACGGGAAGGATAACGCCTTTGAAAATTTCGAAAAATGCGGCCAGAATTCCGAGAAGGCTAACCCCTTTGAAAATTTCGAAAAATGCGCCCAGAATTCCGAGAAGGCTAACCTAACCCCTTTGAAAATTTCGAAAAATGCGCCTAGTATTATGAGAAGGCTAACCTAACCCCTTTGAAAATTTCGAAAAATGCGCCCAGTATTCCGAGAAGGCTAACTTAACCCCTTTGAAAATTTCGAAAAATGCGCCCAGTATTCCGAGAAGCCTAACCCCTTTGAATATTTCGAAAAATGCGCTCAGAATTCCGGGGAGGCTAACCCCTTTGAAAATTTCGAAAAATGCGCCCAAAATTCCGGGAAGGCAAACCCCTTTGAAAATTTCGAAAAATGCACCCAGAATTCCGGGAAGGCTAACCCCTTTGAAAATTTCGAAAAATGCACCCAGAATTCCGAGAAGGCTAACCACTTTGAAAATTTCGAAAAATGCGCCCAGAATTCCGAGAAGGCTAACCCCTATGAAAATTTCGAAAAATGCGCCCAGAATTCCGAGAAGGCTAACCCCTTTGAAAATTTAAAAAAATACGGCCAGAATTCCGAGAAGGCTAAACCCTTTGAAAATTTCGAAAAATGCGCCCAGAATTCCGAGAATGCTAACCCCTTTGAAAATTTCGAAAAATGCGCCCAGAATTCCGAGAAGGCTAACCCCTTTGAAAATTTCGAAAAATGCGCCCAAAATTCCGAGAAGACTAACCCCTTTGAAAATTTCGAAAAATGCGCCCAGAATTCCGAGAAGGCTAACCCCTTTGAAAATTTCGAAAAATGCGCCCAGAATTCCTAAAAGGCTAACCCCTTTGAAAATTTCGAAAAATGCGCACAGAAATCCGAGGCTAACCCCATTGAAATTTCGAAAAATGCGCCCAGAATGCCGAGAAGTATAAACCCTTTGAAAATTTCGAAAAATGCGCCTAGAATTCCGAGAAGGCTAACCCCTTTGAAAATGCGCCCAGAATTCCGAGAAGGCTAACCCCTTTGAAAATTTCGAAAAATGCGCCCAGAAATCCGGGAAGGCTAACCCCTTTGAAAATTTCGAAAAATGCGCCCAGAAATCCGGGAAGGCTCCCCTTTGAAAATTTCGGAAATGCGCTCAGAATTCCGGAGAAGGCTAACCCCTTTGAAAATTTCGAAAAATGCGCCCAGAATTCCGAGAAGGCTAACCCCTTTGAAAATTTCGAAAAATGCGCCCAGAATTCCGAGAAGGCTAACCCCTTTGAAAATTTCGTAAATGCGCCCAGAATTCCGAGAAGGCTAACCTAACCCCTTTGGAAATTTCGAAAAATGCGCCCAGTATTCCGAGAGGGCTAACCTAAACCCTTTGAAAATTTCGAAAAATGCGCCCAGTATTCCGAGAAGGCTAACCTAACCGCTTTGAAAATTTCGAAAAATGCGACCAGTATTCTGAGAAGGCTAACCTAACCCCTTTGAAAATTTCGAAAAATGCGCCCAGAATTCCGAGAAGGCTAACCACTTTGAAAATTTCGAAAAATGCGCCCAGAATTCCGAGAAGGCTAACCACTTTGAAAATTTCCAAAAAAGCGCCCAGAATTCCGAGAAGGCTAACCCCTTTGAAAATTTCGAAAAATGCGTCCAGAATTCCGGGAAGGCTCCCTTTGAATATTTCGAAAAATGCGATCAGAATTCCGGGAAGGCTCCCTTTGAATATTTCGAAAAATGCGATCAGAATTCCGGGAAGCCTAACCCCTTTGAATATTTCGAAAAATGCGCACAGAAATCCGGGAAGGCTAACCCCTTTCAAATTTTCGAAAAATGCGCCCAGAATTCCGAGAAGGCTAACCCCTTTGAAAAATTTGAAAAATGCGCCCAGAATTCCGAGAAGGCTAACCTATTTGAAAATTTGGAAAATGCGCCCAGAATTCCGAGAAGGCTAACCTAACACCTTTTAAAATTTCGAAAAATGCGCCCAGTATTCCGAGAAGACTAACCTAACCCCTTTGAAAATTTCGAAAAATGCGACCAGTATTCCGAGAAGGCTAACCCCTTTGAAAATTTCGAAAAATGCGCCGTAATTCCGAGAAGGCTAACCACTTTGAAAATTTCGAAAAATGCGCCCAGAATTCCGAGAAGGCTAACCCGTTTGAAAATTTCGATAAATGCGCCCAGAATTCCGGGAAAGCTAACCCCTTTGAAAATTTCGAAAAATGCGATCAGAATTCCGGGAAGGCTAACCACTTTGAAAATTTCGAAAAAAGCACCCAGTATTCTGAGAAGGCTAACCCCTTTGAATATTTCGAAAAATGCGCACAGAAATCCGGGAAGGCTAACCCCTTTGAAAATTTCGGAAATGCGCTCAGAATTCCGGAGAAGGCTAACCCCTTTATAATTTTCGAAAAATGCGCCCAGAATTCCGAGAAGGCTAACCCCTTTTAAAATTTCGAAAAATGCGCCCAGAATTCCGAGAAGGCTAACCCCTTTGAAAATTTCGAAAAATGCGCCCAAAATTCCGGGAAGGCAAAGCCCTTTGAAAATTTCGAAAAATGCACCCAGAATTCCGGGAAGGCTAACCCCTTTGAAAATTTCGAAAAATGCGCCCAGAATTCTGAGAAGGCTAACCTAACCCCTTTGAAAATTTCGAAAAATGCGCCCAGTATTCCGAGAAGACTAACCTAACCCCTTTGAAAATTTCGAAAAATGCGACCAGTATTCCGAGAAGGCTAACCCCTTTGAAAATTTCGAAAAATGCGCCGTAATTCCGAGAAGGCTAACCACTTTGAAAATTTCGAAAAATGCGCCCAGAATTCCGAGAAGGCTAACCCGTTTGAAAATTTCGATAAATGCGCCCAGAATTCAGGGAAGGCTAACCCCTTTGAAAATTTCGAAAAATGCGATCAGAATTCCGGGAAGGCTAACCCCTTTGAATATTTCGAAAATTACGCCCAGAATTCCGAGAAGGCTAACCCCTTTGAAAATTTCGAAAAATGCGCCCAGAATTCCGAGAAGGCAACCCCTTTGAAAATTTCGAAAAATGCGCCCAGAATTCCGAGAAGGCTAACCCCTTTGAAAATTACGAGAAATGCGCCCAGAATTCCGAGAAGGCTAACCCCTTTGAAAATTTCGAAAAATTCGCCCAGAATTCCGAGAAGGCTAACCCCTTTGAAAATTTCGAAAAATGCGCCCAGAATTCCGAGAAGGCTAACCACTTTGAAAATTTCGAAAAATGCGCCCAGAATTCCGAGAAGGCTAACCTAACCCCTTTTAAAATTTCGAAAAATGCGCCCAGTATTCCGGGAAGGCTAAGTTAACCCCTTTGAAAATTTCGAAAAATGCGACCAGAATTCCGAGAAGGCTAACCCTTTGAAATTTTTCGAAAAATGCGCCCAAAATTCCGAGGAGGCTAACCCCTTTGAAAATTTCGAAAAATGCGCACAGAATTCCGAGAAGGCTAACCCCTTTGAAAATTTCGAAAAATGCGCCCAGAATTCCGAGAAGGCTAACCCCCTTGAAAATTTCGAAAAATGCGCCCAGAATTCCGAGAAGGCTAACCCCGTTGAAAATTTCGAAAAATGCGCCAAGAATTCCGAGAAGGCTAACCACTTTGGAAATTTCGAAAAATGCGCCCAGAAATCCGGGAAGGCTCCCCTTTGAAAATTTCGGAAATGCGCTCAGAATTCCGGAGAAGGCTAACCCCTTTGAAAATTTCGAAAAATGCGCCCAGAATTCCGAGAAGGCTAACCCCTTTGAAAATTTCGAAAAATGCTCCCAGAATTCCGAGAAGGCTAACCCCTTTGAAAATTTCGTAAATGCGCCCAGAATTCCGAGAAGGCTAACCTAATCCCTTTGGAAATTTCGAAAAATGCGCCCAGTATTCCGAGAAGGCTAACCTAAACCCTTTAAAAATTTCGAAAAATGCGCCCAGTATTCCGAGAAGGCTAACCTAACCCCTTTGAAAATTTCGAAAAATGCGCCCAGTATTCCGAGAAGGCTAACCTAACCCCTTTGAAAATTTCGAAAAATGTGCCCAGTATTCCGAGAAGGCTAACCACTTTGAAAATTTCGAAAAATGCGCCCAGAATTCCGAGAAGGCTAACCACTTTGAAAATTTCGAAAAAAGCGCCCAGTATTCCGAGAAGGCTAACCCCTTTGAATATTTCGAAAAATGCGCACAGAAATCCGGGAAGGCTAACCCCTTTGAAAATTTCGGAAATGCGCTCAGAATTCCGGAGAAGGCTAACCCCTTTCAAATTTTCGAAAAATGCGCCCAGAATTCCGAGAAGGCTAACCCCTTTGAAAATTTCGAAAAATAAGGCCCAGAATTACGGGAAGGCTCACCCCTTTGAAAATTTCGAAGAATGCGCCCAAAATTCCGGGAAGGCAAACCCCTTTGAAAATTTCGAAAAATGCACCCAGAAATCCGGGAAGGCTAACCCCTTTGAAAATTTCGAAAAATGCGCCCAGAATACTGAGAAGGCTAACCCCTGTGAAAAATTTGAAAAATGCGCCCAGAATTCCGAGAAGGCTAACCTATTTGAAAATTTCGAAAAATGCGCCCAGAATTCCGGGAAGGCTAACCCCTTTGAAAACTTCGAAAAATGCGCTCAGAATTCCGGGAAGGCTAACCCCTTTGAAAATTTCGAAAAATGCGCCCAGAATTCCGGGAAGGCTAACCCCTTTGAAAATTTCGAAAAATGCGCCTAGAATTCCGGGAAGGCTAACCCCTTTGAAAATTTCGAAAAATAAGGCCCAGAATTACGGGAAGGCTCACCCCTTTGAAAATTTCGAAGAATGCGCCCAAAATTCCGGGAAGGCAAACCCCTTTGAAAATTTCGAAAAATGCACCCAGAAATCCGGGAAGGCTAACCCCTTTGAAAATTTCGAAAAATGCGCCCAGAATACTGAGAAGGCTAACCCCTGTGAAAAATTTGAAAAATGCGCCCAGAATTCAGAGAAGGCTAACCTATTTGAAAATTTGGAAAAATGCGCCCAGAATTCCGAGAAGGCTAACCTAACACCTTTTAAAATTTCGAAAAATGCGCCCAGTATTCCGAGAAGGCTAACCTAACCCCTTTGAAAATTTCGAAAAATGCGACCAGTATTCCGAGAAGGCTAACCCCTTTGAAAATTTCGAAAAATGCGCCGTAATTCCGAGAAGGCTAACCACTTTGAAAATTTCGTAAAATGCGCCCAGAATTCCGAGAAGGCTAACCCGTTTGAAAATTTCGATAAATGCGCCCAGAATTCCGGGAAGGCTAACCCCTTTGAAAATTTCGGAAAATGCGATCAGAATTCCGGGAAGGCTAACCCCTTTGAATATTTAGAAAATTGCACCCAGAATTCCTAGAAGGCTAACCCCTTTGAAAATTTCGAAAAATGCGCCCAGAATTCCGAGAAGGCAACCCCTTTGAAAATTTCGAAAAATGCGCCCAGAATTCCTTGACCCTTTGAAAATTTCGAAAAATGCGCCCAGAATTCCGAGAAGGCTAACCCCTTTGAAAATTTCGAAAAAAGCGCCCAGAATTCCGAGAAGGCTAACCCCGTTGAAAATTTCGAAAAATTCACCAAGAATTCCGAGAAGGCTAACCCCTTTGAAAATTTCGAAAATTGCGCCCAGAATTCCGAGAAGGCTAACCCCTTTGAAAATTTCGAAAAATGCGCCCAGAATTACGGGAAGGATAACCCCTTTGAAAATTTCGAAAAATGCGCCCAAAATTCCGGGAAGGCAAATCCCTTTGAAAATTTCGAAAAAGGCACCCAGAAATCCGGGAGGGCTAACCCCTTTGAAAATTTCCAAAAATGAGACCAGAATTCCGAGAAGGCTAACCCCTTTGAAAATTTCGAAAAATGCGCCCAGAATACCGAGAAGGCTCACCCCTTTGAAAGTTTTGAAAAATGCGCCCAGAATTCCGGAAAGGCTAACCCCTTTGAAAAATTGGAAAAATGCGCCCAGAATTCCGAGAAGGCTAACCTAACACCTTTGAAAATTTCGAAAAATGCGCCCAGTATTCCGAGAAGGCTAACCTAACCCCTTTGAAAATTTCGAAAAATGCGCCCAGTATTCCGAGAAGGCTAACCCCTTTGAAAATTTCGAAAAATGCGCAGTAATTCCGAGAAGGCTAACCACTTTGAAAATTTCGAAAAATGCGCCCAGAATTCCGAGAAGGCTAACCCCTTTGAAAATTTCGAAAAATGCGCCCAGAATTCCGAGAAGGCTAACCCCTTTGAAAATTTCGAAAAATGCGCCCAGAATTCCGAGAATGCTAACCCCTTTGAAAATTTCGAAAAATGCGCTCAGAATTCCGAGAAGGCTAACCCCTTTGAAAATTTCGAAAATTGCGCCCAAAATTTCGAGAAGGCTAACCCCTTTGAAAATTTCGAAAAATGCGCCCAGAATTCCGAGAAGGCTAACCCCTTTGAAAATTTCGAAAAATGCGCCCAGAATTCCGAGAAGGCTAACCCCTTTGAAAATTTCCAAAAATGCGCCCAGAATTCCGAGAAGGCTAACCCCTTTGAAAATTTCGAAAAATGCGCCCAAAATTCCGAGAAGGCTAACCCCGTTGAAAATTTCGAAAAATTCGCCAAGAATTCCGAGAAGGCTAACCCCTTTGAAAATTTCGAAAAATGCGCCCAGAATTACGGGAAGGATAACCCCTTTGAAAATTTCGAAAAATGCGCCCAAAATTCCGGGAAGGCAAACCCCTTTGAAAATTTCGAAAAAGGCACCCAGAAATCCGGGAAGGCTAACCCCTTTGAAAATTTCGAAAAATGCGCCCAGAATTCCGAGAAGGCTAACCTAACCCCTTTGAAAATTTCGAAAAATGCGCCCAGTATTATGAGAAGGCTAACCTAACCCCTTTGAAAATTTCGAAAAATGCGCCCAGTATTCCGAGAAGGCTAACTTAACCCCTTTGAAAATTTCGAAAAATGCGCCCAGTATTCCGAGAAGCCTAACCCCTTTGAATATTTCGAAAAATGCGCTCAGAATTCCGGGGAGGCTAACCCCTTTGAAAATTTTCGAAAAATGCGCCCAAAATTCCGGGAAGGCAAACCCCTTTGAAAATTTCGAAAAATGCACCCAGAATTCCCGGAAGGCTAACCACTTTGAAAATTTCAAAAAATGCACCCAGAATTCCGAGAAGGCTAACCCCTTTGAAAATTTCGAAAAATGCGCCCAGAATTCCGAGAAGGCTAACCCCTTTGAAAATTTCGAAAAATGCGCCCAGAATTCCGAGAAGGCTAACCCCTTTGAAAATTTCGAAAAATGAGCCCAGAATTCCGAGGAGGCTAACCCCTTTGAAAATTTCGAAAAATGCGCAGTAATTCCGAGAAGCCTAACCCCTTTGAAAATTTCGAAAAATGCGCCCAGAATTCCGAGAAGGCTAACCCCTTTGAAAATTTCGAAAAAAGCGCCCAGAATTCCGAGAAGGCTAACACCTTTGAAAATTTCGAAAAATGCGCCCAGAATTCCGAGAAGGCTAACCCCGTTGAAAATTTCGAAAAATTCGCCAAGAATTCCGAGAAGGCTAACCCCTTTGAAAATTTCGAAAATTGCGCCCAGAATTCCGAGAAGGCTAACCCCTTTGAAAATTTCGAAAATTGCGCCCAGAATTCCGAGAAGGCTAACCCCTTTGAAAATTTCGAAAAATGCGCCCAGAATTACGGGAAGGATAACCCCTTTGAAAATTTCGAAAAATGCGCCCAAAATTCCGGGAAGGCAAATCCCTTTGAAAATTTCGAAAAAGGCACCCAGAAATCCGGGAAGGCTAACCCCTTTGAAAATTTCCAAAAATGAGACCAGAATTCCGAGAAGGCTAACCCCTTTGAAAATTTCGAAAAATGCGCCCAGAATACCGAGAAGGCTCACCCCTTTGAAAGTTTTGAAAAATGCGCCCAGAATTCCGGAAAGGCTAACCCCTTTGAAAATTTGGAAAAGTGCGCCCAGAATTCCGAGAAGGCTAACCTAACACAATTGAAAATTTCGAAAAATGCGCCCAGTATTCCGAGAAGGCTAACCTAACCCCTTTGAAAATTTCGAAAAATGCGCCCAGTATTCCGAGAAGGCTAACCCCTTTGAAAATTTCGAAAAATGCGCCGTAATTCCGAGAAGGCTAACCACTTTGAAAATTTCGAAAAATGCGCCCAGAATTCCGAGAAGGCTAACCCCTTTGAAAATTTCGAAAAATGCGCCCAGAATTCCGAGAAGGCTAACCCCTTTGAAAATTTCGAAAAATGCGCCCAGAATTCCGAGAATGCTAACCCCTTTGAAAATTTCGAAAAATGCGCCCAGAATTCCGAGAAGGCTAACCCCTTTGAAAATTTCGAAAATTGCGCCCAAAATTTCGAGAAGGCTAACCCCTTTGAAAATTTCGAAAAATGCGCCCAGAATTCCGAGAAGGCTAACCCCTTTGAAAATTTCGAAAAATGCGCCCAGAATTCCGAGAAGGCTAAACCCTTTGAAAATTTCGAAAAATGCGCCAAGAATTCCGAGAAGGCTAACCCCTTTGAAAATTTCGAAAAATGCGCCCAGAATTCCGAGAAGGCTAACCCCTTTGAAAATTTCGAAAAATTCGCCAAGAATTCCGAGAAGGCTAACCCCTTTGAAAATTTCGAAAAATGCGCCCAGAATTACGGGAAGGATAACCCCTTTGAAAATTTCGAAAAATGCGCCCAAAATTCCGGGAAGGCAAACCCCTTTGAAAATTTCGAAAAAGGCACCCAGAAATCCGGGAAGGCTAACCCCTTTAAAAATTTCGAAAAATGCGCCCAGAATTCCGAGAAGGCTAACCTAACCCCTTTGAAAATTTCGAAAAATGCGCCCAGTATTATGAGAAGGCTAACCTAACCCCTTTGAAAATTACGAAAAATGCGCCCAGTATTCCGAGAAGGCTAACTTAACCCCTTTGAAAATTTCGAAAAATGCGCCCAGTATTCCGAGAAGCCTAACCCCTTTGAATATTTCGAAAAATGCGCTCAGAATTCCGGGGAGGCTAACCCCTTTGAAAATTTCGAAAAATGCGCCCAAAATTCCGGGAAGGCAAACCCCTTTGAAAATTTCGAAAAATGCACCCAGAATTCCCGGAAGGCTAACCACTTTGAAAATTTCGAAAAATGCACCCAGAATTCCGAGAAGGCTAACCCCTTTGAAAATTTCGAAAAATGCGCCCAGAATTCCGAGAAGGCTAACCCTTTTGAAAATTTCGAAAAATGAGCCCAGAATTCCGAGAAGGCTAACTCCTTTGAAAATTTCGAAAAATGCACCCAGAATTCCGAGGAGGCTAACCCCTTTGAAAATTTCGAAAAAAGCGCCCAGAATTCCGAGAAGGCTAACCCCTTTGAAAATTTCGAAAAATGCGCCCAGAATTCCGAGAAGGCTAACCCCGTTGAAAATTTCGAAAAATTCGCCAAGAATTCCGAGAAGGCTAACCCCTTTGAAAATTTCGAAAAATGCGCCCAGTATTCCGAGAAGGCTAACCCCTTTGAAAATTTCGAAAAATGCGCAGTAATTCCGAGAAGCCTAACCCCTTTGAAAATTTCGAAAAATGCGCCCAGAATTCCAAGAAGGCTAACCCCTTTGAAAATTTCGAAAAAAGCGCCCAGAATTCCGAGAAGGCTAACCCCTTTGAAAATTTCGAAAAATGCGCCCAGAATTCCGAGAAGGCTAACCCCGTTGAAAATTTCGAAAAATTCGCCAAGAATTCCGAGAAGGCTAACCCCTTTGAAAATTTCGAAAATTGCGCCCAGAATTCCGAGAAGGCTAACCCCTTTGAAAATTTCGAAAAATGCGCCCAGAATTACGGGAAGGATAACCCCTTTTTAAAATTTCGAAAAATGCGCCCAAAATTCCGGGAAGGCAAATCCCTTTGAAAATTTCGAAAAAGGCACCCAGAAATCCGGGAAGGCTAACCCCTTTGAAAATTTCGAAAAATCCACCCAGAATTCCGAGAAGGCTAACCCCTTTGAATATCTCGAAAAATGCGCCCAGAATTCCGAGAAGGCTAACCCCTTTGAAAATTTCCAAAAATGAGACCAGAATTCCGAGAAGGCTAACCCCTTTGAAAATTTCGAAAAATGCGCCCAGAATACCGAGAAGGCTCAACCCTTTGAAAGTTTTGAAAAATGCGCCCAGAATTCCGGAAAGGCTAACCCCTTTGAAAATTTGGAAAAATGCGCCCAGAATTCCGAGAAGGCTAACCTAACACCTTTGAAAATTTCGAAAAATGCGCCCAGTATTCCGAGAAGGCTAAACTAACCCCTTTGAAAATTTCGAAAAATGCGCCCAGTATTCCGAGAAGGCTAACCCCTTTGAAAATTTCGAAAAATGCGCCGTAATTCCGAGAAGGGTAACCACTTTGAAAATTTCGAAAAATGCGCCCAGAATTCCGAGAAGGCTAACCCCTTTGAAAATTTCGAAAAATGCGCCCAGAATTCCGAGAAGGCTAACCCCTTTGAAAATTTGGAAAAATGCGCCCAGAATTCCGAGAAGGCTAACCTAACACCTTTGAAAATTTCGAAAAATGCGCCCAGTATTCCGAGAAGGCTAAACTAACCCCTTTGAAAATTTCGAAAAATGCGCCCAGTATTCCGAGAAGGCTAACCCCATTGAAAATTTCGAAAAATGCGCCCAGAATTCCGAGAATGCTAACCCCTTTGAAAATTTCGAAAAATGCGCCCAGTATTCCGAGAAGGCTAACCCCTTTGAAAATTTCGAAAAATGCGCAGTAATTCCGAGAAGCCTAACCCCTTTGAAAATTTCGAAAAATGCGCCCAGAATTCCAAGAAGGCTAACCCCTTTGAAAATTTCGAAAAAAGCGCCCAGAATTCCGAGAAGGCTAACCCCTTTGAAAATTTCGAAAAATGCGCCCAGAATTCCGAGAAGGCTAACCCCGTTGAAAATTTCGAAAAATTCGCCAAGAATTCCGAGAAGGCTAACCCCTTTGAAAATTTCGAAAATTGCGCCCAGAATTCCGAGAAGGCTAACCCCTTTGAAAATTTCGAAAAATGCGCCCAGAATTACGGGAAGGATAACCCCTTTTTAAAATTTCGAAAAATGCGCCCAAAATTCCGGGAAGGCAAATCCCTTTGAAAATTTCGAAAAAGGCACCCAGAAATCCGGGAAGGCTAACCCCTTTGAAAATTTCGAAAAATCCACCCAGAATTCCGAGAAGGCTAACCCCTTTGAATATCTCGAAAAATGCGCCCAGAATTCCGAGAAGGCTAACCCCTTTGAAAATTTCCAAAAATGAGACCAGAATTCCGAGAAGGCTAACCCCTTTGAAAATTTCGAAAAATGCGCCCAGAATACCGAGAAGGCTCAACCCTTTGAAAGTTTTGAAAAATGCGCCCAGAATTCCGGAAAGGCTAACCCCTTTGAAAATTTGGAAAAATGCGCCCAGAATTCCGAGAAGGCTAACCTAACACCTTTGAAAATTTCGAAAAATGCGCCCAGTATTCCGAGAAGGCTAAACTAACTCCTTTGAAAATTTCGAAAAATGCGCCCAGTATTCCGAGAAGGCTAACCCCTTTGAAAATTTCGAAAAATGCGCCGTAATTCCGAGAAGGGTAACCACTTTGAAAATTTCGAAAAATGCGCCCAGAATTCCGAGAAGGCTAACCCCTTTGAAAATTTCGAAAAATGCGCCCAGAATTCCGAGAAGGCTAACCCCTTTGAAAATTTGGAAAAATGCGCCCAGAATTCCGAGAAGGCTAACCTAACACCTTTGAAAATTTCGAAAAATGCGCCCAGTATTCCGAGAAGGCTAAACTAACCCCTTTGAAAATTTCGAAAAATGCGCCCAGTATTCCGAGAAGGCTAACCCCATTGAAAATTTCGAAAAATGCGCCCAGAATTCCGAGAATGCTAACCCCTTTGAAAATTTCGAAAAATGCGCCCAGAATTCCGAGAAGGCTAACCCCTTTGAAAATTTCGAAAATTGCGCCCAAAATTTCGAGAAGGCTAACCCCTTTGAAAATTTCGAAAAATGCGCCCAGAATTCCGAGAAGGCTAACCCCTTTGAAAATTTCGAAAAATGCGCCCAGAATTCCGAGAAGGCTAACCCCTTTGAAAATTTCGAAAAATGCGCCCAGAATTCTGAGAAGGCTAACCCCTTTGAAAACTTCGAAAAATGCGCCCAGAATTCCGAGAAGGCTAACCCCTTTGAAAATTTCGAAAAATGAGCCCAGAATTCCGAGAAGGCTAACCCCTAGAAAATTTCGAAAAATGCACCCAAAATTCCGAGGTGGCTAACCCCTTTGAAAATTTCGAAAAATGCGCCCAGAATTCCGAGGAGGCTAACCCCTTTGAAAATTTCGAAAAATGCGCCCAAAATTCCGAGGATGCTAACCCCTTTGAAAATTTCGAAAAATGCGCCCAGTATTCCGAGAAGGCTAACCTAACCCCTTTGAAAATTTCGAAAAATGCGCCCAGTATTCCGAGAAGGCTAACCCCTTTGAAAATTTCGAAAAATGCGCAGTAATTCAGAGAAGGCTAACCCCTTTGAAAATTTCGAAAAATGCGCCCAGAATTCCGAGAAGGCTAACCCCTTTGAAAATTTCGAAAAAAGCGCCCAGAATTCCGAGAAGGCTAACCCCTTTGAAAATTAAGAAAAATGCGCCCAGAATTCCGAGAAGGCTAACCCCGTTGAAAATTTCGAAAAATTCGCCAAGAATTCCGAGAAGGCTAACCCCTTTGAAAATTTCGAAAATTGCGCCCAGAATTCCGAGAAGGCTAACCCCTTTGAAAATTTCGAAAAATGCGCCCAGAATTACGGGAGGGATAACCCCTTTGAAAATTTCGCAAAATGCGCCCAAAATTCCGGGAAGGCAAATCCCTTTGAAAATTTCGAAAAAGGCACCCAGAAATCCGGGAAGGCTAACCCCTTTGAAAATTTCGAAAAATGCACCCAGAATTCCGAGAAGGCTAACCCCTTTGAATATTTCGAAAAATGCGCCCAGAATTCCAAGAAGGCTAACCCCTTTGAAAATTTCGAAAAATGCGCCCAGAATTCCGAGAAGGCTAACCCCGTTGAAAATTTCGAAAAATGCGCCAAGAATTCCGAGAAGGCTAACCCATTTGAAAATTTCGAAAATTGCGCCCAGTATTCCGAGAAGGCTAACCCCTTTGAAAATTTCGAAAAATGCGCCGTAATTCCGAGAAGGGTAACCACTTTGAAAATTTCGAAAACTGCGCCCAGAATTCCGAGAAGGCTAACCCCTTTGAAAATTTCGAAAAATGCGCCCAGAATTCCGAGAAGGCTAACCCCTTTGAAAATTTGGAAAAATGCGCCCAGAATTCCGAGAAGGCTAACCTAACACCTTTGAAAATTTCGAAAAATGCGCCCAGTATTCCGAGAAGGCTAAACTAACCCCTTTGAAAATTTCGAAAAATGCGCCCAGTATTCCGAGAAGGCTAACCCCATTGAAAATTTCGAAAAATGCGCCCAGAATTCCGAGAATGCTAACCCCTTTGAAAATTTCGAAAAATGCGCCCAGAATTCCGAGAAGGCTAACCCCTTTGAAAATTTCGAAAATTGCGCCCAAAATTTCGAGAAGGCTAACCCCTTTGAAAATTTCGAAAAATGCGCCCAGAATTCCGAGAAGGCTAACCCCTTTGAAAATTTCGAAAAATGCGCCCAGAATTCCGAGAAGGCTAACCCCTTTGAAAATTTCGAAAAATGCGCCCAGAATTCCGAGAAGGCTAACCCCTTTGAAAACTTCGAAAAATGCGCCCAGAATTCCGAGAAGGCTAACCCCTTTGAAAATTTCGAAAAATGCGCCCAGTATTCCGAGAAGGCTAACCTAACCCCTTTGAAAATTTCGAAAAATGCGACCAGTATTCCGAGAAGGCTAACCCCTTTGAAAATTTCGAAAAATGCGCCCAGTATTCCGAGAAGGCTAACCTAACCCCTTTGAAAATTTCGAAAAATGCGCCCAGAATTCCGAGAAGGCAACCCCTTTGAAAATTTCGAAAAATGCGCCCAGAATTCCTTGACCCTTTGAAAATTTCGAAAAATGCGCCCAGAATTCCGAGAAGGCTAACCCCTTTGAAAATTTCGAAAAAAGCGCCCAGAATTCCGAGAAGGCTAACCCCGTTGAAAATTTCGAAAAATTCACCAAGAATTCCGAGAAGGCTAACCCCTTTGAAAATTTCGAAAATTGCGCCCAGAATTCCGAGAAGGCTAACCCCTTTGAAAATTTCGAAAAATGCGCCCAGAATTACGGGAAGGATAACCCCTTTGAAAATTTCGAAAAATGCGCCCAAAATTCCGGGAAGGCAAATCCCTTTGAAAATTTCGAAAAAGGCACCCAGAAATCCGGGAGGGCTAACCCCTTTGAAAATTTCGTAAATGCGCCCAGAATTCCGAGAAGGCTAACCTAATCCCTTTGGAAATTTCGAAAAATGCGCCCAGTATTCCGAGAAGGCTAACCTAAACCCTTTAAAAATTTCGAAAAATGCGCCCAGTATTCCGAGAAGGCTAACCTAACCCCTTTGAAAATTTCGAAAAATGCGCCCAGTATTCCGAGAAGGCTAACCTAACCCCTTTGAAAATTTCGAAAAATGTGCCCAGTATTCCGAGAAGGCTAACCACTTTGAAAATTTCGAAAAATGCGCCCAGAATTCCGAGAAGGCTAACCACTTTGAAAATTTCGAAAAAAGCGCCCAGTATTCCGAGAAGGCTAACCCCTTTGAATATTTCGAAAAATGCGCACAGAAATCCGGGAAGGCTAACCCCTTTGAAAATTTCGGAAATGCGCTCAGAATTCCGGAGAAGGCTAACCCCTTTCAAATTTTCGAAAAATGCGCCCAGAATTCCGAGAAGGCTAACCCCTTTGAAAATTTCGAAAAATAAGGCCCAGAATTACGGGAAGGCTCACCCCTTTGAAAATTTCGAAGAATGCGCCCAAAATTCCGGGAAGGCAAACCCCTTTGAAAATTTCGAAAAATGCACCCAGAAATCCGGGAAGGCTAACCCCTTTGAAAATTTCGAAAAATGCGCCCAGAATACTGAGAAGGCTAACCCCTGTGAAAAATTTGAAAAATGCGCCCAGAATTCCGAGAAGGCTAACCTATTTGAAAATTTCGAAAAATGCGCCCAGAATTCCGGGAAGGCTAACCCCTTTGAAAACTTCGAAAAATGCGCTCAGAATTCCGGGAAGGCTAACCCCTTTGAAAATTTCGAAAAATGCGCCCAGAATTCCGGGAAGGCTAACCCCTTTGAAAATTTCGAAAAATGCGCCTAGAATTCCGGGAAGGCTAACCCCTTTGAAAATTTCGAAAAATAAGGCCCAGAATTACGGGAAGGCTCACCCCTTTGAAAATTTCGAAGAATGCGCCCAAAATTCCGGGAAGGCAAACCCCTTTGAAAATTTCGAAAAATGCACCCAGAAATCCGGGAAGGCTAACCCCTTTGAAAATTTCGAAAAATGCGCCCAGAATACTGAGAAGGCTAACCCCTGTGAAAAATTTGAAAAATGCGCCCAGAATTCAGAGAAGGCTAACCTATTTGAAAATTTGGAAAAATGCGCCCAGAATTCCGAGAAGGCTAACCTAACACCTTTTAAAATTTCGAAAAATGCGCCCAGTATTCCGAGAAGGCTAACCTAACCCCTTTGAAAATTTCGAAAAATGCGACCAGTATTCCGAGAAGGCTAACCCCTTTGAAAATTTCGAAAAATGCGCCGTAATTCCGAGAAGGCTAACCACTTTGAAAATTTCGTAAAATGCGCCCAGAATTCCGAGAAGGCTAACCCGTTTGAAAATTTCGATAAATGCGCCCAGAATTCCGGGAAGGCTAACCCCTTTGAAAATTTCGGAAAATGCGATCAGAATTCCGGGAAGGCTAACCCCTTTGAATATTTAGAAAATTGCACCCAGAATTCCTAGAAGGCTAACCCCTTTGAAAATTTCGAAAAATGCGCCCAGAATTCCGAGAAGGCAACCCCTTTGAAAATTTCGAAAAATGCGCCCAGAATTCCTTGACCCTTTGAAAATTTCGAAAAATGCGCCCAGAATTCCGAGAAGGCTAACCCCTTTGAAAATTTCGAAAAAAGCGCCCAGAATTCCGAGAAGGCTAACCCCGTTGAAAATTTCGAAAAATTCACCAAGAATTCCGAGAAGGCTAACCCCTTTGAAAATTTCGAAAATTGCGCCCAGAATTCCGAGAAGGCTAACCCCTTTGAAAATTTCGAAAAATGCGCCCAGAATTACGGGAAGGATAACCCCTTTGAAAATTTCGAAAAATGCGCCCAAAATTCCGGGAAGGCAAATCCCTTTGAAAATTTCGAAAAAGGCACCCAGAAATCCGGGAGGGCTAACCCCTTTGAAAATTTCCAAAAATGAGACCAGAATTCCGAGAAGGCTAACCCCTTTGAAAATTTCGAAAAATGCGCCCAGAATACCGAGAAGGCTCACCCCTTTGAAAGTTTTGAAAAATGCGCCCAGAATTCCGGAAAGGCTAACCCCTTTGAAAAATTGGAAAAATGCGCCCAGAATTCCGAGAAGGCTAACCTAACACCTTTGAAAATTTCGAAAAATGCGCCCAGTATTCCGAGAAGGCTAACCTAACCCCTTTGAAAATTTCGAAAAATGCGCCCAGTATTCCGAGAAGGCTAACCCCTTTGAAAATTTCGAAAAATGCGCAGTAATTCCGAGAAGGCTAACCACTTTGAAAATTTCGAAAAATGCGCCCAGAATTCCGAGAAGGCTAACCCCTTTGAAAATTTCGAAAAATGCGCCCAGAATTCCGAGAAGGCTAACCCCTTTGAAAATTTCGAAAAATGCGCCCAGAATTCCGAGAATGCTAACCCCTTTGAAAATTTCGAAAAATGCGCTCAGAATTCCGAGAAGGCTAACCCCTTTGAAAATTTCGAAAATTGCGCCCAAAATTTCGAGAAGGCTAACCCCTTTGAAAATTTCGAAAAATGCGCCCAGAATTCCGAGAAGGCTAACCCCTTTGAAAATTTCGAAAAATGCGCCCAGAATTCCGAGAAGGCTAACCCCTTTGAAAATTTCGAAAAATGCGCCCAGAATTCCGAGAAGGCTAACCCCTTTGAAAATTTCGAAAAATGCGCCCAAAATTCCGAGAAGGCTAACCCCGTTGAAAATTTCGAAAAATTCGCCAAGAATTCCGAGAAGGCTAACCCCTTTGAAAATTTCGAAAAATGCGCCCAGAATTACGGGAAGGATAACCCCTTTGAAAATTTCGAAAAATGCGCCCAAAATTCCGGGAAGGCAAACCCCTTTGAAAATTTCGAAAAAGGCACCCAGAAATCCGGGAAGGCTAACCCCTTTGAAAATTTCGAAAAATGCGCCCAGAATTCCGAGAAGGCTAACCTAACCCCTTTGAAAATTTCGAAAAATGCGCCCAGTATTATGAGAAGGCTAACCTAACCCCTTTGAAAATTTCGAAAAATGCGCCCAGTATTCCGAGAAGGCTAACTTAACCCCTTTGAAAATTTCGAAAAATGCGCCCAGTATTCCGAGAAGCCTAACCCCTTTGAATATTTCGAAAAATGCGCTCAGAATTCCGGGGAGGCTAACCCCTTTGAAAATTTTCGAAAAATGCGCCCAAAATTCCGGGAAGGCAAACCCCTTTGAAAATTTCGAAAAATGCACCCAGAATTCCCGGAAGGCTAACCACTTTGAAAATTTCAAAAAATGCACCCAGAATTCCGAGAAGGCTAACCCCTTTGAAAATTTCGAAAAATGCGCCCAGAATTCCGAGAAGGCTAACCCCTTTGAAAATTTCGAAAAATGCGCCCAGAATTCCGAGAAGGCTAACCCCTTTGAAAATTTCGAAAAATGAGCCCAGAATTCCGAGGAGGCTAACCCCTTTGAAAATTTCGAAAAATGCGCAGTAATTCCGAGAAGCCTAACCCCTTTGAAAATTTCGAAAAATGCGCCCAGAATTCCGAGAAGGCTAACCCCTTTGAAAATTTCGAAAAAAGCGCCCAGAATTCCGAGAAGGCTAACACCTTTGAAAATTTCGAAAAATGCGCCCAGAATTCCGAGAAGGCTAACCCCGTTGAAAATTTCGAAAAATTCGCCAAGAATTCCGAGAAGGCTAACCCCTTTGAAAATTTCGAAAATTGCGCCCAGAATTCCGAGAAGGCTAACCCCTTTGAAAATTTCGAAAATTGCGCCCAGAATTCCGAGAAGGCTAACCCCTTTGAAAATTTCGAAAAATGCGCCCAGAATTACGGGAAGGATAACCCCTTTGAAAATTTCGAAAAATGCGCCCAAAATTCCGGGAAGGCAAATCCCTTTGAAAATTTCGAAAAAGGCACCCAGAAATCCGGGAAGGCTAACCCCTTTGAAAATTTCCAAAAATGAGACCAGAATTCCGAGAAGGCTAACCCCTTTGAAAATTTCGAAAAATGCGCCCAGAATACCGAGAAGGCTCACCCCTTTGAAAGTTTTGAAAAATGCGCCCAGAATTCCGGAAAGGCTAACCCCTTTGAAAATTTGGAAAAGTGCGCCCAGAATTCCGAGAAGGCTAACCTAACACCTTTGAAAATTTCGAAAAATGCGCCCAGTATTCCGAGAAGGCTAACCTAACCCCTTTGAAAATTTCGAAAAATGCGCCCAGTATTCCGAGAAGGCTAACCCCTTTGAAAATTTCGAAAAATGCGCCGTAATTCCGAGAAGGCTAACCACTTTGAAAATTTCGAAAAATGCGCCCAGAATTCCGAGAAGGCTAACCCCTTTGAAAATTTCGAAAAATGCGCCCAGAATTCCGAGAAGGCTAACCCCTTTGAAAATTTCGAAAAATGCGCCCAGAATTCCGAGAATGCTAACCCCTTTGAAAATTTCGAAAAATGCGCCCAGAATTCCGAGAAGGCTAACCCCTTTGAAAATTTCGAAAATTGCGCCCAAAATTTCGAGAAGGCTAACCCCTTTGAAAATTTCGAAAAATGCGCCCAGAATTCCGAGAAGGCTAACCCCTTTGAAAATTTCGAAAAATGCGCCCAGAATTCCGAGAAGGCTAAACCCTTTGAAAATTTCGAAAAATGCGCCAAGAATTCCGAGAAGGCTAACCCCTTTGAAAATTTCGAAAAATGCGCCCAGAATTCCGAGAAGGCTAACCCCTTTGAAAATTTCGAAAAATTCGCCAAGAATTCCGAGAAGGCTAACCCCTTTGAAAATTTCGAAAAATGCGCCCAGAATTACGGGAAGGATAACCCCTTTGAAAATTTCGAAAAATGCGCCCAAAATTCCGGGAAGGCAAACCCCTTTGAAAATTTCGAAAAAGGCACCCAGAAATCCGGGAAGGCTAACCCCTTTAAAAATTTCGAAAAATGCGCCCAGAATTCCGAGAAGGCTAACCTAACCCCTTTGAAAATTTCGAAAAATGCGCCCAGTATTATGAGAAGGCTAACCTAACCCCTTTGAAAATTACGAAAAATGCGCCCAGTATTCCGAGAAGGCTAACTTAACCCCTTTGAAAATTTCGAAAAATGCGCCCAGTATTCCGAGAAGCCTAACCCCTTTGAATATTTCGAAAAATGCGCTCAGAATTCCGGGGAGGCTAACCCCTTTGAAAATTTCGAAAAATGCGCCCAAAATTCCGGGAAGGCAAACCCCTTTGAAAATTTCGAAAAATGCACCCAGAATTCCCGGAAGGCTAACCACTTTGAAAATTTCGAAAAATGCACCCAGAATTCCGAGAAGGCTAACCCCTTTGAAAATTTCGAAAAATGCGCCCAGAATTCCGAGAAGGCTAACCCTTTTGAAAATTTCGAAAAATGAGCCCAGAATTCCGAGAAGGCTAACTCCTTTGAAAATTTCGAAAAATGCACCCAGAATTCCGAGGAGGCTAACCCCTTTGAAAATTTCGAAAAAAGCGCCCAGAATTCCGAGAAGGCTAACCCCTTTGAAAATTTCGAAAAATGCGCCCAGAATTCCGAGAAGGCTAACCCCGTTGAAAATTTCGAAAAATTCGCCAAGAATTCCGAGAAGGCTAACCCCTTTGAAAATTTCGAAAAATGCGCCCAGTATTCCGAGAAGGCTAACCCCTTTGAAAATTTCGAAAAATGCGCAGTAATTCCGAGAAGCCTAACCCCTTTGAAAATTTCGAAAAATGCGCCCAGAATTCCAAGAAGGCTAACCCCTTTGAAAATTTCGAAAAAAGCGCCCAGAATTCCGAGAAGGCTAACCCCTTTGAAAATTTCGAAAAATGCGCCCAGAATTCCGAGAAGGCTAACCCCGTTGAAAATTTCGAAAAATTCGCCAAGAATTCCGAGAAGGCTAACCCCTTTGAAAATTTCGAAAATTGCGCCCAGAATTCCGAGAAGGCTAACCCCTTTGAAAATTTCGAAAAATGCGCCCAGAATTACGGGAAGGATAACCCCTTTTTAAAATTTCGAAAAATGCGCCCAAAATTCCGGGAAGGCAAATCCCTTTGAAAATTTCGAAAAAGGCACCCAGAAATCCGGGAAGGCTAACCCCTTTGAAAATTTCGAAAAATCCACCCAGAATTCCGAGAAGGCTAACCCCTTTGAATATCTCGAAAAATGCGCCCAGAATTCCGAGAAGGCTAACCCCTTTGAAAATTTCCAAAAATGAGACCAGAATTCCGAGAAGGCTAACCCCTTTGAAAATTTCGAAAAATGCGCCCAGAATACCGAGAAGGCTCAACCCTTTGAAAGTTTTGAAAAATGCGCCCAGAATTCCGGAAAGGCTAACCCCTTTGAAAATTTGGAAAAATGCGCCCAGAATTCCGAGAAGGCTAACCTAACACCTTTGAAAATTTCGAAAAATGCGCCCAGTATTCCGAGAAGGCTAAACTAACCCCTTTGAAAATTTCGAAAAATGCGCCCAGTATTCCGAGAAGGCTAACCCCTTTGAAAATTTCGAAAAATGCGCCGTAATTCCGAGAAGGGTAACCACTTTGAAAATTTCGAAAAATGCGCCCAGAATTCCGAGAAGGCTAACCCCTTTGAAAATTTCGAAAAATGCGCCCAGAATTCCGAGAAGGCTAACCCCTTTGAAAATTTGGAAAAATGCGCCCAGAATTCCGAGAAGGCTAACCTAACACCTTTGAAAATTTCGAAAAATGCGCCCAGTATTCCGAGAAGGCTAAACTAACCCCTTTGAAAATTTCGAAAAATGCGCCCAGTATTCCGAGAAGGCTAACCCCATTGAAAATTTCGAAAAATGCGCCCAGAATTCCGAGAATGCTAACCCCTTTGAAAATTTCGAAAAATGCGCCCAGTATTCCGAGAAGGCTAACCCCTTTGAAAATTTCGAAAAATGCGCAGTAATTCCGAGAAGCCTAACCCCTTTGAAAATTTCGAAAAATGCGCCCAGAATTCCAAGAAGGCTAACCCCTTTGAAAATTTCGAAAAAAGCGCCCAGAATTCCGAGAAGGCTAACCCCTTTGAAAATTTCGAAAAATGCGCCCAGAATTCCGAGAAGGCTAACCCCGTTGAAAATTTCGAAAAATTCGCCAAGAATTCCGAGAAGGCTAACCCCTTTGAAAATTTCGAAAATTGCGCCCAGAATTCCGAGAAGGCTAACCCCTTTGAAAATTTCGAAAAATGCGCCCAGAATTACGGGAAGGATAACCCCTTTTTAAAATTTCGAAAAATGCGCCCAAAATTCCGGGAAGGCAAATCCCTTTGAAAATTTCGAAAAAGGCACCCAGAAATCCGGGAAGGCTAACCCCTTTGAAAATTTCGAAAAATCCACCCAGAATTCCGAGAAGGCTAACCCCTTTGAATATCTCGAAAAATGCGCCCAGAATTCCGAGAAGGCTAACCCCTTTGAAAATTTCCAAAAATGAGACCAGAATTCCGAGAAGGCTAACCCCTTTGAAAATTTCGAAAAATGCGCCCAGAATACCGAGAAGGCTCAACCCTTTGAAAGTTTTGAAAAATGCGCCCAGAATTCCGGAAAGGCTAACCCCTTTGAAAATTTGGAAAAATGCGCCCAGAATTCCGAGAAGGCTAACCTAACACCTTTGAAAATTTCGAAAAATGCGCCCAGTATTCCGAGAAGGCTAAACTAACCCCTTTGAAAATTTCGAAAAATGCGCCCAGTATTCCGAGAAGGCTAACCCCTTTGAAAATTTCGAAAAATGCGCCGTAATTCCGAGAAGGGTAACCACTTTGAAAATTTCGAAAAATGCGCCCAGAATTCCGAGAAGGCTAACCCCTTTGAAAATTTCGAAAAATGCGCCCAGAATTCCGAGAAGGCTAACCCCTTTGAAAATTTGGAAAAATGCGCCCAGAATTCCGAGAAGGCTAACCTAACACCTTTGAAAATTTCGAAAAATGCGCCC
Organism: Ectobius pallidus; assembly: GCA_964059195.1. Lineage (NCBI taxonomy): Eukaryota > Metazoa > Arthropoda > Insecta > Blattodea > Ectobiidae > Ectobius > Ectobius pallidus. The sequence continues at coordinate 123,527,001 of CAXKWD010000005.1, forward strand.
AGTATTCCGAGAAGGCTAAACTAACCCCTTTGAAAATTTCGAAAAATGCGCCCAGTATTCCGAGAAGGCTAACCCCATTGAAAATTTCGAAAAATGCGCCCAGAATTCCGAGAATGCTAACCCCTTTGAAAATTTCGAAAAATGCGCCCAGAATTCCGAGAAGGCTAACCCCTTTGAAAATTTCGAAAATTGCGCCCAAAATTTCGAGAAGGCTAACCCCTTTGAAAATTTCGAAAAATGCGCCCAGAATTCCGAGAAGGCTAACCCCTTTGAAAATTTCGAAAAATGCGCCCAGAATTCCGAGAAGGCTAACCCCTTTGAAAATTTCGAAAAATGCGCCCAGAATTCTGAGAAGGCTAACCCCTTTGAAAACTTCGAAAAATGCGCCCAGAATTCCGAGAAGGCTAACCCCTTTGAAAATTTCGAAAAATGAGCCCAGAATTCCGAGAAGGCTAACCCCTAGAAAATTTCGAAAAATGCACCCAAAATTCCGAGGTGGCTAACCCCTTTGAAAATTTCGAAAAATGCGCCCAGAATTCCGAGGAGGCTAACCCCTTTGAAAATTTCGAAAAATGCGCCCAAAATTCCGAGGATGCTAACCCCTTTGAAAATTTCGAAAAATGCGCCCAGTATTCCGAGAAGGCTAACCTAACCCCTTTGAAAATTTCGAAAAATGCGCCCAGTATTCCGAGAAGGCTAACCCCTTTGAAAATTTCGAAAAATGCGCAGTAATTCAGAGAAGGCTAACCCCTTTGAAAATTTCGAAAAATGCGCCCAGAATTCCGAGAAGGCTAACCCCTTTGAAAATTTCGAAAAAAGCGCCCAGAATTCCGAGAAGGCTAACCCCTTTGAAAATTAAGAAAAATGCGCCCAGAATTCCGAGAAGGCTAACCCCGTTGAAAATTTCGAAAAATTCGCCAAGAATTCCGAGAAGGCTAACCCCTTTGAAAATTTCGAAAATTGCGCCCAGAATTCCGAGAAGGCTAACCCCTTTGAAAATTTCGAAAAATGCGCCCAGAATTACGGGAGGGATAACCCCTTTGAAAATTTCGCAAAATGCGCCCAAAATTCCGGGAAGGCAAATCCCTTTGAAAATTTCGAAAAAGGCACCCAGAAATCCGGGAAGGCTAACCCCTTTGAAAATTTCGAAAAATGCACCCAGAATTCCGAGAAGGCTAACCCCTTTGAATATTTCGAAAAATGCGCCCAGAATTCCAAGAAGGCTAACCCCTTTGAAAATTTCGAAAAATGCGCCCAGAATTCCGAGAAGGCTAACCCCGTTGAAAATTTCGAAAAATGCGCCAAGAATTCCGAGAAGGCTAACCCATTTGAAAATTTCGAAAATTGCGCCCAGTATTCCGAGAAGGCTAACCCCTTTGAAAATTTCGAAAAATGCGCCGTAATTCCGAGAAGGGTAACCACTTTGAAAATTTCGAAAACTGCGCCCAGAATTCCGAGAAGGCTAACCCCTTTGAAAATTTCGAAAAATGCGCCCAGAATTCCGAGAAGGCTAACCCCTTTGAAAATTTGGAAAAATGCGCCCAGAATTCCGAGAAGGCTAACCTAACACCTTTGAAAATTTCGAAAAATGCGCCCAGTATTCCGAGAAGGCTAAACTAACCCCTTTGAAAATTTCGAAAAATGCGCCCAGTATTCCGAGAAGGCTAACCCCATTGAAAATTTCGAAAAATGCGCCCAGAATTCCGAGAATGCTAACCCCTTTGAAAATTTCGAAAAATGCGCCCAGAATTCCGAGAAGGCTAACCCCTTTGAAAATTTCGAAAATTGCGCCCAAAATTTCGAGAAGGCTAACCCCTTTGAAAATTTCGAAAAATGCGCCCAGAATTCCGAGAAGGCTAACCCCTTTGAAAATTTCGAAAAATGCGCCCAGAATTCCGAGAAGGCTAACCCCTTTGAAAATTTCGAAAAATGCGCCCAGAATTCCGAGAAGGCTAACCCCTTTGAAAACTTCGAAAAATGCGCCCAGAATTCCGAGAAGGCTAACCCCTTTGAAAATTTCGAAAAATGCGCCCAGTATTCCGAGAAGGCTAACCTAACCCCTTTGAAAATTTCGAAAAATGCGACCAGTATTCCGAGAAGGCTAACCCCTTTGAAAATTTCGAAAAATGCGCCCAGTATTCCGAGAAGGCTAACCTAACCCCTTTGAAAATTTCGAAAAATGCGCCCAGAATTCCGAGAAGGCAACCCCTTTGAAAATTTCGAAAAATGCGCCCAGAATTCCTTGACCCTTTGAAAATTTCGAAAAATGCGCCCAGAATTCCGAGAAGGCTAACCCCTTTGAAAATTTCGAAAAAAGCGCCCAGAATTCCGAGAAGGCTAACCCCGTTGAAAATTTCGAAAAATTCACCAAGAATTCCGAGAAGGCTAACCCCTTTGAAAATTTCGAAAATTGCGCCCAGAATTCCGAGAAGGCTAACCCCTTTGAAAATTTCGAAAAATGCGCCCAGAATTACGGGAAGGATAACCCCTTTGAAAATTTCGAAAAATGCGCCCAAAATTCCGGGAAGGCAAATCCCTTTGAAAATTTCGAAAAAGGCACCCAGAAATCCGGGAGGGCTAACCCCTTTGAAAATTTCCAAAAATGAGACCAGAATTCCGAGAAGGCTAACCCCTTTGAAAATTTCGAAAAATGCGCCCAGAATACCGAGAAGGCTCACCCCTTTGAAAGTTTTGAAAAATGCGCCCAGAATTCCGGAAAGGCTAACCCCTTTGAAAATTTGGAAAAATGCGCCCAGAATTCCGAGAAGGCTAACCTAACACCTTTGAAAATTTCGAAAAATGCGCCCAGTATTCCGAGAAGGCTAACCTAACCCCTTTGAAAATTTCGAAAAATGCGCCCAGTATTCCGAGAAGGCTAACCCCTTTGAAAATTTCGAAAAATGCGCAGTAATTCCGAGAAGGCTAACCACTTTGAAAATTTCGAAAAATGCGCCCAGAATTCCGAGAAGGCTAACCCCTTTGAAAATTTCGAAAAATGCGCCCAGAATTCCGAGAAGGCTAACCCCTTTGAAAATTTCGAAAAATGCGCCCAGAATTCCGAGAATGCTAACCCCTTTGAAAATTTCGAAAAATGCGCTCAGAATTCCGAGAAGGCTAACCCCTTTGAAAATTTCGAAAATTGCGCCCAAAATTTCGAGAAGGCTAACCCCTTTGAAAATTTCGAAAAATGCGCCCAGAATTCCGAGAAGGCTAACCCCTTTGAAAATTTCGAAAAATGCGCCCAGAATTCCGAGAAGGCTAACCCCTTTGAAAATTTCGAAAAATGCGCCCAGAATTCCGAGAAGGCTAACCCCTTTGAAAATTTCGAAAAATGCGCCCAAAATTCCGAGAAGGCTAACCCCGTTGAAAATTTCGAAAAATTCGCCAAGAATTCCGAGAAGGCTAACCCCTTTGAAAATTTCGAAAAATGCGCCCAGAATTACGGGAAGGATAACCCCTTTGAAAATTTCGAAAAATGCGCCCAAAATTCCGGGAAGGCAAACCCCTTTGAAAATTTCGAAAAAGGCACCCAGAAATCCGGGAAGGCTAACCCCTTTGAAAATTTCGAAAAATGCGCCCAGAATTCCGAGAAGGCTAACCTAACCCCTTTGAAAATTTCGAAAAATGCGCCCAGTATTATGAGAAGGCTAACCTAACCCCTTTGAAAATTTCGAAAAATGCGCCCAGTATTCCGAGAAGGCTAACTTAACCCCTTTGAAAATTTCGAAAAATGCGCCCAGTATTCCGAGAAGCCTAACCCCTTTGAATATTTCGAAAAATGCGCTCAGAATTCCGGGGAGGCTAACCCCTTTGAAAATTTTCGAAAAATGCGCCCAAAATTCCGGGAAGGCAAACCCCTTTGAAAATTTCGAAAAATGCACCCAGAATTCCCGGAAGGCTAACCACTTTGAAAATTTCAAAAAATGCACCCAGAATTCCGAGAAGGCCAACCCCTTTGAAAATTTCGAAAAATGCGCCCAGAATTCCGAGAAGGCTAACCCCTTTGAAAATTTCGAAAAATGCGCCCAGAATTCCGAGAAGGCTAACCCCTTTGAAAATTTCGAAAAATGAGCCCAGAATTCCGAGGAGGCTAACCCCTTTGAAAATTTCGAAAAATGCGCCCAAAATTCCGAGGAGGCTAACCCCTTTGAAAATTTCGAAAAATGCGCCCAGTATTCCGAGAAGGCTAACCTAACCCCTTTGAAAATTTCGAAAAATGCGCCCAGTATTCCGAGAAGGCTAACTTAACCCCTTTGAAAATTTCGAAAAATGCGCCCAGTATTCCGAGAAGCCTAACCCCTTTGAATATTTCGAAAAATGCGCTCAGAATTCCGGGGAGGCTAACCCCTTTGAAAATTTTCGAAAAATGCGCCCAAAATTCCGGGAAGGCAAACCCCTTTGAAAATTTCGAAAAATGCACCCAGAATTCCCGGAAGGCTAACCACTTTGAAAATTTCAAAAAATGCACCCAGAATTCCGAGAAGGCTAACCCCTTTGAAAATTTCGAAAAATGCGCCCAGAATTCCGAGAAGGCTAACCCCTTTGAAAATTTCGAAAAATGCGCCCAGAATTCCGAGAAGGCTAACCCCTTTGAAAATTTCGAAAAATGAGCCCAGAATTCCGAGGAGGCTAACCCCTTTGAAAATTTCGAAAAATGCGCCCAAAATTCCGAGGAGGCTAACCCCTTTGAAAATTTCGAAAAATGCGCCCAGTATTCCGAGAAGGCTAACCTAACCCCTTTTAAAATTTCGAAAAATGCGCCCAGTATTCCGAGAAGGCTAACCCCTTTGAAAATTTCGAAAAATGCGCAGTAATTCCGAGAAGCCTAACCCCTTTGAAAATTTCGAAAAATGCGCCCAGAATTCCGAGAAGGCTAACCCCTTTGAAAATTTCGAAAAAAGCGCCCAGAATTCCGAGAAGGCTAACACCTTTGAAAATTTCGAAAAATGCGCCCAGAATTCCGAGAAGGCTAACCCCGTTGAAAATTTCGAAAAATTCGCCAAGAATTCCGAGAAGGCTAACCCCTTTGAAAATTTCGAAAATTGCGCCCAGAATTCCGAGAAGGCTAACCCCTTTGAAAATTTCGAAAATTGCGCCCAGAATTCCGAGAAGGCTAACCCCTTTGAAAATTTCGAAAAATGCGCCCAGAATTACGGGAAGGATAACCCCTTTGAAAATTTCGAAAAATGCGCCCAAAATTCCGGGAAGGCAAATCCCTTTGAAAATTTCGAAAAAGGCACCCAGAAATCCGGGAAGGCTAACCCCTTTGAAAATTTCCAAAAATGAGACCAGAATTCCGAGAAGGCTAACCCCTTTGAAAATTTCGAAAAATGCGCCCAGAATACCGAGAAGGCTCACCCCTTTGAAAGTTTTGAAAAATGCGCCCAGAATTCCGGAAAGGCTAACCCCTTTGAAAATTTGGAAAAGTGCGCCCAGAATTCCGAGAAGGCTAACCTAACACCTTTGAAAATTTCGAAAAATGCGCCCAGTATTCCGAGAAGGCTAACCTAACCCCTTTGAAAATTTCGAAAAATGCGCCCAGTATTCCGAGAAGGCTAACCCCTTTGAAAATTTCGAAAAATGCGCCGTAATTCCGAGAAGGCTAACCACTTTGAAAATTTCGAAAAATGCGCCCAGAATTCCGAGAAGGCTAACCCCTTTGAAAATTTCGAAAAATGCGCCCAGAATTCCGAGAAGGCTAACCCCTTTGAAAATTTCGAAAAATGCGCCCAGAATTCCGAGAATGCTAACCCCTTTGAAAATTTCGAAAAATGCGCCCAGAATTCCGAGAAGGCTAACCCCTTTGAAAATTTCGAAAATTGCGCCCAAAATTTCGAGAAGGCTAACCCCTTTGAAAATTTCGAAAAATGCGCCCAGAATTCCGAGAAGGCTAACCCCTTTGAAAATTTCGAAAAATGCGCCCAGAATTCCGAGAAGGCTAAACCCTTTGAAAATTTCGAAAAATGCGCCAAGAATTCCGAGAAGGCTAACCCCTTTGAAAATTTCGAAAAATGCGCCCAGAATTCCGAGAAGGCTAACCCCTTTGAAAATTTCGAAAAATTCGCCAAGAATTCCGAGAAGGCTAACCCCTTTGAAAATTTCGAAAAATGCGCCCAGAATTACGGGAAGGATAACCCCTTTGAAAATTTCGAAAAATGCGCCCAAAATTCCGGGAAGGCAAACCCCTTTGAAAATTTCGAAAAAGGCACCCAGAAATCCGGGAAGGCTAACCCCTTTAAAAATTTCGAAAAATGCGCCCAGAATTCCGAGAAGGCTAACCTAACCCCTTTGAAAATTTCGAAAAATGCGCCCAGTATTATGAGAAGGCTAACCTAACCCCTTTGAAAATTTCGAAAAATGCGCCCAGTATTCCGAGAAGGCTAACTTAACCCCTTTGAAAATTTCGAAAAATGCGCCCAGTATTCCGAGAAGCCTAACCCCTTTGAATATTTCGAAAAATGCGCTCAGAATTCCGGGGAGGCTAACCCCTTTGAAAATTTCGAAAAATGCGCCCAAAATTCCGGGAAGGCAAACCCCTTTGAAAATTTCGAAAAATGCACCCAGAATTCCCGGAAGGCTAACCACTTTGAAAATTTCGAAAAATGCACCCAGAATTCCGAGAAGGCTAACCCCTTTGAAAATTTCGAAAAATGCGCCCAGAATTCCGAGAAGGCTAACCCTTTTGAAAATTTCGAAAAATGAGCCCAGAATTCCGAGAAGGCTAACTCCTTTGAAAATTTCGAAAAATGCACCCAGAATTCCGAGGAGGCTAACCCCTTTGAAAATTTCGAAAAATGCGCCCAGAATTCCGAGGAGGCTAACCCCTTTGAAAATTTCGAAAAATGCGCCCAAAATTCCGAGGAGGCTAACCCCTTTGAAAATTTCGAAAAATGCGCCCAGTATTCCGAGAAGGCTAACCTAACCCCTTTGAAAATTTCGAAAAATGCGCCCAGTATTCCGAGAAGGCTAACCCCTTTGAAAATTTCGAAAAATGCGCAGTAATTCCGAGAAGCCTAACCCCTTTGAAAATTTCGAAAAATGCGCCCAGAATTCCAAGAAGGCTAACCCCTTTGAAAATTTCGAAAAAAGCGCCCAGAATTCCGAGAAGGCTAACCCCTTTGAAAATTTCGAAAAATGCGCCCAGAATTCCGAGAAGGCTAACCCCGTTGAAAATTTCGAAAAATTCGCCAAGAATTCCGAGAAGGCTAACCCCTTTGAAAATTTCGAAAAATGCGCCCAGTATTCCGAGAAGGCTAACCCCTTTGAAAATTTCGAAAAATGCGCAGTAATTCCGAGAAGCCTAACCCCTTTGAAAATTTCGAAAAATGCGCCCAGAATTCCAAGAAGGCTAACCCCTTTGAAAATTTCGAAAAAAGCGCCCAGAATTCCGAGAAGGCTAACCCCTTTGAAAATTTCGAAAAATGCGCCCAGAATTCCGAGAAGGCTAACCCCGTTGAAAATTTCGAAAAATTCGCCAAGAATTCCGAGAAGGCTAACCCCTTTGAAAATTTCGAAAATTGCGCCCAGAATTCCGAGAAGGCTAACCCCTTTGAAAATTTCGAAAAATGCGCCCAGAATTACGGGAAGGATAACCCCTTTTTAAAATTTCGAAAAATGCGCCCAAAATTCCGGGAAGGCAAATCCCTTTGAAAATTTCGAAAAAGGCACCCAGAAATCCGGGAAGGCTAACCCCTTTGAAAATTTCGAAAAATCCACCCAGAATTCCGAGAAGGCTAACCCCTTTTAATATCTCGAAAAATGCGCCCAGAATTCCGAGAAGGCTAACCCCTTTGAAAATTTCCAAAAATGAGACCAGAATTCCGAGAAGGCTAACCCCTTTGAAAATTTCGAAAAATGCGCCCAGAATACCGAGAAGGCTCAACCCTTTGAAAGTTTTGAAAAATGCGCCCAGAATTCCGGAAAGGCTAACCCCTTTGAAAATTTGGAAAAATGCGCCCAGAATTCCGAGAAGGCTAACCTAACACCTTTGAAAATTTCGAAAAATGCGCCCAGTATTCCGAGAAGGCTAAACTAACCCCTTTGAAAATTTCGAAAAATGCGCCCAGTATTCCGAGAAGGCTAACCCGATTGAAAATTTCGAAAAATGCGCCGTAATTCCGAGAAGGGTAACCACTTTAAAAATTTCGAAAAATGCGCCCAGAATTCCGAGAAGGCTAACCCCTTTGAAAATTTGGAAAAATGCGCCCAGAATTCCGAGAAGGCTAACCTAACACCTTTGAAAATTTCGAAAAATGCGCCCAGTATTCCGAGAAGGCTAAACTAACCCCTTTGAAAATTTCGAAAAATGCGCCCAGTATTCCGAGAAGGCTAACCCCATTGAAAATTTCGAAAAATGCGCCCAGAATTCCGAGAATGCTAACCCCTTTGAAAATTTCGAAAAATGCGCCCAGAATTCCGAGAAGGCTAACCCCTTTGAAAATTTCGAAAATTGCGCCCAAAATTTCGAGAAGGCTAACCCCTTTGAAAATTTCGAAAAATGCGCCCACAATTCCGAGAAGGCTAACCCCTTTGAAAATTTCGAAAAATGCGCCCAGAATTCCGAGAAGGCTAACCCCTTTGAAAATTTCGAAAAATGCGCCCAGAATTCCGAGAAGGCTAACCCCTTTGAAAACTTCGAAAAATGCGCCCAGAATTCCGAGAAGGCTAACCCCTTTGAAAATTTCGAAAAATGAGCCCAGAATTCCGAGAAGGCTAACCCCTAGAAAATTTCGAAAAATGCACCCAAAATTCCGAGGTGGCTAACCCCTTTGAAAATTTCGAAAAATGCGCCCAGAATTCCGAGGAGGCTAACCCCTTTGAAAATTTCGAAAAATGCGCCCAAAATTCCGAGGATGCTAACCCCTTTGAAAATTTCGAAAAATGCGCCCAGTATTCCGAGAAGGCTAACCTAACTTCTTTGAAAATTTCGAAAAATGCGCCCAGTATTCCGAGAAGGCTAACCCCTTTGAAAATTTCGAAAAATGCGCAGTAATTCAGAGAAGGCTAACCCCTTTGAAAATTTCGAAAAATGCGCCCAGAATTCCGAGAAGGCTAACCCCTTTGAAAATTTCGAAAAAAGCGCCCAGAATTCCGAGAAGGCTAACCCCTTTGAAAATTAAGAAAAATGCGCCCAGAATTCCGAGAAGGCTAACCCCGTTGAAAATTTCGAAAAATTCGCCAAGAATTCCGAGAAGGCTAACCCCTTTGAAAATTTCGAAAATTGCGCCCAGAATTCCGAGAAGGCTAACCCCTTTGAAAATTTCGAAAAATGCGCCCAGAATTACGGGAGGGATAACCCCTTTGAAAATTTCGCAAAATGCGCCCAAAATTCCGGGAAGGCAAATCCCTTTGAAAATTTCGAAAAAGGCACCCAGAAATCCGGGAAGGCTAACCCCTTTGAAAATTTCGAAAAATGCACCCAGAATTCCGAGAAGGCTAACCCCTTTGAATATTTCGAAAAATGCGCCCAGAATTCCAAGAAGGCTAACCCCTTTGAAAATTTCGAAAAATGCGCCCAGAATTCCGAGAAGGCTAACCCCGTTGAAAATTTCGAAAAATGCGCCAAGAATTCCGAGAAGGCTAACCCATTTGAAAATTTCGAAAATTGCGCCCAGTATTCCGAGAAGGCTAACCCCTTTGAAAATTTCGAAAAATGCGCCGTAATTCCGAGAAGGGTAACCACTTTGAAAATTTCGAAAAATGCGCCCAGAATTCCGAGAAGGCTAACCCCTTTGAAAATTTCGAAAAATGCGCCCAGAATTCCGAGAAGGCTAACCCCTTTGAAAATTTGGAAAAATGCGCCCTGAATTCCGAGAAGGCTAACCTAACACCTTTGAAAATTTCGAAAAATGCGCCCAGTATTCCGAGAAGGCTAAACTAACCCCTTTGAAAATTTCGAAAAATGCGCCCAGTATTCCGAGAAGGCTAACCCCATTGAAAATTTCGAAAAATGCGCCCAGAATTCCGAGAATGCTAACCCCTTTGAAAATTTCGAAAAATGCGCCCAGAATTCCGAGAAGGCTAACCCCTTTGAAAATTTCGAAAAATGCGCCCAAAATTCCTAGGAGGCTAACCCCTTTGAAAATTTCGAAAAAAGTGCCCAGAATTCCGAGAATGCTAACCCCTTTGAAAATTTCGAAAAATGCGCCCAGAATTCCGAGAAGGCTAACCCCTTTGAAAATTTCGAAAAATGCGCCCAGAATTCCGAGAAGGCTAACCCCTTTGAAAATTTCGAAAAATGCGCCCAGAATTCCGAGAAGGCTAACCCCTTTGAAAATTTCGAAAAATGCGCCCAAAATTCCGAGAAGGCTAACCCCTTTGAAAATTTCGAAAAATGCGCCCAGTATTCCGAGAAGGCTAACCCCTTTGAAAATTTCGAAAAATGCGCAGTAATTCAGAGAAGGCTAACCCCTTTGAAAATTTCGAAAAATGCGCCCAGAATTCCGAGAAGGCTAACCCCTTTGAAAATTTCGAAAAAAGCGCCCAGAATTCCGAGAAGGCTAACCCCTTTGAAAATTAAGAAAAATGCGCCCAGAATTCCGAGAAGGCTAACCCCGTTGAAAATTTCGAAAAATTCGCCAAGAATTCCGAGAAGGCTAACCCCTTTGAAAATTTCGAAAATTGCGCCCAGAATTCCGAGAAGGCTAACCCCTTTGAAAATTTCGAAAAATGCGCCCAGAATTACGGGAGGGATAACCCCTTTGAAAATTTCGCAAAATGCGCCCAAAATTCCGGGAAGGCAAATCCCTTTGAAAATTTCGAAAAAGGCACCCAGAAATCCGGGAAGGCTAACCCCTTTGAAAATTTCGAAAAATGCACCCAGAATTCCGAGAAGGCTAACCCCTTTGAATATTTCGAAAAATGCGCCCAGAATTCCAAGAAGGCTAACCCCTTTGAAAATTTCGAAAAATGCGCCCAGAATTCCGAGAAGGCTAACCCCGTTGAAAATTTCGAAAAATGCGCCAAGAATTCCGAGAAGGCTAACCCATTTGAAAATTTCGAAAATTGCGCCCAGAATTCCGAGAAGGCTAACCCCTTTGAAAATTTCGAAAAATGCGCCCAGAATTACGGGAAGGATAACCCCTTTGAAAATTTCGAAAAATGCGCCCAAAATTCCGGGAAGGCAAACCCCTTTGAAAATTTCGAAAAAGGCACCCAGAAATCCGGGAAGGCTAACCCCTTTGAAAATTTCGAAAAATGCACCCAGAATTCCGAGTTGGCTAACCCCTTTGAATATTTCGAAAAATGCGCCCAGAATTCCGAGAAGGCTAACCCCTTTGAAAATTTCCAAAAATGAGACCAGAATTCCGAGAAGGCTAACCCCTTTGAAAATTTGGAAAAATGCGCCCAGAATTCCGAGAAGGCTAACCTAACCCCTTTGAAAATTTCGAAAAATGCGCCCAGTATTCCGAGAAGGCTAACCTAACCCCTTTGAAAATTTCGAAAAATGCGCCCAGTATTCCGAGAAGGCTAACCTAACCCCTTTGAAAATTTCGAAAAATGCGCCCAGTATTCCGAGAAGCCTAACCCCTTTGAAAATTTGGAAAAATGCGCCTAGTATTATGAGAAGGCTAACCTAACCCCTTTGAAAATTTCGAAAAATGCGCCCAGTATTCCGAGAAGGCTAACTTAACCCCTTTGAAAATTTCGAAAAATGCGCCCAGTATTCCGAGAAGCCTAACCCCTTTGAATATTTCGAAAAATGCGCTCAGAATTCCGGGGAGGCTAACCCCTTTGAAAATTTCGAAAAATGCGCCCAAAATTCCGGGAAGGCAAACCCCTTTGAAAATTTCGAAAAATGCACCCAGAATTCCCGGAAGGCTAACCACTTTGAAAATTTCGAAAAATGCACCCAGAATTCCGAGAAGGCTAACCCCTTTGAAAATTTCGAAAAATGCGCCCAGAATTCCGAGAAGGCTAACCCCTTTGAAAATTTCGAAAAATGCGCCCAGAATTCCGAGAAGGCTAACCCCTATGAAAATTTCGAAAAATGCGCCCAGAATTCCGAGAAGGCTAACCCCGTTGAAAATTTCGAAAAATGCGCCACGAATTCCGAGAAGGCTAACCCATTTGAAAATTTCGAAAATTGCGCCCAGAATTCCGAGAAGGCTAACCCCTTTGAAAATTTCGAAAAATGCGCCCAGAATTACGGGAAGGATAACCCCTTTGAAAATTTCGAAAAATGCGCCCAAAATTCCGGGAAGGCAAACCCCTTTGGAAATTTCGAAAAAGGCACCCAGAAATCCGGGAAGGCTAACCCCTTTGAAAATTTCGAAAAATGCACCCAGAATTCCGAGTTGTCTAACCCCTTTGAATATTTCGAAAAATGCGCCCAGAATTCCGATAAGGCTAACCCCTTTGAAAATTTCCAAAAATGAGACCAGAATTCCGAGAAGGCTAACCCCTTTGAAAATTTGGATAAATGTGCCCAGAATTCCGAGAAGGCTAACCTAACCCCTTTGAAAATTTCGAAAAATGCGCCCAGTATTCCGAGAAGGCTAACCTAACCCCTTTGAAAATTTCGAAAAATGCGCCCAGTATTCCGAGAAGGCTAACCTAACCCCTTTGAAAATTTCGAAAAATGCGCCCAGTATTCCGAGAAGGCTAACTTAACCCCTTTGAAAATTTCGAAAAATGCGCCCAGTATCCGAGAAGCCTAACCCCTTTTAATATTTCGAAAAATGCGCTCAGAATTCCGGGGAGGCTAACCCCTTTGAAAATTTCGAAAAATGCGCCCAAAATTCCGGGAAGGCAAACCCCTTTGAAAATTTCGAAAAATGCGCCCAAAATTCCGGGAAGGCAAACCCCTTTGAAAATTTCGAAAAATGCACCCAGAATTCCCGGAAGGCTAACCACTTTGAAAATTTCGAAAAATGCACCCAGAATTCCGAGAAGGCTAACCCCTTTGAAAATTTCGAAAAATGCGCCCAGAATTCCGAAAAGGCTAACCCCTTTGAAAATTTCGAAAAATGCGCCCAGAATTCCGAGAAGGCTAACCCCATTGAAAATTTCGAAAAATGAGCCCAGAATTCCGAGAAGGCTAACCCCTTTGAAAATTTCGAAAAATGCACCCACAATTCCGAGGAGGCTAACCCCTTTGAAAATTTCGAAAAATGCGCCCAGAATTCCGAGGAGGCTAACCCCTTTGAAAATTTCGAAAAATGCGCCCAAAATTCCGAGGAGGCTAACCCCTTTGAAAATTTCGAAAAATGCGCCCAGTATTCCGAGAAGGCTAACCTAACCCCTTTGAAAATTTCGAAAAATGCGCCCAGTATTCCGAGAAGGCTAACCCCTTTGAAAATTTCGAAAAATGAGCCCAGAATTCCGAGAAGGCTAACCCCTTTGAAAATTTCGAAAAATGCGCCCAGAATTCCGAGAAGGCTAACCCCTTCGAAAATTTCGAAAAAAGCGCCCAGAATTCCGAGAAGGCTAACCCCTTTGAAAATTTCGAAAAATGCACCCACAATTCCGAGGAGGCTAACCCCTTTGAAAATTTCGAAAAATGCGCCCAGAATTCCGAGGAGGCTAACCCCTTTGAAAATTTCGAAAAATGCGCCCAAAATTCCGAGGAGGCTAACCCCTTTGAAAATTTCGAAAAATGCGCCCAGTATTCCGAGAAGGCTAACCTAACCCCTTTGAAAATTTCGAAAAATGCGCCCAGTATTCCGAGAAGGCTAACCCCTTTGAAAATTTCGAAAAATGAGCCCAGAATTCCGAGAAGGCTAACCCCTTTGAAAATTTCGAAAAATGCGCCCAGAATTCCGAGAAGGCTAACCCCTTCGAAAATTTCGAAAAAAGCGCCCAGAATTCCGAGAAGGCTAACCCCTTTGAAAATTTCGAAAAATGCGCCCAGAATTCCGAGAAGGCTAACCCCGTTGAAAATTTCGAAAAATTCGCCAAGAATTCCGAGAAGGCTAACCCCTTTCAAAATTTCGAAAATTGCGCCCAGAATTCCGAGAAGGCTAACCACTTTGAAAATTTCGAAAAATGCACCCAGAATTACGGGAAGGATAACCCCTTTGAAAATTTCGAAAAATGCGCCCAAAATTCCGGGAAGGCAAATCCCTTTGAAAATTTCGAAAAAGGCACCCAGAAATCCGAGAAGGCTAACCCCTTTGAAAATTTCGAAAAATGCGCCCAGAATTCCGAGAAGGCTAACCCCTTTGAAAATTTCGAAAAATGCGACCAGAATTCCGAGAAGGCTAACCCCATTGAAAATTTCGAAAAATGAGCCCAGAATTCCGAGAAGGCTAACCCCTTTGAAAATTTCGAAAAATGCACCCAGAATTCCGAGAAGGCTAACCCCTTTGAATATTTCGAAAAATGCGCCCAGAATTCCGAGAAGGCTAATCCTTTGAAAATTTCCAAAATGAGACCAGAATTCCGAGAAGGCTAACCCCTTTGAAAATTTCGAAAAATGCGCCCAGAATACCGAGAAGGCTAACCCCTTTGAAAATTTTGAAAAATGCGCCCAGAATACCGAGAAGGCTCACCCCTTTGAAAGTTTTGAAAAATGCGCCCAGAATTCCGAGAAGGCTAACCCCTTTGAAAATTTGGAAAAATGCGCCCAGAATTCCGAGAAGGCTAACCTAACCCCTTTGAAAATTTCGAAAAATGCGCCCAGTATTCCGAGAAGGCTAACCCCTTAGAAAATTTCGAAAAATGCGCCCAGAATTCAGAGAATGCTAACCCCTTTGAAAATTTCGAAAAATGCGCCCAGAATTCCGAGAAGGCTAACCCCTTTGAAAATTTCGATAATTGCGCCCAAAATTTCGAGAAGGCTAACCCCTTTGAAAATTACGAAAAATGCGCCCAGAATTCCGAGAAGGCTAACCCCTTTGAAAATTTCGAAAAATGTGCCCAGAATGCCGAGAAGTCTAACCCCTCTGAAAATTTCGAGAAATGCGCCCAGAATTCCGAGAAGGCTAACCCCTTTGAAAATTTCGAAAAATGCGCCCAGAATTCCGAGAAGGCTAACCCCTTTGAAAATTTCGAAAAATGCGCCCAGAATTCCGAGAAGGCTAACCCCGTTGAAAATTTCGAAAAATGCGCCAAGAATTCCGAGAAGGCTAACCCATTTGAAAATTTCGAAAATTGCGCCCAGAATTCCGAGAAGGCTAACCCCTTTGAAAATTTCGAAAAATGCGCCCAGAATTACGGGAAGGATAACCCCTTTGAAAATTTCGAAAAATGCGCCCAAAATTCCGGGAAGGCTAACCCCTTTGAAAATTTCGAAAAAGGCACCCAGAAATCCGGGAAGGCTAACCCCTTTGAAAATTTCGAAAAATGCACCCAGAATTCCGAGTTGTCTAACCCCTTTGAATATTTCGAAAAATGCGCCCAGAATTCCGAGAAGGCTAACCCCTTTGAAAATTTCCAAAAATGAGACCAGAATTCCGAGAAGGCTAACCCCTTTGAAAATTTGGATAAATGTGCCTAGAATTCCGAGAAGGCTAACCTAACCCCTTTGAAAATTTCGAAAAATGCGCCCAGTATTCCGAGAAGGCTAACCTAACCCCTTTGAAAATTTCGAAAAATGCGCCCAGTATTCCGAGAAGGCTAACCTTAACCCCTTTGAAAATCTCGAAAAATGCGCCCAGTATTCCGAGAAGCCTAACCCCTTTGAAAATTTGGAAAAATGCGCCCAGTATTATGAGAAGGCTAACCTAACCCCTTTGAAAATTTCGAAAAATGCGCCCAGTATTCCGAGAAGGCTAACTTAACCCCTTTGAAAATTTCGAAAAATGCGCCCAGTATTCCGAGAAGCCTAACCCCTTTGAATATTTCGAAAAATGCGCTCAGAATTCCGGGGAGGCTAACCCCTTTGAAAATTTCGAAAAATGCGCCCAAAATTCCGGGAAGGCAAACCCCTTTGAAAATTTCGAAAAATGCACCCAGAATTCCCGGAAGGCTAACCACTTTGAAAATTTCGAAAAATGCACCCAGAATTCCGAGAAGGCTAACCCCTTTGAAAATTTCGAAAAATGCGCACAGAATTCCGAGAAGGCTAACCCCTTTGAAAATTTCGAAAAATGCGCCCAGAATTCCGAGAAGGCTAACCCCATTGAAAATTTCGAAAAATGAGTCCAGAATTCCGAGAAGGCTAACCCCTTTGAAAATTTCGAAAAAAGCACCCAGAATTCCGAGGAGGCTAACCCCTTTGAAAATTTCGAAAAATGCGCCCAGAATTCCGAGGAGGCTAACCCCTTTGAAAATATCGAAAAATGCGCCCAAAATTCCGAGGAGGCTAACCCCTTTGAAAATTTCGAAAAATGCGCCCAGTATTCCGAGAAGGCTAACCTAACCCCTTTGAAAATTTCGAAAAATGCGCCCAGTATTCCGAGAAGGCTAACCCCTTTGAAAATTTCGAAAAATGAGCCCAGAATTCCGAGAAGGCTAACCCCTTTGAAAATTTCGAAAAATACACCCAGAATTCCGAGGAGGCTAACCCCTTTGAAAATTTCGAAAAATGCGCCCAGAATTCCGAGGAGGCTAACCCCTTTGAAAATTTCGAAAAATGCGCCCAGAATTCCGAGAAGGCTAACCCCTTCGAAAATTTCGAAAAAAGCGCCCAGAATTCCGAGAAGGCTAACCCCTTTGAAAATTTCGAAAAATGCGCCCAGAATTCCGAGAAGGCTAACCCCGTTGAAAATTTCGAAAAATTCGCCAAGAATTCCGAGAAGGCTAACCCCTTTCAAAATTTCGAAAATTGCGCCCAGAATTCCGAGAAGGCTAACCACTTTGAAAATTTCGAAAAATGCACCCAGAATTACGGGAAGGATAACCCCTTTGAAAATTTCGAAAAATGCGCCCAAAATTCCGGGAAGGCAAATCCCTTTGAAAATTTCGAAAAAGGCACCCAGAAATCCGGGAAGGCTAACCCCTTTGAAAATTTCGAAAAATGCACCCAGAATTCAGAGAAGGCTTACCCCTTTGAATATCTCGAAAAATTCGCCCAGAATTCCGAGAAGGCTAACCCCTTTGAAAATTTCCAAAAATGAGACCAGAATTCCGAGAAGGCTAACCCCTTTGAAAATTTCGAAAAATGCGCCCAGAATACCGAGAAGGCTCACCCCTTTGAAAGTTTTGAAAAATGCGCCCAGAATTCCGGAAAGGCTAACCCCTTTGAAAATTTGGAAAAATGCGCCCAGAATTCCGAGAAGGCTAACCTAACAGCTTTGAAAATTTCGAAAAATGCGCCCAGTATTCCGAGAAGGCTAACCTAACCCCTTTGAAAATTTCGAAAAATGCGCCCAGTATTCCGAGAAGGCTAACCCCTTTGAAAATTTCGAAAAATGCGCCGTAATTCCGAGAAGGCTAACCACTTTGAAAATTTCGAAAAATGCGCCCAGAATTACGAGAAGGCTAACCCCTTTGAAAATTTCGAAAAATGCGCCCAGAATTCCGAGAAGGCTAACCCCTTTGAAAATTTCGAAAAATGCGCCCAGAATTCCGAGAAGGCTAACCCCTTTGAAAATTTCGAAAAATGCGCCCAGAATTCCGAGAATGCTAACCCCTTTGAAAATTTCGAAAAATGCGCCCAGAATTCCGAGAAGGCTAAACCCTTTGAAAATTTCGAAAATTGCGCCCAGTATTCCGAGAAGGCTAACCTAACCCCTTTGAAAATTTCGAAAAATGCGCCCAGTATTCCGAGAAGGCTAACCCCTTTGAAAATTTCGAAAAATGCGCCGTAATTCCGAGAAGGCTAACCCCATTGAAAATTTCGAAAAATGAGTCCAGAATTCCGAGAAGGCTAACCCCTTTGAAAATTTCGAAAAAAGCACCCAGAATTCCGAGGAGGCTAACCCCTTTGAAAATTTCGAAAAATGCGCCCAGAATTCCGAGGAGGCTAACCCCTTTGAAAATATCGAAAAATGCGCCCAAAATTCCGAGGAGGCTAACCCCTTTGAAAATTTCGAAAAATGCGCCCAGAATTCCGAGAAGGCTAACCTAACAGCTTTGAAAATTTCGAAAAATGCGCCCAGTATTCCGAGAAGGCTAACCTAACCCCTTTGAAAATTTCGAAAAATGCGCCCAGTATTCCGAGAAGGCTAACCCCTTTGAAAATTTCGAAAAATGCGCCGTAATTCCGAGAAGGCTAACCACTTTGAAAATTTCGAAAAATGCGCCCAGAATTACGAGAAGGCTAACCCCTTTGAAAATTTCGAAAAATGCGCCCAGAATTCCGAGAAGGCTAACCCCGTTGAAAATTTCGAAAAATTCGCCAAGAATTCCGAGAAGGCTAACCCCTTTCAAAATTTCGAAAATTGCGCCCAGAATTCCGAGAAGGCTAACCACTTTGAAAATTTCGAAAAATGCACCCAGAATTACGGGAAGGATAACCCCTTTGAAAATTTCGAAAAATGCGCCCAAAATTCCGGGAAGGCAAATCCCTTTGAAAATTTCGAAAAAGGCACCCAGAAATCCGAGAAGGCTAACCCCTTTGAAAATTTCGAAAAATGCGCCCAGAATTCCGAGAAGGCTAACCCCTTTGAAAATTTCGAAAAATGCGACCAGAATTCCGAGAAGGCTAACCCCATTGAAAATTTCGAAAAATGAGCCCAGAATTCCGAGAAGGCTAACCCCTTTGAAAATTTCGAAAAATGCACCCAGAATTCCGAGAAGGCTAACCCCTTTGAATATTTCGAAAAATGCGCCCAGAATTCCGAGAAGGCTAATCCTTTGAAAATTTCCAAAATGAGACCAGAATTCCGAGAAGGCTAACCCCTTTGAAAATTTCGAAAAATGCGCCCAGAATACCGAGAAGGCTAACCCCTTTGAAAATTTTGAAAAATGCGCCCAGAATACCGAGAAGGCTCACCCCTTTGAAAGTTTTGAAAAATGCGCCCAGAATTCCGAGAAGGCTAACCCCTTTGAAAATTTGGAAAAATGCGCCCAGAATTCCGAGAAGGCTAACCTAACCCCTTTGAAAATTTCGAAAAATGCGCCCAGTATTCCGAGAAGGCTAACCCCTTAGAAAATTTCGAAAAATGCGCCCAGAATTCAGAGAATGCTAACCCCTTTGAAAATTTCGAAAAATGCGCCCAGAATTCCGAGAAGGCTAACCCCTTTGAAAATTTCGATAATTGCGCCCAAAATTTCGAGAAGGCTAACCCCTTTGAAAATTACGAAAAATGCGCCCAGAATTCCGAGAAGGCTAACCCCTTTGAAAATTTCGAAAAATGTGCCCAGAATGCCGAGAAGTCTAACCCCTCTGAAAATTTCGAGAAATGCGCCCAGAATTCCGAGAAGGCTAACCCCTTTGAAAATTTCGAAAAATGCGCCCAGAATTCCGAGAAGGCTAACCCCTTTGAAAATTTCGAAAAATGCGCCCAGAATTCCGAGAAGGCTAACCCCGTTGAAAATTTCGAAAAATGCGCCAAGAATTCCGAGAAGGCTAACCCATTTGAAAATTTCGAAAATTGCGCCCAGAATTCCGAGAAGGCTAACCCCTTTGAAAATTTCGAAAAATGCGCCCAGAATTACGGGAAGGATAACCCCTTTGAAAATTTCGAAAAATGCGCCCAAAATTCCGGGAAGGCTAACCCCTTTGAAAATTTCGAAAAAGGCACCCAGAAATCCGGGAAGGCTAACCCCTTTGAAAATTTCGAAAAATGCACCCAGAATTCCGAGTTGTCTAACCCCTTTGAATATTTCGAAAAATGCGCCCAGAATTCCGAGAAGGCTAACCCCTTTGAAAATTTCCAAAAATGAGACCAGAATTCCGAGAAGGCTAACCCCTTTGAAAATTTGGATAAATGTGCCTAGAATTCCGAGAAGGCTAACCTAACCCCTTTGAAAATTTCGAAAAATGCGCCCAGTATTCCGAGAAGGCTAACCTAACCCCTTTGAAAATTTCGAAAAATGCGCCCAGTATTCCGAGAAGGCTAACCTTAACCCCTTTGAAAATCTCGAAAAATGCGCCCAGTATTCCGAGAAGCCTAACCCCTTTGAAAATTTGGAAAAATGCGCCCAGTATTATGAGAAGGCTAACCTAACCCCTTTGAAAATTTCGAAAAATGCGCCCAGTATTCCGAGAAGGCTAACTTAACCCCTTTGAAAATTTCGAAAAATGCGCCCAGTATTCCGAGAAGCCTAACCCCTTTGAATATTTCGAAAAATGCGCTCAGAATTCCGGGGAGGCTAACCCCTTTGAAAATTTCGAAAAATGCGCCCAAAATTCCGGGAAGGCAAACCCCTTTGAAAATTTCGAAAAATGCACCCAGAATTCCCGGAAGGCTAACCACTTTGAAAATTTCGAAAAATGCACCCAGAATTCCGAGAAGGCTAACCCCTTTGAAAATTTCGAAAAATGCGCACAGAATTCCGAGAAGGCTAACCCCTTTGAAAATTTCGAAAAATGCGCCCAGAATTCCGAGAAGGCTAACCCCATTGAAAATTTCGAAAAATGAGTCCAGAATTCCGAGAAGGCTAACCCCTTTGAAAATTTCGAAAAAAGCACCCAGAATTCCGAGGAGGCTAACCCCTTTGAAAATTTCGAAAAATGCGCCCAGAATTCCGAGGAGGCTAACCCCTTTGAAAATATCGAAAAATGCGCCCAAAATTCCGAGGAGGCTAACCCCTTTGAAAATTTCGAAAAATGCGCCCAGTATTCCGAGAAGGCTAACCTAACCCCTTTGAAAATTTCGAAAAATGCGCCCAGTATTCCGAGAAGGCTAACCCCTTTGAAAATTTCGAAAAATGAGCCCAGAATTCCGAGAAGGCTAACCCCTTTGAAAATTTCGAAAAATACACCCAGAATTCCGAGGAGGCTAACCCCTTTGAAAATTTCGAAAAATGCGCCCAGAATTCCGAGGAGGCTAACCCCTTTGAAAATTTCGAAAAATGCGCCCAGAATTCCGAGAAGGCTAACCCCTTCGAAAATTTCGAAAAAAGCGCCCAGAATTCCGAGAAGGCTAACCCCTTTGAAAATTTCGAAAAATGCGCCCAGAATTCCGAGAAGGCTAACCCCGTTGAAAATTTCGAAAAATTCGCCAAGAATTCCGAGAAGGCTAACCCCTTTCAAAATTTCGAAAATTGCGCCCAGAATTCCGAGAAGGCTAACCACTTTGAAAATTTCGAAAAATGCACCCAGAATTACGGGAAGGATAACCCCTTTGAAAATTTCGAAAAATGCGCCCAAAATTCCGGGAAGGCAAATCCCTTTGAAAATTTCGAAAAAGGCACCCAGAAATCCGGGAAGGCTAACCCCTTTGAAAATTTCGAAAAATGCACCCAGAATTCAGAGAAGGCTTACCCCTTTGAATATCTCGAAAAATTCGCCCAGAATTCCGAGAAGGCTAACCCCTTTGAAAATTTCCAAAAATGAGACCAGAATTCCGAGAAGGCTAACCCCTTTGAAAATTTCGAAAAATGCGCCCAGAATACCGAGAAGGCTCACCCCTTTGAAAGTTTTGAAAAATGCGCCCAGAATTCCGGAAAGGCTAACCCCTTTGAAAATTTGGAAAAATGCGCCCAGAATTCCGAGAAGGCTAACCTAACAGCTTTGAAAATTTCGAAAAATGCGCCCAGTATTCCGAGAAGGCTAACCTAACCCCTTTGAAAATTTCGAAAAATGCGCCCAGTATTCCGAGAAGGCTAACCCCTTTGAAAATTTCGAAAAATGCGCCGTAATTCCGAGAAGGCTAACCACTTTGAAAATTTCGAAAAATGCGCCCAGAATTACGAGAAGGCTAACCCCTTTGAAAATTTCGAAAAATGCGCCCAGAATTCCGAGAAGGCTAACCCCTTTGAAAATTTCGAAAAATGCGCCCAGAATTCCGAGAAGGCTAACCCCTTTGAAAATTTCGAAAAATGCGCCCAGAATTCCGAGAATGCTAACCCCTTTGAAAATTTCGAAAAATGCGCCCAGAATTCCGAGAAGGCTAAACCCTTTGAAAATTTCGAAAATTGCGCCCAGTATTCCGAGAAGGCTAACCTAACCCCTTTGAAAATTTCGAAAAATGCGCCCAGTATTCCGAGAAGGCTAACCCCTTTGAAAATTTCGAAAAATGCGCCGTAATTCCGAGAAGGCTAAACACTTTGAAAATTTCGAAAAATGCGCCCAGAATTACGAGAAGGCTAACCCCTTTGAAAATTTCGAAAAATGCGCCCAGAATTCCGAGAAGGCTAACCCCTTGGAAAATTTCGAAAAATGCGCCCAGAATTCCGAGAAGGCTAACCCCTTTGAAAATTTCGAAAAATGCGCCCAAAATTCCGAGGATGCTAACCCCTTTGAAAATTTCGAAAAATGCGCCCAGTATTCCGAGAAGGCTAACCTAACCCCTTTGAAAATTTCGAAAAATGCGCCCAGTATTCCGAGAAGGCTAACCTAACCCCTTTGAAAATTTCGAAAAATGCGCCCAGAATTACGAGAAGGCTAACCCCTTTGAAAATTTCGAAAAATGCGCCCAGAATTCCGAGAAGGCTAACCCCTTTGAAAATTTCGAAAAATGCGCCCAGAATTCCGAGAAGGCTAACCCCTTTGAAAATTTCGAAAAATGCGCCCAGAATTCCGAGAATGCTAACCCCTTTGAAAATTTCGAAAAATGCACCCAGAATTCCCGGAAGGCTAACCACTTTGAAAATTTCGAAAAATGCACCCAGAATTCCGAGAAGGCTAACCCCTTTGAAAATTTCGAAAAATGCGCACAGAATTCCGAGAAGGCTAACCCCTTTGAAAATTTCGAAAAATGCGCCCAGAATTCCGAGAAGGCTAACCCCATTGAAAATTTCGAAAAATGAGTCCAGAATTCCGAGAAGGCTAACCCCTTTGAAAATTTCGAAAAAAGCACCCAGAATTCCGAGGAGGCTAACCCCTTTGAAAATTTCGAAAAATGCGCCCAGAATTCCGAGGAGGCTAACCCCTTTGAAAATATCGAAAAATGCGCCCAAAATTCCGAGGAGGCTAACCCCTTTGAAAATTTCGAAAAATGCGCCCAGAATTCCGAGAAGGCTAACCTAACAGCTTTGAAAATTTCGAAAAATGCGCCCAGTATTCCGAGAAGGCTAACCTAACCCCTTTGAAAATTTCGAAAAATGCGCCCAGTATTCCGAGAAGGCTAACCCCTTTGAAAATTTCGAAAAATGCGCCGTAATTCCGAGAAGGCTAACCACTTTGAAAATTTCGAAAAATGCGCCCAGAATTACGAGAAGGCTAACCCCTTTGAAAATTTCGAAAAATGCGCCCAGAATTCCGAGAAGGCTAACCCCGTTGAAAATTTCGAAAAATTCGCCAAGAATTCCGAGAAGGCTAACCCCTTTCAAAATTTCGAAAATTGCGCCCAGAATTCCGAGAAGGCTAACCACTTTGAAAATTTCGAAAAATGCACCCAGAATTACGGGAAGGATAACCCCTTTGAAAATTTCGAAAAATGCGCCCAAAATTCCGGGAAGGCAAATCCCTTTGAAAATTTCGAAAAAGGCACCCAGAAATCCGAGAAGGCTAACCCCTTTGAAAATTTCGAAAAATGCGCCCAGAATTCCGAGAAGGCTAACCCCTTTGAAAATTTAGAAAAATGCGACCAGAATTCCGAGAAGGCTAACCCCATTGAAAATTTCGAAAAATGAGCCCAGAATTCCGAGAAGGCTAACCCCTTTGAAAATTTCGAAAAATGCACCCAGAATTCCGAGAAGGCTAACCCCTTTGAATATTTCGAAAAATGCGCCCAGAATTCCGAGAAGGCTAATCCTTTGAAAATTTCCAAAATGAGACCAGAATTCCGAGAAGGCTAACCCCTTTGAAAATTTCGAAAAATGCGCCCAGAATACCGAGAAGGCTAACCCCTTTGAAAATTTTGAAAAATGCGCCCAGAATACCGAGAAGGCTCACCCCTTTGAAAGTTTTGAAAAATGCGCCCAGAATTCCGAGAAGGCTAACCCCTTTGAAAATTTGGAAAAATGCGCCCAGAATTCCGAGAAGGCTAACCTAACCCCTTTGAAAATTTCGAAAAATGCGCCCAGTATTCCGAGAAGGCTAACCCCTTAGAAAATTTCGAAAAATGCGCCCAGAATTCAGAGAATGCTAACCCCTTTGAAAATTTCGAAAAATGCGCCCAGAATTCCGAGAAGGCTAACCCCTTTGAAAATTTCGATAATTGCGCCCAAAATTTCGAGAAGGCTAACCCCTTTGAAAATTACGAAAAATGCGCCCAGAATTCCGAGAAGGCTAACCCCTTTGAAAATTTCGAAAAATGTGCCCAGAATGCCGAGAAGTCTAACCCCTCTGAAAATTTCGAGAAATGCGCCCAGAATTCCGAGAAGGCTAACCCCTTTGAAAATTTCGAAAAATGCGCCCAGAATTCCGAGAAGGCTAACCCCTTTGAAAATTTCGAAAAATGCGCCCAGAATTCCGAGAAGGCTAACCCCGTTGAAAATTTCGAAAAATGCGCCAAGAATTCCGAGAAGGCTAACCCATTTGAAAATTTCGAAAATTGCGCCCAGAATTCCGAGAAGGCTAACCCCTTTGAAAATTTCGAAAAATGCGCCCAGAATTACGGGAAGGATAACCCCTTTGAAAATTTCGAAAAATGCGCCCAAAATTCCGGGAAGGCTAACCCCTTTGAAAATTTCGAAAAAGGCACCCAGAAATCCGGGAAGGCTAACCCCTTTGAAAATTTCGAAAAATGCACCCAGAATTCCGAGTTGTCTAACCCCTTTGAATATTTCGAAAAATGCGCCCAGAATTCCGAGAAGGCTAACCCCTTTGAAAATTTCCAAAAATGAGACCAGAATTCCGAGAAGGCTAACCCCTTTGAAAATTTGGATAAATGTGCCTAGAATTCCGAGAAGGCTAACCTAACCCCTTTGAAAATTTCGAAAAATGCGCCCAGTATTCCGAGAAGGCTAACCTAACCCCTTTGAAAATTTCGAAAAATGCGCCCAGTATTCCGAGAAGGCTAACCTTAACCCCTTTGAAAATCTCGAAAAATGCGCCCAGTATTCCGAGAAGCCTAACCCCTTTGAAAATTTGGAAAAATGCGCCCAGTATTATGAGAAGGCTAACCTAACCCCTTTGAAAATTTCGAAAAATGCGCCCAGTATTCCGAGAAGGCTAACTTAACCCCTTTGAAAATTTCGAAAAATGCGCCCAGTATTCCGAGAAGCCTAACCCCTTTGAATATTTCGAAAAATGCGCTCAGAATTCCGGGGAGGCTAACCCCTTTGAAAATTTCGAAAAATGCGCCCAAAATTCCGGGAAGGCAAACCCCTTTGAAAATTTCGAAAAATGCACCCAGAATTCCCGGAAGGCTAACCACTTTGAAAATTTCGAAAAATGCACCCAGAATTCCGAGAAGGCTAACCCCTTTGAAAATTTCGAAAAATGCGCACAGAATTCCGAGAAGGCTAACCCCTTTGAAAATTTCGAAAAATGCGCCCAGAATTCCGAGAAGGCTAACCCCATTGAAAATTTCGAAAAATGAGTCCAGAATTCCGAGAAGGCTAACCCCTTTGAAAATTTCGAAAAAAGCACCCAGAATTCCGAGGAGGCTAACCCCTTTGAAAATTTCGAAAAATGCGCCCAGAATTCCGAGGAGGCTAACCCCTTTGAAAATATCGAAAAATGCGCCCAAAATTCCGAGGAGGCTAACCCCTTTGAAAATTTCGAAAAATGCGCCCAGTATTCCGAGAAGGCTAACCTAACCCCTTTGAAAATTTCGAAAAATGCGCCCAGTATTCCGAGAAGGCTAACCCCTTTGAAAATTTCGAAAAATGAGCCCAGAATTCCGAGAAGGCTAACCCCTTTGAAAATTTCGAAAAATACACCCAGAATTCCGAGGAGGCTAACCCCTTTGAAAATTTCGAAAAATGCGCCCAGAATTCCGAGGAGGCTAACCCCTTTGAAAATTTCGAAAAATGCGCCCAGAATTCCGAGAAGGCTAACCCCTTCGAAAATTTCGAAAAAAGCGCCCAGAATTCCGAGAAGGCTAACCCCTTTGAAAATTTCGAAAAATGCGCCCAGAATTCCGAGAAGGCTAACCCCGTTGAAAATTTCGAAAAATTCGCCAAGAATTCCGAGAAGGCTAACCCCTTTCAAAATTTCGAAAATTGCGCCCAGAATTCCGAGAAGGCTAACCACTTTGAAAATTTCGAAAAATGCACCCAGAATTACGGGAAGGATAACCCCTTTGAAAATTTCGAAAAATGCGCCCAAAATTCCGGGAAGGCAAATCCCTTTGAAAATTTCGAAAAAGGCACCCAGAAATCCGGGAAGGCTAACCCCTTTGAAAATTTCGAAAAATGCACCCAGAATTCAGAGAAGGCTTACCCCTTTGAATATCTCGAAAAATTCGCCCAGAATTCCGAGAAGGCTAACCCCTTTGAAAATTTCCAAAAATGAGACCAGAATTCCGAGAAGGCTAACCCCTTTGAAAATTTCGAAAAATGCGCCCAGAATACCGAGAAGGCTCACCCCTTTGAAAGTTTTGAAAAATGCGCCCAGAATTCCGGAAAGGCTAACCCCTTTGAAAATTTGGAAAAATGCGCCCAGAATTCCGAGAAGGCTAACCTAACAGCTTTGAAAATTTCGAAAAATGCGCCCAGTATTCCGAGAAGGCTAACCTAACCCCTTTGAAAATTTCGAAAAATGCGCCCAGTATTCCGAGAAGGCTAACCCCTTTGAAAATTTCGAAAAATGCGCCGTAATTCCGAGAAGGCTAACCACTTTGAAAATTTCGAAAAATGCGCCCAGAATTACGAGAAGGCTAACCCCTTTGAAAATTTCGAAAAATGCGCCCAGAATTCCGAGAAGGCTAACCCCTTTGAAAATTTCGAAAAATGCGCCCAGAATTCCGAGAAGGCTAACCCCTTTGAAAATTTCGAAAAATGCGCCCAGAATTCCGAGAATGCTAACCCCTTTGAAAATTTCGAAAAATGCGCCCAGAATTCCGAGAAGGCTAAACCCTTTGAAAATTTCGAAAATTGCGCCCAGTATTCCGAGAAGGCTAACCTAACCCCTTTGAAAATTTCGAAAAATGCGCCCAGTATTCCGAGAAGGCTAACCCCTTTGAAAATTTCGAAAAATGCGCCGTAATTCCGAGAAGGCTAAACACTTTGAAAATTTCGAAAAATGCGCCCAGAATTACGAGAAGGCTAACCCCTTTGAAAATTTCGAAAAATGCGCCCAGAATTCCGAGAAGGCTAACCCCTTGGAAAATTTCGAAAAATGCGCCCAGAATTCCGAGAAGGCTAACCCCTTTGAAAATTTCGAAAAATGCGCCCAAAATTCCGAGGATGCTAACCCCTTTGAAAATTTCGAAAAATGCGCCCAGTATTCCGAGAAGGCTAACCTAACCCCTTTGAAAATTTCGAAAAATGCGCCCAGTATTCCGAGAAGGCTAACCCCTTTGAAAATTTCGAAAAATGCGCAGTAATTCAGAGAAGGCTAACCCCTTTGAAAATTTCGAAAAATGCGCCCAGAATTCCGAGAAGGCTAACCCCTTTGAAAATTTCTAAAAAAGCGCCCAGAATTCCGAGAAGGCTAACCCCTTTGAAAATTTCGAAAAATGCGCCCAGAATTCCGAGAAGGCTAACCCCGTTGAAAATTTCGAAAAATTCGCCAAGAATTCCGAGAAGGCTAACCCCTTTGAAAATTTCGAAAAATGCGCCCAGAATTACGGGAGGGATAACCCCTTTGAAAATTTCGCAAAATGCGCCCAAAATTCCGGGAAGGCAAATCCCTTTGAAAATTTCGAAAAAGGCACCCAGAAATCCGGGAAGGCTAACCCCTTTGAAAATTTCGAAAAATGCACCCAGAATTCCGAGAAGGCTAACCCCTTTGAATATTTCGAAAAATGCGCCCAGAATTCCGAGAAGGCTAACCCCTTTGAAAATTTCCAAAAATGAGACCAGAATTCCGAGAAGGCTAACCCCTTTGAAAATTTCGAAAAATGCGCCCAGAATACCGAGAAGGCTCACCCCTTTGAAAGTTTTGAAAAATGCGCCCAGAATTCCGGAAAGGCTAACCCCTTCTAAAATTTGGAAAAATGCGCCCAGAATTCCGAGAAGGCTAACCTAACACCTTTGAAAATTTCGAAAAATGCGCCGTAATTCCGAGAAGGCTAACCACTTTGAAAATTTCGAAAAATGCGCCCAGAATTCCGAGAAGGCTAACCCCTTTGAAAATTTCGAAAAATGCGCCCAGAATTCCGAGAAGGCTAACCCCTTTGAAAATTTCGAAAAATGCGCCCAGAATTCCGAGAAGGCTAACCCCTTTGAAAATTTCGAAAAATGCGCCCAGAATTCCGAGAATACTAACCCCTTTGAAAATTTCGAAAATTGCGCCCAAAATTTCGAGAAGGCTAACCCCTTTGAAAATTTCGAAAAAGGCACCCAGAAATCCGGGAATGATAACCCCTTTGAAAATTTCGAAAAATGCACCCAGAATTCCGAGAAGGCTAACCCCTTTGAATATTTCGAAAATTGCGCCCAGAATTCCGAGAAGGCTAACCCCTTTGAAAATTTCCAAAAATGAGACCAGAATTCCGAGAAGGCTAACCCCTTTGAAAATTTCGAAAAATGCGCCCAGAATACCGAGAAGGCTCACCCCTTTGAAAGTTTTGAAAAATGCGCCCAGAATTCCGGAAAGGCTAACCCCTTTAAAAATTTGGAAAAATGCGCCCAGAATTCCGAGAAGGCTAACCCCTTTGAAAATTTCGAAAAATGCGCCCAGTATTCCGAGAAGGTTAACCTAACCCCTTTGAAAATTTCGAAAAATGCGCCCAGTATTCCGAGAAGGCTAACCCCTTTGAAAATTTCGAAAAATGCGCCGTAATTCCGAGAAGGCTAACCACTTTGAAAATTTCGAAAAATGCGCCCAGAATTCCGAGAAGGCTAACCCCTTTGAAAATTTCGAAAAATGCGCCCAGAATTCCGAGAAGGCTAACCCCTTTGAAAATTTCGAAAAATGCGCCCAGAATTCCGAGAAGGCTAACCCCTTTGAAAATTTCGAAAAATGCGCCCAGAATTCCGAGAATGCTAACCCCTTTGAAAATTTCGAAAAATGCGCCCAGAATTCCGAGAAGGCTAACCCCTTTGAAAATTTCGAAAATTGCGCCCAAAATTTCGAGAAGGCTAACCCCTTTGAAAATTTCGAAAAATGCACCCAGAATTCCGAGAAGGCTAACCCCTTTGAATATTTCGAAAAATGCGCCCAGAATTCTGAGAAGGCTAATCCTTTGAAAATTTCCAAAATGAGACCAGAATTCCGAGAAGGCTAACCCCTTTGAAAATTTCGAAAAATGCGCCCAGAATACCGAGAAGGCTAACCCCTTTGAAAATTTCGAAAAATGCGCCCAGAATACCGAGAAGGCTCACCCCTTTGAAAGTTTTGAAAAATGCGCCCAGAATTCCGAGAAGGCTAACCCCTTTGAAAATTTGGAAAAATGCGCCCAGAATTCCGAGAAGGCTAACCTAACCCCTTTGAAAATTTCGAAAAATGCGCCCAGAATTCCGAGAAGGCTAACCTAACAACTTTGAAAATTTCGAAAATTGCGCCCAAAATTTCGAGAAGGCTAACCCCTTTGAAAATTACGAAAAATGCGCCCAGAATTCAGAGAATGCTAACCCCTTTGAAAATTTCGAAAAATGCGCCCAGAATTCCGAGAAGTCTAACCCCTTTGAAAATTTCGAGAAATGCGCCCAGAATTCCGAGAAGGCTAACCCCTTTGAAAATTTCGAAAAATGCGCCCAGAATTCCGAGAAGGCTAACCCCGTTGAAAATTTCGAAAAATGCGCCAAGAATTCCGAGAAGGCTAACCCATTTGAAAATTTCGAAAAATGCACCCAAAATTCCGAGGAGGCTAACCCCTTTGAAAATTTCGAAAAATGCGCCCAGAATTCCGAGGAGGCTAACCCCTTTGAAAATTTCGAAAAATGCGCCCAAAATTCCGAGGATGCTAACCCCTTTGAAAATTTCGAAAAATGCGCCCAGTATTCCGAGAAGGCTAACCTAACCCCTTTGAAAATTTCGAAAAATGCGCCCAGTATTCCGAGAAGGCTAACCCCTTTGAAAATTTCGAAAAATGCGCAGTAATTCAGAGAAGGCTAACCCCTTTGAAAATTTCGAAAAATGCGCCCAGAATTCCGAGAAGGCTAACCCCTTTGAAGATTTCGAAAAAGGCACCCAGAAATCCGGGAAGGCTAACCCCTTTGAAAATTTCGAAAAATGCACCCAGAATTCCGAGTTGGCTAACCCCTTTGAATATTTCGAAAAATGCGCCCAGAATTCCGAGAAGGCTAACCCCTTTGAAAATTTCAAAAAATGAGACCAGAATTCCGAGAAGGCTAACCCCTTCGAAAATTTGGAAAAATGCGCCCAGAATTCCGAGAAGGCTAACCTAACCCCTTTGAAAATTTCGAAAAATGCGCCCAGTATTCCGAGAAGGCTAACCTAACCCCTTTGAAAATTTCGAAAAATGCGCCCAGTATTCCGAGAAGGCTAACCTAACCCCTTTGAAAATTTCGAAAAATGCGCCCAGTATTCCGAGAAGCCTAACCCCTTTGAAAATTTGGAAAAATGCGCCCAGTATTATGAGAAGGCTAACCTAACCCCTTTGAAAATTTCGAAAAATGCGCCCAGTATTCCGAGAAGGCTAACTTAACCCCTTTGAAAATTTCGAAAAATGCGCCCAGTATTCCGAGAAGCCTAACCCCTTTGAATATTTCGAAAAATGCGCTCAGAATTCCGGGGAGGCTAACCCCTTTGAAAATTTCGAAAAATGCGCCCAAAATTCCGGGAAGGCAAACCCCTTTGAAAATTTCGAAAAATGCACCCAGAATTCCCGGAAGGCTAACCACTTTGAAAATTTCGAAAAATGCACCCAGAATTCCGAGAAGGCTAACCCCTTTGAAAATTTCGAAAAATGCGCCCAGAATTCCGAGAAGGCTAACCCCTTTGAAAATTTCGAAAAATGCGCCCAGAATTCCGAGAAGGCTAACCCCTTTGAAAATTTCGAAAAATGCGCCCAGAATTCCGAGAAGGCTAACCCCGTTGAAAATTTCGAAAAATGCGCCAAGAATTCCGAGAAGGCTAACCCATTTGAAAATTTCGAAAATTGCGCCCAGAATTCCGAGAAGGCTAACCCCTTTGAAAATTTCGAAAAATGCGCCCAGAATTACGGGAAGGATAACCCCTTTGAAAATTTCGAAAAATGCGCCCAAAATTCCGGGAAGGCAAACCCCTTTGAAAATTTCGAAAAAGGCACCCAGAAATCCGGGAAGGCTAACCCCTTTGAAAATTTCGAAAAATGCACCCAGAATTCCGAGTTGTCTAACCCCTTTGAATATTTCGAAAAATGCGCCCAGAATTCCGAGGAGGCTAACCCCTTTGAAAATTTCCAAAAATGAGACCAGAATTCCGAGAAGGCTAACCCCTTTGAAAATTTGGATAAATGTGCCCAGAATTCCGAGAAGGCTAACCTAACCCCTTTGAAAATTTCGAAAAATGCGCCCAGTATTCCGAGAAGGCTAACCTAACCCCTTTGAAAATTTCGAAAAATGCGCCCAGTATTCCGAGAAGGCTAACCTAACCCCTTTGAAAATTTCGAAAAATGCGCCCAGTATTCCGAGAAGCCTAACCCCTTTGAAAATTTGGAAAAATGCGCCCAGTATTATGAGAAGGCTAACCTAACCCCTTTGAAAATTTCGAAAAATGCGCCCAGTATTCCGAGAAGGCTAACTTAACCCCTTTGAAAATTTCGAAAAATGCGCCCAGTATTCCGAGAAGCCTAACCCCTTTGAATATTTCGAAAAATGCGCTCAGAATTCCGGGGAGGCTAACCCCTTTGAAAATTTCGAAAAATGCGCCCAAAATTCCGGGAAGGCAAACCCCTTTGAAAATTTCGAAAAATGCACCCAGAATTCCCGGAAGGCTAACCACTTTGAAAATTTCGAAAAATGCACCCAGAATTCCGAGAAGGCTAACCCGTTTGAAAATTTCGAAAAATGCGCCCAGAATTCCGAGAAGGCTAACCCCATTGAAAATTTCGAAAAATGAGCCCAGAATTCCGAGAAGGCTAACCCCTTTGAAAATTTCGAAAAATGCGCCCAGTATTCCGAGAAGGCTAACCTAACCCCTTTGAAAATTTCGAAAAATGCGCCCAGTATTCCGAGAAGGCTAACCTAACCCCTTTGAAAATTTCGAAAAATGCGCCCAGTATTCCGAGAAGGCTAACTTAACCCCTTTGAAAATTTCGAAAAATGCGCCCAGTATCCGAGAAGCCTAACCCCTTTTAATATTTCGAAAAATGCGCTCAGAATTCCGGGGAGGCTAACCCCTTTGAAAATTTCGAAAAATGCGCCCAAAATTCCGGGAAGGCAAACCCCTTTGAAAATTTCGAAAAATGCGCCCAAAATTCCGGGAAGGCAAACCCCTTTGAAAATTTCGAAAAATGCACCCAGAATTCCCGGAAGGCTAACCACTTTGAAAATTTCGAAAAATGCACCCAGAATTCCGAGAAGGCTAACCCCTTTGAAAATTTCGAAAAATGCGCCCAGAATTCCGAAAAGGCTAACCCCTTTGAAAATTTCGAAAAATGCGCCCAGAATTCCGAGAAGGCTAACCCCATTGAAAATTTCGAAAAATGAGCCCAGAATTCCGAGAAGGCTAACCCCTTTGAAAATTTCGAAAAATGCACCCACAATTCCGAGGAGGCTAACCCCTTTGAAAATTTCGAAAAATGCGCCCAGAATTCCGAGGAGGCTAACCCCTTTGAAAATTTCGAAAAATGCGCCCAAAATTCCGAGGAGGCTAACCCCTTTGAAAATTTCGAAAAATGCGCCCAGTATTCCGAGAAGGCTAACCTAACCCCTTTGAAAATTTCGAAAAATGCGCCCAGTATTCCGAGAAGGCTAACCCCTTTGAAAATTTCGAAAAATGAGCCCAGAATTCCGAGAAGGCTAACCCCTTTGAAAATTTCGAAAAATGCACCCAGAATTCCGAGGAGGCTAACCCCTTTGAAAATTTCGAAAAATGCGCCCAGAATTCCGAGGAGGCTAACCCCTTTGAAAATTTCGAAAAATGCGCCCAGAATTCCGAGAAGGCTAACCCCTTCGAAAATTTCGAAAAAAGCGCCCAGAATTCCGAGAAGGCTAACCCCTTTGAAAATTTCGAAAAATGCGCCCAGAATTCCGAGAAGGCTAACCCCGTTGAAAATTTCGAAAAATTCGCCAAGAATTCCGAGAAGGCTAACCCCTTTCAAAATTTCGAAAATTGCGCCCAGAATTCCGAGAAGGCTAACCACTTTGAAAATTTCGAAAAATGCACCCAGAATTACGGGAAGGATAACCCCTTTGAAAATTTCGAAAAATGCGCCCAAAATTCCGGGAAGGCAAATCCCTTTGAAAATTTCGAAAAAGGCACCCAGAAATCCGAGAAGGCTAACCCCTTTGAAAATTTCGAAAAATGCGCCCAGAATTCCGAGAAGGCTAACCCCTTTGAAAATTTCGAAAAATGCGACCAGAATTCCGAGAAGGCTAACCCCATTGAAAATTTCGAAAAATGAGCCCAGAATTCCGAGAAGGCTAACCCCTTTGAAAATTTCGAAAAATGCACCCAGAATTCCGAGAATGCTAACCCCTTTGAATATTTCGAAAAATGCGCCCAGAATTCCGAGAAGGCTAATCCTTTGAAAATTTCCAAAATGAGACCAGAATTCCGAGAAGGCTAACCCCTTTGAAAATTTCGAAAAATGCGCCCAGAATACCGAGAAGGCTAACCCCTTTGAAAATTACGAAAAATGCGCCCAGAATTCCGAGAAGGCTAACCCCTTTGAAAATTTCGAAAAATGTGCCCAGAATGCCGAGAAGTCTAACCCCTCTGAAAATTTCGAGAAATGCGCCCAGAATTCCGAGAAGGCTAACCCCTTTGAAAATTTCGAAAAATGCGCCCAGAATTCCGAGAAGGCTAACCCCTTTGAAGATTTCGAAAAATGCGCCCAGAATTCCGAGAAGGCTAACCCCGTTGAAAATTTCGAAAAATGCGCCAAGAATTCCGAGAAGGCTAACCCATTTGAAAATTTCGAAAATTGCGCCCAGAATTCCGAGAAGGCTAACCCCTTTGAAAATTTCGAAAAATGCGCCCAGAATTACGGGAAGGATAACCCCTTTGAAAATTTCGAAAAATGCGCCCAAAATTCCGGGAAGGCTAACCCCTTTGAAAATTTCGAAAAAGGCACCCAGAAATCCGGGAAGGCTAACCCCTTTGAAAATTTCGAAAAATGCACCCAGAATTCCGAGTTGTCTAACCCCTTTGAATATTTCGAAAAATGCGCCCAGAATTCCGAGAAGGCTAACCCCTTTGAAAATTTCCAAAAATGAGACCAGAATTCCGAGAAGGCTAACCCCTTTGAAAATTTGGATAAATGTGCCTAGAATTCCGAGAAGGCTAACCTAACCCCTTTGAAAATTTCGAAAAATGCGCCCAGTATTCCGAGAAGGCTAACCTAACCCCTTTGAAAATTTCGAAAAATGCGCCCAGTATTCCGAGAAGGCTAACCTTAACCCCTTTGAAAATCTCGAAAAATGCGCCCAGTATTCCGAGAAGCCTAACCCCTTTGAAAATTTGGAAAAATGCGCCCAGTATTATGAGAAGGCTAACCTAACCCCTTTGAAAATTTCGAAAAATGCGCCCAGTATTCCGAGAAGGCTAACTTAACCCCTTTGAAAATTTCGAAAAATGCGCCCAGTATTCCGAGAAGCCTAACCCCTTTGAATATTTCGAAAAATGCGCTCAGAATTCCGGGGAGGCTAACCCCTTTGAAAATTTCGAAAAATGCGCCCAAAATTCCGGGAAGGCAAACCCCTTTGAAAATTTCGAAAAATGCACCCAGAATTCCCGGAAGGCTAACCACTTTGAAAATTTCGAAAAATGCACCCAGAATTCCGAGAAGGCTAACCCCTTTGAAAATTTCGAAAAATGCGCCCAGAATTCCGAGAAGGCTAACCCCTTTGAAAATTTCGAAAAATGCGCCCAGAATTCCGAGAAGGCTAACCCCATTGAAAATTTCGAAAAATGAATCCAGAATTCCGAGAAGGCTAACCCCTTTGAAAATTTCGAAAAAAGCACCCAGAATTCCGAGGAGGCTAACCCCTTTGAAAATTTCGAAAAATGCGCCCAGAATTCCGAGGAGGCTAACCCCTTTGAAAATTTCGAAAAATGCGCCCAAAATTCCGAGGAGGCTAACCCCTTTGAAAATTTCGAAAAATGCGCCCAGTATTCCGAGAAGGCTAACCTAACCCCTTTGAAAATTTCGAAAAATGAGCCCAGTATTCCGAGAAGGCTAACCCCTTTGAAAATTTCGAAAAATGAGCCCAGAATTCCGAGAAGGCTAACCCCTTTGAAAATTTCGAAAAATACACCCAGAATTCCGAGGAGACTAACCCCTTTGAAAATTTCGAAAAATGCGCCCAGAATTCCGAGGAGGCTAACCCCTTTGAAAATTTCGAAAAATGCGCCCAGAATTCCGAGAAGGCTAACCCCTTCGAAAATTTCGAAAAAAGCGCCCAGAATTCCGAGAACGCTAACCCCTTTGAAAATTTCGAAAAATGCGCCCAGAATTCCGAGAAGGCTAACCCCGTTGAAAATTACGAAAAATTCGCCAAGAATTCCGAGAAGGCTAACCCCTTTCAAAATTTCGAAAATTGCGCCCAGAATTCCGAGAAGGCTAACCACTTTGAAAATTTCGAAAAATGCACCCAGAATTACGGGAAGGATAACCCCTTTGAAAATTTCGAAAAATGCGCCCAAAATTCCGGGAAGGCAAATCCCTTTGAAAATTTCGAAAAAGGCACCCAGAAATCCGGGAAGGCTAACCCCTTTGAAAATTTCGAAAAATGCACCCAGAATTCAGAGAAGGCTTACCCCTTTGAATATCTCGAAAAATTCGCCCAGAATTCCGAGAAGGCTAACCCCTTTGAAAATTTCCAAAAATGAGACCAGAATTCCGAGAAGGCTAACCCCTTTGAAAATTTCGAAAAATGCGCCCAGAATACCGAGAAGGCTCACCCCTTTGAAAGTTTTGAAAAATGCGCCCAGAATTCCGAGAAGGCTAACCCCTTTGAAAATTTGGAAAAATGCGCCCAGAATTCCGAGAAGGCTAACCTAACCCCTTTGAAAATTTCGAAAAATGCGCCCAGTATTCCGAGAAGGCTAACCCCTTAGAAAATTTCGAAAAATGCGCCCAGAATTCAGAGAATGCTAACCCCTTTGAAAATTTCGAAAAATGCGCCCAGAATTCCGAGAAGGCTAACCCCTTTGAAAATTTCGAAAATTGCGCCCAAAATTTCGAGAAGGCTAACCCCTTTGAAAATTACGAAAAATGCGCCCAGAATTCCGAGAAGGCTAACCCCTTTGAAAATTTCGAAAAATGTGCCCAGAATGCCGAGAAGTCTAACCCCTCTGAAAATTTCGAGAAATGCGCCCAGAATTCCGAGAAGGCTAACCCCTTTGAAAATTTCGAAAAATGCGCCCAGAATTCCGAGAAGGCTAACCCCTTTGAAGATTTCGAAAAATGCGCCCAGAATTCCGAGAAGGCTAACCCCGTTGAAAATTTCGAAAAATGCGCCAAGAATTCCGAGAAGGCTAACCCATTTGAAAATTTCGAAAATTGCGCCCAGAATTCCGAGAAGGCTAACCCCTTTGAAAATTTCGAAAAATGCGCCCAGAATTACGGGAAGGATAACCCCTTTGAAAATTTCGAAAAATGCGCCCAAAATTCCGGGAAGGCTAACCCCTTTGAAAATTTCGAAAAAGGCACCCAGAAATCCGGGAAGGCTAACCCCTTTGAAAATTTCGAAAAATGCACCCAGAATTCCGAGTTGTCTAACCCCTTTGAATATTTCGAAAAATGCGCCCAGAATTCCGAGAAGGCTAACCCCTTTGAAAATTTCCAAAAATGAGACCAGAATTCCGAGAAGGCTAACCCCTTTGAAAATTTGGATAAATGTGCCTAGAATTCCGAGAAGGCTAACCTAACCCCTTTGAAAATTTCGAAAAATGCGCCCAGTATTCCGAGAAGGCTAACCTAACCCCTTTGAAAATTTCGAAAAATGCGCCCAGTATTCCGAGAAGGCTAACCTTAACCCCTTTGAAAATCTCGAAAAATGCGCCCAGTATTCCGAGAAGCCTAACCCCTTTGAAAATTTGGAAAAATGCGCCCAGTATTATGAGAAGGCTAACCTAACCCCTTTGAAAATTTCGAAAAATGCGCCCAGTATTCCGAGAAGGCTAACTTAACCCCTTTGAAAATTTCGAAAAATGCGCCCAGTATTCCGAGAAGCCTAACCCCTTTGAATATTTCGAAAAATGCGCTCAGAATTCCGGGGAGGCTAACCCCTTTGAAAATTTCGAAAAATGCGCCCAAAATTCCGGGAAGGCAAACCCCTTTGAAAATTTCGAAAAATGCACCCAGAATTCCCGGAAGGCTAACCACTTTGAAAATTTCGAAAAATGCACCCAGAATTCCGAGAAGGCTAACCCCTTTGAAAATTTCGAAAAATGCGCCCAGAATTCCGAGAAGGCTAACCCCTTTGAAAATTTCGAAAAATGCGCCCAGAATTCCGAGAAGGCTAACCCCATTGAAAATTTCGAAAAATGAGTCCAGAATTCCGAGAAGGCTAACCCCTTTGAAAATTTCGAAAAAAGCACCCAGAATTCCGAGGAGGCTAACCCCTTTGAAAATTTCGAAAAATGCGCCCAGAATTCCGAGGAGGCTAACCCCTTTGAAAATTTCGAAAAATGCGCCCAAAATTCCGAGGAGGCTAACCCCTTTGAAAATTTCGAAAAATGCGCCCAGTATTCCGAGAAGGCTAACCTAACCCCTTTGAAAATTTCGAAAAATGAGCCCAGTATTCCGAGAAGGCTAACCCCTTTGAAAATTTCGAAAAATGAGCCCAGAATTCCGAGAAGGCTAACCCCTTTGAAAATTTCGAAAAATACACCCAGAATTCCGAGGAGACTAACCCCTTTGAAAATTTCGAAAAATGCGCCCAGAATTCCGAGGAGGCTAACCCCTTTGAAAATTTCGAAAAATGCGCCCAGAATTCCGAGAAGGCTAACCCCTTCGAAAATTTCGAAAAAAGCGCCCAGAATTCCGAGAAGGCTAACCCCTTTGAAAATTTCGAAAAATGCGCCCAGAATTCCGAGAAGGCTAACCCCGTTGAAAATTTCGAAAAATTCGCCAAGAATTCCGAGAAGGCTAACCCCTTTCAAAATTTCGAAAATTGCGCCCAGAATTCCGAGAAGGCTAACCACTTTGAAAATTTCGAAAAATGCACCCAGAATTACGGGAAGGATAACCCCTTTGAAAATTTCGAAAAATGCGCCCAAAATTCCGGGAAGGCAAATCCCTTTGAAAATTTCGAAAAAGGCACCCAGAAATCCGGGAAGGCTAACCCCTTTGAAAATTTCGAAAAATGCACCCAGAATTCAGAGAAGGCTTACCCCTTTGAATATCCCGAAAAATTCGCCCAGAATTCCGAGAAGGCTAACCCCTTTGAAAATTTCGAAAAATGCGCCCAGAATACCGAGAAGGCTCACCCCTTTGAAAGTTTTGAAAAATGCGCCCAGAATTCCGGAAAGGCTAACCCCTTTGAAAATTTGGAAAAATGCGCCCAGAATTCCGAGAAGGCTAACCTAACAGCTTTGAAAATTTCGAAAAATGCGCCCAGTATTCCGAGAAGGCTAACCTAACCCCTTTGAAAATTTCGAAAAATGCGCCCAGTATTCCGAGAAGGCTAACCCCTTTGAAAATTTCGAAAAATGCGCCGTAATTCCGAGAAGGCTAACCACTTTGAAAATTTCGAAAAATGCGCCCAGAATTACGAGAAGGCTAACCCCTTTGAAAATTTCGAAAAATGCGCCCAGAATTCCGAGAAGGCTAACCCCTTTGAAAATTTCGAAAAATGCGCCCAGAATTCCGAGAAGGCTAACCCCTTTGAAAATTTCGAAAAATGCGCCCAGAATTCCGAGAATGCTAACCCCTTTGAAAATTTCGAAAAATGCGCCCAGAATTCCGAGAAGGCTAAACCCTTTGAAAATTTCGAAAATTGCGCCCAAAATTTCGAGAAGGCTAACCCCTTTGAAAATTTCGAAAAATGCGCCCAGAATTCCGAGAAGGCTAACCCCTTGGAAAATTTCGAAAAATGCGCCCAGAATTCCGAGAAGGCTAACCCCTTTGAAAATTTCGAAAAATGCGCCCAAAATTCCGAGGATGCTAACCCCTTTGAAAATTTCGAAAAATGCGCCCAGTATTCCGAGAAGGCTAACCTAACCCCTTTGAAAATTTCGAAAAATGCGCCCAGTATTCCGAGAAGGCTAACCCCTTTGAAAATTTCGAAAAATGCGCAGTAATTCAGAGAAGGCTAACCCCTTTGAAAATTTCCAAAATGAGACCAGAATTCCGAGAAGGCTAACCCCTTTGAAAATTTCGAAAAATGCGCCCAGAATACCGAGAAGGCTAACCCCTTTGAAAATTTCGAAAAATGCGCCCAGAATACCGAGAAGGCTCACCCCTTTGAAAGTTTTGAAAAATGCGCCCAGAATTCCGAGAAGGCTAACCCCTTTGAAAATTTGGAAAAATGCGCCCAGAATTCCGAGAAGGCTAACCTAACCCCTTTGAAAATTTCGAAAAATGCGCCCAGAATTCCGAGAAGGCTAACCTAACAACTTTGAAAATTTCGAAAATTGCGCCCAAAATTTCGAGAAGGCTAACCCCTTTGAAAATTACGAAAAATGCGCCCAGAATTCAGAGAATGCTAACCCCTTTGAAAATTTCGAAAAATGAGCCAAGAATTCCGAGAAGTCTAACCCCTTTGAAAATTTCGAGAAATGCGCCCAGAATTCCGAGAAGGCTAACCCCTTTGAAAATTTCGAAAAATGCGCCCAGAATTCCGAGAAGGCTAACCCCTTTGAAAATTTCGAAAAATGCGCCCAGAATTCCGAGAAGGCTAACCCCGTTGAAAATTTCGAAAAATGCGCCAAGAATTCCGAGAAGGCTAACCCATTTGAAAATTTCGAAAAATGCACCCAAAATTCCGAGAAGGCTAACCTAACCCCTTTGAAAATTTCGAAAAATGCGCCCAGTATTCCGAGAAGGCTAACCCCTTTGAAAATTTCGAAAAATGCGCAGTAATTCAGAGAAGGCTAACCCCTTTGAAAATTTCGAAAAATGCGCCCAGAATTCCGAGAAGGCTAACCCCTTTGAAAATTTCGAAAAAGGCACCCAGAAATCCGGGAAGGCTAACCCCTTTGAAAATTTCGAAAAATGCACCCAGAATTCCGAGTTGGCTAACCCCTTTGAATATTTCGAAAAATGCGCCCAGAATTCCGAGAAGGCTAACCCCTTTGAAAATTTCAAAAAATGAGACCAGAATTCCGAGAAGGCTAACCCCTTCGAAAATTTGGAAAAATGCGCCCAGAATTCCGAGAAGGCTAACCTAACCCCTTTGAAAATTTCGAAAAATGCGCCCAGTATTCCGAGAAGGCTAACCTAACCCCTTTGAAAATTTCGAAAAATGCGCCCAGTATTCCGAGAAGGCTAACCTAACCCCTTTGAAAATTTCGAAAAATGCGCCCAGTATTCCGAGAAGCCTAACCCCTTTGAAAATTTGGAAAAATGCGCCCAGTATTATGAGAAGGCTAACCTAACCCCTTTGAAAATTTCGAAAAATGCGCCCAGTATTCCGAGAAGGCTAACTTAACCCCTTTGAAAATTTCGAAAAATGCGCCCAGTATTCCGAGAAGCCTAACCCCTTTGAATATTTCGAAAAATGCGCTCAGAATTCCGGGGAGGCTAACCCCTTTGAAAATTTCGAAAAATGCGCCCAAAATTCCGGGAAGGCAAACCCCTTTGAAAATTTCGAAAAATGCACCCAGAATTCCCGGAAGGCTAACCACTTTGAAAATTTCGAAAAATGCACCCAGAATTCCGAGAAGGCTAACCCCTTTGAAAATTTCGAAAAATGCGCCCAGAATTCCGAGAAGGCTATCCCCTTTGAAAATTTCGAAAAATGCGCCCAGAATTCCGAGAAGGCTAACCCCTTTGAAAATTTCGAAAAATGTGCCCAGAATTCCGAGAAGGCTAACCCCGTTGAAAATTTAGAAAAATGCGCCAAGAATTCCGAGAAGGCTAACCCATTTGAAAATTTCGAAAATTGCGCCCAGAATTCCGAGAAGGCTAACCCCTTTGAAAATTTCGAAAAATGCGCCCAGAATTACGGGAAGGATAACCCCTTTGAAAATTTCGAAAAATGCGCCCAAAATTCCGGGAAGGCAAACCCCTTTGAAAATTTCGAAAAAGGCACCCAGAAATCCGGGAAGGCTAACCCCTTTGAAAATTTCGAAAAATGCACCCAGAATTCCGAGTTGTCTAACCCCTTTGAATATTTCGAAAAATGCGCCCAGAATTCCGAGGAGGCTAACCCCTTTGAAAATTTCCAAAAATGAGACCAGAATTCCGAGAAGGCTAACCCCTTTGAAAATTTGGATAAATGTGCCCAGAATTCCGAGAAGGCTAACCTAACCCCTTTGAAAATTTCGAAAAATGCGCCCAGTATTCCGAGAAGGCTAACCTAACCCCTTTGAAAATTTCGAAAAATGCGCCCAGTATTCCGAGAAGGCTAACCTAACCCCTTTGAAAATTTCGAAAAATGCGCCCAGTATTCCGAGAAGCCTAACCCCTTTGAAAATTTGGAAAAATGCGCCCAGTATTATGAGAAGGCTAACCTAACCCCTTTGAAAATTTCGAAAAATGCGCCCAGTATTCCGAGAAGGCTAACTTAACCCCTTTGAAAATTTCGAAAAATGCGCCCAGTATTCCGAGAAGCCTAACCCCTTTGAATATTTCGAAAAATGCGCTCAGAATTCCGGGGAGGCTAACCCCTTTGAAAATTTCGAAAAATGCGCCCAAAATTCCGGGAAGGCAAACCCCTTTGAAAATTTCGAAAAATGCACCCAGAATTCCCGGAAGGCTAACCACTTTGAAAATTTCGAAAAATGCACCCAGAATTCCGAGAAGGCTAACCCCTTTGAAAATTTCGAAAAATGCGCCCAGAATTCCGAGAAGGCTAACCCCTTTGAAAATTTCGAAAAATGCGCCCAGAATTCCGAGAAGGCTAACCCCATTGAAAATTTCGAAAAATGAGCCCAGAATTCCGAGAAGGCTAACCCCTTTGAAAATTTCGAAAAATGCACCCAGAATTCCGAGGAGGCTAACCCCTTTGAAAATTTCGAAAAATGCGCCCAGAATTCCGAGGAGGCTAACCCCTTTGAAAATTTCGAAAAATGCGCCCAAAATTCCGAGGAGGCTAACCCCTTTGAAAATTTCGAAAAATGCGCCCAGTATTCCGAGAAGGCTAACCTAACCCCTTTGAAAATTTCGAAAAATGCGCCCAGTATTCCGAGAAGGCTAACCCCTTTGAAAATTTCGAAAAATGAGCCCAGAATTCCGAGAAGGCTAACCCCTTTGAAAATTTCGAAAAATGCACCCAGAATTCCGAGGAGGCTAACCCCTTTGAAAATTTCGAAAAATGCGCCCAGAATTCCGAGGAGGCTAACCCCTTTGAAAATTTCGAAAAATGCGCCCAGAATTCCGAGAAGGCTAACCCCTTTGAAAATTTGGAAAAATGCGCCCAGAATTCCGAGAAGGCTAACCTAACCCCTTTGAAAATTTCGAAAAATGCGCCCAGAATTCCGAGAAGGCTAACCTAACCCCTTTGAAAATTTCGAAAAATGCGCCCAGTATTCCGAGAAGGCTAACCCCTTAGAAAATTTCGAAAAATGCGCCCAGAATTCAGAGAATGCTAACCCCTTTGAAAATTTCGAAAAATGCGCCCAGAATTCCGAGAAGGCTAACCCCTTCGAAAATTTCGAAAATTGCGCCCAAAATTTCGAGAAGGCTAACCCCTTTGAAAATTACGAAAAATGCGCCCAGAATTCCGAGAAGGCTAACCCCTTTGAAAATTTCGAAAAATGCGCCCAAAATGCCGAGAAGTCTAACCCCTTTGAAAATTTCGAGAAATGCGCCCAGAATTCCGAGAAGGCTAACCCCTTTGAAAATTTCGAAAAATGCGCCCAGAATTCCGAGAAGGCTAACCCCTTTGAAAATTTCGAAAAATGCGCCCAGAATTCCGAGAAGGCTAACCCCGTTGAAAATTTCGAAAAATGCGCCAAGAATTCCGAGTAGGCTAACCCATTTGAAAATTTCGAAAAATGCACCCAAAATTCCGAGGAGGCTAACCCCTTTGAAAATTTCGAAAAATGCGCCCAGAATTCCGAGGAGGCTAACCCCTTTGAAAATTTCGAAAAATGCGCCCAAAATTCCGAGGATGCTAACCCCTTTGAAAATTTCGAAAAATGCGCCCAGTATTCCGAGAAGGCTAACCTAACCCCTTTGAAAATTTCGAAAAATGCGCCCAGTATTCCGAGAAGGCTAACCCCTTTGAAAATTTCGAAAAATGCGCAGTAATTCAGAGAAGGCTAACCCCTTTGAAAATTTCGAAAAATGCGCCCAGAATTCCGAGAAGGCTAACCCCTTTGAAAATTTCGAAAAATGCGCCCAGAATTCCGAGAAGGCTAACCCCTTTGAAAATTTCGAAAAATGCGCCCAGAATTCCGAGAAGGCTAACCCCGTTGAAAATTTCGAAAAATGCGCCAAGAATTCCGAGAAGGCTAACCCATTTGAAAATTTCGAAAATTGCGCCCAGAATTCCGACAAGGCTAACCCCTTTGAAAATTTCGAAAAATGCGCCCAGAATTACGGGAAGGATAACCCCTTTGAAAATTTCGAAAAATGCGCCCAAAATTCCGGGAAGGCAAACCCCTTTGAAAATTTCGAAAAAGGCACCCAGAAATCCGGGAAGGCTAACCCCTTTGAAAATTTCGAAAAATGCACCCAGAATTCCGAGTTGGCTAACCCCTTTGAATA
The DNA here is from genome assembly GCA_964059195.1 of Ectobius pallidus. NCBI lineage: Eukaryota > Metazoa > Arthropoda > Insecta > Blattodea > Ectobiidae > Ectobius > Ectobius pallidus. The sequence goes on from CAXKWD010000005.1 coordinate 123,570,920, forward strand.
TTTCGAAAAATGCGCCCAGAATTCCGAAAAGGCTAACCCCTTTGAAAATTTCCAAAAATGAGACCAGAATTCCGAGAAGGCTAACCCCTTTGAAAATTTGGAAAAATGCGCCCAGAATTCCGAGAAGGCTAACCTAACCCCTTTGAAAATTTCGAAAAATGCGCCCAGTATTCCGAGAAGGCTAACCTAACCCCTTTGAAAATTTCGAAAAATGCGCCCAGTATTCCGAGAAGGCTAACCTAACCCCTTTGAAAATTTCGAAAAATGCGCCCAGTATTCCGAGAAGCCTAACCCCTTTGAAAATTTGGAAAAATGCGCCCAGTATTATGAGAAGGCTAACCTAACCCCTTTGAAAATTTCGAAAAATGCGCCCAGTATTCCGAGAAGGCTAACTTAACCCCTTTGAAAATTTAGAAAAATGCGCCCAGTATTCCGAGAAGCCTAACCCCTTTGAATATTTCGAAAAATGCGCTCAGAATTCCGGGGAGGCTAACCCCTTTGAAAATTTCGAAAAATGCGCCCAAAATTCCGGGAAGGCAAACCCCTTTGAAAATTTCGAAAAATGCACCCAGAATTCCCGGAAGGCTATCCACTTTGAAAATTTCGAAAAATGCACCCAGAATTCCGAGAAGGCTAACCCCTTTGAAAATTTCGAAAAATGCGCCCAGAATTCCGAGAAGGCTAACCCCTTTGAAAATTTCGAAAAATGCGCCCAGAATTCCGAGAAGGCTAACCCCTTTGAAAATTTCGAAAAATGCGCCCAGAATTCCGAGAAGGCTAACCCCGTTGAAAATTTCGAAAAATGCGCCAAGAATTCCGAGAAGGCTAACCCATTTGAAAATTTCGAAAATTGCGCCCAGAATTCCGAGAAGGCTAACCCCTTTGAAAATTTCGAAAAATGCGCCCAGAATTACGGGAAGGATAACCCCTTTGAAAATTTCGAAAAATGCGCCCAAAATTCCGGGAAGGCAAACCCCTTTGAAAATTTCGAAAAAGGCACCCAGAAATCCGGGAAGGCTAACCCCTTTGAAAATTTCGAAAAATGCACCCAGAATTCCGAGTTGTCTAACCCCTTTGAATATTTCGAAAAATGCGCCCAGAATTCCGAGAAGGCTAACCCCTTTGAAAATTTCCAAAAATGAGACCAGAATTCCGAGAAGGCTAACCCCTTTGAAAATTTGGATAAATGTGCCCAGAATTCCGAGAAGGCTAACCTAACCCCTTTGAAAATTTCGAAAAATGCGCCCAGTATTCCGAGAAGGCTAACCTAACCCCTTTGAAATTTCGAAAAATGCGCCCAGTATTCCGAGAAGGCTAACCTAACCCCTTTGAAAATTTCGAAAAATGCGCCCAGTATTCCGAGAAGCCTAACCAATTTGAAAATTTGGAAAAATGCGCCCAGTATTATGAGAAGGCTAACCTAACCCCTTTGAAAATTTCGAAAAATGCGCCCAGTATTCCGAGAAGGCTAACTTAACCCCTTTGAAAATTTCGAAAAATGCGCCCAGTATTCCGAGAAGCCTAACCCCTTTGAATATTTCGAAAAATTCGCTCAGAATTCCGGGGAGGCTAACCCCTTTGAAAATTTCGAAAAATGCGCCCAAAATTCCGGGAAGGCAAACCCCTTTGAAAATTTCGAAAAATGCACCCAGAATTCCCGGAAGGCTAACCACTTTGAAAATTTCGAAAAATGCACCCAGAATTCCGAGAAGGCTAACCCCTTTGAAAATTTCGAAAAATGCGCCCAGAATTCCGAGAAGGCTAACCCCTTTGAAAATTTCGAAAAATGCGCCCAGAATTCCGAGAAGGCTAACCCCATTGAAAATTTCGAAAAATGAGCCCAGAATTCCGAGAAGGCTAACCCCTTTGAAAATTTCGAAAAATGCACCCAGAATTCCGAGGAGGCTAACCCCTTTGAAAATTTCGAAAAATGCGCCCAGAATTCCGAGGAGGCTAACCCCTTTGAAAATTTCGAAAAATGCGCCCAAAATTCCGAGGAGGCTAACCCCTTTGAAAATTTCGAAAAATGCGCCCAGTATTCCGAGAAGGCTAACCTAACCCCTTTGAAAATTTCGAAAAATGCGCCCAGTATTCCGAGAAGGCTAACCCCTTTGAAAATTTCGAAAAATGAGCCCAGAATTCCGAGAAGGCTAACCCCTTTGAAAATTTCGAAAAATGCACCCAGAATTCCGAGGAGGCTAACCCCTTTGAAAATTTCGAAAAATGCGCCCAGAATTCCGAGGAGGCTAACCCCTTTGAAAATTTCGAAAAATGCGCCCAGAATTCCGAGAAGGCTAACCCCTTCGAAAATTTCGAAAAAAGCGCCCAGAATTCCGAGAAGGCTAACCCCTTTGAAAATTTCGAAAAATGCGCCCAGAATTCCGAGAAGGCTAACCCCTTTGAAAATTTCGAAAAATGCGACCAGAATTCCGAGAAGGCTAACCCCATTGAAAATTTCGAAAAATGAGCCCAGAATTCCGAGAAGGCTAACCCCTTTGAAAATTTCGAAAAACGCACCCAGAATTCCGAGAAGGCTAACCCCTTTGAATATTTCGAAAAATGCGCCCAGAATTCCGAGAAGGCTAATCCTTTGAAAATTTCCAAAATGAGACCAGAATTCCGAGAAGGCTAACCCCTTTGAAAATTTCGAAAAATGCGCCCAGAATACCGAGAAGGCTAACCCCTTTGAAAATTTCGAAAAATGCGCCCAGAATACCGAGAAGGCTCACCCCTTTGAAAGTTTTGAAAAATGCGCCCAGAATTCCGAGAAGGCTAACCCCTTTGAAAATTTGGATAAATGCGCCCAGAATTCCGAGAAGGCTAACCTAACCCCTTTGAAAATTTCGAAAAATGCGCCCAGTATTCCGAGAAGGCTAACCCCTTAGAAAATTTCGAAAAATGCGCCCAGAATTCAGAGAATGCTAACCCCTTTGAAAATTTCGAAAAATGCGCCCAGAATTCCGAGAAGGCTAACCCCTTTGAAAATTTCGAAAATTGCGCCCAAAATTTCGAGAAGGCTAACCCCTTTGAAAATTACGAAAAATGCGCCCAGAATTCCGAGAAGGCTAACCCCTTTGAAAATTTCGAAAAATGTGCCCAGAATGCCGAGAAGTCTAACCCCTTTGAAAATTTCGAGAAATGCGCCCAGAATTCCGAGAAGGCTAACCCCTTTGAAAATTTCGAAAAATACGCCCAGAATTCCGAGAAGGCTAACCCCTTTGAAAATTTCGAAAAATGCGCCCAGAATTCCGAGAAGGCTAACCCCGTTGAAAATTTCGAAAAATGCGCCAAGAATTCCGAGAAGGCTAACCCATTTGAAAATTTCGAAAATTGCGCCCAGAATTCCGAGAAGGCTAACCCCTTTGAAAATTTCGAAAAATGCGCCCAGAATTACGGGAAGGATAACCCCTTTGAAAATTTCGAAAAATGCGCCCAAAATTCCGGGAAGGCAAACCCCTTTGAAAATTTCGAAAAAGGCACCCAGAAATCCGGGAAGGCTAACCCCTTTGAAAATTTCGAAAAATGCACCCAGAATTCCGAGTTGTCTAACCCCTTTGAATATTTCGAAAAATGCGCCCAGAATTCCGAGAAGGCTAACCCCTTTGAAAATTTCCAAAAATGAGACCAGAATTCCGAGAAGGCTAACCCCTTTGAAAATTTGGATAAATGTGCCCAGAATTCCGAGAAGGCTAACCTAACCCCTTTGAAAATTTCGAAAAATGCGCCCAGTATTCCGAGAAGGCTAACCTAACCCCTTTGAAAATTTCGAAAAATGCGCCCAGTATTCCGAGAAGGCTAACCTTAACCCCTTTGAAAATCTCGAAAAATGCGCCCAGTATTCCGAGAAGCCTAACCCCTTTGAAAATTTGGAAAAATGCGCCCAGTATTATGAGAAGGCTAACCTAACCCCTTTGAAAATTTCGAAAAATGCGCCCAGTATTCCGAGAAGGCTAACTTAACCCCTTTGAAAATTTCGAAAAATGCGCCCAGTATTCCGAGAAGCCTAACCCCTTTGAATATTTCGAAAAATGCCTTCAGAATTCCGGGGAGGATAACCCCTTTGAAAATTTCGAAAAATGCGCACAGAATTCCGAGAAGGCTAACCCCTTTGAAAATTTTGAAAAATGCGCCCAGAATTCCGAGAAGGCTAACCCCTTTGAAAATTTCGAAAAATGCGCCCAGAATTCCGAGAAGGCTAACCCCATTGAAAATTTCGAAAAATGAGCCCAGAATTCCGAGAAGGCTAACCCCTTTGAAAATTTCGAAAAATGCACCCAGAATTCCCGGAAGGCTAACCACTTTGAAAATTTCGAAAAATGCACCCAGAATTCCGAGAAGGCTAACCCCTTTGAAAATTTTGAAAAATGCGCCCAGAATTCCGAGAAGGCTAACCCCTTTGAAAATTTCGAAAAATGCGCCCAGAATTCCGAGAAGGCTAACCCCATTGAAAATTTCGAAAAATGAGCCCAGAATTCCGAGAAGGCTAACCCCTTTGAAAATTTCGAAAAAAGCACCCAGAATTCCGAGGAGGCTAACCCCTTTGAAAATTTCGAAAAATGCGCACAGAATTCCGAGGAGGCTAACCCCTTTGAAAATTTCGAAAAATGCGCCCAAAATTCCGAGGAGGCTAACCCCTTTGAAAATTTCGAAAAATGCGCCCAGTATTCCGAGAAGGCTAACCTAACCCCTTTGAAAATTTCGAAAAATGCGCCCAGTATTCCGAGAAGGCTAACCCCTTTGAAAATTTCGAAAAATGAGCCCAGAATTCCGAGAAGGCTAACCCCTTTGAAAATTTCGAAAAATGCACCCAGAATTCCGAGGAGGCTAACCCCTTTGAAAATTTCGAAAAATGCGCCCAGAATTCCGAGGAGGCTAACCCCTTTGAAAATTTCGAAAAATGCGCCCAGAATTCCGAGAAGGCTAACCCCTTCGAAAATTTCGAAAAAAGCGCCCAGAATTCCGAGAAGGCTAACCCCTTTGAAAATTTCGAAAAATGCGCCCAGAATTCCGAGAAGGCTAACCCCGTTGAAAATTTCGAAAAATTCGCCAAGAATTCCGAGAAGGCTAACCCCTTTCAAAATTTCGAAAATTGCGCCCAGAATTCCGAGAAGGCTAACCACTTTGAAAATTTCGAAAAATGCACCCAGAATTACGGGAAGGATAACCCCTTTGAAAATTTCGAAAAATGCGCCCAAAATTCCGGGAAGGCAAATCCCTTTGAAAATTTCGAAAAAGGCACCCAGAAATCCGGGAAGGCTAACCCCTTTGAAAATTTCGAAAAATGCACCCAGAATTCCGAGAAGGCTTACCCCTTTGAATATCTCGAAAAATTCGCCCAGAATTCCGAGAAGGCTAACCCCTTTGAAACTTTCCAAAAATGAGACCAGAATTCCGAGAAGGCTAACCCCTTTGAAAATTTCGAAAAATGCGCCCAGAATTCCGAGAAGGCTAACCCCATTGAAAATTTCGAAAAATGAGCCCAGAATTCCGAGAAGGCTAACCCCTTTGAAAATTTCGAAAAAAGCACCCAGAATTCCGAGGAGGCTAACCCCTTTGAAAATTTCGAAAAATGCGCACAGAATTCCGAGGAGGCTAACCCCTTTGAAAATTTCGAAAAATGCGCCCAAAATTCCGAGGAGGCTAACCCCTTTGAAAATTTCGAAAAATGCGCCCAGTATTCCGAGAAGGCTAACCTAACCCCTTTGAAAATTTCGAAAAATGCGCCCAGTATTCCGAGAAGGCTAACCCCTTTGAAAATTTCGAAAAATGAGCCCAGAATTCCGAGAAGGCTAACCCCTTTGAAAATTTCGAAAAATGCACCCAGAATTCCGAGGAGGCTAACCCCTTTGAAAATTTCGAAAAATGCGCCCAGAATTCCGAGGAGGCTAACCCCTTTGAAAATTTCGAAAAATGCGCCCAGAATTCCGAGAAGGCTAACCCCTTCGAAAATTTCGAAAAAAGCGCCCAGAATTCCGAGAAGGCTAACCCCTTTGAAAATTTCGAAAAATGCGCCCAGAATTCCGAGAAGGCTAACCCCGTTGAAAATTTCGAAAAATTCGCCAAGAATTCCGAGAAGGCTAACCCCTTTCAAAATTTCGAAAATTGCGCCCAGAATTCCGAGAAGGCTAACCACTTTGAAAATTTCGAAAAATGCACCCAGAATTACGGGAAGGATAACCCCTTTGAAAATTTCGAAAAATGCGCCCAAAATTCCGGGAAGGCAAATCCCTTTGAAAATTTCGAAAAAGGCACCCAGAAATCCGGGAAGGCTAACCCCTTTGAAAATTTCGAAAAATGCACCCAGAATTCCGAGAAGGCTTACCCCTTTGAATATCTCGAAAAATTCGCCCAGAATTCCGAGAAGGCTAACCCCTTTGAAACTTTCCAAAAATGAGACCAGAATTCCGAGAAGGCTAACCCCTTTGAAAATTTCGAAAAATGCGCCCAGAATACCGAGAAGGCTCACCCCTTTGAAAGTTTTGAAAAATGCGCCCTGAATTCCGGAAAGGCTAACCCCTTTGAAAATTTGGAAAAATGCGCCCAGAATTCCGAGAAGGCTAACCTAACAGCTTTGAAAATTTCGAAAAATGCGCCCAGTATTCCGAGAAGGCTAACCTAACCCCTTTGAAAATTTCGAAAAATGCGCCCAGTATTCCGAGAAGGCTAACCCCTTTGAAAATTTCGAAAAATGCGCCGTAATTCCGAGAAGGCTAACCACTTTGAAAATTTCGAAAAATGCGCCCAGAATTCCGAGAAGGCTAACCCCTTTGAAAATTTCGAAAAATGCGCCCAGAATTCCGAGAAGGCTAACCCCTTTGAAAATTTCGAAAAATGCGCCCAGAATTCCGAGAAGGCTAACCCCTTTGAAAATTTCGAAAAATGCGCCCAGAATTCCGAGAATACTAACCCCTTTGAAAATTTCGAAAATTGCGCCCAAAATTTCGAGAAGGCTAACCCCTTTGAAAATTTCGAAAAAGGCACCCAGAAATCCGGGAATGCTAACCCCTTTGAAAATTTCGAAAAATGCACCCAGAATTCCGAGAAGGCTAACCCCTTTGAATATTTCGAAAATTGCGCCCAGAATTCCGAGAAGGCTAACCCCTTTGAAAATTTCCAAAAATGAGACCAGAATTCCGAGAAGGCTAACCCCTTTGAAAATTTCGAAAAATGCGCCCAGAATACCGAGAAGGCTCACCCCTTTGAAAGTTTTGAAAAATGCGCCCAGAATTCCGGAAAGGCTAACCCCTTTAAAAATTTGGAAAAATGCGCCCAGAATTCCGAGAAGGCTAACCCCTTTGAAAATTTCGAAAAATGCGCCCAGTATTCCGAGAAGGTTAACCTAACCCCTTTGAAAATTTCGAAAAATGCGCCCAGTATTCCGAGAAGGCTAACCCCTTTGAAAATTTGGAAAAATGCGCCCAGAATTCCGAGAAGGCTAACCTAACCCCTTTGAAAATTTCGAAAAATGCGCCCAGAATACCGAGAAGGCTCACCCCTTTGAAAGTTTTGAAAAATGCGCCCAGAATTCCGAGAAGGCTAACCCCTTTGAAAATTTGGAAAAATGCGCCCAGAATTCCGAGAAGGCTAACCTAACCCCTTTGAAAATTTCGAAAAATGCGCCCAGAATTCCGAGAAGGCTAACCTAACCCCTTTGAAAATTTCGAAAAATGCGCCCAGTATTCCGAGAAGGCTAACCCCTTAGAAAATTTCGAAAAATGCGCCCAGAATTCAGAGAATGCTAACCCCTTTGAAAATTTCGAAAAATGCGCCCAGAATTCCGAGAAGGCTAACCCCTTTGAAAATTTCGAAAATTGCGCCCAAAATTTCGAGAAGGCTAACCCCTTTGAAAATTACGAAAAATGCGCCCAGAATTCCGAAAGGCTAACCCCTTTGAAAATTTCGAAAAATGCGCCCAAAATGCCGAGAAGTCTAACCCCTTTGAAAATTTCGAGAAATGCGCCCAGAATTCCGAGAAGGCTAACCCCTTTGAAAATTTCGAAAAATGCGCCCAGAATTCCGAGAAGGCTAACCCCTTTGAAAATTTCGAAAAATGCGCCCAGAATTCCGAGAAGGCTAACCCCGTTGAAAATTTCGAAAAATGCGCCAAGAATTCCGAGTAGGCTAACCCATTTGAAAATTTCGAAAAATGCACCCAAAATTCCGAGGAGGCTAACCCCTTTGAAAATTTCGAAAAATGCGCCCAGAATTCCGAGGAGGCTAACCCCTTTGAAAATTTCGAAAAATGCGCCCAAAATTCCGAGGATGCTAACCCCTTTGAAAATTTCGAAAAATGCGCCCAGTATTCCGAGAAGGCTAACCTAACCCCTTTGAAAATTTCGAAAAATGCGCCCAGTATTCCGAGAAGGCTAACCCCTTTGAAAATTTCGAAAAATGCGCAGTAATTCAGAGAAGGCTAACCCCTTTGAAGATTTCGAAAAATGCGCCCAGAATTCCGAGAAGGCTAACCCCTTTGAAAATTTCGAAAAATGCGCCCAGAATTCCGAGAAGGCTAACCCCTTTGAAAATTTCGAAAAATGCGCCCAGAATTCCGAGAAGGCTAACCCCGTTGAAAATTTCGAAAAATGCGCCAAGAATTCCGAGAAGGCTAACCCATTTGAAAATTTCGAAAATTGCGCCCAGAATTCCGACAAGGCTAACCCCTTTGAAAATTTCGAAAAATGCGCCCAGAATTACGGGAAGGATAACCCCTTTGAAAATTTCGAAAAATGCGCCCAAAATTCCGGGAAGGCAAACCCCTTTGAAAATTTCGAAAAAGGCACCCAGAAATCCGGGAAGGCTAACCCCTTTGAAAATTTCGAAAAATGCACCCAGAATTCCGAGTTGGCTAACCCCTTTGAATATTTCGAAAAATGCGCCCAGAATTCCGAAAAGGCTAACCCCTTTGAAAATTTCCAAAAATGAGACCAGAATTCCGAGAAGGCTAACCCCTTTGAAAATTTGGAAAAATGCGCCCAGAATTCCGAGAAGGCTAACCTAACCCCTTTGAAAATTTCGAAAAATGCGCCCAGTATTCCGAGAAGGCTAACCTAACCCCTTTGAAAATTTCGAAAAATGCGCCCAGTATTCCGAGAAGGCTAACCTAACCCCTTTGAAAATTTCGAAAAATGCGCCCAGTATTCCGAGAAGCCTAACCCCTTTGAAAATTTGGAAAAATGCGCCCAGTATTATGAGAAGGCTAACCTAACCCCTTTGAAAATTTCGAAAAATGCGCCCAGTATTCCGAGAAGGCTAACTTAACCCCTTTGAAAATTTCGAAAAATGCGCCCAGTATTCCGAGAAGCCTAACCCCTTTGAATATTTCGAAAAATGCGCTCAGAATTCCGGGGAGGCTAACCCCTTTGAAAATTTCGAAAAATGCGCCCAAAATTCCGGGAAGGCAAACCCCTTTGAAAATTTCGAAAAATGCACCCAGAATTCCCGGAAGGCTATCCACTTTGAAAATTTCGAAAAATGCACCCAGAATTCCGAGAAGGCTAACCCCTTTGAAAATTTCGAAAAATGCGCCCAGAATTCCGAGAAGGCTAACCCTTTTGAAAATTTCGAAAAATGCGCCCAGAATTCCGAGAAGGCTACCCCCTTTGAAAATTTCGAAAAATGCGCCCAGAATTCCGAGAAGGCTAACCCCGTTGAAAATTTCGAAAAATGCGCCAAGAATTCCGAGAAGGCTAACCCATTTGAAAATTTCGAAAATTGCGCCCAGAATTCCGAGAAGGCTAACCCCTTTGAAAATTTCGAAAAATGCGCCCAGAATTACGGGAAGGATAACCCCTTTGAAAATTTCGAAAAATGCGCCCAAAATTCCGGGAAGGCAAACCCCTTTGAAAATTTCGAAAAAGGCACCCAGAAATCCGGGAAGGCTAACCCCTTTGAAAATTTCGAAAAATGCACCCAGAATTCCGAGTTGTCTAACCCCTTTGAATATTTCGAAAAATGCGCCCAGAATTCCGAGAAGGCTAACCCCTTTGAAAATTTCCAAAAATGAGACCAGAATTCCGAGAAGGCTAACCCCTTTGAAAATTTGGATAAATGTGCCCAGAATTCCGAGAAAGCTAACTTAACCCCTTTGAAAATTTCGAAAAATGCGCCCAGTATTCCGAGAAGCCTAACCCCTTTGAATATTTCGAAAAATTCGCTCAGAATTCCGGGGAGGCTAACCCCTTTGAAAATTTCGAAAAATGCGCCCAAAATTCCGGGAAGGCAAACCCCTTTGAAAATTTCGAAAAATGCACCCAGAATTCCCGGAAGGCTAACCCCTTTGAAAATTTCGAAAAATGCGCCCAGTATTCCGAGAAGGCTAACCTAACCCCTTTGAAAATTTCGAAAAATGCGCCCAGTATTCCGAGAAGGCTAACCTAACCCCTTTGAAAATTTCGAAAAATGCGCCCAGTATTCCGAGAAGCCTAACCCCTTTGAAAATTTGGAAAAATGCGCCCAGTATTATGAGAAGGCTAACCTAACCCCTTTGAAAATTTCGAAAAATGCGCCCAGTATTCCGAGAAGGCTAACTTAACCCCTTTGAAAATTTCGAAAAATGCGCCCAGTATTCCGAGAAGCCTAACCCCTTTGAATATTTCGAAAAATTCGCTCAGAATTCCGGGGAGGCTAACCCCTTTGAAAATTTCGAAAAATGCGCCCAAAATTCCGGGAAGGCAAACCCCTTTGAAAATTTCGAAAAATGCACCCAGAATTCCCGGAAGGCTAACCACTTTGAAAATTTCGAAAAATGCACCCAGAATTCCGAGAAGGCTAACCCCTTTGAAAATTTCGAAAAATGCGCCCAGAATTCCGAGAAGGCTAACCCCTTTGAAAATTTCGAAAAATGCGCCCAGAATTCCGAGAAGGCTAACCCCATTGAAAATTTCGAAAAATGAGCCCAGAATTCCGAGAAGGCTAACCCCTTTGAAAATTTCGAAAAATGCACCCAGAATTCCGAGGAGGCTAACCCCTTTGAAAATTTCGAAAAATGCGCCCAGAATTCCGAGGAGGCTAACCCCTTTGAAAATTTCGAAAAATGCGCCCAAAATTCCGAGGAGGCTAACCCCTTTGAAAATTTCGAAAAATGCGCCCAGTATTCCGAGAAGGCTAACCTAACCCCTTTGAAAATTTCGAAAAATGCGCCCAGTATTCCGAGAAGGCTAACCCCTTTGAAAATTTCGAAAAATGAGCCCAGAATTCCGAGAAGGCTAACCCCTTTGAAAATTTCGAAAAATGCACCCAGAATTCCGAGGAGGCTAACCCCTTTGAAAATTTCGAAAAATGCGCCCAGAATTCCGAGGAGGCTAACCCCTTTGAAAATTTCGAAAAATGCGCCCAGAATTCCGAGAAGGCTAACCCCTTCGAAAATTTCGAAAAAAGCGCCCAGAATTCCGAGAAGGCTAACCCCTTTGAAAATTTCGAAAAATGCGCCCAGAATTCCGAGAAGGCTAACCCCTTTGAAAATTTCGAAAAATGCGACCAGAATTCCGAGAAGGCTAACCCCATTGAAAATTTCGAAAAATGAGCCCAGAATTCCGAGAAGGCTAACCCCTTTGAAAATTTCGAAAAATGCACCCAGAATTCCGAGAAGGCTAACCCCTTTGAATATTTCGAAAAATGCGCCCAGAATTCCGAGAAGGCTAATCCTTTGAAAATTTCCAAAATGAGACCAGAATTCCGAGAAGGCTAACCCCTTTGAAAATTTCGAAAAATGCGCCCAGAATACCGAGAAGGCTAACCCCTTTGAAAATTTCGAAAAATGCGCCCAGAATACCGAGAAGGCTCACCCCTTTGAAAGTTTTGAAAAATGCGCCCAGAATTCCGAGAAGGCTAACCCCTTTGAAAATTTGGATAAATGCGCCCAGAATTCCGAGAAGGCTAACCTAACCCCTTTGAAAATTTCGAAAAATGCGCCCAGTATTCCGAGAAGGCTAACCCCTTAGAAAATTTCGAAAAATGTGCCCAGAATTCAGAGAATGCTAACCCCTTTGAAAATTTCGAAAAATGCGCCCAGAATTCCGAGAAGGCTAACCCCTTTGAAAATTTCGAAAATTGCGCCCAAAATTTCGAGAAGGCTAACCCCTTTGAAAATTACGAAAAATGCGCCCAGAATTCCGAGAAGGCTAACCCCTTTGAAAATTTCGAAAAATGTGCCCAGAATGCCGAGAAGTCTAACCCCTTTGAAAATTTCGAGAAATGCGCCCAGAATTCCGAGAAGGCTAACCCCTTTGAAAATTTCGAAAAATACGCCCAGAATTCCGAGAAGGCTAACCCCTTTGAAAATTTCGAAAAATGCGCCCAGAATTCCGAGAAGGCTAACCCCGTTGAAAATTTCGAAAAATGCGCCAAGAATTCCGAGAAGGCTAACCCATTTGAAAATTTCGAAAATTGCGCCCAGAATTCCGAGAAGGCTAACCCCTTTGAAAATTTCGAAAAATGCGCCCAGAATTACGGGAAGGATAACCCCTTTGAAAATTTCGAAAAATGCGCCCAAAATTCCGGGAAGGCAAACCCCTTTGAAAATTTCAAAAAAGGCACCCAGAAATCCGGGAAGGCTAACCCCTTTGAAAATTTCGAAAAATGCACCCAGAATTCCGAGTTGTCTAACCCCTTTGAATATTTCGAAAAATGCGCCCAGAATTCCGAGAAGGCTAACCCCTTTGAAAATTTCCAAAAATGAGACCAGAATTCCGAGAAGGCTAACCCCTTTGAAAATTTGGATAAATGTGCCCAGAATTCCGAGAAGGCTAACCTAACCCCTTTGAAAATTTCGAAAAATGCGCCCAGTATTCCGAGAAGGCTAACCTAACCCCTTTGAAAATTTCGAAAAATGCGCCCAGTATTCCGAGAAGGCTAACCTTAACCCCTTTGAAAATCTCGAAAAATGCGCCCAGTATTCCGAGAAGCCTAACCCCTTTGAAAATTTGGAAAAATGCGCCCAGTATTATGAGAAGGCTAACCTAACCCCTTTGAAAATTTCGAAAAATGCGCCCAGTATTCCGAGAAGGCTAACTTAACCCCTTTGAAAATTTCGAAAAATGCGCCCAGTATTCCGAGAAGCCTAACCCCTTTGAATATTTCGAAAAATGCGCTCAGAATTCCGGGGAGGATAACCCCTTTGAAAATTTCGAAAAATGCGCCCAAAATTCCGGGAAGGCAAACCCCTTTGAAAATTTCGAAAAATGCACCCAGAATTCCCGGAAGGCTAACCACTTTGAAAATTTCGAAAAATGCACCCAGAATTCCGAGAAGGCTAACCCCTTTGAAAATTTTGAAAAATGCGCCCAGAATTCCGAGAAGGCTAACCCCTTTGAAAATTTCGAAAAATGCGCCCAGAATTCCGAGAAGGCTAACCCCATTGAAAATTTCGAAAAATGAGCCCAGAATTCCGAGAAGGCTAACCCCTTTGAAAATTTCGAAAAAAGCACCCAGAATTCCGAGGAGGCTAACCCCTTTGAAAATTTCGAAAAATGCGCCCAGAATTCCGAGGAGGCTAACCCCTTTGAAAATTTCGAAAAATGCGCCCAAAATTCCGAGGAGGCTAACCCCTTTGAAAATTTCGAAAAATGCGCCCAGTATTCCGAGAAGGCTAACCTAACCCCTTTGAAAATTTCGAAAAATGCGCCCAGTATTCCGAGAAGGCTAACCCCTTTGAAAATTTCGAAAAATGAGCCCAGAATTCCGAGAAGGCTAACCCCTTTGAAAATTTCGAAAAATGCACCCAGAATTCCGAGGAGGCTAACCCCTTTGAAAATTTCGAAAAATGCGCCCAGAATTCCGAGGAGGCTAACCCCTTTGAAAATTTCGAAAAATGCGCCCAGAATTCCGAGAAGGCTAACCCCTTCGAAAATTTCGAAAAAAGCGCCCAGAATTCCGAGAAGGCTAACCCCTTTGAAAATTTCGAAAAATGCGCCCAGAATTCCGAGAAGGCTAACCCCTTCGAAAATTTCGAAAAAAGCGCCCAGAATTCCGAGAAGGCTAACCCCTTTGAAAATTTCGAAAAATGCGCCCAGAATTCCGAGAAGGCTAACCCCGTTGAAAATTTCGAAAAATTCGCCAAGAATTCCGAGAAGGCTAACCCCTTTCAAAATTTCGAAAATTGCGCCCAGAATTCCGAGAAGGCTAACCACTTTGAAAATTTCGAAAAATGCACCCAGAATTACGGGAAGGATAACCCCTTTGAAAATTTCGAAAAATGCGCCCAAAATTCCGGGAAGGCAAATCCCTTTGAAAATTTCGAAAAAGGCACCCAGAAATCCGGGAAGGCTAACCCCTTTGAAAATTTCGAAAAATGCACCCAGAATTCCGAGAAGGCTTACCCCTTTGAATATCTCGAAAAATTCGCCCAGAATTCCGAGAAGGCTAACCCCTTTGAAACTTTCCAAAAATGAGACCAGAATTCCGAGAAGGCTAACCCCTTTGAAAATTTCGAAAAATGCGCCCAGAATACCGAGAAGGCTCACCCCTTTGAAAGTTTTGAAAAATGCGCCCTGAATTCCGGAAAGGCTAACCCCTTTGAAAATTTGGAAAAATGCGCCCAGAATTCCGAGAAGGCTAACCTAACAGCTTTGAAAATTTCGAAAAATGCGCCCAGTATTCCGAGAAGGCTAACCTAACCCCTTTGAAAATTTCGAAAAATGCGCCCAGTATTCCGAGAAGGCTAACCCCTTTGAAAATTTCGAAAAATGCGCCGTAATTCCGAGAAGGCTAACCACTTTGAAAATTTCGAAAAATGCGCCCAGAATTCCGAGAAGGCTAACCCCTTTGAAAATTTCGAAAAATGCGCCCATAATTCCGAGAAGGCTAACCCCTTTGAAAATTTCGAAAAATGCGCCCAGAATTCCGAGAAGGCTAACCCCTTTGAAAATTTCGAAAAATGCGCCCAGAATTCCGAGAATACTAACCCCTTTGAAAATTTCGAAAATTGCGCCCAAAATTTCGAGAAGGCTAACCCCTTTGAAAATTTCGAAAAAGGCACCCAGAAATCCGGGAATGCTAACCCCTTTGAAAATTTCGAAAAATGCACCCAGAATTCCGAGAAGGCTAACCCCTTTGAATATTTCGAAAATTGCGCCCAGAATTCCGAGAAGGCTAACCCCTTTGAAAATTTCCAAAAATGAGACCAGAATTCCGAGAAGGCTAACCCCTTTGAAAATTTCGAAAAATGCGCCCAGAATACCGAGAAGGCTCACCCCTTTGAAAGTTTTGAAAAATGCGCCCAGAATTCCGGAAAGGCTAACCCCTTTAAAAATTTGGAAAAATGCGCCCAGAATTCCGAGAAGGCTAACCCCTTTGAAAATTTCGAAAAATGCGCCCAGTATTCCGAGAAGGTTAACCTAACCCCTTTGAAAATTTCGAAAAATGCGCCCAGTATTCCGAGAAGGCTAACCCCTTTGAAAATTTGGAAAAATGCGCCCAGAATTCCGAGAAGGCTAACCTAACCCCTTTGAAAATTTCGAAAAATGCGCCCAGAATACCGAGAAGGCTCACCCCTTTGAAAGTTTTGAAAAATGCGCCCAGAATTCCGAGAAGGCTAACCCCTTTGAAAATTCGGAAAAATGCGCCCAGAATTCCGAGAAGGCTAACCTAACCCCTTTGAAAATTTCGAAAAATGCGCCCAGAATTCCGAGAAGGCTAACCTAACCCCTTTGAAAATTTCGAAAAATGCGCCCAGTATTCCGAGAAGGCTAACCCCTTAGAAAATTTCGAAAAATGCGCCCAGAATTCAGAGAATGCTAACCCCTTTGAAAATTTCGAAAAATGCGCCCAGAATTCCGAGAAGGCTAACCCCTTTGAAAATTTCGAAAATTGCGCCCAAAATTTCGAGAAGGCTAACCCCTTTGAAAATTACGAAAAATGCGCCCAGAATTCCGAAAGGCTAACCCCTTTGAAAATTTCGAAAAATGCGCCCAAAATGCCGAGAAGTCTAACCCCTTTGAAAATTTCGAGAAATGCGCCCAGAATTCCGAGAAGGCTAACCCCTTTGAAAATTTCGAAAAATGCGCCCAGAATTCCGAGAAGGCTAACCCCTTTGAAAATTTCGAAAAATGCGCCCAGAATTCCGAGAAGGCTAACCCCGTTGAAAATTTCGAAAAATGCGCCAAGAATTCCGAGTAGGCTAACCCATTTGAAAATTTCGAAAAATGCACCCAAAATTCCGAGGAGGCTAACCCCTTTGAAAATTTCGAAAAATGCGCCCAGAATTCCGAGGAGGCTAACCCCTTTGAAAATTTCGAAAAATGCGCCCAAAATTCCGAAGATGCTAACCCCTTTGAAAATTTCGAAAAATGCGCCCAGTATTCCGAGAAGGCTAACCTAACCCCTTTGAAAATTTCGAAAAATGCGCCCAGTATTCCGAGAAGGCTAACCCCTTTGAAAATTTCGAAAAATGCGCAGTAATTCAGAGAAGGCTAACCCCTTTGAAGATTTCGAAAAATGCGCCCAGAATTCCGAGAAGGCTAACCCCTTTGAAAATTTCGAAAAATGCGCCCAGAATTCCGAGAAGGCTAACCCCTTTGAAAATTTCGAAAAATGCGCCCAGAATTCCGAGAAGGCTAACCCCGTTGAAAATTTCGAAAAATGCGCCAAGAATTCCGAGAAGGCTAACCCATTTGAAAATTTCGAAAATTGCGCCCAGAATTCCGACAAGGCTAACCCCTTTGAAAATTTCGAAAAATGCGCCCAGAATTACGGGAAGGATAACCCCTTTGAAAATTTCGAAAAATGCGCCCAAAATTCCGGGAAGGCAAACCCCTTTGAAAATTTCGAAAAAGGCACCCAGAAATCCGGGAAGGCTAACCCCTTTGAAAATTTCGAAAAATGCACCCAGAATTCCGAGTTGGCTAACCCCTTTGAATATTTCGAAAAATGCGCCCAGAATTCCGAAAAGGCTAACCCCTTTGAAAATTTCCAAAAATGAGACCAGAATTCCGAGAAGGCTAACCCCTTTCAAAATTTGGAAAAATGCGCCCAGAATTCCGAGAAGGCTAACCTAACCCCTTTGAAAATTTCGAAAAATGCGCCCAGTATTCCGAGAAGGCTAACCTAACCCCTTTGAAAATTTCGAAAAATGCGCCCAGTATTCCGAGAAGGCTAACCTAACCCCTTTGAAAATTTCGAAAAATGCGCCCAGTATTCCGAGAAGCCTAACCCCTTTGAAAATTTGGAAAAATGCGCCCAGTATTATGAGAAGGCTAACCTAACCCCTTTGAAAATTTCGAAAAATGCGCCCAGTATTCCGAGAAGGCTAACTTAACCCCTTTGAAAATTTCGAAAAATGCGCCCAGTATTCCGAGAAGCCTAACCCCTTTGAATATTTCGAAAAATGCGCTCAGAATTCCGGGGAGGCTAACCCCTTTGAAAATTTCGAAAAATGCGCCCAAAATTCCGGGAAGGCAAACCCCTTTGAAAATTTCGAAAAATGCACCCAGAATTCCCGGAAGGCTATCCACTTTGAAAATTTCGAAAAATGCACCCAGAATTCCGAGAAGGCTAACCCCTTTGAAAATTTCGAAAAATGCGCCCAGAATTCCGAGAAGGCTAACCCCTTTGAAAATTTCGAAAAATGCGCCCAGAATTCCGAGAAGGCTAACCCCTTTGAAAATTTCGAAAAATGCGCCCAGAATTCCGAGAAGGCTAACCCCGTTGAAAATTTCGAAAAATGCGCCAAGAATTCCGAGAAGGCTAACCCATTTGAAAATTTCGAAAATTGCGCCCAGAATTCCGAGAAGGCTAACCCCTTTGAAAATTTCGAAAAATGCGCCCAGAATTACGGGAAGGATAACCCCTTTGAAAATTTCGAAAAATGCGCCCAAAATTCCGGGAAGGCAAACCCCTTTGAAAATTTCGAAAAAGGCACCCAGAAATCCGGGAAGGCTAACCCCTTTGAAAATTTCGAAAAATGCACCCAGAATTCCGAGTTGTCTAACCCCTTTGAATATTTCGAAAAATGCGCCCAGAATTCCGAGAAGGCTAACCCCTTTGAAAATTTCCAAAAATGAGACCAGAATTCCGAGAAGGCTAACCCCTTTGAAAATTTGGATAAATGTGCCCAGAATTCCGAGAAAGCTAACTTAACCCCTTTGAAAATTTCGAAAAATGCGCCCAGTATTCCGAGAAGCCTAACCCCTTTGAATATTTCGAAAAATTCGCTCAGAATTCCGGGGAGGCTAACCCCTTTGAAAATTTCGAAAAATGCGCCCAAAATTCCGGGAAGGCAAACCCCTTTGAAAATTTCGAAAAATGCACCCAGAATTCCCGGAAGGCTAACCCCTTTGAAAATTTCGAAAAATGCGCCCAGTATTCCGAGAAGGCTAACCTAACCCCTTTGAAAATTTCGAAAAATGCGCCCAGTATTCCGAGAAGGCTAACTTAACCCCTTTGAAAATTTCGAAAAATGCGCCCAGTATTCCGAGAAGCCTAACCCCTTTGAATATTTCGAAAAATTCGCTCAGAATTCCGGGGAGGCTAACCCCTTTGAAAATTTCGAAAAATGCGCCCAAAATTCCGGGAAGGCAAACCCCTTTGAAAATTTCGAAAAATGCACCCAGAATTCCCGGAAGGCTAACCACTTTGAAAATTTCGAAAAATGCACCCAGAATTCCGAGAAGGCTAACCCCTTTGAAAATTTCGAAAAATGCGCCCAGAATTCCGAGAAGGCTAACCCCTTTGAAAATTTCGAAAAATGCGCCCAGAATTCCGAGAAGGCTAACCCCATTGAAAATTTCGAAAAATGAGCCCAGAATTCCGAGAAGGCTAACCCCTTTGAAAATTTCGAAAAATGCACCCAGAATTCCGAGGAGGCTAACCCCTTTGAAAATTTCGAAAAATGCGCCCAGAATTCCGAGGAGGCTAACCCCTTTGAAAATTTCGAAAAATGCGCCCAAAATTCCGAGGAGGCTAACCCCTTTGAAAATTTCGAAAAATGCGCCCAGTATTCCGAGAAGGCTAACCTAACCCCTTTGAAAATTTCGAAAAATGCGCCCAGTATTCCGAGAAGGCTAACCCCTTTGAAAATTTCGAAAAATGAGCCCAGAATTCCGAGAAGGCTAACCCCTTTGAAAATTTCGAAAAATGCACCCAGAATTCCGAGGAGGCTAACCCCTTTGAAAATTTCGAAAAATGCGCCCAGAATTCCGAGGAGGCTAACCCCTTTGAAAATTTCGAAAAATGCGCCCAGAATTCCGAGAAGGCTAACCCCTTCGAAAATTTCGAAAAAAGCGCCCAGAATTCCGAGAAGGCTAACCCCTTTGAAAATTTCGAAAAATGCGCCCAGAATTCCGAGAAGGCTAACCCCTTTGAAAATTTCGAAAAATGCGACCAGAATTCCGAGAAGGCTAACCCCATTGAAAATTTCGAAAAATGAGCCCAGAATTCCGAGAAGGCTAACCCCTTTGAAAATTTCGAAAAATGCACCCAGAATTCCGAGAAGGCTAACCCCTTTGAATATTTCGAAAAATGCGCCCAGAATTCCGAGAAGGCTAATCCTTTGAAAATTTCCAAAATGAGACCAGAATTCCGAGAAGGCTAACCCCTTTGAAAATTTCGAAAAATGCGCCCAGAATACCGAGAAGGCTAACCCCTTTGAAAATTTCGAAAAATGCGCCCAGAATACCGAGAAGGCTCACCCCTTTGAAAGTTTTGAAAAATGCGCCCAGAATTCCGAGAAGGCTAACCCCTTTGAAAATTTGGATAAATGCGCCCAGAATTCCGAGAAGGCTAACCTAACCCCTTTGAAAATTTCGAAAAATGCGCCCAGTATTCCGAGAAGGCTAACCCCTTAGAAAATTTCGAAAAATGCGCCCAGAATTCAGAGAATGCTAACCCCTTTGAAAATTTCGAAAAATGCGCCCAGAATTCCGAGAAGGCTAACCCCTTTGAAAATTTCGAAAATTGCGCCCAAAATTTCGAGAAGGCTAACCCCTTTGAAAATTACGAAAAATGCGCCCAGAATTCCGAGAAGGCTAACCCCTTTGAAAATTTCGAAAAATGTGCCCAGAATGCCGAGAAGTCTAACCCCTTTGAAAATTTCGAGAAATGCGCCCAGAATTCCGAGAAGGCTAACCCCTTTGAAAATTTCGAAAAATACGCCCAGAATTCCGAGAAGGCTAACCCCTTTGAAAATTTCGAAAAATGCGCCCAGAATTCCGAGAAGGCTAACCCCGTTGAAAATTTCGAAAAATGCGCCAAGAATTCCGAGAAGGCTAACCCATTTGAAAATTTCGAAAATTGCGCCCAGAATTCCGAGAAGGCTAACCCCTTTGAAAATTTCGAAAAATGCGCCCAGAATTACGGGAAGGATAACCCCTTTGAAAATTTCGAAAAATGCGCCCAAAATTCCGGGAAGGCAAACCCCTTTGAAAATTTCAAAAAAGGCACCCAGAAATCCGGGAAGGCTAACCCCTTTGAAAATTTCGAAAAATGCACCCAGAATTCCGAGTTGTCTAACCCCTTTGAATATTTCGAAAAATGCGCCCAGAATTCCGAGAAGGCTAACCCCTTTGAAAATTTCCAAAAATGAGACCAGAATTCCGAGAAGGCTAACCCCTTTGAAAATTTGGATAAATGTGCCCAGAATTCCGAGAAGGCTAACCTAACCCCTTTGAAAATTTCGAAAAATGCGCCCAGTATTCCGAGAAGGCTAACCTAACCCCTTTGAAAATTTCGAAAAATGCGCCCAGTATTCCGAGAAGGCTAACCTTAACCCCTTTGAAAATCTCGAAAAATGCGCCCAGTATTCCGAGAAGCCTAACCCCTTTGAAAATTTGGAAAAATGCGCCCAGTATTATGAGAAGGCTAACCTAACCCCTTTGAAAATTTCGAAAAATGCGCCCAGTATTCCGAGAAGGCTAACTTAACCCCTTTGAAAATTTCGAAAAATGCGCCCAGTATTCCGAGAAGCCTAACCCCTTTGAATATTTCGAAAAATGCGCTCAGAATTCCGGGGAGGATAACCCCTTTGAAAATTTCGAAAAATGCGCCCAAAATTCCGGGAAGGCAAACCCCTTTGAAAATTTCGAAAAATGCACCCAGAATTCCCGGAAGGCTAACCACTTTGAAAATTTCGAAAAATGCACCCAGAATTCCGAGAAGGCTAACCCCTTTGAAAATTTTGAAAAATGCGCCCAGAATTCCGAGAAGGCTAACCCCTTTGAAAATTTCGAAAAATGCGCCCAGAATTCCGAGAAGGCTAACCCCATTGAAAATTTCGAAAAATGAGCCCAGAATTCCGAGAAGGCTAACCCCTTTGAAAATTTCGAAAAAAGCACCCAGAATTCCGAGGAGGCTAACCCCTTTGAAAATTTCGAAAAATGCGCCCAGAATTCCGAGGAGGCTAACCCCTTTGAAAATTTCGAAAAATGCGCCCAAAATTCCGAGGAGGCTAACCCCTTTGAAAATTTCGAAAAATGCGCCCAGTATTCCGAGAAGGCTAACCTAACCCCTTTGAAAATTTCGAAAAATGCGCCCAGTATTCCGAGAAGGCTAACCCCTTTGAAAATTTCGAAAAATGAGCCCAGAATTCCGAGAAGGCTAACCCCTTTGAAAATTTCGAAAAATGCACCCAGAATTCCGAGGAGGCTAACCCCTTTGAAAATTTCGAAAAATGCGCCCAGAATTCCGAGGAGGCTAACCCCTTTGAAAATTTCGAAAAATGCGCCCAGAATTCCGAGAAGGCTAACCCCTTCGAAAATTTCGAAAAAAGCGCCCAGAATTCCGAGAAGGCTAACCCCTTTGAAAATTTCGAAAAATGCGCCCAGAATTCCGAGAAGGCTAACCCCGTTGAAAATTTCGAAAAATTCGCCAAGAATTCCGAGAAGGCTAACCCCTTTCAAAATTTCGAAAATTGCGCCCAGAATTCCGAGAAGGCTAACCACTTTGAAAATTTCGAAAAAGGCACCCAGAAATCCGGGAAGGCTAACCCCTTTGAAAATTTCGAAAAATGCACCCAGAATTCCGAGAAGGCTTTTCCTTTGAATATCTCGAAAAATTCGCCCAGAATTCCGAGAAGGCTAACCCCTTTGAAAATTTCCAAAAATGAGACCAGAATTCCGAGAAGGCTAACCCCTTTGAAAATTTCGAAAAATGCGCCCAGAATACCGAGAAGGCTCACCCCTTTGAAAGTTTTGAAAAATGCGCCCTGAATTCCGGAAAGGCTAACCCCTTTGAAAATTTGGAAAAATGCGCCCAGAATTCCGAGAAGGCTAACCTAACAGCTTTGAAAATTTCGAAAAATGCGCCCAGTATTCCGAGAAGGCTAACCTAACCCCTTTGAAAATTTCGAAAAATGCGCCCAGTATTCCGAGAAGGCTAACCCCTTTGAAAATTTCGAAAAATGCGCCGTAATTCCGAGAAGGCTAACCACTTTGAAAATTTCGAAAAATGCGCCCAGAATTCCGAGAAGGCTAACCCCTTTGAAAATTTCGAAAAATGCGCCCAGAATTCCGAGAAGGCTAACCCCTTTGAAAATTTCGAAAAATGCGCCCAGAATTCCGAGAAGGCTAACCCCTTTGAAAATTTCGAAAAATGCGCCCAGAATTCCGAGAATACTAACCCCTTTGAAAATTTCGAAAATTGCGCCCAAAATTTCGAGAAGGCTAACCCCTTTGAAAATTTCGAAAAAGGCACCCAGAAATCCGGGAATGCTAACCCCTTTGAAAATTTCGAAAAATGCACCCAGAATTCCGAGAAGGCTAACCCCTTTGAATATTTCGAAAATTGCGCCCAGAATTCCGAGAAGGCTAACCCCTTTGAAAATTTCCAAAAATGAGACCAGAATTCCGAGAAGGCTAACCCCTTTGAAAATTTCGAAAAATGCGCCCAGAATACCGAGAAGGCTCACCCCTTTGAAAGTTTTGAAAAATGCGCCCAGAATTCCGGAAAGGCTAACCCCTTTAAAAATTTGGAAAAATGCGCCCAGAATTCCGAGAAGGCTAACCCCTTTGAAAATTTCGAAAAATGCGCCCAGTATTCCGAGAAGGTTAACCTAACCCCTTTGAAAATTTCGAAAAATGCGCCCAGTATTCCGAGAAGGCTAACCCCTTTGAAAATTTCGAAAAATGCGCCGTAATTCCGAGAAGGCTAACCACTTTGAAAATTTCGAAAAATGCGCCCAGAATTCCGAGAAGGCTAACCCCTTTGAAAATTTCGAAAAATGCGCCCAGAATTCCGAGAAGGCTAACCCCTTTGAAAATTTCGAAAAATGCGCCCAGAATTCCGAGAAGGTTAACCCCTTTGAAAATTTCGAAAAATGCGCCCAGAATTCCGAGAATGCTAACCCCTTTGAAAATTTCGAAAAATGCGCCCAGAATTCCGAGAAGGCTAACCCCTTTGAAAATTTCGAAAATTGCGCCCAAAATTTCGAGAAGGCTAACCCCTTTGAAAATTTCGAAAAATGCACCCAGAATTCCGAGAAGGCTAACCCCTTTGAATATTTCGAAAAATGCGCCCAGAATTCTGAGAAGGCTAATCCTTTGAAAATTTCCAAAATGAGACCAGAATTCCGAGAAGGCTAACCCCTTTGAAAATTTCGAAAAATGCGCCCAGAATACCGAGAAGGCTAACCCCTTTGAAAATTTCGAAAAATGCGCCCAGAATACCGAGGAGGCTCACCCCTTTGAAAGTTTTGAAAAATGCGCCCAGAATTCCGAGAAGGCTAACCCCTTTGAAAATTTGGAAAAATGCGCCCAGAATTCCGAGAAGGCTAACCTAACCCCTTTGAAAATTTCGAAAAATGCGCCCAGAATTCCGAGAAGGCTAACCTAACCCCTTTGAAAATTTCGAAAAATGCGCCCAGTATTCCGAGAAGGCTAACCCCTTAGAAAATTTCGAAAAATGCGCCCAGAATTCAGAGAATGCTAACCCCTTTGAAAATTTGGAAAAATGCGCCCAGAATTCCGAGAAGGCTAACCCCTTTGAAAATTTCGAAAATTGCGCCCAAAATTTCGAGAAGGCTAACCCCTTTGAAAATTACGAAAAATGCGCCCAGAATTCCGAGAAGGCTAACCCCTTTGAAAATTTCGAAAAATGCGCCCAAAATGCCGAGAAGTCTAACCCCTTTGAAAATTTCGAGAAATGCGCCCAGAATTCCGAGAAGGCTAACCCCTTTGAAAATTTCGAAAAATGCGCCCAGAATTCCGAGAAGGCTAAACCCTTTGAAAATTTCGAAAAATGCGCCCAGAATTCCGAGAAGGCTAACCCCGTTGAAAATTTCGAAAAATGCGCCAAGAATTCCGAGAAGGCTAACCCATTTGAAAATTTCGAAAAATGCACCCAAAATTCCGAGGAGGCTAACCCCTTTGAAAATTTCGAAAAATGCGCCCAGAATTCCGAGGAGGCTAACCCCTTTGAAAATTTCGAAAAATGCGCCCATAATTCCGAGGATGCTAACCCCTTTGAAAATTTCGAAAAATGCGCCCAGTATTCCGAGAAGGCTAACCTAACCCCTTTGAAAATTTCGAAAAATGCGCCCAGTATTCCGAGAAGGCTAACCCCTTTGAAAATTTCGAAAAATGCGCAGTAATTCAGAGAAGGCTAACCCCTTTGAAAATTTCGAAAAATGCGCCCAGAATTCCGAGAAGGCTAACCCCTTTGAAAATTTCGAAAAAAGCTCCCAGAATTCCGTGAAGGCTAACCCCTTTGAAAATTTCGAAAAATGCGCCCAGAATTCCGAGAAGCCTAACCCCGTTGAAAATTTCGAAAAATTCGCCAAGAATTCCGAGAAGGCTAACCCCTTTGAAAATTTCGAAAATTGCGCCCAGAATTCCGAGAAGGCTAACCCCTTTGAAAATTTCGAAAAATGCGCCCAGAATTACGGAAGGGATAACCCCTTTGAAAATTTCGCAAAATGCGCCCAAAATTCCGGGAAGGCAAATCCCTTTGAAAATTTCGAAAAAGGCACCCAGAAATCCGGGAAGGCTAACCCCTTTGAAAATTTCGAAAAATGCACCCAGAATTCCGAGAAGGCTAACCCCTTTGATTATTTCGAAAAATGCACCCAGAATACCGAGAAGGCTAACCCCTTTGAAAATTTCCAAAAATGAGACCAGAATTCCGAGAAGGCTAACCCCCTTTGAAAATTTCGAAAAATGCGCCCAGAATACCGAGAAGGCTCACCCCTTTGAAAGTTTTGAAAAATGCGCCCAGAATTCCGGAAAGGCTAACCCCTTTGAAAATTTGGAAAAATGCGCCCAGAATTCCGAGAAGGCTAACCTAACACCTTTGAAAATTTCGAAAAATGCGCCCAGTATTCCGAGAAGACTAACCTAACCCCTTTGAAAATTTCGAAAAATGCGCCCAGTATTCCGAGAAGGCTAACCCCTTTGAAAATTTCGAAAAATGCGCCGTAATTCCGAGAAAGCTAACCACTTTGAAAATTTCGAAAAATGCGCCCAGAATTCCGAGAAGGCTAACCCCTTTGAAAATTTCGAAAAATGCGCCCAGAATTCCGAGAAGGCTAACCCCTTTGAAAATTTCGAAAAATGCGCCCAGAATTCCGAGAAGGCTAACCCCTTTGAAAATTTCGAAAAATGCGCCCAGAATTCCGAGAATACTAACCCCTTTGAATTTTTCGAAAATTGCGCCCAAAATTTCGAGAAGGCTAACCCCTTTGAAAATTTCGAAAAAGGCACCCAGAAATCCGGGAATGCTAACCCCTTTGAAAATTTCGAAAAATGCACCCAGAATTCCGAGAAGGCTAACCCCTTTGAATATTTCGAAAATTGCGCCCAGAATTCCGAGAAGGCTAACCCCTTTGAAAATTTCCAAAAATGAGACCAGAATTCCGAGAAGGCTAACCCCTTTGAAAATTTCGAAAAATGCGCCCAGAATACCGAGAAGGCTCACCCCTTTGAAAGTTTTGAAAATGCGCCCAGAATTCCGGAAAGGCTAACCCCTTTAAAAATTTGGAAAAATGCGCCCAGAATTCCGAGAAGGCCAACCCCTTTGAAAATTTCGAAAAATGCGCCCAGTATTCCGAGAAGGTTAACCTAACCCCTTTGAAAATTTCGAAAAATGCGCCCAGTATTCCGAGAAGGCTAACCCCTTTGAAAATTTCGAAAAATGCGCCGTAATTCCGAGAAGGCTAACCACTTTGAAAATTTCGAAAAATGCGCCCAGAATTCCGAGAAGGCTAACCCCTTTGAAAATTTCGAAAAATGCGCCCAGAATTCCGAGAAGGCTAACCCCTTTGAAAATTTCGAAAAATGCGCCCAGAATTCCGAGAATGCTAACCCCTTTGAAAATTTCGAAAAATGCGCCCAGAATTCCGAGAAGGCTAACCCCTTTGAAAATTTCGAAAATTGCGCCCAAAATTTCGAGAAGGCTAACCCCTTTGAAAATTTCGAAAAATGCACCCAGAATTCCGAGAAGGCTAACCCCTTTGAATATTTCGAAAAATGCGCCCAGAATTCCGAGAAGGCTAATCCTTTGAAAATTTCCAAAATGAGACCAGAATTCCGAGAAGGCTAACCCCTTTGAAAATTTCGAAAAATGCGCCCAGAATACCGAGAAGGCTAACCCCTTTGAAAATTTCGAAAAATGCGCCCAGAATACCGAGAAGGCTCACCCCTTTGAAAGTTTTGAAAAATGCGCCCAGAATTCCGAGAAGGCTAACCCCTTTGAAAATTTGGAAAAATGCGCCCAGAATTCCGAGAAGGCTAACATAACCCCTTTGATAATTTCGAAAAATGCGCCCAGAATTCCGAGAAGGCTAACCTAACCCCTTTGAAAATTTCGAAAAATGCGCCCAGAATTACGGGAAGGATAATCCCTTTGAAAATTTCGAAAAATGCGCCCAAAATTCAGGGAAGGCAAACCCCTTTGAAAATTTCGAAAAAGGCACCCAGAAATCCGGGAAGGCTAACCCCTTTGAAAATTTCGAAAAATGAGCCCAGAATTCCGAGAAGGCTAACCCCTTTGAAAATTTCGAAAAATGCACCCAGAATTCCGAGGAGGCTAACCCCTTTGAAAATTTCAAAAAATGCGACCAGAATTCCGAGGCTAACCCCTTTGAAAATTTCGAAAAATGCGCCCAGAATTCCGAGAAGGCTAACCCCTTTGAAAATTTCGAAAAAAGCGCCCAGAATTCCGAGAAGGCTAACCCCTTTGAAAATTTCGAAAAATGCGCCCAGAATTCCGAGAAGGCTAACCCCGTTGAAAATTTCGAAAAATTGCGCCCAGAATTCCGAGAAGGCTAACCACTTTGAAAATTTCGAAAAATGCACCCAGAATTACGGGAAGGATAACCCCTTTGAAAAATTCGAAAAATGCGCCCAAAATTCCGGGAAGGCAAATCCCTTTGAAAATTTCGAAAAAGGCACCCAGAAATCCGGGAAGGCTAACCCCTTTGAAAATTTCGAAAAATGCACCCAGAATTCCGAGAAGGCTTACCCCTTTGAATATCTCGAAAAATTCGCCCAGAATTCCGAGAAGGCTAACCCCTTTGAAAATTTCCAAAAATGAGACCAGAATTCCGAGAAGGCTAACCCCTTTGAAAATTTCGAAAAATGCGCCGTAATTCCGAGAAGGCTAACCACTTTGAAAATTTCGAAAAATGCGCCCAGAATTCCGAGAAGGCTAACCCCTTTGAAAATTTCGAAAAATGCGCCCAGAATTCCGAGAAGGCTAACCCCTTTGAAAATTTCGAAAAATGCGCCCAGAATTCCGAGAAGGCTAACCCCTTTGAAAATTTCGAAAAATGCGCCCAGAATTCCGAGAATGCTAACCCCTTTGAAAATTTCGAAAAATGCTCCCAGAATTCCGAGAATGCTAACCCCTTTGAAAATTTCGAAAATTGCGCCCAAAATTTCGAGAAGGCTAACCCCTTTGAAAATTTCGAAAAATGCGCCCAGAATTCCGAGAAGGCTAACCCCTTGGAAAATTTCGAAAAATGCGCCCAGAATTCCGAGAAGGCTAACCCCTTTGAAAATTTCGAAAAATGCGCCCAAAATTCCGAGGATGCTAAACCCTTTGAAAATTTCGAAAAATGCGCCCAGTATTCCGAGAAGGCTAACCTAACCCCTTTGAAAATTTCGAAAAATGCGCCCAGTATTCCGAGAAGGCTAACCCCTTTGAAAATTTCGAAAAATGCGCAGTAATTCACAGAAGGCTAACCCCTTTGAAAATTTCGAAAAATGCGCCCAGAATTCCGAGAAGGCTAACCCCTTTGAAAATTTCGAAAAAAGCGCCCAGAATTCCGAGAAGGCTAACCCCTTTGAAAATTTCGAAAAATGCGCCCAGAATTCCGAGAAGGCTAACCCCGTTGAAAATTTCGAAAAATTCGCCAAGAATTCCGAGAAGGCTAACCCCTTTGAAAATTTCGAAAATTGCGCCCAGAATTCCGAGAAGGCTAACCCCTTTGAAAATTTCGAAAAATGCGCCCAGAATTACGGGAGGGATAACCCCTTTGAAAATTTCGCAAAATGCGCCCAAAATTCCGGGAAGGCAAATCCCTTTGAAAATTTCGAAAAAGGCACCCAGAAATCCGGTAAGGCTAACCCCTTTGAAAATTTCGAAAAATGCACCCAGAATTCCGAGAAGGCTAACCCCTTTGAATATTTCGAAAAATGCGCCCAGAATTCCGAGAAGGCTAACCCCTTTGAAAATTTCCAAAAATGAGACCAGAATTACGAGAAGGCTATACCCTTTGAAAATTTCGAAAAATGCGCCCAGAATACCGAGAAGGCTCACCCCTTTGAAAGTTTTGAAAAATGCGCCCAGAATTCCGGAAAGGCTAACCCCTTTGAAAATTTGGAAAAATGCGCCCAGAATTCCGAGAAGGCTAACCTAACACCTTTGAAAATTTCGAAAAATGCGCCCAGTATTCCGAGAAGACTAACCTAACCCCTTTGAAAATTTCGAAAAATGCGCCCAGTATTCCGAGAAGGCTAACCCCTTTGAAAATTTCGAAAAATGCGCCGTAATTCCGAGAAGGCTAACCACTTTGAAAATTTTGAAAAATGCGCCCAGAATTCCGAGAAGGCTAACCCCTTTGAAAATTTCGAAAAATGCGCCCAGAATTCCGAGAAGGCTAACCCCTTTGAAAATTTCGAAAAATGCGCCCAGTATTCCGAGAAGGCTAACCCCTTTGAAAATTTCGAAAAAGGCACCCAGAAATCCGGGAATGCTAACCCCTTTGAAAATTTCGAAAAATGCACCCAGAATTCCGAGAAGGCTAACCCCTTTGAATATTTCGAAAATTGCTCCCAGAATTCCGAGAAGGCTAACCCCTTTGAAAATTTCCAAAAATGAGACCAGAATTCCGAGAAGGCTAACCCCTTTGAAAATTTCGAAAAATGCGCCCAGAATACCGAGAAGGCTCACCCCTTTGAAAGTTTTGAAAAATGCGCCCAGAATTCCGGAAAGGCTAACCCCTTTAAAAATTTGGAAAAATGCGCCCAGAATTCCGAGAAGGCTAACCCCTTTGAAAATTTCGAAAAATGCGCCCAGTATTCCGAGAAGGTTAACCTAACCCCTTTGAAAATTTCGAAAAATGCGCCCAGTATTCCGACAAGGCTAACCCCTTTGAAAATTTCGAAAAATGCGCCGTAATTCCGAGAAGGCTAACCACTTTGAAAATTTCGAAAAATGCGCCCAGAATTCCGAGAAGGCTAACCCCTTTGAAGATTTCGAAAAATGCGCCCAGAATTCCGAGAAGGCTAACCCCTTTGAAAATTTCGAAAAATGCGCCCAGAATTCCGAGAATGCTAACCCCTTTGAAAATTTCGAAAAATGCGCCCAGAATTCCGAGAAGGCTAACCCCTTTGAAAATTTCGAAAATTGCGCCCAAAATTTCGAGAAGGCTAACCCCTTTGAAAATTTCGAAAAATGCACCCAGAATTCCGAGAAGGCTAACCCCTTTGAATATTTCGAAAAATGCGCCCAGAATTCCGAGAAGGCTAATCCTTTGAAAATTTCCAAAATGAGACCAGAATTCCGAGAAGGCTAACCCCTTTGAAAATTTCGACAAATGCGCCCAGAATACCGAGAAGGCTAACCCCTTTGAAAATTTCGAAAAATGCGCCCAGAATACCGAGAAGGCTCACCCCTTTGAAAGTTTTGAAAAATGCGCCCAGAATTCCGAGAAGGCTAACCCCTTTGAAAATTTGGAAAAATGCGCCCAGAATTCCGAGAAGGCTAACCTAACCCCTTTGAAAATTTCGAAAAATGCGCCCAGAATTCCGAGAAGGCTAACCTAACCCCTTTGAAAATTTCGAAAAATGCGCCCAGAATTCCGAGAAGGCTAACCCCTTTGAAAATTTCGAAAAATGCGCCCAGAATTACGGGAGGGATAACCCCTTTGAAAATTTCGCAAAATGCGCCCAAAATTCCGGGAAGGCAAATCCCTTTGAAAATTTCGAAAAAGGCACCCAGAAATCCGGGAAGGCTAACCCCTTTGAAAATTTCGAAAAATGCACCCAGAATTCCGAGAAGGCTAACCCCTTTGAATATTTCGAAAAATGCGTCCAGAATTCCGAGAAGGCTAACCCCTTTGAAAATTTCCAAAAATGAGACCAGAATTCCGAGAAGGCTAACCCCTTTGAAAATTTCGAAAAATGCGCCCAGAATACCGAGAAGGCTCACCCCTTTGAAAGTTTTGAAAAATGCGCCCAGAATTCCGGAAAGGCTAACCCCTTTGAAAATTTGGAAAAATGCGCCCAGAATTCCGAGAAGGCTAACCTAACACCTTTGAAAATTTCGAAAAATGCGCCCAGTATTCCGAGAAGACTAACCTAACCCCTTTGAAAATTTCGAAAAATGCGCCCAGTATTCCGAGAAGGCTAACCCCTTTGAAAATTTCGAAAAATGCGCCGTAATTCCGAGAAGGCTAACCACTTTGAAAATTTTGAAAAATGCGCCCAGAATTCCGAGAAGGCTAACCCCTTTGAAAATTTCGAAAAATGCGCCCAGAATTCCGAGAAGGCTAACCCCTTTGAAAATTTCGAAAAATGCGCCCAGAATTCCGAGAAGGCTAACCCCTTTGAAAATTTCGAAAAAGGCACCCAGAAATCCGGGAATGCTAACCCCTTTGAAAATTTCGAAAAATGCACCCAGAATTCCGAGAAGGCTAACCCCTTTGAATATTTCGAAAATTGCGCCCAGAATTCCGAGAAGGCTAACCCCTTTGAAAATTTCCAAAAATGAGACCAGAATTCCGAGAAGGCTCACCCCTTTGAAAGTTTTGAAAAATGCGCCCAGAATTCCGGAAAGGCTAACCCCTTTAAAAATTTGGAAAAATGCGCCCAGAATTCCGAGAAGGCTAACCCCTTTGAAAATTTCGAAAAATGCGCCCAGTATTCCGAGAAGGTTAACCTAACCCCTTTGAAAATTTCGAAAAATGCGCCCAGTATTCCGAGAAGGCTAACCCCTTTGAAAATTTCGAAAAATGCGCCGTAATTCCGAGAAGGCTAACCACTTTGAAAATTTCGAAAAATGCGCCCAGAATTCCGAGAAGGCTAACCCCTTTGAAAATTTCGAAAAATGCGCCCAGAATTCCGAGAAGGCTAACCCCTTTGAAAATTTCGAAAAATGCGCCCAGAATTCCGAGAAGGCTAACCCCTTTGAAAATTTCGAAAAATGCGCCCAGAATTCCGAGAATGCTAACCCCTTTGAAAATTTCGAAAAATGCGCCCAGAATTCCGAGAATGCTAACCCCTTTGAAAATTTCGAAAATTGCGCCCAAAATTTCGAGAAGGCTAACCCCTTTGAAAATTTCGAAAAATGCACCCAGAATTCCGAGAAGGCTAACCCCTTTGAATATTTCGAAAAATGCGCCCAGAATTCCGAGAAGGCTAATCCTTTGAAAATTTCCAAAATGAGACCAGAATTCCGAGAAGGCTAACCCCTTTGAAAATTTCGACAAATGCGCCCAGAATACCGAGAAGGCTAACCCCTTTGAAAATTTCGAAAAATGCGCCCAGAATACCGAGAAGGCTCACCCCTTTGAAAGTTTTGAAAAATGCGCCCAGAATCCCGAGAAGGCTAACCCCTTTGAAAATTTGGAAAAATGCGCCCAGAATTCCGAGAAGGCTAACCTAACCCCTTTGAAAATTTCGAAAAATGCGCCCAGAATTCCGAGAAGGCTAACCCCTTTGAAAATTTCGAAAAATGCGCCCAGAATTCCGAGAAGGCTAACCCCTTTGAAAATTTCGAAAATTGCGCCCAAAATTTCGAGAAGGCTAACCCCTTTGAAAATTTCGAAAAATGCGCCCAGAATTCCGAGGAGGCTAACCCCTTTGAAAATTTCGAAAAATGCGCCCAAAATTCCGAGGATGCTAACCCCTTTGAAAATTTCGAAAAATGCGCCCAGTATTCCGAGAAGGCTAACCTAACCCCTTTGAAAATTTCGAAAAATGCGCCCAGTATTCCGAGAAGGCTAACCCCTTTGAAAATTTCGAAAAATGCGCAGTAATTCAGAGAAGGCTAACCCCTTTGAAAATTTCGAAAAAAGCGCCCAGAATTCCGAGAAGGCTAACCCCTTTGAAAATTTCGAAAAATGCGCCCAGAATTCCGAGAAGGCTAACCCCGTTGAAAATTTCGAAAAATTCGCCAAGAATTCCGAGAAGGCTAACCCCTTTGAAAATTTCGAAAATTGCGCCCAGAATTCCGAGAAGGCTAACCCCTTTGAAAATTTCGAAAAATGCGCCCAGAATTACGGGAGGGATAACCCCTTTGAAAATTTCGCAAAATGCGCCCATAATTCCGGGAAGGCAAATCCCTTTGAAAATTTCGAAAAAGGCACCCAGAAATCCGGGAAGGCTAACCCCTTTGAAAATTTCGAAAAATGCACCCAGAATTCCGAGAAGGCTAACCCCTTTGAATATTTCGAAAAATGCACCCAGAATTCCGAGAAGGCTAACCCCTTTGAAAATTTCCAAAAATGAGACCAGAATTCCGAGAAGGCTAACCCCTTTGAAAATTTCGAAAAATGCGCCCAGAATACCGAGAAGGCTCACCCCTTTGAAAGTTTTGAAAAATGCGCCCAGAATTCCGGAAAGGCTAACCCCTTTGAAAATTTGGAAAAATGCGCCCAGAATTCCGAGAAGGCTAACCTAACACCTTTGAAAATTTCGAAAAATGCGCCCAGTATTCCGAGAAGACTAACCTAACCCCTTTGAAAATTTCAAAAAATGCGCCCAGTATTCCGAGAAGGCTAACCCCTTTGAAAATTTCGAAAAATGCGCCGTAATTCCGAGAAGGCTAACCACTTTGAAAATTTCGAAAAATGCGCCCAGAATTCCGAGAAGGCTAACCCCTTTGAAAATTTCGAAAAATGCGCCCAGAATTCCGAGAAGGCTAACCCCTTTGAAAATTTCGAAAAATGGGCCCAGAATTCCGAGAAGGCTAACCCCTTTGAAAATTTCGAAAAATGCGCCCAGAATTCCGAGAATACTAACCCCTTTGAAAATTTCGAAAATTGCGCCCAAAATTTCGAGAAGGCTAACCCCTTTGAAAATTTCGAAAAAGGCACCCAGAAATCCGGGAATGCTAACCCCTTTGAAAATTTCGAAAAATGCACCCAGAATTCCGAGAAGGCTAACCCCTTTGAATATTTCGAAAATTGCGCCCAGAATTCCGAGAAGGCTAACCCCTTTGAAAATTTCCAAAAATGAGACCAGAATTCCGAGAAGGCTAACCCCTTTGAAAATTTCGAAAAATGCGCCCAGAATACCGAGAAGGCTCACCCCTTTAAAAATTTGGAAAAATGCGCCCAGAATTCCGAGAAGGCTAACCCCTTTGAAAATTTCGAAAAATGCGCCCAGTATTCCGAGAAGGTTAACCTAACCCCTTTGAAAATTTCGAAAAATGCGCCCAGTATTCCGAGAAGGCTAACCCCTTTGAAAATTTCGAAAAATGCGCCGTAATTCCGAGAAGGCTAACCACTTTGAAAATTTCGAAAAATGCGCCCAGAATTCCGAGAAGGCTAACCCCTTTGAAAATTTCGAAAAATGCGAACAGAATTCCGAGAAGGCTAACCCCTTTGAAAATTTCGAAAAATGCGCCCAGAATTCCGAGAAGGCTAACCCCTTTGAAAATTTCGAAAAATGCGCCCAGAATTCCGAGAATGCTAACCCCTTTGAAAATTTCGAAAAATGCGCCCAGAATTCCGAGAAGGCTAACCCCTTTGAAAATTTCGAAAATTGCGCCCAAAATTTCGAGAAGGCTAACCCCTTTGAAAATTTCGAAAAATGCACCCAGAATTCCGAGAAGGCTAACCCCTTTGAATATTTCGAAAAATGCGCCCAGAATTCCGAGAAGGCTAATCCTTTGAAAATTTCCAAAATGAGACCAGAATTCCGAGAAGGCTAACCCCTTTGAAAATTTCGAAAAATGCGCCCAGAATACCGAGAAGGCTAACCCCTTTGAAAATTTCGAAAAATGCGCCCAGAATACCGAGAAGGCTCACCCCTTTGAAAGTTTTGAAAAATGCGCCCAGAATTCCGAGAAGGCTAACCCCTTTGAAAATTTGGAAAAATGCGCCCAGAATTCCGAGAAGGCTAACCTAACCCCTTTGAAAATTTCGAAAAATGCGCCCAGAATTCCGAGAAGGCTAACCTAACCCCTTTGAAAATTTCGAAAAATGCGCCCAGAATTCCGAGAAGGCTAACCCCCTTGAAAATTTCGAAAAATGCGCCCAGAATTACGGGAGGGAAAACCCCTTTGAAAATTTCGCAAAATGCGCCCAAAATTCCGGGAAGGCAAATCCCTTTGAAAATTTCGAAAAAGGCACCCAGAAATCCGGGAAGGCTAACCCCTTTGAAAATTTCGAAAAATGCACCCAGAATTCCGAGAAGGCTAACCCCTTTGAATATTTCGAAAAATGCGCCCAGAATTCCGAGAAGGCTAACCCCTTTGAAAATTTCCAAAAATGAGACCAGAATTCCGAGAAGGCTAACCCCTTTGAAAATTTCGAAAAATGCGCCCAGAATACCGAGAAGGCTCACCCCTTTGAAAGTTTTGAAAAATGCGCCCAGAATTCCGGAAAGGCTAACCCCTTTGAAAATTTGGAAAAATGCGCCCAGAATTCCGAGAAGGCTAACCTAACACCTTTGAAAATTTCGAAAAATGCGCCCAGTATTCCGAGAAGACTAACCTAACCCCTTTGAAAATTTCGAAAAATGCGCCCAGTATTCCGAGAAGGCTAACCCCTTTGAAAATTTCGAAAAATGCGCCGTAATTCCGAGAAGGCTAACCACTTTGAAAATTTTGAAAAATGCGCCCAGAATTCCGAGAAGGCTAACCCCTTTGAAAATTTCGAAAAATGCGCCCAGAATTCCGAGAAGGCTAACCCCTTTGAAAATTTCGAAAAATGCGCCCAGAATTCCGAGAAGGCTAACCCCTTTGAAAATTTCGAAAAAGGCACCCAGAAATCCGGGAATGCTAACCCCTTTGAAAATTTCGAAAAATGCACCCAGAATTCCGAGAAGGCTAACCCCTTTGAATATTTCGAAAATTGCGCCCAGAATTCCGAGAAGGCTAACCCCTTTGAAAATTTCCAAAAATGAGACCAGAATTCCGAGAAGGCTAACCCCTTTGAAAATTTCGAAAAATGCGCCCAGAATACCGAGAAGGCTCACCCCTTTGAAAGTTTTGAAAAATGCGCCCAGAATTCCGGAAAGGCTAACCCCTTTAAAAATTTGGAAAAATGCGCCCAGAATTCCGAGAAGGCTAACCCCTTTGAAAATTTCGAAAAATGCGCCCAGTATTCCGAGAAGGTTAACCTAACCCCTTTGAAAATTTCGAAAAATGCGCCCAGTATTCCGAGAAGGCTAACCCCTTTGAAAATTTCGAAAAATGCGCCGTAATTCCGAGAAGGCTAACCACTTTGAAAATTTCGAAAAATGCGCCCAGAATTCCGAGAAGGCTAACCCCTTTGAAAATTTCGAAAAATGCGCCCAGAATTCCGAGAAGGCTAACCCCTTTGAAAATTTCGAAAAATGCGCCCAGAATTCCGAGAAGGCTAACCCCTTTGAAAATTTCGAAAAATGCGCCCAGAATTCCGAGAATGCTAACCCCTTTGAAAATTTCGAAAAATGCGCCCAGAATTCCGAGAAGGCTAACCCCTTTGAAAATTTCGAAAATTGCGCCCAAAATTTCGAGAAGGCTAACCCCTTTGAAAATTTCGAAAAATGCACCCAGAATTCCGAGAAGGCTAACCCCTTTGAATATTTCGAAAAATGCGCCCAGAATTCCGAGAAGGCTAATCCTTTGAAAATTTCCAAAATGAGACCAGAATTCCGAGAAGGCTAACCCCTTTGAAAATTTCGACAAATGCGCCCAGAATACCGAGAAGGCTAACCCCTTTGAAAATTTCGAAAAATGCGCCCAGAATACCGAGAAGGCTCACCCCTTTGAAAGTTTTGAAAAATGCGCCCAGAATTCCGAGAAGGCTAACCCCTTTAAAATTTGGAAAAATGCGCCCAGAATTCCGAGAAGGCTAACCTAACCCCTTTGAAAATTTCGAAAAATGCGCCCAGAATTCCGAGAAGGCTAACCTAACCCCTTTGAAAATTTCGAAAAATGCGCCCAGTATTCCGAGAAGGCTAACCCCTTAGAAAATTTCGAAAAATGCGCCCAGAATTCAGAGAATGCTAACCCCTTTGAAAATTTCGAAAAATGCGCCCAGAATTCCGAGAAGGCTAACCCCTTTGAAAATTTCGAAAATTGCGCCCAAAATTTCGAGAAGGCTAACCCCTTTGAAAATTACGAAAAATGCGCCCAGAATTCCGAGAAGGCTAACCCCTTTGAAAATTTCGAAAAATGCGCCCAAAATGCCGAGAAGTCTAACCCCTTTGAAAATTTCGAGAAATGCGCCCAGAATTCCGAGAAGGCTAACCCCTTTGAAAATTTCGAAAAATGCGCCCAGAATTCCGAGAAGGCTAACCCCTTTGAAAATTTCGAAAAATGCGCCCAGAATTCCGAGAAGGCTAACCCCGTTGAAAATTTCGAAAAATGCGCCAAGAATTCCGAGAAGGCTAACCCATTTGAAAATTTCGAAAAATGCACCCAAAATTCCGAGGAGGCTAACCCCTTTGAAAATTTCGAAAAATGCGCCCAGAATTCCGAGGAGGCTAACCCCTTTGAAAATTTCGAAAAATGCGCCCAAAATTCCGAGGATGCTAACCCCTTTGAAAATTTCGAAAAATGCGCCCAGTATTCCGAGAAGGCTAACCTAACCCCTTTGAAAATTTCGAAAAATGCGCCCAGTATTCCGAGAAGGCTAACCCCTTTGAAAATTTCGAAAAATGCGCAGTAATTCAGAGAAGGCTAACCCCTTTGAAAATTTCGAAAAATGCGCCCAGAATTCCGAGAAGGCTAACCCCTTTGAAAATTTCGAAAAAAGCGCCCAGAATTCCGAGAAGGCTAACCCCTTTGAAAATTTCGAAAAATGCGCCCAGAATTCCGAGAAGGCTAACCCCGTTGAAAATTTCGAAAAATTCGCCAAGAATTCCGAGAAGGCTAACCCCTTTGAAAATTTCGAAAATTGCGCCCAGAATTCCGAGAAGGCTAACCCCTTTGAAAATTTCGAAAAATGCGCCCAGAATTACGGGAGGGATAACCCCTTTGAAAATTTCGCAAAATGCGCCCAAAATTCCGGGAAGGCAAATCCCTTTGAAAATTTCGAAAAAGGCACCCAGAAATCCGGGAAGGCTAACCCTTTTGAAAATTTCGAAAAATGCACCCAGAATTCCGAGAAGGCTAACCCCTTTGAATATTTCGAAAAATGCACCCAGAATTCCGAGAAGGCTAACCCCTTTGAAAATTTCCAAAAATGAGACCAGAATTCCGAGAAGGCTAACCCCTTTGAAAATTTCGAAAAATGCGCCCAGAATACCGAGAAGGCTCACCCCTTTGAAAGTTTTGAAAAATGCGCCCAGAATTCCGAGAAGGCTAATCTAACCCCTTTGAAAATTTTGAAAAATGCGCCGTAATTCCGAGAAGGCTAACCACTTTGAAAATTTCGAAAAATGCGCCCAGAATTCCGAGAAGGCTAACCCCTTTGAAAATTTCGAAAAATGCGCCCAGAATTCCGAGAAGGCTAACCCCTTTGAAAATTTCGAAAAATGCGCCCAGAATTCAGAGAATGCTAACCCCTTTGAAAATTTCGAAAAATGCGCCCAGAATTCCGAGAATTCCGAGAATTTCGAAAATTGCGCCCAAAATTTCGAGAAGGCTAACCCCTTTGAAAATTACGAAAAATGCGCCCAGAATTCCGAGAAGGCTAACCCCTTTGAAAATTTCGAAAAATGCGCCCAGAATGCCGAGAAGTCTAACCCCTTTGAAAATTTCGAGAAATGCGCCCAGAATTCCGAGAAGGCTAACCCCTTTGAAAATTTCGAAAAATGCGCCCAGAATTCCGAGAAGGCTAACCCCGTTGAAAATTTCGAAAAATGCGCCAAGAATTCCGAGAAGGCTAACCCATTTGAAAATTTCGAAAATTGCGCCCAGAATTCCGAGAAGGCTAACCCCTTTGAAAATTTCAAAAATGCGCCCAGAATTACGGGAAGGATAACCCCTTTGAAAATTTCGAAAAATGCGCCCAAAATTCCGGGAAGGCAAACCCCTTTGAAAATTTCGAAAAAGGCACCCAGAAATCCGGGAAGGCTAACCCCTTTGAAAATTTCGAAAAATGCACCCAGAATTCCGAGTTGGCTAACCCCTTTGAATATTTCGAAAAATGCGCCCAGAATTCCGAGAAGGCTAACCCCTTTGAAAATTTCCAAAAATGAGACCAGAATTCCGAGAAGGCTAACCCCTTTGAAAATTTCGAAAAATGCGCCCAGAATACCGAGAAGACTCACCCCTTTGAAAGTTTTGAAAAATGCGCCCAGAATTCCGAGAAGGCTAACCCCTTTGAAAATTTGGAAAAATGCGCCCAGAATTCCGAGAAGGCTAACCTAACCCCTTTGAAAATTTCGAAAAATGCGCCCAGTATTCCGAGAAGGCTAACCTAACCCCTTTGAAAATTTCGAAAAATGCGCCCAGAATTCCGAGAAGGCTAACCCCTTTGAAAATTTGGAAAAATGCGCCCAGAATTCCGAGAAGGCTAATCTAACCCCTTTGAAAATTTTGAAAAATGCGCCGTAATTCCGAGAAGGCTAACCACTTTGAAAATTTCGAAAAATGCGCCCAGAATTCCGAGAAGGCTAACCCCTTTGAAAATTTCGAAAACTGCGCCCAGAATTCCGAGAAGGCTAACCCCTTTGAAAATTTCGAAAAATGCGCCCAGAATTCAGAGAAAGCTAACCCCTCTGAAAATTTCGAAAAATGCGCCCAAAATTCCGAGAAGGCTAACCCCTTTGAAAATTTCGAAAATTGCGCCCAAAATTTCGAGAAGGCTAACCCCTTTGAAAATTACGAAAAATGCGCCCAGAATTCCGAGAAGGCTAACCCCGTTGAAAATTTCGAAAAATGCGCCAAGAATTCCGAGAAGGCTAACCCCTTTGAAAATTTCGAAAATTGCGCCCAGAATTCCGAGAAGGCTAACCCCTTTGAAAATTTCGAAAAATGCGCCCAGAATTACGGGAAGGATAACCCCTTTGAAAATTTCGAAAAATGCGCCCAAAATTCCGGGAAGGCAAACCCCTTTGAAAATTTTGAAAAAGGCACCCAGAAATCCGGGAAGGCTAACCCCTTTGAAAATTTCGAAAAATGCACCCAGAATTCCGAG
The DNA here is from genome assembly GCA_964059195.1 of Ectobius pallidus. Taxonomy (NCBI): domain Eukaryota; kingdom Metazoa; phylum Arthropoda; class Insecta; order Blattodea; family Ectobiidae; genus Ectobius; species Ectobius pallidus. The sequence continues at coordinate 123,610,581 of CAXKWD010000005.1, forward strand.
TTGGCTAACCCCTTTGAATATTTCGAAAAATGCGCCCAGAATTCCGAGAAGGCTAACCCCTTTGAAAATTTCCAAAAATGAGACCAGAATACCGAGAAGGCTAACCCCTTTGAAAATTTCGAAAAATGCGCCCAGAATACCGAGAAGGCTCACCCCTTTGAAAGTTTTGAAAAATGCGCCCAGAATTCCGAGAAGGCTAACCCCTTTGAAAATTTGGAAAAATGCGCCCAGAATTCCGAGAAGGCTAACCTAACCCCTTTGAAAATTTCGAAAAATGCGCCCAGTATTCCGAGAAGGCTAACCTAACCCCTTTGAAAATTTCGAAAAATGCGCCCAGTATTCCGAGAAGGCTAACCCGTTTGAAAATTTCGAAAAATGCGCCGTAATTCCGAGAAGGCTAACCACTTTGAAAATTTCGAAAAATGCGCCCAGAATTCCGAGAAGGCTAACCCCTTTGAAAATTTCGAAAAATGCGCCCAGAATTCTGAGAAGGCTAACCCCTTTGAAAATATCGAAAAATGCGCCCAGAATTCCAAGAAGGCTAACCCCTTTGAAAATTTCGAAAAATGCCCCCAGAATGCCGAGAAGTCTAACCCCTTTGAAAATTTCGAAAAATGCGCCCAGAATTCCGAGAAGGCTAACCCCTTTGAAAATTTCGAAAAATGCGCCCAGAATTCCGAGAAGGCTAACCCCTTTGAAAATTTCGAAAAATGCGCCCAGAATTCCTAAAAGGCTAACCCCTTTGAAAATTTCGAAAAATGCGCACAGAATTCCGAGGCTAACCCCTTTGAAAATTTCGAAAAATGCGCCCAGAATTCCGAGAAGGCTAACCTAACCCCTTTGAAAATTTCGAAAAATGCGCCCAGTATTCCGAGAAGGCTAACCCCTTAGAAAATTTCGAAAAATGCGCCCAGAATTCAGAGAATGCTAACCCCTTTGAAAATTTCGAAAAATGCGCCCAGAATTCCGAGAATTCCGAGAATTTCGAAAATTGCGCCAAAAATTTCGAGAAGGCTAACCCCTTTGAAAATTACGAAAAATGCGCCCAGAATTCCGAGAAGGCTAACCCCTTTGAAAATTTCGAAAAATGCGCCCAGAATGCCGAGAAGTCTAACCCCTTTGAAAATTTCGAGAAATGCGCCCAGAATTCCGAGAAGGCTAACCCCTTTGAAAATTTCGAAAAATGCGCCCAGAATTCCGAGAAGGCTAACCCCGTTGAAAATTTCGAAAAATGCGCCAAGAATTCCGAGAAGGCTAACCCATTTGAAAATTTCGAAAATTGCGCCCAGAATTCCGAGAAGGCTAACCCCTTTGAAAATTTCGAAAAATGCGCCCAGAATTACGGGAAGGATAACCCCTTTGAAAATTTCGAAAAATGCGCCCAAAATTCCGGGAAGGCAAACCCCTTTGAAAATTTAGAAAAAGGCACCCAGAAATCCGGGAAGGCTAACCCCTTTGAATATTTCGAAAAATGCACCCAGAATTCCGAGTTGGCTAACCCCTTTGAATATTTCGAAAAATGCGCCCAGAATTCCGAGAAGGCTAACCCCTTTGAAAATTTCCAAAAATGAGACCAGAATTCCGAGAAGGCTAACCACTTTGAAAGTTTTGAAAAATGCGCCCAGAATTCCGAGAAGGCTAACCCCTTTGAAAATTACGAAAAATGCGCCCAGAATTCCGAGAAGGCTAACCCCTTTGAAAATTTCGAAAAATGCGCCCAGAATGCCGAGAAGTCTAACCCCTTTGAAAATTTCGAGAAATGCGCCCACAATTCCGAGAAGGCTAACCCCTTTGAAAATTTCGAAAAATGCGCCCAGAATTCCGAGAAGGCTAACCCCGTTGAAAATTTCGAAAAATGCGCCCAGAATTCCGAGAAGGCTAATCTAACCCCTTTGAAAATTTTGAAAAATGCGCCGTAATTCCGAGAAGGCTAACCACTTTGAAAATTTCGAAAAATGCGCCCAGAATTCCGAGAAGGCTAACCCCTTTGAAAATTTCGAAAAATGCGCCCAGAATTCCGAGAAGGCTAACCCCTTTGAAAATTTCGAAAAATGCGCCCAGAATTCAGAGAATGCTAACCCCTTTGAAAATTTCGAAAAATGCGCCCAGAATTCCGAGAATTCCGAGAATTTCGAAAATTGCGCCCAAAATTTCGAGAAGGCTAACCCCTTTGAAAATTACGAAAAATGCGCCCAGAATTCCGAGAAGGCTAACCCCTTTGAAAATTTCGAAAAATGCGCCCAGAATGCCGAGAAGTCTAACCCCTTTGAAAATTTCGAGAAATGCGCCCAGAATTCCGAGAAGGCTAACCCCTTTGAAAATTTCGAAAAATGCGCCCAGAATTCCGAGAAGGCTAACCCCGTTGAAAATTTCGAAAAATGCGCCAAGAATTCCGAGAAGGCTAACCCATTTGAAAATTTCGAAAATTGCGCCCAGAATTCCGAGAAGGCTAACCCCTTTGAAAATTTCAAAAATGCGCCCAGAATTACGGGAAGGATAACCCCTTTGAAAATTTCGAAAAATGCGCCCAAAATTCCGGGAAGGCAAACCCCTTTGAAAATTTCGAAAAAGGCACCCAGAAATCCGGGAAGGCTAACCCCTTTGAAAATTTCGAAAAATGCACCCAGAATTCCGAGTTGGCTAACCCCTTTGAATATTTCGAAAAATGCGCCCAGAATTCCGAGAAGGCTAACCCCTTTGAAAATTTCCAAAAATGAGACCAGAATTCCGAGAAGGCTAACCCCTTTGAAAATTTCGAAAAATGCGCCCAGAATACCGAGAAGGCTCACCCCTTTGAAAGTTTTGAAAAATGCGCCCAGAATTCCGAGAAGGCTAACCCCTTTGAAAATTTGGAAAAATGCGCCCAGAATTCCGAGAAGGCTAACCTAACCCCTTTGAAAATTTCGAAAAATGCGCCCAGTATTCCGAGAAGGCTAACCTAACCCCTTTGAAAATTTCGAAAAATGCGCCCAGAATTCCGAGAAGGCTAACCCCTTTGAAAATTTGGAAAAATGCGCCCAGAATTCCGAGAAGGCTAATCTAACCCCTTTGAAAATTTTGAAAAATGCGCCGTAATTCCGAGAAGGCTAACCACTTTGAAAATTTCGAAAAATGCGCCCAGAATTCCGAGAAGGCTAACCCCTTTGAAAATTTCGAAAAATGCGCCCAGAATTCCGAGAAGGCTAACCCCTTTGAAAATTTCGAAAAATGCGCCCAGAATTCAGAGAAAGCTAACCCCTCTGAAAATTTCGAAAAATGCGCCCAAAATTCCGAGAAGGCTAACCCCTTTGAAAATTTCGAAAATTGCGCCCAAAATTTCGAGAAGGCTAACCCCTTTGAAAATTACGAAAAATGCGCCCAGAATTCCGAGAAGGCTAACCCCGTTGAAAATTTCGAAAAATGCGCCAAGAATTCCGAGAAGGCTAACCCCTTTGAAAATTTCGAAAATTGCGCCCAGAATTCCGAGAAGGCTAACCCCTTTGAAAATTTCGAAAAATGCGCCCAGAATTACGGGAAGGATAACCCCTTTGAAAATTTCGAAAAATGCGCCCAAAATTCCGGGAAGGCAAACCCCTTTGAAAATTTTGAAAAAGGCACCCAGAAATCCGGGAAGGCTAACCCCTTTGAAAATTTCGAAAAATGCACCCAGAATTCCGAGTTGGCTAACCCCTTTGAATATTTCGAAAAATGCGCCCAGAATTCCGAGAAGGCTAACCCCTTTGAAAATTTCCAAAAATGAGACCAGAATACCGAGAAGGCTAACCCCTTTGAAAATTTCGAAAAATGCGCCCAGAATACCGAGAAGGCTCACCCCTTTGAAAGTTTTGAAAAATGCGCCCAGAATTCCGAGAAGGCTAACCCCTTTGAAAATTTGGAAAAATGCGCCCAGAATTCCGAGAAGGCTAACCTAACCCCTTTGAAAATTTCGAAAAATGCGCCCAGTATTCCGAGAAGGCTAACCTAACCCCTTTGAAAATTTCGAAAAATGCGCCCAGTATTCCGAGAAGGCTAACCCGTTTGAAAATTTCGAAAAATGCGCCGTAATTCCGAGAAGGCTAACCACTTTGAAAATTTCGAAAAATGCGCCCAGAATTCCGAGAAGGCTAACCCCTTTGAAAATTTCGAAAAATGCGCCCAGAATTCCGAGAAGGCTAACCCCTTTGAAAATATCGAAAAATGCGCCCAGAATTCCAAGAAGGCTAACCCCTTTGAAAATTTCGAAAAATGCCCCCAGAATGCCGAGAAGTCTAACCCCTTTGAAAATTTCGAAAAATGCGCCCAGAATTCCGAGAAGGCTAACCCCTTTGAAAATTTCGAAAAATGCGCCCAGAATTCCGAGAAGGCTAACCCCTTTGAAAATTTCGAAAAATGCGCCCAGAATTCCTAAAAGGCTAACCCCTTTGAAAATTTCGAAAAATGCGCACAGAATTCCGAGGCTAACCCCTTTGAAAATTTCGAAAAATGCGCCCAGAATTCCGAGAAGGCTAACCCCGTTGAAAATTTCGAAAAATGCGCCAAGAATTCCGAGAAGGCTAACCCATTTGAAAATTTCGAAAATTGCGCCCAGAATTCCGAGAAGGCTAACCCCTTTGAAAATTTCAAAAATGCGCCCAGAATTACGGGAAGGATAACCCCTTTGAAAATTTCGAAAAATGCGCCCAAAATTCCGGGAAGGCAAACCCCTTTGAAAATTTCGAAAAAGGCACCCAGAAATCCGGGAAGGCTAACCCCTTTGAAAATTTCGAAAAATGCACCCAGAATTCCGAGTTGGCTAACCCCTTTGAATATTTCGAAAAATGCGCCCAGAATTCCGAGAAGGCTAACCCCTTTGAAAATTTCCAAAAATGAGACCAGAATTCCGAGAAGGCTAACCCCTTTGAAAATTTCGAAAAATGCGCCCAGAATACCGAGAAGGCTCACCCCTTTGAAAGTTTTGAAAAATGCGCCCAGAATTCCGAGAAGGCTAACCCCTTTGAAAATTTGGAAAAATGCGCCCAGAATTCCGAGAAGGCTAACCTAACCCCTTTGAAAATTTCGAAAAATGCGCCCAGTATTCCGAGAAGGCTAACCTAACCCCTTTGAAAATTTCGAAAAATGCGCCCAGAATTCCGAGAAGGCTAACCCCTTTGAAAATTTGGAAAAATGCGCCCAGAATTCCGAGAAGGCTAATCTAACCCCTTTGAAAATTTTGAAAAATGCGCCGTAATTCCGAGAAGGCTAACCACTTTGAAAATTTCGAAAAATGCGCCCAGAATTCCGAGAAGGCTAACCCCTTTGAAAATTTCGAAAAATGCGCCCAGAATTCCGAGAAGGCTAACCCCTTTGAAAATTTCGAAAAATGCGCCCAGAATTCAGAGAAAGCTGACCCCTCTGAAAATTTCGAAAAATGCGCCCAAAATTCCGAGAAGGCTAACCCCTTTGAAAATTTCGAAAATTGCGCCCAAAATTTCGAGAAGGCTAACCCCTTTGAAAATTACGAAAAATGCGCCCAGAATTCCGAGAAGGCTAACCCCGTTGAAAATTTCGAAAAATGCGCCAAGAATTCCGAGAAGGCTAACCCCTTTGAAAATTTCGAAAATTGCGCCCAGAATTCCGAGAAGGCTAACCCCTTTGAAAATTTCGAAAAATGCGCCCAGAATTACGGGAAGGATAACCCCTTTGAAAATTTCGAAAAATGCGCCCAAAATTCCGGGAAGGCAAACCCCTTTGAAAATTTTGAAAAAGGCACCCAGAAATCCGGGAAGGCTAACCCCTTTGAAAATTTCGAAAAATGCACCCAGAATTCCGAGTTGGCTAACCCCTTTGAATATTTCGAAAAATGCGCCCAGAATTCCGAGAAGGCTAACCCCTTTGAAAATTTCCAAAAATGAGACCAGAATACCGAGAAGGCTAACCCCTTTGAAAATTTCGAAAAATGCGCCCAGAATACCGAGAAGGCTCACCCCTTTGAAAGTTTTGAAAAATGCGCCCAGAATTCCGAGAAGGCTAACCCCTTTGAAAATTTGGAAAAATGCGCCCAGAATTCCGAGAAGGCTAACCTAACCCCTTTGAAAATTTCGAAAAATGCGCCCAGTATTCCGAGAAGGCTAACCTAACCCCTTTGAAAATTTCGAAAAATGCGCCCAGTATTCCGAGAAGGCTAACCCGTTTGAAAATTTCGAAAAATGCGCCGTAATTCCGAGAAGGCTAACCACTTTGAAAATTTCGAAAAATGCGCCCAGAATTCCGAGAAGGCTAACCCCTTTGAAAATTTCGAAAAATGCGCCCAGAATTCCGAGAAGGCTAACCCCTTTGAAAATATCGAAAAATGCGCCCAGAATTCCAAGAAGGCTAACCCCTTTGAAAATTTCGAAAAATGCCCCCAGAATGCCGAGAAGTCTAACCCCTTTGAAAATTTCGAAAAATGCGCCCAGAATTCCGAGAAGGCTAACCCCTTTGAAAATTTCGAAAAATGCGCCCAGAATTCCGAGAAGGCTAACCCCTTTGAAAATTTCGAAAAATGCGCCCAGAATTCCTAAAAGGCTAACCCCTTTGAAAATTTCGAAAAATGCGCACAGAATTCCGAGGCTAACCCCTTTGAAAATTTCGAAAAATGCGCCCAGAATACCGAGAAGTCTAACCCCTTTGAAAATTTCGAAAAATGCGCCCAGAATTCCGAGGAGGCTAACCCCTTTGAAAATTTCGAAAAATACGCCCAGAATTCCGAGGAGGCTAACCCCTTTGAAAATTTCGAAAAATGCGCCCAAAATTCCGAGGAGGCTAACCCCTTTAAAAATTTCGAAAAATGCGCCCAGAATTCCGAGAAGGCTAACCCCTTTGAAAATTTCGAAAAACGCTCCTAGAATTCCGAGAAGGCTAACCCCTTTGAAAATTTCGAAAAATGCGCCCAGAATTCCGAGAAGGCTAACCCCGTTGAAAATTTCGAAAATTGCGCCCAGAATTCCGAGAAGGCTAACCCCTTTGAAAATTTCGAAAAATGCGCCCAGAATTACGGGAAGGATAACCCCTTTGAAAATTTCAAAAAATGCGCCCAAAATTCCGGGAAGGCAAACCCCTTTGAAAATTTCGAAAAAGGCACCCAGAAATCCGGGAAGGCTAACCCCTTTGAAAATTTCGAAAAAAGCACCCAGAATTCCGAGAAGGCTAACCCCTTTGAATATTTCGAAAAATGCGCCCAGAATTCCGAGAAGGCTAACCCCTTTGAAAATTTCCAAAAATGAGACCAGAATTCCGAGAAGGCAAACCCCTTTGAAAATTTCGAAAAATGCGCCCAGAATACCGAGAAGGCTCACCCCTTTAAAAGTTTTGAAAAATGCGCCCAGAATTCCGAGAAGGCTAACCCCTTTGAAAATTTGAAAAATGCGCCCAGAATTCCGAGAAGGCTAACCTAACCCCTTTGAAAATTTCGAATAATGCGCCCAGTATTCCGAGAAGGCTAACCTAACCCCGTTGAAAATTTCGAAAAATGCGCCCAGTATTCCGAGAAGGCTAACCCCTTTGAAAATTTCGAAAAATGCGCCGTAATTCCGAGAAGGCTAACCACTTTGAAAATTTCGAAAAATGCGCCCAGAATTCCGAGAAGGCTAACCCCTTTGAAAATTTCGAAAAATGCGCCCAGAATTCCGAGAAGGCTAACCCCTTTGAAAATTTCGAAAAATGTTCCCAGAATTCCGAGAAGGCTAACCCCTTTGAAAATTTCGAAAAATGCGCCCAGAATTCCGAGAATGCTAACCCCTTTGAAAATTTCGAAAAATGCGCCCAGAATTCCGAGATGGCTAACCCCTTTGAAAATTTCGAAAATTGCGCCCAAAATTTCGAGAAGGCTAACCCCTTTGAAAATTTCGAAAAATGCGCCCAGAATTCCGAGAATGCTAACCCCTTTGAAAATTTCGATAAATGCGCCCAGAATGCCGAGAAGTCTAACCCCTTTGAAAATTTCGAAAAATGCGCCCAGAATTCCGAGAAGGCTAACCCCTTTGAAAATTTCGAAAAATGCGCCCAGAATTCCGAGGAGGCTAACCCCTTTGAAAATTTCGAAAAATGCGCCCAGAATTCCTAAAAGGCTAACCCCTTTGAAAATTTCGAAAAATGCGCACAGAATTCCGAGGCTAACCCCTTTGAAAATTTCGAAAAATGCGCCCAGAATGCCGAGAAGTCTAACCCCTTTGAAAATTTCGAAAAATGCGCCCAGAATTCCGAGAAGGCTAACCCCTTAGAAAATTTCGAAAAATGCGCCCAGAATTCCGAGAAGGCTAACCCCTTTGAAAATTTCGAAAAATGCGCCCAGAATTCCGAGAAGGCAAACCCCTTAGAAAATTTCGAAAAATGCGCCCAGAATTCAGAGAATGCTAACCCCTTTGAAAATTTCGAAAAATGCGCCCAGAATTCCGAGAATTCCGAGAATTTCGAAAATTGCGCCAAAAATTTCGAGAAGGCTAACCCCTTTGAAAATTACGAAAAATGCGCCCAGAATTCCGAGAAGGCTAACCCCTTTGAAAATTTCGAAAAATGCGCCCAGAATGCCGAGAAGTCTAACCCCTTTGAAAATTTCGAGAAATGCGCCCAGAATTCCGAGAAGGCTAACCCCTTTGAAAATTTCGAAAAATGCGCCCAGAATTCCGAGAAGGCTAACCTAACCCCTTTGAAAATTTCGAAAAATGCGCCCAGTATTCCGAGAAGGCTAACCCCTTAGAAAATTTCGAAAAATGCGCCCAGAATTCAGAGAATGCTAACCCCTTTGAAAATTTCGAAAAATGCGCCCAGAATTCCGAGAATTCCGAGAATTTCGAAAATTGCGCCAAAAATTTCGAGAAGGCTAACCCCTTTGAAAATTACGAAAAATGCGCCCAGAATTCCGAGAAGGCTAACCCCTTTGAAAATTTCGAAAAATGCGCCCAGAATGCCGAGAAGTCTAACCCCTTTGAAAATTTCGAGAAATGCGCCCAGAATTCCGAGAAGGCTAACCCCTTTGAAAATTTCGAAAAATGCGCCCAGAATTCCGAGAAGGCTAACCCCGTTGAAAATTTCGAAAAATGCGCCAAGAATTCCGAGAAGGCTAACCCATTTGAAAATTTCGAAAATTGCGCCCAGAATTCCGAGAAGGCTAACCCCTTTGAAAATTTCGAAAAATGCGCCCAGAATTACGGGAAGGATAACCCCTTTGAAAATTTCGAAAAATGCGCCCAAAATTCCGGGAAGGCAAACCCCTTTGAAAATTTCGAAAAAGGCACCCAGAAATCCGGGAAGGCTAACCCCTTTGAATATTTCGAAAAATGCACCCAGAATTCCGAGTTGGCTAACCCCTTTGAATATTTCGAAAAATGCGCCCAGAATTCCGAGAAGGCTAACCCCTTTGAAAATTTCCAAAAATGAGACCAGAATTCCGAGAAGGCTAACCCCTTTGAAAATTTCGAAAATTGCGCCCAAAATTTCGAGAAGGCTAACCCCTTTGAAAATTACGAAAAATGCGCCCAGAATTCCGAGAAGGCTAACCCCGTTGAAAATTTCGAAAAATGCGCCAAGAATTCCGAGAAGGCTAACCCCTTTGAAAATTTCGAAAATTGCGCCCAGAATTCCGAGAAGGCTAACCCCTTTGAAAATTTCGAAAAATGCGCCCAGAATTACGGGAAGGATAACCCCTTTGAAAATTTCGAAAAATGCGCCCAAAATTCCGGGAAGGCAAACCCCTTTGAAAATTTTGAAAAAGGCACCCAGAAATCCGGGAAGGCTAACCCCTTTGAAAATTTCGAAAAATGCACCCAGAATTCCGAGTTGGCTAACCCCTTTGAATATTTCGAAAAATGCGCCCAGAATTCCGAGAAGGCTAACCCCTTTGAAAATTTCCAAAAATGAGACCAGAATACCGAGAAGGCTAACCCCTTTGAAAATTTCGAAAAATGCGCCCAGAATACCGAGAAGGCTCACCCCTTTGAAAGTTTTGAAAAATGCGCCCAGAATTCCGAGAAGGCTAACCCCTTTGAAAATTTGGAAAAATGCGCCCAGAATTCCGAGAAGGCTAACCTAACCCCTTTGAAAATTTCGAAAAATGCGCCCAGTATTCCGAGAAGGCTAACCTAACCCCTTTGAAAATTTCGAAAAATGCGCCCAGTATTCCGAGAAGGCTAACCCGTTTGAAAATTTCGAAAAATGCGCCGTAATTCCGAGAAGGCTAACCACTTTGAAAATTTCGAAAAATGCGCCCAGAATTCCGAGAAGGCTAACCCCTTTGAAAATTTCGAAAAATGCGCCCAGAATTCCGAGAAGGCTAACCCCTTTGAAAATATCGAAAAATGCGCCCAGAATTCCAAGAAGGCTAACCCCTTTGAAAATTTCGAAAAATGCCCCCAGAATGCCGAGAAGTCTAACCCCTTTGAAAATTTCGAAAAATGCGCCCAGAATTCCGAGAAGGCTAACCCCTTTGAAAATTTCGAAAAATGCGCCCAGAATTCCGAGAAGGCTAACCCCTTTGAAAATTTCGAAAAATGCGCCCAGAATTCCTAAAAGGCTAACCCCTTTGAAAATTTCGAAAAATGCGCACAGAATTCCGAGGCTAACCCCTTTGAAAATTTCGAAAAATGCGCCCAGAATACCGAGAAGTCTAACCCCTTTGAAAATTTCGAAAAATGCGCCCAGAATTCCGAGGAGGCTAACCCCTTTGAAAATTTCGAAAAATACGCCCAGAATTCCGAGGAGGCTAACCCCTTTGAAAATTTCGAAAAATGCGCCCAAAATTCCGAGGAGGCTAACCCCTTTAAAAATTTCGAAAAATGCGCCCAGAATTCCGAGAAGGCTAACCCCTTTGAAAATTTCGAAAAACGCTCCTAGAATTCCGAGAAGGCTAACCCCTTTGAAAATTTCGAAAAATGCGCCCAGAATTCCGAGAAGGCTAACCCCGTTGAAAATTTCGAAAATTGCGCCCAGAATTCCGAGAAGGCTAACCCCTTTGAAAATTTCGAAAAATGCGCCCAGAATTACGGGAAGGATAACCCCTTTGAAAATTTCAAAAAATGCGCCCAAAATTCCGGGAAGGCAAACCCCTTTGAAAATTTCGAAAAAGGCACCCAGAAATCCGGGAAGGCTAACCCCTTTGAAAATTTCGAAAAAAGCACCCAGAATTCCGAGAAGGCTAACCCCTTTGAATATTTCGAAAAATGCGCCCAGAATTCCGAGAAGGCTAACCCCTTTGAAAATTTCCAAAAATGAGACCAGAATTCCGAGAAGGCAAACCCCTTTGAAAATTTCGAAAAATGCGCCCAGAATACCGAGAAGGCTCACCCCTTTAAAAGTTTTGAAAAATGCGCCCAGAATTCCGAGAAGGCTAACCCCTTTGAAAATTTGAAAAATGCGCCCAGAATTCCGAGAAGGCTAACCTAACCCCTTTGAAAATTTCGAATAATGCGCCCAGTATTCCGAGAAGGCTAACCTAACCCCGTTGAAAATTTCGAAAAATGCGCCCAGTATTCCGAGAAGGCTAACCCCTTTGAAAATTTCGAAAAATGCGAAGTAATTCCGAGAAGGCTAACCACTTTGAAAATTTCGAAAAATGCGCCCAGAATTCCGAGAAGGCTAACCCCTTTGAAAATTTCGAAAAATGCGCCCAGAATTCCGAGAAGGCTAACCCCTTTGAAAATTTCGAAAAATGTTCCCAGAATTCCGAGAAGGCTAACCCCTTTGAAAATTTCGAAAAATGCGCCCAGAATTCCGAGAATGCTAACCCCTTTGAAAATTTCGAAAAATGCGCCCAGAATTCCGAGATGGCTAACCCCTTTGAAAATTTCGAAAAATGCGCCCAGAATTCCGAGAAGGCTAACCCCTTTGAAAATTTCGAGAAATGCGCCCAGAATTCCGAGAAGGCTAACCCCTTTGAAAATTTCGAAAAATTCGCCCAGAATTCCGAGAATTCCGAGAATTTCGAAAATTGCGCCAAAAATTTCGAGAAGGCTAACCCCTTTGAAAATTACGAAAAATGCGCCCAGAATTCCGAGAAGGCTAACCCCTTTGAAAATTTCGAAAAATGCGCCCAGAATGCCGAGAAGTCTAACCCCTTTGAAAATTTCGAGAAATGCGCCCAGAATTCCGAGAAGGCTAACCCCTTTGAAAATTTCGAAAAATGCGCCCAGAATTCCGAGAAGGCTAACCTAACCCCTTTGAAAATTTCGAAAAATGCGCCCAGTATTCCGAGAAGGCTAACCCCTTAGAAAATTTCGAAAAATGCGCCCAGAATTCAGAGAATGCTAACCCCTTTGAAAATTTCGAAAAATGCGCCCAGAATTCCGAGAATTCCGAGAATTTCGAAAATTGCGCCAAAAATTTCGAGAAGGCTAACCCCTTTGAAAATTACGAAAAATGCGCCTAGAATTCCGAGAAGGCTAACCCCTTTGAAAATTTCGAAAAATGCGCCCAGAATGCCGAGAAGTCTAACCCCTTTGAAAATTTCGAGAAATGCGCCCAGAATTCCGAGAAGGCTAACCCCTTTGAAAATTTCGAAAAATGCGCCCAGAATTCCGAGAAGGCTAACCCCGTTGAAAATTTCGAAAAATGCGCCAAGAATTCCGAGAAGGCTAACCCATTTGAAAATTTCGAAAATTGCGCCCAGAATTCCGAGAAGGCTAACCCCTTTGAAAATTTCGAAAAATGCGCCCAGAATTACGGGAAGGATAACCCCTTTGAAAATTTCGAAAAATGCGCCCAATATTCCGGGAAGGCAAACCCCTTTGAAAATTTCGAAAAAGGCACCCAGAAATCCGGGAAGGCTAACCCCTTTGAATATTTCGAAAAATGCACCCAGAATTCCGAGTTGGCTAACCCCTTTGAATATTTCGAAAAATGCGCCCAGTATTCCGAGAAGGCTAACCCCTTTGAAAATTTCGAAAAATGCGCCGTAATTCCGAGAAGGCTAACCACTTTGAAAATTTCGAAAAATGCGCCCAGAATTCCGAGAAGGCTAACCCCTTTGAAAATTTCGAAAAATGCGCCCAGAATTCCGAGAAGGCTAACCCCTTTGAAAATTTCGAAAAATGTTCCCAGAATTCCGAGAAGGCTAACCCCTTTGAAAATTTCGAAAAATGCGCCCAGAATTCCGAGAATGCTAACCCCTTTGAAAATTTCGAAAAATGCGCCCAGAATTCCGAGATGGCTAACCCCTTTGAAAATTTCGAAAATTGCGCCCAAAATTTCGAGAAGGCTAACCCCTTTGAAAATTTCGAAAAATGCGCCCAGAATTCCGAGAATGCTAACCCCTTTGAAAATTTCGATAAATGCGCCCAGAATGCCGAGAAGTCTAACCCCTTTGAAAATTTCGAAAAATGCGCCCAGAATTCCGAGAAGGCTAACCCCTTTGAAAATTTCGAAAAATGCGCCCAGAATTCCGAGGAGGCTAACCCCTTTGAAAATTTCGAAAAATGCGCCCAGAATTCCTAAAAGGCTAACCCCTTTGAAAATTTCGAAAAATGCGCACAGAATTCCGAGGCTAACCCCTTTGAAAATTTCGAAAAATGCGCCCAGAATGCCGAGAAGTCTAACCCCTTTGAAAATTTCGAAAAATGCGCCCAGAATTCCGAGAAGGCTAACCCCTTAGAAAATTTCGAAAAATGCGCCCAGAATTCCGAGAAGGCTAACCCCTTTGAAAATTTCGAAAAATGCGCCCAGAATTCCGAGAAGGCTAACCCCTTAGAAAATTTCGAAAAATGCGCCCAGAATTCAGAGAATGCTAACCCCTTTGAAAATTTCGAAAAATGCGCCCAGAATTCCGAGAATTCCGAGAATTTCGAAAATTGCGCCAAAAATTTCGAGAAGGCTAACCCCTTTGAAAATTACGAAAAATGCGCCCAGAATTCCGAGAAGGCTAACCCCTTTGAAAATTTCGAAAAATGCGCCCAGAATGCCGAGAAGTCTAACCCCTTTGAAAATTTCGAGAAATGCGCCCAGAATTCCGAGAAGGCTAACCCCTTTGAAAATTTCGAAAAATTCGCCCAGAATTCCGAGAAGGCTAACCTAACCCCTTTGAAAATTTCGAAAAATGCGCCCAGTATTCCGAGAAGGCTAACCCCTTAGAAAATTTCGAAAAATGCGCCCAGAATTCAGAGAATGCTAACCCCTTTGAAAATTTCGAAAAATGCGCCCAGAATTCCGAGAATTCCGAGAATTTCGAAAATTGCGCCAAAAATTTCGAGAAGGCTAACCCCTTTGAAAATTACGAAAAATGCGCCCAGAATTCCGAGAAGGCTAACCCCTTTGAAAATTTCGAAAAATGCGCCCAGAATGCCGAGAAGTCTAACCCCTTTGAAAATTTCGAGAAATGCGCCCAGAATTCCGAGAAGGCTAACCCCTTTGAAAATTTCGAAAAATGCGCCCAGAATTCCGAGAAGGCTAACCCCGTTGAAAATTTCGAAAAATGCGCCAAGAATTCCGAGAAGGCTAACCCATTTGAAAATTTCGAAAATTGCGCCCAGAATTCCGAGAAGGCTAACCCCTTTGAAAATTTCGAAAAATGCGCCCAGAATTACGGGAAGGATAACCCCTTTGAAAATTTCGAAAAATGCGCCCAAAATTCCGGGAAGGCAAACCCCTTTGAAAATTTCGAAAAAGGCACCCAGAAATCCGGGAAGGCTAACCCCTTTGAATATTTCGAAAAATGCACCCAGAATTCCGAGTTGGCTAACCCCTTTGAATATTTCGAAAAATGCGCCCAGAATTCCGAGAAGGCTAACCCCTTTGAAAATTTCCAAAAATGAGACCAGAATTCCGAGAAGGCTAACCCCTTTGAAAATTTCGAAAATTGCGCCCAAAATTTCGAGAAGGCTAACCCCTTTGAAAATTACGAAAAATGCGCCCAGAATTCCGAGAAGGCTAACCCCGTTGAAAATTTCGAAAAATGCGCCAAGAATTCCGAGAAGGCTAACCCCTTTGAAAATTTCGAAAATTGCGCCCAGAATTCCGAGAAGGCTAACCCCTTTGAAAATTTCGAAAAATGCGCCCAGAATTACGGGAAGGATAACCCCTTTGAAAATTTCGAAAAATGCGCCCAAAATTCCGGGAAGGCAAACCCCTTTGAAAATTTTGAAAAAGGCACCCAGAAATCCGGGAAGGCTAACCCCTTTGAAAATTTCGAAAAATGCACCCAGAATTCCGAGTTGGCTAACCCCTTTGAATATTTCGAAAAATGCGCCCAGAATTCCGAGAAGGCTAACCCCTTTGAAAATTTCCAAAAATGAGACCAGAATACCGAGAAGGCTAACCCCTTTGAAAATTTCGAAAAATGCGCCCAGAATACCGAGAAGGCTCACCCCTTTGAAAGTTTTGAAAAATGCGCCCAGAATTCCGAGAAGGCTAACCCCTTTGAAAATTTGGAAAAATGCGCCCAGAATTCCGAGAAGGCTAACCTAACCCCTTTGAAAATTTCGAAAAATGCGCCCAGTATTCCGAGAAGGCTAACCTAACCCCTTTGAAAATTTCGAAAAATGCGCCCAGTATTCCGAGAAGGCTAACCCGTTTGAAAATTTCGAAAAATGCGCCGTAATTCCGAGAAGGCTAACCACTTTGAAAATTTCGAAAAATGCGCCCAGAATTCCGAGAAGGCTAACCCCTTTGAAAATTTCGAAAAATGCGCCCAGAATTCCGAGAAGGCTAACCCCTTTGAAAATATCGAAAAATGCGCCCAGAATTCCAAGAAGGCTAACCCCTTTGAAAATTTCGAAAAATGCCCCCAGAATGCCGAGAAGTCTAACCCCTTTGAAAATTTCGAAAAATGCGCCCAGAATTCCGAGAAGGCTAACCCCTTTGAAAATTTCGAAAAATGCGCCCAGAATTCCGAGAAGGCTAACCCCTTTGAAAATTTCGAAAAATGCGCCCAGAATTCCTAAAAGGCTAACCCCTTTGAAAATTTCGAAAAATGCGCACAGAATTCCGAGGCTAACCCCTTTGAAAATTTCGAAAAATGCGCCCAGAATACCGAGAAGTCTAACCCCTTTG
The DNA here is from genome assembly GCA_964059195.1 of Ectobius pallidus. Lineage (NCBI taxonomy): Eukaryota > Metazoa > Arthropoda > Insecta > Blattodea > Ectobiidae > Ectobius > Ectobius pallidus. The sequence goes on from CAXKWD010000005.1 coordinate 123,626,550, forward strand.
AAAATTTCGAAAAATGCGCCCAGAATTCCGAGGAGGCTAACCCCTTTGAAAATTTCGAAAAATACGCCCAGAATTCCGAGGAGGCTAACCCCTTTGAAAATTTCGAAAAATGCGCCCAAAATTCCGAGGAGGCTAACCCCTTTAAAAATTTCGAAAAATGCGCCCAGAATTCCGAGAAGGCTAACCCCTTTGAAAATTTCGAAAAACGCTCCTAGAATTCCGAGAAGGCTAACCCCTTTGAAAATTTCGAAAAATGCGCCCAGAATTCCGAGAAGGCTAACCCCGTTGAAAATTTCGAAAATTGCGCCCAGAATTCCGAGAAGGCTAACCCCTTTGAAAATTTCGAAAAATGCGCCCAGAATTACGGGAAGGATAACCCCTTTGAAAATTTCAAAAAATGCGCCCAAAATTCCGGGAAGGCAAACCCCTTTGAAAATTTCGAAAAAGGCACCCAGAAATCCGGGAAGGCTAACCCCTTTGAAAATTTCGAAAAAAGCACCCAGAATTCCGAGAAGGCTAACCCCTTTGAATATTTCGAAAAATGCGCCCAGAATTCCGAGAAGGCTAACCCCTTTGAAAATTTCCAAAAATGAGACCAGAATTCCGAGAAGGCAAACCCCTTTGAAAATTTCGAAAAATGCGCCCAGAATACCGAGAAGGCTCACCCCTTTAAAAGTTTTGAAAAATGCGCCCAGAATTCCGAGAAGGCTAACCCCTTTGAAAATTTGAAAAATGCGCCCAGAATTCCGAGAAGGCTAACCTAACCCCTTTGAAAATTTCGAATAATGCGCCCAGTATTCCGAGAAGGCTAACCTAACCCCGTTGAAAATTTCGAAAAATGCGCCCAGTATTCCGAGAAGGCTAACCCCTTTGAAAATTTCGAAAAATGCGAAGTAATTCCGAGAAGGCTAACCACTTTGAAAATTTCGAAAAATGCGCCAAGAATTCCGAGAAGGCTAACCCCTTTGAAAATTTCGAAAAATGCGCCCAGAATTCCGAGAAGGCTAACCCCTTTGAAAATTTCGAAAAATGTTCCCAGAATTCCGAGAAGGCTAACCCCTTTGAAAATTTCGAAAAATGCGCCCAGAATTCCGAGAATGCTAACCCCTTTGAAAATTTCGAAAAATGCGCCCAGAATTCCGAGATGGCTAACCCCTTTGAAAATTTCGAAAAATGCGCCCAGAATTCCGAGAAGGCTAACCCCTTTGAAAATTTCGAAAAATGCGCCCAGAATTCCGAGGAGGCTAACCCCTTTGAAAATTTCGAAAAATGCGCCCAGAATTCCTAAAAGGCTAACCCCTTTGAAAATTTCGAAAAATGCGCACAGAATTCCGAGGCTAACCCCTTTGAAAATTTCGAAAAATGCGCCCAGAATGCCGAGAAGTCTAACCCCTTTGAAAATTTCGAAAAATGCGCCCAGAATTCCGAGAAGGCTAACCCCTTAGAAAATTTCGAAAAATGCGCCCAGAATTCCGAGAAGGCTAACCCCTTTGAAAATTTCGAAAAATGCGCCCAGAATTCCGAGAAGGCTAACCCCTTAGAAAATTTCGAAAAATGCGCCCAGAATTCAGAGAATGCTAACCCCTTTGAAAATTTCGAAAAATGCGCCCAGAATTCCGAGAATTCCGAGAATTTCGAAAATTGCGCCAAAAATTTCGAGAAGGCTAACCCCTTTGAAAATTACGAAAAATGCGCCCAGAATTCCGAGAAGGCTAACCCCTTTGAAAATTTCGAAAAATGCGCCCAGAATGCCGAGAAGTCTAACCCCTTTGAAAATTTCGAGAAATGCGCCCAGAATTCCGAGAAGGCTAACCCCTTTGAAAATTTCGAAAAATGCGCCCAGAATTCCGAGAAGGCTAACCTAACCCCTTTGAAAATTTCGAAAAATGCGCCCAGTATTCCGAGAAGGCTAACCCCTTAGAAAATTTCGAAAAATGCGCCCAGAATTCAGAGAATGCTAACCCCTTTGAAAATTTCGAAAAATGCGCCCAGAATTCCGAGAATTCCGAGAATTTCGAAAATTGCGCCAAAAATTTCGAGAAGGCTAACCCCTTTGAAAATTACGAAAAATGCGCCCAGAATTCCGAGAAGGCTAACCCCTTTGAAAATTTCGAAAAATGCGCCCAGAATGCCGAGAAGTCTAACCCCTTTGAAAATTTCGAGAAATGCGCCCAGAATTCCGAGAAGGCTAACCCCTTTGAAAATTTCGAAAAATGCGCCCAGAATTCCGAGAAGGCTAACCCCGTTGAAAATTTCGAAAAATGCGCCAAGAATTCCGAGAAGGTTAACCCATTTGAAAATTTCGAAAATTGCGCCCAGAATTCCGAGAAGGCTAACCCCTTTGAAAATTTCGAAAAATGCGCCCAGAATTACGGGAAGGATAACCCCTTTGAAAATTTCGAAAAATGCGCCCAATATTCCGGGAAGGCAAACCCCTTTGAAAATTTCGAAAAAGGCACCCAGAAATCCGGGAAGGCTAACCCCTTTGAATATTTCGAAAAATGCACCCAGAATTCCGAGTTGGCTAACCCCTTTGAATATTTCGAAAAATGCGCCCAGAATTCCGAGAAGGCTAACCCCTTTGAAAATTTCCAAAAATGAGACCAGAATTCCGAGAAGGCTAACCCCTTTGAAAGTTTTGAAAAATGCGCCCAGAATTCCGAGAAGGCTAACCCCTTTGAAAATTACGAAAAATGCGCCCAGAATTCCGAGAAGGCTAACCCCTTTGAAAATTTCGAAAAATGCGCCCAGAATGCCGAGAAGTCTAACCCCTTTGAAAATTTCGAGAAATGCGCCCACAATTCCGAGAAGGCTAACCCCTTTGAAAATTTCGAAAAATGCGCCCAGAATTCCGAGAAGGCTAACCCCGTTGAAAATTTCGAAAAATGCGCCCAGAATTCCGAGAAGGCTAATCTAACCCCTTTGAAAATTTTGAAAAATGCGCCGTAATTCCGAGAAGGCTAACCACTTTGAAAATTTAGAAAAATGCGCCCAGAATTCCGAGAAGGCTAACCCCTTTGAAAATTTCGAAAAATGCGCCCAGAATTCCGAGAAGGCTAACCCCTTTGAAAATTTCGAAAAATGCGCCCAGAATTCAGAGAATGCTAACCCCTTTGAAAATTTCGAAAAATGCGCCCAGAATTCCGAGAATTCCGAGAATTTCGAAAATTGCGCCCAAAATTTCGAGAAGGCTAACCCCTTTGAAAATTACGAAAAATGCGCCCAGAATTCCGAGAAGGCTAACCCCTTTGAAAATTTCGAAAAATGCGCCCAGAATGCCGAGAAGTCTAACCCCTTTGAAAATTTCGAGAAATGCGCCCAGAATTCCGAGAAGGCTAACCCCTTTGAAAATTTCGAAAAATGCGCCCAGAATTCCGAGAAGGCTAACCCCGTTGAAAATTTCGAAAAATGCGCCAAGAATTCCGAGAAGGCTAACCCATTTGAAAATTTCGAAAATTGCGCCCAGAATTCCGAGAAGGCTAACCCCTTTGAAAATTTCAAAAATGCGCCCAGAATTACGGGAAGGATAACCCCTTTGAAAATTTCGAAAAATGCGCCCAGAATTCCGAGAAGGCTAACCCCTTTGAAAATTTCGAAAAATGCGCCCAGAATTCAGAGAAAGCTAACCCCTCTGAAAATTTCGAAAAATGCGCCCAAAATTCCGAGAAGGCTAACCCCTTTGAAAATTTCGAAAATTGCGCCCAAAATTTCGAGAAGGCTAACCCCTTTGAAAATTACGAAAAATGCGCCCAGAATTCCGAGAAGGCTAACCCCGTTGAAAATTTCGAAAAATGCGCCAAGAATTCCGAGAAGGCTAACCCCTTTGAAAATTTCGAAAATTGCGCCCAGAATTCCGAGAAGGCTAACCCCTTTGAAAATTTCGAAAAATGCGCCCAGAATTACGGGAAGGATAACCCCTTTGAAAATTTCGAAAAATGCGCCCAAAATTCCGGGAAGGCAAACCCCTTTGAAAATTTTGAAAAAGGCACCCAGAAATCCGGGAAGGCTAACCCCTTTGAAAATTTCGAAAAATGCACCCAGAATTCCGAGTTGGCTAACCCCTTTGAATATTTCGAAAAATGCGCCCAGAATTCCGAGAAGGCTAACCCCTTTGAAAATTTCCAAAAATGAGACCAGAATACCGAGAAGGCTAACCCCTTTGAAAATTTCGAAAAATGCGCCCAGAATACCGAGAAGGCTCACCCCTTTGAAAGTTTTGAAAAATGCGCCCAGAATTCCGAGAAGGCTAACCCCTTTGAAAATTTGGAAAAATGCGCCCAGAATTCCGAGAAGGCTAACCTAACCCCTTTGAAAATTTCGAAAAATGCGCCCAGTATTCCGAGAAGGCTAACCTAACCCCTTTGAAAATTTCGAAAAATGCGCCCAGTATTCCGAGAAGGCTAACCCGTTTGAAAATTTCGAAAAATGCGCCGTAATTCCGAGAAGGCTAACCACTTTGAAAATTTCGAAAAATGCGCCCAGAATTCCGAGAAGGCTAACCCCTTTGAAAATTTCGAAAAATGCGCCCAGAATTCCGAGAAGGCTAACCCCTTTGAAAATATCGAAAAATGCGCCCAGAATTCCAAGAAGGCTAACCCCTTTGAAAATTTCGAAAAATGCCCCCAGAATGCCGAGAAGTCTAACCCCTTTGAAAATTTCGAAAAATGCGCCCAGAATTCCGAGAAGGCTAACCCCTTTGAAAATTTCGAAAAATGCGCCCAGAATTCCGAGAAGGCTAACCCCTTTGAAAATTTCGAAAAATGCGCCCAGAATTCCTAAAAGGCTAACCCCTTTGAAAATTTCGAAAAATGCGCACAGAATTCCGAGGCTAACCCCTTTGAAAATTTCGAAAAATGCGCCCAGAATACCGAGAAGTCTAACCCCTTTGAAAATTTCGAAAAATGCGCCCAGAATTCCGAGGAGGCTAACCCCTTTGAAAATTTCGAAAAATACGCCCAGAATTCCGAGGAGGCTAACCCCTTTGAAAATTTCGAAAAATGCGCCCAAAATTCCGAGGAGGCTAACCCCTTTAAAAATTTCGAAAAATGCGCCCAGAATTCCGAGAAGGCTAACCCCTTTGAAAATTTCGAAAAACGCTCCTAGAATTCCGAGAAGGCTAACCCCTTTGAAAATTTCGAAAAATGCGCCCAGAATTCCGAGAAGGCTAACCCCGTTGAAAATTTCGAAAATTGCGCCCAGAATTCCGAGAAGGCTAACCCCTTTGAAAATTTCGAAAAATGCGCCCAGAATTACGGGAAGGATAACCCCTTTGAAAATTTCAAAAAATGCGCCCAAAATTCCGGGAAGGCAAACCCCTTTGAAAATTTCGAAAAAGGCACCCAGAAATCCGGGAAGGCTAACCCCTTTGAAAATTTCGAAAAAAGCACCCAGAATTCCGAGAAGGCTAACCCCTTTGAATATTTCGAAAAATGCGCCCAGAATTCCGAGAAGGCTAACCCCTTTGAAAATTTCCAAAAATGAGACCAGAATTCCGAGAAGGCAAACCCCTTTGAAAATTTCGAAAAATGCGCCCAGAATACCGAGAAGGCTCACCCCTTTAAAAGTTTTGAAAAATGCGCCCAGAATTCCGAGAAGGCTAACCCCTTTGAAAATTTGAAAAATGCGCCCAGAATTCCGAGAAGGCTAACCTAACCCCTTTGAAAATTTCGAATAATGCGCCCAGTATTCCGAGAAGGCTAACCTAACCCCGTTGAAAATTTCGAAAAATGCGCCCAGTATTCCGAGAAGGCTAACCCCTTTGAAAATTTCGAAAAATGCGCCGTAATTCCGAGAAGGCTAACCACTTTGAAAATTTCGAAAAATGCGCCCAGAATTCCGAGAAGGCTAACCCCTTTGAAAATTTCGAAAAATGCGCCCAGAATTCCGAGAAGGCTAACCCCTTTGAAAATTTCGAAAAATGTTCCCAGAATTCCGAGAAGGCTAACCCCTTTGAAAATTTCGAAAAATGCGCCCAGAATTCCGAGAATGCTAACCCCTTTGAAAATTTCGAAAAATGCGCCCAGAATTCCGAGATGGCTAACCCCTTTGAAAATTTCGAAAATTGCGCCCAAAATTTCGAGAAGGCTAACCCCTTTGAAAATTTCGAAAAATGCGCCCAGAATTCCGAGAATGCTAACCCCTTTGAAAATTTCGATAAATGCGCCCAGAATGCCGAGAAGTCTAACCCCTTTGAAAATTTCGAAAAATGCGCCCAGAATTCCGAGAAGGCTAACCCCTTTGAAAATTTCGAAAAATGCGCCCAGAATTCCGAGGAGGCTAACCCCTTTGAAAATTTCGAAAAATGCGCCCAGAATTCCTAAAAGGCTAACCCCTTTGAAAATTTCGAAAAATGCGCACAGAATTCCGAGGCTAACCCCTTTGAAAATTTCGAAAAATGCGCCCAGAATGCCGAGAAGTCTAACCCCTTTGAAAATTTCGAAAAATGCGCCCAGAATTCCGAGAAGGCTAACCCCTTAGAAAATTTCGAAAAATGCGCCCAGAATTCCGAGAAGGCTAACCCCTTTGAAAATTTCGAAAAATGCGCCCAGAATTCCGAGAAGGCTAACCCCTTAGAAAATTTCGAAAAATGCGCCCAGAATTCAGAGAATGCTAACCCCTTTGAAAATTTCGAAAAATGCGCCCAGAATTCCGAGAATTCCGAGAATTTCGAAAATTGCGCCAAAAATTTCGAGAAGGCTAACCCCTTTGAAAATTACGAAAAATGCGCCCAGAATTCCGAGAAGGCTAACCCCTTTGAAAATTTCGAAAAATGCGCCCAGAATGCCGAGAAGTCTAACCCCTTTGAAAATTTCGAGAAATGCGCCCAGAATTCCGAGAAGGCTAACCCCTTTGAAAATTTCGAAAAATGCGCCCAGAATTCCGAGAAGGCTAACCTAACCCCTTTGAAAATTTCGAAAAATGCGCCCAGTATTCCGAGAAGGCTAACCCCTTAGAAAATTTCGAAAAATGCGCCCAGAATTCAGAGAATGCTAACCCCTTTGAAAATTTCGAAAAATGCGCCCAGAATTCCGAGAATTCCGAGAATTTCGAAAATTGCGCCAAAAATTTCGAGAAGGCTAACCCCTTTGAAAATTACGAAAAATGCGCCCAGAATTCCGAGAAGGCTAACCCCTTTGAAAATTTCGAAAAATGCGCCCAGAATGCCGAGAAGTCTAACCCCTTTGAAAATTTCGAGAAATGCGCCCAGAATTCCGAGAAGGCTAACCCCTTTGAAAATTTCGAAAAATGCGCCCAGAATTCCGAGAAGGCTAACCCCGTTGAAAATTTCGAAAAATGCGCCAAGAATTCCGAGAAGGCTAACCCATTTGAAAATTTCGAAAATTGCGCCCAGAATTCCGAGAAGGCTAACCCCTTTGAAAATTTCGAAAAATGCGCCCAGAATTACGGGAAGGATAACCCCTTTGAAAATTTCGAAAAATGCGCCCAAAATTCCGGGAAGGCAAACCCCTTTGAAAATTTCGAAAAAGGCACCCAGAAATCCGGGAAGGCTAACCCCTTTGAATATTTCGAAAAATGCACCCAGAATTCCGAGTTGGCTAACCCCTTTGAATATTTCGAAAAATGCGCCCAGAATTCCGAGAAGGCTAACCCCTTTGAAAATTTCCAAAAATGAGACCAGAATTCCGAGAAGGCTAACCCCTTTGAAAATTTCGAAAATTGCGCCCAAAATTTCGAGAAGGCTAACCCCTTTGAAAATTACGAAAAATGCGCCCAGAATTCCGAGAAGGCTAACCCCGTTGAAAATTTCGAAAAATGCGCCAAGAATTCCGAGAAGGCTAACCCCTTTGAAAATTTCGAAAATTGCGCCCAGAATTCCGAGAAGGCTAACCCCTTTGAAAATTTCGAAAAATGCGCCCAGAATTACGGGAAGGATAACCCCTTTGAAAATTTCGAAAAATGCGCCCAAAATTCCGGGAAGGCAAACCCCTTTGAAAATTTTGAAAAAGGCACCCAGAAATCCGGGAAGGCTAACCCCTTTGAAAATTTCGAAAAATGCACCCAGAATTCCGAGTTGGCTAACCCCTTTGAATATTTCGAAAAATGCGCCCAGAATTCCGAGAAGGCTAACCCCTTTGAAAATTTCCAAAAATGAGACCAGAATACCGAGAAGGCTAACCCCTTTGAAAATTTCGAAAAATGCGCCCAGAATACCGAGAAGGCTCACCCCTTTGAAAGTTTTGAAAAATGCGCCCAGAATTCCGAGAAGGCTAACCCCTTTGAAAATTTGGAAAAATGCGCCCAGAATTCCGAGAAGGCTAACCTAACCCCTTTGAAAATTTCGAAAAATGCGCCCAGTATTCCGAGAAGGCTAACCTAACCCCTTTGAAAATTTCGAAAAATGCGCCCAGTATTCCGAGAAGGCTAACCCGTTTGAAAATTTCGAAAAATGCGCCGTAATTCCGAGAAGGCTAACCACTTTGAAAATTTCGAAAAATGCGCCCAGAATTCCGAGAAGGCTAACCCCTTTGAAAATTTCGAAAAATGCGCCCAGAATTCCGAGAAGGCTAACCCCTTTGAAAATATCGAAAAATGCGCCCAGAATTCCAAGAAGGCTAACCCCTTTGAAAATTTCGAAAAATGCCCCCAGAATGCCGAGAAGTCTAACCCCTTTGAAAATTTCGAAAAATGCGCCCAGAATTCCGAGAAGGCTAACCCCTTTGAAAATTTCGAAAAATGCGCCCAGAATTCCGAGAAGGCTAACCCCTTTGAAAATTTCGAAAAATGCGCCCAGAATTCCTAAAAGGCTAACCCCTTTGAAAATTTCGAAAAATGCGCACAGAATTCCGAGGCTAACCCCTTTGAAAATTTCGAAAAATGCGCCCAGAATACCGAGAAGTCTAACCCCTTTGAAAATTTCGAAAAATGCGCCCAGAATTCCGAGGAGGCTAACCCCTTTGAAAATTTCGAAAAATACGCCCAGAATTCCGAGGAGGCTAACCCCTTTGAAAATTTCGAAAAATGCGCCCAAAATTCCGAGGAGGCTAACCCCTTTAAAAATTTCGAAAAATGCGCCCAGAATTCCGAGAAGGCTAACCCCTTTGAAAATTTCGAAAAACGCTCCTAGAATTCCGAGAAGGCTAACCCCTTTGAAAATTTCGAAAAATGCGCCCAGAATTCCGAGAAGGCTAACCCCGTTGAAAATTTCGAAAATTGCGCCCAGAATTCCGAGAAGGCTAACCCCTTTGAAAATTTCGAAAAATGCGCCCAGAATTACGGGAAGGATAACCCCTTTGAAAATTTCAAAAAATGCGCCCAAAATTCCGGGAAGGCAAACCCCTTTGAAAATTTCGAAAAAGGCACCCAGAAATCCGGGAAGGCTAACCCCTTTGAAAATTTCGAAAAAAGCACCCAGAATTCCGAGAAGGCTAACCCCTTTGAATATTTCGAAAAATGCGCCCAGAATTCCGAGAAGGCTAACCCCTTTGAAAATTTCCAAAAATGAGACCAGAATTCCGAGAAGGCAAACCCCTTTGAAAATTTCGAAAAATGCGCCCAGAATACCGAGAAGGCTCACCCCTTTAAAAGTTTTGAAAAATGCGCCCAGAATTCCGAGAAGGCTAACCCCTTTGAAAATTTGAAAAATGCGCCCAGAATTCCGAGAAGGCTAACCTAACCCCTTTGAAAATTTCGAATAATGCGCCCAGTATTCCGAGAAGGCTAACCTAACCCCGTTGAAAATTTCGAAAAATGCGCCCAGTATTCCGAGAAGGCTAACCCCTTTGAAAATTTCGAAAAATGCGAAGTAATTCCGAGAAGGCTAACCACTTTGAAAATTTCGAAAAATGCGCCCAGAATTCCGAGAAGGCTAACCCCTTTGAAAATTTCGAAAAATGCGCCCAGAATTCCGAGAAGGCTAACCCCTTTGAAAATTTCGAAAAATGTTCCCAGAATTCCGAGAAGGCTAACCCCTTTGAAAATTTCGAAAAATGCGCCCAGAATTCCGAGAATGCTAACCCCTTTGAAAATTTCGAAAAATGCGCCCAGAATTCCGAGATGGCTAACCCCTTTGAAAATTTCGAAAAATGCGCCCAGAATTCCGAGAAGGCTAACCCCTTTGAAAATTTCGAAAAATGCGCCCAGAATTCCGAGGAGGCTAACCCCTTTGAAAATTTCGAAAAATGCGCCCAGAATTCCTAAAAGGCTAACCCCTTTGAAAATTTCGAAAAATGCGCACAGAATTCCGAGGCTAACCCCTTTGAAAATTTCGAAAAATGCGCCCAGAATGCCGAGAAGTCTAACCCCTTTGAAAATTTCGAAAAATGCGCCCAGAATTCCGAGAAGGCTAACCCCTTAGAAAATTTCGAAAAATGCGCCCAGAATTCCGAGAAGGCTAACCCCTTTGAAAATTTCGAAAAATGCGCCCAGAATTCCGAGAAGGCTAACCCCTTAGAAAATTTCGAAAAATGCGCCCAGAATTCAGAGAATGCTAACCCCTTTGAAAATTTCGAAAAATGCGCCCAGAATTCCGAGAATTCCGAGAATTTCGAAAATTGCGCCAAAAATTTCGAGAAGGCTAACCCCTTTGAAAATTACGAAAAATGCGCCCAGAATTCCGAGAAGGCTAACCCCTTTGAAAATTTCGAAAAATGCGCCCAGAATGCCGAGAAGTCTAACCCCTTTGAAAATTTCGAGAAATGCGCCCAGAATTCCGAGAAGGCTAACCCCTTTGAAAATTTCGAAAAATGCGCCCAGAATTCCGAGAAGGCTAACCTAACCCCTTTGAAAATTTCGAAAAATGCGCCCAGTATTCCGAGAAGGCTAACCCCTTAGAAAATTTCGAAAAATGCGCCCAGAATTCAGAGAATGCTAACCCCTTTGAAAATTTCGAAAAATGCGCCCAGAATTCCGAGAATTCCGAGAATTTCGAAAATTGCGCCAAAAATTTCGAGAAGGCTAACCCCTTTGAAAATTACGAAAAATGCGCCCAGAATTCCGAGAAGGCTAACCCCTTTGAAAATTTCGAAAAATGCGCCCAGAATGCCGAGAAGTCTAACCCCTTTGAAAATTTCGAGAAATGCGCCCAGAATTCCGAGAAGGCTAACCCCTTTGAAAATTTCGAAAAATGCGCCCAGAATTCCGAGAAGGCTAACCCCGTTGAAAATTTCGAAAAATGCGCCAAGAATTCCGAGAAGGCTAACCCATTTGAAAATTTCGAAAATTGCGCCCAGAATTCCGAGAAGGCTAACCCCTTTGAAAATTTCGAAAAATGCGCCCAGAATTACGGGAAGGATAACCCCTTTGAAAATTTCGAAAAATGCGCCCAATATTCCGGGAAGGCAAACCCCTTTGAAAATTTCGAAAAAGGCACCCAGAAATCCGGGAAGGCTAACCCCTTTGAATATTTCGAAAAATGCACCCAGAATTCCGAGTTGGCTAACCCCTTTGAATATTTCGAAAAATGCGCCCAGAATTCCGAGAAGGCTAACCCCTTTGAAAATTTCCAAAAATGAGACCAGAATTCCGAGAAGGCTAACCCCTTTGAAAGTTTTGAAAAATGCGCCCAGAATTCCGAGAAGGCTAACCCCTTTGAAAATTACGAAAAATGCGCCCAGAATTCCGAGAAGGCTAACCCCTTTGAAAATTTCGAAAAATGCGCCCAGAATGCCGAGAAGTCTAACCCCTTTGAAAATTTCGAGAAATGCGCCCACAATTCCGAGAAGGCTAACCCCTTTGAAAATTTCGAAAAATGCGCCCAGAATTCCGAGAAGGCTAACCCCGTTGAAAATTTCGAAAAATGCGCCCAGAATTCCGAGAAGGCTAATCTAACCCCTTTGAAAATTTTGAAAAATGCGCCGTAATTCCGAGAAGGCTAACCACTTTGAAAATTTAGAAAAATGCGCCCAGAATTCCGAGAAGGCTAACCCCTTTGAAAATTTCGAAAAATGCGCCCAGAATTCCGAGAAGGCTAACCCCTTTGAAAATTTCGAAAAATGCGCCCAGAATTCAGAGAATGCTAACCCCTTTGAAAATTTCGAAAAATGCGCCCAGAATTCCGAGAATTCCGAGAATTTCGAAAATTGCGCCCAAAATTTCGAGAAGGCTAACCCCTTTGAAAATTACGAAAAATGCGCCCAGAATTCCGAGAAGGCTAACCCCTTTGAAAATTTCGAAAAATGCGCCCAGAATGCCGAGAAGTCTAACCCCTTTGAAAATTTCGAGAAATGCGCCCAGAATTCCGAGAAGGCTAACCCCTTTGAAAATTTCGAAAAATGCGCCCAGAATTCCGAGAAGGCTAACCCCGTTGAAAATTTCGAAAAATGCGCCAAGAATTCCGAGAAGGCTAACCCATTTGAAAATTTCGAAAATTGCGCCCAGAATTCCGAGAAGGCTAACCCCTTTGAAAATTTCAAAAATGCGCCCAGAATTACGGGAAGGATAACCCCTTTTAAAATTTCGAAAAATGCGCCCAAAATTCCGGGAAGGCAAACCCCTTTGAAAATTTCGAAAAAGGCTAACCCCTTTGAAAATTTCGAAAAATGCACCCAGAATTCCGAGTTGGCTAACCCCTTTGAATATTTCGAAAAATGCGCCCAGAATTCCGAGAAGGCTAACCCCTTTGAAAATTTCCAAAAATGAGACCAGAATTCCGAGAAGGCTAACCCCTTTGAAAATTTCGAAAAATGCGCCCAGAATACCGAGAAGGCTCACCCCTTTGAAAGTTTTGAAAAATGCGCCCAGAATTCCGAGAAGGCTAACCCCTTTGAAAATTTGGAAAAATGCGCCCAGAATTCCGAGAAGGCTAACCTAACCCCTTTGAAAATTTCGAAAAATGCGCCCAGTATTCCGAGAAGGCTAACCTAACCCCTTTGAAAATTTCGAAAAATGCGCCCAGAATTCCGAGAAGGCTAACCCCTTTGAAAATTTGGAAAAATGCGCCCAGAATTCCGAGAAGGCTAATCTAACCCCTTTGAAAATTTTGAAAAATGCGCCGTAATTCCGAGAAGGCTAACCACTTTGAAAATTTCGAAAAATGCGCCCAGAATTCCGAGAAGGCTAACCCCTTTGAAAATTTCGAAAAATGCGCCCAGAATTCCGAGAAGGCTAACCCCTTTGAAAATTTCGAAAAATGCGCCCAGAATTCAGAGAAAGCTAACCCCTCTGAAAATTTCGAAAAATGCGCCCAAAATTCCGAGAAGGCTAACCCCTTTGAAAATTTCGAAAATTGCGCCCAAAATTTCGAGAAGGCTAACCCCTTTGAAAATTACGAAAAATGCGCCCAGAATTCCGAGAAGGCTAACCCCGTTGAAAATTTCGAAAAATGCGCCAAGAATTCCGAGAAGGCTAACCCCTTTGAAAATTTCGAAAATTGCGCCCAGAATTCCGAGAAGGCTAACCCCTTTGAAAATTTCGAAAAATGCGCCCAGAATTACGGGAAGGATAACCCCTTTGAAAATTTCGAAAAATGCGCCCAAAATTCCGGGAAGGCAAACCCCTTTGAAAATTTTGAAAAAGGCACCCAGAAATCCGGGAAGGCTAACCCCTTTGAAAATTTCGAAAAATGCACCCAGAATTCCGAGTTGGCTAACCCCTTTGAATATTTCGAAAAATGCGCCCAGAATTCCGAGAAGGCTAACCCCTTTGAAAATTTCCAAAAATGAGACCAGAATACCGAGAAGGCTAACCCCTTTGAAAATTTCGAAAAATGCGCCCAGAATACCGAGAAGGCTCACCCCTTTGAAAGTTTTGAAAAATGCGCCCAGAATTCCGAGAAGGCTAACCCCTTTGAAAATTTGGAAAAATGCGCCCAGAATTCCGAGAAGGCTAACCTAACCCCTTTGAAAATTTCGAAAAATGCGCCCAGTATTCCGAGAAGGCTAACCTAACCCCTTTGAAAATTTCGAAAAATGCGCCCAGTATTCCGAGAAGGCTAACCCGTTTGAAAATTTCGAAAAATGCGCCGTAATTCCGAGAAGGCTAACCACTTTGAAAATTTCGAAAAATGCGCCCAGAATTCCGAGAAGGCTAACCCCTTTGAAAATTTCGAAAAATGCGCCCAGAATTCCGAGAAGGCTAACCCCTTTGAAAATATCGAAAAATGCGCCCAGAATTCCAAGAAGGCTAACCCCTTTGAAAATTTCGAAAAATGCCCCCAGAATGCCGAGAAGTCTAACCCCTTTGAAAATTTCGAAAAATGCGCCCAGAATTCCGAGAAGGCTAACCCCTTTGAAAATTTCGAAAAATGCGCCCAGAATTCCGAGAAGGCTAACCCCTTTGAAAATTTCGAAAAATGCGCCCAGAATTCCTAAAAGGCTAACCCCTTTGAAAATTTCGAAAAATGCGCACAGAATTCCGAGGCTAACCCCTTTGAAAATTTCGAAAAATGCGCCCAGAATACCGAGAAGTCTAACCCCTTTGAAAATTTCGAAAAATGCGCCCAGAATTCCGAGGAGGCTAACCCCTTTGAAAATTTCGAAAAATACGCCCAGAATTCCGAGGAGGCTAACCCCTTTGAAAATTTCGAAAAATGCGCCCAAAATTCCGAGGAGGCTAACCCCTTTAAAAATTTCGAAAAATGCGCCCAGAATTCCGAGAAGGCTAACCCCTTTGAAAATTTCGAAAAACGCTCCTAGAATTCCGAGAAGGCTAACCCCTTTGAAAATTTCGAAAAATGCGCCCAGAATTCCGAGAAGGCTAACCCCGTTGAAAATTTCGAAAATTGCGCCCAGAATTCCGAGAAGGCTAACCCCTTTGAAAATTTCGAAAAATGCGCCCAGAATTACGGGAAGGATAACCCCTTTGAAAATTTCAAAAAATGCGCCCAAAATTCCGGGAAGGCAAACCCCTTTGAAAATTTCGAAAAAGGCACCCAGAAATCCGGGAAGGCTAACCCCTTTGAAAATTTCGAAAAAAGCACCCAGAATTCCGAGAAGGCTAACCCCTTTGAATATTTCGAAAAATGCGCCCAGAATTCCGAGAAGGCTAACCTAACCCCGTTGAAAATTTCGAAAAATGCGCCCAGTATTCCGAGAAGTCTAACCCCTTTGAAAATTTCGAAAAATGCGCCCAGAATTCCGAGGAGGCTAACCCCTTTGAAAATTTCGAAAAATACGCCCAGAATTCCGAGGAGGCTAACCCCTTTGAAAATTTCGAAAAATGCGCCCAGAATTCCTAAAAGGCTAACCCCTTTGAAAATTTCGAAAAATGCGCCCAGAATACCGAGAAGGCTCACCCCTTTAAAAGTTTTGAAAAATGCGCCCAGAATTCCGAGAAGGCTAACCCCTTTGAAAATTAAAAAATGCGCCCAGAATTCCGAGAAGGCTAACCTAACCCCTTTGAAAATTTCGAATAATGCGCCCAGTATTCCGAGACGACTAACCTAACCCCGTTGAAAATTTCGAAAAATGCGCCCAGTATTCCGAGAAGGCTAACCCCTTTGAAAATTTCGAAAAATGCGCCGTAATTCCGAGAAGGCTAACCACTTTGAAAATTTCGAAAAATGCGCCCAGAATTCCGAGAAGGCTAACCCCTTTGAAAATTTCGAAAAATGCGCCCAGAATTCCGAGAAGGCTAACCCCTTTGAAAATTTCGAAAAATGTTCCCAGAATTCCGAGAAGGCTAACCCCTTTGAAAATTTCGAAAAATGCGCCCAGAATTCCGAGAATGCTAACCCCTTTGAAAATTTCGAAAAATGCGCCCAGAATTCCGAGATGGCTAACCCCTTTGAAAATTTCGAAAAATGCGCCCAGAATTCCGAGAATGCTAACCCCTTTGAAAATTTCGATAAATGCGCCCAGAATGCCGAGAAGTCTAACCCCTTTGAAAATTTCGAAAAATGCGCCCAGAATTCCGAGAAGGCTAACCCCTTTGAAAATTTCGAAAAATGCGCCCAGAATTCCGAGGAGGCTAACCCCTTTGAAAATTTCGAAAAATGCGCCCAGAATTCCTAAAAGGCTAACCCCTTTGAAAATTTCGAAAAATGCGCACAGAATTCCGAGGCTAACCCCTTTGAAAATTTCGAAAAATGCGCCCAGAATGCCGAGAAGTCTAACCCCTTTGAAAATTTCGAAAAATGCGCCCAGAATTCCGAGAAGGCTAACCCCTTAGAAAATTTCGAAAAATGCGCCCAGAATTCCGAAAAGGCTAACCCCTTTGAAAATTTCGAAAAATGCGCCCAGAATTCCGAGAAAGCTAACCCCTTAGAAAATTTCGAAAAATGCGCCCAGAATTCCGAGAAGGCTAACCTAACCCCTTTGAAAATTTCGAAAAATGCGCCCAGTATTATGAGAAGGCTAACCTAACCCCTTTGAAAATTTCGAAAAATGCGCCCAGAATTCCGAGAAGGCTAACCTAACCCCTTTGAAAATTTCGAAAAATGCGCCCAGAATTCCAAGAAGGCTAACCCCTTTGAAAATTTCGAAAAATGCGCCCAGAATTCCGAGAAGGCTAACCCCGTTGAAAATTTCGAAAAATGCGCCAAGAATTCCGAGAAGGCTAACCCCTTTGAAAATTTCGAAAAATGCGCCCAGAATTCCGAGAAGGCTAACCCCTTTGAAAATTTCGAAAAATGCGCCCAGAATTCCGAGAAGGCTAACCCCTTTGAAAATTTCGAAAAATGCGCCCAGAATTCCGAGGAGGCTAACCCCTTTGAAAATTTCGAAAAATGCGCCCAGAATTCCGAGAAGGCTAACCTAACCCCTTTGAAAATTTCGAAAAATGCGCCCAGAATTCCAAGAAGGCTAACCCCTTTGAAAATTTCGAAAAATGCGCCCAGAATTCCGAGAAGGCTAACCCCGTTGAAAATTTCGAAAAATGCGCCAAGAATTCCGAGAAGGCTAACCCCTTTGAAAATTTCGAAAATTGCGCCCAAAATTCCGAGAAGGCTTTGAAAATTTCGATAAATGCACCCAGAATTCGAAGAAGGCTAACTCCTTTGAAAATTTCGAAAAATGCACCCAGAATTCGAAGAAGGCTAACCCCTTTGAAAATTTCGAATAATGCACCCAGAATTCGAAAAAGGCTAATCCCTTTGAAAATTTCGAAAAATGCACCCTGAGATCGAAGAAGGCTAACTCCGTTGAAAATTTCGAAAAATGCTAAGCTTAATGCCAGTAGCCATCCCCCAGTTTATTAAAAAGATAAAAAGAAAATCTTTGTTTGAAACTGTGTGCTTCACAGTTCCAGTGCCCGTTTCTCTGGCTGCGAGGGAGAGAGAACACCGTCGCTTACACAGTACCAACCCTGGCATATTGGCGGAAGGTAGTTTTATTATTTTATTTATTTTTTATTTTTTGCTCTGCGTGAGCGAAATTGAGTTGCCTGCTTGGAGCAGTAGTAAATCTGGTCCAAGAGGAAACATAAAAGAAAATGTCTTACTTTGTAAGGAGGTAAAGTAGTAAATCTCTGGTAGTAATTTGGAGGGCCAGTTGACTGATCATCAACAAATAATAGAAGAGCAGTGGACAATAGGATACACTGGTATTCAGGAATCCATAGAAACTTACCGTTGAAGCAACTATATCATGTTACTAAACAATGGAAAACTTTTATTTAATGACGAATAACAATAATACACATTTGATAATGAAGAATATTAATTGCACTTGTATTACGTTGCACTATGATTAATATAGCATGTGTTGAGGCATGTGACTAACCAATTGAGTCGTTGCAGTGCATGGGAAACCAGTGTGCATTCCGGCACTGGAGGAAAAGTGTTCAAGAGTTGAATGAATAGAATACATGTGTTAAGTATAGTAATGAGAGTGCTTAACTTTGTTAAGACCTAGAACGCTTATAGACTTTCAGGGAACACAGAACTCTAATTCCCGCCAATTCTGATGTAATGTTCACATGTGGTCGATGAACAAATAGGAACATGTAAGAAGCACTTTTGATACAAAGAAATGTCCTGTATTTATCTTTTCATGGAAATTAAAAGAAGAATGGATTTCATTTTTAAACAAATAGATCAAGCTTAAACTGTAAGAATTTAGATTAAAGTAAGTACAAAAATTTTGATTTTGTTCTTTTAGGGTTTTATCAAGTTTCTGAATAAACTTTCTTTTTATATATATGTATGTTTCCTTTTACAAAATTTTAAAACAAAGGCTAAAAAATTTATGGAGCAGCACCCCCCCCCCCTAATTTTAGCTACGAGCTGCCACTGCCTAATTCAGTGTTTCCCATTTACAGTATTGGTCCATAGATACCTGGAGGTCTGTTAAACAAATTTAAGGGTCATTATTTAATCTATCTTAGGAGAAGCAGGATGAACATACTGAAGTTACTGATAATAAATCGCTCATTAAAAATACTTTTCAAAGAATATACACTTGATCAGATATCAGTCAAGATATTTTCCAAGAAGGCCTACATAATAAGATAAGTGAAAAGGCATTGAAACTCTAATTCCATTACCTAGCGCACATCTTTGTGAAAGAACACTTTCTAATACTTTTTTCCTGGAAACCAAACACAGAAATACCCTCCATGTTGAACTTGATTTAAGGCTAAAATTAGGAAATATTAAACAAGATGTGGAAAGAATTGTCTGAAACGAAAAGACATGACACCTAGATTCTTGTATATACTGTACGTTGTAAGCTTTACAACATAAATAATATTTGGTAATTTAAGCATTGTTAATAGGCTACTTTCCACTCCCGCGGCCCAGGGTTGATTCCTGATGTGGTAGTGAAAAATCCCTTTCCAGAGTTCAGGACTGGGTGTTTGTGTTGTCCCTAGGTTTAAGTAGAGGACTGGTAGAGGACTAGAGAACCCCTACAAATACGCCGTGAATAACCCCATAAGGGATGTCCAGGGATCATACCCGGTAAGTGTATCTGATATTGCAAGTTTGTATATTATATGTTTGTTCACAAAGCAGTAAGAAACTAGGAACACATCATTCGCGCATACGCTCTTTCACCATACACGTTCGCAAAGCAAGAAATCATGATTCTGACTGTAATCTTTTGTTCGATGTGTTCTCACGGACAGTTTCTGTACTAAAAGAAAAGTTTGCAGACTCTACCATGAATTGTTATCAGAAACATGCTCAGTAACCTATTTTCAGATGCCTGACTCCTCTCTCCAATAACCTTGCGCTGATTTATAAGCATAGGCTACTTATATGTATGAATAATAATTAAAAGTTTCCCAAAATAAAGTTTATTGGCGATGTATATTGCATGAATAACATGTTAAAGGGAAATACAAATTATGTTCGCATATCATATCAATTAAACTAAAAAACTATCGATTCCAAATTCTTGTAACCGTTTGCAAAGTGCAAAACACGGATAAGTTACAGACAGGACATTCTCAGTACAACAAATTCTCAAGCAGTCACGGATTTGCTTTGCAAACAAACCTTATAATATCTTAGCCTTTCACGGCTGGTGTTGGAATTATTTGAAAAATTTTCAGAGCTTATAGGATATGGTCCAGTGGGGTTTAGCATTCCAATGTTTTACCAATAAACTGCCAACAGCTGTAGACAGAGGATCCCTGAGGATACTGGATGAATCTACTGTGAAACCCCTAAAAGGCCTATGTGTCCCAAAAATTTGTAAGCATCTGTTTGTATATATTGTACTTGTAAACTTTTGTATATTACTTGTGTTTGCGAATTGTTACATCTCTCTACTCTGGAATTAGTTAACTTCACATACTCACATACTTTTTGTTTCAAGACCTCCTAAGGTCACATTTTATATTATTAACTAATTTATATGTAAGAATAAAAACATATACTGTAAGTAAAACAACCCTACAGTAAATGGGAAACACTGACCTAACTGGTTACTACATAAAAAACATAGCTTAGACTTTCAGTTTACCTTGTTGACAGAACCCAAAGGTAAAAGCCTCACAGAAATTTGAGGTGATGAGGAACTCCACTTGCAAGTCACCCTCCAAGTTCTAGAGAGCTCCAGTTTTCATGCCAACGATCACATGATGAAATACATTTAATACATCTAGATTCCTACAAAGGAAAATATCACAAAAAATTATGAAAGTCTTGGTCTGTATAAGCAGACAACAATATAAAAACACTTTCTACAAAATAATAACTACCTGGCTTCACCTAGAGTTTACTGACAAGCGATCCCATATCTTCTGGTCTACCAACTGTTGGAAAACCACCAGTAAAAGAAGCTTGCAGGACTTCGTCAATGTGAGTGACGGGTACAAACACCAGATCTTTCTGTGGAAAAGCAAAATATGAATATAAGTAATTAATTACAGTTTTAAATTCAGCAGTAAAAGTAAAATAATTCCGGGGTGCATGGACAAAGAGAGTTAAGTCCACCATCCTAAAAAAATTGAGATATGTCCATAGAGTTATAAAAATGTTCTCTACATTTGTATTAAGTCCAGTAGGCCTAAGTCATATTCATACGGTAGTTATGGATGTGTGCCTCATGGGTTTATCCACCTCTAAAACTATGTTGGGCTAGTATAGTGTGTTAAGTCACTCTAATTCTCAGTAACAAGAAAGTGGACTTAACTCTCTTTGCCCGGGCACCCCAGAATTAATAGAATAATTAGCTATTGCTTGTGGCTGAGAGTGGAGTTAGGTTAAAAATTTATCTAAATATATACGGTAATTAAAAACTTTAATGTAAATTTATTAGAAATATTTGATATTTTGTTTGACACAGTACAGTAGAAGTATGATATAACGCAGCTATTGGGGCCATACTTTGCTCTCGCATTACAGCTTGATCCCAGTATATTGAAAGGTCACAGCCTGAGCTTTGATAACCAGACCAGGGTGAGGGACATCTTCACTTATATTTATTCAGAAACACCAGTATAAGCACTCATTTAGTTCATTATTTGAAAATAGTTGTGATGGCTTACAAACAATTTAAATAACTCCTTTTGAGCTGGCCAAGACTGTCATGAAGAATACCAGTCCTTCATAATTGTTTTAAAAATGACTGATTTCAAACTGTCAATAAGGACTGGAATATAATTTACGTAATTACAGTTAGTTCAGAACTGTTCTAAAAAACCAAAACATTAACAAGTCCTGAAAAGAGTCCTGAAAACTCAGCCTAATATGGACCAAAAGGGCACCAAGTTTCCACAATACAGAGTTATTGGGAATAAGGTCTTAAAAATTAGAATTGTTATAGCAAAAATTAAAAATGTGTTTATTGGCCTCGAATATAACAAACACTGTTAAAAATTATCACAAAACAAGTTCATAAGGATATGGTTACTCTTCTACAGGGTGTTAATGAATAAGACCGAAATATTTTAACTGTGTATAAAGGGCACATAGGCAAGAAACTTATATTAGGAGATTTTTGCTCTATGACGTAAAATATGTATGCTAAAGGCCATTAAAGACATTACAATTTGGTGCTCATAAGTCAATATTGAATTGAAATTAAATTGACTTCATGCCTTCTTAGTGATCGACAGAAATCTGATTCTTAATAATTCATCAACGATTATATCATAATTTAGTGTTTCTGTAATCTGCAAAATTTCCCATCATGGTTGCCGAACAATCCGAATTGCCGGATTATCGAGTGCTGAGTTTGCAGGACTCTACTGAATTAATTGTATTTATTTATTCTAAATTTATCTTCATTTTTATCTCAGCATAGCAATTCACACAATCCTAGACTTAATTAAATCTCTCATAAGTGTGCCACATCATTTGATTACACCTACCTTCAAATTTTCTGGAATTTCATGTAAGTCTTTTTGATTCTTCTTTGGCATAATGATTCGTGTCATACCAGCACGATGAGCTGCAAGGACTTTCTCTTTTATCCCTCCAACCTAGTCAGAAAATTGTAACATGTCAGTTGATACGATAATTACACTATCCCAGCTTATAAGTTTGTCTGGTCACACAAGAATTGAGAAAAACCATTATTCAAAAATACATTTACTGCTCACATTACATCACCACTCATATTAATGTCATCGCTTATTCCACTATATCCTACAAAGTTAGGGCGGAAAAAAGCGACCTTGGATCATTACTGTTTGTATCATTTATGCCTAGTGGTACTGGACTCAATATAAAAATTTTCATTTTTACTTTTGCTGTCTGATGTATCAGTTCATCCCCAGAAACGCTATTGAATAATATATCAAACAATTCTTCGTAACTCAAAGCTTTTTTAGAAGAAAGCATTGCATAAGAAGAACTTACACCAGTCATTTCAGGGTAATGAATGAGGCTTGGGTCTCAGAAATTTCAATTTCTCAGAAACATGAAAAATGTATACCCAACAAACTTAACTTTTTCCCCCTTCAATTTGTAATTGCTCAGATAAATTAATTCAGGGTTCTTTTTTTGGGACCAAAACTAGTGTTGTGTTTTAGACCTGCAGATTTAAGTTCAATAAGGATTTGTTTGGTTTCATTATACATTTTTATGTGGATATGATCAAAAGCTTGAATTTCTATTAACGTAACTTAATAAATGAAAAAAGAAAAATGTTTATAAAAAGATAAAGATTTAACTGTATTTCATTTCATCACCTCGGCATTTAGTGCTAAAACAATGATAAATGACACAATACAAGTAAGAATCAGCTTGAAAAATTTTATGTCATAACCGGGATTTGAACACGGATCTTCAGCTTAACGCGCTGATGCTCTACCATTGAGCTACCATGACAACATGCCAGTATGACATCAAATTCCTCAACTGATTCAGAAGACAAGGCAGACCACAGGAGGTTTCTCCGTTGAGAACACACATCCAATGGCGTCCTACATTTGTAGGTACTTTGAAGCCAAGTTATTATTTATATACTATTAATTAAGTGGAGGGAAAGGAAATAGACATTAAATCCATGTCTGGGATATTAATACAAGTAAGAATCAGCTTGAAAAATTTTATGTCATAACCGGGATTTGAACACGGATCTTCAGCTTAACGCGCTGATGCTCTACCATTGAGCTACCATGACAACATGCCAGTATGACATCAAATTCCTCAACTGATTCAGAAGACAAGGCAGACCACAGGAGGTTTCTCCGTTGAGAACACACATCCAATGGCGTCCTACATTTGTAGGTACTTTGAAGCCAAGTTATTATTTATATACTATTAATTAAGTGGAGGGAAAGGAAATAGACATTAAATCCATGTCTGGGATATTAATACAAGTAAGAATCAGCTTGAAAAATTTTATGTCATAACCGGGATTTGAACACGGATCTTCAGCTTAACGCGCTGATGCTCTACCATTGAGCTACCATGACAACATGCCAGTATGACATCAAATTCCTCAACTGATTCAGAAGACAAGGCAGACCACAGGAGGTTTCTCCGTTGAGAACACACATCCAATGGCGTCCTACATTTGTAGGTACTTTGAAGCCAAGTTATTATTTATATACTATTAATTAAGTGGAGGGAAAGGAAATAGACATTAAATCCATGTCTGGGATATTAATACAAGTAAGAATCAGCTTGAAAAATTTTATGTCATAACCGGGATTTGAACACGGATCTTCAGCTTAACGCGCTGATGCTCTACCATTGAGCTACCATGACAACATGCCAGTATGACATCAAATTCCTCAACTGATTCAGAAGACAAGGCAGACCACAGGAGGTTTCTCCGTTGAGAACACACATCCAATGGCGTCCTACATTTGTAGGTACTTTGAAGCCAAGTTATTATTTATATACTATCCAGACATGGATTTAATGTCTATTTCCTTTCCCTCCACTTAATTAATAGTATATAAATAATAACTTGGCTTCAAAGTACCTACAAATGTAGGACGCCATTGGATGTGTGTTCTCAACGGAGAAACCTCCTGTAGTCTGCCTTGTCTTCTGAATCAGTTGAGGAATTTGATGTCATACTGGCATGTTGTCATGGTAGCTCAATGGTAGAGCATCAGCGCGTTAAGCTGAAGATCCGTGTTCAAATCCCGGTTATGACATAAAATTTTTCAAGCTGATTCTTACTTGTATTAATATCCCAGACATGGATTTAATGTCTATTTCCTTTCCCTCCACTTAATTAATAGTATATAAATAATAACTTGGCTTCAAAGTACCTACAAATGTAGGACGCCATTGGATGTGTGTTCTCAACGGAGAAACCTCCTGTGGTCTGCCTTGTCTTCTGAATCAGTTGAGGAATTTGATGTCATACTGGCATGTTGTCATGGTAGCTCAATGGTAGAGCATCAGCGCGTTAAGCTGAAGATCCGTGTTCAAATCCCGGTTATGACATAAAATTTTTCAAGCTGATTCTTACTTGTATTAATATCCCAGACATGGATTTCATGTCTATTTCCTTTCCCTCCACTTAATTAATAGTATATAAATAATAACTTGGCTTCAAAGTACCTACAAATGTAGGACGCCATTGGATGTGTGTTCTCAACGGAGAAACCTCCTGTGGTCTGCCTTGTCTTCTGAATCAGTTGAGGAATTTGATGTCATACTGGCATGTTGTCATGGTAGCTCAATGGTAGAGCATCAGCGCGTTAAGCTGAAGATCCGTGTTCAAATCCCGGTTATGACATAAAATTTTTCAAGCTGATTCTTACTTGTATTAATATCCCAGACATGGATTTAATGTCTATTTCCTTTCCCTCCACTTAATTAATAGTATATAAATAATAACTTGGCTTCAAAGTACCTACAAATGTAGGACGCCATTGGATGTGTGTTCTCAACGGAGAAACCTCCTGTGGTCTGCCTTGTCTTCTGAATCAGTTGAGGAATTTGATGTCATACTGGCATGTTGTCATGGTAGCTCAATGGTAGAGCATCAGCGCGTTAAGCTGAAGATCCGTGTTCAAATCCCGGTTATGACATAAAATTTTTCAAGCTGATTCTTACTTGTATTAATATCCCAGACATGGATTTAATGTCTATTTCCTTTCCCTCCACTTAATTAATAGTATATAAATAATAACTTGGCTTCAAAGTACCTACAAATGTAGGACGCCATTGGATGTGTGTTCTCAACGGAGAAACCTCCTGTGGTCTGCCTTGTCTTCTGAATCAGTTGAGGAATTTGATGTCATACTGGCATGTTGTCATGGTAGCTCAATGGTAGAGCATCAGCGCGGTAAGCTGAAGATCCGTGTTCAAATCCCGGTTATGACATAAAATTTTTCAAGCTGATTCTTACTTGTATTAATATCCCAGACATGGATTTAATGTCTATTTCCTTTCCCTCCACTTAATGATAAATGAACTAAATCCATCTACGGATCAAAAGAAAAAGACTTTACATATAAGAAACTAGCATGTGCCCGCGGCTTCACCCGCGATAATTATTTCGAAAATTAAAAATTAAGAGTATAATAGTTAAATCATTATATTTATTAACACCTAAATCACGTGGACTACATACCACGCTTAGATAGCGTCACCTGGTAAAAGCGACCTCAGATTCGAGTTCCTTGGTCCAGAAAACCCCTGTATAGTGAGTTTCGTCCAAATAAAACAATGTTTAACAACATACAAGCGATCGCGAAAGAATATTTCCAAGGTATGACAAAAATAGACAAAGCCAACTGTAATTGTCAAACTTCCAATTTAATTTAATTCCAAACCCATCTGAAACCAACTGGCAACAATATGTTTTAATGTCAAATGTGATTCGGATTCGATAATTCTGTGTAAAAAGGGATTAAGTATTCTCAGAAACATTTGATTTTTGGCATTTAAAATCAGAATTATTCAAAATCCTTTCTTAGTGAGCACCTACATTATGAAACGAAGGTACTGTCAAAATTCCAAGTCTCTACCTGTTATAGTTTAGGCTCTACGTTGATTCCTGTCAGTCAGGACAAAGCCTTTTATATATATAGAGATAGCTATCAATTCATTTATGTAAGACTAGCTTAAAAGACCCGGCGTCGCCCGGGTTTTGTATTTTGTAATTGGAAATTAACTTATGAAGGATTTTCAATTTTAAATTCTAGGTCCTTATATAGGCATTTATAATTTGAAATAGGAAGAACGACTTATTACACTCAAACTATTCCCTCAGAAAACGCTTGATATAGTTTTTTATGGCTCATAGAGGATCTAGAATTTTGCATCCCATCGCTTGTACAGTGCACAGCAAGCCTGGTAGAGGTTTAAATAAGAAGAAACAGAAATTCCAGTAACATAAAATTGTAATATCGAGGCGGGAAATTTCCCACTCTTATGTTACCATAAAACCGTTTTGGAGATGAAATTAAACAGAAAGCATTATCACTTTCATACTTTTCTCTCCAAAAACCTGCGATATAATATAATAATATACACATTACCATACCTCGTTTTGTTTTCTCTATGTCCAGGGTAGAGAAAGTTATGTGATTCCATTATTTTAGTGGATTTCATTCTGTAATATTTATTTATAACATGAATTATTTTGATAACTTCTCTTATTTGTCAAAAGTGCATTTCATTTGTTTTTTCCAAGCCCACCTGATACCATTTGGCAACAATATATTCTGTGATTTGGAATTGATAATTATATGTAAAAAGGGATTAAGTATTTTCAAAAACATTTAATTTTTGGCATTTAGAATCAGAATTTTTCAAACTCCTTTCTTAGTGAGCACCTACATTATGCAACGAAGGTACTGTCAAAATTCCAAGTCTCTACCTGTTATAGTTTAGGCTGTACGTTGATTCCTGTCATTCAGTCAATCAGTCAGTCAGTCATTCATTCAGTCAGTCAGGACAAAGCCTTTTATATATATAGAGATACTCATTGCTTCATGTATAGAATCTAAAACACATCTGATTTAAATAAATAAAACTGCATAATTAAAGAACTACCGGTAAAAGAGTATTTAGGAAAATGGATTATTACTCACAGGAAGCACAACTCCTCGCAGTGTGATTTCTCCAGTCATAGCCACGTCTGTAGCCACGGGACGGTTGGAGAAGAGAGACACAAGAGCAGTTGCTATTGTGACTCCAGCAGATGGTCCATCTTTACCCACAGCACCAGCAGGGAAGTGAATGTGTATATCTGTATGCGAAAGAACTTCTCCATCCAGCTGCAGTCCATACTGTAATGTTAAAAATAGTTTGTAAAAATTGTGCAATAAATCATACTTATGGTACCTGTCCTGTTACTAATAGCTAGGGGGTGGATTTCTATGACCTAAAAAATAGGATATATGCATGCATTTATGACCTAAAAGCATTAAAATATGACCAATAAAATTTAAAATACGACTTTATCACTTACACATTATGTATATTTTTTTTAAGTTTCATTACAATTCATTTTATTAGAATAAAATGTTAATTATTTAAAATATCTGTAAATTCTCAAAAAGTATCAGCATAATGCAAAATTTACAAAATATGTTATGAAACTTCAAAATTTCTTTAATATACACATAAATATGCCAATAATATGACCCAAATATGTATATTCATGTTAAATATGAAACAATAGTTGAAAATTTCCTAAATATGCAGTTATATGCACTAAAATAAAAGCCGTTCCATTTTCACCAGGATGCTTGGAATCGGGTTTAAATTAATCGGAAACCTGAAATAATGCAAAGGGGAAAAATATGACATGTCATAGAAATCCACCCCCTACTAATAGCCACACCTCATACATTGCACAATATTACTGCAATATCCAAACTCGGATATCATTTAATTTTATTAATTTATTTAGTCTGGTAGAGATAAGACCATCAGGTATTCTCTTCCCCTCTACAGTACCAAGATTCCTATGACTATAATTACAATACAAAAAATACAATAATATGGACAATAGGGGCTGAGAACAAGGTGCAAGAACACTAACATGCATGACACAAAATGAAGAAGAAAAGACTAGGACACAATTGTAGTAGAGGAAAAATACAGTGATCAAAAGTTGTGGGTAGGCTTCATATGCTGATTTATCAGTCGGGTGGAACTAAATCAGTTTGGTGGAAGTATGCTTGGTTATACATAAATACAAGGATTTAGTTTTATGTAAACATTTGGTTTGGTACCGGTACCTAAAATAGTGTATAGTCGGTCAAATAAAATACGTCGGGCGTTATTTTATAAAGTATCACGAACGAGCATATGCGCATGTACAGGAGTCTTAAGGTTAGGTTCACACATGCCTCTTGTCTATCCATGTATTTTCTTGATTATTTAGTCAGTTTTGTTCCAAAACAAACATGTACAGAAGGCTGTGGCTATATGCCTCAAATCCGCCATATTCTTGCATGGGAGTTCTTATAATAATAATGAATAAATTCGCGAGGAATATGTTTATTCAAGGAGCATTTTTTAAAGATTTTATTTTATAATACCGGTACTTGTAGTGCAAAATCAATAACTTACGCTCAACTTCTGCAACCAATCTAGCATCGAAATACACGGCCGGCCAGATTCACGTTTCCTATGAAAACTTCCGGTCGCATTATAGTGAAGTTCCCACCTCTGAGCTGCTCTTTCATAAATATGGAACCTTCTCGCTGCTTCAAAGGCCAAAAAATGCAGGTCAATTACAACCCTAACTACACTTTCTCTCAAGCTAGCATTTGTATGTGGTGCGATGACACAAAGCAAAATTAATTATGACAATACATTAAGTTGAATATCGTGTGTTGCGCTTTCCACGTTGTTCATTTTTCCCCTCATTCATTTTTTCCCTCCTGTCCAATGGCCTCATATGTTCTGAGAATGACCTGTATTTTATGTTTTTTATAGGAAACTTGTGAACTAATGCGTTAAAACTTTAATTTTAACTGCATACGAGTCCTGATGTTTTTTATTTGACCGACTGTACAATCCATACAGTTAAATCCTATTAACTAGGGAAAATACACACCTCTCTTGCAGCTGTCCGCACCCAGTTGAGAGCCAGCTTAGCAGACTCCTTCATGACATCGCCTAGATGACCCGTGAGTACAAGTTCCCCATCACCTTCCATCTTGTTGGCTTCCACTAGCAGCACCTCTCCTCCAACCCCGGTCCATGCCAGACCCACTGCCACACCAGGCTGCCCCAGTCGTGACCAAACTTCATTGCTTGAATAAGCAGCAGGCTACAAAAACGACAAATTTTCCTGTAAAGATTCCAACAGTGAACAAGAAATGTTGAAAATGTTTGTAATATAATTAGCTCATTACCCCTAGTATTTCTTCAATTGCTGTCTCATCCAAATATATGGGTAATTTTGTGCGAATGGCATTCTCACCACCAACATTCATCTCTGCAACGCTGACAGCTACAGCTCGGCACAGAGCTCCTAGTTTACGTTCTAAGGTTCGAACTCCTGCTTCTCGAGTGTAGTTTGATACTGAAATACAGAAAGTTACATTATCAGATATTGAATGTATAAGGTTTGGGCAGTAGAGTGCATATCACTAGAGGTGTTTGTTTTTGTTAATAAGCTATAAAATGAAATGTTGTATTTCAGGGTTAAGATATATTTACTTAACATATTAGGATGTTAGGAATTATTTGGGGGTAAAATTAAATAATGAAATAACGCTAATTTCATAAATAAAACCACAAAAGCCATGATCAGCTAATTAAAATCTACCCGTATTTTTGATCATTTATTATTCTTTTCTGACATTTTTATTTCTCAGCTGTAGTATATCATACGAGCCTTTTAGAAAAAACGTATTGCCATAACTCTTACCCTTTGATTAGCATACTGTATTTAAATTTTTAAAAAAAATGAAAATAGGTTATCTTCCCAGGGTAATTTTGCGATATAAGTAGGCATATTGAAATTTGATTAGCGTTTGAAATCACATAGATATTTAAACTTTTGATATACTTCCTTCAAATTACTATCAATTACCATATTATAGTGCCATTGTTCGCCAACATTTTCTGCTATTCTGAAAGGCATAAAGGCTCTTGAAATTTTTTTAAGTTGCTATGTTTTTTATAACTGGTTTCAGAGAAGTAAGAAACTTCTTTTATTCAGTTTTGCAAGTGCATGCTTTCAGCTATATACAGTAATTTGGTATACTGATATGTAAATAAATGTCATTAAAATAACCATTATGTTAGATTTTACAAGCATAACGTCTTATATTTTCTGTGCCTCTAACAAATAAAAACATAAAACACCACATTTTGAATTTTTAAACAAATCATCTAAAAAAATAAAAACATTTTCAAACAACTCTACATATTAGTATCTGACACATATCTGAGCTGGGATCAAACTGGAGGATAGCAAGTCAGTGTCTTGCCAACTAGTTCACCCAAGTAGACTATGGTATAACGTATTGGCCCGAATATACGACGACCTCGCATATAAGACAACCCTGAATTTTCTAAGGGTAGTTCGAAAAAATAAATAAAATAGCTTATTGGTGCATTTTGCTTAACATAAAATGGAATTTTGAAGTTCATGTCGTAACTTCTTTTCTGACCTTTATTTATACATTGAAATAATGAAGATGCTTTCTTTTCCACATGGTCCACCATGACTGGTGGTCAAACAAAGCCTTACACGTAGAGAATAGAGACACCACGTAAGTAACAGTGCAGCACAAGCAGAAGGACAAATTCGGGAAAAGTAAAGTTCGGTGAATTTTCATGTGACTTTGACCTTGGGTCAGACAAAAGTCTGTTTGCCTGGGGATACCCGTTGCACACGTGCACAGCTGCATTCATGAATGGAGAGTTGTTGAAAGCGTTAGGCTGCGCGTAAGCACATTTTGAGGGAAAAAACATTGTCTTATATTCAGGCCAATATGGTAGTTACAAAGATTAAAACATATCCTTGTAGGTGCAAAGAACTTACTGATTATCTTGATACTATCCAAAGGAAGCTGAAGCATAGTAGAATCAAGGCCATGTTGTTCCAACTGTTTAGGTAAAAGGTGGCGTGCAGCGATGTGAACCTTTTCTTCCTGGAACACAGATTAGACCACATGACTAGGGTAATTTGTCTACGTTTTCTGAAGCTAAAAAAGGGACCCTTCTCAACAGACATTTTTAAAATTAGGTCTGTAAGTTAATGCAAATAGAAAAATCTAAAAACGTGTTTATGTAAAGCATAGTTATCAGAAAACTCAACATATTACATTGTAATAATTAAAGGCAATGTTATTATCAGAACCTGATTTTGATGACATGGTATCTGTTAACTGGTACATTGTGGACGTTGCCCACTAGTGCAGATATCCTAATCATGACTCCTACATTAGCCTATAAAAATTGAATTTTGGGGTCATTTTTCCCCATGTTTATTTTATATTTTTTATATTTAGGTCTTTATTTTAGTATTTAATGTGATTACTTAGTAATTATTTGGCCATTTTACGGTCTTTTTTTTCCACATTTCATACTTTTAGGCGATTTTTAAAATATAAGCCATTTTTCTCATGTTGTGTTGTTTCTCGCATTATACAGAGTTTTTGTGCATTTACTTGCATTGAACATTATCAGAACTCCAAAGAAGCATAAATAATAAATCTTAATTAGAATTAATATGAGATGGGTAGTACACTGACTTCACTAAAATTGCCACTAACCTGGACTGCAGTTTCGTTTAGGTATCCCTAAACATCATCAACTAGATTCCATCTGTATGCTCCTCTGTTTGTTGATCAACATGAGCATCCTCTCGCGGGCCACCAATGAACTTTCCAATGAGGTCTTCTTCACCGGGAATTTCAAAGTTCATGAGTTTGTTCCTGTTCTTATGTATATGTATTCTTTCCCAAACTGTCAGTTGTCTTTGTCCTTGTGTCCATTTCTTTAGTTCCGGTCAGTGTACTATCCATCTCATTATTAATTCTAATTAATAAATACTTCACTGTGTAAACTTCCTGATTATTAGGATAAGAAATAAATCTTGTTATAATTATAATTTGGATACAGAAAGACAGTGTTTGCTATTTGCTTTTAACCGTATGAACCAATTAAGTAATTACAATCATATAATTGAACGTTAACATAAATCTAGAATAGACATACATCTAGCATTTTCATGCAAATTTTGGGTCATTTGTTAAGTTTTTTAGTAATTTTTTTGTGTTTTTAGTCATTTTATAGCTCATTTTTTAAGTATTTTTAGGCCATCAACATTCGGGCCCTGGATATTATAATACACAACATACAATATCTCTATTACTATCTAGACAACTGTACTGGCATCTTAAATTTACTTTGGTAACAATAATTCCTTAAGCATTTCAACTTTCAATTGTGTTTTTATGATGTCCATATTTTGTTCATGATAGCAAAAAATCTCTCCACAGGTGCATTAGTACCTGGCAGTGATAATCCAAATTCTACAACCTTAGAAAAGTTACTGAATGATAAGTTTTGAGAGGAAAAACACTGAAACATTTCTACTCATCTTAGATAGACTTCTTTCCCCTCATTATTCCACTGAGTATTTTGTCTGCAGTAGCAAATTGCTTATTGATTATGGATATTAAAATTTAAAATAATCACTGCATTGTGACAAGCAGACTTGAAAGTGTAGAATAATTAAACATATTACATGTACAAATTCGAGAATAAATGTTATTTCCTAACAAAACGGGACAAAAACGCATCCCAAAAAAAATCTACTGGGACACTAGGCTCAAAAATGGTACTGTCCCATTTTGTCTCGTCACTTTAGACTAGGGCAGTGTTTTTCAACCTGTGGGTCACGACCCCCTGGGGGGTCGCGGAGCCTCTGTAGGGGGGTCGCGAGAGGTCGAGAAAACTTCAGTTTTTTTATACAACATATAATTTGTGAGACTTAAATAAAAAGTCGATAAGAGTTAAAATTATTATATTTAACAAAATTTCCATATAATCAATCATACAAGTCAGAAAAATGCTAGTTTAAAACATGTTATTACAAAAAAAAAAATATATTAAAAATGTGTTTAAATAGAAAATGATTACATCTGTGCTTGCTTATCTTAAATAGCAGTATGTATTGTTAACGAAAAATGATACTCTTTATGTTATTTACACAAACTCATTAACAAGAAATAAAACCTTCGAGTAATCGTTCATTTTAATGTGAAGGTTGCGCTTGAGTTTGTTCAATTAATTTCTCCCATCGTGGATCCGTTTTTGCCACATTAAGTATTAAATCGTTTTCCAAATTTAAGCGATTTCTTAGTTTACATTTTATTTGCGCCATTGAGGAAAATGCCAACTCGCACAAGTACGAGGTAGAAAATGGAATCAAACACTTCAAAGCCTCCGTTGTTAATTCCGGGTATTCTGTTCTTCTTTTTAACCAAAACGTATCCAAATTTTCAGACTTGAATTCCAGGTGTAACATCCCATCGGCAGATAGTTCCAGCAGATTCTCTTTGAGCTTAGTTGCTAAATTTGCCTCGTTTATAGCTGCATTTAAAAACGGATTTAAGATCCATCTTTGCCCAGTGTTATCCGATATCTCTTGCAGTGAGAAGTAATGACACAATTCTTTCTTCAAATTATGTAACACCATTTTCATACCAGATATATATGAGTTGATGTTGATCTCGCTTCCGACTTCTTCAATGAAAGACTGTGTGGACGAAAATGAATCAAAGTTGTTTTGATTTATAGATGATGACCACAATTCAATTTTTTTTATAAAGCCATGGAGTTTGTCTTTTGCTGTAATGACATTTTCATCATGCCCTTGAAGACTTTTATTCAAGTTATTTAAATGTTCAAATAAGTCAGAAAGAAAAGCCAATTTTAAAAGGAATTCCGGGTCAGAAATGAATTCAGAGTAATGTGACTTGGCTTGCTGTAAATATACCAATAGTTCAGCGCGAAGTTCCATAACTCTGGTCAGTACTTTGCCTTTTGATAACCACCTAACCTCTGTATGGTAAAGCAAATTGCGGTGTAGTGTCCCCATATCTTCACAAATGATTCGAAACAATCGAGTCTCCAACGCTTTTCCTTTAATAGAATTTACAATGTTAATAATAATATTAAGAACTTGACTGTATTCTTGCGGTAAGGATTTGGCTGCAAGAGCTTGGCGATGGAGAAAGCAATGCATCCAATAAGCGTTTGGCATCTGTTCTTTCAGTCTAGCAATAAATCCACTCTTCGCACCAGTCATGGCTTTTGCTCCGTCACTACAAATAGCAATGCATTTTTGAGCCCAATCGATATTCATATCTTGCGTAGCTTCAAGGAACATGTCATGCAAGCATTGACCTGTAGTGTTTTTGGGAAGTGCCTTGCAAAATAGTATTTCTTCCATTATTATTTCATTGGATTCAAAATGCACAAAAGCTACAAATTGCGCACAACCCGCAATATCCGTTGATTCATCAAATTGCAAGGATACAAAAGAACTTTTCTTTATTTTTTCTATGACTTGATCACCAACATCAGACGCCATATTGCTTATCCTGCGTTGAATGTTATTGTCAGAGAGAGGTATACTTTTGAGCTTTTCTACCTCTTGCTTGCCAAACATAATCTCTGCTATATCTAAAGCCGCTGGTAAAATCAAATTTTCGGCAATACTGTGAGATTTCCCTGTTTTAGCCACACGAAAAGCTACACGATAACTAGCGAGCAACGCTTTCCCATTTAGGTTGGACATTTGTCCTATAGCAGTTTTTTGATGTTCAAGAGCTTTTAATTTTCGCTCAAAAAATTCCACGGGTTTATTTTTTTCATTAGGATGTTTTGTGTTTAGGTGGCGTACCAACTTCGATGGCTTCATGCTTTCTCTTGACAAAATTTCAAAGCAAATTACGCACTGCGGTTTACTGTCAATCACAGTAAACCCAAATTTTAAATAATTGTCGTCATAAAGACGTTTTTTCTTTATTCCACTACTCCCGCTAGACGTTGATGGTTCTGATGATCTTTTCAGGAATTTATCCATTTTCAATTATAACAACTCAAATAAATACGTACCGTAAAACAAGTGGTTTGCGCTCTTCAAACAACTAAACAGCAGACATGACCACGCGTGACTTACGCTCACAAATCAGTCTATAATTACTCCAACTCCAAGGCACCTTACAGTCCACATAACACCGAATTTACACTTCTGAATCGTTTTCACTTATCGGGATTGCTTCTGATTCGACTTCCTTCGCTGTCTTGCATCAAACTGCCATGGCCGCGGTTGACCGCCGTATTTATAGGCCAGCGCATTCTAGCGAGAATTATCTCGAAGCGTAAAGAAACGTCTCGAAACTTGCGGATCTTTCGTGGACTACCAGCGCCATCTGTTGCTAACATCCGGAACCTGCACTAGTTCCTAGTGTTACCAACAGATGGCGCAAGTAACGCAAACGCATAAAATTGTTGTAAGTATTACATATTTTTAGCATACATGGAAAAAGGGGTAGGGGGTCGCGAAATATTTTTTGATACTATGGGGGGTCGTGTCATGAAAAAGGTTGAAAAACACTGGACTAGGGTATCAGATTAAAGTCATAATCCAGTTCATATTGTTGTAATTTATCTTTACCTGTGTATATCCTGAAACATGGATAAGCTCCATACGATCAAGGAGAGCCGGAGGTATTGTCTTTGTGGTATTAGCTGTTGCAATGAACATTACTTGAGAGAGATCAAATGGCACATTGAGGTAATGGTCCATGAAATTGCAATTCTGTTCTGGGTCCAAAACTTCCAATAAAGCTGCTGATGGATCCCCATGTAGACCTGAACCCTATAATCATAAATAACTTTCTATGTTGAGACCATTTCAAGAATATACCTTCCAAACATAAAATTATAAGGGTTCACATAATTGCTAGCTGTCTTTAAATAAATAAAAAATAATAATAATAAAAAAAATTCTAAAACTACATTATTTTTCATAACGTAAGGTGCTTAGAACAAAAAGATGCAATTTGACCTTATAAGAAATACTCAAAATCAATTTTAAATATCTCATTAATTGTTATTCAAGAAGATGGCAGGTGGCCAGTGGTCCAGAGTAGCAAAATGCCGACGCACATGGAAGGAGTTAGAGAAACGACTACTCCACGCCGGACATGAATAACGGACACTATACTTCAACAAACAGATGTGACAAGTGAAAGTGAAATCAAGCATGGAAATAAACACACAATGTGAAAGTTCAATCTGTCAGGAGTAGCTCCCCTGGCAGGTTCAAAAGTGAGCTCACCCTGCATCACAGCAGGAGGCCCTTGCCCATAAAGGGATGACACGGGCTTATTCTTATTCTTATTCTTATTCTTATCAGGACAACCATAAAGCTTTAAAAGCATTAAGAATTTTACACCTATGGTTGCTAAATTATTTTTTAGAAATATGCAATTTTTAAAAGCATAATTTACAAAACTAAAGCATAAAATATACTCTTCAAAAGATTACAAATATATACAGTAAATAAAATACTTATAATACACATTATTACAGAACAAAATATAAAGTAAAAAAAATAATTATATGAGCTTTTATATTAATTATGACAAGATTTAAATGGGGAAAAAAAGCATATGGGATTTAGATGCTCATGAGTAGCTTGCCTTAAAAAATGGAAGTTTCGCCTACGACAATGGTAGTAACAGTGAAGAGGACAATAAATAAGAATGCTGAGATGGTGACACAGAGACATTTTCAATAACACTTAAACTGAAGTTTGAGAACATAGCTTCAAATTATCAAATTATCATTTTAGTTAATTCTTTTTGCATTTCCTGGGAAAAATCATAATATTTAAAAATTAAAAGCATAATTCTTAGTAAAATAAAGCATAATTGTGGTTAATCTATGATTAATTATGCAAGCAAATGAGAGTAGCAGTCTTATATATTATCCTTCGTGTTTACAAAAAAATATTTGGGGTTTTTGTGCAAAATAATTCGTCCCAGCTCAGTTGTTCAGTAAGTAAAAAAACAGTTCATGTAATGGAGCACAGTCACTTCATAAATCTCAAAAAGGAAATAAATTTAAATACATTTCTTTCAATTGCTCTTCTAAATAAAATCAGGTAAACTGATGTAACAAACTGCCAGAATGCTTTTGTTTAACCAGTGATCATTGCATTATGAAATGCAGAAAATAAGTTATTTTTGTTATTGATTTCCAAATTAAGCTCCAGATTGATTCATTAAGCAGGGCTTACGGAAGACAAACAATAAACAATTTGTTGCCATGAGAACTGATTTGCAGCATTTAATAAATTCTTTCTAATATATTATCATAAAATAGGCATTAAATTGGGCATTACTCTGGTACCGGTCAACCAATTTGGGCCAAAATCAATAGGCATCTTTCCATGGATGTTATAAATGCATATACCTAGTTTCATGAAAATCAATAAAGCGTATTTGAGTTATCGTACAGCGGACAGACAGAAGGGAGATGGACAGACATTTTCCTGTCCACCATACAATCTCAGAAAGTATCATTCTGGCATTTAATATTCTTATAAACACAGAGCTATTAAACCCAGAAACTAACTTTAAACTCATATTTAAAATATTAAAATTAAATAAACCACACAATTTAACAATTTTGCCAGGTATGTGATTAACCTTTTCATTGCTAACATATTATTCACTGTGCAAACTAGCAGTCCCGAATTAATTTGTAAATTACTATTGTAATCATAAATGGACAAACAATTGCAAATAATTTGTTAGTTTCCTCTAAAATAAGAGCCCAGCATGTATTTCTTGAAGTTTAGACTGATTTATGCAACCCTGCATATGCTCGAATGTCGTCACAACACAGCTGAGTTATAATGCATTTTAATGCATGGTACAATACATTGCCTGAAATATTTAGCTACAGATAGCAGCTCAAGACAGAGAACAGAAAACTGATGGTGTCAGGATATAGATAATAGATGACACTATACACTGTCACACTTTGAATCACTTTCACGGAGAATTTCTTTCGTCTATTAACATGCAAAGTGGTGCATCGCATAAGTTATATGCGCTGATGTATTTGTATGGTTGTAGCAGTGAAAAGGTCAAGACATTAGAAGGAATTTATGTTGAACAAACTTTGTTGCACACTTTCAGTAACATTGATAGCTTACCAGTTTGTCAATTTCATCAAGCAGTATGACAGGATTATTGACTCCAACTGTCTTCAGCCCTTGAATAATACGACCAGGCATAGCACCAATATAAGTCCGACGGTGACCCCTTATATCAGACTGGTTGCAACTACCTCCTAATGATATCCTAAAAATAAATAATTTAGGTGACATCACACTGACATTTGCATACCTTCAGCATTGATGCTGCTAGCAAAATTTTCATATGTGATGCTAAAATACATGATGTAATACTGTTGAGCTTGATTTTAAAAAAACAAAAAAAGTATAATTAAAACCATCAGTTCAACAACCTTTATTATATGCTACCTAGCCTTTCGACACTTATGTCATCCTCAGGGCTATCTTGTTGTACTGGTCTTCCCTGGGGGAAGATTGCAGAAGAAGAAAAAGGAAGTTGCAAAATGTGCAGTGATAGTTTTTAAAACCTCAAAAAACCGAGAAAGAAGGCAGTAGCTCTGTTTTGGCTAGACACCGGACATGCTTGGCTCAACATCTCCACAGAATAGGAATCCTCAACTCAGACAGCTGCACACTCTGCAATAGCATGGACCCCATGAATAGGCACCACCTCCTACTCTGCAACAAACTGGACAAGTCCAAACAAGAGAGACACCTAATCTCACATCTCTACTGGGACGCCAGATTCCAAAAGGGCTAGATGACCCAATGGAAGACCATTGGAAGAAAAAAGAAGAAGTTTTAAAAACATTTTGTAGGTTTTCATTATTTTATCAATATGACAAGACTACAAGCTATTTTAATCTCTATTCGTTAATGAATCAACAGCAGCATGACAAGATAGCTCTAAGGATGACATAAGTATCAAAAAGCCTAGACTGCACATAATAAAGGTTGTTCAGCTGATAGTTTTAATTACACATTTTATTTTACTTTATGAGATGCTAGTTTTACAGATCATGACAAAATTAATAAATTTTGCTTTATCACAGAAGTTATCACTTCTTTCCATCACTTTATTTTCTGAAAGAACGAGCTCATTTGCTAAATCAAAGTTTTAAAATATTTCTAACATTCAGTCATTGCTTGATGACACTTCAATACTTAAGAACCCTTTTTAATGAAACTCAAGGTGATAAATGTGATAATGTTTTTCCCTTAAACATGATTTTCTTATAGGGGGTTTTCGCTAAATAATCAAAACATGCATAGAAATGAATGTAATTGACAGTATCTTAACTAATTTCTTTGAAGAGGGATTATTATTAATAAAGTAGACGAATTTTTTAACCTAAATTTAGATGAGCTAACAACATAGTTAGGCTGGGGTATATTTAGATTGATTAGTTAATGGGTTCATCCTATACATGCATTGTTATATTTACTTGATTTTCTGTAGATCTATGTTTTGCTATGTTATACCGTTTCATTTTATATAATTTAAATGTATGTATTGTAGTGTAATCACAAAGTCTATTGCAACATCGTTGCCTAATGACTATTAAAGAATTAAAGAATTCTTAAGGAAATAGAAATATTACTGGTATTACGGTAATTATGTAGGCTCTTAAAATTATATTAATTAAAAATGGGCATTCTTTGAATGTTAGAACACAGTTATACTGTCCCCTTTTTTTGCACTACAAGTACTGGAACTAGCACTCACATGACTTGCAAAACATGAAAGAAAGTACAAAGAGAGCATGTTCCTATGCAGAAAAAATAGAGTATGTGTGCAATTAGATTTAGATCACCAGTTAACTTACCGATGAAATTCTCGCCCAAGAGTTTGTGCAATTGATCGTCCAACACTTGTTTTCCCAACTCCAGGTGGTCCCACAAAGCATAAGATTGGACCTCGAAGACTGTTTTTCAATTGCCTAACAGCCAAGTATTCCAATACTCTTTTTTTTAGTTTATCCATTGCATAATGATCAGCATCTAAATCCTATAAAAGAAAATAAACACAATGATAAGATTCCGGAAACAGAAAAACGTTAAAGTAATCACTAGACATCGGATTTATATGGAAATGCATATATTCCACCTGCTGTAACAGATGATATGGAAATGAGACTTTAAGTACGTTTTGCCATCACTTGTTACTGTATATATACAGTTTATAGTGCATATAAAAGCATATTTTTGGCATTGTTGCATATTTTGCAATTTTAGTATGCACCATGCATATATCAAACTGTTTTAAGGATTGGAACGTTATTTTTAAGCATTAACAATTTTTATAGAGTCGTGAAATTCTTGTGCAGTCTGCTTACTCCCGAAAAACCCATAATGAGCTTTTGGTGAGAGACTTGCATTCCACCTGGGAATCACAACTCTCCAAGTTGAAGTTACTGTTGTACAATGCAATTACTGAAATTCAAAATACCATATATGGGGAGTAGTCGATGAAACTACAGATGCTTGTGGCCGCCATGCAAAAATTTTCTCATTGCCAAACTAAGTGAAGAAGATCCGGGAACGCCTTATTTGATCGCTTGTAGGGTCTTAGAAAAAACTAATCACTCCACGGTAGCACGCTTTGTGAATGACGCTCTAAGAATATTGTGCCCAGAAGAGGGCAACGACGTCAAGTTTTGTGTCCTCGTTTCAGATTCTGCATCCTATACGTTGAGTGCTGGTTCGGCTCTAAAAACATTTTATCCCCATTTAATACATGTTACTTGCATTGTACATGGACTTCATAGAGCAGCAGAAACAGTACGGGAACAATTTCTGAAGTGGACACTTTGGTTTCAAGTACTAAGAAGGTATTTCTGAAAGCTCCCGTGCGAGTAAACGCTTACAGAGAATCACTTCCGGAACGATCTTTACCACCAGAACCAATTATTTCACGTTGGGGCACATGGATAAATGCTGCTCTATTTTATTCAGATAATTTTAGTGCCGTTAAAGAATTAGTTTGCGGCCTGGATCGAAGTGATACCACTTCAATTCAGAGTTCACAAGTAGTATTCAAAAGTGAAACTTTACATAGGGATTTAAATGTAATCAAAGCTCGTTTCAAAAATTTACCTGAAACAATTCAGAGATTAGAAAAGTGTGGTTTGCCCCTTAATGATGCCCTATTAAATTATGCGGAAAAACTGGGTGAAAATCTGTGCAGTGTTCTAATATACAAAGAAATCCTGGATTTAACATCTTATGCTCTGTGAACAAATACTTGCAAGGTGACAGTGTTGACCTTCCAGAAGAAATTTGTAAGTTCTTACAAATACTGCCCTACGATATCTGTGGACATTGAGAGATCGTTCTCAGCATACAAACTCATACTAACCTACAGAGACATAAATTTACTCCGGAACATTTAGAGAAGATGATAATCTACTGCAAATCCAATTACAGTCAGCAGGAGGACATATAATTGGACACGCTGAATGTGATTAGATTCCATTTTAACCGCATATTTTCGAGATTTTGGTGCATATTTTACATATTTTAACAGCATAAATGCATGCATATTTTAACAGTTTTTAGTGCATATAATTCCTATGCCTAGTAATCACTACACTGAACATGATGTGGTAAAGGAAGCCGCTCTACTTAAAAATCTACATCACCCAATTCAGTTGACCATATGGGAGAAGAACTACATACAGATACACAGAAATAACCTCCAGAATTTTTTACATCCCAAGGAAGTACGAGTCAGGCCTAATTGGGGAACTCGTGAAACCACAACAGCGTCACCAGATAGTACAAGACGGAAGTTTGGCAGTTGGACGCAGCTGACGATGATAAGGAGGTCTTATCAAAAACCAGTTACTAGTAAGTAATGAATAATAATGAAATAGTGAGTGTTCTCCAAGATATTATATAAGTGCTGGATAGCAACAAGGAAGCACTGCAAATTTAAGTTTTCATTTAGATAATGCAAAAATATATCTAACAAACTGCAACTTCACAATATGTTTAAGGGAAATACAAGAAACTGTATTCCTACAGTCCTTATTTGATTCAGTCATGTACTAATGTGGGCATCTCAGAATTAAGACGTATTTACTGTAAGCATTCTACCTAGGGTGGCCATTTCTAAAATGACAGAAAGGAGGACACACTTCTTCGTTAATCTAGCATAGTATAAAACTTCGGGCATGGACGGCTGGACAGCAGATATTACATGGTATAACCCTGACTAATTTTACCTAACTGCATTTATATAAAATAAATGATAGTAGGCCTACGCTATCATCGTATGGACAAGAGTGCCAACCTTAGGAATAGATTCAGATTTTCCGTGGCACCAACTAAACAAATGATAGTATCGACAAGCGTGCCAACCTTAGGATTGGCAGGAACATACGGGAAAATACGAATTTTATTAATACGATTTACCGATCCATCAGAGTCTCGAAAAGGGGGACAAATCAACGTCCGGCATAAAGCCGCGCCGGATGGAGGACTGCTTAGCAAAAAGCCTTACAGTCCAGCCAAAAGCCGGACGTCTGGCCACCCTAATTCTACCATATGAGGTAGATTGTACTTGAATTATAATTTTTTGAAGTACTCATGGTTTTCAGTTGGTTTTAGGGCTATTTTACTGCAGGGGCTTGTAAATGTAGACTTGGGCCTGTCACAGTTATGAACACATAAATGCTATCGACCTGGGCCAGGATTGAATCTGTGATCATGAGTACAGAAAGCCAGTTCTCTACTGGCTGTGCTACCAAGCCAACCCATGCTATAAAGGCAATGATATTCACTGAAAACATTCCCTCATTTCCTAGTGGGACTTAAAACTTCCTTATGGGGGAGGATGGTTCTATGGTTTTTCAACATAGGAACAAATTCTTTAAACTGAATCACAACAAACACAAATAACAGTCAGTACACTTTTAGCAGGTCCACTTCATTCAAGATAGTACATTAACAACTACTCAACCTTTTAAACAGCAGACTATTTAAAGGGAGATTGTAATAAATGTTCACAACTTTCAGAAAAGTTTGAACAAGAGATTTATCTGGTAGCTGCAATAAATGTCTTAAATCTTAAGTTCAAAAGTATGAATCATTTTTATAGTTTAAGATTTAGACATTTAAGCAAGGAAATATGTTTTCTTTGTACAACTTTTAACTTAGGATATTTTTACATGCACAATTATTGTTTGAATTATT
Source organism: Ectobius pallidus (assembly GCA_964059195.1). Lineage (NCBI taxonomy): Eukaryota > Metazoa > Arthropoda > Insecta > Blattodea > Ectobiidae > Ectobius > Ectobius pallidus. Next base: position 123,669,584 of record CAXKWD010000005.1, read on the forward strand.
TTGCAGTACTACATTTTGGTCACTTGTGGCAAAGACAATAATATCTTATCCTGTAAGATAACAATTAATTTAAACTTATGTATAGTTAGTTTACTTATTCTGACCTGCCGAGCTTTGTTTATGTCCAGAGTTTCTGGAGATGACTTTGACCAAGGAAGTTCAGCCATCAGCTCAATATATGTGCGAATAATTCCACTCTCTGGACTTATTGGTGCCAATTTCTTCAGTCTCTGAAGCTCTTTCATTGCCACTTTATGGGCATGGGGTGGAAGATTAGCAGCCCTGGAAAAAACACAAAAATGTAATGAATAAACTACCATGCCTAAACAAACCAGGGAATTATAGTTTGTAGTTTTGTTTCTGTAGATAATACATCCACTACTTAACTTGAAAACAAGACTGAATAAAATTAGGTATTACACAATCAGAAAAAATGTGAACATGGTTGACAGTCTCAATGATTATATTTAGAAGAGGCCAATATAGTATGGGCACATGCTAAGTGACAGAATATTGGCACTGAACTTCAATATTTGTTTAAACAAAGAACACTTTCAATTTATTGCAATCTAATGAGAAATTGTACGATTGTAGTAGTTGTGCACTATAACTCAAAATTTCACACTTTGAGTTATGGGAAAGATTAACAGCCCTCCAACCTTTTATAACTGAAAACCAACTATCAGTTCAGAATACCAAAACTTTCAAGAATCACAAGTGAAAAGATTTTTTTATTAACTGGGCATCCATTATAATAACTAATTAAATTAGTTCACCTTAATTTGTTCTGTAGTTCTTGAAGCTCATCTATTTCATCGTCAAGTGGCATCAAATCATCATTCCTCATGAATCCATGTCCTCCTGTTCTCCGAGGATGTCTAATAACCATCACTTTTGTTGTCTTTTGTGGCAGAGTGTAATTTCTTTGTGGAATGTTTTTGTTTGTTTTGTGAATCATTTCCAAACCCTCTATTTGACGTACAAGCAGTGGAAGAGCCTTCTTGAGTCGTTCAGACAGTTCTACAGCATCCAGTATCTGCAGCTTTTCTAGGAATGATGCATTCACTAGTGATGCACACAGATCAGCAAGATGATGTGCAGGTAACGTACGTAACATTTTCTGTAATAAACATTGCAATGATGAGAAAAATTAAAAAATAAAATAAAATTCAAGAGTGATTTTGCGCTTAGGCCTGTGTTCACCAACGCCGATAATCTGTCTGATCCTGGTTTTTAGACTGAAAAGCTGCGATATTGTTCATTTTGCATTTCACCAGCTACAGTAACTTGGTTTTTTCTATAATATCCAAGCTAATGTTTTGGCGGTGAAATATCGGCCAGCAAAACAGGATAAACAAAGCTAATCGCGACATCAAGATGGCACATAGGCGATTGGAACATCTGATTAATATGAGAAATGACAGTGACGAGGAATATAAAGCAGATCACAGATAAGACACTCTAGATGGTTAAAGAAACGTACATCATACTTGGACATCTGCGACAACATTAATTTCTGTACAAGATTCAAGGGGAAGCCCCCACAAACAGTGAGGCATCTAGTGACCATTTGTAGAACTACTAGCAAGAGACAGTATGAGGGAAAACTTTCCTGTTGCTATGGCAATAGGCTATGTACATTTAGCACTAGATGCAAGCAAATAGTAATTTTTTCCCCACGCTTTGTGTTAGATGCAGAAGTGAAAACAGCAGTCCGCAGATGGCTATACTCCAACTGAACAGACTTCTATGAAACTGGTATCACGATGGGAGAAATGTGTTGAGAAACTTGGCAACCATATAGAAAAATAGACAAAATGTCCCTTCATCCCATGATGTTTGTAATTGTACCTATTCAACTTTTTTGTAAAAAATTATTGTGCGTTACATTTTGAAATCACCCTCGCATAAATGGAAAGATAGTACAGAGTTGGTTTTTACTCTCAACTTCACTTCATTGGTTTATCCAAGAACATGTTTCTGCCTGCACCATTTATTTGAAAGAAAAAGACTTTCACAAAAACATAATTTTAATAGGATGATTGTTAAAGTATAAAAATGTATAATGTATGCCATATTTCTATTCTTGTTGAAAAATAGGAATATATTATTCTAACCTAGCCTATTTACTAATAAATGTAAAGTAACGTAACTTATATCGCTATCTAACCAAACCTAACATAACTTATCCTAATATCTAAGTAACCTATCTTGAACTAAGATATCCTAATTTAACTTAACCTATGGTCATTTTGGCAATAGGTCTAAAAGAAAGACTGTTCAAAAGTATGCACACACAACAATACATGCATTTTTTCAAGCAGTTTAAGCCCAAATTTACCTTCAGTCTTGCAACTGTAGCATTTGACATATCTAACATTCCCAGCAGTTTTGAAGCTTCTATTCTAAAATTTTCTATAAGATTCATCAAGTCTTGGTTGTCATCCTCTTCTGAAAATAAAAAAGAAAGACATATCTATATTAAAGGACAATTAACTAAACCCCAGTTAAGGATAATATACCATCAGATACAATGCTCAAACCATAGCCTCTCCACTTATACCACAAAAACTGTACACTGCTTTCTTTTCCTCTACTTGTCATCAGCAAGTGTACAAGAATAACCCTCATACAGTACATTTGAAGAACTGAAAGAGAACATATGAAGACATATTGCAGCATTTTACAAGAAATAATCTGTGTGAATGCAAATTATCTTAAAAGATGTCAGAAATATGTGGCAGCAGACAGAGATCATTTTCAACATCTACTCTGAACAAGGTAAGTGATTATTCTAACAGTACGCCTAATCCAGAAATCCATGCACTTGAAGTGAGGGGGTTATGTAGATGATCCTTTACCGGTCAACAACTAGCTTCCAGGCCGCCGCACGGACCCTGCATTCTTGGCACATCGCAAAAATAATGTCTCTGTACATGCTTCCCAGCTAAGACTGTGAATTTCTTAATTAGTAACAGAGATAAGGAACTGGAAGAAATTCTCTCATTTCATGAAGATGAAATTGCTGAGCAATTATTATCCTCTCTCTGTAGACACTAGATCTATAACTGTTCAACAATGAATGAATGATTGCCATCATGAGAAGAAGCTATTAGATTTAGATCTGGATGAAATACCAAATGCGTTCACTGGAAATGAAATCCATGTGCAGACATTTGCAATGAAAACAAAAAGCCACCCTTCTGTTAAAATTTTGTTCATCTTATTTAGTAGAGTTCTTAATAAAACAATGATTATTGATTAAAATAACTATGAATTAACTACCAATTAATAATGTCATGTGTAGTAATGACTTTAAACATAATTTATATTAAGCTTGAATGTGATTTTCCTTCTCTGAGTGAGCACCCCCAATGTATTTCACAAGTTAGCCCTATAAAGGTATGTGTATATTAGTGGACTGTGACTGAACAATACAAAATTAAAATAAAGAGGTTAACGATACTATATCCAATGTGTCTGCATGGTTCAGCTCATACGGTTTATTATTGAATCAGGATAAAACTTTCTCTATACTGTTTATTTTAAAGTCTATATAGGATAATGCATCTCAAAATGCTGAAAATATTTAAATCTCTTGGTATTAGAGAGGAATACAACTCAAATGGGATTCTCATTTTGGTTAAATTATCCAAGGTTTCATTTTTACTAAAGCAACTTAATCTTTGCTTATCAACTTCATTTAATCTGTTTATTTTGCTTTTTTCCAGTCAATGATCAAGTATGGATTATTATTTTGGGGGAATTCAAGTAGAATTGGAGATACTGTATCCTGATACTGGAAAAGAGAATTCTTAGAATAATTAAAAATGTCCCAGTAGTCTCATTGTAAGCCTCTCTTCGTTGAGCATGAAATTTTAACAATTGTAGACCTTTATTTATTAGATCTCTTAGTACCGTATACCAGTTATGTCCATACCAACATTAATGATTATAATCTTAAAAAAGATGTGCATGGATACAACACCAGAAGAAATTCTTGCATTAATATTCCGAAATTTACATTAAACTAGGGCTACTATATTGCATTTTAATAAAGAGGACATTTTAGAAACGATAGTTCTGTCACTTTGGTCATTATTGTTATTATTGGATACATTAATATAAAAATAGTTTTTTTTTGGGGGGGGGGGGGTTGCAATCTTTGTTATTCATAAACCTGAGGTATCTATATCTACAATTTTATGACATTACAAAATAGAAACACGAGTTTTACAGGCATTAGGCCTACTTCAAGGAAAAAAGTCTCCCCGATATTAAGAAAGATGCTACTACAAGATGATGGTAAACATTTATTAGGAACATGTGAAAATGATTATCCATTATGCTTTCTCTGCCACATTCCTGACATAAGAAACCCATAAGAAATTCAGAAAAAGTAAACCATGCCAATTAAGGATAGTTTCTGAATTTACCAGAAGCTGAATAAGTGCTCTATTCATCTCTTCTTAGCACTGTAATTCCAGCAATCTCTTATTTAACCATAGTGGTTATATCGTATGCAATTTCAAGAACACTAACTCCTAAAGAGACAGATCAGTTTATGCTAGAAGTGCTGAAGGTTTAATAATATATTTTTATTTAATTTATCTGGCTCATACTTGAGCTGCTTTACATGATACAGAATAGAATAAAAGAATATTACAGTGTAAAATGACATTCATTGGAATACTGTAATTAAAGAATGAAATAATGAAATTAATAAAAAACAGTGAATGAGTTCCCATTTTTTAAATTTGAATTAGCCTGTAAACTTCCCTATTGGGCTAGGGCCTCTTGAAAGGTGGCTGGGTTCTCCAGTCCCAGTTAGCCATTCCGGGAAAGATCAACCTAGCTTACTGTCCCAAGAGCTGTGTTCACTAGTTGATTCCACTCTCTTCTATCTTCAAATAATTATTATTGAGTTTCATTCGTGTGGTTCTTGAAAATGGCAACTGAGTATGGTTATATAAAAAGAATTACCACGAGAAATCAAAATGGAGATAGTAAAATTGAGCATTCAACTATTTGTGATCAACATTTTTGCCAGAAGTATTCCTTAATGCCAATCATCGTTATTTAGAACAACTAAACTTAGGCCTATACAGAAATCAGAAGTGCTAAAACATTGCACAAATGATAGGCCTAACTTTTTATATGTCTTTTAAAAAGTCTCTGGTCTGAAATATTCAAAGAGCTAGAAGATCTTAATAATAAATTTTGCGTTATGCTTACCATCATCTACAGCCAACTTGTCCAATTGCGTGACAACACCAACAAGATAAGGAACCTCCATGACTAGTTTCTCCAGGCGGAATCGACATAGACCAGTGACAAGAAGTGTGAAAGCTGGCTGTGGCCAACTTATTCCAGTAACCTGAACAACTACCGCAGCCGTTCCTATAGTATGTAAAGCTGCATTGCCCTGTACATGAACACATTGTGGCAATTAGGTTAGGAATACTGGTATTAGTGTGAGTGTCATGTCAGCTAGGTTGGTAGCAGTTAATGTAAAAACAGTTAAATTAGCATTGATCTTCAAGTTTACAGCCCTGCTTCATGACCCAACAACTCCCTCGCCTTTTGCATCTGAGCATATGATTTTCATTAATATTCATCACTTCATAGCACCATTTTAGGTTAATGTTGTGCGAACATTTCGGAAATTTTGTTTATGCTGTACCATATGTACCAGATTAGCCTACAACAAGAAGAAACTGCTTGTGTAATGGATTCTACAGGTTTTGAAGAACAAGATAACATGAAATGTGGCCATTTTTCCTAAAGAAATGAAGAAGGAAAAAGACCTAGGTGTACGAGTTATATATAAACCCCAAGCAATTTTAATATGACTGTAAAGTGTATTTAATTAGTTAAATGTCCAGTTTGTGTTTTCTTTAGCACTCTGCAAGGAATTCACTGAATGCTGTCCATAGATTGTTTCCCAAGACTCTGAATGGCTGGCTATGATCATTTGATTTATTTTGTGTTGGACAATGCTGCCAGTAGCTTTACATATGGGATGAAGAAGCGCAAGGTTAATGACAGGTAGAACGAGGTTTGTGATATAATCTAGCCTATGTTTGTGGCAGGTTAGGTTAGGTTAGGTTAGCTTGGTTTAGTTTAGTGAGAGGTAGCTCTAGCAGCAACACTGTGACCATCGTCAACATCATCAGATTTTCTACAGTGCTTCACGATAAGATCAATTCTGCGCACCATTCCCCTTGTCATGACCACCTGCCATAACCAGTAGAAATTAAACTGTTATTAGGTTACCACATATGTAAGTGCTCACTTCATCACGATTTTTCTGTAATTTTGCAAATTTTTAAGAACAAACTGAGTTTGTATTTGAATTTTATAGGTTCTAAAGAACAAATCCTCAAATATGACCATTTTTCAGGTTTCTAAGAAAATAAATTACCTACAGAGTGCCAAAGAATCCCCTCCAATTTTTCTGGGCGCTGGACGAAAGGAGCAAAGTGTGAAAGCTTCGCACCCGCTTACCAGTGAAATTTATTTTGACTAAAAGAGACTGGTAAAAAGGTCCAATAACACAATAGACATACAAACAAGTAATTACTTACAGACATATCCAAATCTCGCTGAGGCTCTCTAGGTACGACTCCTATGATGGTACTTGATAATGAACTCTGATTAAGTAAACGGCTTTTTATCATAGCCATACTGTAAACAGAAAAAATGGATTTCGGTAATATTAATATTTTTTTTTAAATCATGAGAGAAAACCAGATATGCTTATAATATACAGTAAGGAACCGATCAGAAAGTAATCTGCAACATTTATAAAATGCCTAAGCCTAACTAGGCCTACCTAACTAAAGAACTAAAAAAACAAAAAAAAAACAGCATCACAGAAGTTTCTGAAACAAATTCTTAAAACAAAAGAAAATAATTGGACAGCCTTTCATAATTATTTTCATAGACTCAGGGGTAATAAAGAAACATTCCAGAGTTAAGATGTGTAAATGGTGTAATCACAGTGAGTGATAATCAGAAATCTTAAATTCACATTATGAATAGTTAATCCATGCAGAGCTGAATTTAAATACTGATAAGAAGTGAACTTACCAATGGAAACAGGTACAAAAAATTTCAGTAGCTAGTTTCTGTGAATGATAACTGTTAAAGTAGCGAACTTGCCACTCGCTTGTGTCCGGCAGTGTTCGTGTGGGGCGCTGCGCATGCGCTAATACATGAGTAAACAGTTCTGCTCTGGTAATGGCGGCATTGTGTGTGATGTCTGTTTCATCTGTGTATAAGTATTTGTAATGTGTGTTCAAAACACTTATTTCATAAACTCCTCAACTTGTTGTAACTCTGTTCTGTTACATACGAACCTCTCCAACAGGTTATGGGCTCAGCAGGGACTGTCCTTGTGCAGACTGGGGAGTTTGGAGGCTGACCTCGAGTTCTCTTTGTGAGAGGCAGCGTGGGGCTTGTAGGCCATCTTGTTTTCTGCGTGACGCCGCAACGTATTCGATATTGCCGCGAAATACTGTGTGTATTCCAGAACATAAAAATGGCTTCAGATAAAGTAGCGAAAGTGAAGGAACTCAAAGGGCAGAGTGATTGGAGCCGATGGAGGTGGTCAATGCTAGCTGCCTTTGATGCAAATGAGGTTCGAGGCATCGTTCTTGGAGATGAAGAGCGTCCTACAGTGAGTGACTCATCGTCAGCGAAAGAGAAGAAGAAACTAGAAGAATGGACAAAGAAAGATGGTGTAGCACGTGCTTTAATTATGAACTCGTTAAATCCAGAGACTGATGCTCAGTTAATTACTACGTGTAATACTGCTAATGAATGTTGGCAAAAGTTGTGTGCTACATTTGAACATAGTCATGAGCATGGATTGGCGCTTAAGATGCAAAAGTTTTTCTCAAAATCTCGTGATCCTAATGACAGTTTGTCTGTACATGTAGCTAAAATGCAAAGACTTCATGCAGACTTAAATGTGGCTCTAGAAGCGCAGGGAGAATCGAAAGTATCTGACTTGGTGTTAATAGGAAGAATTACTCACTCACTTGGCACAGGCTGGGTTGATTTTCTGACATCATGGGAGCTCACACCAAAATCTGATCGCTCAATCAATACCCTGGTTGATCGGCTGACAGTGTACGAGTTGAGAAAACAAGAAGAGAGACCCAGTAGTCCGTCAGCTTCAGCATTAGTCGCAAGAGGAGGCAAACAGCGTAAAAATGGTTCTTCAGGCAGTTATAGTAACTACAATAATGATCATAGGAGGAAGGAAGTTGACAACACACGTGGTACTCATCGAGGATGTTCTGGTATGAAGAGTGGCACAAGACCGTGCTACAAGTGCAATGGCCATGGACATCTGGCTGCACAGTGTCCAAGTGTGAACTTTGTATTCTCTGGCACATGCAATGTTTGTGGCCAATATGGACATAAAGCAATAAACTGCTCTAAGAAGAACAGTGTCAGTAGTAAGAAAGAGGAGAAAGCAGCAATGGCAGAAATGAAAAGTGATGCAACAGCACTCACCGGACTATCAGCATCAACTTCAGACAAACACTCTGAAAGATTTATCTGTGACTCTGGTTCGTCGAATCATATGTCAAGTCGTGCAGAGTGGTTTGTAAAGTACCGTCAGTTTGCAGATCCTGTGACTGTTCGCATCGCAGATGGCAACGTACTAAAAGCAGTTGGTATAGGAGATATTCCAGTCAGAGCTCAAGTCAGTGATAGAGTATGTGAATATACACTGCTCGATGTATGGTACGTTCCTGGTCTGTCTGAAAACTTGTTCAGTGTGAAGCAAATGGATGAGAAAGGATATAAATTTGTCTTTGAAAGACAAATAGTCTCAATGCGTAAGCAAGGTAGACTGCTCCTTGTTGGTCATTTCACAGGTAATTCGTACGAAATGGACTTAACAGTCACAAAGAAGGTTGGTACTGCTAATTTGAGTATTGCCTCAGAACTGGACACACTGCAAGTTTGGCATGAGAGGTTAGGCCATCTGGACAAACGTCGTGTGGCAGTTGTGTTACGTCAGTATGGGATTCTGATTGCAAGTCCAACTCAAAGTTTTTTTTGTGATGGTTGTGCAAAGGGCAAAGCACATCGTGCATCTTACAAAACACGAATTGATGGTGCAAAATCATGTGGTGACATTATCTCTAGTGATGTATGTGGACCTAACAGTGAGACAATTGGAAGGTCAAAGTATTTTGTTCTCTTCAAAGATGAGTATTCAAAGTATCGGTCGATTTCATTCATGAAGCAGAAAACTGAAGTAACAGATCATCTGCGAGCTTTTCTATCTCAAGCTCGAACTCAAGGACACAACGTGAAAGTGCTTCAATCAGATCGTGGGGGCGAATTTGACAATGAGAAAATTCATTCTATTTGCCTTGAGTTCGGAGTTGAACAACGCTTAGTGTCTCCATATACACCAGAACAGAATGGTTCAGCAGAAAGGGATAATCGAACAATTGTAGAACTTGCTCGCTCAATGTTACAGGCCCGTGGTATGCCAAAGAAATTGTGGGCTGAAGCATGTAACACAGCTGTATATGCTTTGAATCATGCTGGTCGATCAGTTGAAGATAAGTGTCCCTTCGAAGTTTGGTACAATCGAAGACTGTCAAGTCTAAGACATCTGCGTGTATTCGGTACTGAGTGCTATGCACATATTCCGAAAGTACATCGCGCCAAGTTTGATTCTAAAAGTGAACCAGGCAGAGTAGTTGGTTACGTCAATGAATTTGATGGATATCGTGTCTGGATTGAGAAGCGTGATGTAGTGATCTGTACAAAAGACGTAGTGTTCAAGCCGGAGCAGGTATGTAGCATCTCAAATACCTCTGAGGTAGTCGAAGAAGAAGCAGAAGAAACCGAAGTTGAGATTGAACTAAAACAACCTAGTCCTGAGACTGAAACTTGGAAAAATGAGGATCGGAAAAATGACCGTATTCGCCGTCCACCAGCTTGGATGCAATCTGGAGAGTATGTTAGTTATTTGGCAGAGACTGAGAATAAAATGTTCAATCCAAGTTCATTTTCGGAAGCTCGTGAGTGTTCTGATTGGCTAAAATGGAAGAAAGCAATGGATGATGAGATAGCTTCACAAGTATTGAATAAAACTCATGAAATAGTGGATGTACCTGCTGGTACCAAAGTGCTTGATTCACGTTGGGTTTTGCGTCAGAAGTTTTTGGCCAATGGTGAAGTTCGCTACAAGGCTCGTTGGGTCGTAAAAGGTTACGAACAGAAACATGGTATTGACTATGACGAGACCTTTAGCCCTGTTGCCCGCTATGATACAGTGCGTGCATTGCTTTCACTTGCAGCTGAAAAAGGCCTGAAATTGCAACAGTTTGATGTGACTACAGCCTTTCTGTATGGGAATTTGGAAGAAGTTGTATATGTAAAACCACCAGAAGGCTATGAATGCAAGGATGGTAAAGTGTGGAAACTGCTGAAAAGTGTCTATGGACTGAAGCAGGCACCTAGATGTTGGAACAAACGCTTGGTTTCCTGGCTGTCAACAAGGGAGTTCAAGCAAAGCACTTCAGATCCTTGTCTGTTCATTTACTCAAAAAGAGGGCAAACTCTGTGTGTTGCTATATATGTCGATGATGGCTTGTGTTAAAGAATTGGGCATAGCGAGTTTTACCAAAAAACTTTTCTAACAATTGGCGTATGCAGGACTGACTTCGTATTGGGTCAACAAGTGTCCCAAGTCCCATACGCCATATGCCCCTAACAGTTAATATTTTCTGCAAGTCTGGTGTGGTCGTCTTTGAGATAGGATAGCCTGGATTCGTCAAAAAGTACATATGAATTTTCAACACTGAGTTTATTTTAGAAATACTTTTGACTTACAATGCATGAAAATGGTTTATCTCCGTTTTGGGAGATAAAAGAAAATGTAATCTACCCTCTTGGTATTAAGCTTCCAAGCAGTAAACATTAAACAAGACAAATAAATGACTCTTTGTGTTATATAACTTATTTGAAAAAAGATTTACTGAAATAAATGAAGCTTTTAAATTAATAACAGATAACATCAAGGAGGCTTTGACTGTGCCTCTTGTAAAATTAACCATACATACAAATGAGGGTTTTAAAGGAAAGAAAGGAACTTAGCGAACTTATCTTTTGCTTGGAGTTTCTTTCCCCTTGAGTAATTTCATGCTGTATGCTGACTTCCAAGCAAGACAGCATCGACGGATGACCACGTCCGACACGCAGCTTTGCCTTCCAACCCTGGTCGAGGGCAGGAAGAAGAGAACCAGGCGATGGCTGTTTCCCTTGCGAATTGGAGTATAAACCTTGCCAGACTCCTGTTCCGTCTCCAACCGGACAGGGGATGTCTCTAGGCAAACTCCCTCAAACCATCCACAGACGATGAAGAGGGCAGCTAAAACTCTAGCGGCGGCCAGGCTTCTGATGTCGGTTGCCCACTGGGAGAAAAGCTGTATTCTTGCAGTGGAAATCTCCGACGGCAGCCAGAGTTCCGACGATGGCTTCTTCTGAGAGAAAGCTCTTTGATACCAGGAATGTATGAGAAAGGTCCTTCGTATAGAGCTCTGGGCTTTTTTAGTTTTTCCTCCTGCCACTTGAGCGCGCTGCTCTGCACATTCAGGTATTGTGAACTTCCGGTTTCCTCATTCTTGTGTGTTTTCAGTATGAGTTTGGGACGGTTCTCCAATTTTACAGTGAAGGAGTTAAAAAGGATGTTATTCGAAGATGGTGCAACAAATATTTCAAAGTTAACGAAGCAAGAGTTGATTGCAAGGTGAGAAATCAAAGCTACCTGTCTTCTGAAACGTTTGCTAACTGTTCTAATATGGTGCAGTATGCCTGCGGTCTCCAATATTTTTTTTTCGATTTATTTTCATGTTTTTTTTAAGTGAAACTTCTTTAGCCGCGATAGGGGTAAATCCAGAGCTTGTGTCACGCTCAAAAATCGTCACGAAATTAGTGTCGCATTCAAAATCGTTACGAAATTAGTGAGGTGTGACGGAACGGACTGCACAGAAAACAATCAACTCAATGATTAGGAGTAATCAACTGCTATACGATTTAAAGGATTAAATTTAAAAAAAAATTAAAAATTCAAAGATCCAAAATCCAAAATTAAACAAATCCAAAATTTAAATATTAAAAAATCCAAAATTTAAAAAATTTAAAATTTAAAAAAATCCAAAATTGAAAAATCTAAAAATCGATAGTCCAAAATTAAAAAATCCAAAAAATAAAAATCAAAGATGCAAAATTTAAAAAATCTAAAATTAAAAAATCCAAAATTTAAAAAGTCCAAAAACCCAATATTAAATAGTCCAATAATGCAAAATTGAAAAATCCAATTATCAAAAATTGAAAAAATATTAAAAAATTAAAACAAGTTTCACTTCTGTCGCGTGGCGTTCCACGCATATTTTTTTACAAATGCATGAGCTTTTTCGTATCATAGCTTATTGAACACAGACGCTGAATACGACGCTGTTTGTTTTGGTTACAGGTTGCTCTGGCGAGAGAAAAATCCGGATAGGAACTTTGCCTTATTCGAAGTTGAGCTTATAGAACCAGTTTCAGTTTCAGTTTATTATTAGCTGTAGATTCCTTAAGAATTTCAGCTTCGTCATTAAATTACAATATACTACAATAAAAACAATTACAATATAATATAATAAAAATATTAGAACAATAGTGCTGGTAGCTATAAGTAGCATTTCAGCTTCATCATTAACTTACAATATAATACAATAAAAACAATTACAATATAATACAATAAAACATTAGATCAATAGTGCTGGTAGCTATGTCAGGTAGCTACATGACAATTCAGTATACAAAATTAGTCAGATTAACCCTACATTTATCATTAATTCTATTATCATTTTTTTGCAGTTATATGACAATTCTATCTGTTGTAGCAACTTATCGTTATTAATTATTTTTACAATTCTTCAATATTATACAAGCATTTATTAATAAGAAATTTTTTAAGTTGGCGTTTGAAAGTTGTGCCAGATAGTGATTTTAATGTTGTTGGTAATTTGTTGTACAGTTTAACTCCTATCACACTGACATCTTTATTTGATATTTGTTTGGTATGTATTGTCTTGTGATAGTCTTCTTTATTTCTGGTATTGTATTGATGAATTTCATTATTTTTTATTGGTTGTCTTTCAGTAATAAACAAAATTACACGATATACATATAATGAGTATATAGTTAGCATATTGTTCAGAATAAATACATCCCTACATGATTCTCTAGGTGCAAGGTTATATATTATTCTTATACACTTCTTTTGTAGAATAAATAATCTTTGTGCATATGTCTTTGCTGCACCACCCCACAGTTCTATGCCGTATATTATATGTGGGTACCAGAAAGTAGTCTACCCACGACTTTCCTTCGACAAATTTCTTGCCGATAAATTCATTCAAGAAAGAACGGCTTAAACTTTTCGACGAAGACTCCATAACCACTTGGCTCGAAAAGCGTAGGGCAGGCAGCAGTATGAAAGCTGGCCGGACTCTAGCAATTAGAAAATTCATCAAGTGCATCGAAGTGAACGTGTTGATGGACAAAAACAACGTTGAGTTTGCTATCTGCAAAGCACATAACCTAAAAATTTGTATGTGGTTTGTTTTTTACTCAATTATAATACAGATTGGCCATTTTATCGGTTACGGAAGAAATTTCGATTGACATTAACATTCTTAAATGTTAAAATAAATTGGCAACAAAAATTACACTGAAAAGATGAAATGCTAATTTAACATGCCTAAACGAGGGTAAGTTGGTCGGGTATACTTATTATTTCATAGGCTGATATATTTTTCTCAACATCTACTATATCAAAATTATCTTAATCACTCTAGAAAACATGCAATGCTCACCCTAACTGCTCAAAGGAACGTTAAAATCATCTTCTGTGAAGTGACAGCTGCAAACACGAGAAAACTGGGAAGGTGTTTTTCCATGGCGTAATTTTACCATCCATTCTTGAAAAATAGCCTTTTCTTTTGGAAAACTGTGAAAACTAAGTCCTCAATTTTTGTTTCCAACGGCCGAACAGCCGAGAACATAGGAGTTAATCGGCATAATTACTTCCAAAACAAGACACAAAGCACAGAACTGTAGTGTAAACACGGGCCTCTGAGATAACCGGAAGTGGATAATACCTCATTCTCGGCGGCCATCTTAAAAGCGCAGAGCTCTATAGCACGTTGCACATATACGAGTTGCGTTCAAGATCACAAATGTTTCTAATTCAAGAATTGCCTTTAACTTGCAATAAATGAAATCGTAATACTGTTCACTTGAGTATAGAATGAAGAAATATAAGCACCAGTGTCCTTTGACCTAAATTGCTTATACAAAATGGCTGACTAGCCACGTAAATGCGATCTTGGAAAACTGAGTACAGAGTTCAATATTCTTCACTTGGAATATTCAAAAATAGTTACTTATACTGTGCCGATGTGCACAAGTAATGCTAAGCAGAATGTTATTGTAAAAGGCAGACTGTATCACTTAACAGTATTACTACACTTTTCAATAAAATGCTTTAGACAAGACGTACTTGTAGATTTGTAGATCTTGCACTATAGAAGACTACAATATAAGAGTTCTTCGAGATAACTAACATGAAAGTTAATTATTCAATAGTACATGAAGAGAGAGTTCGTGCAATGTAGAAGTTCTTCCTGAGCACCTTTTAGCGAGACTGAACTTACTGTTACTAGTAGTCAAGACGAGAGAATACTGCGATGTTAGAATAAGACCTTTGCGAGTATTTTTGCAATGAAGAACTTCTTCCGTAGCGAGCGGTGCGCACTTCTACTAGTAGACGAGACGAGAGTGTAATCGAGAATGGTTGAGAACTTACTGATACTAGTAGTCAAGACGAGAGAATACTGCGATGTTAGAATAAGACCTTTGCGAGTATTTTTGCAATGAAGAACTTCTTCCGTAGCGAGCGGTGCGCACTTCTACTAGTAGACGAGACGAGAGTGTAATCGAGACTGGTAAAGAACTTACTGAGGGCAGGCAGACTACTTTTTCACCGCCCCAAGAATATGTATAAGTCCGCTAATGGATAGGTCAAGAGGGGGGTGGGGAACATTGATCACTACAAACTAGAACAATCCAGAGTAATATTCCCCCAACCCGTGTGTTTCCGCGCAAGAAATAGTGCACGGCGGCCAGCATAACGTCATTAGTGGGATTACACATCGAAGATTGTGCAACTTAGACGACGCACAATGATACACAAAAAATTAAGAAAAAATATTCACATGAAATGTGAACAGCTTGGTTGCAGGCTCAAGTGATACTATAATTGATAGGTTCATGAAAGACCTTGAAAATGAATTCAAGATAACAAGAGGTCCATTGGACAGTTTTCTTGGCATGAACATTACACAGAATGATGATGGATCAATCGCAATCAGTAGTGCAAAGTATATTGAAAGGATGCTAACACGTTTCAATATGAGTGAAGCAACGTGTGTGAGCATTCCTTGCGAGACTTCTCGACACAGTACAAATCCCTGTTTACTATCGGAGGAAGTTCCTTATCGTGCTGCAGTTGGATGTATGATGTATCTGATGGCTACATCTAGACCTGATATTGCATTTGCTGTTGGTCGCTTAGCGAGAGTAATGCAGAAACCGACTGTTTCTGACTGGGAAAGTGTGAAACGGGTAATGCGTTACCTACGAGGCACAAAAGACTATGTATTGAGCTATCGACATGATTGTGGTGGTTTACTGTGTTATTCAGATGCAGACTTTGCTGGTGATGTGAATTCTGGACGATCTACTACTGGAGTTGTCGCATCTTATGCAGGGGGAGCAATAACTTGGATGAGTAGGTTGCAATCCGTTGTTGCACAGTCCACAACCGAAGCAGAATTTATCGCAGCAAGCGAAGGAGCAAAAGAGTTAATCTGGCTGAAACGCTTATTCCGTGAGTTGGGTGTTGAATATGACAAACCAAAACTGTTAGTTGATAACATGAGTACAATTCGTCTGGCGAAGAATCCGGAATTTCATCGTCGCACAAAACACATTGATGTGCGTTACTACTTTGTACGAGAGAAGGTTCTTAATGGTGAAATTGGTCTAGACTTTGTTGAGACAAAACGACAATTGGCTGATGGTTTGACAAAAGCTTTACCACGCGATTCATTTTCTGTTATGTGTTCCAATCTTGGTTTGAAGAGTCAGAACATTGTTAAGCTCGGGTCTCGTTCGGGAGGAAGTGTTAAAGTAGCGAACTTGCCACTCGCTTGTGTCCGGCAGTGTTCGTGTGGGGCGCTGCGCATGCGCTAATACATGAGTAAACAGTTCTGCTCTGGTAATGGCGGCATTGTGTGTGATGCACAGATATAGAGGAATAGATCGGCAGCGTCGTATCCTTAACTGCAGGTGGCAGTGAAGCCGAGTCAGGGGCGAAGAGGGGCAAGGGACGCAGTGCCGACGCCATATTGGTATCACCAACGTGTCCGCTTAAGTACAACGTATTCATTACGGAAAATTGTTTTTCTTCCTACATAATCCCGAATTTATACTAAAATGGTGAACCACAGTGTTGTTTGGGAATCCCTGTAATTTAAAATACATACTATACCATTACATTGGTGGTCAAATTAACATTCATTTATAAATTTGCCAAATTACTATTGCTTAAACTGGGTCTATTACAGCTATTTTCATTCAATACTGGTTTACGAAATAATTGTCTGGGAAAACTGCAGCGAATGCGAAAGCATCTTAAAAAGAAAAACATACTAATTATGACCCATTCATCCTATAGGGAATAATGAAGGCCACTCTTTAGAGATCTACAAATATTAACATTTCTATCAATATATTAAACTAGAGCTTCTAACTCATGTGCACATTAATTTTGACCAATACAACACACAAAATACTCGCGAACACAACACAAGAAACAGAGTTGTTAAAATTCTGTTCCCATAGATTAACCCTCCTAGAGCATACGCCACAATAAAACTAAACTCCGTGGCGCTACATCCCCGGAAGGACTTGGCCTACCACCCGACCGCTGCATCATCTCCCGTAGGCAGATGGCAGGATTGGGGGGCATGTGGTCAGCATGCCGACACCCACGGCCGTTAATGGAGGTTTTCTGGACCGTAGCCGCTACTTCTCTATCAAGTAGCTCCTCAGTTTGGAATCACGAGGCAGAGTGCACCCCTACCAGACCTCCTTACCTCAGAAAAATCCGAGGAGGTACCGGGAATCGAACCCCGGGCCGACGGATCTGTAGTCAGCAACGCTAACCACAAGACCACGCCGGCGGACATACGCCACAATACATGGGCATAAAAACATACAATAAAATTTCAAATGAAACAAAAGCATTAAATAGCAGACAATTCAAAATTAAAATTAAAAACTTGTTTTTGCAAAGAACATATTACTCAATCAGAGAGTTCCTTGAATATGAGGTTAACATATAATTATAATAAATTAATAAAAGTGTGCGGGGAATTAATTTTTGGATTTGTTCAATTTTGGATTATTAGATTTTTAAATTTTGGATTGTTGGACTTTATTAATATTAGAATTTGGACTTTTTTAATTTTGGATTTTTGAAATTTTTAAATTTTGATCTTTTAAGTTTTTTCATTTGGAATTTAGGATTTTTTTATTTTTTAAATTTTGGATCTTTTTTATTTTTGAGATTTTTAAATTTTGGATCTTTAATTTTTTGCATTTTTTGCATTTTTTAATATTGTATTTTCGATTATTAATTTTATTTTTAAATTTTAGATTTTTGTTTTTTTATTTTTTAAATTTTGGCTAATTAGATTTTTCAATTAAGGATTGTTGGACTTTTTTAATATTGGGTATTTGGACTTCTTTAATTTTGGATTTTTGGAATTTTTATATTTTTGAACATATTTTTTTAATTTGGAATTTTGGATTTTTTTGTTTCTGGTTTTTTAAATTTTAGATCTTTTTCTTTTTTAATTTTGGATTTTTAGATTTTTTAAATTTTGGATTCTCGATTTTTAATTTTTTTACTTTTTAAATTTTGGATTTTTGGATTTTTTATTTTTTAAATTTTGAATCTTTGAATTTTTTAATTTTTTTGGCTCTTTGAATTTTTTAATTTTTTGCATTTTTTAAATTTTGGATTTTTAGATATTTAAATTTCGGATTATTTATATTTAAATTTTGGATTTTTAGATTTTTTAATTTTGGATTTTTCGAATTTTCGATAAGCCTAATCATTGTGTTGATTGTTTTCTGTGCAGTCCGTTCCGTCACAGACCCACTAATTTCGTGACGATTTTGAGCGTAAGAATTTCGTGACGATTTTTTCCGTCACGCAACTTTGGGTTAGCTCTCGATTTACTCCTACCGCGGCTAAAGAAGTTTCACTTCAAAAAGTAGTAAAAGAAATCATTCCATTTTCAAGCACTCATTAATAGCATTAGAAAAATTATTACATTAGTGTTAGATTTTCCTTATTTGTAATCGTGATTTACAAGTAATATAGTGTAGGCCTAAGCTAGAATATTCCTAGTGAGTCACCAGTTTACCAGTCAAAGCTGAATAAATATAAAAGATATGTGACTATAAATTACATTAACAACATTAACATTTATCCTATAGAAGCATCTTCTGTATACAGAATTAAGACTATTGTACTGCATGCACTTTTGTTATATCAGTTTACCTGATTTATTATAAGTTAGTGCATAAGTGTGACGTCTACTGCTGTAATGGCCGAATGACAGTAAAACTGTATTTATTAATTTATTTACTGGATTGTGAAATTCCAATTTAAACAGCTTTAAAAAAATATTTCTTGTTTGATTCCCGCGCCCGCTTCCCTTCCTTTCGTCAGATTGTTGGTGATCGCAATATGGCGACGCAGCGAACGCGTTGGCTTCAGTCCCTTCCCTTACGCTGCCGATCTATTCCTCTATATCTGTGGTGTGATGTCTGTTTCATCTGTGTATAAGTATTTGTAATGTGTGTTCAAAACACTTATTTCATAAACTCCTCAACTTGTTGTAACTCTGTTCTGTTACATACGAACCTCTCCAACAATAACTACAGAATGTGAATAAAAATCATCACATTTTAACATAAATCACTACTCATAATAATTACTAATTAATAATTAAAATTAGGGATGGGTCCTCGATACTTTCGATACCTCGATACTTTCAATGCCTCGATACTTGCATGGTATCGGCATCGAGCGATACTTCAGAAAACTAGCTCGATACTTTTTCGATACTTTGGTAACTCAGCAATTTAAGAAAATGCGGTATCTCTTTAATTTTTTAGTAGTCTACTAAATATAGTAAATACTTCTATTTCTCCTTGAAATGAAGAAAACCACTCTGTGACTTGTCTTTGTCTAGTCATAAATAAAGACTTTCCGACTTTAAAAATCCAAACAGAAGAGATTCTTAATTGTTTAGTTTCCTGTCAAACGTTTCAATAACAACCAACAAGCAAGCTGACTGTCCAAACCCCATTGCAGGCCTACATTGCTCCGTTGCGGAGATTAAGTTACTGCTTATTCTGCAAACCTTAAAATAGTTTTTTTTTTTTTTTTTTTTTACTTTATTTAACAACATGCTCCATTACAAATGTGTAACACTACATGTTCTGGTTTACATCGGTGTTTAAAGTATTTACACTATTTACATATATGTGCTTGGTTCGTCTCTAGTTGTGTTCTAATTTAAACAACTGTATTATTAGTAAAGTCAATCATATTCACAAATTTACAGAAGTCTTTTAAAAATCTTTTCATTAAGTCTCTTTTATCTGGTGACCAAACTCCTCCTCTAGTGATTATGCTTCGGCGTAATGTTTGTCTTCCTATATCGTGTTTTGAGCACTCAAGTAGAATATGATCGACAGTTTGGTCTCCTCCATTACAGGGGCAAGTTGCATCTGGTGTTATTTGGAATCTGTGGAAATAGGCTCTTATTCTTCCATGTCCTGTTAGCATGTCGTGAGATTCGATGTGATTGGGATTTTCATCGATAATCTCTCTACGATGCTTGGAAAGTACTTTCTTGTTTCGGCTCCATTGTGTGTTGCTCGCCATACTCTTTCCCAGCTCCTCAAGCTGTCTTTACGTAATGTCTTCAGTACTAAAGTCTTTGGCATCTTATCGTAGGATACTTGTTCGTTGCTTCTGGCAGCTTGTTTGGCAAGATGGTCTGCTAATTCGTTTCCGTGTATTCCGGTGTGAGCTTTAACCCAGGAAATCGCTACTGGCCTCTATTTTGGTATGCTTTTAAAACAAGTCTGCATGCCGGCTTTCAGTTGATATCTCTACGTAACAGCAGACTGTGTATTGCGGTACGATATATATTTTTTTTTTTTCAGTCAATATGAGTGAAGTGTGGAACTATTTTCAAATAGACCCTCATTGTGATAATCGCGCGATGTACCTACTTATTGAAACTGGAAAGGTTGACGGTATCGATCATGTATCGGTATCGAGAAAATCTGGTATCGACCGATCCCTAATTAAAATATGATTTTGTAGTAATAATTTACTACATAAATTTAATAACTCTGCATTTTTTATGGTGACGAATTTACACATCAGTAGCAGTGAAAAGATTAACAACAGTGAAAATAATTTGGAATTGATCAATTGAAAGAGGAACACTTAGTTTATTAAATCACAGTGGTGAATTGAAGAGAATAATAGTATATTGCGATACAAGGGCCGTAAGGCATGATTACGGATCGAGGAAATAGTTTGAAAACATGAGAGCGCCTCTTGTTTTTAATTTTCCGAGATCCGTAATGCGCTTACGGCACGTGTATTGCATGCTATTTTTTGCACGACGATTATTTATATCAATTTAATTATATTAATTGTGATATTACCTGAAAATATTATGTATATACATTCTTGAAGATTGATGTTTATTTCAGAAAGTGATTCGCATTTGTTATTGTTTATGGCAACCGAATATTTGTGATGAGGGGGGCCTTGTTCATAAAGGCTTGTATAATGAAGATATTCATAACAGCCCTCAAACACTTTCCGCCCGAGGGCCGTAAGCGTTTGCGGGCGGGAAACACTTATCGCCCCTAGCAACAAGATTGCGTGTGGGAATGTCAACTTACGATCCACGGCAACAATGTTCGTAAGTACCACTAATTAGCTAAGGAGTGCAAAAAGAAATTGAGGGGGCCTGATGATTTAACCATGAAAATGTTTAAGTTGGGCAGTGAAAGCAAGATAACTTACTTAATGCAGGTTTTTAATAAGTCTTTAATTTATTGCTTGGCAGATGACTGGAAATCGGCTATTCTTAAGGCTGTAAATAAGGGAGATTTAAATAATTACAGGCCAGTTTTAGTCTTGTTGGTGGTAAGTAAACACCTGATAGCAGGGTTGGCAACATTTTTCCCACCCCTGGCAAATACCATGGTAAAAAATGGTATTTACCGTCCTGGGAAATATATAGTTTTCTCCACATGGGAAAAACTCATAACTGAAAAATTGTAATTATTAAATTTTTTTAGTAGGCCTAGGCCTAATCTATACTGTTACTGCAACTTTTAATGTAACAAAATTTACTTTTAAAGTCTTATTGTCATTATGCAATACCATTGTAAATGTTGAAATATTTTTATGTGATTGTAAAACAAAAACAGGCTAGAATAAATTGAAAGTCTCATGCAATGAGTTGATTCCATTGAGTACTTCTATAAAATATTTTTAAAAAATCCTGGTAATACATAATTTCCACATATGGTATACTGACATTTTTCACCAGTCTCAGAAATTGCAATCTACATAAAAGGAAACTTTGAGGATCGACACTAAAGCAAATGAAATTCGTGATGTTTATTCAAAAACTTCAAGAAGTGTAGCCTACATAAAACTTTTCTCTTTAAAATTGTACTGCATATAGCCTCCTGCATTACTTCAAGTATGACAAGAAAATGAGAAATAACTTCAAAATTAAAAATAGAATTTCTAAACATTTACCAATCTAAAGTTTTACTTCAACGTCATGTAACAAAACACTAATTTAGAAGCTGTTTGTAAGTCAAATCTGTTTCTATTTTTGTTACGAATAAATGAGAACACTGAAAAATAAACTCCAAAGGTGCAGATGATGCAGGACATCCCAGGAGGTGTTCCATTAGTTCCAGAAAGTTTGTATCAGTTCACTTTTGTTTTTAAGTCTCTTCCACCACACAGAAGGTGACACAATACTAAAAATATCAGATGAAAAAATGTGTCTTTGGAAAAAGCTCCTCTTCTGATTGAAACTGAACTTTGTATTGCAAATACTGTGGATTTATATTTATATTTTTTAACCTGAACTTCAGTTCTTCAGATATTTATTCAGTTATTGGCTACTACAGCCTCTATAAAACAATTAAACAATAAAAGTAAATATTTCTGAAGGTTTACTTATTGCAACATGGAATCATCAAGCTTGATATTATTACATTATAATTATGACATTTGTTTAAAAACTATTTGTCAAGAAATTGCACAGAAATGTTTTGGAATAAGAATATCATCAATAAAGTTGGATTCTTGAGTTTTGTCCATTCTGTAGCGATAATCTTAATGATTTATGTATAGCGTAGAGCTTTATCACTGGTACTCACTACTAAATTGCGGTATTTTGTTACCTGTTGGAGCCCTTTCAACCGCATGGAGCGGCCATCTTCAGCTCCAACAGGTAACAAAATACCGCAATTTAGTAGTGAGTACCAGTGATAAAGCTCTACGCTATACATAAATCATAAAGTTGGAATTTATTAACATAGGCCTATCATAATGTTTTCAAGTTTTTCCCACTTTTGCCTTGTATTTACCAATTTATCCCAGTATTTACCAGTTTTTCCCACTGGGATGGTGAAAATTAGTTTTGGACGGGAAAATGCCAACCCTGCCTGATAGTACAGTATTTTTGGAATGTTTTGGAATCTAAGGGTTGGTTCAGTCAAAATAAACATGGCTTTAGAATGGGATGTTCCTGCGAGAGTCATATTATTTCATGATTTGGCTGACTGAAATAGATACAAGTGGGAGAATTCTCTAAAGCCTTTAATTTACTGTCTAATAATTTGTCGATTTGAAAACTGTGTATAAATGTTTGATATGCTGGATTATCAAATTTTTAGAAAACTATTTTCAAAGAGTGAAGGTTAGTAATGAAATGTCTGATTGTGGGTTAGCCTATGTAACATTGGGTATACCTCTGAGTTCTTGGGAAGATTCTCTTTCTTACATAAATTAATGATTTGCCTTCAGTCGTTAAAAGTTCAATGTGGTTTTTCTCTGACCATTGTGTTGTGTATAAAAGAATTCGAGAAAATTCAGATGTTATGCTTCAAAATGACCTTCGGAAAATTAGTTGGTGAGCTACTATGAATTAAACTGAAATGCAGCAATGTTAATCAGTAGTATTTTGTACATCGAAAGCAGAAGTGTTGATCAGCTACAGTTTAATTGAAATGCGATGCTAGATTCTTGGCAGCCAATGAGAGTGTTGGTGGCCAACCTAAGGCCACGTAACCGCTTTGAACACCTTGCATGGAAATCCAGTAGAGTGCTGAACTAAACACACATATGTCATTTTAATCTAACCTTTCAAATATGGAATTCAGTTCAGTTGTTAGAAGATATAAGTTTTGTATCATACTCACAGTGTCGTATTTAAAGTTAAATAAAGGATCCAGTATGTTAAGGGCCTAACCTTTCAGGTCCCATTAGACTTACAGTATGTTGTATTAACATAACTTACTTACAGTATCCTAGTTTGTTCTCACAGTGTCATGTGTATTTTGATTACATTGGAGCAAGGAAGTGATTGAAAATAACCAATATTTTAAAAGTTTAGGTATATTCACACCTTAGACAATAATAGCCTATATACCTGAAATGTATGGCCTAATGCCTCCAATTTGAGCATTAATAAATTAAATTCTAGTAGTGCTAACCTTAATAAAGTAACTAAGTTGAAAAGATTCCACCTAAAAGCACTATAGTATGTGTAATATGAAATACCTATCAGAAAATCTGAATGCTGGAAACTCAAATTACAACGTTCCCTGAAAAATTGAACAATGATCCAGTTAGGCGAGACAAATTGTACGATATCCTCATCGAGTTTGGGATACCAAGGAAGTTAGTTAGACTGGTCAAAATGTATCTAAATGAACCTATAGGCCTAGCAGAGTCAAGGTAGGGAAACTTATATCAGAAAGGTTTGCCATTGAAAGCGGCTTGAAGCAAGGAGACTTTTTAATTTCACTTTGAAATATGCCATTGGGAAAGTTCAGGAAAACAGGTAGGCCTAGGCCTAGAATTACATGGCAGTCACCTGATTTTAGCTTATGCAGATGAAGTTTGCTTGTTGGGCTATGACAAACAATCGAGAGAAATGCAGAAAGCCTTTTCGATGCCTGAAGGAATGTTGGATTGGAAATTAATACAGAAAAACGTCATGAAACGTCAAAATAATATGCTACAAAATATTAGAATAGCCGGTAAATCGTTTGAACAAGTGGAGAAATTCTACTCGTCTTCTGTCCAGAAATCTAAAAATAAAAATTTATAAGACTTATCCTGTTGGTTGTATTATATGTATGTCAGACAAGGTCGCTTACTCTTCGGGAAGAACATAATCTGTGAGTATTTGAAAACAGGTGCTTAGGAAAATATTTGAGCCTTAGCAGCCTGTCACACTGAGCTTCGATCGATCAAGACCAACTGACTGCCATCAAGCGCTCTCGACTAAATTTCTGTTCCTTGTCACACTGCATCGAGCGTCATCGATCAACAGAAATATCATAGGTTATGATTTTATTAGGTCTACTCATCACTGTATATTAGAGGTAAAGTATATTACCTTATTAAGCCTACGTCTGCCTATCTCCTGCACAATATCATACTACATGTGTTGGGATGTAGGGTTTAATATTAGCCTATGCCTGCTATCTCAGGCTACATCTGTTTACTTCAAGCTTCGTCAGTCGGCCGAGCGAAGAGATTTGGTGTTTGTTGTAGTTTGATCGCCCACCGCTAGGTAGGCCTACTACAACTCCATGTATATTTTTGTATTTGTACAATTAAATTACATAAAAAGATATCGTTTTAAGTGCCTTAAACGATTCGTGCAATTCTATATAATTCAAATATGAGTATAAAACGACATTATTGTGTAAGTTAAATCTCCCAGCATCAATCCCGAAATTCAGGTGGGTGCGAAGCTTCGAAGTGCTGCCACCATTTGCCATCGACTGTCGACTGAAAAACGGACAGGTTTGATTTCACAGACTAGTTGATCCCTCTCGCTCGTTGTTGATCGCTGGCGATCGATGCTATGTGACTGGTACCACTGCTGTCTATAGGTTCGTTATATCAGTCGGTCGGTCACTGTCGCTCGATTAAGAGATGAAAATGGGGACAGGAGAAAACTGCATAACAACAAGCTGCATAACCTGTACTCGTCACCAGATATGGTAAGGGTAATTAAATCATGGAGGATGAAATGGGCTGGACATGTTGCGCCCATGGGAGAGGAAAGACTTCTCAAAAATAATGACTGGGTGACCTGAAGGGAAAAGACCACTTGGAAGACCTAGTCGTAGGTGGGAGGACAATATTAGGATAGATTTAAAAGAAGTAGGATTTGCAAGGGATAGTTTGATGGAGTTAGAACAGAATTGGGTTGAATGGCAGGCTCAGGTAAGCGCAGCAAGGAACCTTCGGGTTCCATAAAATAGATATTCCTTTAGCTTGCTATTGCCATTGAGTAAGTAAATAATTAGTAACTGGTCTATATGGTTAGGATAGAAGAAACTGCAACATTATCATCAATAATAAAGGTGCCGATAGGCCTAGTTGATTATAAATCGTTAATACAAATAAACAACAATAATTCTGCTTCTGTATAAAATCTATTTTGACAAAATATTGTCAATTGAATGTAGAACATATAACTTACTATTGGCATATAAACATTAATAGGCTATTCATATAATCACCAATTGCAGATTTCATACATTTTCTAAATAAATTGCATAAAAACATTAAAACATGTATCATTAGTTATATAGTAAATTATTATCTTGAGAGTATGCAGGTAGGCCTATGTTAGAGAAAACAAGATTCTTGTGTAATGTACGAGGTAAGTAAAAAATTACTTACAGTTTTCATTCTACAACTTTATTAAACAAAGATAGGTGTACAACAGATACATCATTTTTCGAATTAGTCTCCACCTTGAGCAATGCACTTTGTCCAGCGTGCCAAAAGCTTCCGTAATCTGTATGCCTTCCTGGTAGAAGGTTTTTGGTTGGTCGTGAAGCCACTTTTGCACCGCATCCTGAATGTCCATGTCTGAGGCAAATCGACGACCTCTCAAAGCTTCCTTGAGCGGTCCAAAGAGATGAAAATCTGAGGAAGCGAGATCTGGGCTGAAGGGAGGGTGTTCCAGGATCTCAAAGCCCAACCTGTTGATTGTTTCTATGGTGTTATGGACCGTGTGCGGCCGGGCTTTGCCTTGCAAGAACAAAACTTTCTTTGAGAGTAGACCACGGCAGTTGTTTTGAATTGCTGTTTTCAGCTTATTGGCCAACAAATCACTGTACCTTGCACTATTTACGGTAGTCCCCCAGGCGTCCAGTATAGGGCCGTTTACATCCCAAAAAAAGGGTTAGCATCACCTTCCCAGCCGATAGCGAGGTCTTGAATTTTTTCTCTGAAGGGGATCTGGGGTATTTCCACCCCATATTCTGGTGTTTCAGTTCGGGCTCTTAGTGCTGAACCCAAGTTTCATATTCGGCTTAAAAATGTGTCACCTTCTGCATTGAAGCAATCCATTAAACGCTGACAGATATCCAAATGTTTGGTTTTGTTTGCTGTGTTAAGCATTCGTGGTACCCATCGCGCACACACTTTATGGAATTGGAGTTCGTCGCGGATAATTTGATAGGCAGTACCGTGACTGATGTTTAAAGACGATACGACCTCATCGATGGTAACTCGCCTATCTGCAAGAACCATCTCTCGAGCTTGCTGAATGTTGTCTGCAGTGATCGAGGTTGACGGTTGCTCAGCTCCTTCTTTCTGTGATATGCTCGTTCGGCCACTTTTAAAGATTTTGATCCACAAGAAAATGTCTCCGGTGAATTTCAGCACCTTTCACACCCTCTGACCACAAAAATCTGATCACTCCTCGTTGCTCCTATTTGGTGCAATCTGATAGCGGAGCTGACAATCTTACGCTGTTGTAGTTAGAAGACAACTGACGTGATCATGATTAACTTCCGCACATGCGCACACAGACGCGCCAACTCAACACGTGTGCATGCGGCCGCCACCTATCTTTGTTTAATCAAGTTGCAGAACAAAAATGTATTACTTACCCTCGTACAATTACCTAGGTAATATGAGGTAAATTATATTACAACAGGTTTATTATTTGGAACGAAGTTCATGTATTAGATACATGGAGAATTTCATAAGATACTAATAATTCTGGAATTTTTTCTCAAATTGACTAGAAGAATAATTTAATAGGCTATTATCCACATACTAATAGAAGCCAAACTTTAGCAGGCCTATGTGCAGTGATTGGTTACAATGTTACAATAGGCTTGTTCGCAGAGCAGTCAGAAACCAGAAAAACATCGTTCGCACATGCGCTCTTTCTCCACACGCATTTGCAAAGCGAGAATTCGTGATTCTGACTGTCAATCTTTTGTTTGATGTGTTCTCACTGACAGTTTCTGTACTACAAGAAAAGTTTGCAGGCTCTACCATGAATTGTTATCAGAGACATGCCCAGTAACCTATTTTCACGCGCCTGACTCCTCCCTCCAATAACCGTGCGCCTGATTTATAAGCATAGGCTACTTATATGTATGAATAATGGAAGATAATTAAAAGTTTCCCAAAATATAGTTTATATTGGCAATGTATATTGCATGTACAGCATGTTAAAGGGAAATGCATATTCTATTCGCATATCATATCGATTATTTGCAGAAACTATCAATTCCAAATTCTTCTAACCGTTCATAAAGTGCAAATCATGGATAAGTTACAGACTGGACATGCGCAGTACAACAAATTCTCAAGCAGTCACAGATCTGCTTTGCAAACAAACCTAGTAAGTGGCCTATT
Organism: Ectobius pallidus; assembly: GCA_964059195.1. Lineage (NCBI taxonomy): Eukaryota > Metazoa > Arthropoda > Insecta > Blattodea > Ectobiidae > Ectobius > Ectobius pallidus. The sequence continues at coordinate 123,697,779 of CAXKWD010000005.1, forward strand.
TACTACATTTCTTAGTGTAGGTTAGTTTAAACCTGTATCAGCTTTATTAGGCTAATAGTTGAATGTCAACTAATTCATAAGATATAGATTAGGCTAGTTAATAATAATATATCAGCTTGAAATTAAAAACAATGTATATAGGACCTACAATTGGTCATAATTTATCCAACAGACATTAAAACATATTACAAAAAGTGAAAATGAATGTATTTATATGTGAATTATTGAGTATGTGGATAGAAGAACTCAGCTGGAAATTGGCTGTTTACAAATTCAGTGAAGAAACACAATAGGCTATGGTAAAATATCTCACTGTCTTCACAATCTTTAAAACAGTCAATAAAACTTAACCTGCCTTAAGAATTGACAAGTTCTTTGTAAGTTAGTTCTGTCTTCGTTCCCAGCAAGTAAATCTCAGTAAGTTATTATTGCATAACGTGTAGATATGCATTTCAATAAACTTGTAGTGTCATCATCAGTTGAATATACAACAAATCTAAGAAGACTTGTTGATTTGATGTGATGTGATCAGCATGTGAGCATGTAAGCCTAGTAAATGTTCTACCGGTATAATCAATTGACAATACTATTTCAAAATTGCATTTTGTACAGTTCAAGCAGAACATTGTTGTTTGATAATACGAGGTCTGTTAGATAAGTATCCGACCTTATTTTTTTTCTCGGAAACCTGACGGATTTGAATCAAGCCCGCTTGCATAAGCTGACCTTGAACCTTCGGGCGCATGTGTGAATTTTTTCCCGCCTGTAGATAGTGTCTGTTGCTGGCAAGCAGCATTTGAGTGAGGTAGTGTATAGTGCTCTCGTCGTTGCCAGGAAAATAACGATTGTAATTTGGTTTCCGGGTCATACCCTACACCAGGACTCGTCACCACTCATTAAGGTGTTCATGAAGTCAGGGTCACTGTTTGTGGACTCAAGCATGTCAGGTGAGACTTCAACATGAAGTTGCTTTTGCTCTGCCGTCAGCAGCATCGGCATTGAATTTCGCCGCCACTCTCTTCATGGCCAAATCTTCGGTCATAGTTAAATGGGCCGAAAAAGTGATGATGCCCACCTCTTCCGCAATTTCTCGGATACTCACACGACAGTCCTGTATCACCACAGCGTTCACTTTGGCAATGACCTGTCATTTCGGCATGTTGATGGGCGACTGGAGCATGGCTCACTCACCACCGATGTTCAGCCGTCTTTAAACCGGTTGTACCACTCCTTAATCTGTGTGATGACCATAGCATCATCGCCGAAAGCAGTCTGAATTTTCCGAATGGTTTCCACCTGGCTGTTGCCCAGTTTCAGACAAATAGCGCTGCTCCAGTCATTCCGTTATTTTCCTTGCAACGATGAGAGCACTATACACCACCTCACTCAAATGCTGCTTGCCAGCAACAGACGCTATCTACAGGCGGGGAAAAAATTCACACATGCACACGAAGGTTCAAGGTCGGCTCATGCAAGCGGGCTTGATCCAAATCCGTCAGGTTTCCGAGAAAAAAAATAAGGTCGGATACTTATCTAACAGACCTCGTAATGTAAGTTAACAATTTCTTCTATCCTAACTATATAACTTAGACTTTATAATTTGTGAATACTGTCACTAGGCATACAATTATTCAAGTGAACATTGTAATCTACATTTAAAGCATTCAGAAGGGGATTATCGACCATACTGCTCCCTGCGATATTTTTGTTTTAGAAACATGGAAAACAGCCAAATTTGATTATTATTCATTAGAACCTATAGATTCCATATATAAGCATCTTACATTTGTACGAAGATTCTAAAAGTACAGTAAGCAAAATCACTAAGAAGTGGACACAAAATTAACCTAAAAGGGAGCTGTGAAAAGCTATGAAATCATAATCTCCTTGCGATGGAGGATGTTCTACTGTCAGGCTGGAGAAGACGTTGGGTTATGCAGACAATATTCAATGCTGGAAACGTAACGGTGGAAATGTGGTCTTGGTGGCTCATCACTAATGAAGGATTTCTACCAGATAGAGAAATTTAATATTGGCCCTGGAACCCCTCATTTTTCTATATTGGGGGCTGTGCCCCTAGACCCCTGCATACTTCCACGAGAGCCCCTTCACCAGGAGCGTCGAGTATGGTAATTTAGTATCAGCCACGTAGTTCCTTCCTGTTTTTCTTGTTGGGTGGCTTTGCCTCCAAGCCCCACCCCCTGGGCCCTATTTCCAAGTTTCTCCCACAAGGAACCTTTCACTACCCTCATATCGAAACATGCCTCAATATTTTTACTGGGTCATCTAGATGCTGTAAGAAGTTCACGCTCCAAAAATTAGCTGCTGGTTTCAACTGCAAGTACCTTAAAATGCTTTGCAAATATCTTGGTGAAGATAGGGAATATAACATGGTAATCTAGAGACGGGACTGGACAACCCTGACTGGCGAGAGTGAATCCTTGAGACCTGTGAATCCCCTCTGCCCACGCACGCACGTGACGCTAATTCCTTCCTGCTATTTACAGGGTACAGTACAGTCCGTTGTCCAAAACTATTCTATGTAAATTCTTTTTGAAGTTCTGTTTCTTTCACTGTTCGTTATGTGTTACACTCGAGTATTTTAAACAAAATTTAAAAAGTCCAGGAAAGAGTTGCTGCAGCCACCAAAGTTTCTAACACCCCTGTTTATCGAATTTTACGTGACAGGAAAACACAAGAAGAGGAAGGAAGGTCGTTCGGGACACCTGGGGAAAAACAATGTTCCAAAAAGGATAACAGACATTGATGACTTCGACAAATGAGTAATTCGTCGCACCATATACAATTTCTATAGAGATGAAAAGGCTGCACCAACAATAAGGAGACTGATGACGAAACTACGAAATACGATTGAGTTTGAAGGCAGTTCCTCAAACCTTCGGACATTAATAAAATATATGATCTAATCCTAGCGAATAAGCCAGCACACAAAACCTACGTAATTGACCAAATATTGGTAGAAAATAACCACTCGGTTTTAAGGCTTCCACCCTACCACCCGACTTGAACCCCATTGAGTCAATTCGGGGAGATGTTAAACAACTAGGAGGTGCCCATGGCTTCGCCCACGATAATTCATTTGAAAATTAAAAATTAAGAGTATAATCATGATTAAATCATTGTATTTATTAACACTTGCACGCGAATCATTCGTAAACTAAGCCATTAATAATATTAATGAAACAGCTAAAATTCCGGCTTCAGAGTACATTCTACGATTAGAAAGCGTCCCCTGGGAAAACTATATCAGAATCGATTATGCAGTTCCAAAGGAACCTGTGGACACATAATATGTATTGTTTCTCAACTGCTTATTGACATGAATATGATGTGAATTTTATTTTATCAATTCAGTGTAATTTTCAGAAATTATATAATGTTTCAAGGGAAGGAATGGTTTGTTTGCATTATTATTATCAGCGATATTTCAAGAGTTAAACCATCAATATTGGTGCCCCCGGCTTCGCCCGCCATTATTCATTGACTCCAGGATTTTTAAGAAATTTACACTGGTAGATTATTAAAAATGTTTGTGGTTCAGAGCTATGAAAATTGCAAGTAAAAATAAAATTAGAATATTTGTTCATTGTGTTCATTTCACTTAGGCCTTATATAATAAAGAAACGGTTTTCCTTCCTAATTTTGTAGTCGTCATGAAAGTTTACACTGCGAGAGACGAACATCGCCGAGTATACCCGATGTCTCACGAAGCGGGCGAGCGAGCAAGCACGCTATTTAGGGCCGTTGAATTGTATAAGAGTAGATGGGTTACAAGCAGGAATACAACATTTAAAACAAATGACGTAGAAGCATTGTGTAGGCAAAGATTTCAAGAACTCGGCCAAGCAGAATGGGAAAATGTATGTAGGCGCGTTGAAGAAATTGAACAGGAATAATGAGAGAAAGACTGCATCGTGGAGGAAAGAATTGAAAGGATTATAATAGAAGACAATGGTATGGAAAGCAGTGATGATGATGATGATGATGATGATGATGATGATCATGAATATGCGGAATATCAGGTTGAACCAACGGAAGACGATGTCATGTCTGGTGTTGAAGAAATTGAAGAAGATTAGATGTAAGCAATACCGTACTTATTTAGTTATTTCAATTAAAATTATGTGTTATATTATAGTGACTGTACCACTTCCTCGTGGTGCCCGTAAACATTTAGATAGCTGACAGCTCTGTACCAAAACAAACATCGCCATCGCTTATCGGTGACTGAATTATTTGCTGTGCATGGTGCCGCATGAACTTGTGTTTTGATCACTGCATCAACAATAGTCACTTCTGTTTTGTTTTCGACCCGGCTAGACAATAACAGGGACGGTCGATCGTCTCCGTGCATCCGGAACTTCGAACTGCAGGTAAGGGTTGTCCAACTTCTCCCACTTCACTGCTTCGACCCGACATTTCCCAGGTTCGATTTAGGGTACTTGCAGTTGAAACCAGCAGCTAATTTTTGGAGCGTGGACTTCTTACAGCATCTAGATGACACAGTAAAAATATTGAGGCATGTTTCGATATGAGGGTAGTGAAAGGTTCCTTGCCAGACCCACTTCACCGGGAGCTTTAAATATGGTAGGCTAATTATTATAGTAACGGGGGACCTAACCATAATATAACTAAATGTACATAAAACTATTGGCAGCAATGGATAAGCCTGTGCGGGAAGAACCAATGAAGATTGAAGATTGTTGGCAGCCAATGGGAGTGTTGGTAGCCAACCTGCAGGCAGCATAACAGGTCAGGAAACCCTCGCGCTGAAAGGGAGCAAGAGTTCTCGCCCAGACCTATAGATCTTCTGATAGGTATTATACATACTAGTGCTTTTAGGCTGAATCTTTTCAACCATTTTACTTCAATTTGAGAAAAAGGCAATTTTACCACAATATTAATTGCATTAGATTACTAATTTATACCAATCTGATATTTACACAATATGTTATGTTATCGCTAATCAGACTCTAGAAATTACTGTTTACCCAATGATGTGATTGAAAGTACAGAAGCTACTAAGATAACGATGTTAGGTCATCAAGGTCTAGGACTGTCAGTACTATTAAGTTACACCTTATGGTTTCCGAATAAAATTATAATATATATTGCAGGTTTTACATCCCCACTTCACCGTAAAATATGGTACTTTTACATTAGATGTCATCATTAATTTAAAAAGTATTTTAATAGTGCCGGTGTTATACTTACTTGCGAGAATTTGTAACTGGGATTTTCATCGATGATCCTGGCAGAAGCACTTCTTCGTCTACAACAAGCAGAGGAATCTGCCGCGGAATACTCATTATGGACGTCATTCTGTTTTCTATATTAATGCTGTGAAAGTAAATAAAATATACGTTAAAACAGTAACTGATGATGAACGTTCACTTTTCAACAGAACACGAAATTGCACAATTGCACACGACATCTAAAAACAGCAGACTGCGGCGACAGCTGTTGACAGTGGTGCCACTACAGAAAATAGATAAGTCTCTTCTTTGGATTGATTTACCTTTATTTTTATCATGATGCCCAAGACAAAGGGAAACTATTCGTAAATTTATTCCAATTCAAATTATTCTGGAATTTTCACAGTTCACACAATTTCTTACAGAACCTGAAAGCAAAGAAAAAAATCGTTACTTGCCCGTCCGGAGAGCAGGGAATCATCGCTTCAAGATGGCGGCTGGTTGCCGAACTAAGCCGAGCGGGGATGAGGCCGCGCCGAGCGGAAGGCGGGACTTGTAGTGCTTACTACAAACCTGCTTGTGTGTACAGGTGACAAATTCAAAATGATAACAAAGAATCACGAGATATAAGAGCAGAATTGACTAAAGAGTATCGTCTCCTAAATTCCATTACATTGTGATAAAGGTGAAATATCATAACAGAGGCAGAGGCGTTTTATAAAGAGATGACCTAAAACAAGATTTGCATAGGCGCCCAAGTTTTATAAAAAAGATTAATCCACGGTATTGTAAAATTTTCTAAACCGTGGTGCATTTAGATCTCTGCGTGTACGGCTGTAAAATGTATACAGAACATTGTTTTAAATGTTAAAATGCAACATTTTATAAAATTTAAGCGTATTATTGTTGATATTGGTCCAGGAGGCTAAAATGAAAAATGATTTGCATATTGAAGAGTAGCCCATGCAATTATGTTGTTAATTTTATTTTAAATTACATTGTCTATTTGATTTTAAATTATTTTAATCTTACAAACTTGGTTTTCTGAGCTAGATGGTAGCGTCTTGGGCTCGCAGAAGGGAGGTCCAATGTTTTAGTCCTGTCGCCGGTTTATTTTTTAATTTTTTATTTGTGGTTTCTCCAGTCAAATGGGCCGTTTGGATATTTACTTACCGTTCTATTTCATCTGAAAAAGAAAATTATTGAATTCAGGAGAATTCCAAACAGGTATTCGATTTCGAATCTTTATTACCTATGGTAGGGGTACAAGTGAAAATGGCGTTTTCTTATTTTGAAATAAATGTTACTGTAGTCACGTAGCACTGATGAATGAACTTGAAAGAACCCGCCAAACACCGTCATTCACAATCGTATCACAAATTGAAACGAGCCACAAACGCCCTGCAGATCCTGAAGAAAGGTCTACCAGCGAATTAATAATAGACGATGAGGATACTTGTGCTGCCATTGAAAAAACAGAAATACTAGCACAAGTTAGTAAACAAGAAGGCACGAAGAGTCCTGGGTCCTTATCGAGGCAAAAAGACATAATTACCGCAGAAATATTTGATTTAATTAAAGGCATATCGACACAGAAGGAACTTCAAATTCTAAAACAACATAAAGCATTATTAAAAGCAACATTAGCTGCTGTTCAAAAGCAACAATTAGGCCTGGACTATCACAAAACAACAACAAAAGACATGACAAAAAAAACGAAAAATCTTACAACAAAGAAGGCTCTTTTCAATAAATAAAAAAAAAAAAAAAAAGAAGACTAGCCGCAGCACTTCAATTGCAAAGCCTGATCTAACAGAAGCGCAGACAATTGCAATATGTTTGTTGCAAGAAAGCAGATTTTGAAATAATAATTTTTTATAGGACTGTTCTGATGTTTTTTTTTTTTTCTAAATTTATACACTATACTGCTATTCGACATAATTTCTGTTGTCCATTTTCATTCTCTCTCTTAATTTATGTATGTTGATAGCCACATTTTGATGTGGTTCAAAAACTTAACAAAAATCAAATCATTTCATTACGAGCTTGGATTCGTCTTCAAAAAATCTGATGTGAAAGTCACATAACTTCCTCTGCCCAAATAAAAGTTAGCAGTATTCACATATCCTTGTACAGAATCGCAAGACACAATTTTACGCTAATTATCCTATAAATACCTCTTCTTTCAATGATGCGACTAAAAGCAGAGGCTATATAGGCCTAACAAACTTAAAAAAAGAACAAGTGACTGCAGACGTTTATTGAACTTTCCGCCGTAAAGAATAATTTCCGAAATTTATCGAATATTTCCCTCAGATACTTCTTTACTCTATACCTGGCCAACAATACATCTTTCTCACTTCACATTCTTATATAGAATAAGAGGCCGTGAAAGAGCGCGTATTCAGTTGTTCATCACGCAAGACAATTTCTACAAACAGTGGGTGAACAGTGGGTGGCTTGTAACTACCCTCAGAGAATTTTTTCGAAAAAAAGTTTCAAATAAAAGTTTTAGCTCTCAGTAAAAGGAACACATGTGCAAATTTTAAAGAAAATCGTTAGAGCCGTTTTCGAGAAAATCGCGAAAAACGAAAATTTCTTCATGTAAAGTCCCCTTAAAAATAAGAGAAATTTGTCGCCAATCTTCGAATCACATCTTCAGAAGGTACCTGACCCAAATACGAAATTTTGTTTTCATACGATTCTCCGTTTCGGAGCTAGCCTGTTCACATAGTTCCACACAGACAGACACACACACAGACAGACACACACACAGACATGTTTCCAAAAACAGTATTTTTGGATTCAGGGGGCCTTGAAACGTGTATATATGCTAAAAACTCAACTTCGAATTTTAGGGTCGAAAACAATACTTCCTCTACCTATAATACCTATGGTACGGGCAGAGGAAGTAAAAATTAAATATCAATAAGCAAAACAAAAAGAACATATTTATAGACGTGCGATTCTATTAGCACAAAAGTGAGGCATACAGATGAGTCTAGAAGGTCATTTATTTAATGTGTATCAATCACCGTGTGCCTTACGCTATGAAAGACAATTTCTTCTGCGAAGAACACTGTCACGTGCAACAACATTGAACCAGCTTCGGGGACTTGAGGAGTGGGGATGAACACTGCTGCGTCTGCGTGAAGCCATGATTCCCTGCTCTCCGGACGGGTAAGTAAAATCGTTAACTGGGTGCTTTAACAAAAGATGGTCATTAACTCATTAGAAACGATGGTACCGGTAACTAGGGGAAAGTTTGGGCCCACCTTAATTTCAGGTCCCACATTATTATTTTTATCATTACTGTTACTATTAGTTAATAATAATAATAATAAGTAAGGAGCACTCGAAAGAGCATTTGTTAATATTATTTTAGTCTGTACTGTAATCTCTTATTGATTTTACTCTCTTGGGGCATGCTATCAAATGATAACGCTCACATTTCTGGTTACACAACACGCGTACACACTCTTCATTCGGTTGATGGAATCGTTGGGTTCTGCATATTTTGTAATGAAAACCATGTGTAGCGAGTCTGGTCACGATATGCCTTTGGTCCTGACACGCCTCCGTCCACTTCTGGTCTATCATAGCGCTCATACCATAGAAATCAGGGTCGATGTCCTTCCTTTTTTCCTCTCTTGATTTTTGATGTGCTTGATATGGTTCAGTGGAGTGTAATAGCAGTTTCATCTTCAGTTCCTCTACAAAGAAAGATTCCCTTGTTAGTTCATAGGCGATCCTGGAGGGCGCATATATTCCAATTCCTAGTACTTTCTTCAGGAACCTTGCTTTCACTCCTTCTATTCTGGCCTGGTCGCTGATCGTCAGGTGCTCCCATATTTGTTCTATACCATATGTGACTATTGGCATTATAGCTGCGTTGAAGAGGGTCATAGCTGTGGACAAAGAGAGTCTGCTGATGTTCTGTATTCTATATATGGCTCTTGTGGCTGCTGCTGTTCTCTCCTGGATGTGCATTCTGTATGATGACATGGTCGCTTGTAGGCCGACTCCTAGATATCGGAAACTTTTCACTGTTACCAGAGGTTCTCACTGCAAGGTTAAGATGTCGTCCGCTGCCACTTTCCCCCCTTTTCTGATAAACATGTGAACTGTTTTGTCCTTGTTGATCTCAAAGCTATTTTCGAAGGCCCATGACTATGGGTGACTCTCACTCCCTAGCAAAAATAATTGAGACAATACTAACTATTAGTTAATAAGCTCGTGTGTGAAATATGTTACCTTGCACTAGGCCATTACATAGAACAATTTTTTAAATAATAATAATAATATTTATATTATTATGGATAATAATAATAATAATAATGGATGATAATAATAATAATAATAATAATAATAAAATAAGAAGAAGAAAATCTAATATTTTTAGCTGAAATTATGAATTAAACATTCTGTAAAATAATCACTAAGACCAAAATCCTAGTTTTGAGATGAAGCTAAGATTGAACAAACCATTCTATAAATGGACATACCAGTAGTGAACATAACAATATTAGTTACGGTACATGGAAGCAGGTCAGAGTATTAATTCTAGAGTGATAGTGGAAAAAGCAAATAAGTCAAAATACCAGAGTTTTAGGAGAGACAAATGACAATTTATTTCCACCGTATTGTTACAATATTTAATTCAATCCACCAGATACTTTTACACAGTGCCTTATACTATGTAAAAATATGTGGGTGCGCTGATTAAATACAGTAACAGCTGTGGAAATAAATTGCATTTTATCTTTCCTGAAACTTTGGCATTTTGACTTATTCGCTCTTTCCCTATCACTCTAGAATTAGTAAGTTCTACCTGCCTATAAAGCATCCTTTCAAGATTTGTTTTTGAACTGCATCAAAATGCAGTTATGAACATACATATGATTTACAGAGTTCAAGTTGCCATATAACTGAAAATGGTCGTTTAATTTATTTATTTACTACTTCTAACGTAATCACATTTGTTAAAACTAACAAAAATATTAAATTAGTTAGAAATGCAGATGTTCATAATCATTATACGAGAAGAGGTACTGACCTTTTCTTGAACTCTTACAGAGGTGAATTTGCAAAGAAGAACATAATCTTTTCTGGCTCTAAATTTTATAATATGCTACCACCCCAACTTAAAGAAATACATTCGACAAGAAGTTTTAAGATAAAACTCAAAGAATTTTTTAATTGCCAAATCATTCTACACTATAAAAGAATATGAAGAATACTGTACGGTTTCTAAATTTGAATAAGTATTTTTGTCCTTATCAAATATAATAATGCATTATTACTGTATCTTGATAATCTCATACCGATACTGGTCTGTTTTACTTCACTTTTATTTTATTCTGATTTCACAAAATGATGTGGATATTATATATATGTTTACATGTTTATTAATTACTGAGTAGGGCATGGAGCAAAATGGGTCTGAACAGCTAATATTGTACTTATAGATCACAAATTGTATACCTGTGTAAACAGCAATTTTAATGTATACTGCAGGGTATTTAAATTGTATATTGTATGACGAAGCCAAAAATTGTAATATTTTATATGGTGAATAATTAAAAATAAAATTAGATAATTCATGCAATTTATGTAAAACAATGTCAGTGTTAATAAATTTAACTATTTTTCCGTTAAATAAATTATTTAAATAAAGCATAGTGCTTGAGTTAATAATCACAGGTGAAGCCTGCTACTTACTACTAAAAATTAGTTGATTTTCGTGTCTACCTTCGGTACAGTAACTAGTTAAATGCTGATGTTATTAACCTTTTGTTTTTGCTGCTTTAATGAAATTATTTTCAATAATTAATAAAATGACTTTTTAGTACATGCTCTCTAAAACAGTTCCTTGTCGGACTGGTAACAAGCCGAAAAATTGCATTTTAGCAACCAAGGCCGTTAAAATTGCAGAAAACTGCATTCAAAATGCAGTTTTATTGGCCTTGTACTTTAAAGTAGTCATGGCAATCTCAGATGGCATTGACCGGTCACACCAACTTTAACATGGATTTAAGCATATACTTGGTCATAAAACAACAAATTTAAGCCAACATGTTTCTTTATGATAATCAGAAACTTTACCAGAGTTTTTCGCAAAATAGGATAGCCTTCTCCATCATATAAGAACAACTTTTCAATCTTGGGTCACAAGAGAATCAATATTTACCATGGATTGCTTGCAAATATTCCTTCTCACAATCTACTTTTGCCGTCGTGTTGCTGGCACCAGCTCCAATTCAATGTTTCTAGCTGGGATTGAAATTTCCTCGGGATTATCACTTATATTTTCACAAGCTTTTCATAATTATAGTTTGTATGCATTATTGTTTACAAAAAGAGACTCATAATGCATCTATACCGCATTTTGTATTGGTATGTACGGTTCATTGTTGTTTTGCAATTTAGGTAGCTGTGGGAATATGAGTTTAAAAAATGGCTGATTACCTTTCATTATAATTATTTATAAAGTATTTTTGTTTAATTTCATTTAATTTAGAGAGCTTTTACTAAAAAATATTGTATACACCACATATGGAAAAACTTTATCAGACTCATCCAGTATTTCAGCCTTGGCTTACGCCTTGGCCACTATACTAGATTTTTCCGCTAAAGCATTATTTTGCGTGCTTGATACATAAATAGCTATTATCTTTTATTAAGATTTTAATTTTGCTATTCTTATGATATTGAAGAATTTTGTAAACTCACCCTTTTGGTGTGTAAGTTTTGACTCCTAGGATGGGCTAGTGGTAAATCCTCCCTTTCTGGTATCACGATATAATCTTACCTTCCAAAGGACTGACACACCCATGCCTGTAGGGGGTGGAAAGAAACACTGAGTAAAACTAAACAGGACATTGAAGTAGCCTACTATCTGATAAGGACTAGCCTAATGCAAACACATAGGACAATCAGGGTAGATTTAAAGTAAAATACAATCTGGCATTTGCCTTTACTAATAAGGAAAACCCTTTAAAAAAAAAAAACAATGATTTGGACCCTTGGCCTCCTGTATATGATCTCAGATGTTACCACCCCATAAGTTTTACTCAATGTATTTCCTAGTGGCCATTATTTATAATTCCGGGGTGCGCGGGCAAAGAGAGTTAAGTCCACCATCCTAAAATATCATGATATGTCCATAGAGTTATAGATAAAAATGTTCTTTACGTTTGTGTTAAGTCCAGTAAGTCAAAAACATCCATAACTACCATAAACCATCCATATGGTAGTTTATATTCAAAATTGTACGGTAGTTATGGATGTGTGCCTCATGGGTTTATCCATCTCTAAAGCTATATTGGGCTGGTATAGTGTGTTAATTCACTCTAATTCTCAGCATTGATTAAAAAAAGGAAAATTGTATGATTTTTAAAGTCTGCCCATAAATTACTTAATACAAGTATAAAGCGTGGGAAGCTTAAAACTCGTTATTGTGCGTCTTAATTTTTAAAATTTTCCAGGGGAGGACCCCCGGAAGCTTAAAACTCGTTATTGTGCATCTTAATTTTTAAAATTTTCCGGGGTATTCCATACCCCCCAGACCCCGTGGATGTTATAACCCCACATATGGTCGGCCTGGTTACGCCTATATTTCTCAGTAACAAGAAAGTGGACTTAACTCTCTTTGCCCGCGCACCCCGGAATTGCAATGATCGAAGGTGGGTATACTACCCCAAGAAAAATTGTCCACTACAAATGTTGCATGCGTAAAGATGATTCAGACCTATTTTTCCAGTATGCAGTATGCAGTACAGCGGGTCAACCCAATGCCTTACCATGAAATGTAGTGGTGAAGGGTCAACATTTGCATTGTATTCCTGTTAATAGTATAATAAAGTAAATTGAAAATATGGAATACTAGAATTTCTTCTCTTGCCTGTGATACGAGAGTCATCTAGAAAGTAAGTTGTGATCACCGATAAAGAAAACAAAAACATTAATAAGTAAGAAATATTTATTGCAATATTTACAGATATTCATTGGCTACTTCTCTACATAGTCGAGGTATTTATCTTAGCAATGTACCAACAATTGTATACCCTGTCATAGGACTCTGCCGCCAGTGGTATGCAAAGAAAGGTGAAATAGTTTCTCGACAATGTTGTCACTGGGGATGAAACATGGGAGTCGCATGCCACACCAGAAAGAAAACAATCCATGCATTGGTGGCATAGTGGTTACCTGTGAAGATCAAATTCAAGCAGACAATCTCTGTCAGAAAAAGCTGGGATCAATGTGTTCTCCTGTGCGACGTTTTATCGTGAGACTTTTTACCGTGAGGGGAGACCATAAATGCTGTTCGATATTGTCAAACATTGAAAAATCTGAGGAGGGTGATCCAAAACAAGAGACGTGGATTGCTGAATGCAGTGATTTCATGGCTCCAGATGTTGGCGGCAGAGTCCTATGACATGGGCACACAAATGTTGGTGCAGCAGTATGATAAATGCTTCAATGATGGTGGCGAGTATGTAGAGAAGTAACCAGTGAATCTCTGTAAATATTGCAATAAATATTTTTTGCTTATTATGTTTTTATTGATGTTATTTATGTTTGTATTGGTGATCGGAACTTACTTTCTGGATGACCCTCGTACAAAATTGACTAAGAATCATTTTGAGCAACTCATTCTTGTAGCCCCATGCAGAATATCCTTTATCACTTTTTGAAGAAGGCTAATGTGCAAGAAATCGATGAGATGTTGTTAGTGCTTTAGTTGGAAAATATTTTCTGGGAGTAATCACCTTGCTTCAATATCCTCAGGGGCGTATTTCTAAATAGGCTAAGTAGGCTGCAGCCCAGAGCGGCAAATTTTCAGGGGCGGCAGTTTGGCAATTTATTCAAAAGTTTAAATGAAGTATTTCAGGGGTTAATAATATTTTCCGTACGAATTACGTGGGGTGAGTTGTTTTAGAGAAGTTTGTATATTTTTCAACATTACTAACTACATTTTGTGTAATTTCATTTCACCGTGTAGAACAACTTAATTCAAATTGAACACAGTTCTTCAATTACGCAAATGATAGTCATTAGCATTAAAATATAAAAAATATGTTTAAAATAGTGATCACTGATCTCCAAGAGTTAATTAATTAATTTCGAAACCCATTTCATTTTTAACGAATCTTAAAAAAAGTAGATAACTATTTTGATTATATAATTTATTATGTAGGCTAAACCATTAAAAGTGTAGGTTTATCTAAACTAAATGAACTTTATCTTTAAAAAAGATGAAAACACCAATGAACTCTATCCTTTTGTTGTATAAAACAAATGTGTATTAAGCAAATATGAACTGTTGAGGGGGCGGCAAATGGACTTCAGCCTATGGGCGGCGTACTCTTAAATCCGACCCTGAATATCCTCCATATCATCTCATACTAAACATTATTCCATGCACGTAACTAAAACAAGGTTACTTGCTCGTTGCACATTAAGATTGAATGGCCTTTCACACCCTGAGGTAGAAGTAAGTGTATGTACTAATTGCATAAATACATTCAGATAATGGAGCATCAAATTTGCATCTGGAGTATACACAGGAAATATTCCTTCCCCTGTTGGTCAGACACTGACACTTCACAGCGATCAGTCCTCAGAAGTTGCACACTCTAAAGGGATATTTATACCAATGCTTGTAATACTGGAAAACATTCAATTTAAAGGAACAAATTTTATCAATCATTATCAGGTTGGTCAGCTTCAAAATATGCTTCATTTTTAACAAATTTAATCGGGAATGTATTTTAATGACACAATTACTTAAACATTTTTTTTATTATTGTATAGTTTCATGGACTGCTGGTATGGCATACCGGTGCACTTATTTTTACGGTAGGAAGAACCAAACATGAATAAATACTGGTATGCAGTACTGATGCATACAGACTCAACTAAAGTACTGGATGTTCCATGTAGTTCCACATACTTTTTTATGTTGCATAAGATAAGCTTGTTAGCGCTTATAATTCAGTGAATAAAAGTGATAGCGTGAAGCTATATGAAAGATGTTGATATTTCAGAAAGTTGAACTCATTTTGAAAGAATCTGTTGATAGTTTCAAAGTTTTCCCAAACTTTCAGAAGTCAGATCTACAATGATACAATAAAATATAAGAAGAATGTTACTGATATTTGCATACAACAGGCTTTAATACTTATGAACCTAACTGATAAAATTAATTCACCACGCTAAAAACTTAAAAAGAATTATGGAACTGAATTTGAAATACAAATAATAAATTAGATAATTGTAATAATATTTCTAAGCACAAAGTTTAAATTTTGATATACTTATCTTTAGAAAATTTCTTCCATTTCTTAAGTTCGGTTATTATGGTCATTAAAATAAGGGTGTAGCCCACTGCTAATTTGGCCTGTGACTGTCATCGGTGAACCTAACTTTTCTCCTATAAAAGTTCTTCTTTCTGCCTCTAAACCTATAAACATGAGATTGTCACAATTATATACATATACAGGGCTTTAGTTGGAAAATCAAAACTACCAGTAGGCCTACTCACCTAACTTCAAAATTTTTCAAATTGCCTCAAAGGGATACTTACTGCAGTCATTCTTCTTTTATGACAGGAGATTTCTTTTGTTGATCACCTCCTAGTTGAGAGTGAAGATTACACCACATTTGGGAGTAGGTTGAATTCAGAAAGTTAAACTGATGATCAGCAAATCAGCTACAAGTTCGGCTATGTTATATGAAATTTGTGCACTATTACTTTTGTCTTCACCACACTGCTTTCATTTTAGCCACTTCAGTAATAAGTTAAACATAAACCCAATTAGCTTGTTAGCCTAGTTAGTTATGGCCACATTTGCATGAACTGATTTCTAAGAAGCCATAACACCAACTGTGCTACAAACAGGATTTTGTTTCAGATGTGAAGTGTGAACAGTTGTTTTGCCATCGTTGCTTTGTACAACTTGTAGCAAAGTCAGAATTACATTGAGAAGTTTAATTTTATTTTGTACATTTAGTTTCCTCATTCTACTAAGTCTTAAATATTGTTGTTTTAGTATGTAAGTTAATTGTAATTCTTAATTTAAAATAAATATATAGCATCCAGGTTTTAGGTTTAGATATAAGATTGACAAAGCCATGTATTGAATGTAATACTTAAGGTGGAAATTATTATTATTATTATTATTATTATTATTATTATTATTATTAATATTATTATTATTATTATTATTATTATTATTATTATTGTTATTATTATTTCTACCACTGACATAACATTTAACTTGGGTTGGTGCAAGTGGTAGACGATCATTTGTGTCAGGCAGGCCAAATTAATTCATTGTTGAAATGTGTTTTCTATCAGTTTTCTTTAGCGTGCAGAATAAATATCTCAATATTATTGTTTACCATCATTAGGTATTATGAAGTTATTTTCTGTTCAGTAAATTATTACAATTCCAAACAAACAAATAAAACAATATTGGTCTTGTAAGAGTCAGTGTTTCAGAACTTCTGGTACTCTCTCTGGACAATGCTACAACTACTAGTACTGAGTACTGCTGAGACCTACTAAAGCCCTCTACGTGTAACTTAAATCCATTGACCTTGGCCAGGAACAAACCTGCAACCTTGGGTACATGAAGCCAGTGCTATACTCATTGCACCACCCAGGCTGACCGAAAGAAAGCTTAAATTCTGATCTATTTACTTTGGAGAATTTCTATCCATTTCTTACTGTACATTAGTCCAGTTTCTGAAAAAAATTACAATATTTTTTTAATAATTACTTTTTAATAGATTATGTTCATTATTATAAACAGGGCTTGAAGTGAGGTGGGATGGCAACTATCTTCTTTTTTAAATGCCTGGAAACCATCCCATTACTTCCTAGCAAGTGTCATCATTCTAAAATTTTTTTTTAATCATTTTTATTTCAAAACACCGTATTAATCTTCTAGTGGCAAAACAAAGTTGTAATCAGGTGGCCAGGCTTCTATTCTTACATATCATGTATGACAATATACTAGGCAGTATATTACATTGCGAATGATGCCTTCTGCCTTTCCCATTCCAGGTCTGTGGTCAGTTTTTCATAGCAACAGGTCAGATGTTTACATCAAATTGACACAGAAAATAATATTTTTAATTATACTGTTATGTTACAATATATATACACAGTACAATATATTCTATATTATATATATTCTATATCATTCTATATTATACTGTGTACGTATGTTGTAACTTTTGTGTAGACACCATCCTGGTTATTTTGCCACTTCAAGCACTGATTATGAATCAAATTTTATAAGGAAATTTATGGGAAAATCTCATACTGTAAAGGTGAACCAAAAAAGAAAGCTAGAAATAAGTTCCAAAAAGAAATTGAGGAGAAAGGGGCTCTTTGAAATTAGTGGGTAAACAAAGTAGTAAACTTTGACAGGCAAATTAAATAGTTCATGATCTTTTACTTCACAGGCAATTATTTTCAAAATAATATAATGGCATACATTTACTTAGCAATATATCAATATTATTGTCCTCTAGGAAATTTGATTAAGTACCGTATATGACAAATTTATTTGACTATTTTTTGTTATGGTAATTTTAAAAAGTTAAATTCTGTCATTAGACAAACAGTTTTTCTGTCTCTTAAAGATCACTAAATGTTGAAGAAAAAGACGTAGATTTGAAGTAGAGGAAACTTTCGAATTTTCACTTATTACTGAAATCTGGAATGGAATTTTTGCGCTTCTTAGCTATACACAAAGCCAACTACTTTATAACACTGATATTCGTTGATATTTTGTGCGTTTTTGTCCATAAACTTTATTTAAGTACTAATATTAAAATTATTTCAATCACTTGCAGAATCTTTGTCTTGATTAAAACACCAACACTGTACCATCATAGACTTTATAAAGTCACGCCCACCATTTTGGAAGACGATTGGTTGAAACACTGAGCAAAAAAATAGGAAACATATATCTTAGTTATAATACATTAATAAATAACATCAAATATTCAACAATGTTCAGAGATGATCATACAACCCTCATTCATTATTTTGTTGTTCTAAGAATAAAGTATGATATTACTTTGTAACTTTTGCTAATTTCTATTGGTTCTTTTCACATTATAAAATATGTTTTATACAGCTATGTTAAAATAGCAGTTATTTTCATGAGAATCATCCATTGTGAAAGCTACAAATTTAATAATGAACAGAATTAAAAAAGTTAATAGGGTTGCCAACACTGAAAATCAAAAGTACTGTCCAGTACTTAGAAGGAACTGTATGAAAATGACAACTTTGTTACCAATTTGGACTGGGACTATTTGATGGAAGATATAATAGAAAATGGTTCCAGAATTTTCAAGGCTAAGATTTATACATTTCCAAGACATACCAACTTAGAAGTAAAGACAAAGATTTATTGGGTAGACCTATTGATGTCTAATTTCCAAATCAGTTGTAGTTGATACATATGTGCAGTAAGGAAGTGACAGAATTTCAGTCACAATGGTCAATTGTCCAATTCTATGTTGTTTCTTTACTGTGTGAATTGTAAAGAGTGCTTTTGTATAACCCATACTTTTATTCAGAAACAACACATCAATAAAGTGTACTGAATTGAAGTTAAAACCCTAGGTAGGCCTATATATGCCTTCACTTTCAAGCAACACAAATAAGAACCCTGTATACCAGGCAGGTCAAACTCAACTTTTACTGATGGCCAACTCGACTTGATAATTTGAAGTCCAAGGGCCGCATGACGAAATAAAAATATAACCTTTGTTCTTATAAAATTTAAGGGTGTTTTTATATTTTGTAAAAAGCAACCACCCGAATTTTAAATTTTAAAACACCATACAATAAAACACTATCATTCTTGCCATTTGATGCTATGTGTATTGCAATTTATTTATTTATTTATTTACGTCCTACGTGATCAATATACATTGATATGGGACAGTGTAGATCGAGATACTCGACCCAGTACAAATTAGAATAATACAATAATCTACAAATAATACAGAGATCTAGAACTAGTATACCTAATAATACAATTATCTACAGATAGTACACATAATACATATTTCAAAAAGCAAAACTTTAGATATCTAATTAATGAGTCTCTGAAGGAGTTGTGAGTGTGACTTATTGAGTAGTGCGGACATGATTGCAGTATTCCTCAATACTATAAAAACATGCATTATTAAAAAACGTTTTCAGTGATTTTTTGAATTTATTTGCGCAATGTATGTTTTTCAAATGGTGAGGTAGTTTGTTGAATAGGTTGATTCCAGTGTAAATTACTCCTTTCTGGAATAAGGATGTACTATGAGAAGGTATAGATAGGTTGGTTTTGTGTCTAGTATTGTGATTATGGATTGCTTCGATTTTTTTAAAGTCCTCCATGTGTTTTTTGACATGTAGCAGAAGTTCATACATGTAAAGAGATGGCAGAGGCATGATATGTAAATTCTGAAATATTGGTCTGCACGTATCATTTCTGTTTGCTCCGATTATTGTTCTAACGATTCTCTTTTGTAGTCTAAAGACTGATGTACTGTAGGTGCTGTTTCCCCAAAATATGATTCCGTATCTTAATATGCTGTGAACATGCGCAAAGTAGAGGGTCTTGACTGTGGGTAAGTTTGTGAATTTTTTAATGTGGAACATTGCGTAGGTAAATTTTCCTAACTTTCTATTAATTTCTTCGATGTGGGGTTTCCATGTCAAGTGTTCATCTACGTTAATGCCTAAAAATTTTGCGGATGATGTATAATTGATGGAATTTTCAAATGTAATGATAGGCTTGGGTGGATTGTTATTTCTTTTGTGGTGGAAGGAAATAGCTGCTGATTTACTTTCATTTAAAATGATGCCATTTGTTCTAAACCAATCTATTAATTGTTGTGCCACCGTATCTATTTTGCATTTAAGCTGATGTTCATTTTTACCTCCAACCAAAATGTTAGTATCATTTGCAAAGAGTGTGGTGAGTTCTGAATCGTTGTTTAAGGGTATATCATTAATAAATAATATAAAGAGAAAAGGGGCAAGAGTTGAGCCTTGTGGGACTCCATATTGAATTTGTTTTTTTTCCGAAGTGTATTTTTCTAGTGTTAGATTTGTTTTGTTGAAATGGGTGATTTCGACGACTTGAAAGCGATTAGATAGGTAAGAATTGAACCAGCTTAATGCTGTTCCTCTTACCCCATAGTTTTCTAATTTATTTAGTAGTAAATCATGGCTTATTATGTCGAAAGCTTTAGATAAGTCGAGGAATAGACCAATGCAGCTGTGGCCGGAGTCGAGAGTGTATCTGACATATTCGATAAATTTGTATACTGCGGATTCGATTGATTTTCCTTTAGTGAAGCCATGTTGATGTTCTGATATTATTTCACAGTGGGACATGAAGGACTCTATTCTATTTAGCATTACTCTTTCTAGGATTTTGGAGATGGGTGATAGAAGGGATATTGGACGATAGTTTTCCAGCATATCTTTAGGGCCTTTTTTGTATATGGGTTTAATGATTGCCGTCTTTAGTATATCTGGGAATTGACCTGTCGAGAGTGATAGGTTGGCTAAGTGGCATAAGGGATCCACAAGATATTTGCTACATGATTTTATTAAGGAGGGAGGGATTCCATCTGTACCTAATGAGTTTTTTCTAGCTAGGTTTTTGATAATGGTAATTATTTCGCTTTTTTCTGCAGGGTATAAGAATATTGTTTTATCGTTTAGATTAAAGTTGAGTTTAGCAAGAGGGGCTATAGGTTTTAAGGATTGGTTGTGTAAAGTTTGTTTGGCTATGGTGCAATAATGATCATTGAAGGCTGTAGCTAGTACTGTAGGATTGGAAACTTGACTCTTAAAGGCATCAAATAATGTGGATTGTTTGGGGTCAGTACTGCCTTTACTGAGAGATATTTCTTTTTTAATTACATCCCACATTGCTTTAGATTTGTTGCTAGCTTTATTTATATAGTTATCATTGTACTTCTTTTTTGCTGCTACTAATACTTTATTGTATATTTTTTTGTATTTCTTGGTGTACAGGGTTATATTAGGGTCAAGGGATGTTTTTGAGATTTTTGATAGCTGCTTTAATTTTTTGCTAGAGGTTTTAATACCAGGCGTTATCCAGGAATTCTTGTGTTGGTGTATTTTAACCTTCGTGATGGGAGATGCGATGTCCATTTGGTGTTTTAAAATATTTAAGAAATCTTCGCATGCATAATTAGCTGATTCATGCTGGTAGATGCTTTCCCATGATTCTTTTTCTAGGAGTATGTTCAAGTAGTCCATGCTTTTTTTGTTAAGTTTCCTGGCATATTTGTATTTAATTGGTGGTGGAGTTGTACTTTGAGAGACTTTTGTGTGCGAGTTATATGTATCTATTAATTGAGCGAGGTGATCGGAGTATCCCGGGTCAAAAACTTGCACTATACATTCTGCGTCTGGCCTGTTGATGAGACATTGATCTATTATGGACTGTGAGTGAGGGGTTAATCTAGTGGGCTCATTGACTAATGCTATGAGGTTATGAATTAGCATAAGTTCAGTTTGTTCTGGTTTAATATTTTTGGAGAAGTCAATGTTTAGGTCACCGATTAAATATATTGTTTTATTGTCGTGGTAGTGATGTAAGATAGTGTCTAATCTCTCTATGCAAATGTCAATGTTACTGTCTGGGGAACGATAAAGGCACATAATAACTGTTTTAAGGGTTGGTATTTCAATTATGGATGATTCGAAGTGTTGCTCAATACATTTTAAATACAGCTCACTGAAAATGTGTGGGAAACCAAAATAACAGAATTTTAATGTAAAATTGCTTTGAAATTTTAGGTTTACACTTATTATTAATTAATAATTGTGTTATGTTAGAGTCAGAAGCAATGCGGGAAACTTTAAAATCCTGGTAGGTAGGAAAATGAATTAAACTGCCACCGGTACTTACAGTTGCACTTCTCAAGGCCTGAGTTTTAATTTAAAAGTCTTAAAATAATCATACAACGAAGTTACACATTGATCTTTCCTCTTGTAATTTTATATTTAAGCATTTTAAAGGCACTGCAATATCTGCCACGAATGTCAAATCTTCAAGTCAATTACTATCATCACATAGCTTATCAGGTGATTCGCCTTTCATTTCTAAGAAAATTTTAATTTCTTCTTGAGAAGCCAAAAGCGTTTTAAAACTTGATGACAAGAAAGCCAGCGAACTTCTTAATGGCATGGCAAGCCTTCAGATTCAATACCTATATCACTAATCAAAGTGGGAAACTGAAGTTGATTCAGTCCCATGGAATAAATATAATTTACTGTTTTCTTTATGAAATTCAAAGTTTGGTTTATTTTTATTGTTTTTAGTATAGTGTTTCCAAGTGAACAATCCACTATAAAGGTCTACGAGTATTTTATGAGACACTTTTCTTCTTTACTGATAGAAAATCAGGTTTTAACAAATTTTAAAATACATTACATTTTTTGGTGGACTATTTATACATTTTACTTAAAACTTTAGGGGGCCGCATTTCATAGCTGAGGGGGGCCGCATGTTTGATACTCCTGCTGTACACCTCTACATCCAGAATTCTGGAAACAAATATTCCCTAATATGTAGCCTACCATCAAGTAGCCCAATCCAAATTGGCAATTTAACTGATACCACAGTTCTGTTGTTAAAATACTCCCTTTTCTTCCCTTTCCGAAGATGGCAGTAATAGATGATTGGGTATCATGGCTCTAACAGAAAAGAAAAACAAACTGTGGTTTTTTACCAACAGTTTGACTAAAGAAGGATTCTAGTATGATAAAAGATGCTTCCCAGCCTATATAAAGAAGGCAGTGGTTTATAACAGGCTAGTTTAAGATTCAATCGGTTATAAAACTTGCAAGGGAAAGAAATGAACGTAACATCATTGTGAATTCATTTTTTTTCAGATTAATAATGAAAATACCTTTAAGTATATAGGTGGAGAGAGAAAGGGTTATTATCTTTCTTACCAGAATTACAAAAATGGTAAAGGGCAATGACCTAGTTGAATATAGGGGATTTGGTTTATTTCCCATAATTCACACTTACACACACAACTTTGTTACATCTCCATAAGGAAAAGATATAAAGATCAGTGCTTCTTTTCTGGGGGTACTCAGGGGTATGCATACTCCTTAGAGACTTTTCCAGTTTCATATAGGAGAAAATCATTAATTTCTACAATTTTGAAATCTGGAGAAATAATAATAATAATAATAATAATAATAATAATAATAATTTATTTTATTGTCATTAGACTATGAACATAGTAATAGACAACGTCAAGTACAAAACATGATAAAAAAGAAATAATACAGAAATCACACCTTGAACAGTAAAAACAACACTAATTGCTAGGTATGGCATTACATAATAATAGAGTCAACATTATAAAATTCATTCATATTATAAAAAGGATTCTTTACAAGCCATGAATACATTCTATTTCTAAAGATATTAATTGGTAAGTCTTGATAACTTGGTGGTAATTTGTTAAATAATTTCAACCCTACAATTTGATAACTATTTGTGGATTTGTCAAGTCTATGTTGTGGCAAAGGTATTAACCTATTGTGTCTTGTATCATGAGAGTGAATATTATAACTTCTTTGCAAATCCTGTAGCTTACTCTTTGTGTATAATAAAACTGTTAATATGTAGAGATTTATGACAGTTAATATTTTCAATTGCACAAACAAGGGTTTACAATGAGCTCTGTTCTCCGATCCCAAGATTATTCTTATGGCCCTTTTTTGCAGCAGTAATATGCTGTTAATGTGTTTTGTGTTACCCCATAGTAATAAGCCGTATTGGATTACACTTTGAAAAAACGCAAAATAAGCTGAACGCAGATAGGTGACCGGTACTGTTTGCTTAAGGCTGTGAAGCAGATAAATAACCCTGGATAGCCTACCTGATACGTACTTAGTATGCTGATCCCATGTTAACTTTTGGTCAATAAAAATCCCCAGGAACTTAACACTATCTAGTAACTGCTTTCTAGGTTCATTCCAATCTCTCAAACTGAACTGCAGATATTGAGTTTTATTTGCATTTAACAGAAAGCCATTGGCTCTAAACCATTGCGATGCAACATCTATTGCATTATTTTGTGCTATTTCTAAATTGCTTATATCTTCATTAACATTTATAAATGTTGTGTCATCCGCAAAAAGTACGCTATGAGCACCAACACTGGTAACGTGTGCTGCGAGATCATTTATCATCACCAGAAACAAAAACGGACCAAGGACAGATCCTTGTGGTACTCCTACACTGACTTCAGCTTTACTAGATTTAACTTTATCAGAGGATACAATCTGCTGACGTTTCATGAGATAAGACCTCAAAAGTTCTAGGCAGATGCTACTTATTCCATAGAAAGATAATTTGCCAAGTAATACCTTATGATTAACACAGTCAAACGCTTTGCTCAGGTCACAAAACGTCGCCTGAGCAAAGTGTTTGTTTTCAAAAGCCTGAAGAATTACATTGACAAGATAGTCTACAGCATCTGTGGTGGACTTGTTCTTCCTGAAACCGAACTGTGCACAGGTGAAAAGGTTGTTTTCCTCAAAGTATTTGGATAGCTGTCGATAGATAACCGTTTCGTAGATTTTAGCAAATATCGGAATAATTGAAATGGGTCTATAACTAGAGGGCAAATCATGGTCTCCCTTCTTATATACAGGGACAACTCTAGCTATTTTGAGTTCATTAGGAAAATATCCTTCCCTTAAACAAGTATTAATGCAAAAGGTTAACGGATGCGCAATAGTCGAAATTACTTGCTTGATTAGTTTAGTTGAATTGTCATAAATATCTACACAGTCAGAATTTTTAAAATTTTTGACAATGTTTACTACATCATCCTCTGTCACTTCCGTAAATGTGCACATGTTTTGTCGTATATTGGTTGATAAATTACTTTGCATTTTATTAAAAGCGTCACTAGAAGAACTATCAAAAGTACTACTAATATCTTCCACTGAGCTAATGAAATAGTTGTTAAAATCCTCAGGAGAAATTGTGATGGTTTCCCTCTTCCTGGGCTTGGCTGCCTTATTGATTAATTGCCAGGCTGTTTTGCATTTATTACTAGAGCTATCTATAATACGGGAGTTATAGGCTTTTTTTGTAACCGACAGAGCTACTTTGTATTTCTTTCTATAATTAACAAATACTGCCTTGGTAAGGTCTGACCTGTATCTTGTATGAATGTCCCTTAGAAGCAGAAGCTTACTTTTCATGGAGGCCAGCTGGGGAGAGTACCAGGAGTTACTTGGGGATTTTTTCCTGCATGAAGAGTCATTTTTATAGACCTTGCATTTCCTCGTTGGTATACACTCATCAAAGATTTTCATGAAGGTATAGAAAAAACTTTCAAAGTTAGCTTTGGCATTCAGATTGCCCATGGGGTCTGTTTTATTTAGAAGTGTAGTCCAGTTTATAGACGAAAGAGAATCAATAAAATTGTATAACTTCTCATCACAGATAGGCCTAGTAATTACAATCTTGGGGTCAAGTGTTATCCCGTTTGTTGCAGAATAAAATTCCTTAATATTGACGTTAAATGATACTGCCTTATGGTCAGATAGTAAGAAATCGATAATTTGCGTGGACTCCGGAGTAAATTGCACATTAGTGAAAACATTGTCCAGGCAGGCGGAGCCTCTAGTCGGTTTAGAATGAGTGAATTTAAGATTGAACTGCCTTAGTATATTGATGAGGTCGCTAACACTATTCTTATTGGTAGTTACATCAAACTCTGCATTAATATCACCGCCGATAATAATATCAAATTTGTTAAATTTAGGTGAAATAAGAAACATAAGCATACTATTGAACTTCTCTAAAAATATGTTAGAGTTGCCATTAGGTGATCTATACAACGAAAGAACAATTAATTTGAGATTCGATATAACTATTCCTGACACTTCAAAATTAACTTCGTCACAAAAAGAATCTAAGTTAATGCGTCTATAATCAATATTAAGTGAATTGTTTATATACACTGCAACTCCTCCCCTTACGTGTAGTTTACGGGTGTAACTATCGCAACAAATAAAATTATCAATACAAGCAGAGGTTATTGCATTTTCACTATACCAGTGCTCATTTAAACATATTATATCTAGTTGATTAACAATTGCAAAGTTGCTTAGTTCAAGTTCTTTATGTTTCATGCCTTGCACATTGAGAAAACATACTTTAAGATTAGTAGCCTTATACTTATGAGGATCTCTATTATCAGAGCCAATGATAGGCAATGGTTTACTATGTAAAATATTACATGGTTCAGTATGTGATGGTGTGTCACGTTCATCTACATTAAAAAAGGTCCATAATAAAATTCGGCTGGAATTGCCACATTTCCTTGATGTGAATTGGTGGCATACTTATTTGCTACTTCCAGTATTTTGGTACTTATAAAATGTTTACCAAGCCTATTTAAATGCATACCATGTAATGTATAAAACCTTCTACCCAAATTGCTTATATCTATAAATGAAACATTATTAAAGTGTTTACATATTTTACGCATTTCTCTGTTTGCTTCATCTACTTCATTATTGACTATTGACCAACTAGGAAGATCGTAACGTCTGGGTACTGAGAAAACACACACATGAGCTGCACTCCGTAGATGTACAAGTTTTTGCTTGAGTGAAGATAGGAGACCAATGGTATTATTTCTACTTACATCATTAGTTCCTGCTAAAAGTACTGAAATGTCACAAAGTTCAGTAATACCAGCTTCTGTTGTTGCTTCTTTAAACTTTGCCCCGGGTTTCACTATACTTTGAACCTTGTGAATGCTATCTCTCATTATGTTACTATAAATACCTCTGCCTTGACTATCAGCATGGATTCGAATATTTACAGGCCTAATTTTTTGTTCCTGTGTAGAATTCAGATTGTTTTGTGTATTAGTTCCATTTTTGCCCATATCATTATTACCTGCATTCCATCTGACATGATTGTCTTGGTTTATGGGATTACACACTTGTAAACTGCTGCTAGGTGAGGGACAAACGGTTGTGTTGAACAAGTCAATATCACTTTGAAGACTCAAAATCTTATCTTGTAGTTTTTTTATGTCATCTTGAAGGCAAGCAATAATCTTTTGCAACGAAAGATTCTCGGATTTTAATTTTATTAACACTGATTCACTTGCAGAATAGGCTCCTTTTGAAGTTTGATTTTGACCGTTAACAGTGAAGGCGTTTAGACGGCAATCCTCACATGTCCATTCGGGATTGCTCCTTAGTATATCAATTAATACTGCGTCTACTTTCCCGCATCTAAAGTGAAAATAATTGTCACATTGCACACACAGGATCCCGTTCTTTACATGTTTATTACATCTACCACAATTGTAATGTGATAGAATTGGTGATTTGAGGGACTCACTTCCATCTTCTACATGGTTAGGCGCCATGTTGAACAAATTAATGAAGTGATTATACACATTGTTTCCATTAAAGTAGCTATTTTTGGCGTTTTGAGAGGCGAGGCCTGATCAGGAAAACAAGTGAGCACTACAGCAGCATTGCAATGGTAACCATGACTCAACAATACCATGTGCTAAAGAGTTTCTTGTATCCCTTTGAATAGAAGACTAAGGCCGGTATTCATAGTCGCAATAAGTCGTACTTATATCCAAGTTGAACTTTAATCTCGTCCTAAGTTGAATTTCTGACACAAACAAGTTGGACTTATGACGTATTTACTTTATAAAGTCAGACTTGATAAAGTTGAGCTTATTGCTATTCATAGTCACTAAAGTACGACTTATTTGTCGAAATAAGTCATACTTTTTCAAGTCAAGGGTCCCCCTGACTTATTTCAGTTTAAGTCAGAACCATGGACAGTTATTTTGAGAATTTTGGCGAGGTGTTAGCATTATTTGCAAAACATGAGGAATCCATTTAAATTCTACATTGACAATGAATTTTAAAAGAGGTTTCGTTTCAAGAAGACACAATTTTGGAAATACCAATCGGCTTTCTTTCATCAGAATCACTTTCCGCTGGCATTTCCCATCGGCCCAAAGCTTCCTAATCTGTTTTGAATCTCTCTAAAACAATAATTAATATCGAGATAAATACATAAGCGTAACGGTATTAATTCTGTACGATTTCCAAGCGAATATATACACAGAATATTCTCAAAAAAGCTATTGAACGATTTACTTACACGCTGTATAATATGACTGGGTGAATTGAATTCTTTGTTTACAATGCACACTGCAATCTGTATTTTTATATCACAATAGTGAAATACATAACCAGATGGCTTTGCATTACACAAAATCTGAAAAAATCTTGAATACGGTTGGCTAATTCAATTGTTACGGCAGTGAACACGTGATTTTTCATATTATTGAGTTCGACTTTAATATGTACAATAAATAGAGCTTTATGAAGTCAGGCTTAATAAAGTATGACTTTAAAGAAGACTAAGCATACGAAAAACATATAAGTTGACTTGTCAAATAAGTTCAGCTTTATAAAGTCGGTTCTTAAGTCACCGACTACGAATACCGGCCTAAAATCATGTACCCTTATGTGTTGTATGAACTGAGTTCTAATATAAATGACTATAAGTTGTGTTCCATTATGTGTTTGTGAAAGGTGAAAGAAACCCTGTGAGCATATCATAGATTTAATTGCAGCTTACAGGCAGAATTGATATGTAGGTCTATGAACTGACTCCACCTCAGAGGATTTAAAAGTCATATAACCTTATCCATATTGTCTGCGATTCCACTTTCTTTCTAAATAATTATGTGGGTTAAGTCTGGCAATGTTCCGTCAAGAAAAATCTAGAGTACCCCTTACACTTTTTTTTAGAAAAAAAAAAAAGCACTGAGGAAGATTATAGCAAGATTCCAGGTGATTACAGTTAATTAGAACACTTTACACTTGGCAAGTCACCGCTATGAATAAGGATACTGATGAGCAACAATTTCATGAACGATGCTCATGAAATAATCAGTATACTGAAATTAGAAATTCACAACATTTAACAAAGTGTTCAACTTTCCATCACATGTATTCTTTCTGTATTGCAGATGTACACAATAATAACTGACACTCATTCTAGGAACTGTGATGAACTATGGGTTATGGCCAGTGGTGCAGCCGTGGGTGGTGCTAAAGGGGCTAAAGCTCACCCAATTAGAGTGATCCTTCTTTATACTAATTATCATTTTCACTGAAGATCAATTAGCGACAAGAATGCAAGATATTTTAAACCATTTTACATACAAAGTTCGCTGCAGGATTCATAATGACAGAATATGATAAAATCTTCTGTTAATAGCCGTAATTTCAAATCATATTGTAAGTCGAAACAATTTAGTATGTTTAGTTCTGCATATTACTGCAGTAACAACATCCAATGTTAAATTGTCCATCAATCTGTCATTCAATCAGCCTTATTTTTTCTTTCTTTCTTAATTTTTTTCTCTCTTCCTTCCTACAGAGCTTCACATGATCGTTTTAAAAACACACAGAACTCAATACTACCGGCAAGCAGATTCAGTTGTGATAAGGCCTACTGGTACAATAACTGTGTATTTCAAAAGTAGAATGAAATTCTTCATATTGTGAAGGCTAAAACTTTTTATAAACAATAGATGAGATGGAAAAATTTGACGATTATGATAATCACAATAATAAATAGGTATAATAATAATAATAATAATAATAATAATAATAATAATAATAATAAAACAAAAGAATACCAATGTTAATGACGTTTGCAATAGGATAATAACTTTATTGAATAAGAATAAGCTGTTGGGTAAATTGAAAAATTAATTCCACCATTAATTTTTTTCAGCATGTACTTTACAATTTTAAGCACCCCCAAAATTAAAATCCTGGCTACACCACTGGTTATGACACAGTAATATAAACAGAAGGATATAGTACAATATTCATCTCGAGCATTACAAGTCACCATACTATATATACTAAAGATAAAACCACTTAACTGTTACTGCGCAAAGCGTGCAGATGTCACCTGAGCACCCAATCACTTTGAAAATTTTTTGCTCTTGCCACTACTTCCTTCACTTACCAAAGATTCAAAGAAGATAATATCCAAATAAATTTCAGTATTTTACTCACTTTTCTTAAAGCAGATGTTCAATATGTTGTCCCTTTAAGGGAGGTAGAAGATATGTATTCGTATTTTTATGAAATCAGATGGGATGAATGATTAAATTTGTAGAATAACAATCAATAACAATCAATGTTGTGTTGGTGATAGCTTGTTATCGGACAATGACTTAATAATAATCCAAGTGCTTAAGATTTCTGGTCAGGTTGGTAGAATATTAGCCAGTTGGCAACCCAGTTATTATATAATTTCACGCTAACCTTAAGTACTTCAGATAATTTTAGAAATGTAATGTCATTTTGTAACAAATGCATACTTTACATATTACAATAAATTTAAAATTCTTTTTGTTCGACCATTACCGGTACATGTGACATAATGACTATCTTAATGACATACAATAAATACTGCCATTCGTTAAAGTACTGCTGTTATTCCAACTATTGAATTCCAACTAGGCATAACTGATATTGATCAATCAAACCTTTGAAAGTAGCACTTCAAACTGATTTAAAATAAAATCAATTCTGTTCATGTTAATTTTAATATTATAATAAATGTAATAAATTGAGCAAATTTCTTGAGATTTAATGTGCATTGCTTTGAGGTTAAAATGTCCAAGCAAAGCCCTGCTCCCTGTATGCCTTTGTTGCCTGTCATCTACCACAAAAGATGAGAAAAACTAAGATCTGAATGGCCACCAAGATCGAGGAAGTCATTACAATTTTGTATATGTGTGTAAAAATGTTCAATAGTCTACCCAGGAAAAGTAGAGATTTAAATCGCTGGTAAAGAAAACTTAAAGAAAAGTGTATATATATATAAAGCGGGGATCCTACGGCCTTTGCCGCATCCCGCATTTCGATCTCCATGCCTCTTTATCCCTCCATTCATCTTCTCCTATAGCCCTGTCAGCCATAGCTATTCTAATCCCTTCTCTCCATTGTGTTGTCGGTCTTCCTCTTCTCCTCCTATTCTCTGGGTTATAATTTAGAGCTCTTTTTGGCCATCTTCCTTCATCCATTCTTTTAACATGACCATACCATAATAACTGTCTTGTTTCTATCCTCTCTGCACTTGTACAAATCCTTCCTGTTCGTCTTCTAATTTCTGTATTTGGTACATGTTGCATTTTTGATATCCTGCAAGCTCTCCTTAAAAAATCCATTTCCACTGTATCAATTACCCTTCTTTCTCTCCCCGATAGTTGCCAACATTCCGATCCATAGGACAATATAGGTTCCACCACTGCCCTGTATATTCTCATCTTTGTCTCAATTTTCATCCTTTTTGACCATAATATGCTGTTTAAAAGACAAATAACTTTCTTCCCTTGTAGTACTCTGTTTTGAATGTCTCTCCTGGTTGTTCCCTCAGTTGAGACAATACTTCCCAAATACTTAAACTGATTGTGTGTATTGTGTATATACCGTACATATTTGAAGAATTTTTCTTTATGTCACTGATTTTATTTTACAGCGATCTTAACTATCTCCATAACTCTTTTGTAAGTAGCCTATTATGTTTCAGTTTAGGCTTATTTTAATTTTTTTTCATTTCACATGGATTTACCTATTTTGAGTATGGGTATTATGGGATTTTTTTTCCTATATTTATGTGTAAATACTTCGTAATTTTCTCTAATAATTTTGTAGAATTTTCTACCATCCTTTTTATGCTATTTCCTGCTATTTGTGACTCTGTATCTTTACTTGTTTAATGTCATCCTGTATGATCAATAGACATAAATAAATTATAAAATTAAAAATATTAAATTACAAGACATTAAAAAAAAAATCTTAAAACTACACATTTAGTGTTATGGTCGAACACAAACAATCCTAAGCATCTTGTCTGTAAAGCTAATAAGACGCTGGTATGAAAATAATGATACTCACTATTTGTTGCTTCATAAACATATTCTCGTCTTAATAAATCCATTACAGGCTCACTGCATAATATCCTATTATTATTAATCTGTTTACAGTCTCCTCTACCAAACATTTTTCTATAGATACTATTAAGTCGAAACAAAACACCTTAACAACTATAGAAGATACTAGGGCTTCTTGCTCTCTTTTGTTATTAATTTGTCAGGTCATGAATTGGGTTAACTGGGTATAGAGGCAAATGTAACAATATGCCATAAAAATGACCTGCATTATCATACCAAATTTCAAATTGAACTCTGCTGTGATCATTCAAGATGTCCTTTGTTAAATACTTTAAGTTTTTGACAGTTCTTACTTTCTGTAAGTAGCCTACTTTATTTCTATTATAAAAACGATCAACAGACTGCCAGAACTAAGGGCAACACTCAAAAGCTTTTTCCATCAAATATCTTAGTGTGACACTATTTTACTTCATTAGTCAACTATTTTAGTCAACTTATACTGACATCAGGCTGTGTTCAAAAGCTATACTTTCAGCTAGGGTTTTCAACCAGGTTCTCTCTTATTCTGTCCCATTTTGTTTACTCTCTCGGCTCCTGTATTTTCTTCATCAAAATCTATGTCCTCCCATATTTTGTAAAACAGTATTGGCAATTCAAGTTTTGCACATACAATGTTTGAAAATAAAGTTCTTCATACTATCGATCATAAATTTACTATGGTATTTGATTTTACGAATGTTGGACTTACTTCTGGTGCATTTCTTTGATATAATTGGTTGGCTATTAATTGAGTACCTGGTTGGAAGACTAGCGTTGGCCAGCTAAACACTGTTATTGCATAAATCCATGCCTCGTAATCTTCAAACCTTTGACTATCGGCTCTATAAAAATTAATTTTATATCTCGTCTGTAGATGGTAAGAGTTCCTTGTAAGCAACATTGTACTCATATGGCAGTCGGTATTTGTGAGAACAGTAGAAGTGGTACGAAACCTCGTGCCCCTGGAGTTCTTTTCAGTTGGCCCAGTTATTTAATCATGCTTTTTATTTGTAGTTTTGACACTAGTAGCGCTTGGAGTCTAAATACCGTTTGCTGAATGGATTACTCTTGATTGTTGTGCAAGCTGGAGATCGACCCTATTAGCATAGCAGAATCAAATCTTATTAATTATATCAACTGCAGAATGTGAACGGCATTTAGTGGAATGAACACTGTTCTATTACCTTCAAGAAATCAACTTCAGATATTAACAGTAAAGAACCTTCTTAAATTCAAGCCGGAGAAATGTATTAACTTATGGCTAGGCCAGGGTTGCCAGAGTGCAGATAATAATCTATAATAATAATCTTTATTGTCTTTTGACCTTAATTACAAGGTATTAGACATAACTATAATATAAATTGTGGATTTTCAGTGAAACAGTTTTTCAGAAATCACTTAAGTTATAAATACATTTATGAATTAGATATTTTTTTAGTTGTAATTTGAATCCCTTATTAGTGCTAATTTCTTTAAGATTGCTGGGTAGTTTATTATAAAAAAATTCACCTGCTACATATGGATCTTTATTAATAGATTTCTTGTTGAAAACAACGCGATGGAAATTCCCTCTTTGTCTAGTTACATGGTTGTGTACATCTTTATTTCTCTTATTTTGTGATTGTGCTATTACCATTAATATGACTTTGTATATATAAATAGCTGCTACAGTTAGAAATTCTTCTTTTTGGAATGTGTCTCTGCAAGATTCTTTCAGACCTAAATTATATATTGTTCTAATGCAGCGTTTTTGTAGGATGAATATTCTGTTGAGGTTTGTCTTTGCAGTTGCCCCCCATAACTCGATCCCATATGTTAATTGTGGATATACTAGGCCATAGTACATTATTTTTAAAGTTTCCTTGCCTACTATTGAGGATAGGTGGGTAATTAAGTATATTAATTTAGATATCTTGTTACATATGTGATCAATATGGTTTGTCCAACTCAGGTGTTTGTCTACCACTATTCCCAGGAATAAGTGGCTATTACATTCTTCTATTGTATTTTCTTCAAAATTTACTACGATATTCTCTCTTTTGTAATCTAATTGAAAATGCATTATTTTAGTTTTTTGTATATTATTTATAAGTCTGTTTTCTGAGAAATATTTCAGTCGATTTGTCAAGTTAATTGGTATCATTTGTTTTACCCTTTCTAATGATTTGTCGGTGCAGATAATTGTGGTATCATCAGCATACGATATGACATTTGTGTTTTGCATACATGGTATGTTATTTATATATAATATAAATAACAATGGACCTAATACCGTTCCCTGAGGAACACCATATTTTACTGTTTCTGTCTGAGACACGATCTTTTTAGTTTTAGATGATGTTTTATTATATATTACAGTGTTTTGTACCCTACCCTTTAGGTATGAACATACTAAATTGTTTGCTATGCCTCTTATCCCATAGTCCTCAAGCTTCTTTAATAATATATCATGATGAAACATATGTGTAAAAAGAAAAACACAAACACAGAAATGAAGTCAATATGAGAAGTTTAGACTAGAGCTGGTGAATTATATTTCAAAATTAAGTGTAACATAACTAAATTGGGTAACATAAAATGTAAGGTTTCAGTCTTGTTAAAATTCCTGTATAAAATTGTGGAGAAACATACCACTGCTGCTGAGTATGTAGGCTTCCGCTGTCAGTGTCACAATTAATAATAGTAATAATAGCTATGATATTAGTGTTTTTAACTACGGTATACCACTTTTACTGTTTTCTCACTTTAAACAATATATATACTATACCGGTATATATATATATTCATGATTCTGTTGGGCCAGAACTCACTGCAACTGTATGTGGGAAATATTAAGATTCAATTAAGCTTAATTTTTATTTTTTCAGCTTTGAGATGTTTTGAACACAAGGTCTAAACACTGTAAACACATTAAGAACAAAGAATGCTTAAGACCTTTTATAGTGGAGGCAGACAACATAATACACTGACTGAATTATGGGACAAATTACAAAAAAGAAACTGATGATGTTAATAGAAGAAATTATCCAAGAAATTAAAGAATGGTTATTTAAGAACATTCCATATTTCTGTTTATACCAAAATCAAGCAGTGAGTGTCAGTACAAGTCAGCTAAAATAGTTAAAAATTAATGTATTACTAAAGCAGAAAACATTAAAGAACATTTAACTCTTGACCAGCAAGAAGATATTTCCACTTATACATATAAAAAGTCACCGATGTTTTATAAATGGCTATTATTGCTACTTACAAATGACTGTCTTCTTTCTTACTGAGGAAACACAGAATGTGAGATCATAAATCAGCAAGTGAAAGAATGGTGTATTGCAGACCAACTCTACGTTCTGGACAGGGTCACACCAGCATTCACCAAGGATACGGCACATCCTGATAGCAGTACTGCCTATTTACTACCTACTGCTATATGGCAAAAAACACTGCACAGATGAGGAACATGACAATGAATCTGGAGCACACACGAGAAAGCAATCTAGTATAATATAGCCTTGAGCAGTACAAAAAAAAAGTTCTTCACTATAGTACAAATAAATATTTTACCAAAATGGTTAATATTAATTGCAAAAATATCTTATTGGAAAGCAAAATATGTCTAGGTATTATTTGAAGATATTGTTTTCATCCCTTAAAACTTGCATTTTCTGTTACAGATCTGCACTGCAAACATATAAAAGAATTCTCGTAAGTAGTTTTTAGATGATGGTGCACCCTTGGTGTAAGTTAATTCATGTGTGCATGTGTCAAATCTGTTAAGTCAATTGGTTAAATTAAGTTGTATACATTTTATCTCTTAACTAAAAAGGAAGAGAAGTCAGAAATCTTATGACTGGTACGATTTTACACTCCTATAGCATTATGTACTAACAGTAACTAACTAACTCCGTGGCGCGACATCCCTGAAGGGACAAGGCCTACCACCCGACCGCTGCGTCATCTACCTATAGGCAGATGGCAGGATTGGGGGGCATGTGGTCAGCATGCCGACATCCATGGCCATTAATGGTGGTTTCCATGACCGGAGCCGCTACTTCTCTATCAAGTAGCTCCTCAATTTGAATCACGAGGCTGAGTGCACCCCTACCAGACCTCCCTACCTCAGAAAAATCCGAGGAGGTACCGCGAATCAAACCTGGGCCGGCAGAACTGTAGTCAGCGACGCTAACCACAAGACCACGCCGGCTGTCATGCACTAACAGTGAAGTTATTAAAATTTTATTACACTTAACATTTTAATAAAATACACAACATTCTGAGATTATGGTGAGAGGATATAGTGTGATGGGGATTAATTGCATTTTGAGACTTTTATTTTAAAATAAGATAGAGCAATTGTGAAAAACAGGCTAAGTTAAAACTCTGTTAGGGTAAAATTTGCTAAGACAAACAGTTTAATGCACAAATTTGTTAATATCTATCGTCAGCACTGAATAAAAATTCCAGATGTTAAAACTAACCTGTAAAATCATTCCATATACCGTACATCACATTATTAAGTGCCAGTATGGTACTTTATGAGATTATGTGGGGAATCCGTGTGTCTATACGCGTGATAACTCAAATACGCTTTATCAAATTTTCATGAAACTTGGTATATGCATTTATAATGTCTATGGGAAGAACACTATTGATATTGGACAAAATCGGTTGACCGGTACCGGAGTAAAGCCCAATTTAGTGCCTATTTTATGGTAATATATTACAAAGCATTTATCAAATGCAAATTAGTTATCATGACAACATATTGTTTTACGGTATTCATACACGGCTTTGGAAATTGCAATACAGTTAGCTATGACAAATAACATTATTCCTTCACATACGCTTATGAAAGTAGATCGTTAAATTGAGCGAGGTAGCTGAGACTCACATTTTGGTTGTTCTTGGTTCAATTCCCGTAGCCGGCCAATTTGAGATACGGTATGTTTTTTTGTATTTTTATGTGAGTGTGCGATTATCAAGATATTACAAATCTGTATAGTTCTGCTGATGCTGGACGATTTAAAGCTGTTTAAAAAACTAGACCTTTGTTCTCCCTGAAGCTCTACTTAATGAATGAATCTGGAGCTTACCTCGGAAATCAATTTAAAAAAAAAAAATACTTATTTTCTGCAAATCATAATTGCAATTATATCTGATTAAATAAAAGCATACTGGCACTTTGTTGCATCAATTTACCTGATTTTATTTTAATATGTATAGGTATAACGAAGAAAATGTGGTATTTTCTCTGTAGGATTTAATGTGGATTTATTAACTTTCAATTTTTTTTTAATTAGTGTTTTCTCTGACTTAATTTACTTATTACGTGCATGCATGAATTATACTGAATGATGACTGGTTCCAATGGAAATAAAATAATAACAAAAGAAAATGCAGTAAATAAAAATGTGCAGCGAGTAACTTTCATTCAATTAAAACATACGATCCACATGCAAATTAAAAGGAAATATTACAAGTTTATATTGAAATTGAAGATGCAGTTTGAACAATTAAACTTCCACATCTCTTCGATTTAATCTTTTGGCATAGCAATTTCTGCCATTTTATTATAATTACAGTTTAAATTACGTTTTATTATCTCTGCAACAAATTTAGCTTAACAAATGGTTTCAAATATTAATTTACCAATGCATCTGTTTCTAAAGAAAACAAAATCCACTTGAATGAAATCCGAAGGTCATGAGGTACTGCATAAATGAAATCAAGACTCCATGACATAGAGCAGTGGTTTTCAAACTTTTTGGGTCCACGGCCCCTTGACCTCAATATAAATATATAAGACATCTACTCGAAGTGTGGGTCAAATAAAGTTAAGTTTGAAACAAATCAATAAGTGTAGTTATTTATTTAAACTTTTCATTTTATGATATATTACTTTTATTATATATTACTTATATATTACTTATTCATTATCAATTTTTAAAATCTTGGCACAATATTGAAAACTGTGACTCACATCTCTAATCTCGATGTTCAGTTGCAATCTGCATTTTGGCCTTGATGGCTACCAATGCTGAAAATCCTACCTCATATATAGGATGTTGCAAAAGGAATCAAAACTCGTACAGCCTTGTTAACTACTCCTACTCCTGTCTGATCTGGTCAGACTGGTAATTGTCTAACTAAACTCTGTGGCACTACATCCCTGGAGGGACTTGGCCTACCACATCTACCGTAGGCAGATGGAAGGATTGGGTGCATGTGGTCAGCATGCTGACACCCTCGGCCGTTAATGGTGGTTTTCATGACCGGAGCCGCTACTTCTCTATCAAGTAGCTCCTCAATTTGAATCACGAGGCTGAGTGCACCCCTACCAGACCTCCCTACCTCAGAAAAATCCGAGGAAGTACCAGGGATCAAACCCGGGCCGACAGATCTGTAGTCAGCGACGCTAACCACAAGACCACACCGGCAGTCCTGGTATTTGTCTGCTTGAATAAAATATTTGTATTCATGAATGTAAGAACGAAAATTTAATAATAAATTTTTTCAGTGCAGATCTGTTCCAGATAACTAAATAGGAAATTTACCTTCATTAGGCTGGCAACCTAAAACAATGCACTGCATGAGAATTGATGAGCACCTCTGAACATTTCACACTGTAAAGGCATTATCTTGTTGAAGCTGTTGCTGTAGAGTTGGCAATACATGTTGGGATAGCATTTGACCACTTTCCATTTCGAAGACATCTCAACATAGGTGCTCCTCGTAACTCTAGGCCTTCATCACAAGTAAATGTAATAGTTTCACCAATCTTGTAATAGAATTTCACCGCAGACATTCTTCCGCTGATAGTTGTCCCAGGATATGAGCATGCTTGTACACCTGCAAAAAAGAAAATTCCATAGTATTTGATGTGGGATTATTTACAGTGAATACCCAAAACGAATAAAACCACACACTTGCCGTATCTATAAACCGCTGCCAGGTAAGCTTTCTCTTCCACCAGGGGTGCCAACTAGGTACAGTGCCTTACCTGGCAAGTGATTATAGATTCCACGGTAACTGCCGTAAATAAACAAGAAAACTCATTCAAGAACTTTGCGCACCATCCTAGACACCGCCATAAATTTCAAACATTTTCAGTGATTATAATGTAACATTAGCCCCAAAAATCAACGAGAATGTGAAAAATCTGATAATTTCAAAGATATCTAAAAAGAATGGTAAATAAATCTGGAATTTACGAAACAAGCTACAAAATTGTGATAAAATTTACACTGGGAAGAAAACAAGAAAAAACATTTTAGACACATAAAATATCAACAGTATGACAAATCATCAGTAGCAATGCATTTTTCGAACGAAGCAAAGGATTAGTAAAGAAAAAGTATTACTAAAAAGTGTTCAAAAGCCATCAGAACTTACAACATAGAAGAAAATTGTATCAAACGAACTTCGACACACAGATAGAAGGCAGCCTCATTCAAAATTTATACCAGATACACCCACTCCACCCCCACTGTTTCATCAGGGCCCTCAAATAATGGAAATTTTTAAAAAGTCAGAGATTAGCTGAGGATGACCATGATGGTGACTCTTGAAATTTACTACTGTAAATATTATGTTATATAATGTGCTTTTTAAAAAAGAAGTCTCCATGTAAAACTTTTTTTCCCCCCTATCTTCAGGTAATTGTTAACTGTCAAATTCTTATATGGAGCCTCTCATGCACACCTGCTGGTGGTCTGAAAAACTTTTTGATCAGATTCTTTTCCTTAACTATTAGAGTCACAAAATTTGTTAACCTGTTTAAACAATTTTTAGTACTCATTTTATAATGAAGCTTTCAGATACTTTTTACTACATTTTTAAGATTTCTGCTTTAATGTTACCCTTCATTAGTTGCAATATTTGAAAGTGCACGGTATATAGGCCTATGGCAACAAATGAAAACACTTCTTGCTTATTTGGAATGGATAAGCTATCCGCTACTTGGTACTGTTAGGCCTACTAACAGGTTATAAAACTTCAATCTTTTACCCTACTGGTACTGACATTTATGTTTAACACATTCCAGACAGAACGAAGATGCAAACGACTTACAAAAACTTTTAGATATTAACATGCTATTCAGTTCAGGCAAATCTTGAGATTAATAAAGTTAATTTATAGAGATAAGGAAAATATCCAATATGATACAGAAGTTTAAGATGTTGCAATAAGTTATCAAATCCAGCACTAAAGACAATAATAGAGTGGGAAAAAAAACAAGGAATGAAAATAATAAAAAATGTTGTAAGCTACTGGTACCATCACTGCCTTCTAGGCTGTATTACTCGTGTATACACTGCCTGTCCTATACGACTAATTTTGCATACGCAGCGACATTACAGATGGCAGCACCCTTTCACACCCAGCTGCAATACCCTTTACATTACCGTATGCTGTGTTGCCCTCTGAAGTATAAACTCGGAAACTGAAATATGCTGGAATTTCATGCTATATGGGTGTGAACTGTGTCGCCTCTACTGGAGAAATTAGGCAATTTAACAATTCTCTGAACTCCATGTTAAAATTAAGTATGGACAGGCAGTGTAATTCTCGAGATGGCGGTGGTTATCATACATTGCAAAGGAGTTGTAGGCCTACTGTGTAAGAGGAAATAAAAACTAGTTCAAGAGACAGCCAAACTACTACCAGTACCTACTGATTTACTCTATTCTTATTTATTTTATATTTTAACTGTTTAATGTATTTCTAATTGTTTTAATTACATTATAGCTATTTTCAACTTTCTTCCAAACAATTCCTATCTATGACTCCTTCTTCTTATGCAATGGATCTATGGCTACAGAAGTTAGGTTATGTTTAGAAACATGCTGTTAGGAAAGGGGCTATGAATTACTTTTAGCAGGCACATTTTATTTAACTTGTTACTGACATTTGGGGACAGTCCCTGACCATCTCCCATTTTCTTGGCATGCTATGATTGGCTGTCCCTCCATCATGAATTCTGGATTGCAGTTGAATTGAATGACATCTCCTGCTTTATATGGTCCATTGCCTTGGATATAGCCATTGTCTGGTGTTCCTGGAGTGTCACACTGCACTTCTGCAAGTAAATTCAGTTCGTTCCACTTAGAAATTAATTAATCTAGCTCTGGAAAATGGATATTAAGTTGAGATGGGATAGCACCACTTTTCTACATCTTCTAGACCTTCCGGTAAATTACCCCTAGTAACACACTTCGTTGGCCCAACGGAGGGATTTGGTTGGCATGGAAAGGATATGTTGGGAAAAGGTTGGTTGTAATTTCCTCGGTTTTGCCAACGGATTTATTGGTTGGCGCGCCCTCTCGCCCTACTGTTGGCGTTTCCAACCAATAGGGCTGTTGGCCCAACAATACATTTCATTGGCTAAGCCTCCGTTGGCGTTACCAACCAACAGGATGGCTGGCCCAACAATACATTTCGTTGGAATATAATTGCATTTATGTTAAAATTAAAAAGTGTTGAAATAACATTATAAGCGTTAAATTTTCATTTCCTATAAAATAAAACAGTGTTAATTCATTAATTATTCGAGCTCTTTGTGCGCGTTACATGCTAAAAATTTACTTCACCTCTTCCTGCCAGTCTTCGGCAATTTCTGGCGTACTTCGTAGGTCATGATGAAGATACAATGGTTATTCGCCATCTTGATATGTTGAAGAATCTGAATGGTGTTTTTACTTCTATTAATATTAGGGCCCTTTATTTGTTTTCTGAAAATAACGTTATCATATATTCACATCAAATATTCAAAATACGAGATGTATATCCTTCTTACTATTTATCATGTATTACACATCTCTGTAGTAAATAGGCTAGAAGAATTCTCGATTTTTATTGCAACGATCACTAATGGCGTAGTGGTTAAATCGATAGACTATAACACTAGCGGTTCCGGGATCGAATCCCCATAGGTGCGAATTTTATACGATAGGAATAGGTAGGTAGGGTGAAGGAGAGAAGGGAGGTAATAGGGAAAAGAGGAGAAAAGGGATGAAAGGGAAAATAAAAAATTAAATTTTCTGTGCTTCTAGTATTTCCGCCAGATGTCTCTGCGCTGCTAGTAGTTCCACCATTACCTAATAGATGTCTCCCAACTGTTGGGATTTTGTTGTATATTGGTTGGCTACAGCTGGCAATTGGTTGGATAAAATGCTCCTTGGC
This sequence comes from Ectobius pallidus, assembly GCA_964059195.1. Taxonomy (NCBI): domain Eukaryota; kingdom Metazoa; phylum Arthropoda; class Insecta; order Blattodea; family Ectobiidae; genus Ectobius; species Ectobius pallidus. The sequence goes on from CAXKWD010000005.1 coordinate 123,740,294, forward strand.
AACGGAACCCCGACGGACATTCCTAACCGTTGACCAACGAAACATGGCGATCATTTCCCAACATTGGCCCAACGATCTGTGCTACTAGGGACCATACAGAGGGGAAATTAAATTAGCAATAGCCCTACAGATTTTCAGAATGCACTGTCAACTTGTATACAGCTAAGATGTACTGTATATAATACATTACAGTACCTGTGCCACATTAGGTCTATTAAATATTTATAATTTCACAGATAAAATATTCCCAAGATATTAACAATACAGGGCTATTCAAAATGACTGTCAGGGTTTCAAAAAATCACTATGCTTAGGAAAACTGAGGTAGGGATATGAGACTTATTTTATTTTGTAGCGAAACGTTTTAAAGTTCCATACATAAAATTACAATTACAATGCGTTTGATCTTAAGATAATGTTTTTTTGTTTGTTTTTTATTATTCATAAGATAAAACAAACTAAGGATAAATATCAGTGTCATGTACATGGTAAAGACAGTTTCAGTTTGAAAGTTTATGCTATTTTTGTGTAAACTGAATATCTTTTGTTAAGAGTATTGTTGTGGAGCAACTACAGATTGCAAAGCTATTAAGTAATATGGTTGCCGCAATTAACAACACAATGAAGAATCAACAGCCTAATTACAGAGTGCAATGTCAGCATTATATTCGTATAAATAGGACTCGAAATATGTAATAGGAGAGTCAGGCAGCAGCCCTGTCTGTGGCCACGCCACTCGGGCCTTTGGGCCCGAGAGAAGATTGAAGAGGTACGACGACGACATGACCCCGTCAACCCTTCCCGTGTGTGTGCTGCTAACTCTGAGATCAACTTATAAAAGGTATGAAACATGTCTGTATTAATATGTAATCGATGCATTACACTAATTTGTATCGATATGTAGAGAGTCATAAACTATATGAATAAATATGAATACTTACACATATTTCTAACTAACAGAATATGATTATATTGTAAATGTAATTAATGTTAATAAGGTTAAGATCATGCCTTCTAATATACAATTCTCATGTAATACTAAAGAGTATCACAATATACAAATAAATAAAGACATTTTCGTCATAATATATATTCACCATAACAGTATGTTAAATATTATACCACCATTTCAGAGAATATAAGGATAAAATCTCTCCAGAAAGCAAATCTTCTTAATGGAACCTGAGTTTTAGTTGTCCACTGGTTTCCTTAATACCTTAGCTTTCATAATGAAAAGTCTCAACGAAAGGCAGATCCGCATAAAGCAGTAAAATGAAGCTACATGACTCCCGTATTATAAGAGGGATTACTTTATTAGACTGATACGTGCAGGGGATATAAAAAATTAAATGCCAATCAAAACAGAGAGAGAGAGAGAGACCTGCATTAAAGGATATATCACAAAGATGACGTTAACGAGAATATTCAACAGAGACAATATTCTTTACTACATATTTATGAATATATATACAAATAAGTGTCAGATACTAGAAGAACAAAGTAAAATTTGCAAAAACAGCAGAAGAAAAAGAAAATTAATTGTGATGTAATGTTCCCTGTCGATGCTATGAAAAAGGGAAAAGAATCAATTTTTTTAGCAAAATATAAGACACATGCATAATAAACCTGCAAATTTTCTCCATACCTTGGCATGTGGGGAGGGGCGTGGCCCAGTCTCCAGTGTGTTGACACACTGCTTCATGAGGTCCTCGCAGCCCATAACCTTGTGCACAGCTGAAAACAGCTCGGCCACCAACTTCTCTGCTTAAAATTGAAACTCTCAAGTGAGGGTCGGTTAAATTGACAAGATCTGCACACTCAATACCTGTCAAAAGAATAAGAGTTTATTATTAAAGTATCTGGGGCCTATAGCTGTTAGCCATTTTCCACAAGCCCTTAATGAGGTCTCTTAAGAAGACCTGGAAAGGCAAGAAATTGTAAAATTTCATTTTATACCTTTTTATTTAACCAAGATATTTTAGTTTTTTAATGTCATAATAACTTCATTATGTTAAATCTAAGAGCCTTAAAATGTGATGTAAAGGGCATGAAATAATGCTGTCTTGAATGGCATGAACTTTGATTGAAGATGCCTTTTGGAAGAAGTCTTGGGAAACATATGAGGAAGTTTGCTGCATTTCTGAAGAAGAGTCAACTAGAAGGGTTGACATAATAGCAATACTTTCACACCAAAAGTTTGCAGCGGTTAGTGATCCGACCATCAGGATGGAAACCTCATTACAACAGGATGCTGATGTCAACCAAGAAAAGAAGAGCATATACGAACTGTGCATTCCTAACCTTTCAAAAAGATATAACATCAGTCAATGGAAGGCCGTTGGACTGCTGTTTGGTGGAGGGCAGCAGTGCCAAAGTTTGTAGAGTCTTTTTTTAAGGAGCAAGATCTATCACCTTCCGGCCTAAAGACAATTTGTGTAACCATATTGAAAGACTCCATTCAAATAGTTCAAAACCATCTTTATTCTTGAGTGATTATTCATGGATGTGGAAGAGTCAGCCAATCAGCCAATCGGGGTAGCAACACGAGAACATATACTCAGACCAAAGCCAGGAAAACCTCAAGTCATTCATTTACCAGAGTACTTTGTCATGCTATTCCTGTACTGTGTACAAATACCATAATGAGTAGGGCCTGGAATTTTAAAAATGCATATGCAATATCAAAATGCACATTTTGTGGGTTTTATCATATTATGCATAAATGGAGGCAACATATATTTGGACTTACAAATAATTTCAGTACATATTTCATACATATCAGTATCAGTAGGGCCTACATACAAATTTTCAATATATAGCCATAACCTGAATCTGTGATCCATTGTGTCTGTATTGGATATCCCTTACCACCCCAGTAGTACAGTAACTCATTTTCTATCTTCTCGATGCTCCAGTACCACATATGTGAAATATTTACCAGTAATGCAATTTATGGTACTGTCCTCTAAAATATGAGAACTTTCCTTCTATTTCCAAAAATGTTGTCTCATTTCCTTTTCCTAAATCTGAAATAGCCATGAACCTAAATTTCAATAAATCAGGTAAACTGATGTAACAAAGTGCCAGAATACTTTTGTTTAATCAGCGATAATTGCAATTATGATATGTAGAAAATAAGTTATTTTTCCTATTGATTTCAGAGTTAAGCTCCAGATTGATTCATTAAGCAGGGCTTCCGGAAGAACAAGGTCTAGTTTGATAAGCATATGTGAAGGAATGTGTGGGTAGTTTGTCAAGACACCTGTATTGCAACTTCCAAAGATGTATATGAACACAGTAAAACAATATGTTGTGATGAGAAATGATTTGCATTTGTTAAATTCTTTCTAATATATTACCATAAAATAGGCACTAAATTAGGCATTACTCCAGTATTGGTCAACCGATTTGATCCAATATCAATAGGCTTTTTCTGATGGACGTTATAAATGTGTATACCAAGGTTCATGAAAATCTGATAAAGCGTATTTGAGTTATCACACATACAGACCGACAGGCAGAAATTTTCCCCTCCACCACAAAATCTCAGGAAGTACCATTCTGGCACTTAATAATGATTAAAAATTGAAGCAAATATTATCAGTATACTCACTTTCACAAATAGGAATTGGAGCACTCCAGTTCCCAGAAGGTAGACAAGTTATTTCTGGAGCTCCAATGAGGGAGTTTCCATTTGCACATGACAATAAAACTTTTGTGTTCATCTTGGTGTTCATTGTATTTAAATTTAAACCCCGACGTGCTGGAATCATTGGACAGTGGACGGCTGTAGGAGATAAAAGACATGTTAAATTGTCATTAAGTACATTCATGGGCCGATTTAGTTATTTTTTACTTCTAGGCAGTGCAAAAATGTCCAACCCTTATTTTGAGATGAATGTGCCACATAAAAAACCATACATTAATATAAAATAACAACAAATATTATTAATATTAAACTACAGATTTAAAACGTAAGACTTGAGGCTTTCTCGGCGTTGATTACTAATGATGGTTTCATGGGCTATAAGCCGAGTAAAAGGATATATTGCATCCAAGCTTTCGGTCGCTGACATCTCTGCGGCCTTCCTCATTTCCCTGAGGTTGCAGGTCTGTATAGTTGTGCACAATTCTTCTTAAATAAATATAATGAACTAAAACATGAAAAATATCTAACAAGGGAAATATTTTTAGTTCACATTTGCAGTGGTATCTGGAAACATTAACAGATTAGAAGTTCTTTACAAGAACAACTGTAAATCATCTGTAAAATTGTTAAAAAGTGATTTTCTGATTGAATTAATGTGATGTAATAATTTAGAGCCATTAAACGTTTTAAATTGGAACATTTATTTTTAGAAAATACTTTTTTTTTACGAGGTCACATTTAGTCATTTTCAAGGTCATATTTGCAGAATATTTCAATTTTTTAGGTCATAAACATCTGAACCCTAGCCATAACCTTTTAAATATTGTGTGGATTGACCTAGCTATACAAACAGCTATGGTAAAACTCCAGAAACTCTGAAGAAAATCAAACAAAACTCTTACCCTTGACAACAATTTCCACTGCATGCGTATGTCTGGTGGGTGTCACACAAGTGAAGGTTCCAGAATCATCTCTGCTGGCATGGTAAATGCTAAGTCGATATTCCAGTTGAGAATCACGGCCTGGATCCGTTGTCCAGCCTTCTGGGTATTTCCTAAACGAATAAACCATTTTAGTATGTTCTACACATGGAAAAAATTAATTAATTGATTTCATCATTGTGTAGGCTACTTATTGTCACATGGAGAATTGTTGTGAAATAACATGAATCGTTATAAAATTGTAATTGGGATTATAATAAATACCTCTTTATAAAGTGTTGATCTGTTTTTATAAATGTACAGTTTCATAATTAACAACTTAATTCGGGAAAACGGAAGAACAGGTCGTTACTTAAGCTTTGCCCACCCAACTCACTATTAAACAATGAGAGACATTGTGGTGGCAACGATGGAACTACTAGCAGCATTGAAAACTGAAAACTGGAAAGATTTTAGTTTCTTTCTTTCTCCTCTTTCCTTCACCCTACCTACCTATTTGGGACCTATTTCTATCCTATCAATTTTTGGCCTAACAGGATTCGAACACGGGACCACTAGCATCATAGCCAGTCATCTTAACCACTATGCCATCGAGTGATCATTAGGATGTGAAGCGAGAACTCGTCTATTTAAGTTTAGAGAGCTGCTTTGGTTGAAGGGGATGCCTCATATTGTATTGTACAACAAGTTACATAACAAGCACGTGAATATTAAGGCTGCGCAGCGACCATGCCTTTGTCTCTATTTAAACTCCCCCTCCTCTAGTCCTACCAACAGACCAACTGACCGCTCGACAAGCGAATATGCCAGATTGCGAGACTTCGTTGGTACCGTGGCCTAGTAATGGGATAGCTAAGTAGTAATTAGTGCATAAGCTTTGATACAAGGGGCTGTAGCAGGGAAGCGGTTCATTGCCATAGCAACACTCGGCCAGGGTGGGCAGAGCTTAAGTGGTGACCTGTTCTTCCATATACCAATACCAGAACTAAGATGAAAATTAGGTAAAGATTATTCATTAAAAATGAACATAGTTGAATAAAATAAAATGTAGAAAATATTTCTACATGTAGGCACCAATAAAATATGATACCAGTATGTTATTATTATGCAATATTTATAATTAATTAATGATTGTGGAATTTCAATTTTTGTTAAAAAAAAAAAAGATTTTGCTGCTTTACTGCTTTATTACCCTAATTTAAACAGGACTGCATAATTATCTATCTTTGGTCTCTATTTGAGCCCCCATTAAGTTAATTAGTCCCATTTTGGCTCATTTAAATTCCTTTTTTAGGTTTCTTTGTGGATTTGAGCATATTTAAGGCTCATGTTTGCCATTGTGCAATGTTGTGCAAAGTGTACTGTAATTTACATTATGTAATGACTGAATAAATATCAATATCGATATATACTTTCAATTATGTGTATCATCAACATAGTTTGATGATAAATTGTGTAGATGGAACCACTAGATTAGAGCAAAGACATTCATCTTATCAACCAAAAATCCAATTTGCAGAAAAATGACGTTTTCATCCTTATTTATAGGGTTGTTTACACAGCGAAACTAGGTTTAGTAACTGGTTTATATTTGAATGCGCAAGTGTACTGGCAACAATGAGTTATGATCCTGTGCAGTTTCAGATGATTCCAACATTTTGTGAAACTATAGCAGTAATTTTGAGGTAATACAAATATTTAGCTTTATAGATTTAAGTAGGGAAGTGAGGAATTGTGAAGTGCTTGAATTTATACGTGGATCAAAAGTGTATATGTGATTTCAGTCACTTAAACTTCAAAAATAAGGTGAAACATGCTGTTGCACTGGAATTACTTTTGAAGAAAATGGGTGTAATCACTTTCACAAAATCGCTTTCATGAAAGTAGTTTTAAAACCTAGTTTCATCATGTAAACTAGCCTTATAGGAAATTTTCAATAACATCCTTAATGAAATTATATATTTACCTGTAATTGTGACTGATTACCCATTTAGGAGTACCAAATCTTCTAATCCAGAGACATTCCATGTGTAGTATTGTCCCAGGATACACAATCAGCCTGCCATCATTACTCTGTGCGATAGGTCCCAGTTGGTGACGAAACAGTATGGTTGGTGGTTTTTCCACTGCAGGAAGAAAAACTGTTATCCAGGCATATGCAAGTCTGCCAAAAGTGATAAATGTTGTGAACATCAAGTTGCACAAACATCAAATCATGCTGTTACAGTTCTGTGAAAGGATGGAATATTGTTTTTCAGGTTTCTTTTTTGTTCCAAGTACGTAATGGTTAGCATAGCTGACTATGAATCTGGAAGCTCAGATTTTGTCCCTGGTGTTGCCTGAGATTCTTCTGTGGTAGGGAAGTCTGGAGAAAATGCAATCAGCCTCCTAAAGATAATTGAAGAACCATATGAATCAAGATCTTCTGACTTAGTTCAAGAAAACTGTCATTAATGACAATTTCAGTCAGTATGCTAATCAATGCCCAGTAGAAAGTTATATGAATAAAGGTATTTTCTTGAAAATAAAAAATACAGTTGGTAAATACTTATTTGTGTTGATAACAAAAGTTATTCATAATTTTGAACTCTGGTTCAAAAATTATCAGACACATATTGTGGTTTTTCACTTGAGTTTTTCACTAAAAGTTCACACAGAGACCTCATATGGTTCATTTAAATTAACAACAGTGCAAGTGACTTTATACTTTCTTATACTGGACATGGCTTCTTTAGTTATTCCAAATTCACACTGTGGCTTCCGTGTCATCATTTTTGGGATTATCAATGATTTATAATTCCTCGTGGCGAAAGCGTATTGTCACAGAGCATTGACTGATCAATAGCAACACCCTCTTTGTGATTTGATACTCTAAGGCTCAGGTGCATCAACGTCCATTAGGAATAATTGATTACTGTAAACTTTCGACTAATGCCAGTTAAGTAAATTTTGCACTGCATCAGCACTTAACTGTAGTTAAAATAGACTTATCAACTCACTGCTGGCCATTTAATATACTTAATGACTGTAAAGTTAACAAAGAATATGGCTGCATCTCTTCTTAACTTTTAAGATGTGCAGGCTGTGTATTTGGACCATTTGAATGAAATTAAGTATTATTCATGGCTGGACTTTTTGTGAAGAGTAATCCATTCCCAACTCCTAACAGAACTGGCATTTCAGGAACAATTCTGACTCAGCAAATGCATATTCTAGATATTGCAGAAAAGCAATTCAGTTCCCACTGATATAAATTTTCCTGTTTCACTTACCACATCTTGATAACACTGGGTGGTGGAAGTATTTTTTTTTTGTGCCCAGGACAAGGTTGACATATACTTTTAAGCTACTAGTAATGGACTATAATATACAAAATCTTATGTTGTGCCATGAAAATTTGTTGAAATTTGCTTTTAAGTTCTTTTAATCAAATTTATTGTTTTAAAACACCTGTTATGTCATATTTAATAGGGCTTTGTTGTTTTAAAAAAATAATATTCAATCCTTCCAACGAACACATATTTACAAACATAAATATTTCTTGAAAACTGTATACATACTTTAACTGTGTACTAATTTATGAGTTAGTCCATGTTTAGCATTAAACTTAATTGTATGAATTAGACATGAATATAATCACAACATATTGAATAAGAATTACTCTTCATATACAAAATTCAGACTGAGAAAAATTTTCAATAAGCTTAATAGAAACATGCATACTATTTATTATTTGATTTCATTTCCCACGTTCACTTCAACAGTATACTAAAATAGGTAGATGAACAAATACTGATAAATACAGTGAGTGCTTTCTGTTGAGTGGAAGAGGTTTGGAAGATGATAAGCCAAAGCAAGGCAAAAAATAAATGACAAATTTGCAACTAAAACTGTAAACTTTGTAACAATTCAAGCTCTCACAATTGTATTAGGAATGAGGTAAATAAATAATAGATTCTCAAAATCATATGTTGAATATTAGCCCTCCTACATTACACATTTCTAACATTTTTTTTAGGAATTTATCTTTCACTTTTTGATTAGTTGCGTTATAACCTTATAAAATATAAATACAAACATTTAAAATATCAAATACAAACATAAGGTAATAAAAGTTTAATTCACTCTAATGAATGAGAAGCTTGTGATAAATTAGGTTAAAATCTTCTGGGCTGTTGGGTCATGGTCTAGGGTCTGGCGTTTCGCCCATGGCTGTGCCAAGCATCAGTGAGCACCTAGAACACATTGCTTATACCTCCGAAGATGCCCATCACAGCCATGGGCTAAATGTCAAGCCTTAACCTGAGATCACAGCCTAACAGCCTGGATGATTTTAACCTAATTTATCAATTAGTTTTTGCTATCCCTTCCCAATTGAGAATGGCATATCGAATAATGGATTGAAAAAGAGAAGATAAATAGAACATAGAATGATAAGCAAACTATGACACAGAATGACAAATATATTTTAAAAAACCTGTATATTGTTCTGCATAGTATGTTATAGAGATGGATGACATAATGAGATCATTTAAGGTGTTGATCAATAAGAATAAACAAATATTTCACAGTGGTAGCTTCTCTCCAAGATGGACATTTAAGGGGTTTTTTTTTGCATCAGAAGGGTTACCAGTAAAATTGTGTATTGTTAAATTGAAATAACTAAATTTTTTCTGTATTGTCAAACCAATAGATATTAAGGACGGAATTTAAGTTGATTTCCTTACATTTAGTAAGAGTTGGATCAAACAATTTTTTATGATCTAGAATTTTTATGTGTTACTTCTCATGGTTGGCCCCTTAATTTTTTCTACATTCGTATTATTTGCCTATGTTCATTAACCTTTTAGTTACTGCACATGGCTGCAAGGCTGTGGCCATGACTGCAAGGAAAATATAGCAAATAGAGTCCACAATTATAAAAGTGAAGTTTATAGTAATACTTATATGAAAAAGTGCTGATCTTTATCCTTGTGTTTACAAACATCTCTCGTATAAACCCACATACAGTTGACCATAGTTTTCTGAAGATTTAGTCCTATAATTTTAACTTGTTGTTTACATCTTCTTTAACAGCCAATCAGAAACCATTGTGTCACTGTTTATGTCTACTTCATTCTTTAGTTGGAAAGAGATTCTAGATAATACAGATGTAGAAAATTGCAGATGATTAAACATGTACTTACAAGCATAGTCATTTTCCTGATTAAGTCCAAAGCAGACAGGTTTCTGGCCATCCCATTCACCTCCCACACAACGGCGTCTGCTTGATCCAATCATTGCATACTTCCCGATGTCAACACACCTTGAAACCTATCAATCAAGATGGGGAAGGGGGAAGTAATATGGTTTACTATAACTATAACTATATAGTAACTATAGGCTTATGTTTCAACATACTAGGTAATTCAAACCAAGGTCCAACTCTTTCCACTGATTATAAATATAAGTTGATTAAAAACTGTTATTAAAACTTTAGTACAGTGGATAAAAAAAAATTTTCCCCCACCTGAGGAAGGCCTGGAGGTCAGGCTGAAACGTAGTGACTGTTCAAAGGTAATTTTTATCCACTGTACTAAAGTTTTGATAACAGTTTTTAATCTACTTATAGGCTTATATTGATCAATGATATCCAATTCACCACTTGCACATGTGTGAAGAATGGGCACTTCTACGTATTAGAAAATCATAATCAGTTACTCACCAAGAGAGAGCCAGGAGGAAACTCCACTACTTCCTCAGTTATCTGCTGATCATTGTAGAAAGACACAAGATTAGGTTCAGTATTCCGGAACACACAGGTGCTATTTCTTAAAATTCCTCCTCCGTCCAGCAGATCTTCCCCTTCTGCTTTAGAACACATGAAAACATGAATAACAACTTATAATATTGTAAAGGATAAATGAAATCTATCCATCCTGAAAAACATTAAAAACAAAAACATAATGATAATAACATGCTAAAATAAACTTAGTAGGCTTACATAACAATATATTTATCTAAAAAGTAATTACATGAGAGTAGTATTATTACAAAGTATCTGACAATGTAGGTATATGTTGGGAGCAAACTTCGAAAATGACTGCTGACCGTTTATTTTCACCAAAGTTAGATTTAGATATTATTAAAACAAAATATAATATAAACAATGACACTTATTTATAATAGTGGATAAAACAATCTTTTTACAACACACAATGTTTCAACCTGCCCTCCAGGCCTTTCTCAAGTATACTGAATTGAATAAGTGTCAAGTGTCAGTGTTTATATTATATTTTGTTTTAATAAAAGTATAATGGAAAGAATAGGACCATAAATTATTTTCAATTGAATTTAGATATTATTATTTACTAAAGCCCTTTGACCTTTATATAGTGTACTTTAGTTGTAAAATTTGAAAATATTCAAAGTGTGACATTATTCTTAGTGTCCTAACCTTCCTTAGAATTTGAGGTATTTCCTCTAGTATGGCAGAAGTATAGCCTCATTCTCCAGCTGGGATACCTTGACATCCTGATGAGATGAGATTATACCCTAACCAGACTATAATGGGAACCTATCTACTAAAGATAGGATAGGAAATGAAACACAGAATCTTACAATTACTGACTCCTTGACCATGAAGTATGTACTGTAATAGAAATAGATATTAAGTGCCAGTAGTAATGAATAGGATTACTTATTACAACTTCAATGTAATAGGTTTTCACTTACACAGAACACAATCTTCTCTGCACATCAACTGTGAGATAAACTAACAAGTTTATTGGGACATAGGTAAATGCATCTAGTGTGAGTAAGTCTAAGCACCTACTTAGAGATGAGGTCACTGTCCTTTGGAATCTCAAAATTTAGGTACCAACTTATTTATGTTCTCTTAAATCAATTTCTTAGATTCAAGATTTAAGAGTTATTATGTTTTTGAACTGCACCAAAATGCAGTTATCAACATACATAATTTACAGAATGAGAGATCATTTATAAACAGAATGTGGAAATATGACAGTTTAAAATAAAGTTTAAAGTTTAGGTTATTGAAGAGCTATAATAATTTATATCTTCAAATTCATGGTCTGTGCTTTATGAATGATTCCCAATGGCAGATTTTTGTTTTGTGTGGTCTTGGGTACATCTAAATTCCTGTATGTTTTTCCAATGTAAGAGTTTTCCGTAGTCTTGAGTATGGCCTGAGTTAAGTTTTTTAAAATTTAGAGTGAGCTTGGGGATGAAATTATTCGATATTATTTCATTGCATCACTATGTTCCCCATCAATAATATTCAATGATTAAGGTATTAAGTGTGTATAAAATTAGATGTAGTGTCAACAGCTTTATTGAAATGACAGTATTAACAATTTCATATGCCTCTCAAAATATATCAGTGTTAAGGTGCAACTAATATTGGAAATTCTCCCCATGCATGGATTTAGGTTTGGCCATAATTACACATCCAAAGAATGAATATAATCATCATTATATATATGAAAGATTATCAGGTGAAATTAAGACTATCCTTTCTCCCCATCAAATTTTCAAGTTACTGCAACACCAAAAAATTAAATGGTGAAAATATATTATGCATTGTGAACTTTGAATTAAAAAAATATATATATTTGCATTACAGTGCATTTGTTTATGTTAGTAAACTTACCACAGTTAAGAGATCTTCCTACCCAACTTCCATCTTCACATATTATTCTCCAGGTTGTTTTTTCTCCCATTATGCTGGCAATGCAATTGAAAGTGACCTCTGTACCATCTGGAAAACTGGAATCATACAATAACGTCAAAAAGCATTATTATATTTCAGTAAGTTATCTCATAATTTTGTATAACATTATGAGTAAGGATGAATTTTTTAGAACATTAATGTCGTAAAATCTACAGAAGTAATTTCATTTGTGTTTTTAGCTACTTATCCAATTTATAATGTAACTTACTGTAATTTAAACACCTTAAATAGGTAAAAAGGAGGAAATGCAACAACAACAAAAATCAAAATTTACGAAATAAAATAGATGTGATACCAGCTGCTCAACGAAAATTTATTTTATGGTTTACCACCTTATGTAATTTGGTTTTTTGTGTTTTGGAATGCTTAAAATGCACACTTCTCTTCAAAGTTATTAAAATACATGCCTGATACTGTTGAGCTCGATCAACCATAAAATAAATTTTATTTATATGACCGTAAAATAAATATTCGTTGAGCAGCTGGTATCACATCTACTTTATTTCATTGATCGACATGTATTTTAATAACTTTGCAAAATTGACAATAAAAATAGCAATGTAGTTTCTTACTAGTTATTCTTATTATTAGTGAAAGATATGAATATAACATTCTCATCAGATGCAAAGTGTCTGGATAGGCATAATATCTACAAGTCACAGAATAGCTAGATAGAGGATGATGGTACAGAGTCGGTTGGGACAACCCTGAGGCATGTAGCCATACAGAGGCTTGTTGTACACAGAGGCTTGTTATTGAATGTGATGAATGGCAGTGAAATGTTTTCCTGGCCCACCAGCTGCAGGTGTCCCCTTAGCCACTTGCCCAACAGATCTCCCACCCCATCTCCAACCAGTTCGACTACCAAGTTCTCACACCACACACAAATTTGCCCTTGATACTCCACAAGTACTCAAGAAGGTTCTCTTGGTGCTCAAGGGTTCAATTCAGGCAGTTACCTTCCCAAAGGGCTCGGAAAGTAGGAGAGAAGACTGAGAGAGTGTCCGCTATGCAAGCAGCTAAGTACCTATTTAAGCAGCTAAGTACCTGTGCAAAGCCTGTATTATGGCTATGCGATGATAGGAGGAGATCGAATGACATGACGAATGATAATGGGAAAAAAGGAGGTGTAGAGGACAGGAACTCTAGGAAACACCAACATTTATCCTCAGAGATCCTGTATTTAATGTTCTATTATACCTTCTATCAGAATCACCAATTGGTTCTCCATCCCTGTAGACCAGAGAGCCTTGCACTCTGGCTGGAGGTCCACAAGCTCTTCTGAAGCCTGCCGGGAAATCAACAACGCTGATGTCTCCTCCCTTTGTAATGTCACTACCACCCTTAAACTGTACATCAGTCTCATGCTGTTTACTGCTTCCATCTAAATACACAAATAAATTGTAAAATTACTTCTTACTTCTCATTTGAACCATGTATCTATGAGAACACCTTAACATTAGGCACTTTATTCTAGGGAGACTTGATTATGAAAGAAGTGATATTATATTCTTACCTATTCCATCCTCTGGTAGCATAGGTATGTGAAGGGGTGTGCATCCAAAGTCAATAGGTCGAGACAGGCTTTTCTATCATATTGTAGTGTATTGTTTTAAGTGGACGGACCTTACTATACGTTAACACAATCCAATTATTTTAATTGTAGGTTATTATCCAAACAGAGACTGATTTACATATCTTATTATTTTTGAATAGCCAATAAGGCTTAGATAAAGTCATTATTACATTCAATTTTAATTTTGCTTGTTATTCCTTCCTTCGAATCACTTTTCATTCAAGACATAAGTCTTCTAGGCTCTTCGTGCCTGTCTTTCAACAAGTAAATTAGCTTGATTTCTCTTATGCAAGATGCTGAAACAGATCAGCTCTTTCAAGAGTTATTTCCATGGGCTTATAATGCCTAGTTGTTTACTGAAGACTGCTAATAGCTTCAGATTTTCAATCACCCATCGTGTGCTTTGACTCTTCATCTTCAGAGATTTACGACATCTCTTCTTGGTCTTGGTGTCACAAGGACTCCAAGCCAGCAATTCTACATTAATTATCTGGAATTGGTAATTATTAAACTATTCAAAGGTATGTCATTTTGATAACTTACCATCGACCTGAAGAACATTTCAGCTGAATAATTTCGTCAGTGAATTAAGCTTCTTGTGTGTTTTGAATTAAACTTGATTGAAAAGCCATCTCGAGGATAATTCCTTTCAAGAACTTGAACCCAAGGGTTTGTAATTCAAACAAGAATTGTGCCACGTTTATAATTTTCACAAGTGTCACTCAGTAACAATTAGACATATATCCAAGTGATCAGTTTGTCAATTCACTTGCATTTTTTAGCATAGGCCTACAAAATGTGGATAATTTCATGTATTGTTGTTCATTACAATAAATTTGTGATATAGCAACATCTCTAATAAAAATGTATTGGGCAAGCTTAGCTTAATTTGTGATAAGTTAAGCCTTCAGTATAAGAATGATTTTCAAAGTAACCCTACGGAGAATATAGTATGCTTGTTCCTGCTTGCCCGTACAGACTGGGTCATTTTATCTGGAGGTATCTTTTTGTGTTTATAGTAAAAATAGGCCTATTTTAAGTTTATGTTAGAATGTAGATTTTCTTGGTTTAGTACTGGTACATGCTAAATATTTTTAAAAACTGGAAGCCTACAGTATAATAAAATTTATGTACAATATACTTTATGAATTGTGAAAAGTACACCCTGACTCCCTAAAACTCTAAATTTTCATAACTTGTCACTGTCTTCAATAGAGATTTTGGGACTCTAGTATATTTTAGGTGCATAGGCAGGCTACCAACTGTGTTCAATGAGGTGATTAGTTATAGTTTAGATTTGGCCAGCAAAATATCAGTTTGGAAGGTTTTGATGAGGAATTTTTTTCTCAATGTATCTTTGTGGGAGGTAGCAGCAATGAAAGTTAGTTTAGTTAATAATACCGGTAAAAATTATATATGATTTGAGCCTAATAAAACATGTTACTCACTGCTATATACAACTGTTGGTAAGGTGTGATGTCTGCATGCTGGCACGCGGGGTCTCAATTCTCCCAGTATGCACTCTATGGGCTGACCTGTAGACTTGCTGTAGTCGTTGTCACACTGGAATGTTACAGAGGATCCATTTGCTATTGTTAGACCAGCTCTATAACCAGATAAATACTGGCCATTTGTTATCATTGGTAGTTCACATGGAGCTGAAAAAGAGGATAATTATATTTATTATGGTCACTTGAAACTTGCACTTATTTATAACTCATAATTAAACGTTACTTTGCTGTCAGAAAGTCATATGTCAAGTTTCCACTGAAAATGACCTTATGTGTGAAACATAAGCCTCCTTCACATGTATGCGAACTATCTTTTGCCAAAAGGTTGAAAAACACTCTCACATAATGGGGATGTATATTCCATTTGGTTGTATGTTATTTTTTAGAATAGTTCAAAAACCAAAAAGGTCGTATGTTGCATATACAACTTTCTGGCAGAAATGCACATACGACCTTAATCTCATTTGAAGAGTGTAATATAGAGTTAAAAAATTATCCAGTTAAGCCAAGTACCACCAAATTTTCAATATCTTCTTTCAACCCCCGGTTAAAAATTAAGATATCAGGAAAAATACCCCGGTTTCTGTATTTGCATACCATTTGAGAACAAATTCCCAGAATTGTTGAAAAATGCATGCTTTTTTGTTGTTGCAATCCTGTCGTTAATGCTGCCATGGAAAGAATATTTTCCTTGTTAAATATTCATTGGACAGATGAAAGAAATAGGTTGTCTATAGAAATATGTCAAGTATTTGATGATTGTCTCCTATAATTGAAGAGCGTTTTTTCAAAAGCCGATATCTACATGGATGGCTCAGTGCCAGAGGTGACTAAGTGTATTGACCAGCAAAGATCGTATTCTATCTAAGCCAAACATGACAAACAGCTTTGCTGTATCAGTTACAGACACAGTAATGGCTGCTAGTCATGTTTGGCGTAGATAAAATACGATCTTTGCTGGTCAATACACACAAATATTAGCACTTTTCTTGATGGCACTTATTCACCTCTGGCACTGAGCCATTCATGTAGATATCGGCTTTTGAAAAAACGCTCTTCAATAAAGATGTCACTTGTTCTCAGTTCTTTGACAGTATCAAGTCTAGAAATGAGTTTCTTTGGAAGGTAGAGGAAGTGAGAAGTACTCTTTTTCCTGAAAAAGTGAACGATGTTCGAGTGAAAGTTCTTAATTCTTGTAAGAATAAACCATGTGTGAAATAACCCCCAGCTTTTTCATTTTTGAATGTGGTAACCCTAGTATAATAAAAAAGTTGAGTGAATAGAGATGTTTGAAAGAACTGCAGATGCAGTAAAGCATCAGGCCTGTAAAAGGGATCCAGTAAGAAAAAGGCCTTATTTACTATGTTAAAAATTAAGTTATAAAACTCTTCACTGTACAGTAGGCATTACAGCTAATAAAGTTTAATTTTTATTTCTTAAAAAGTTTTTTATTTCTTAAAAAGTTTTTTTGGTAAAAAGGATTTTTAAAACTTATTTTAGGACGTTATTTCTGGCATTTTTGTTTACTCTTGTGATCAGTTTTTTATATATATAAATTATAAATTGTTATTCAATGAGTAATAAGTTTAGTACCAGTAAATATTTATTAATTTTTATTAAGATTCCATAATGGGATGTCCTATATTTCTTTTGTTTCTAAACAAATTTGTTTTCTTCTGTCATTAAAAGAAAAATAAATTCTTTCAAAATAAAATGAATGAAGTAGTCAGATTATTTACTGAGTAAGATATTAATACTGTATTTAATTTATATAAGATGTTAATCAAAGATAAAAAATCAATGTTCTGTTTATCATTACACTAGAATTATGAATTGTGTACCTGACCTTACAAAGGGGCTAACCGCCAAATTTAAAAAAAATGGCATTTTACTATACAATGGTAATACTTGGCATTCTGCATTGCCCTACAAAAGATCTAAGTGAAATTCATAATAGTGTGGTTGCAAAGTTGCTTGAGAGAGTACCGCAGGTAAGGGCAAATGCTATTTCTTCACAAGGATTTTTGATTATCTCAGAAACTTAATTTTGGCACTTAGCCCCTTTGTAAGGTCAGGTACACAATTATTTTTATCCTTATCTGTTAAAGTAATTACAAGGCCTAATTTAAACATCTTATGTACTGGTAAAAGTTTGTCCTGGTGGAGACTAGGAATCTGGAGACTGAAAAACTTGAGAGGATCGGTACCTAGGGGAATATGCCCATTATGTAACAAGGAAGAGGATGCAAAACATATAATTTTAGAATGTAAGGAAACTGAGAGGTGGAGGGTAAATTTAATTGGTGATAAATTACTAAAAATTAATAAAGGGGTAGCATATAAGAAGCTATGAATAACAAAAAATAGGGATTTATTGAAAAGAATGGGGAAATTTTAATTGTAGTTAAAAGGAAATGGTTAAATAAAATAGAAGTAGTAGCAGTAGAAATTCAAGTGAAGTAGGAAATAAAAATATAGCATACTTGGTTGTTGTTTTTAAGTAATAGGTAGAAATAGTTACAGAATGTTTGTTTAGTAATCAAGGGACTGATTGGTAAAACAGAAATGTAACCAAAGTCCCTGTTTGTATGAAGATGAAATAAACCTATGTTATGTTATGATATGTACTGGTACAGAAAACTAAGTGGAAAGGAATCACACCTGTATCTAATCCATTATACTGAAGCTATCTTGGAGAAGTTGCACCAGAGATAGCACTCACCTGGTGTGCAGTCTGGAAAGGACGTGACAGCCCAGTCGCCATGCCAGCATCGCAGATTACTGGGGCCTTGCACATTATAACCTCGAGAACAGGAAAATTCTACTACTTCTCCATTTTCCACAGTAGAGGTTTCATTCAGTGGCTTGCTTTTGCCACCATTATCACCTGCTGACAGCTTATAGATACCATATTCTGAGATAGGCACATGGCAAGGTACTGAAAACAAAAGCAATAATTGATGTGTTACATTTTGATGAAAATTACTACTGTCTGTATCTTTTGATCATCACTATCATTCTACTCCCATGTACTATCATGTAAGTTCTGTGATTGTACTTCACAATCCTAAACCGGCATGTGATTTTCAATTTAGTTTCTAACTCAATTACCTTTTCTCGTAAATCTATTAATGTATGACAAAATTATCTCCAGAATTATCTACTCTGTGTTACACATTAATTTTTAACTAGACTTAGTCTTAGGATTTGACCTATATTTTAGACCTAATTATAAGAATGATGACGAAACCATGTATTTTATAAATACCAAAGGTGAATAAAATTTATTATTATTATTATACAAATCATAGATTTCTAGTCATGTGCACTCACAAACTTATCAGTAATTAGGGAATCAGTACCAAATCGATAATAAATATGCAAGCTTTATAAAGTATTATTATTCATTTATTTATTTATTGAGTATACATTTATTTATTAAGTTATTTAAGTATTATTATTAATTTATTACTCAATGTTATTATCATTATTATTATTGTTAAAAGCTGCAATCAGAAACCAATTCCATTCTCCAGTTGTTGGCAACTCTGCAGAAATGGTTTCAAATCTCGCTCACAATCTCCTACAATAATCATTATCTTATACTTACTGCATATAAGCTCTCTTCTCTCATGCATTTTATCAGCTCGAGATAAAGTGTGCAGTACATCTTTACAAAGGCAAAAAGATATGGGCACTCCTTACAAGAATATATAATTTATTATTTCTATAATTCATAAATTTATGTGATTATGAAAGTAGATTCTGCTACAACTTACATATAACACATTCAGGTTTGCCTGGTTTCCACTGTCCTCGGACACACTTTGCTGTTACATTATTACCAATGCTTAGACCGTATCCTTTTCCACAAGTCACTCTCACGACTGTGCCAGGAGCAAATGTCTGATTCGGGTCGCGTCCGGCTTTTACAATCTCCATGGTCACATATGGTTCTTCTGAAATTACTTCACAGGGTCTGGCTGTAATAAAAAAGAAGCATAAATTTTCTAAATTTTGACTTTACTACACCAATCTACCATCTCTTCTTAAATAAGCAAAGTTATAAAGTTGTTTTAAGTTTCATGAATAGTGTTTTTGCAAAATTGTAATATATATATATATATATATGTAGTTTACTGTATACTCTGTATATATGTTTAATTTATAACCCTAATATGCCATCTGGTAAAATAGGGTTCTGTATTTTTGGGAATTCAATAATAATAAAGTTTTCTGTCAGTGGCATAGCCAGGAAATAATTTCAGAAAGGGTCGAAAATGCTGGGGACTTTGGGGGATATGAAATACCCCCCAAGAAAGGGGGGTTCGAATGTTTTTAAAAACTGAACTAATGAAAATCACATTTTACACTATTTTAGCACTGTAAAACTAGTTAGCCAATTTGTTTATTATACTCTAAGACATGCCAACTTAGACAAGCAATCATTACCTAAGTTATAACACTTATTACTATTTATAAGAAAAGTTAAATAATATATGGAACAATGGAAACAATAGGCTTACATTTAAAAATTATTAAATAAAATATTTAAATATTTGACAAAATGGAGCTTACTTAACTACAGCACTAATCTAATACAAAAATAGACTTTTAAGTTTTTATTTCGGGAGGGGTCCGAACTTCCTGGATCCCCCCCATTTCCTCGCCACTGTTTTCTGTATTCAATTTAATTTGCCATTAGTACTGAGTAGATTCTTTGGACAAAATAATTTCCTTAAACAAATGTCAAGAAAAGAATGAAAATTTAATTTATTGTATTTCTAAAACAATAAATCTGGCATTTTGATCATTAAATAACACTGTTTGATTATAGATGTGTTGACATAAAAACCCTTAGCTCTATCCGTAATTTTGCTCAGCAAGATTAAATAAAATTGAAGGTCTCAAGAAATTCTATTGTAAATAGCACTCAAATAATTAGAAAAATGCCAAAAACCTAAATGGACAATAATTTCAGGAAGTTACAGATATTGCCCCTTCCATGTATTTCTATCTATGAACGTTAATTATTCACCAAGAAAAAACTTATGGATAGCAATAACCCTAAATATTTTGGGGGTGCTTAAAATGCAAAATACTCCCTGAAGTTGTTGCCTATGATTTAGATTACTAAACTAACTCCATATAAAAACAAGGCATTTATTTACTTGTCAGTTGTTTAGATTACAATCCAAGTAGGCCTATAGCCCAAACAGCATGTCATTCTAGCTCTGTTCACCCTGGGGACATTCACCTCAAGAGACATTTCAAATCCACCATTCCAAATATTTAAATAGAGTTTAAAATGTTGCCTGTTTTATACAAGGAAATACTAACAACAGTATTCATTAGGCATGAACAAATTAAAGTAGTATTCAAGAGACAAGAAATGCTAAATTGAAGGAACAAGCACAAAAAGTCAATTCAGGTTTTCTAACAGATTGTTTCAAACATACCTGGAACAAAGATTAAAACAATCCACCCAAAGTTTTCCTAACATTTATGTTCTCATGGTCACTTTAAGCACATCATAGCCCCAAAATATGAAAAATTCTTTATTTGATTACAAGCATGTACCTGCGGCTTTGCCTGCGATTATTCACTCAACTGCTAGAAGTTTTATTTAAATTATTTATTTAACAGAAAAAGAATTTTATCACTATATTTAATAACACTTACATCATTTTTACATAAATTGCATTATATTACATACTTTTATTCTTAATTATATTGTTTTTCCATAACAAATACAAATAATTAAATGAATAGAACAAATTTTGTGCTTCTGTATGGGCATAAAGATTTCAAACGAGCGATTAAAACTTATCACAGACTCATAAATCTAATCCAAATTAAATCATGCATAAACAATGAGAACAATTGATACTTAAAAAACTAAAATCCCGGTTTTGATGTACATTTCACAATTGAAGTGCGATGCCCAGGGAAAAAAACAACTTCAGATTAGAGTTCCCTAGCCCAAAAAATCCCCGCATAGTGAGTTTCATCCAAGTCATTCAATGCTATTTTTTTCCCCCGCTTGCTATGGCATTTAATCTCACAATTGAATACGGTCTTGTTAATAGGTGGCATTGGCTGTGTGTTCATGAGATATATACATGTATATATATATATTATGTATTAGATAGGGTTTAAACAAAAGGCATGGGTTTATACAAACATACTTTTTTCATTTGTAATGTCTTTCTAATAAATGGCTGTGAAAGTTGTTGATGAATCACTGAAAATGATGTACTGCAGGGATGAGTTACTGAGGATGAACTAATTACTTTGGTGATGGTATTATCTGGTCAGAAAGTCACATGAGTGAGTTGCCCTGGGTAAATGGCCAGATTTCACAGCTTGTGATACCAGGAACCTAGACAGTATGGCTTTGAATGTTATAATATTATGATAATGCATATAAACATAGAGCTGGTTTTCTTAATGCATTATACAAACCTTTACCTTTTCCTTTTCTATCTCTCTTCTTTGACTTTTGTCCTTTCTTTTGGCGACGTCTTCTTTCTCTTTGCCACATCTGTTGGTGTTGCTGATTTTGTCCCATGTTAAGTGCTCGCTTTTCTCTCACAGATCGACTCCACCTTAGACGAGGATGCATTCCAGGTACACACCTGCAGATTTTAAAAATGATTGGGAGTAGTATTACACATTTTTTAAGTAGGCCTATACTGCTGAGAAAATCCGTGCACGGATCACTAAGGATCGCTTGCAATCTATGTACTTATTATCATCTATAGGTACAATTTTCTACCACAGTATGATAACAAAATTAAATACCCATATCAATTAATTAATTATTGATATAATTTTTATTGAATTATAAAAAAAAATACCTTGGTAGCGGCTTTGGACTCCATCTTCCACCAATACAGGTAGCTCCAGGTGGTCCATCAACCAGAACATAACCTCGCTCACATTCATACATTATCTGCTTGTTGTTGGTGACTTTCCTCACATATGGGCGATAATCATATACACCCATGTTTCCAACCAACATAACTCGTCCATTTTCAATATAACCAGGGAATGGACAGTATACTGGAAAATAAACGTTATTGCTTATAGGTTTCATAAAGCACACGTCCTAAAAGCACCTTCTACATGATAACACTTCGTGAGACTTTCCAAGAGTTTTCAATGCTCTACTACTGCTCTTGTTAAATAGCATTCAGCACTTTAATCTTTTCACTGCTACTGACTTAGATATGTGTCATGACAAAAATTTCATAAAAACAGTGATATAAAATAAATAGAGTAATATTTTATGTTACAATTTGAAGAATTTTATCCACATGTTACAGATGCTGTCCATGAAAACCAGCTAGTCCAATACAATTTTCTTCATTGATATCAAATTTATGAACTCATTGAAATCAATTTATGAATTCTTATACTGTATTAATATAAATTCAGCTCAGAAAGGATTAAAAGTCTTGTAAATTCTTTGATGTCTTGAAGTGAATAATAACAAGTACAAAATTACGCATGATTAAGATTAGAATATTATGAAGCAATGATGGCACGGCAAAGGACTAGTAAACATGAACAAAAACATGTTTTTAGACTATGTTATGTTTACTGAACATATCAGACCGATACAATTTGGCAGACCACACAGAATCCTGAATTCTACAAACAGAAAGAAAGAGTGTGTTAAAAATAAGAGGCTACATAATGATAAACTAAAAGAAAATCAGAGTCAGAACTGTGTCCACAGAAAAACAAGATAATAGAAGAGATATTTAACTGGTGGTGAAAAGTAGCCATGCATAAATAAACTAAAAGCTTTTAATAGTTACAAAGAATAGGCTACTGGTAACACATATTGCATGTAATGCAATCTTTAAAAAATTAACCTTAAACTTTAAGAGCTAAAGTAAGGGCGGTAATGCAAAATGTTCAAAAATCCTTGATGATGCCATTGCAATGAGGAATACAAAGACTCCTATAACATATAATGCAGTATAATACTGTACCTTCCTGGCAGTAAGGCTGCACTCCAGTCCAATTCCCATACAAACACTTTGTGATATTTCCCCCCTTAAGAGTATAGCCGTCTTTGCACTTAAATCTTGCTCTCATCCCATGTTCTGTTTTGGGAGCTATAACCATTCCATTGCGAGGTGGCTTTGGCATTCGTTTGCACCGTGCTAGAAATCACATTACATGCAAAATGTTAGGAAGAGTTACTTGTTAGTAAGATGCAGGATTAGAGTAAAAGAATTAGATTCCACATTCATGCATATAACTCTAGTAGATTATTACCAAGGACCTGAACAATTCTCGAGTAACTGATTCTTAAATTATTCAAAAGTAGTCGAATGTTTAAAACACTTTTAGCTCACTTTACGTACCTTTACTAGGACATGTTTCAAGAGGTTAGTAATGGTACGTAAAGTGAGCTAAAAGTGTTTTAAACATTCGACTACTTTTGAATAATTAGTAAAGCTTCACTGTTTAAAAAACTTCATTCTAAACTTTGTGATTCTTAAATTCTTGGATAGATATGTTAAGAACTCTTCATTAAAGAGTAAGATTTCTTGAGTGAAGGTATTTACTTAACAACACTTGACAACTGACTTAAATTAAAAAATTGACATAGTTTACATTAACTTTCATTATTGCATAGCAAAAATATGGAGAAAAAACGCACATATTTGTTGTTGCTTTCATCATAAGATTGAAGTTTAATCATGAATTTAATGTTACAGTCATCCCTTGATATAATGCCCCTCTTTACAGTGCCACCCTCGCACTGCACCAATAAATGCAAGTGAACGAATCTTCTCCCATATAAAATACATAAGAAACCTTGTTACTGTGCCAATTCATTTAGTGCCAGTGAATATAAGAGAAGATCTTCTCCCATATAAAATACATAAGAAACCTTGTTACTGTGCCAATTCATTTAGTGCCAGTGAATATAAGAAAAGATTTTTTACAAAATATAGCATGCAGTGATTTTTTTTTTAGTTGCAGATTTCTTTTAAAACTGGCGTGATTGTTAGGAAGATCATATAAGAAACATACTGTACTGCATAATATTACATGAGATGGAGAATTTAACATACAATAACTTCACTTAATTCCAACTAACCCGTAACATTAATTCATATGCAAAGATACTCTCAAAGAGTAGCCTACACAATTTTCTTAGGTACCTTAAGTAAGAGGAACCGTTAGTTACAGTAATTTACAAATAGAACTTTACTTAACCCAGAAGGTTCTGGGATTGATTCTGAGCTCAGGACAGATTTTCCTCGAAAGATTATAATACTGTGTTCGAGATAAATTTTTTAGATGCATTATGCTTCAGTTTCAGGGTTTTAGTGTTAGTCTTTGTTAGAGCTAATTAGTTTTTGTAAGTGCTTCAAAGCTTAGATATTTCAATGTAGATACCTGGTTCACATCTTGGGATGTGTGTCCATGTGCCATTATTACATTCAACAGGTGTGCTATTGGCAGCGAGGAACTCATAACGAGGCTCACACTCCACGCTCAGCTTCTCACCATGTTGCACAACTTGTGGCGAGTCTGTCAAGGAGTTATTATTGTTGCGATTCAGAAGAATCACACGACCTTGTTGAATGCGGGGAACCACACATGGAGCTGAAATGAAATCAGCCAAATTAAGTAACTTACGAATTTGAATAGCAATGATTTCCACTGAAGAAGTGAATGTAAATAGGGAACTAACTTTTTACTATCCAATAAAAAAGTTTCAGCCCAATTGCAGCAACAGTTCAGGCTTCAAGACAAAGTATAGATTCACAAACATACATACAGACAAAATAAAATATTGGGTAAACCAGTTATTTTCATTACTGGGTCACAAAATATCAAGATCCATCAAAATCTTGGAATTAATTCTTTTTAGAATGAAAATATTTTGTTTATACTAAGTATAAACAAGAAAGCAAAACTGCTTAAAAATTGTGAAATTAGAAATTACATTCAATTTATTTTTCACAAAGTGACAAAAAAAAGAACATTACCATAATTGAACCCTTCAATTTAGGTAGAAGTGCAATAACACAGCATCTATAAGTGAAAAAGCTGGCCACGGTGGTCTAGAGGTAGTGTGCCTGCCTCTAGATCCGAAGGTTGTGGGGTCAAACCCGGTCACGGTCGATAGATTTTTCAGGATTAAAAATCCTGGGCACAGAGTCTTTAAGCTTTGGGCCAATGTTTTAGATTTACAGCATGTAAAAGAACTCCAAGCCTAAATTATAGCCTCTGGACAAAATTCCTCGGCCCTTTCACGTCCAAGTAATACCTTAATTTCTGGAGTTTTTTTTTTTTTTTTTTTTTTTTTTTTTTTTTTTTTTTTTTTTTTTTTTTAAAGGCGATGGGTTTACCACCTGTCACTCTGCCCTCTCTCGGAAAATAAGCATAACAAAATTCACCTACGTAATAGAATCCTCCACTTGAAGGCCCTTTGCCTCAACACCAAGGGCAATAGAAAGAACAGAACAGAACAAAACAGAATATATGTAAAACAGGTAATTTTATTGTGATTGAATATATCATATATCTATGAAAATCTTGAATATATTTTTAAAAAAAGACAGACCAATCTTGCTCAACTACAATTGTGTCTACAGATTACCATCAATGACAACATTATTCATTTCATGACTTTCCAAGATTCTTATTGGCTAATGAAAGTGATCAATCAACTATGCATTTCAGTGTATTTACATAATTTCATGCAATCATATCCTAAATTACTATTTATTAATGAAACAGCAAACAATACTATATAGTCCTGGGAAATTTACTGTATCTTGTATGATACTAGTCAGAATGGTTCCATTCTTGATATAATATGTGCAGGGTTACCCATAAAAGTGTACTCACACTTTGAATGACAATAAAGTTATATTATTTTGGGCCTACATCAGCGTTCTCAACCAGTGTGCCACGAGATTCAGTGTGTCTGCTGCAATATTATTTAGTTCTATAGCCTATCATTAATATTTATGGGATTTTTTAAATTTATTTCTCCATGAAACTTTCAAGACAATGCAACAATGAAGTTGAAAAATAAATGAAAATAATAGCCTACCGGTATATCATAATTAAATATAAATTTTTACAAAAGGAACACGAAAATATTCCACAAGCCTAAAAATATTTATTTTCCATAGATGTTCAAGAATGGACACTAGTAATTAACGAGAAAGTTGAGCTTGTCATTCTTTTCACAATAGTTCAATTTAAGCCAGAATTGATGATAAACACATGCATTTCTTGAGCAACTGAGAGGTCATTCACGTTTCTTGTTTTTATTGTCATCAGTGCTGAAAAACCCATTTGGCACAGGTAGGTAGTTGAAAACTGTAAAAGAGTATTCACTACTTCTCTTTATTTCTGGATACTCTTCCTTTGCCAACAGCCAAAAATTGAGAAGCATATCCATCATATCTTAGATGAAAAGTTCAGTGTTACTGAAGTTCAGTGAGTTCCTCTTATTTCTGCACAGGAAGGTCACTAGTGGACTCCGAAAACATGGGCTAGATTGTGCACCTACTCATACTTATCCCGAGCGTGGGGGAAAACCATTGGCCTACAGGTAACACAAAGACAATTTTAATGGCTCAAATCAGGCCTAGGTTATGAGCTTTAGGTGGGAGTGAGATTTATCTGTTTTGTCTCACACTATTCTCTTCATTGCATTCTAGTTGTCTGTATTTTGAAGAGCCAGTGGTAGGACATTTTTTGAGCTTTGTACATGATAAACTTGTATTTAATAATGCAAAATAATAATGTAGGTGCAATTATTCTTTCCTGGAGAGAAATTTGAAGGTTCAAACTAATTTTAAACTCAAATGAAACTTAACTGTAATTCAATCATTTATTACAAACAACTTCTTATACCAAGGTGTTTGCTGGCAAATATAACTTTGGAAATATAGTTCTTCAATGACGGAGCTTCAAGCTAATTAATTACTGTTAAACTTTTTAAAAATAAGTAAATAAGTATAAATAAAGTAACAGATTGAATCAGTTTATTTGACCATAAATGTCACTTATGCTGAAGTGAGGTACATAACTAATCACAGTTAAATAAAATTAAACAACAAGCCTTGTAGTCTTCTAGAAAAAAAATTTCTTTCCACTTATTGTGGATCAATGTTGCCATTACTGACTCTATCAAGTAAGCCTTTGATTTTGATATTGAGCCATTGGCTATCCCTTCTGACTTCCCACTACTAATTGCGCTGTGGTATATTGATAGCAGGAGATCATTATGACAGAGTTTTTTTTTTTTTTTAAAGTGAAAAACTTAGTTAATTATTCCCCTGTCCCCTATTTACTATAAGATTTTTAAAACAAAACTGCTATTGGAGATCAATGAATTTTTAAATATTATGAATTATTTAATTTGTAATTGCGAGACATTGCTTTTAATTTCCTCATTCACTTACTGCCTACTTTGGATAAAAAAAAATGTTTAGAATTATGCACAATGAATAATCAATTTTATATTAATAAATAATAATACACAAAATATACTAATTTATTAAGAATTGAATGTAGAATAGGGTGAACAAACGGAAAATATAATTTTGGTTGAAATAAGGTAACAGATAAAAAACATAACATACTTCAATGTTAACTCTGCCCTTCCATATATTTGGTAGAGGTGCATTGGCACTGGTCCTTTCCTTACAATGATATGAGGAAGTTGACCCATGCTATTGGAAATGGAAGAGGTTTGGGCATGCAATGAGTGAGTACAGTTTTTAGGTCACCCATTAATGAGATAGGAATTCATTATTTTGACTATTCTGATAACTTTTGCAAGTATTTCAAAGATGAAATCTTTATTTTAAGTATCTTTAGAAAAAAAAATAAAGCTCTGTATCTCGTATTCAACATATTATGAAATTTAAAAGCAGTTAATTTTCAGCAGCCTAGATTACTCACCAAGACACAGGGGCAGTGGATACCGCCAGTGTCCATCTATCTGGCATACAGATGATGTCTTTCCTACTAGCTTCATGCCGTCATGACATCTGAAGATTATACTGGCTCCGAGCCCTGTTCCAGCCTCGATATTCTCAAGCCAACCATTGTACAGGGGACCAGGGTGCCCGCAGTTAATCTCTACCCCAGAAAAAACACAGACAATACGACTAGATGTAACACAAAATATACATCTACCGTCTTTGTATAAGCAATTTAAAAGCAGTTTATATATCCAATTAGATACAAGAAAGAGTTTAGTAATTTAAAAGAAGACACATCCTTCTTTATTTTAGAACATGCTAAGAATTTTATAAGCAAAACATGCCAAAACATTCAACAGGCATATGCCATTAAAGAATTGTTTTAAATACTGTATTTAAAAGAACAAAAATATTTTTAAATTTTGATAATTAAATTACGTAAATTATATTAATTTATATTTATAAAGCTCAAGCAGGAAAGATAAACAATAAAAACAAAGAACACAAAAAATAAAATATAAAAAGCATTTTTAAGAAATTACTTGATTTTGAATAATTCCAAAATCAAGTATTTACCATAACCTGTATTGTGGTACCCAATTTACTTTCTTTTTTTTTTTTTTGCACAATTAGCAGCTTATGCCATTGTTTTGAGGTTACGTTGCAGACAGTAACCGACATCTTTGTGTGAATCAATTATGCTATATCTATTCACTCGTATTGTCTGTTGTTTTCCTCGTGAGATTCTCATGAATTTTCCAGGACAATCATGCTGTGCTCTCTAGATAATTCATGTGTTCATTCAGTATGGAAATACCACATGCAGGCTTTCTTGCTACTAGTGCACATACTCTTTCTCTGTGAGTGAAGTTTGTGCGCATGTTCAGTATAGTATAGTGCAAATAAGATGTAAGAAAACTATCTTTCTACATAATTGAACATTAAAATATTGGATTGTAAACTTACCTTTCCAAAGAAAGTGTACTAGGAAGTCCTAATACTAGTACATTTTTATGGACAACCTATTTCATTTCCTTTACATAAATTAATATTACATTTATTATTTAATATCCAGTTAATTATATATTGATTCTGGTAAATTTATGTTATATATTCTGCATCTTCATAATCTCTGACAATTCTTTTAATTTGGTACTGAATTTTACTTCATATCCTACTAATTAATTTATAATATTTTTAGAAATTAGATCTTAGAAACATCAGAACCATGTTCGAAAAACTAAACATATAATATTTTCTTCACATATATTGCGATGTAGACTCATGACTTTCACTCTATGGCGATTTTATAAGAAACTTTCATGAAACACAAACTTGGTTAAATTTGACTGATCTTTGAAAAAATAAACCTTCTGAGTTCGACTGCCAAGGTCACGCAGGAAAAAAAATGTCTCAGTAAGTGAAAACTTATAATAGTGAAGTTAAGCGATAACCTTACACAATGTTAATACCTAGGTAGATAATTTACTTCATGTGATTCCCGTGAATTTTGATTATTATAAAATCTGTCCTTATTAAGAAAAATTTATAACCTTTTCAATTTTTTCAAGCATAGTTGTACTTAAAGGACTGCTTTTATTTTTAGTTTAATATTTGAGTCTGTGTATAAAGTATGGCAACGTAAAAGAAATCATTGTTCAATTTATTTTTGTTTTAAAATTACTAGCTGCAAGCTATTCATTCATTTTTCAGTCAGCTTTCTGATTAAAAAATTGTGTTAACTTAAATGAATTACTGCAGTAAGCTGAAATAGATATTGCAATAAAATATAGGTTACACAATATTTGTACTACCATGTCTAAAATATTGGATTAGGTGGTACAACATTTGCATCACAATGCCCCAAGAGTTAAGAGGAGCATAAAAAAAGAACTGCACTTTCCTAAAAAAATTATAGGATGAAAAAAATTATCACAATATTTGGAAATTTGCTGATATAGAAAGTATCCCATGTCCTAATAACACCAAGAGAAGACATGCAACATAAATCACACAACATAATGACATGCCATAAAAAAGTATTTATACATGTACATATTTTTGATACTGAACCAAATTTTGTACTGTAACACAGTTCCCAAAATAGGCAAACTATTTCAACAAAATGTGAATGTTTGTAGCAAAAAATTATACTAACCCCAAAAATCTGGGTAATTTTTGTTTTGATGTAGGCCTTGTCCCATCTGGGATGTTAGCACCAAAGACCTTAGTACTATATTTACACCAAAAACATCATAGCATGGTTATAAACTTTGTTTTTCTATGTATTCTTAAGAGTAGGCTACACCAGTTCGGTACTTTGGTGGAATTAACAAGATATTTTTGAGTTGCCAACACTTTTAATGATTATTATGTTCCCAGCCATAGTGTAATTTTTCTTTCTGTCTACTCGTGTTATTTATAAAAAAGAAAATTAAAATTTGGTAAATATTTGCTTTCATATGTACATGTATAACTTACTACAACTCCCAATAATGAGTTTATTTTTCAAACTCTTTATTCCAAAATGTGGTCTCTAAATAAACCTCTTGAGCCAACTCAATTCAGTACCGGTAATCCTAAGTTTGAATCTCATGGTTATTCACTTTCACAGCAGCAGCAATGATGTTGCAACATTTACAGGGAAAGAATGGGCCCAAAGTCAGTGTTCTTCATGTCTACCTGAAGGAAGAAGTCATTTTGACCGATGCACTAACTTTAAGGATTAAGAAAATGAACAGATTTTATTTTATCTCAGCTACATTTCATGACTGATAATGAATTTTTGTGATAAACAGTCCCTGAAATAGCAGACTCTTTATCGTCCACAAGATGAGAAATATTAATATTTTGGTAATTTGAAGGACTAGGAGCAGTCATTTTTACCAGCACTAGCTAGTGCAAGTTTTATGTTTGCAACGAAGCAGAAATGCATTTCTTGCCACCTATTTTTTTTCTTTTCAAATAAGAAATATAGGTGGTGTAATAATAAATACATACTGATGCCTAGAGTTCAAACACATAAGATAAATATAATGAATAATTAAAAAAATTGAATGAAAAACTGTTTTATATGTCACACATTATTCTCTATTGTACAAAAAAATTGTATGCCAACACATAAAATGTTAAGTGCATTGCAGAATCTCAGAAATTTAAAAAGACTGGCCCTGGGCTGGTCTATCAAAATCTTACTCGATTCTCCCAGTATACTATATAATGAAACATGAGAATGGTTGGTAATTTACATTCAGACATGTAGGCCTACTGGACTGGTATACAGTTCCACAGTTAACATATTATTGGGAGTTAAGGTGCATAACTGAGAGGTGAGTATGTACATAACAGATCAGTGCATAAAAATAATAATTTCTCTTACCTTTACACTGTGGCATGACACCTGACCACCGCTTATCTGCTCCACATCGCCGAGTAGGCTCTCCCACTAGGGTGTAACCATACTTGCACTCATATGACACGACAGAGTTGTAGCTGCAAGAAGTGAATATCGCCTTCCCGTTGCTAGGGTTTTCAGGGGGTGGGCACTGCACGGCTGTAACCACAACACACGCAAACGACAACACCACCAACAAAAAATGCTATGTACAGAAACATTAAGTTACTAGCACATATAAATACACTTATTCCTGGATGGCACACAGAATGCACTTATATATAGTAGGAAGTTCCAAAATTCTTTATCCATGCAGACTTTCTTTGTTACAATACTTAACGAATTGTTTCTTGATAAATACTCTTTTACAATTATTTTATTAAGATGTTAGATAGGGGAAAACGTACATAGAGGAAATTCAGATAAGATGAATATGTGAATCTTTCTGAGAGCATTTTTATTCTTCAGTCCCTTAGACATTCATTTACATATTTATATAGACTTTTTACAGCATTTAGTGAGTTAAACTTAAATAATCCTTTATAATTAAAATAATACACCATCTTTGTCATTTTGACTATACAGCGAAGAAAAAAATGTCTACACTACCCCTTATATTTTTGGCAGCATGTGGTAATTCTTTGGGAGACTACTTTGAAGGATTGTTATTGTCATATGTACACATACATATATGCGTTGAGTGATTTACCAGTGTATTTTTAACTGGCTGCACAGTGTTTTCAGGTTCGTGACGGCAGCATGTGTTTCTCCATCTGTGGCTATTATAGACTGTCACCAATACAACAATTTCCTTAACAATGTTTAAAGGCTTTACTTACCAACGTTATGAAAGGAGGTGCTGAAACTGGCCACTGTCGTTGCCCTTACATTTTTGGCACCTGTTTAAGAGGTTAACCAAGTTCAAAAGTCATCCCAATCTGAGCCTGATTCATGCTCATCTCTACTAGGGGCATTATATAATTGAAAATTACTAATACTTGAATGAGAATGGCTTAATTTTTCTTGAAGTCTTCACTTATTTTAATTTAAAATGTTAGTGAGGGTTGATCGCCAATGCCCGTATGAAACGACACTTTATGCAAACTTAATAATTAACATTTCTGGAATTTAAAAAGTATAATTTATTATTATGAGATTTTGAAATGGGATAGAGTAGTAGGCCTACACTAAATAAGATAAAAGTTTCTGCTTTTAATTTTCAGATTAATCTGCTTTATTGTGAGTATAGGCTCATTTATGTATTTTGGAAGAATTTCTTACATTATATTAAGGGACTCTGTACATATTGTTACACCATTTGTATGGGTCAGTTTAAAAGATAAAACATTCCCCTGGTGAAAAAAATGCTCTTTATACCTCTTTTATTATTCCTGATGTGATATTGTAATTTCTGTAATTCATATAAGTTGCTTTTGTTGTACGAGTATATTACAATAGATGTGTGAAATTATCATTACATCTGACTGATAGGCTGAATCTTAATGGTTACCCATAAAAAGGGCAGCTACCCATCTATTGGTATTTCTCTCTGGCATGATCTGTTCAGATGTTGAACTGTGGGCAACTAACTCCCATATAAATCATTTCACATTGTTCAAGTGTGTTAAGGATATGATCTATTTTGGATAAACAATCAGCTCTGATGTGGTCTGTGTATTGTATTGAGAAGTTTTGGTCGGTTTGTCCAAGTTATATTGGATATGAATATCAAGACATGGAAATCTTACACATTATTCCCATCATTAATATGAAATATACAAACGTGCCATTAAAAAATAACATTAACATCTTAGACAATTACAATTTGAATTGCATATTGTATGATCAAATCATACAAAAATATCTTCCTAAAACACAGTGTTTGCATCATGGGAGACATTTGCTGAAGATGACTGCGCCACCAAGAATATTTTGTATTACCCAAAACATCTCGGATAATCAGAACAATTTTTTAAAATTAAAAATGAAGGAAAGATAACAATTATGAATCAGAAAAAAAGCTAATACTTATTCCTAACTTAAAATAATCAATTGAATTGATATTTAAGAATTAATCTTAATTAGTATAAACAAAATTGGTTATCTTTTTTATCTTTTTCTAGCTCTTTCCCTACTCTTTCGCAGAATATTCAAAGTCAGTAAGCCCTACTCTATTGCATTTGGTGTATTAAGAATATTTTACTGAATTTCGGATAATCTGAACAGAGGTTAGCACCAATTAGTTTGGTTCCCGAGGTTCCACTGTATTTAATAACTTTGTTTAATTTCAGTTTTCTGATTCATCCATTGATGCCAAAATGACTTAGTCTCCAAATTAACTTGTTTTCATGTGAATAATGTTCCTGTATTTAAAAAAAAGACTGTAAAATATTCATTACGGATCATTCCCTAAGTGCAAAAAAGTATCCTAGGTAAGAAAATAGATCAGAACCTCCCCAGGGCAAGTTTTACTGAGATTTATTGCCATACAAAATTATTATCCTTTTCCTTCTGCCCTCTAATGATTACACAATTCTTGCTTGAAACATAAATTGTTCAAATGCATCTATACTCTTTATTCTGTGTACCATTCAGGGAAGCAAGCATTATGGTATTGATGGGAACTATATTTTTGGTAACGGCAATAAAATTTTATAAAACAGCTTTCCTTAGCAATATATATAGCTTTATGCATGCTTAATATATTGCTTATATTATTATTATTATTATTATTATTATTATTATTATTTAGTATTCTGCCTAGTGGCAGGTCCATGTCTTCGTACGGAGAATTTCTGACGCCAGTGTTCCCTATCTCCAGCTTCGTCCTTCAATCTGCTGTATCTCTTCCCATCTTTCATGTCATCCAGATGTTGTATTCTTCTCCTTCCTCTTCCAGCAGTTCCTTTGATCTTCCCTTCGATGACATCATGTATGAGTCCCTCGTGTCTAAGTATGTGTCCGATCCAATTGGCTTTCCTCTGAATAATTGTATTCAGAATAATTTTCCTCTCTCCTACCCTTCTCAGTACTTCGTCATTTGTCACCCGTTCTGTCCACTTGACCTTCTCTATTCTCCTCCAGCACCACATTTCGAAGCTTTATTGCTTATATATATCAACGAAATACATTTAAAAATTGTTGAATTTCACGAAATGTGTATACAGACATGAAATATACCTAATCCTGGACGGGAATTGAGATATGTGTAAGAAAGTACGTTTTTAAATCATAACTACTAATGTTTGCAATTTCTGTTACATTCTCTTTCATTGTTGTACTTCTCCTTTTATTCTGTGTCTGTGACTGCTGAAAAGTTACAAATAATTATGATAGAATACTGTACAGCAATGACTGGTAGGCAGTATTCAACAGATTCCGTATTTAATAAAATATGGTTGACACTTCTATTTGTAAATATTTTTGCTTATTAACAAAAACTTCCCTTAGTATAGTCTGGCATATAGAAAAAAATGTTAAAAACAATAGAACTTAGATCAAAATGTTTAAATATCACATAAAGATCCAAAAATTAAAAAAATCCTGCCTAAAATATATTGGTAATGTAATTATTTCATTGAGAGAAGCCAGGTCCTGTTTTTACTCAGACATTTGGTATTTAATCTGTTTCTCTGTAAATTAGTTTGTTATGCAGTTATGCCTAAACACGTTGATCAATTTTCTTCAAATTTTGCATAATGTTCCTTGAGGTAATTAGAAATGACATACGAGTATGTGTAAGGATTTTTTATTTTTTTTATTCTGTTTCAAGATGTGACTATTTTAATGGTTCTACTTCATGTAATGTTAAGCTTTTCCCAGCAATTCTAGCCAAACAGTTCCCCTGAAAACAATGATGTCTTCACAGAGAATTACAACATAAGGCTAAACCTTTAACAACTGTAGCAAAGAGCAGATCTTTTTGTCCCCCCCTTTTCTTTCTTTTCTTGGAATGCAAAGTCTATTATTCACAGAACTATTAGTTATATTTCATCTTTCAACACTGAAACTAAAATTTAATGTAATAGCCAAATAACGTTTTAAAATAATCTTGGTTGTATTTCTCACCACAATATTGAGTAATGATGATTAATGAAGGATTAAACGTTTTCAATTCCTGTGAAATAACTTATTTCGTGAAATATCCAACAAAATAGAAACCCCCCCCCCCCATTGATTAAAAAAAGGAAAATTCTATAATTTTTTTAAGTCTGCCCATAAATTACTTAATACAAGTATAAAGCGTGGGAAGCTTAAAACTCGTTATTTTGAGTCTTAATTTTTAAAACTTTTCCGGGGGAGAACCCCCGGAAGCTTAAAACTCGTTATTTTGCGTCTTGATTTTTAAAATTTTCCGGGGGAGTACCCCCGAAGCTTAAAACTCGTTATTTTGCGTCTTAATTTTTTTAATTTTCCGGGGGGGGGGGGCCGGAAGCTTAAAACTCGTTATTTTGCATCTTAATTTTTAAAATTTTCCGGGGGAGGACCCCGTATTCCATACCCCCCAGACACCGCGGATGTTATAACCCCCCCCATATGGTCGGCCTGGTTACGCCTATGCACAAAGGTATGTGACTCTTGTGCATTGAATAAAATATAGTCTATTTTTTCTCTTTTCTTGGTGTTAACCAACTCTGAAGGCCCAAGAAACAGTCTGCAAAAATAACCCAAATACCATATTGCTTGTGTCTTATAGAACTTAGACTTCTACAAAAAGACATGTATGTAACTTACGCACGCAGGCAGGTAGTTCCTTGGGACTCCATGTTCCATCAGCTTGGCAATGACGATCAGGTCGTCCTACTAGTTCAAATCCATCTGCACAATGGTAAGTAACACGGCAGCCATAGGTATAGCATTCACCAGCATGCCAGCCATGAGGAATATCAGCAGGTGGGCCACATGATCTTGCTACAGAAACAAATTGAACATATTTTATTACTAGTATACACCCAGAATTTTTGGAGAGGTTCAGACATATGTTATGACCAGGGCCCGGACTTGAAGGATTTAACCTAATTTTTCCCCAGCTTCCTAATTAGAACATTTTAATGTATTTTTCCGTTTCATGCCCCTTGCTTCCGAACTTATGAATCTTATAGAATCTAAAAAGGACTAAATCAGACTGAAAGGCCTAAAAGGGGCTAAAGAGGACTTTTTCTGAAAAACTAGGGGCTAAAGAGGACTTTTGCAGAAAAACACGAGTTTTTAATAGATTTTCCAATTAATAGAAAGGAAAATTAATATGTGAATTTGAGCATTTTAAGAAAAGACATAAAATAAATTTATACAACGCACTGAAATTAACAATGTATATTTCGCTTTGTCGCTTTGTCTTTGTAACTCGAAAATGTGCCACCTCGCCGTCGCAGGAAATGAAACTTGAGCCGTCTGCAATACCTTGAAATCTGCAACTAATCCATTGTCGTTTCAACAAGTTACCGACCGACGACAGAGCAGTGTATTAAAAGAAAAAATTCATGACACTCCAGTCTACTTATTTTTGTAGATCGGAAGTGAATTGAGTGATGTATTGAATAACTGTATCAATGAAGGGTAAATATCTCAATTGTTTATGCTGTTTTTCGAATGCCGATATAAGGGATAGTTAGTTTTTATTTTGTAAAAAAACTAGAATAACTATGTCAAAATTATAA
Source organism: Ectobius pallidus (assembly GCA_964059195.1). Classification (NCBI taxonomy): domain Eukaryota; kingdom Metazoa; phylum Arthropoda; class Insecta; order Blattodea; family Ectobiidae; genus Ectobius; species Ectobius pallidus. The sequence goes on from CAXKWD010000005.1 coordinate 123,777,737, forward strand.
TACAGTTTTCGCTATTAATATCAGTGTTCATTATTATGTCTCATTAAGACGGCTAAAATCGTTTGTTTAAAGCCTAAAAAGGGCTATTCCACGAAAATAAAAGGCTAAAATACCTTTTATAATAGCCTAAAAATCCGGGCCCTAATTATGACAGGCTGTCATAAAGATTACCAGGCCATATAATCTTGCTATACTAAACAAAATCCTAGTCTATTGTTAGTAGTATACATAAAAATACTCAAAACAATCAAAATATTTGTAGAGAGTCCAAGAAAAACGCTTTAGGATAGCCAGTCATGAGGAATTTTTAAAGAAAGAACATATTAACTTACTCCAAAAATAAATTTAATGCATTTTTAGGAAAGCAAGTCTTTGACCTACCTCCCTTTGTAAAACTAAATTCCGGGGTGCGCGGGCAAAGAGAGTTAAGTCCACTTTCTTGTTACTGAGAATTAGAGTGACTTAACACACTATACCAACCCAACATAGGTTTAGAGGTGGATAAACCCATCAGGCACACATCCACCTCGAAACAGTGGCTCGATACTCGTCAGCCTGCAAACGTTATCGTTAAAAATATTGGTACAGCCTCAAAATAATGAGATGTGTCTGGTGAAATTTTGAAGGTGTGATTCACTGGAAATCTGTTCCAATGGATGTCGAGTCGATGAGAATCTTTATTCCCAACAACTGGAATGAGTTCATCGAGTTTTGAGAAAGAGGTACCCTGCACTAGTCAAAAGAAACGGAATTCTCTTGCAGCAGGGCAATGTAAGAACTCATACTGCTCAAAGATCAATTGACAAAATCCATGGAAGAAATTGAACTGCTACCACATCTTGCACCATCAGATTACCATCTGTTTAGATCCATGGTCCATTTCCTACATGGAAGAAATTTTGAAAACATTGAAGCAATTGAAATGAGTATCAACGAATTCTTCGCATCAAAAATCAGAAACTGGTACCGTTGCAGAATAGCAAACCTTGCTGAAAGGTAGCTTAATAGAATGTAATGGCTTTTACTTTGAAGATTACAATAATTTCCTGTAACAACACAGTTCAAATAAAGTTTTGCTTAAAAGCATTATTTATTAGATACCATCTATAAGATACAATCCTAGTGTCCTGTGTAAGATTCAAGTAGAAACGTCTATCTATTAGATTAACATGTTATTGTAAACCTTAAATTTATTCCTAAACCGTAACATACATTCAATAATTGATTGACTGATTAATGGCAACTAGTTACAGTACATTATTTTCTGTAGATCCTTTGCAATTAATTATTGCTTAAATAAAGACGAAAATACAATATAATGTAGTGGTCTGGCTAGAGGAAAATGTTGTACATAATCACAATATAGAACAATTATCAGAATTACGTAATTTTAAAAATTCACTAGGTACTTGGTATTATATCTTTAATCTCTGAAGAAATTCTACATTATCTGAGTACCACTTTCAACCAATCAGAAATTGAGTTGTTACATTGTAATTGATACCATGGAAATGTGTCCTTTTTCTTATAGAAATATGGTGATTTTTATTGCATTAATAAGAATGAAAATGATAGTCATAATATTGTGATGGGAGAGTAAGGGAATTTCGAACTAAAAGAGTACAAGACAAACAGATTTTCTCATTTACCACGACTCAAGGTAAGGATGGTTAAACAAATAATTTGTTTGAATTATTCTTTTAATCTAGTTACATCAAATAATATACGGTTCAACTGGCCTATATGCTTTGATTATCTTCTCTCATGTTATATATGGAGAGGATTTCTTACATAATTTGAAGTATTAAAATTAGATCATAACTAGAATATCTGGATGATTGGCTCAACAGAGTAATTAATTATGTTCTAGTAGAAATCTACTGTTGGCCTGCTAATGCCTAATTTTCTTATGACTGGTTTATCTATCCATAATCGAATCAAGCCTTCATTAAATAAATTATCTGTAATCAGTTTTAGTTAATTACAATAAAATCATTCGAAGGTTTTTGAATTTTAGCCTTTTTGGAAGCATCCCAAGAAAACTGAACATAAGCTAATTGTATTGTTAGAATAGTAGATTTTTATACAGTCAAATACCAAATACCGTACTTTATATATATATATATATATATATATATATATATATATATATATATATATATATATGAAAATAAAGCTGTTTATTCAAAGAAGTTTACAAAACGTATATTTTTGGTTATAATGTTCAGTTAATCTACACAACAAATAAGTCAGTATGTATGAATGCTGTAGGAATCGAAACACATTTGTACTATAGATAACTGAACATAGCCTATGTAGAACAATCACAACCTTCATACGAACATTGTATTTTATATTGAATCGATTATGTAATTGTAGTGAACTGATAGAAATACCCTACAGTCATCACTCCATCTGTAAATTGAATATCCACTTAACTTAATTTAGTTATGTAAATGATAAAAATTGGGGAAATGTTTAGTGCATTTATTTTCCATAACTATTAAATATGCCCTTAAACTATAGCAAACAGCTCTTAGTACAATATATTGCAATGTTTCATGTGCATAATTATATTTATTTCTATTTCTGTTTATTTATTTACTAGCAGGTGCTCGTAGCTTCGCCTACGATAAATAATTCGAAGGTTAAAAATTAACAGCAACATAATTAAAACATTACATTTATTAATACTTACGTCCAAATCATTCATAAACTAAACTTGGAACGATTATAATGAAACAGCTAAAAATCCAGCTTTGGACTTCATTCCACGATTAGAAAGCGCCGCTTGGTAAAAACAACCTCAGATTCCAGTTCGCTGGCCCAGAAAACCCCTGCATAGTGAGCTCCGTCCAAATCGAACAATGTTTGCCCATTTAGGCCTGTATCATTAACCCTTTTCCGTCTAGGCTGAAAATTTCAGATGTCTGTGTGCCTTGACATTATAAACAAACGAATCGACCAGGCTGAGCTCACAGAATCGAAGGGATCGATAATTCCATGCGATATATTGAAAATATCGCATTTCTTTTATTTCAAACTTATGATAAAAGAAGACAAAGCTACCTGCTTCAATAGCGAAAAAAAATCACGTTTCTGTCAGTTTTTCACTCATAACTTACGAACGAAAGCGAAAATAAAAACTCCGGCTTCGAGGTGCATTTGGCCACCCTTCAGTCCATCTACATTTCAAATTTCAGATCTCTGCGTTCAGTAGGGCATCGCGCACAGACAGACAGACAGACAGACAAACAAACATTTCCAAAGAAGGCAAAGCCACCTGCTTCGACAGCGAAAAAAATCACGTTTTCTGCCAGTTTTTCACTCATAACTCGTGTGTGCACTTGCACACACATAAACACAAGAATAAAAGTTAAAAAATATTTTTTTGCACTCCTTAGCTAGTAAGTGTTACTTACGAAAGTTGTTTACATGGATCGTAAGTTGACATTCCCACACAGTCTTGTTGCTAAGGGCGGTTGCGATGAGGTTAAATTACTTACGGTCCAAGCGCTACGTCATAATTCATTACGATACACTTCATAATACAAGTCTTTATGGACAAAGCCCCCAGGACAAATATTCGGTTCCCATAACAACAAACACATGCGAATCACTTTCTGAAATAAACATCTATTTTCAAGAATGTATTTACATAATATTTTCAGGTAATATCACAATTAATATAATTAAATTGATATAAATAATCATCGTGCAAAAAATAGCATGCAACACACGGACCGTAAAGGCATTTACGGGTCTCGAAAACTTAAAAACCCTCGGTTGCGCCTCGGGTTTTCAATCTGTTTCCTCGACCCGTAAACGTGCCTTACGGCACTTGTATCGCAATATACTATATCCATATGCATGGTTTCGAAATATGGCCAAACATCCTTTCAGTGCTCCCAGTGCAATATCTTCCAGAATGTATTTAGGAAGGCTAACTTTTGGCAGACACTATGGAGCATTGGCATTTTTAAACCAATTTTATTACAGCAGGATAAAAGCTAGTTAAATGTTTCCATGTAAATAAAAGCTATTTACATACTTTAAAACTTATATTTTGACACTTACAAAGTACGTAGCACCGAAGACTATTTAGACTATTGGTTAAATTTTAACAAAAATATTTTGACCTTAAGAAGAAAAAGATCAGCAGATTTATACTAGAAAAATAAGGGTAATTTAATCAATTTTGCTATGTGTAGGCAACATACTTAAATATTTCACATCTTGTGCAATATGTACAATAAATAGCATACGACATTTACACATAACAAGCAGCTATACTATGTGCATACTCACGTTCACAGGATATGTCCGGACCAAACCAGGATGCCACGCCATCTATAGCCAGGCATTTGGCTCTGGGAAAGCCATTGGTGACATATCCATGGTAACACTGATACTGCAAGGTGCTGTCCAGGTCAAAAGTGGTCTGCTCAGGAAGGGCGTTGTGCCTGGCATGCTCAATTTGTGGGGGAGAGATGCAATATACTGAAATAACATTTATTACAGTGAACACTGTTTTCTGGATAACACTCCAAATAAGAATATATATCATTATCGGATTTGCTTTAAACCTAGGCATCCACGATGTTAATGAATCAGATTATCTTTTTAGGGTTATAAGGGAGCCAAATTTAAGAAATTTTGGAAACATGTGATCGAACATGTATCAATCATACACAACTGAACAGCTACTATGACCAAAGGTTATCACATAACTCCTGAAAGTTTGGCCTTATGTTAAAACACGGAAATTCAATTTTTGTCAATATATAAACTGTCAAAAATATTTTATTGTATACAATTCAACTGTCGGCCGCGGTGGCATAAGTAACAACCCCGGCTCTAGTTCCGAAGGTCGTGAGATTAAACCCGGCCGTGGTCAATGTATACGGAGTCCTCTGTGAGGGATTTTAAGCTAGGGGACCCGTTTCATAGATTTAAGGCACTCCAAACCTAAATTGGAGCCTCTGGACAAAATTTCCCGGCCCACTCATGTCCAAGTAATATCTTAGTTTCCTGAGAGGGATTGTGAGCAATGGACTTGCCACCTGTCTCTCTATCCTTCCATGGAAAATAATTTGTCTAGGTACTGACACCTCCAATTGGAGGCCCTATGCCCTACCTTAGGGGTCACAGGAAAATCACATAAAATATAATTCAACCAATTTGTGGTCGTTCTCAGTGATAATTTACTTAAAATAAAATGGAGCTACATCAATTAACATTTATTGGTTGTGAAGCTATGATGACCCTATCAAGTTCTAGTTACGTTTTAGCATGGAACTTGACAGGGCTAACATAAAACTTTAGTATGGAACTTGAAAGGGCCAACACGGTTTCATAACCAGCACAAGTTAAGATCTAGCATGGAACTTTATAGGGCCAACATAATTACATAACCAGCACATGTTAAACTTGAGCATGGAACTTGATAGGGCCAACATAGTTCCTTAACCAGCCCATGTTAAGTCTTAGCATGGAACTTGATAGGGCCAACATAGTTTCATAACCAGCACATGTTAAGCTTGAGCATGGAACTTGATAGGGCCAACATAGTTCCTTAACCAGCTCATGTTAAGCCTTAGCATGGAACTTGATAGGGCTAACATAGTTTCATAACCAGCACATGTTAAACTTTAGCATGGAACTTAATAGGGCCAACACAGTTTCATAACCAGCACATGTTAAGCTTTAGCATGGAACTTAATAGGGTCAACACAGTTTCATAACCAGCGCATGTTAAGCTTTAGCATGGAACTTATAGGGCCAACACAGTTTCATAACCAGCACATGTTAAGCTTTAGCGTGGAACTTAATAGGGCCAACACAGTTTCATAACCAGCACATGTTAAGTCTTAGCATGGAACTTGATAGGGCCACCATAGTTTCATAACCAGCACATGTTAAAGCTTGAGCATGGAACTTGATAGTGCCAACATGGTTTCTTAACCAGCACATGTTAAGCCTTAGCATGGAACTTGATAGGGCTAACATAGTTTCATAACCAGTACATGTTAAGCTTTAGCATGGAACTTGATAGGGCCAACATAGTTTCATAGTCAGCACATGTTAAGCTTTAGCATAGAACTTAATAGGGCTAACATATAACCAACACATGGTAGTTTATGTAGCTCCATTTTAATATTTAATTAAATTATCTATGATAAATCAAAAGTTGGTTGAAATTTGAAAGGATAATTTAAACATTTTATAAAGAACAAGGCAAAGCTTTTGTGTTTTAACACAAAGGCCTATCAGTACGTAAATCTGGCTTTGTTTTATCAAAAATTTGTAAAGCTTGTTCATTAGCGCCTGCCCACTGCTTCCTTATTCTTAGCAGACTTGAGTAAAGAAATATGTGGCCTAATATTTAAAAACATTTAATTAGATTTTACATGCGGGAATAAACTTTTCAGGCCCATAATTAAGAAAGAATCCTCACTTTTCTAAACTGTACCCTTCTATGCAACAGATGAATGTTTAAAATACCGACAGAAGGTATTCAGGGGGATGATGGAATAGTCTATTATTAGTTTTATCTTTTACCTAAATTTGGCTATTACAAGAAAACAATAGTAAAAATGTACAGTGATGGTATTATTATACATTTTTAATTAAAATACTAATATTCTAGATTATAAAATAAAGAAATATCTTCATTATCCAGAAAACATTGATCTTAAATATGTGCACTCTAATAATTCGTGTTCTGAACATTGTGTGATTGTGCATTACGACTACACTTTTATAGTATCAGCAAACTAAATGTTCAGTAAGCTCTTAATAAATGTGAAACAAAGTCTGCAATTATAAAATCACATCTACCAGATGCGGCGTATGACATAGAAATGTCATATTTTAATAAAACATTTTACGGATTATCAACCGTGTCTGGGATATAAAACTCGAACTTTTTGCCATCCATAGCTCTGTGGCCTTTATGAGAATACAAATCTGCTTTACAACACTCTTGAAAACACTGTTAGTGATGCTGAAGTGTGGTTTTACAGTAGCTAAGCTTGTACTTGAGTTCAAGACGTTCAAATCTGGGACATTCAAATAAGTGTTTCACAGTTTGTTCAGATTCTTCACATGGGCAAGTATATTCGCCATTTATTTTCATTTTAATTCTTTGGAGAAAGCTACAAAATTTATTATGTCTTAATACGAACTGAGTTACTCGTAGTATAAAATTTGATACAAAACATTTTTATTGGAATCTATGGTATATTGTTGGAATTTAGTTCTCTTGTAACAGCTCTTTTCCCAGAACGTTCCCAGGCACTATTCCAGCGAAATCTAATATATTCCTTTATTTGTATTCTAACAAATGGTATAGGATACTTTGAGGAAACTACTCCGAATCCATTTAAGCTGCCAATTTTGCTAATTCGTTAGCACGCTCATTACCTCTTGAACCACTATGCCTACGTGTCCACAATAGATACATCTGGGTGTGGGTTGTCTTCCTGATAATGCTGCGTATTTGACATTCTATGCACCTGTGTATAGAGGGGACATAGACAAGCAACTTTTATTAGGAGACTTTTGGTCTATGGGGTCAATTTTTCCTGTTTCAGCTTAAAATCTCCCAAGGGTATGGACGCCACTGACACTAACATTTGAAATGATGAATGAAAATGAAATGGGGAAAAAAACCTCCGTTGTTAAGCTTGGAGTTAAGAATTAAAAAAAAAATCCAGTGGCGACCAGTCATATAATTAGTCTGTACATTTGGCAGATTATGAAAACTAAATTATGATATAGCTGTTAGTGATTGATTAAGAATCGTTTTTATCGATCACTAAGTAGGCGTGAAGACAATTTAATGAAAATTTTAACCCTATTTTTCTTCATTATTGACTTATGAGCACAAAATTGGTAATGTCTTTAATGCCTTGTAGCATACACATTTTAAAACATAGGGCAAACATCTCCTAATAAAAGTTGGTTGTCTATGTCCCCTCTATACACATGTAAAATATTTCGGAGTTATTAACACCCTGTATAAATGTAACACTGAAACTGCTCCCGAACATGAGCTCCTGCTCTTTCTTTGTTTCAGGATCAATCTACATATTATTTATGTACTTATGTAATTATGACTAAATTGTGAATATAAAAACACTTCAACGTAAGCATCTCTTGAGTTCTTATTTGCATTGGCGTGTCCCACTTTCTTTACTAAAGGAGGTCCTGTAGACAGTATAAAATGCTTAACATATAGGAGTTCATTTAAAACTATAGTGTACAGAAAGCAGGGATGCTGGCTTAATAAAAGAAGTGAGAGGGGGAGAAGCTTGTTTTACAAGGGCAAGTAGAATGAGACTGTAAACAGCTGCAGACTATTGGAAGAGCTAATGGTGTATGTGCTGTAGCTAACATAACTGAACACTGGTGTGAATTGTTTTCGCCTTAACTGTTACTTCACCTCATTACACACAAAGTAATTAAAGAGCTCCAAAATTATAAGAAAACTTTCTCTTTTACTGTTATTACTTCCGCAGCCAATTGCCCACAGTGGCACAAGTGGTACGATTGCAAGTATAAGAGTATAGCTTTCGGAATTGTCTGAAGAAGTGGGAGGGCGGGATAGTTACTTAACCCTTGGAAAGTTTAGAGTATAAAGGGAAGAAGGGGAGAGAAAACAAGAGACAACATTTTCTTCCAATTCACATACAGACTTACAAGCAGACACTGGAAAATGCTAACCCAGTTTCGAGACGGTACTTTGAATGATTGTAGGGCAATGGTTCTGAAAGTGGTACACGTAGACCAGAACAAAAAACTTAACAAGCCATTTGACGATGAAGATTGTAATTTAGGACACATGGGGTATTATTTTCTGGGTATTTGTTTTTTAATAGAATAAGTTGATAATTTTAATTTTTTAACTAATTAATTTTTTACACCGGGAGTTTAAATGCATATAAAATGGGGGCCTAAGAAAGATATAAAAATAATAGGCTTATCAAGGTTTAAAAAACCTCACACCTATATTTTGAGCACAAGAGTTTTTATTTTTATTTTTTATTTTTATTAATATCTTTGCTAAGTAACATAATTTTTTTAGACATTTGTTTGTATCACTATTAGCTTGAATCTTGCGTTACTTTCATCATTGTATTACTATACCATACAGGGAGTTAATGAAGCAACTGTGATTAGGAAATTTTTGTTCCTTGGATTTCTGTTATAGCATAAAATATCCCAGGGCATGGCCGCCACTGACTTCTAACATTTGAACAAGTGCAAGACAAAGGAGCTCTGTTGTTACCACTGTAGTTATGAATAAAATAAAATAAAAAATAAAAAAAAATAAAAACTAATACGGTGGCGGCCAGTCGTGTTCTTAGTCTGTCAACTTTGCAGGTTATGAAAACTCTAAATTATGATAAATGAATGATGAATGATTAAGTATTAAGTATCAGATTTTCATCGATCACTGAGAAGGCATGAAGTCAATTTGATGAAAATTTTAACCCTACCTCACTTCGTTATTGACCGTTATAAGTACCAAATTGTACTTTACATTTTACGTCACAGAGCAAAAAATCTCCTAATAAAAGTTGCTTGTCTATGTCCCCTCTATACACAGGTAAAATATTTCGGTGTTATTCATTAACACCCTGTACTATTCTTATGTAATGGGACCTAATATTGGTGTTTGAAATATCCTTCTCCTTAAAGAACAAAAAAGATCTGAGAATTTCTCAAATTAGATTTAAAATAAAAAATAAGGTTACATTTAAACCACGATACATGGATAAGTGAAAAGCAATGCCAGCTGCTATAATTACTTCTGATTATTTTTCTAAAGTTTCTAGATATGTGCACAGTTGTAAAAATGTTCCCCTCGATTTACCAGAAACTTTTCACACTGATCCCTAACATTTCTGAAACTTTATTAGTCATTCTCATTTCAAATAACGAATGTTTACACCCAAAATTCGGCAGGCACCGGATGAAGTCAGTTTTTGTTTTGTTTATTTGTTAGAGAAAGCTTACTTTAAAATTGATAACATTTATGGCAAGTCAGGAGTATCGATATTTTAAATGCAGTACAGTTTATACAGATGTTCAAAGCTGAAAATCTTATGGAGTTAATGAAATAATGCTGCATAAAAACTACTTTAAGAATAATTATCAGTAAGTCAGTACACACAGAAAGAAGCACATCACATATTTACACCAAACAAATCATTCTCAGGATATTTGAGTTAAGCACAAGTATTTATGTGCAGGTAGGCTTAATACAGAAGAATAATAATAATAAGAAATTTTGTGATAAAAACTTTCCTGTTTGTTTATTCTTAAATGAGTTTATTTTATTTTCTCTAACTATGTCATATCATAGATAGTGTTGTGTTTGTCCTGAGAAAAAATAGTTATGTAAAACCTGCATATATATTCCAGCATAGAGTCCACGACGCAGTGCATAGAGTAGAGTAGTGAATATTCAGTTACCTCAGCCTTATTCGAAAATGCATTATTCGTGAGGCAAGACTTAAAACATAAATGTCTTTGAAATGAGAGCAAATAGCTACTCTTTCAGGGAATTTATTGGGGAAAATGTTTCAAATAAAAGTTTTAGTTCTTGATATAAAATGTTATAATATATAATATACCATATTATATTATACAATTCGTGTAGAACATTTAAACTAAGTTCTTTGAGCTTTTTTTCGAGAAAACAGCGAAAAACGAAATTCTCCTAATGTAAGTTGGTTTTAAAAATAAAGGGAAAATTGTTGCCGCTCTTCGTGTCTCATTCCCGAAGGTAACACAACCCAAAAAATCCGATGAACTGCACTCTAACTTTCTTAACCCTAAGCATGGGCAATACAACTTTCTCACTCATAGAATAAGAGGCTATATTGCCAGAAGTACGTATTCAGTTATCTCATCCACAGTTTGGATTGAGTTTCTATGAACGGTGGCTGACTTGTAACTACCCTTCAGAGAATTTTTACGAAAAAAAAAAAGTTTCCAATGGAAAATTGTACCTCTTAGTATAAGCACCTCGTGTACAAGATTTAAACAAAATCACTAGAGCTATTTTCGATAAAATATTCTTCATTGCCAAATGGAATTAAAAGTAAAAGAAAGTCGACCCAGTCTTTGTATCACATCCCCAGAATATATGTAACCAGTGGCGCCAACTTATATGGGCCCATGGGGCCCAAGCCCACCCAATAATTTGCTGTGTATCATTACCATAACTATTTATTGTTAATTCTAAAAATCTTGTTTAATTGTTGAATCGCTCTAAAGCGAAAATCGGGCTATTATTGGCATACTTATTAATGACTTTTGTTACAATTCACTCATGATCGTTCCTAAGTTCATTAATTTATTTACGGATTACTCTATCAATGCAATTTCCTATGATACTGCCGAAATATATTTTACGATTTGAAAGAAAGAGAGACTTTTCAGGTTCATGGGGAAAAAACTTAATCACATAGCTGTTCTAAATATACATAAGGAGAGCCCGGGAAAGTTCGATTTTGAATTTAGGTGATAGTTATGATTAAGAAAAATGATAGGAAGGATATTAATTGACAAAATAAAGTATTGTGATATAAGCCAAGAGTGTGGAGTACAAGATATCGATGAGTAGAAAAAGAAGAAAGTCAAAGTGAAACGAACAAAGAGAAAGAATGAATTAAGAAAGATTCGTTTAACCAGCAAGGGACATTAAACCAGAGGGAAGAACGAAATAAGGGCGAGGAGTATGAAAAATTTAAAATCTTTTGAGCCCACCCAATGTTTTTCAAAACTTGGCGCCCCTGTATGTAACCCAAATGTAACATTTTGAAGTAAGATTTCATTGTAGGCTTACAAAGATGGGCTTGTCAGTTAGTAGCGAAACTGCATACGTTCAATTGACACAAAAGCTGTAACTAGGCCTACTGACTGGTAAAACGCACTTATTCACCGTCACGTGAGAAAGGAAACTAAATCATGTGTAGCAAAACATTTGCATTCCAGAAATGCTTTCCTGTCATTGCGCTGCTCTAGGAATTTTAAAATACAATTTATCTCATTGTTTGTACATGTAACATAGGAAATGTCTTTCACTCCTTTTTGTACAAACATTATACCACTAAGTTATGTGCGTTCGTGATCAACAAAAGCGAATAATTCTGTGGCTTTTACTGAGAGAGGGCGGATCGCACTGAGTTATTTTAAGGGCATTTGAATGGGCGCCGATTAGCATTCAGTTCTGCCTGAGAGATCCATTCAAAGGCAAGAGCACGCATTGCTCCACACACAAACTACCTGTAATTTAAATGCTCCATTTGTTTAATTGGTTTAACCATATAAGCAGGTCTTTCCAATACATGATTCACACGAATAAAAGCGGATAAATTTTGTGATTATCTCCATAGAACGATTCGCGTTCCGTTTTACATTTTTTCGCACAACATATTTGCCCAATACCTCTTTCTTTAAATAAATTTTCTAATTTTTAAGTATTCTCAAAACATTTTCATGCATGCTAAAAAATATATGTTTTTAATTAAATTCTCCACAGTAGTATGTCCCTCATGTGGAATAGCTCACCACATGTAGGTGTATTCGAGCTTACCCTCTTCGAGGAGGCCATTGCCCTTAACGGGACATTTAGGCTAATCATTTCATTTTCATTTCAGAATCGTTCCATGTTATTTTAAATCAATATGTTTTTTCTCAATAATAATTCTGGTCATAATCAGCATTTTGAATATATTAGCCTTTTCACAGATGAGTATATGTTAATATAAGCATTCTCAAATGGTACCAGCGGCTTACAAGTTTGAAAACAATGAAAATTTTACTGGAACAGCTGGTTATCGTGAACGGAAATTCTAATGCGTGGATAGAATTTATCACATTGTAAAACAAAATTTCTCTATTATTTTTTTTATCACTGCTTTTATGCAGTTATTCGTTGACGCATATATACGGCAGTAGCAGTAAATAGGTTAGGTTTCAAGCCATTTGAGAACAGTGGAGTGACGTCCCAAAATCCGATTTGAGATAACTATGAGGTGAATGCCGAACCGACCATTATAAACCGAGCAATAACGTGTAGAAAGAAAAATCGGATGTAAAACTCACATAATTAACTCTGTCCAAATAAAAGTTTGTCTCTTAGTACAGTATATTAAGTATGATATTCTCTTCATGTAATTTTTTTTTATAAAAATGAAGAGAATGTCGTTACCACATCGGATCGCACCCCCGAAAGCTATATAACCCAAATAAAATCCTATTAATGCATTCATGTAACTTTCTTTACTCTAAGCATGGCCAATACATCTTTCTTACCTCACATTTTGATATAGGATAAGAGGCCGCATTGCAAATAGCACGTATTCAGTTGTTTGAACCTGATGTATAGCTTTACTGTTCACCAGGCAAGACTGCGTTTTTAAAAATGGGTGGCTTATAACTAGGCCTACCCATCAGAGAATTTTTCGAAAAAAAATGTTTCAAATAAAAGTTTTAGCTCTTGGTATAAACACCCTATGTACAAAAATTAAAGAAAATAGTTAAAACCGTTTTCGATAAAATCGTGAAAATCCAATTTTTTTTTCATGTACCCTTAAAGATAATATAAGAAAGTTGTCGACAATCTTCATGTCACATCCTCAGAAAGTACCTAACCCAAATAAAAATGTTTGTTTTCATACGATTTTCCGTTCTGGAGCCAGGTTATTCACACACACAGAGATACACGCACAGATATACACATACACATACATGCTTCTGAAAATAAGTTTAGGATTCAAGGGACCTCAAAATGCGTATTTATGTTATAAACTCAACTTCAAATTTGGGGGCCGAAAACAATACTTCCTCTATCTATAGTACCTGTGATACGGACAGAGGAAGTTATATGGCTTAGCACAAAGAGTAATCGGGACAAAGATAGTCGAGCAAGAGGGACCATCCCTAAAAAGTGAAAGAATTTTATATATGTAAAAGCCTTAATGCGAAATTGCATCATGACATTACAATAGCAATACTTAAGAATCCTTCATTATAATACGAAACCATTAGTGTGACAATCAGAATTAAGTTGTTCAAATTTAAAAAATCACAAACTAGTATTTTTAAAGCATCTGATATAAATTCTAATTCAAAATTTTCTACCATATAAATATAATAATTACTATAAACGGCAACCCTTAAGTAAAAGAAGCCAAGTAAAAATCTGATGTTAAACACATATCTTCTGCCCAAATAAAAGTTCTGATTCTTCTATTATGTATGATATTCTCTTCATTTAAATTGCATATAGGCTACCAATATATAAATAACTGTCGAAAAAACTCTCGTATGCAACTTTGCCTATACTGGTAATTAAGTTACTCGTATGAAAATTATGAAACGAGCATAGCGATAATGTACCAGTGTTTAATAAATGCCATATAGACTCGCTGCATAATGTAGGCCTACTATTAAAGTTCAGGGCATCCATAAAGGCCCATTTATTAAAAATTAGTTGGAACGCTTATTACTTGCTAAACTCTGGTGCAGTCATAGTTTTTCAATGACAACCTCAAGAAAAGGCTCCCTTATATTAGATAAAACTCTAATTCATAGAAATGGTATTCAGACGATTACCTGCATTACAGGTAAGAAGAGTTTAAGATCGAATTCCAATAGCGAGATTAAAGTTTTTCCAATATTTCTGTAATCTTTTCAACGACCCTAAGAACTGTTCAATATGAAAGTGATAGTACATAACGGAATCTGTTAAAGGTGAACACTTCTCCCTTTGTAACTTTAATCCTTAAATGCATGAGAGAGCATTTATGCCGGACTGCAAAGAGAACAGTTAACAGAAGGATCAAGCTCATTGTTTGTGTGTGTACTTTATTGTGTAATTTTACGATAAAATTTAAATAATCTTCAGATTTATTTTCCAATACTATATTACGAATTTGAGGTTTAGGCGTTGACAGTCACAAAATTGTAAAAAATGAAATCTTACTCATTTTACGTAATATGTACCAGGTCACTAAACTATGAAAACCAAATTAAATTAAAGCGATGGAGAATGTCTATAGAGAAAAAGTAAATAATTCACAAGTTAAAAGAGCTGTTCACAAGATGCTATTTTCAATCATGCTCCATAAAACCACCAGGAAGAAGGAATTAAAATAAAGTTGAATTGAACATATAAAATTAATTAATTTCCCTCCTAATTAATTATATTTTGAGCGTCATCAGTTCCATTCGTTAACGGTTTTACTTCTAGGCAAAATATTATGTTTGACCAACTCCCAAGTGTTTTTATACAGTACTTCTTGATCCTTTTGTACACTGCTTATTCCTAGTTCAACCGATTTTCCCACTTTATCTGCTATTGCCCTATGCCAGAAGAGACTTCCGAAGGAGTTTCGTATTTCGTATGAAATTTGATAAATTTCACTTTTCAACACTATTGAAACTTTTACCTTGAAGACGATATTCAACCGAAATGTAAGTTTTGAAGGTCTATTTTCAGAATTTTCGACATTATTTCAACACTGCAGTTCTGCATTTTTATATTCACGTATTTTTCTTCACGAATAATTAATTCTATTGCTTCTATAAGTATGGTAGTATGTATATAGTGTAGAATTACCTAATTCTAGAATTACTCTCTGCAATAATTATTTTTAATTACAAAAATATCCATGTGAAAATTGAAGAAACTTAACATTTGTGCAACTTAATACATTGTATTTTTCCCAAATGAGAAACTAATCCTAAAATCTGCCACGAGGAATTAATTCTGTACCTAACGATAAAATTATATAATACAAATTTCGAAGCTTATAATAATTTACAAAAGAAGTTTTACCAAAAGAAAAAAACTATGCTAAAAGACTACTGAATAATACTGAACTATTTAACTGACCAATGCATAAAGCAGGAATAATTCTATTGCTTCTATAAGTATGGAAGTATGTCTATAGTATAGAATTATATAATTCCAGAATTACTCTGTCTGCAATAATTATTTTTAATTACAAAAATATTCATGTTAACATTTAATAAATGTATAATATTTTAGTAACTTATTACATTATTTTTTCCTTCTAAATTAGGAATTAGTCTTTAAATGTGTCACGAGGAATTAATTTTGTACTTAACGCTAAAATTATATAATACGAACTTCAAAGCTTATATATAATAATTTACAGAAGAAGTTGAACTAACAGAAAACTTTTTGAAAAGAAAATTGGATAATACTGAACTGTTCAGTTGATCAATGGATAAAGCAGGAGGAATATGTTTACTAAAAATATAATATCTACATTTAAAAAAGGGAAGAAAACGTCTACTCATTTTACTACTGCATCTACCAGTACAAAGTAGTTTACTGTGTAAACATTTTTTGCCAATCATGATATTTCGAAATTTCAGTTACAAATACAATTAATTTAAGGTACGATAGGGAAGATCAAATTAATCTTAAACACCAATTATCCGAAAGAATGATTTGTCAGTATCTACACACAACTAGTGGTGTGCACTGGTGCAAAACATCAACACATCTAGACTACAAGGGTTTGGATACACACAGTAGAAATATGAAATTTAACCGTACACTCACTGTTCTGCTTGCAAGCAGGAGGCTGGCCGGACCACGTGCCGTCTGCCTGGCAAGTCCTCTCTTTGAGTCCCACCACGTGGAATCCCATCTCACAGCTATAGGTAGCACGGTCTCCAAACAGTCTGCCTGTGAGAGACACGGATCCGAGGATTGGACTCGTCAGTTCTTCACACTCTCTCTCTGCAACAATTAACAATATGAGTTCATTCAATTTATTTAATTATTAAGATTTACGTTATAAATCTTACATGATACTTTTACAATGGTACAAATTCTGAAAAGATTACACTTTGCAACAGTCATTTCGTTAATGTGATACTAATAACTAGGGGCCGGATTTCTATGACCTAAAAAATAGGATATATGCATGCATTTATGACCTAAAAAACATAAAAATATGACCATTAAAATTTAAAATATGAATTTACCACTGGGTATATTTACCATTGTGAATATTTTTTTAAGTTTCATTAAAATACATTTTATTAAAATATAGTGTTAATTATTTAAAATATCTAAATTCTCAAAAAAGTATCATTATAATGCAACATTTACAAAATATGATATGAAATCTCAAAATTTCTTTAATATGTAGACAAATATGCCAAAAATATGACCTAAATATACATATTCATACTAAATATGCTACAATAGTTGAAAATTTCCTAAATATGCAGTTATGCAGTTATATGCACAATAAAAGCAGTTCCATTTTCACCAGGATGTTTGGAATCGGGTTTAAATTAGTCGGAAACCTGAAATAATGCAAAGGGGAAAAATATGACATGTCATAGAAATCCGCCCCGTACTAATAACCAACTTGGAATATTTTGATACCACTGATTTCGAGAAAGCCATTAAAATGTTCGATTGTTACGGTTCTTATGTACATGTGGATAATACATAATTGCAATAACTAATTAATAGGTAAAAATGATACGACAATAACAATTTGATTAGACATGTGATACATGTTTTCCATATAAACTAAGTCGACTCCCCTGAACACGAATATGACAATAGAAAGATTTTGATCCTTACGGATTTCGGGAAAATTCCGATTTTACATTAATGTTTTTACCATTTCTGCGTAATAGTAGTGAATTAAGAAATATAAATTATATGACAGTAAAAGTTTGATTGGAATTGAGATAGGCTATATGCTTTCCATATAATTCGACCCTTTTGAACACGAATACGACAACAAAAAGTTTGTTCTATCCAGATTTCCAATTTTACATTAATATAAAATAATTTTTTCCATAACAGTAGTAACAATAAAATAAATATAAATTATACAGCAATAAAATTTTAGTTGGACGTAAGATACATGTTTTCCATATAATTCGAGCTTCTTGGACACTAATATGACAATAATAAAAATTTGTGCGTTCCAGATTTCGACAAAATTCTAATTTTACAATAATATAAAATAATTTTCTATGTAATTGTAGTAATGAAATAAGAAATATAAATTATATGGCAATAAAAATTTGGTTGGACATGATGTATACATCTTCCATTTAATTCCGACCATCCTGAACACGATATGACAATAAATAGGGGCACGAATATGCCCTCATGAAAGAGTGCACAAGGCAGAAAATATTAACACGGTTATTCATTACTATAATGATAATAGCTGAATATTCGAATTACAAAGAGAGGAGATATTACCACTAGAGTTCATTAGTTAATACAGTTTTCTCCGGGACACTAAATACAGGCTCTCCGTTATGGAACAGAAAATATTCTATATCCTACCTCATCTCGTAATATTCCATTAATTTCAACTGCAATACAAAACTCAATTAAACGAGTATTATGGTTGTACCACGACGAACAAAAACCCCTTCTTATAGACTAGATAGCGTTGCTAGAGCTCACATCAGATATACGGTTAGAGTTTCAATGAGTAGTATTTAACAGGACTCAATTATAATACATTTGATCCCATAGTGAGAGCATCTCTTTTAACATTCAAAGCAGTTCGGTGCTTACTTAACCGTAATAGTATGCAAATCCTTAGAATGGTACCGACCAGAAGGCTTAGCCCCGGCATTGTGTGTCGTTACTGCTATAATTGGGTGGAAGTATCGTGTAGTCAAAATCACAAGCAAGTTCTACTCTCCTTCTTATGCAATACCATACCATTCTGTTTCGGCAAAAAAGGTGATATATTTGCTCGACCACACAGCAACAGAATGTTATTTATTTATTTTGCCGTTTAAAATAAATCTGTGGCTTGCTTCTGAAAGGGTCAATGTCATAAAACTTGCTTTTGAGATAACTGACTTTGAAGCCTTTATAGAAGTTTTTTTTTTTTTTTTTTTTGTTTTTTTTTTTGCTGAGAACTTCCGACATTGACCTCTAAGGTTTCTGTATTATGTCTATTTATAGCAACAGACATCGGCACTTTTAATATACGAAAGATAAAGACTAGCCGAGCTCAATAATGCATAAATCTCATTGGCCCTTTTAGAACCAAGCCACAGAAATATTCTTTTTGTTTGACCATGCTAGGCCTATAATACACTTATTGCATGTGACGAAACGGTATTCTAATGATATTTATTACGATATAAATTCGCATTAAAACATTGGTGTGGCATGGATTGTTATCGAACATTGAACTATCTTGAAAACTTGAGAGTAGCAAATGAGACCGCGTAATAAACAACCTGTATTCTGTTGATGTTAATGTTAGTACTTATACTAAGTGGAATTTATTTTTTTGTTGTCAAAATCCGTTGGTTTCAAGAACGACCAGAAAGAACGACTTGGCTGGATGCCATCATCTGCCATCTGTCAGAGAAGACAAGAACTACGTTTGAGCAAATCTTAAATCTCAAACTTAAACATTTAATTATAGTCGAACAAAACATTCGTATGCAACTTGCCTATAACGGTAATTAAAATACTCGTATGAAAATAATCTAAATGCCATTAGAGGTTCGTTGCATATTGTGCTATTTTCTTATTTCTAAACTTTAACAGGTACAAGTTACAAATCTAGTCGAAAATTCGGCCAATCTCACCCAACCACCATGTGTTACTATCCATATGTAAAGGGATCTTAGCCTTACCGTCCCAACTTTTCCGGAAAGTTAAAGCAGTAAAAGAGGTGTAAATTTCAAGTTTTGAGTTGCCGTCGGTTCAAGATTCAAGAGTTATTTCGATTATGCTACTGTTAATTTAATAAATCTGAGTACTAATATATCGACTCCTTATTTAGAGAAGACATTCCACACCACACTTCAGCTCTGTATTTTTCATCTTTTACTGTTCTATTTCTCATTTCACATTTAAGACCTGCTGAAATGAACAAAAAAAAAAAGCAATATAGACTACTATATATACGTCCAACACACAGTGAACGAGTGGCCGCAAAAAAAAAAACAACAGCCAAGCGCTTCCTTTTCTATATTAAAAGAAGTCAGCAAATTGAACAAATGAATGATGCCCTTACAGCCTACAAACAAATATCGTTGGTTTAGGCGCAATTTTACTTTCTCGCATATACGTAGTATAGAGAAAGTATTGTGATCGTGACAAAAAATCGAAGTCGAGATAACACCGGGAGAGTACGTTTCATGAAGCCTAGAAACCGAAAAAAATATTTTTGGAATGACGTCTGTCCGTCTGTCCGTCTGTCCGTCTGTCCGTCTGTCCGTGGACAAGCACAGCGGATAAACGGTTCATTGTATTTACTTTATTTTTTGAATTAAGGACTTTTCCAAATTTTGTCGAACCGCCCAGAAATTTAGTTTTACAACTGAAATATTAAGGGGACTTTTCATGAAAACTTTTTTTTAAAAATTGGTTTTTGAAAAAATGGCTCTAACGATTTTAATAAAAATTTTAAATTGGAAACTCTTATCTGTGACTAATAAAATGGCTATATCCGTATTTCTGCAAAAATGACTTAAGGGGTACTTTACTCGTATCCATTTTCAATTTTTCTAGATTATATCCATTACAGTAGGCGATACATGAAAACCTATCACAGTAAAGTTGAAGAAAAATTTAAAATGAACATTTTTTGTTTAACACATTTCTTTGTACATTTAATAGATATCAAGATAAAAACGAAATAAGGACAGCTTAAATGCGAATTTCAGAACATACATGTCAATTAAAATATGAATGACATTTTGTTGCCCCTAGTAACAAGAAAACTATAGGCCTAATGTACTTATTGTTGTGAAATGCAATCAGTTTAGCTCAGTCGCAATGAACACACTATAACCAATTACAGCGAGGTGGTAGGCCTATGGGCTAACAGGGAAGAGGTCCTGAGTTCAAATCAAACCTCGTGGCCGTCCAAATTGACTTGGGTTTTTCATGGTTCCGTCGTTCGCAAAGGCAAACGCCGGGTTTGTAGGACTTGCTTATTTTCCATAACTCATTGCCGCTATGTCACTGGATATTATAATCGTTTAAACTGAATATCACATAAGAATACATCACTAAACAATAGAAACATGACGCGAATGAGTTGTTAATATAGACCAGCGTTTCTCAACCTATGGTCCGCAGACATAATTAATTAGAAAATATCATAAAGCAAGTGGGAAGTAAAGAAGTAGAAATTTTTCACATAAAATGAACACTAGATGTCAAAGTTTTTAAAATCTTCGCAAGTCATATTGCAAGTTTCCTTACTTTTGCAGTTACGAACCACAGTTTCAAACCCCTGATGCACTGACTTCTATGGTTCCCTCTTTCATTCAAAACCCTAAAAAATAAGACTTTGTCGGAATTTGTTTTTAGAGGCGCCATGCAGTTTTATTTTCAACAACCTATCTTTGTGAGAAGGGATTTTCATCGCTCGTTTAACTAAAAACATAATACAGAAACCGACTTAATGTATCTGCTTATCTTCGACTAAATTTGACTAATATTGAGCCAAAAAACCAGGAACTCTGCAAGAGGCGTCAAGCTCAACCGTCTCATTAAAAGTGAGTAATAACATAATTCCAAATTATATTATCAAATTGGTAATACATATTAAAGTCTGTTAAAAATATAATTTTACTGTCAATAGTTTCATTCCAATTCAATAACTGTGTTTCCGTCGGATTAAAAAAAATGTATTTCGTTATAACGACCTATAATTTAATACCCCAAATATTAAGAATATAGGCCTACATATAGCCTACTTTTAAAAATGGGATATAAAATTAGGGGTCCGTAAAGTTTTTTACTCATTTTAGAGGTCCTCGGGTTCAAAAAGGTTAAGAAACGCTGATATAGACTAATGTTTCATGCAAACATACTAAACACGTGGTATGACATACATGCAGTTAAAGCGTACAATATAACCTAAGTAGTAGTAGTAGTGGTGGTGGCGAAATTCAAATATAAGTCGCCCCTTAAGCTTCCCCATTCGATATTCACATTTGCACGGACTGTGTGATGTATTTTGTTTCTGAGCGAAGCAGAGTGACCAACTGCCCTTTTATACTGTTGCATATAGCTAAATAATGCATAACACTAACCACATAGTTAAGTGCGCGAAGCGGAGGCGGCAGCCGTAGCGAAGCGCCCTTGTATTTTCGAATAATGTACGATACACTGTTTGTAGGTTTCGAAAATGTGGCATATTAAATCTCCCGCAAGGTTTGTCAGCCTGCCACCTCTCGTCTAGCGGTAAGACGTCATACCTCCAACGTCCAATCACGAGTTTCTTCATAATACTAGGACAGAATAATTCGCTAGATCGTGGTATAAAAGAAACTGCATCGGTGAAGATAGGTTGGGTGGGACCGATTTATCCCAAGGTGCGACTTATATTTAAATTTTCCCGTAGTAGTAGTAGTATCCTACTAATAATATGCAGTTTTATTGTCATTGATTATTATTATTATTATCATTCTTGTTGTTATTATTATTATTATTATAATTATTATTATTATTTCACGGTAAAAGCATTGAACATAAAGATCGAAACTGATGCTTTCCGTTCTAGATACTTGTTAGTTTTATGAAAATGTAAAAAGTAAAATTTAATTGTCTCTTTCATTTAATTTTTTCATTGCTAGCCTTTAACACGTATATGCGAGAAAGTTTGTGCAACGTATTTTTGCACCATTTATTTCGATTTCGATGTGAGATTACAGCAGCCACTGAAGAAGTTCCCCATAGCTGGGAACGAAATGACTGGTGATAAATACTTCCTTAAACAAGTCCTGCAGCCCGATAGATGTTTAACATTCAAGATTCTGGTCATAAAAGCCTCAGTTCAATAATCAATAAATTTTTATACGAAATGAATACTTGAATTTTTAGTTTAGACCAGTGGTTCCCAACCTTTTTCAGTTGACGCCTCCCTTCGAATATCATTAAATCCTCACGCCCCCTTTGATAGTGATTGTGAGAAGAAGGTCTAAAAACGTGATTGTCAGTACTTTTATACTTGTAAAAATAAAATTAGTATTGCTCACTTCTTTTATTATTCTTATTTATCCTGTGATCCACATATATAAAACACGAAAATTCATATCTAATTATTGTGGATCTTATTTGAGTGTCAGTACAGTTCATAGAAAAAGGTTAAATGTAGAAACACAAATGTCCAATGTAGAGTTAGTGAGATGATTGTCACTGTTTTGCTTTCACCAGCTCTGAGATTATTAGATTTTATGTTTGACATAACACAACGCAGATCACTCTTACCTCGTATTTGGATTTCCAATTTATTATAAATGTGTTGAGGACAATATATGACTATTTAGTATGAAAGGGAAAATATAGTTACATAAGATTATAAAATGTAAATTCACACTGTTCTGTTCTTGCTAATTACGGTATGTGTCTGTGTATTTGTTTGCTTAAAGTTAACCGATTAAAAAAATTCTTGTCGACCGACAAGGCAAAAACACTAAAACAAAATATGAATTTCAAATTGTTGCACGCCCCCCTGTTTGGAAACCCCCGGTCTAGACGAATGAACTTCAAATTTAATAGCATACATAAAATATGTTTTGTTTTAGCGACATTTTATACGGATTCCTCGAAGTGCGGAGTCGCGATTGTCTTTTTTTTTATATTCAATCTGTCCTTAATAAGCCATACTTGGTCTTTGAGCTGCAATTTATCCACCATGTCTCATTTTCTGAGATAAAAGCGGCATGGCAATGAAGTGAGCAGAAGTTATACAGGCAACAAAATAATTAAACCTGCTGCAACCCAGAGAGATAAAGCGATTAACAGCTAACTTGAGAGAAAGCCGTAATTCAAACTCTATGTGCACAAAAGCTATTAAACAAATAGCAAATGCAATTGCACAATGACATTAGCGAATAATCCATAGCCACTGTTCCGTCAACTGACGTCTAATAGACAGACGCACATCCGTGAGACGTATCAAAATGAAACAGCTCAACAGAACACAATTCAATACATCATCTCTACTCAAGGAAACATTGGTATAGGTCCAGTATCTTCATGCGAAAATAATTGGAATTAATTGAATTGACTATTACTGTTGACTTAATCTAAGGGATGAGCGAAGTGTTGATACTGGTTTTCTAAACCACTTGTCAGAGAAACTTAAATTTTGCACACTTAATACAAAAGTAAACTTAAACTGAAGTTTAAAAATTGTATTACATAGTCCTATAAGCTATATATAAAAAAATATAAAAAAAAACCTGCTACGTTCCGCGCAGACCGTGGTGGTTTCTTTCTAACTTTGAGATATTGATTAATTTATGGAATTTATTGATTTTTTTAATCAAAATTGAAATTATCTCCTCTGACAGATTTTAAAAAAATTCCTGAATTTTTAAGCGAGATTCTTTGATGCTTGCTTTACAAATTTACCAATGTTTTTTTCGATATTGTTTACACTTTTTGTTTAAAAAATGCTTTAAACAGAAAAATAAATACCTGTCCTGGGATTATACTAAATATTTTAACATTTGTTAAAGTTTATTGCTCGAAACATGTAATTACATTCATTAACATTGTCAGTAGTACTTAAAATATTACATACTCATAATTGCAATACATTTAAATTATAAAATACACATTTACATTTAAATATTATACAGATTGTATAGAATAAGTAACAAAGTCATTATTTACAATTACAAATTTTTTATTTATTTATTTATATTTATACAAAATATTTATACAAAACAAAACAAGACCACCCGAATGAGCATGCGCTCGTGCTCGGGCACAGTTCAGCCATTTACATTACAAAATACAAATTACAAATACATAAAGAAAATATAATATTAAATCAATACCTAAAAAATAATTATAAAAATTAGAAAGAACAGAATAGTAAAAAGAAAAAAAGAAAAGTAGTAAGAACAAAAATTGAAACCCTGAGTTATTACAAATAAAATCGTTCCTTAATTGTCTACTAAGTACAGAGTGAAGTAACTTTTGAACTATGAAATAAGATTTTTGATAAACTTATTGAATTTTTTGTTGTTCATATGTACTATTTCTGGATGTGACCTAATTATAGAGTTATAGAGTCTTGGACCATAATAAATGCTATGTTTAGAGCCAGAAG
This sequence comes from Ectobius pallidus, assembly GCA_964059195.1. Taxonomy (NCBI): domain Eukaryota; kingdom Metazoa; phylum Arthropoda; class Insecta; order Blattodea; family Ectobiidae; genus Ectobius; species Ectobius pallidus. Next base: position 123,802,885 of record CAXKWD010000005.1, read on the forward strand.
AGGTGAAGTATTTTGTTTCTATTAAAGGCAATGTTTTATTTCTTCTAATTATATAGACATTAATTATATAGACATTTCTTAATTAAAAATTGCTTCAAATTATTCCTAAAATTATTTCCTTCCAATACTTTTATTTGTTGAGGTAATGCATTGAAAAAGATTGTACCTTTAACAAAGATGACTATTTTCTGTTGTTTTTGTATTTCTATTCACTCGGAAAAAGTCTACGTTCCTCCTTGTATTATGACTATGAATATCTCTATTTTTATTTGTATACTTTTTATTTTGTTTTACTAACATGATAACTTGATATATATACAGAGCATAAATTGTCAATATTGGTAGATTAAACATAACTAATAACTTACAAAAAAAAATGTTAGGACATATTATTGAACACATTGTAGAGTATATTATGAACGAAGTTCACACCTTATCTCCATTTCTGTGGGAAAGGGTAGATTTTGAATGTGGCAAAATAGCTGTCAAACTGAAATTGAGAAAACCCGCGATTAAAATTAAAAAAATCAGCGATTAAAATTTTTATGCACTAGCAGTTGGAAGTGCACTGAGGTTTAAAAATGTCATCAGCACCTGTTCCATGAGTCCAAACGGCATAACATTTTGCACAGGTATACTTTAGGGTATGCTTTAATTTTTTGACACTAAAATAGCATTTTCTCACAAAAATGGCTGAATCAACAGTTCTGTTATCCCTTAATGGTTATGCCTTGAAAATGTTATCAATAGATTGCATAATTTATTAATACCATTGGTAAAATATTGTTAAAATTCTTATAAAATCGAAAGATACCTTTCAGCTATACAGTCATCAGAATCTTGCTCAAACTGTTCATGCTGAACGCTACAGATGTCAAGTAATATTTCCATGTAATCTGGTTAATGCCATGTGCTACAGAATAAAATATAATAAGATCCTATAGGCTCGGTCGATTTCTGTATAGAAGGATTTTAAAATCTTTGAGCAAGGTTAATGGTTACTGATGACAACTCCGTTGAAACAATATAATGCCACTCGATTTTTCAGTCGTCTTAAAAGAAAATATTGCATTAGTTATCATCGCTGATAACGCACAAGAAATATAATTTCCAACCGGGTATTCGCTTATTGTGGGTGTGGAAAATGCTTAAGAAGATTAATAGGCTGTCGCCTTAGTGTTAACAACACAATATACAATAATTAGGCTTAATTAGTAGTCGGTAGGCTATTATAAACAGATTACGTCTTTCAGGAATATCCAGTCAACTTCTTAAAATGGTATATATTTTTTTAATCCATTGTCATCTTACTTATAAGAACATCATATGAGGAACTGCAGAAAAACCCTATTTCATGAGCTAGAAGTAATTCAAAATAGAGCAATTAAAAATATGTTTAATATTTCCTTTAGAACCCATACTAGTGATATATTCAAATTTTCTGGAATCGAGCCACTTTCTGTCTCTACAAATGCTGCAATAGTCAGTCACTTACATTCTATCAAATATAAACTTATTAAATCAAACACCACCTTAATTACACCCGAAGATGTTCACCTCCATAACACACAAGACAAGTCACTAATATTTTTATAACTCATAGCGAATCCACTACGTATGGCCTAAATGGAATATTACCTCATGATATAAAATTGCATAAAATGTTACCTGAAAGTGTGTCCAGTTCCATTATAAATTTTAAACCAAAAGCATTCCCATATATTTTAGATGTGTTACTTTAGTCAGTAGGATAGTGATAATATATTTCTGTGAAGTCGTACAAAAAATGCATATTTCAAAATTGATTAGTATATTTCAAGTTTTTTGTGGTTTGTAGTATGTTTGTCACAGTGAATTTGTTATAGCCTTAAGATAATTGTAGTATGTTTTGTAATTGTTTTCCTTTGAACCAATGTATTTATGTCACCCCTCGCATGAGCTTTGCTCTTTGGGGTGGTATTATTATATTAAATTAAATTAATAGTTTTTCAGTAATAATAATCTATTATTGAAACATGTAATTCATGCTTGTTTTTAAATATGAATCTATATCAGTCATAAAATACATAGACACAAACTATCAATTGAACAATCTAAAATAATTTTATATTCAATAATAACTTCTGTTTTTAACTGGTTACATACATGTATGACTAAATACTATTATTAGTAATTGCAGCACACATCAACAAGATAAAAAGTGTATGTTTTGAATGTAAATAGATATTTTAATGAATTTGTAAAATACTTGATTCTATGACAATGTAAATAGGTATTTTTTTTATGGATTATGTAAATATGTGTATTTTTTAGCATGTGTATTTTTTAACATGATTCACAACTCAGAATTGCTCATACTATATTAACAATAAATATCTGAGGCTACTGCTGATTTTGGTTTATCGATATCATTTTGAGGGTATAAGGCGAAATATTACCCACCAACTCCTTAACTACTACATCCCTCAAAGAGGAAAAAATGAAATTTATTAATATCAATTGAACTGTTATCGTTTCAGAGTCCAATTATTACACATGCGTAGTACAGTAAATTCTCAAACAATAATTTGCAGTTTTCTTACAATAACACACCTGATACTTTTGTAATACATTTTATTGGACATTTATTTTTGTTCATATTCGCACTTCTTCGCTTTTTGTTCTGGTAGCTTGGAATCTTCGTTCTTCTTACAATAGTTTCACAATCTTTCTAGCATACAGTGTCTCTCAGTAAACGAAGAGGTCTATATAAAACTTATTGGTATAATAATTGACACTTTGCTTATGAATCTGGCAATAGTTTTGCCTGATAGTGTCTTCGCGCTAAAACTACAATAAAAGGAATAAAAGGGTTTTGTTTCTCGACTCCCACACACATAAGTTTGCGCGGGATAGAGAAAAAAGTCCGCAGGTCGCGCATGAAGCTGACTGTTCGTATTTTCTCACGAGAGGTATTGAAATCTTGTTTGCATTTGGCTAAGAGCCAACTTTTCCTCTTCCTCCCCCATATTATCCTCCGTATTGTTCCCATACTCAGCTATAGCATCGTCTAAAAAAACAAACACCTTACGGTACCATTCCACACTCCATTATAGCCTCTTCTTTGAGATAATATGATTATATACGACTTTTGTTAATAGATGATCTAATTTATTTTCACTGTTGTGCTATATTTAATTAAATAATAAAATGGTCAAATGAAAACATAGAATTTAAACTGCAGGTCGCATATATTACTTTCAGTAGGTACGAATGCAAAACTGTGAGCCAGGCTACTCGATGTGCAGCCTGCATCCAGGCAGCGCGACTCGCAAGGTATGCTACTTAGGTGTGAATGCCTAGTTATGGACTATAAACTGGAGAAAATAATTACAAAAAGATTATAAAAGATCCCTTTAGGCAGGCCTATAGGCTGAGGTAGATTTCGAAGTGCTTTTGGTATATTTATTGTCGTTGCGCAGCACTCTTCTTCTTTGGCCTTGGCATGACAGAGAGGAAAGAGCACTTTTTCAAACATTCAAATCTCGCCTCATATGAGAGCTATCGAGAAACTAGTTATTGATTTGTAGAGTACTCATCAAGAGCTTTTCAACGATACCCCACAAGACGTGGTTTCAAAAATTCTAATTTCCATCCCCCACCCCCACTCGTACTCCCGGATCGTTGGTGTCACTGTGAATCCATAGGGAGTACTTCAATATATCCAAACAAAGTTTCCCTCTATACTTCATAGGGGCAGATATATAAATTTATCAAAATTTCAACCCCTCCTCCGACCCCCCCTTGGGCTAATTTTGCTCATTAACGAACTTGTCCGAACTATTGGGCCTAGAAATAACATAACAAAATTTGGTTCAAATATCTTCAAATATCTTCAAAATTACGGCCGCTAGCGTGTAAAGATATATATATATTACCACAAAAAATTTTAAACGGGGGATGGTTTCATACTTAGGGAGGCACGAATAGACCATGGGCTACCAATATGAAACCCTCCCCCCCCCCCCGTGGGAATTTCCAACACATATATATTTTTTGGTTGGTATTGTCATCAAGTTTAAGATTTTAGTTGTTTGCCCCTTATCAATTACAGCATTTAGCCGGAAACCCCGGAAAACCCCGGAAATCCGGAGAAAATGAATATGTTTTAATTTTTCATTGTTCTTTGCTCCTAATATTCCCAGGGAATTTCTGACTCACACGTTTTTGTTGGTATTGGCATCTAGTTTAATGTTTCAGTTGTTTGCCCTTTTACAAATTACAACATATCCCCGGAAAACCCGGAAAACCACGTATATATGGAGAAAATTACTATGTTTTATTTTTTTAAATCTTTGTTCTTTGCACCTAATATTCAAAGGGAATTTCTGACTTATATGTTTTTTTGTTTGCATTACCATCTAGATTAAGGTATCAGTTGTTTGCCCCTTATCAATTACAGCATATCCCCGGAAAACACCGAAAACCACGGAAATCCGGAGAAAGGGACTTCGTTTTTTTTTTTTTTTTAAATCTTTGTTCTTTGCTCCTAGGATTTAAAGGGAATTGGTGAAGCATATGTTTTTGTGTTGGTATTCCCATATATATTAAGGTTCCAGTTGTTTGCCCCTTACCAATTACAGCAAATCCCCGGAAACCCCGGAAAACCACGTATATACGGAGAAAATTACTATGTATTATTTTTTAAATCTTTGTTCTTTGCTCCTAATATTCAAAGGGAATTTCTGATTCGTATGTTTTTTTGTTGGTATTGCCATCTAGATTAAGGTTTCAGTTGTTTGCCCCTTATGAATTGTAGCATATCTCCAGAAAACTCCGAAAACCACGGATATCCGGAGGAATTTACTTTTTAAAAATGTCTTTAAAATCTTTGTTCTTTGCTCCTAATATTCCTAGGGAATTTCCGACTCATATGTTTTTTTGTTGGTATTGCCATCTAGTTTAAGGTTTAAGTTGTTTTCCCCTTATCAATTACAGCATATCCACGTAAACCCTGAAAACCACGAAAATCCGCAGAAAATGATATTGTTTTAATTTTTAAAAAATCTTTGCTCTTTGATACTAATATTCCCCGGGAATTTCTGAATCACATAATTTTTGTTGCTATTGCCATATAGTTTTAGATTTCAGTTGTTTTCCTCTTACCAATTACAGCATGACAAAGAATACTGGAAAAAATCCTGATGCTGAAGGGATGAAGGTGATTGAAAACCTAGCAGAACACACTTCATATTCTAATTTGACATCTGTGAATGATAATTTATCTTACCAAACCTTCCACAGTCACTACCAAACTTTCTTCACTGAAGTTAGAGAAGGGACATTCGGTAAAACAGCACAATTTTGGAATGGTAATATGGACAAAGTGTCATTGATTTTGAGATTTCAGCGAGCAACTAAAGAAAACAACTTTGACTTCCACTTGGCATGTTTAGAAGATATGATTCCCCTTTTCTTTGCATGTGACCATCACAATTATGGCAGATATCTCGTAGTCCATATAGGCCTACTCACCCTTTTGAACCTGCAAGGGACACACTTGAAGCAGAAGAATTACTTCGCAATAACGGTTTCAGTGACCGTATATCACAAGTTCCGAGTTCTAGAAATTCTGTGGATTTCCGTGCTTTTCCGGGTTTTACGGGGATATGCTGTAATTGATAATGGGCAAACAACTGAAACCTTAATCTAGATTACAATGCCAACAAAAAATGTAAGTCAGAAGTTCCCTGGGAATATTAGGATCAAAGAACAAAGGTTTTTAAAAAATTAATACGAACTCATTTTCTTCGGATTTTTGAGGTTTTCGGAGTTTTCCGGGGATATGCTGTAATTGATAAGGGGCAAACAACTGAAATCTTAATCTACATGGCAATACCAACACAAAACCATATGAGTCGCCAATTCCCTTTGAATACTAGGAGCAAAGAACTAAGATTTAAAAAATTAAAACAAAGTCATTTTCTACGGGCTTCCGTGGTTTTCGGAGTTTTCTGGGGATTTTCTGTAATTGATAAGGGGCAAACAACTGAAATCTTAATCTACATGGCAATACCAACACAAAACCATATGAGTCGCCAATTCCCTTTGAATACTAGGAGCAAAGAACTAAGATTTAAAAAATTAAAACAAAGTCATTTTCTACGGGCTTCCGTGGTTTTCGGAGTTTTCGGAGTTTTCTGGGGATTGTCTGTAATTGATAAGGGGCAAACAACTGAAACCTTAATCTACATGGAAATACCAACACAAAACCATATGAGTCACCAATTCCCTTTGAATACTAGAAGTAAAGAACTAAGATTTAAGAAAATTAAAACAATTAAACGAAATTAAAACAAAGTAATTTTCTCCGGGTTTCCGTGGTTTTCGGAGTTTTCTGGGGATTTTCTGTTATTGATAAGGGGCAAACAACTGAAACCTTAATTTGGATGGCATTACCAACAAAATAACATATGATTCAGAAATTCCTTTCGAATATTAGAAGCAAAGAACAAAGATTTAAAAAATAAAACATTGTCATTTTCTCCTTATAAAAGTGGTTTTTCGGGTTTTCCGGGGAAATGTTGTAGTTTGTAAGGGGCAAACAACTGAAAACTTAAACTAGATGACAATACCAACAAAAAATATGTGAGTCAGAAATTCCCTGGGCATATTAGGAGCAAAGCACAAAGAAAAATTAAATCAAACTCATTTTCTCCAGTTTTCCGTAGTTTTCCGGGGTTTCTGGGTAAATACTGTAATTGATAAGGGGCAAACAACTGAAGACTTAAACTAGATTGTAATACCAACAAAAAATATGTGAACCAGAAATTCCCTGGGCATATTAAGAGCAAAGAACAAAGAAAAATTAAAACAAATTAATTTTTACAGATTTCCGGGGTTTCCGGGTAAATGCTGTAATTGATAAGGGGCAAACAACTGAAAACTGAAAGTAGATGGCAATACCAACAGAAAAATATATGTGTCGGAAATTCCCACGGGGGGGGGGGGGAATGGGGGGTATACAGTAGCCTACGCTCTAGACCATGGGCTACCAATATGAAACCCACCCTCCCCCCCCCCCCGTGGGAATTTCCAACACATATATATTTTTTGGTTGGTATTGTCATCTAGTTTAAGATTTTAGTTGTTTGCCCCTTATCAATTACAGCATTTAGCCTGAAACCCCGGAAAACCCCGGAAATCCGGAGAAAATGAATATGTTTTAATTATTCATTGTTCTTTGCTCCTAATATTCCCAGGGGATTTCTGACTCACACGTTTTTGTTGGTATTGGCATCTAGTTTAATGTTTCAGTTGTTTGCCCTTTTACAAATTACAACATATCCCCGGAAAACCACGTATATACGGAGAAAATTACTATGTTTTATTTTTTTAAATCTTTGTTCTTTGCACCTAATATTCAAAGGGAATTTCTGACAAATATGTTTTTTTGTTTGCATTACCATCTAGATCAGGCATTTCTAACTGACTGAGGAATGACGTCAGAGCTTGTTTCTCTTGCATAAAACCGGTATGGAGCAACATGCTAGAGCCCTGGACACAGCAGTGGTGCGGTAGTGTGTTTTGTCAGTGTATTATGGAATTTGCTTCAACGAGTAGTATTACTGAAAAGCCATCTACTCAACCTAAATTTCTTTCTATTTGGGAAGAGTTGTTTATGTTTACGGATACTGGAACAGTAGGGAAATGTTTAGTGTGTTCTAAAGAAATGCAGTATGTGAAAAAATTCAATTTACTGAGACATTACTCGTGCCATGCTGCTGAATACGATAAATATCAAGGAGAAGAACGTACTAATATTATCATGAAACTTAAAGAACAACTGTTACATGGCGCTGAAGATGAATCAGACCAAGCGAATAGTGAATCTGCCAGTTAAAAAAAATAACAAACAACTTTATATGTTATTCTTAGGCGACAGATGTAAGCTCAGACATCACAGATACAGCCAACTAATTGTTTTTATTAGGAGGTGAGCAGTGAACTTGAAATGAGGGAAGAATTACTAGGCATATTAGACATATTATTATTATTATTATTATTATTATTATTGTTATAGTAGCATGCATCACTACTACACTACGTTGTATTTCCTTACTATACGCCACTGCTCTGACAGGGTGAAGCTGATCCATCTGCTCCGTGTTGTCTACCTGCCTTGCTAGGGAGCACCAGAGCGCAACCTACGAGGTTGCGACCAGAGACGCTCGCTATGACGTCACTGAGCAGTTAGCTGGAAACCCCTGATCTAGATTAAGGTTTCAGTTGTTTACCCCTTATCAATTACAGCATATCCCGGAAAACACCGAAAACCACGGAAATCCGGAGAAAGGGACTTCGGTTTTTTTTTTTTTTTTTAATCTTTGTTCTTTGCTCCTAGGATTTAAAGGGAATTGGTGAAGCATATGTTTTTGTGTTGGTATTCCCATATATATTAAGGTTCCAGTTGTTTGCCCCTTACCAATTACAGCATATCCCCGGAAACCCCGGAAAACCACGTATATACGGAGAAAATTACTATGTATTATTTTTTAAATCTTTGTTCTTTGCTCCTAATATTCAAAGGGAATTTCTGATTCGTATGTTTTTTTGTTGGTATTGCCATCTAGATTAAGGTTTCAGTTGTTTGCCCCTTATGAATTGTAGCACATATCCAGAAAACTCTGAAAACCACGGATATCCGGAGGAATTGACTTTTTTAAAATTTCTTTAAAATCTTTGTTCTTTGCTCCTAATATTCCCAGAGAATTTCTGACTCATATGTTTCTTTGTTGGTATTGCCATCTAGTTAAGGTTTAAGTTGTTTTCCCCTTATCAATTACAGCATATCCACGTAAACCCTGAATACCACGAAAATCCGCAGAAAATGATATTGTTTTAATTTTTAAAAAAATCATTGCACTTTGATAGTAATATTCCCCGGGAATTTCTGAATCACATAATTTTTGTTGCTATTGCCATATAGTTTAAGGTTTCAGTTGTTTTCCTCTTACCAATTACAGCATGACAAAGAATACTGGAAAAATCCTGATGCTGAAGGGATGAAGGCGATTGAAAACCTAGCAGAACACACTTCATATTCTAATTTGACATCTGTGAATGATAATTTATCTTACCAAACCTTCCACAGTCACTACCAAACTTTCTTCACTGAAGTTAGAGAAGGGACATTCGGTAAAACAACACTATTTTGGAATGGTAATATGGACAAAGTGTCATTGATTTTGAGATTTCAGCGAGCAACTAAAGAAAACAACTTTGACTTCCACTTGGCATGTTTAGAAGATATGATTCCCATTTTCTTTGCATGTGACCATCACAATTATGGCAGATATCTCGTAGTCCATATTGGCCTACTCACCCTTTTGAACCTGCAAGGGACACATTTGAAGCAGAAGAATTACTTCGCAATAACGGTTTCAGTGACCGTAGATCACAAGTTCCGAGTTCTAGAAATTCTGTGGATTTCCGTGCTTTTCCGGGTTTTACAGGGATATGCTGTAATTGATAATGGGCAAACAACTGAAACCTTAATCTAGATTACAATGCCAACAAAAAATGTAAGTCAGAAGTTCCCTGGGAATATTAGGATCAAAGAACAAAGGTTTTTAAAAAATTAATACGAACTCATTTTCTTCGGATTTTTGAGGTTTTCGGAGTTTTCCGGGGATATGCTGTAATTGATAAGGGGCAAACAACTGAAATCTTAATCTACATGGCAATACCAACACAAAACCATATGAGTCGCCAATTCCCTTTGAATACTAGGAGCAAAGAACTAAGATTTAAAAAATTAAAACAAAGTCATTTTCTACGGGCTTCCGTGGTTTTCGGAGTTTTCTGGGGATTTTCTGTAATTGATAAGGGGCAAACAACTGAAATCTTAATCTACATGGCAATACCAACACAAAACCATATGAGTCGCCAATTCCCTTTGAATACTAGGAGCAAAGAACTAAGATTTAAAAAATTAAAACAAAGTCATTTTCTACGGGCTTCCGTGGTTTTCGGAGTTTTCGGAGTTTTCTGGGGATTTTCTGTAATTGATAAGGGGCAAACAACTGAAATCTTAATCTACATGGCAATACCAACACAAAACCATATTAGTCACTAATTCCCTTTGAATACTAGGAGCAAAGAACAAAGATTTAAAAAATTAAAACAAAGTCATTTTCTCCGGGCTTCCGTGGTTTTCAGAGTTTTCTGGGGATTTGCTGTAATTGATAAGGGGCAAACAACTGAAACCTTAGTCTACATGGAAATACCAACACAAAACCATATGAGTCACTAATTCCCTTTGAATACTAGAAGTAAAGAACTAAGATTTAAGAAAATTAAAACAAAGTAATTTTCTCCGGGTTTCCGTGGTTTTCGGAGTTTTCTGGGGATTTGCTGTAATAGATAAGGGGCAAACAACTTAAACCTTAATTTGGATGGCAATACCAACAAAAGAACATATGATTCAGAAATTCCCTTCGAATATTAGAAGCAAAGAACAAAGATTGAAAAAATAAAACATTGTAATTTTCTCCGTATAAAAGTGGTTTTTCGGGTTTTCCGAGGAAATGTTGTAGTTTGTAAGGGGCAAACAACTGAAAAATTAAACTAGATGACCATACGAACAAAAAATATGAGAGTCAGAAATTCCCTGGGCATATTAGGAGCAAAGAACAAAGAAAAATTAAATCAAACTAATTTTCTCCCGATTTCCGTAGTTTTCCGGGGTTTCCGGGTAAATGCTGTAATTGATAAGGGGCAAACAAGTAAAGACTTAAACTAGATTGTAATGCCAACAAAAAATTTGTGAGCCAGAAATTCCCTGGGTATATTAGGAGCAAAGAACAAAGAAAAATTAAAACAAACTCATTTTCTCCGGATTCCGAGGTTTCCGGGAAAATGCTGTAATTGATAAGGGGCAAACAACTGAAAACTGAAACTAGATGGCAATACCAACAGAAAAATATATGTGTCGGAAATTCCCACGGGGGGGGGATGGGGGGTAAGTTATACAGTAGCCTACGCTCTAGAAATGTAAAGATATGAAAGAATTTTTCGAAAATCATGACATGGTATCGATTGCAATAGGTAGATTTTTATTCCTAAAAATCATGATTTCTACAAATGTCATAGTAGGATTCTAACAATTTGTACTAAAAAATTTTAAAAAATTATTAACGTCCAAATCTATCGTTTTAAAAAGTTTTAAATATGATACGCTTAAACAGGAGGCTTATTTATGATGTTGGTGTATACAGAAAAATTAGGTACCGGTACCTAGAGTTTAGGGCATAGCGAGTTGTACAATAATTATATGCTTTAAAGTAAAGTGCGCCGTGCATGATTGTGCAGCATCTCTCCGACATATATGTACTGCACTTAGCCGAACTAAACTTCTGCAGGCGCAAGCAGCTGCTGGCTTGATACAAAGCTGGTGTCCGGCAAACTTTAATTAGCTCAACGAGTTCTCCCTTAAAACGAAATTTTTTGCGGCTTCGTACAGCAACTAATAAAAACTAATACAAACATATTCCTGTGTGGAATATTCAGCCAACATGTAGAACTAATATCAGTAGACAACTTAAGTAAATTCCTTATTTCTGGAGATTGGAAATTCGTTATGAAATAACTGCTATTAAAAGTTATACTGTAGTGGTATTCCTGGAAATGGTTATTAAGATCCGATGTTCTTACCAATTATAATTAGGAGCGAAAAGTACAATGTTTTGTATATATTGACCTCCCGATGGCGATATCATCAGGGTGGGCAATGAACTGCCCGGCAAAATCCAGTTAGTAGTAAAGTAGTAAAGTGCCTAGTACATTAACGTGTCCGTGAACTTCGACATAGCTGACTCTACTTATGTACAACCAAGAGTATCTCGGCGGCACTTGGAATAGATAGAGTTGAAAATTTGCCGGACTTATTTTAAGTGCTCAATTAAGATCTTCAACATCTCAACGGCACTACCCTGTGCCTAAATCCTTTTCGCAGTCGCCGCCGAAGTAGATGGTTCTACTGGAAGTGCTCGATAAGATAGAAAAATCAAGGATGCAGTCTCAGCGTCCATGTCTGTTAGCAGAACGCAAGAAAAAAATTTCCCCGACAAATTTCTGTGGATACAAGCATCCGATACTCGACATGCACTAAGAATGTTAAATCTAAACAATGCGCCAAACGTTTAAACCAAGACAAAAATTAATAATAAAAGTTCAGTATCCCTATTCCTTCGTGAAACATTATTACTCTCGGCTGTGAACTTTAGATTAACGTAGCGGCTTATAACGACTATGTAGAAGACCACGAGTTACAGGGGTTAGAAACGCCCCATTGGACTTCAAAGATCCAGATACATCGGATTTAGGACCGACGACTTCTCTCTCAGATCGGTGTGCTTCTGCTGATGGGCTAAATTAAATACAGGACACTTACTGCTTTGAAAATGGAAAAGTGGGGGACGAATTTTGCAGCACTTCTGGTGGCACAACCTGGAAACTTGGGACCAAATTAAAATATATATATATATATATATATATATATATACACTGTATTTTTTTATGTTTCGCCAACACTGAGCACTAAAACACTGTTTAATAATATAAGAAGGGTAAGCAAAAAACCAGAGAACTTGGGAAATATTAGTTTACGAAATATTAATGAAAACAGAAATATTCCAACATTGAAGTTTGCGTTTAATAACAACAGCGCTCTTTTATCATCGTCTTTTTTTCAATAGTTCGTCTTTTTTATTTATTTAGGACCAGAAAATCGCTTTTCCGGACCACATAGAATGTTAAAAAATCCCTTATACATAATATGCCGATTTTGGCCATTTCAGGAGCTCTAATAGAAATCGGTTTACTTCTTTGTATCCATATAGTGAATAGCTGCAACTGCATTCATTGGTTGTTTATCTCTTTCATTCCACCGATAGCTGGTGCTTACGAAACTGTCCCTCGATAGAGTCTTGTATTATTCTCTATTCCTATTTTATTTGGCTATATGCACATGTAGCGTCAGAGATGCTTATAATCGTTTATCTATAAAAATGTATTATCACAAATTCATGATCATACTTTATTTTATCTTGTCAAGTATAATATCAAATTATTTCCAATAGTTTAAGTAGCGTGTTATTAATAATTAATACTCTTTCAGAAGTAATTTTTATAACTACATTCATGTAGAACAGGGGAAGTCAACTACGTCTTGTGATGACGTTTGTGGAGCAAGAGCATGCGGATCCCATGTGTGTGACGTCAGCAAGAGCGCACGGTAGTAGGGGTGTTTAGAGTACGCTAGATTTAGGTACTAGAGGACCTATTCACTTTAGCTCTGTGGGTAGAACAACTTCTGGTTGGAAATACGGAGCATTTTTCAAAGTTAATGCAAGATGCGATCCTGATAGTGTTCTCTCTGCAGAACATGTGTTAGTTCTGCAAAACATTCTTCTTCAGTTCGAATCGAGGTTTCAGGATGTGGAAAACCTTTCTCCAATATTTAAACTTTTTGCTACCCCATATTTAGTTAATGTCAAAGACGTTCCTTGCCCGTATCAGTTGGAACTGCTAAACTTACAATGCGACGATCTGTTAAAGGACAAATACGAACGTAAAGTGGTCTTGGGTAACTTTTACAGAAATTTCTCTGAAACCAGATTCCCGAAACTTGCCGCACGAATATTATGTACTTTTGGATCGACATATGTGGCCGAACAATTTTTTTCACTAATGAAATGTGCAAAGCTCAAATCAAGAAGTACATTGTCAAATCACAACCTAAATGTAGTCTTCGATTAAATATTGCTCAAACATTACGTCCCAACATTGATAAACTTGTTAAAGAAAAAAGAGACAGGAAAGTCAGAAAATTGTTACTGTAATCTTGTATCATCTAAGGTGCAGACGAGCTTGTATGGTAATTAATTCAGTTCATTTTTTTAATTATTTTTATAGTAAGTGAATTATGTTAATTCAAATGATAGTATTATCTATTTTTGTCAAAGAACATAGATTTTGTGGAACGGCAATTGTTCTCACAGAATAGAAAAATATAATCATTTATAATATGTTAAACTACTGTGCTGTAATTAACCGATAAACTATCAAGAAAATCGATTGATGTTTCATTAACTCGGAAACACGTATTACGTAAGTTCTAACCCCCTAAATTCCCCCTGCCCGCAATACTAATACCCCTCTCTTCCCCCCTGTTCACTGATGCCTACATTTCACACACTCCTCGCAGAGGTACAACGCGAGCAGTGAGAGCAGCAAGCAGTGACGTCACAGAGCAACCTTCTGTCTTCCCCTGATGTAGAAGAAGTAACTTATACGAGAGTGTAATTTAATGTGTTCAAGTGGGAGAATGATTACAGCAGGCCATGGCGAAAGAACAATTGACTTGATTGGGACTTACATGGTGTGAAAGAATGATAGTTTGGCTTTTGTTGTTTGGTTGTTTATCTCTTTTTTTTCTCGTAGATGGCTGGTTCATTGTTCTTTGGATTAAAATTGGATTTAGAAATAAGAACTGTTTACGTTTCTGTAAGAAGAAGAGTTCAGAAATAAATAACCCTCTGAAAGCCTACATTAATTATCTCAGGGCGAGAGAGTGAGATTGTCTGAAGGAAGGAGGGAGAGAGAAACGGAGAGACAGATAGAAACAGAGAGAGAGAGAGAGAGAGAGAGAGAGAGATAGAAACAGAGAGAGGGAGAGCGAACTGTGTCAGACAAAAGTAGAGAAAGTCAGATAAGTGTATAAAATGTTAATAGAATCATATACGTTCAGAAGATTGTACGCCACTGCAAGAACTGTTCTGAAAAACTATTAGCGTGTTATTAGGCAGCTCACGAACGCACGCGACTTTGAGATCGGTATCACACCCACTGGGGAACATATAGGTGTAGGTTGTGTTTCTATTGATAGCTACCGTCTTCTCTTGTAAATAAAAGGGAAGTCTCAGAACCTATTGAAAAGATGATGAGCCTTCAAGGAATTCTGACACAAATACCGTGATCCTTTGTCGATGATAGGCACTATATGAACTGTTCCATCAACAATCATCACAAATACTGAAAGAGTTATGAGAACAAATCAACGTAAGGAAAACTGACAGACCCTGTCAATCACAAACTATTACTAACGGTTATAATGATCTTGCTACCTTTCTACAATTCATTATTAACACTACAGAAGTGCAGATCTGTCACTATGGGAATTCAAAAACTCATTTTTTGTTCGCCTATACTATAATACGCTTATTATACAGGATGTTAATGAATAACACCGAAATACTTTACCTGTATATAGAGGGGACATAGACAAGCAACTTTTATTAGGAGATTGTTGCTCTATGACGTAAAATGTGTATGCTACAGAGCATTAAAGTCATTATAATTTGGTGCTCAAAAGTCAATAATTACGCGAAATATTGTTACAATTTTCATTAAACCGACTTCATGCCTTCCTGGTGATCGAAAATAACCTGATTCTTAATCATTCATCCACAGCTATATCATAATTTAGAGATTTCATAATCTGCAAAATGTACAGACTAATCACATGACTGGCCACCACTGCATTAGTCTTCTTTTATTCATAACTACTGACTACAGTGTTAACAACGAAGTTCCTTTTTTTGCATTTTTTTCTAATGTTAAAAAGCCAGTGGTGGCCATGCCCTGGGAGATCTTATGCTGTAACAGGAAAACTTGAATCTATAGAGCAAAAATCTCCTAATAAAACTTGCTTGTCTTTGTCCCCTCTATACACAGGTAAAATATTTCGGTGTTATTCGTTAACACCCTGTATTTGGTGTATTCTTAATGACATCCATTAAAGTATATTGATGTGGTATCGATTATTATCGAGCACGGAACGATCTTAAAACCTTGAGAGCAGCAAATGAAACTGCGGTATAAACAACCTGTATTTAAAATTAAATCAATTCTGTTCGTGTTAATTTTAATATTATACTAAAGCGAGTTCAAATTCGTGTTGTAAAAATCCTTTGGGTTCAAGATAACGGCCAAGAAGAATTTTCGACTTGACTGCACGCCATCAGCTGTCATATATCGCAGAAGACAAGAACTTATTATCAGCTATTATCAGCCAAGGTCATCCGTTTTCGTTTGTTTGGTTGAATGATCGAACAAAAACAGTCGTATGCAACTTGCCTACAATGACAATCAAGATACTCGTTCGAAAACATACACATATATTATATGCTCGTTGCATAATGTACCATTATAGATGAGAGTGATATAGCCTTTATCAGATTTTCTCTTAATTGAAGTTACATTGGCTATGAAGAATCAACGTTACGATGAATGATTTATAAGAGTTGTTCGCTGCAGATTTCGAGAAAAATCCGATTTTACATTAATGTTCGCGATTGAGAAAATTTCCATTTTATATTAATGTAATATTAAAAACCACATTATTGTAGTAGAAACCCCCAAAACCAAATATTCTCATGGAAATATTTTTTTTTTTTTTTTTGTCAAAACTAAATTGCACTGTTCAACAAATTTTTACTTTTTCTGTGTTACAGTAACGAAAATAGGATTTGCTTATGAATTTTACATCACTGAATACGATTATGAAAATAACAAAATTTTGTTCGTTCCGGATTTCGAGAAATTCAAATTTTTACATTAATCTAAAACAATTTTCTGCGCAATAGTAGTAAACAAATAATAACATAAATTATATGGCAATAAAAATTCGGTTGGATATTAGATACATGATTTCTATATAATTCGAACCTCCTGAACACAAATATAACAATAAAAAATTGGTCAAATTATTTGGAAAACATGTATCTAATGTTCAACCTAATTTTTATTGCCATATAATTTACATTATTATTTGGTTACTACTATTGCGCAGAAAATTGTTTTAGATTAATGTAAAATTGGAAATTTCTCGAAATCCGGAAAGAACAAAAGTTTATTATTGTTACATTCGTATTCAGTGATGCGCATATCCCAAAGAAAATTATCTACACAGTGATAACAATGAAATATACTAAGTTATATGATTTATTAGCGCTATAGAAAGCTAGTGCATTGGTGAAGATAATGTAATATATGATAAAGTTGTATCGCAGGTGATTTATGTTATATAATTGCATATCTATAGTAAACGTTGTATCAAATTGAACTTTCCGATAAAAGGCATCCATTAACTTATATAAAGATGCGGCATTGAAGGAAAATATATGAACATTAGTTCCCCAAGAAATGAACTATAGTAGTAAATACAGCACATATAATATTTTGTCAATGTATGCATACGCTTGTATGATTTCAATTTTTAAAGCCTACACGTGTTTAATAGAAACATGAAAGTATTTTCGTCTGCTGCAGCCATTTTATCAGCTGTTCACGTTCTCGTTTGTGATTGGTTGTTATCTACGTTTAAGTTTTCGTTGAGAATGCTCAATGCCGTGCTAAAGTTTGCATTAAGTTTTACGTTCTTAAGTTTACGGTTAATTTTTCTATCTGAATGGCCCATTACTCAAACAACGAAGGTAGGTACGGTAGCACACGACGTTAGGACTTCCCCTCGTGCGTATAAGTGCCGGTTAAAGCTATAATTGTGGCACTTGCTTCCGTGCGTGCGTTCAGACATGAATGGTTGGACTCCATTTATAAATCCGGGTTAACAAAGGTCACGGCGATTTCAATCACACCACCTTACTTTCGTGTGTAGCTTTTTCTTGCGTAATAAATGTGAAATAATGAAGGAGATTTGCCATTTATATAATATTAACAACATGTCAATCATATTATGTTACTGTATTCACACAAGACGGTAAGGGGACTGGAATACTGGAACTTTCTACGTATAGACAAGGACATGTTCACCTTGCACTTCAATGCGAAATGTTGACGTTAGAATAAAATTAGAATTAGGGGCAAAATTTCAATCCTTTCACTCTGTTGATAATGTTCACCAATTGAAAATATCACCGGAAAGAACAATCTGAGAGCCTTCGGAAACAGGTTGCTTAGGAAAATATGCGGACATAAGATGCATTTTCTTCAGTCCTATTATGCAATGGCGAACCTCATAACCAGAATTCTTTACCGAATATAGTAAGGGCAATGCTGGACATGTTGCGCGCATGGGGAGGAAAGATATCTCAAAACTATTGACTGGGAGACCAGAAGGGAAGAGACCACTTGGGAGACCTAGACATAGGTGGGAGGACAATATAAGAATAGATTTTAGGGTAGAAAGGTTTTGTAAGGGATGGTTGGATGGAGGTTAGCACAGAATATGGGTGAATGGCGGGTTCATGTAAGGGTGGCAATGAAAATCCCGGGTTCCATAAAATAGTAAATATTCCTTTAGCTTGCTTAAGAATTGTCTATTTCCATTGAGTAATAAATAAGTATATATATATATATATACATGACATCTCATGTTCTTAAAATATTGCGAAATTTTCGCAACAAGTTCATCTTCATTAAACACGTATATATATGGCATCTAATATTCTTAAAATATTGCGAAATTTTCGCAACAAATTCACCCTCATTAAACATGTTTCAGGACGAGAATACCCTGGAATTTTTTAAAGATCTTAGTAATCTTTCGAAACCATGCTTATGATCTTAATTTCGGACACAGTAAGTGGCCCAATTTTGGCAGTGCGCATTCGGTTCTCTCATCCTCATGCAAAGTTGCGAAGCAAGACATTTCAGTCTTTCTCATAAACATACTCATGCCTTTAATAAATTCCATTATAGGCTCTTTCATACTGTGCACCTTATGTGGGAGAGAAAAAATGTAGAATATCATATGTCTCTCGCTTTAAAATGTAATAAAGATGGATGTCATTTGAATGCGTTTTTGCATGAAACAGAACACAAAGGGTTGCAGCGATGTAGTCCATTCAGGAGAAGAGGCGACCCAGGCAGTCTTGATTTTCTTTTCACACATATTCATCGAGCTCTTTACTCGTGACGGCCTCCCCCCCCCCCCCTCCAAGCTTCCTGCATCTTCAAATAACCTGAATACCGTCTTCAAGCTTGTCACTTTCTTTACTACAATTTCCTTTCCATTTCTTTTGTAAGCAGGAACTTTTTATTCTGAAGTTTACAAGGACTAGAACGCTTCCATGTGGGTCATTAGGATTCTAGAGTGCTATAAAACGATATGGTAGACATGCAAAATAGGCTGTAAGGAGAATATACTTAGATCGCAGACAAGAGTGAAGTAGTAGCAGTGGCGAAGCGTGTTTTAAGACAGGATAAGGGTAATTATATTAAACGTTTCCTCTTGTAAAAAAAAGGTGCCACTAAATACAATAACTACATTTATACAGCCTCTATGAAACGTGTGTTCCTGACTTAAAGGAAAAGTAAACTAAAAATTCAGTATCATTTTCTTCATACGGATTGAAAGAGAATGTTTTTAAGAAATGATATTCACTGTTAGAAATGTTTTACACCTTCACATTTATTCACAAAACGAATCTATTTATTGTAACGCGATGGGCGCGTGACGTCACGCTTGACGAAGGCTTGGCTCAGTCTCGCCCGGTGAAAGACATTTCACAGGATTCTGTCTACTGTTACAGTTTTTTAGTGAGTATCTGTTCAAACAATGGTTTATTGTTGTGTTGTGGGGTATACAAACTCATCGTCGAAGAGTGATAACACACTTAAAATATCTTTCCATCGATTTCCCAACAGAGATAAGTCACCCGAACGTAAATAAGCAATGGCTGATAAAAATAAAAAGAGAAAAATTTGTTCCTACTAAATACAGTACGGTTTGTTCACAACATTTTGAAGAAAATGATACCGAGCTTTTGGTACAGTTACGAACACAGTTATCTGGAGAAACCCCGCAATCTGTTAAAAAAGAAGTGCTGTGCCATCACTTCTTTTGCGTGGGAAATCTGAAACACCGCCAATGAAGAAAAGAAAATCGTCGTACTCGAGGAAGAAGGAAATGAGAGAGTTGTTGCAAGATTTGAATAGTAAACCTTCAGTATCCGGGAATGGACAAATCATGAATGTGGAATCTAGTATTTATGACGAAAATTCAGTTTCTAACAGAGTAGGCGTTCAGTGTGAACTAGGAAATGAAACTTATGTCAATGTTTGCACAGATTCATTGAATGTTTCTTCTAGAAATTGTGATTTAGATAGCTCTTTTAGCATTTCAGAAATTTCTACTACCGCAAAAGATGATTCTGAATCTGAAAGTGACTCTGTTCGTATCTTGAAAAATGTTTTGTTTTTGAACTGTATTAGCTCTAAGTATTAACTGATAACGCCTGGCAACTAGTGTACCTTTATTTATAATAACGCTATCGAATGAGCAATGTCGTGTTATACAGTCTACAACCCCCTTCTGTTCACAAATTACTTCACGGTCCCAACAACACACACTTTCGTGGCCCGTTTTCATATGTACACACAGCCCACATTTACACCATTCCGTATTTTCTTTTCTTCCTTACAACTCTTTAAATAATTCCTTGTCATTTTCTTTTCGTGTGATATTAATTTGTGAATACCGAGATTTGTCCTTAGAAGGTAACATTGCAGGCATCTCTATCAACAACAAACACAAATGAGACTTTGTGGTGTACTAGAAACACAGGCGCGAGCATTACAGTAGCTGTTGTCCTGCCAGCGAGTTAGTCAGGTGTGACGTCACAGGAGCGTTTTACTTCACCCGTACAAGGCGTAATATTGGGCACCTGAAGTTCACGAGATCACCATTCGTTTCGTAATTAAAAGCTCCATGCGATGAGATTAAAATTAGAAAATGGTATTTTTTTAGTTTACCCTTCCTTTAACATCAGTTGAAGATCGTTGAACTACTGACTGTTGCTACCAGGGACGTGGATTTTGCTTCGGGAGGATCCCGTCAAAGTGTCAATTAAGCGTTCAAATGTCAATTTAATGTCTTTTTTCAGTAAAAAAGTTTTTACACGCCACTGTTCCAAAATAATATTTTTGAGAAGAGGGATTAAAATGAAATTTGGAGGTTTAATTTTACATCTGTTAATAAGTAGATTACTGTTAGTCTAATATAAAATTTCGTAAAGAAAATATAACACTTATTTAAGAATACTAAAAGATAAGTATAATTGTAATTTAGTGAAATGAAAAGGGGTTACACAATTATCGGTATGCATTATTATAGATTTAGCTTAAGCAATACTTGAAGTGAAACAGTGTGTTCATAGTGACAAAGTAAAACTAACTTTTAACTCTTTCAATAGGTTTACGTATCTGAAATAATCTTATACAAAGCGTTAACAATTGTTCTAAGCTAAGTTTATACGAGGGAAAGTCATTACGTAAGTCACAAAATATAATAAAAAATAATTTACCATGACAATGACAATCACTTGGAAACAATTTTTATTTTTCCACATAATCTCCAGCAACGTTGATGCACTTATCCCATCGTTTTATCAGAGCCCCAATTCCAGCTGCATAAAATTCTTTGGGTTACTTTCTCATTCACATTAGGACTTCATGTTGAACTCGGGGATACAATTCAACAATTTCGTTGGGAAGAGCTACAGCATCCACCTTACAGCCCAGACTTAGCCCCAAGCAATTTTCATCTGTTTGGTCCACTGAAATACAATTGGAGGCATACAATTTGAAGATGAATTTTATGCAGTTGGAATTGGGGCTCTTATAAAACGATGGGATAAGTGCATCAACATTGCTGGAGATTATGTGGAAAAATAAAAATTGTTTCCAAGGGATTATTATGGTAAATTACTTTTGTATTATCTTTTGTGACTTAATAACTCTCCCTCGTATAATTGAAATGACAGTTTACTTTGACAAAATAAACATATTTTAAATAATAATTTTGCTAATGGGCTTTAAATAATTATACATTGTAACGTCATCGCTCAATGTCGACTAGACTCCCGTTACATAACTACATTATAAATCGACATACTGTACAGTGTTAAATGTTGATGGTTGTTCTGTACACAATATAACTTCAACAATCCTATTTCAAAACTTAAGTATTTACCGTATCCAATAGTTGTATTTTCGTCTCCCTGGTTACGTCCTTGGTTGCTAGAGCAGCAGTACCACATTAAAGTTTAATATCTGATTACAAGTAAATCATTCAGCCATGATTGAGGGTATGTGATGTTGGGTTCAGGCGTTTTGCCCCTATGGCAGATAGTAGTTTGAATTCAAGATTTTCAGAAGCCAGTTGCTTTCATATTTAAACTGACGTTTTTATGAGATGACATGACAAACTTAACAAACTCGTATCTTTAGTGCATGAAGATGAACTCAAAATGAGCTCATATGATGACGGGGATAATATAACGTCAGATAGATCCTACCTATGCTGGTCTCAAAAGAGAGTCGATTTCTTCATGCGTGGACGAGCAGGGATATTACAATATCCTTTTTGGCGCTTGCATAATTTTACATCACAAAGAGGAAGACGAGGTTATATTTAAGAGTGTCAAACGATCATATAGCCTCTTTGTAAGTCTTAGATTGAGCAGTATTTAAACCCTATGAATTTAAATTCGAATTAGTTTGTATTGGGATTGCAGGATAATGAAATCTAGAAACATTTAAAATGTTTATTAATTATCAGAATGTCACTTTCTAAGATTGGAAGGGTAATTCTTTCACACTAGCCGTGTGTAGGCTAAGATGGAAAGGTAGAATCAGACTGAAAAATTCAAAGCCCTAGCCGGGATTTGAACCAGGATCTTCGGCTCTCCCACCAACAGTCACCAATAATGTTGCAGACCTAACCAGGAAATAAGGCGTTTTCGAACCCATGTCCATGTAACATAATTTCATCCTTTATAAAAAGAAATGTTTCCCCAAAGTTTTGGCCTACTTTTCTGTTATACTATGTATAAAACAAATTAAAAATGCAATAAGTTGTAAAAAATTATATTTAATGGATACTACACATTTTTACATTGTTATACATAAGAAATTTATTCATAATGCACCCATGTAGTCAACCAGACAATATTCTAAACTGGTTAATGCAGTAGCACGCCTATCATCACATCGACGGTGATGCTGTAAGATTTATAATGCTAATGAGTAGCCTGGAGAGTTGATAATAACGAATATCACAGCTTGTTACAAGGTGAATGATATTGTTCATTTCTCTATTCAAGATCCGTGGCGCTGAAGAAAGGTGTTTTTGTTGCAACACGGCTGCAGGCTTGAAGACACTGCTTTATTCATCCTGACAGCAGACTGTGTTAGTATCAACTAATTTCCCTGCCGCAGGCTGCGTTGCTGTCGCACAGCATCAACAATACCTTGATTAATTATTTTAAGTCAAAACCGCGGACGAGATTCGTGATGTTATTTATAATCTTCTGTAAGTAAATAATTCAGTGTTTCGAAGCGTGAAGAAAAAGTAAACGAGTTTAATTTTCAGTGAGGTGACAGGTTGAGGGTTCCAAGATTTCTTCCGAAGGCAATCTTTCTTTCAAATTCAGGCCAACTTCTAAAATTAATGTAATAATGAGTAGTTATGCTCTCCTACAGTTCCATACACATGTCCACCACACCTCAATGCTGAATTTGCTTTATTATTGAATTTTCAGCTTACGACGACTCTCCTCTTCTTCCATGGCCTCCTCAGTCACCTGACTTAGCCCCATGTATTTTTTACGGATTAACATGAAACATATTGTGTTTCTACTTCCTATGCCGTGATTAAGCTTAGCTGCAAACAAACAAAGGTGCAGTTGTTCGTATTTACTGTGAGATTCTAAGCAAGTACAATAGGAACTTCAAAGTAGTACGATTCATATTTGCCGCATCACCAAGAATGCACATTAGAGCAGCTGTAAGCCGTGTTCAGAACTAAATTAGTTCTTCTATCCACTGCCCTTTTTGTTTTATCTGTCATGGTTATTTCGTCATACAAGTCATAAACCCGAATGAATTTACTTAGCACGTAAATAATGCCTTATACAGTATATATCATAGACTAGTTACGCATCTATAAAAATGCTTTCGGGATAATTGAATGGCCTTATAGTTGATTTTTTTTTTTTAAATAATTTTCTCATAAATGTACAACCAAGTACAAAGGTAGGGGAATTGTTATAGGCTATTATTAGTTAGTGTTATTCGTATTATTAGTACAAACCGTACATCGATGATGGCCACGAACTGATTAATGTATCATCAATTCGAGTTGATTAAGAATATTGAATACTGCTATCACGTATTTCAATAGTCCTTGATTAATAGAAACATACACTATTCATTCCATATGCATTATGGTCACTCACAGAACAAGGTTGACCAGTAGAATTTCAATTAGGTGGACGCTCCAAATCATAGTAAGTGACTGCAACCGACGCCAATCATATTTACATATTCTAAACCTGATAACTATGTTAAAAATTGGACTGTACAATTTAACACATATGCACTGAAAACATAATTTCATCTTAAGGGACACTTAAGGGACACTCAACTTGTTTGTATAGAACTTACTTACACCAGTGCACAAATATTTAAGTACACGGGTACACACCGGACGTTCCTACGGTATATTCAGATTCAAGATAAGTGATTACCAGGGCCCGGATTTTAATGACATGTCATCTTTTTATTGATCCTGCATAGACATTGCCAACTTGTTGATATATCCTAATCATGGCCTCTAGATTATAGAAATACATTTTTATTAGGTCATTTTTTGTCATTTTATGCAATTTTATATTTTTAGGGCATTTATTTCAGTTGTAGGTCATTATTTTGTCATTTGCTTCCTTATTTAGTCATTATTTACACTGAGTGTATTAACTTTTTTCGTCGCTAGTGGTGCTGTCTTTGAAGTATTGTTTGTTTAATGCAAGAAGGAAAAATTCGGCGTTAAGTATTGTCATGTCTCAGTCGGAAATGAGAATCAAAGAAACGCCAAAATTTTGTTTTGAATTACTATTGTTATTAGATTGACTTGGCCACCTGCTTGGATTTGAGAGTGCAAACTACTGTTTACCGTCAATAAACAACAATATAATCCGGCAGATCACAAAAGGAAATGCCGAATTTTGACTCACCAGTGCCTCAGTGCCAGTATAAATTTCCGTGAGAAAAGAACATTCACACCATTACAGTTGTTTACAGTTTTTACAATTATGTAAAAATTAGTCTAAAACTTTGTGTGTACAATAGTAATTTTAAAAAAATAAAATATCAGTTTTAGGTCAATTTTTATAATTATTAAGTCATTTTCTTTAAAATTTAGGGTCATTTTATAGGTCTTTCAAAAAATTTTAGGTCATCATAATCCAGGCCCTGGTGATTACGGTACTATGCGGATAAAATTTACTATCAGGACAGTGCAATTATATTCAGCCGTGTGAAATTACTTAGACTTGAAAATTCGAACAAAGACGGGGACAGTCTGATCCTACCCGTGTTGATTGCTTAGTAAAAAATGACTAAGGTCGGCGCGAAAATGTTTTAGACAATTGGACGGTCGATATGTCTGTTTCATTCTCAAGTAAATACGACTAATTCGCTAGAGTGAAACAGACATATCTGTTTACTTCAGGCCGGTTCTAGGACGGACAATACCTACCTTTCCACTGTCTAATACATTTGCGCGCCGACTATAGTAAGAGAAGCGCGACAGATTTTCTGAGGCCCAATCTAGGCTTGAGGTCCTTTAATGAGTCTCAGACTTGAGGCCAGGGCTTAAAGTTCATCCTGGAGAGCCTTCATCTGAAAAATGCCTTAGGTTCAGGGTCCAAAATGCAATCAACTCGGTTAGCTGTCTGAAATCTTAAATTCTTTTCGAATCAACCTGTACAATAGCACACGAGACAAGAAGACACGACTTCTTTCAATAAAAGTGAAGATTCTAAACGTAATGATACAAACAGGGGTAAAGAAATGTGTGGTAAAGGGTAATGGGACTTAAGAAAATAGGTTTAGAGAAATCCACTTTCCCCTTTAACGAGGGCGTTTTGACCTAAAGTAGAGATTTACTAAACAAGTCTCGTAGCGAGTTACATCATGGACGATAAAGATACGCTACTAACACACTAGACAAGTAATAAAAAGATTCAAATTTAGAGGGGACAGGAGGAGAATTGCAAATCTCGCTGCGGGCAAACTTGGGAGTGTAGTACCAGAATATTAATGCCACCATCTTGTGGTTACTTGTGCGGGCGGCAAGAGGGAGAGATATAGCCCCCCCCCTCTTCTACACAATCAACATTATGAACTTGTAGCAAGAGTTGCTCTGGGTATAGTCTATGCATCGACCTCCATGAAAACAAATTATGGTTTCCTTCAGTAAACAGATAGGAATTTCTTGACATTGGACCTACTACAAGCTAAGGAAATTTCATGGTCAGCATTTTTTTCTTGTCTTATATATAAGACATAAATGGCTTATCAGCTTCAATCTTTGTCCTTTATATTATTTAACATCAGAGTAATATAATTAAACAGTATGAATATATCAATTGTTCATGAGAATTACATCCATCCGAGGGAATAAATTCTTTATCTATCTTCTATCTTCTATATTAATACAAATGAATTTACAAAAGGGTTGTTGCCGCATCACTTGAGAACGGCTCGACCGATTTGGCTGATTTTTGTTTTGTTGTGATCGTAATTGTCTGGAGAAGGTTTGTATGAAAGAAAATTTTTGGAAAATCCACGGGAAAAGTCGGAAATGTGATGAAATGAGGCAAAGTTAGACAAAGTTAGAGAGTTCTGCTGTCAATTGTTTACATAAAAAAAATATTAACAAATTGAAGTGTGACAAAAGAAGTGTGACATTCACAGTATGAGAGTTCCACTTTCACATGTTTTCATAACAAAACAAACAAAAACAAAAGTGAGTCTTGCAGCCAAACCAAATCGAAAATTCATTTTGAGAATGCAAGTCCGTGTAAACAAATGCACGTGATTTGAACCCCACCACACATCATGCTACAAGACAATATAGTGCGGTATTAGATTTTATTTTTATAACAGTAAAAGCTCATAAAATGTGACGAAAATTTTTAAGATAACAATATCAACTTATTGCAAATGTTTCAATGTATTGCGAAACGTGGCATTCGTGATATAACCCTCCAGTTTGCGAGAGTCATTGTTGTGAATAATATAAACATACAAATTTCAGTGAACACCGAAACGTGGTGTTTATAATTTATAACCCAGTCTGTGAGAAGCATTAAACATAATGACTGAAATTCAACCAGGCCCAAGTGGCATAATTAAAAATAAGAGAAGTAAATCTTTGCGAAGTGGACAGAAGGAAATTACATTGAATGTGTTTAATGGGTTTAAAAAAATATATATCCAGCACTTGCAATTGAGGACGTTGTAAAATTGACATCTGAATTCACCGGTATATGTGCCAGAAGTATCTGGAAAGTGTGTAGTGAATACAGAGACTCTGGTGTAATGTAAACTCCCCCAAGAAAGGCTTGAAAAGCTGCATAGTCTTTTAGATAACATTGATGACTTTGTGAAAAGTGCTATTCGAGCAAAAGTTCATCAATTCTTTTTTTATAACATACCTCCAACTGTGGATAAACTTCTTTGAGCTGTCAATGAGGACTCCGACCTACCTAATTTTAAAAGAACAACATTTTATATGTTATTGTTGGACATTGGAATGAAATATGTGAATGGAAATGAGGTTAATGTTACAGTAGATCGTGATGATATTGTACTTTGGAGAAGACGATATCTTAGAGCTGTACGGCAATACCGAGCAGAGGGTCGAAAGTTTTATTACTTAGGCGAGACATGGGTAAACGCAGGACACACCACCCCTAAAATTTGGCATGACTCTATTGTTGAATCAAAGGAAAAAGCTTTTAGGGCAGGATTAAGTCAAGGTTCAAAAAATCCTATGGGTAAGGGGAAACGCCTAATAGTTTCGCATATAGGTAGTGAAACAGGCTTCGTAGATGGGGGTTTGCTCATTTTTGAGTCAAAGAAAACAGGTGAGTACCACGAAGACATGAATGAAGAGGTATTCCGTAACTGGTTTGCTAATGTTTTGCCGAAACTTGAACCCAACAGTTTAATAGTTATGGACAATGCATCATACCACAGTGTGAAACTCTATCGGCGTCCAAATACTTCTTGGCGTAAACAAGATATAGTGGAATGCCTACAAGAAAAGAATGTAACATTTAATGATAAAAGTGTTAAGGCAGAGTTAGTGATCTTAGTACAGGAATTCGCGGACAAAGATGAAAATAAATATGTGGTTGATGATATGGCAAATAAAGCGGGCCATCAAGTACTGAGGTTGCCCCCTTATCATAGTAATTTGAATCCAATTGAACTGGTATGGAGTTTTATCAAAGGGTTTGTGGCCAGAAATAACAAAGCTTTTAAATTATGCGATGTTAGGAAACGGTTTGACAGAGCAGTATTGATGGTGACGCCAGAAATGTGGCAAAAGGAAATCAAGCATGTAGTGGCTATATCTAGCGTTTTCTGAGGAAATAGTTTAAGTGTGATAAGTCGTTCTTCCTCATTTCAAGTTCTATGTAGGCCTACAAATCGAAAGTCCTTCATAAGTAAATTTCAAATTACAAAATAAAAACCCGGGCGACGCCGGGCCTTTTAAGCTAGTCACTTTATAAAGTAAAGTAAAGTGTTCCCTATTACATGCCATGGAGGCCCACAGGGTTCCAGGAGGTTATGGCTCCCAGATTTTTAAACATTCGGAACATTAAGGTGGTACGGTTGTCAGCCTTACGCACCGGCCGCTTTTACCCCCAGGATTGCTCCTGGTACTCATTTCTGTTAGAGGCTGAGTCGACCCTAGGGCCATAGTGCCACCAGAAGGATTAGACCAATTGAAAAACTCCAACGACCTCATCGGGAATCGAACCCGCGACCTTCCCGGTTTGTAGCGCAGCGCCTCAACCACTACGATACGGCGTACCCCTTATCACTTTATACAGGCTGTTAAATAACAACACAGCAATATTTTACCTGTGTATAAAGGGGTCAAAGACGTAAATAACTTTTATTAGATCAGTGCTCATAGAAGTAAAATATGTATGCTACAGGGCATTAAAGTCATTACAGTTTGGTGCTCATAAGTCAATAATGAAGCGAAGTAGGATTTAAATTTTCATTAAATCGCCTTTACGCCTTCTTAGTAAACGAGGAAAACCTGATTCTTAAACATATAATCCAAAGCTATAATATAATTCAGAGTTTTCATAATCTGAAAAATTTACAGACCAATCTGTAGGGAATTCAGAATCGTGTAGAATTATACTTAGTAACACGGGAAAAATAATTGGCCTGTCGTGTCGTTGACTTTTCCTTTATAAACAATACAATTGGTCATGCAAAGAGTAAAGACCGTTGGTCATGGATAAGACATTCAAAGTGACTTGTAATAGCCATGGCAAAGAACATATTTTTAACAATAATTGCTACAATAGACTGCACGAAACGTAGTGGAAATTATTTCTCGTTTAGATTCCTTTCATTAAATTATTCACTCATCGTCAAATAGTAAAAATCATCAACACTGATGGAATTTTTATTTTTAAAGAGTCTTTGAAGGGAAAAAAGAGAAAATGGGTCCGAGAGAAACGATTAGGTAAAAATGTCCATTGTGCAACAGAGGCCTTCGGAATTTTGGATTCGGTAAAATGGTCAGGAATAGTGAATTTAGCAGAAAATATTTATCTAATCTTTGAATAGATTAATATTTTTATTACTTAGCAATTTGTGAGTTGGAAATACATTTGGGGAAATTGTTTCGGAGGAAAAATATTTCGGGAGAATGTAATCGGTAAATTGATTGGGAATCAGTTTCACTAATTCAGATTAGTAATAGAAAACTTCTCTATGGAATTTGACAGGCAAGAAATCGTATTATTCTAAAGCTATAAATGATTGTGTAGGCTACATGGCGGACATTCGTATCTGGAATGCATTGAATAGAAATGGAATATTATGTTTTTATCATATCGTATATTAATAATAATAATAATAATAATAATAATAATAATAATAATAATAATAATAATAATAGGCTACTAATAATTTATTTCCATTAAGAGCCTTGGCTGTGGGAAACGTCAGTATACATTAGATGGTGATACAACAGTCATATAAAAACTAAAAGAAACTAATAAATTACAAACTACACAGTATTTCAAATATGTTCAATTAATGAATATGGGCAGATTTCAACTAATAATTTTGTAACCTCCTTTTTGAAATATCTCAGTTGTCCAATATTCTTTATAAATTGAGGTAAGCTATTGTAGATTTTCACTCCAACGATCATTGGAGATTTGCTGTATACTGTTAAATTATGTTTCCCAATTTTAAAATGACTTCTGTTACGAGTAAAATATTCGTGATACTGACCATTAGTATTAAAATCTCTGCCATTAACAAGTACGTATTCCAATAATCTTAAAATATATAGTTAATAAATTTCATTATATAATTCTGACAATTAAAATATATAGACCATACACAGTTAAAATTCCATACTTCTTAAACTCTCTCTACATGACTGCCATGCATTAATGTTGAACATACATCTAATATAGGGTGGAAATCTTTAGAATCTAGAAGGAAAATAAATAGAATAAAATCTATGTATTGTGCATACACGAAACAACCGGCATGGGAAGAGCTTCACAGCAAAATTAAAGAATCAGATTACAAAAGTAGGAAGGATCACAAACACAAAATAAGGGGTAGATCTCAGATAACAAATATTGCCAAATATTCTTTTTTAAATAGAGGTAGCCTATTCAGGATTGGAATGATTTACCTGCAGAAATCTTCGAAACGTTTCCTGCTAACGCCAAAATTTTTAAATATACATTGAATAGGGTATATGATAATGTATAATTTTTTTTCTATAATATTCTCAGTATGTAATTTTTATATGCTACAATTTTGAATGGAAAGAGATTTTCTTTAATTACCAGGTATGTAGATAGCTGTGTGATATTTAATGTGTAACTGTATGTATAGTGTGTTATTTTTGTGTATATGTATGGCTGGTATTTATTGCAATACTGCCACCGGGTTGTTGACCCACTTGCAGTGCAAAAAATAACTATCAGCAACTCGTGTAATCGTTAGACGTTTATAGAAAAATCAATTGTTCCCGAAATGGAAGCCTTTGATAACACTGTTCACAATTAAGATGGGAAAACATAATTAATGTTCAAGTTACCCTCTGTTTCGCTACTCTCGTTATTGTCAGAATTACAATTACCTCAGGTTCCTTGTTACAAAGTTGGAGTATTACGAAACTAAGCTAATATCTTGTACCGCACACACGTTACCCGCAGGAAGAACATTCTGAGGAGACATAAGTGTAATATGGTACTTACAATCTCCTGTGGGTTCCCAATACAAGAGTTAATTGCTGGAGAAAAGGCAGCAGTTGCCGTAATCTTGCGTCCCTGCATAGCTCCCTAGGGACTTGTGCCTGTGGTGGTAACTTTATATTGCGGTCAGGAGGTTAGATGAGGCCAGCCGACAGTGAACGAGGTTCTGTGCCGGTCTAAGTTGGCCATCGGTTTAGCATACAGGGTGTCTCAGCACTTTGATCTTTTAATTTTGTAATGAATCATACAATCATACAATCTATATCCGCGCAGGTTAAATTACAAGATTAGACATTAAAAGTTTGTTGATCGAGTATTAAATATATTCGTACAATATCGAATTTTCGTCAATGCAATATTTTATAAGATTCCACAGGATTTTTAAAGATTTGCAAGTTTCCTTGTGAACAGGAATTAGTTTTAATGAACTCTTTCAGAGTAATGTTACGGACATTACTCTTTCAGAGTTGAATTTAATTATATTATATAAGCAATCATCAAGTAAGATCATCAGTGGGCCCTAACTTTCGAAACAATGGGAAAAATTCAGTAGAATAGCTGGTTTCAAAAGAGAATGAACATAATACGGAGATAAAAATTCCCCAAATTTTAAATAAAGCATTTTACTCTATTAGTTATATCTCTGCTTTAAGCTTACAATTGAGGGGGTCAGTACAACAGTGGTTTTAGCCACTTTTTTAAGTTTATAGAAAAAGCAAGTTAAATTTCTACACCTGTTTGTTATGTATAATGTGAAAAATACAGTTTTGTTGGTAATCTGGTGTTCTATTATGGTCGACGTAACTACTACGCTCATAATATGTAGTCTACTATTCAGATATTTAAGAGACATCATTTGTATGAGACCCTTCAACGCTGTTTTCTTGGTTAGATCACTGTTGCACTGATGTTTATTTCTTCTTCATAGAGGAGAATGGATTTATAAAATAAATATTGCAGTTTTACACTAATAAAATATTTTAAGATGAACAGTTTTGTATTAGTTTTAGTTCCAATTGTAAGAGAATGTTATAATAGGGCAATGAGTCTGTTACATTCTCAACAAAATAAAATAAAATAAAACAAAATAAAATGAATGAAGATTCCAGTTATCGCAGCAAAATTCTCAACTCCTCTCTTTCTCTCTTCGTAAGTATATGTTCTTATTTGAAGTACCCTGTATAAAGACACATTCAACATGAAATTACTCGTTAAAATTTCCCTTTGCTCTTGCATGACATTAATTGTTTTCTCAATCCTTTATCATTTTAACTTGGTGAATTTATTCGTAAAAGAGATGAGAGCTGCATCAGTAATTAAGTGGGTTAAGTGTGGAAGTTTACAAGTCGTGCTTTTTGGAGTAGCATTTATCAGATAGGACTTGATGCAGTGCAGTAAACTTTTTCACAGCGAAAAGATACGAGAGAAAGTGAATATACTGTGTGTTCCGTGACACATTATTTGCACCACTAATCTTGCACGCCCATCGTCCAACTCCGGATGGAAGGTGAGTTCAGTACTTGATTACACAGGCACTGTAAACCCAGCCACCTTTTGTAGAAAAATAGTAACAGAACTGCTGCCGAGACTAGTTGGATTGACCGAAAAATTCACCTCAACAATCCTATTAGTAGATTTTTTTGCTAAATACCACTGGGACCACGGTGACCACAATTAGTTTACATCATCCATCTTAATAATATTGTTATTTTATTTTATATTAGGCTATATTGAAAACATAACATTTAGTTACTCTATCATCAGGGGTGACCACAAGGGGGGGTTAAGAAGCAGAGTGTGTAATTGAAATTTCTGGGGGAGGTTGAAAATTGTTGCATATTAGAATTTTATATGTCAATTTTAAAAAACTGTTGTTTCACAACTTCACAAGGTAATAAAAACCTCTTCTCATTGATTAGATATGAATAAAATATACTGTAGAACTAATAGGCCTAAAACTGGAATCGCATTTATAGCGAAATGCATTTTCTTGTAACCAAGTGCAGCGCCGAAGACTTTTCTGCGAGTGCGAGCTGAGCCATTTTCGGCCCTTCATTTTCTGGCCTGCATTGCTGTTTATTTTCTTTCTTATCGTTTAACTCAGTTAAAACATCCAATTCTTTTTAAACTTGTCTTAATCGTGAAAAGGGTATGCACCCTTAAAAGCTATCTCGTGGTATTAGATGATAAACTCAGTTATTAAATCGTTTATTGAAATAACAAAAAACAAAACATCAATAATCGTAATCCAGAACAACACGAAAACGAAAAATCTTATAAAACATAATGTTACATTTGGGTTAAGTATCTTCTGGAGATGTGACACTAACATTGACGGCGACTTTCTTTACATTTTACTACACTTTGCAGAATTCTTTTTACGTGATCTTCTCAGAAACTTCTAAAACGATTATATTTGAATTTGTATACGAGGTGACGTTTTTCCCTGATTTAATGGTATACTTCTCTCCTCCCACTATTCTTGCTATACGTCGAAATACGAACCCAAAAAATATTAAACTCCTGTTTAGGGTCGAGGTTAAGCAATATAATAATAAAAAAAATCTCAACTACATTTTGTATTTTTCAGCTTCATTATCGTATCGGAACGCTATGCAGTATTAACAAACAAACCAAGGAAAAGGAAAAAACATATTAATAAATAAAATTAGGGATGGGTCCTAGATACTTTCAATACCTCGATACTCTCGATACTTGCATGGTATCGGCATCGAACGATACTTCAGAAAACTCGCTCGATACTTTTTCGATACTTTTGTAACTCTGCAATTCTGTAATTAAGTGAGAATGCTAGTATTTTTTAACAAAGACTTGTAAGTGGACTGTTTAAAAACTAATTTTAGTTTTAATGTAGAGTTTAAAAATAATTATAGGCAACTGATGATATTAAATTTTGTCTCATTAAATATGCAGACTTAATTAATTAATTTAGTTGGTATTACACAGTTCTCTCAAATTTTAATTTTTAATGTACCTATTTATTGAAACTGGAAATTTTGAAGGTATCGAGTATCGAGGAAAAAATCATGTATCGGTATCGAGTATCGAAAAAATCTGGTATCGACCCATCCCTAAATAAAATGAATTTGCTTTATTATTATTTCTGAATATTTATTATACGAAGGCAAGGAAAGAAGCAAATGATGCAGATAAGTGTAATAATAATTATTCTAGATTAATTATGCAACGGAATAGAAAGTTTCGTAGTTTTTTTATTTTCTCGCTAGGTTTCAAGCAAGAGCAAAATGGCAGTGAGAGGAAAGATTAAAGGAGTTGTAACTTCTACTCCATCTGTAATGTCCTGTGCTTGTTGTGGAGAGGAAGTTGGGAGTACTCGTCTTACTTAAACCCTCGTTACCGCTTCCAGTAATGTAGTACATGGTGCACCGCATTATCTCGCGTGATTTCCCACTAACCCACAGTCACCACAACTACTTTATTTTTCTCTCTACTCCTTCAAGAAGCACAGATTAGCCTCCAAGAAAAGTTTTAAATTGGTGCTAAGTTCTACTTAGTAGACTAATGCAGGCGTACGAGATATCTTTATTCAGACCATGACTTTATTTGTACTTTACGATGCATTTTATACAGAGTGAAATGAAATAATAGTGGAAATTTTCAGAGCACTATATACAGAGTGTAACAAAAAGGTAGGCCAAAACTTTGGGGAAACTTTCCCTGCATATAGAGGGTGAAGTATATGAACATGGGCGTGGAAATGTTTTATTTCCTTGTTAAATATCTTTTTCTACACCTGCACCACTTAGCAGAATACTCGAAAACATAACCGTGGAAAACAGAAAATCTTATGAAAAGGTACTAAAAAAACAGAATTGTGGGTAACAAAACATAAAATGAAATGTTCAACACTTTCTCCATTAGCTCGGATACATCCGCCAACCCGCCGTCACATGGACTCCCTGATGCGCTGATGTATCCCTACAGTATCTCGTATTATCTGGCAGCCTTGCAGAATACGAACACTGAGACTCTTTACATTTTGTACCGGTGTCGCATACACAAGAGTTTTTAAATGTCCCCACAAATAAGAATGTAGTAAATTCAGGTCAGGCGAAAGTGGAGGGCAAGGAATTGGTCCGTCTTTCCCTATCAATTTATCAAGAAACCCTCTATTCAGAAACTGACGAACAGAGAGGCTGAAATGAGTAGGAGCTCCATCGTACGTGAAGTACATGTCTCGTATTCGTAATGGCACATGTTACAAAATTGAGTTTCAAGAATGCTCTGTATCTTCTTCCATTAAGATGATATGGCAAGTGCATAAAGTCCAACCAAACAGTCACCATTAATGTTGTAGAAAGAAGGCTCTAGCCAGGAAATAAGGTAATTTTGGACCCATGCTCATATAACTTAATTTAACTTTCTATCTGTAAGAAATGTTTTCCCAAAGTTTCGGTCTACTTTTTTGTTACACCGTGTATAAAGAAAACATCTAATACATTTTGGAGAAAAGGTTTTCATAGAAACCTTTAAACGCATTTGGATCAATAAGTACTGTTTATCCCACTTTGATTTTATGATAGGCCTATTTAGATATAGAATTCTTCTGGAAACATATTTTTTTGCGAAAATCATAAATTTTTTATCTGTATGATTTTCCGCTTTTTGGTATACTCATCATGAAACTGAAAATCTTCACAAGTATTTCACGTCTAGGCCTACTGTGTATTGTGCTAGCTCTTAAAGTTAAAGCATATTGTACGAAGAACAAAATTAGAAGTTATTTGACATGGGCAGATCTGTTTAGACTTACAACGTAGCTATGTTTGAATTAATAATAGATTGTGTGTACTATAACACGTTTGAACTGAAGTGAAATAGGCTTCAAGCGTCTATCAGATTTTTACTTTCTCGTACATACGTAGTACAGGAACAGTATAGTTAGTGTGGAAAAAAAAATCTAGAGTACACTGAAAAAATGTTTTATGGCATCTAAAACCCGAGAAAAGTATTTTGGCAATGGTGTCTATCTCTGTGTTCGTACTGCACAGGCCTATTGCGGATAAACGGTGCACTGACTTGAATCATAATTTTCGGTTATGGGATTTGTTAGTCTCTTAATACCCTGAGAATATTCTCATGTAAGGTCCAACAGAGACATTCTGTGGTTCATGAAGTATATATATATATTATCTACCCATCTTAATATCCTTTCTATAATTATGTTGTTTTGGCATTTTTTTTAGCATTAAAGAGTTTCCATGAAGACTTTTTTCTTTTCTAATTTCGTTAAAAAATATATATAATCGTTTTTCTATAAAATCGACTTACTCATGTTTAATCTAAACTAAACTAAACTCCGTGGCGCTACATCCCTGGCGGGACTTGGCCTACCACCCGACCGCTGCGTCATCTCCCGTAGGCAGATGGCAGGATTGGGGGCATGTGGTCAGCATGCCGACACCCACGGCCGTTAATGGTGGTTTTCTTGACCGGCTTACTCATGTTTACTCACGTTTATTTTGGACTTTGTCGGTTAACTGAACTATGGTAGAAGATAATGAAAAGTTTGCACAGAAAAGTTGTAGACACAATTGGGGGGTCAGCGCAACAGTGGTCTAATGGACCTTTTTCAAGTTTAGAGATAAAGCAAGTCTGTTCTATACTCTTGCAGTTTTTCATTAAACTTAAAAAAAATACAGCTTTGTTGGTAGTGGGATGTTCTATGGTGCTGGGTAAACTTAACTATAATTTTACATAGTCTACTGTTCAGACTGTTCAGAGATATAATTATTTTTATGAGACCCTGAAACACTGTTTTCTTGGTTAGACCACCGTTGCACTGACAGTTATTTCTACATGACAGGAGTTAAAAAATTATTTCAATAAATGTTGGATTTTTACATGTAATATTTGAAGAGGAAAGGATTGTATCAGTTTTATTATAATTTCTAATGTTTATTCAGTTCTATACTCGATGAAGTACACGAAAAAGCTCACTACCATTCTCCACAATTCGTTCAACATTTAGGCTACCTCATTTACAGAAATCAGATTGTCATGAAATTAATTATAAATGAACGGTGCATATTTGAGAAGATCTTTGGATTTATTTATCTTGGTTTTCCAACTGTTGGTTGTCCTTATACAAGAGGAATTATGTTTCCGGGTACTGATATAGACTTTAAAACTACCTAAGAAGTAATTGGCCCAACTTTAATATAAGATTAAAGTTCACCCCCAAGTCGTGCAAATTATCACTAACTAATTTGTCATGTTGGAGGGGTTAGATCACTATTGTCCTAACCCCCTCAATTACATTTTTATCGAATACATTTCTTTATAAAGTTAACAGTTAAAGAGATGGAAATGAAAGAATATAACTTTAATGTACAATATCAGAAGACGTGTAAATATGCATACCGCTATTCTTTCTTTTATGAACTCGTAATAAAAAGAAAATAGGTTAATTGTTGTGAAACGTTCAATACACTCATGTTGTAATGCACAACAAAAAAAAAAAAAAAACAAACAAACAAACAAAGAACAAACTGAACAAGGTGGACGAGGCGGTAATGTGGCATATATGGTTATTTAACGACGGGGATGTACTGCAACTTAGGCCTGTGACCGTCGCAGGTGTGCCGGAATTTTGTCCCGCAGGAGTTCTTTTGAATGCCAGTAAATCTACTGTCATGAGCCTGTCACATTTATGCACACATAAAAGCCATCGACCTGAACCGGGATCGAAGCCATGGGCTAGCATTCAAAAGGTCCAGAGCCCAAACCCCGACACGGGCATTTTGATATGGGTTTCTCATGGTTTCCCTAGTCCTAAAGGTAAATGCCAGATTTTGTACTCAAGTAACGTGACTCATCGAGACTATTTCATCTAGTTTCATAGTTATTAAAACTGAATATCAGTCAAAATAAATAGGATAAATAACATAATAGAAACAGATATACATTGGTTATCTGGACTACAGGTAATAAGAACTATAAGCAGTTGAAGCATACAACCCAATAATGCAAATCCAAACGAGGTATAGGCCTATGTGAGAAAGTTTGTGGAACATAATTAATCTGCACTATTATATTCTTCAATTATGTATACGAGTAGACTATCTTTCCTCTATGTTTGCAGATTAAAAATACGCTTCAGAACTTTACTTATTTTGCCTAAAGGAGTTCCTTATTTCAAACTCTTTTTTTTTAAGTCTATGCGACACTGTAGAGTTCTGCATTGCCGATTTGATCTCTTGTCTTCTTTTAGTTCGACGAAGACCTCGAGGCGAATGATTAATGGCTCATGAATAAAAAAGACGCGGAGGTGGGCTGGTCTGGGGGTACAACAGTGCCTTCTAGAACCCACCCTTTTACTGCCTGCTTGTCTAACATTCCTTTTTATTTTCCTTCGTTCTATAACTCGCCAAACGTCTCTTCTTTGATATCAGCTCCAAGACCGTGTAAAACTGCCCATTATACGTAATATACTAAGAAATTATGTCAAGGGCCGTTTTGCCTCTAACTGCCTTACTCCATTTCTTGCTACTACTAGCGCTGAGAATGTCGGATGGTGTAATCACAGCACAAGAACAGGCAAAGCGTTTTAGTAAATGAATTAGCGGGGGTGTTGCATAAGATTAACAGCACGTCTTGACGTGGTGCCTGTCTGCGGCTTCCAGGATTTACTCCCTCCCTCTTCTGCCCCCAGTAAAGTAGTTAAGCATTAATATACAATAAGCAGAGGCGTACTAGTCTTAGCTAAATTAAGCAGTAAAGATGAGTATGATAGAAGTGGATTACCACCGATGGAGCTGGAATTATCGACAAGATTATATCACTCAGACGCCGCGTGTTTGATATTGACAATAACGCTTAGCAATTCCTTGGATACAGACCAATCACGATCGTTTATCTTAAAAAAAATTCTTACTATTAATATGAAGATGCGGTTTTATCTGATAAAATGTCAGCTCGTTACTGGACACGTAAGGCATCAACGTGCCGTGATTAATACGTCACATGCTGCTAGTTGAACACATTAAAAACACATTATTCTATCCAACTGAAATGTTTGGAAATGGAATAATATAAATGTAAAATGATTAAAAACACAATTTCAATTCGGTGCAAGCCAGTTCGTGTGCTTTTATTCTGTTCAGCTGTCAGCTTACCTTAATTAGGTTAACTATGTCTTATATGCACCATTGGTAGCATTGGTTACAACATGGTAACTCGAATCGATTCATAGATGGTTGATTCATAGTATGCCGTGATCTCACAGCTGTTAGTTCTGAATTTATATAACAAAGCACGAACGTATTTATTATTTGTATAATCCGTTACATTTTTATTCATGAAATAGAGCAATAAATCCAATTCGAGTTGACGAGTTTCATCAGATAAATTGGCTCCAGCTGTGCAGTCGCGAATCTATCGATGATCTCGTAAACCTATGATAAAACCACGGATGATGTTTTTCACAGTCTGACTCAACTTTATTTTGTACTTTACAAAAATGAATATAGTATATCCTAAAGCCTTCTCACAAGGCATCTTCTAAAATATCTAAAGTTGAATCGCGAATCGACTACTTAATAGATCACCGCTCTTGGAGACCGATTTTTCTAACAACAGACGTAAAACCCCATAAACCCAATATATTCACAACGCATGTCACTGAATGGCAGTTTTCGTAATTTTACCACTTTTAAGATTGACTTGAAAATTGCAGTATTAACCCACACTAACATTAATTAGCAATGACAGAGGTAAAATAATAACCTCGTATCGCCAATTTGTAGGGTAATTAATAAGTTAGCAATCTAGCCAATTTGTATATTCATTATTATTAATATTAATTTCATTTAATATTTAATTATTGCTATTTCTGTAGTTCTATTATTGCTGTACATATTATATAACTTAATTTTTTTATTATATCATATTAATGTATTGAATTTTGTAGTTATGTCTCTGTGGGATCATTCTGTTTAATGAAAACATTCTATCAAGTTTTAAATACAATTATTATTGCTGTATAATGTATATTTCTGAATATGGTTGAGTGGAAGAGCAGGCTCTTCCAGATAAAATAAAACCTATTGTTATTATTACTATTATTATTATTATTATTATTATTATTATTATTATTATTATTATTATTATTATTATTATTATTATTATTATTATTATTACAATTTCTGAAAATGCTGTAACAATTTCCGAAAGCTTATGGAACTTTTCGGAATATAATATAATCATATCAGAATCATATTAATCTTTTCCGGGAATAAAATTGCAAAGACATAGCATAATTATTATTTGTAGTAAAGTTTTTAAATATTTGATACAGAATGCTGAATTATAACGCCTAACTGTTCTATTATATAAAGAAGCTACATGTGAAGGAAGAAGAGCATTAAGAACTCGAGAGTTCAGGAAATTGAGGTTTTTGCTGCTGGGAATGCAAGGTAAACTCTATGTGTACCCACAGGGATTATGTGGCCCCTAGCGTGTTATTTCTTATGGAATCAGAAGAAAATCCGGATTTCTGATGCCCCAGTTTTCCAACTTGCATCGGGCGGAAGCAACAGAGTATGAAAGAAGTATTTCATCTTCGTGGTTCAGGGGAAGACGTACACATACCACACAAAAGACAGGAAAGTTACAAAAATATGTAGGCTACAGTGGATGCTTGTTCCTTAACTATCAGCGATAGGTGCTAGAAACGCTAGATAGTTTTCATGCAATTTAAGCCTCATTGAAGAGTCTTTTCCTTTGCTCGTCTTTTCTCACATTCAATTGAAGGGGCTAGTTCCATAAGGGCGTAAGGCACATCTTGAATTTTGAGCTTTTAACATTGATGCCTTTTCCTCAAATCTCTTAAATACTCAGTGAACAATTTATACTTGTGCCTTGAACCTCTGCTCAGACATAAGAAAAGACATGTGCTTGTGAGTGGTAACATTGTTTAAAAACATTAAGATTTCTCAAAACTATGCTCTTGTGCCTTACGC
The DNA here is from genome assembly GCA_964059195.1 of Ectobius pallidus. Classification (NCBI taxonomy): domain Eukaryota; kingdom Metazoa; phylum Arthropoda; class Insecta; order Blattodea; family Ectobiidae; genus Ectobius; species Ectobius pallidus. The sequence goes on from CAXKWD010000005.1 coordinate 123,844,277, forward strand.
CCTTATGGAACTAGCCCCTTCAATTCCATGTTTCCTATTTCCCTCTTACCTTTGAGTAAAAGTAACGTGTTCCCTATGCAGGCCGTGGAGGCCCTAAATTCCAGGAGGTTGAGGCTCCCAGATTTTAGAAATTCGGCATTCTTTGACGTTTCTAAACTCAATATCTGTGTCTATTTCAGCCCTACGCACCGGCCGCCTTTACCCCCAGGATTGCTCCTGGTACACACTTCTGTTGGTGGCTGAGTCGACCCTAGGGCCATAGTGCCACCAGAAGAATGAGGCCAATTTAAAAAACCCAATGGCCACATCGTGGATCGACCTTCCGGTTTGTAGCACACTGCACAGTTTTATTATTATTTTAGGTTTCCCCCCACTTAGTAGTATATATTTACTTATTAAAAATGGCTAGTGCCCTGTAGCAATAAACGTGGCATGTATATTCAATAGTACAATTTAAATTTTACAATAATATCAATATTAAAATATATTATACAAAGCGCGATGTCCAAAGCCCGAAGCATTTTGATTGGCTCTCGAGGCACTCAGAGCCGAAGATCCTGGTTCAATTTGAGGTCTCCTATTCAAATCCCGGCTATGGCATCGGATTTTTCAGTCTGAGACTACCTTTCCACCTTAGCCTACACACGGCCAGTGTGAAAGAATTATTATCATTCCAATTGTTCTTTTTGTTTTCAAATACCTTTACTTGATTTTCTAAGCTTAAGATTTTCGGATTTCATTTTGACATTATAAGAGGTGTTCCCCAAGTATCTGTACAGGGATCTCTTATATATTAGATAGAATTAAGTGACTCTGGACATATCAAAGTACGTTATCTGCCAATTCTTGGAACAATATATCATAAAGGCAATTATTTTAAAGAAGACTCTTACGTAAAGTAAATAGGCCTATAATATAGCCTACATGGAAATACTGAGAGTTAGTTTTAAGCCATGTATTGTAATAATAAAGAACCGAGATTCTTTCATTATGTCACCTGAACATTGAAAATCTATGTTCTGAAAATAGATATTCGTAATATAGATTGCTCTTAATCTTGCATTACTATATCACCTGGGGAAAAATAGATACCTTGAAAACCAATTAATATGTTTCCTTTGATTGCAATAAGGGCTCATGCTCCATGATAATGTACAAAGATACTGAAAATTTAACAAATGGTGCCTTTTTTACCATCAGTGGTACAGTATTACCATGAAAGAAGGAATGCGTACAACGTGCAAAGACCTTCAAATATTTATGTTCATACAGAAACAATCGACTGTAAAATTACTTTCGCTGTTCTGTGCCTTACAGGATGGAAATAACAATGATTACTGAATGAATAATGCTGTGTACCGAAAAGAGTCTAGGTTGGGCGATGAAGTCATGAACTAATAAAAAAAAAATAACATTTTGATTACAAATTTATTCATGGACAGAGGAGAGAGACGTAAAAATGAGGGCATGTTCGTGAAAAAGAGGACGTTTGATCACCCTATACCCAATACAAATTTCTCAGAGCCCCAGGGTATCAAGTGGTAAAGCCTGATGAAGGTCCCAGATGGGAATCCTACCCATTAGCTTCTTCAGACATTTCAAGGTCTATGGGAATGCAAAACTATAGTGAAGAGTAGTTCAACAAGGACCACTCACTACTGTAATTTTTTCCCTAGAAGTTCATAAACATTCGCTCTTTCTTTCTCCTTTCACTCTCTCTCTCTCTCTCTCTCTCTCTCTATCTCTATCTCTATCTCTCTCTCTTTCCAGGAAACGAGACACCGGGGAATTCGCCCGGAAATTAGGTGGCGTTATCTGTCGGCTCCGCGCGAATGAACGAGTGAACCAGCGAGAAACTCTCGTGAAGAATTGTCAAAAGCTCTGCCCCTGGTGTGATCTCGACAACCGCAGAAATTAACGATACACACAGACAGTTCACTTTTTTTTATATGTATATGTATAAAAAAAGAGCGAGATCCTCGCTTATCGGGTTTCACACTTTATTTGTAGGAACGGAACGACCCCTATAAAATGGTAGCGTGAACTTCCTCTTGCATTAAGATGCATTGAACGAGGTCTCCGACCTATTCGTACTGCAACACATTTCAAACGTCGCTGTCATAAAATATTTATAGCCCTCTCTGCCACCGGCACATTTCAGACAGTCGATTTAACTCTATTAATTTAGGCTTGCAAAGCAGATGATCATAACTCAATGCCGAATGGAAATTTGAAGTAATCGTTTCAATGTTATGGCGTTAATACCTATACCAATGTAAGGGAAAATGCAAATCCCTTGTTCATAAAATATAGAAAATTTACCGTGATTAATTATTATTTATTTATTTCGTATACAGATTCGTTTAGCCCTATTTTACCCAAAGGTAGTTTGATGTCAATTACATTGTATAAAATACATATATTTTCTTTAACAAACTAGAGTAGCCTAAAGTTTAAACAAAGTTAATAGGATCTGTTACGTATTATGAAAGTGTGGAATTCTCTAATACAACAATCCTTGCTAAATATTTTGAAGATTGGTTTAACATATCTTACAGAACAATGGTTTAAATGCCTTTTTGATAAAAATCTTTTCCTTTCAAAGAGTGGGCAATCAAAAGTAGATGATCTACAGTATGTTTTTCTTTACAAATACATAAATAATATAATGTAATTAATAATGTACATTATAAAAAAAGTGTCCGTAGAACGCTACGCGACAGAAGTGAAACTTGTTTTAATTTTTATTTTTTCAATTTTTGATTATTGGATTTTTTCAATTTTGCATCATTGGACTTTTTAATATTGGGTTTTTGGATTTTAGATTTTTTAATTTTGGATCTTTGAATTTTTCAATTTTGGATTTTTTAAATTTTCGATCTTTGGATTTTTTATTTCTTAGATTTTTAAATTTTGGATTTTTGGATTTTTCAATTTTGGAATTTATTATTTTTTAATTTTTGGATTTTAGAATTTTAAATTTTAAATTTTATTATTTTTAAATTTTGGATTTTATTATTTTTTTAATTTTTGGATTTTTTTAATGTTTAAATTTTGGATTTTTTAATGTTTAATTTTTTGTCTTTTTAATTTTGGAAATTTAGATTTTTAATTTTGGATTTTGTATTTTTTAAATTTTGAATTTTTAAATTTTTAAAATTTTGGACCTTTGATTTTTTTATTGTTTGGATTTTTAAGCGCGGTAATGAACCTCCGGGTTCCATAAAACATAATATTCCTTTAGCTTGCTTAGGAATTGTCTATTGCCATTGAGCAAGTAAGTATTCCATGTCCAGTTTAAAACACAAGTTTTCTGTTGTATCATTAAGATCGTATTGAGATGTTTCCATTGCGCCTGCAAGCGCGCGACTAGACTACACGCAGTACCGGCATGCCGCTGCACAAGCTAGGAGGAATTCACGCAAATAAGAACTTTCATGTATTTGAACTTATGTTACATAATAAGTTTACGGAAGAAATTAAGTCATCTGCACATAACATGGTTGCTCAATAACCCTTATTTTAATATAAATGATTTTGGGATTGGAATCTCAACCCTGTAAATTTATAATATTTTAGATATTAATTAAATGTTAACCTTATTATATCTACTTGGCTTGGCCTATCACACGTTTGGAATGCTTAATGGCTTAAACATTTGTAATTTGTAATTATCGCACACAAAACTAGCGACAACACAATGGTCATCACGACTTCAAAATTCTTTATAAACCCATATAAGATTTTCACTTTAGAAATGTCCAAACTACGCGCTAATGCTGAAAAAAGTCATGCCGATTACTATGTGCACACCATGTGTGTAGTACAATTTTAAGGTTAAATGTTTTAAGTGCGAAGTGGAAACTCCTGAGACATATTTTTCACTTTTTTTATATAAGTGTGTCATTCTTTCTCACTTTGTTTTTTGTTTCTCCTCTTTCTCCACTCTGATGTTCTGAAACTACACCCGAGCACGAGCAGTTTGCTCATTCGGGTGTATTTCTAAATAAATATTTGATTCATTTCTTTCTTTTTCTTTTCCTAAAAAGTATTGTACTTTAATTTTGAAATTTGTAAAGGTGTATTGTTTATTTGTGTAATTTTGTATTTGTATTTGTATTAGATTTGATTAACAATAGGCAATAAGAAATTGAAACTGTACTGCAAATGTAAGCAACCTGTACTTAAAATAAACATAAACATAATATCTTCACTCCATACAAATGTAACAAGTGATAACACAGAAGCTTAATATATTTTCTGCAGGGACAGGATGTAAGTAAGTACTTTTCCTGGGTGCACATTCGTGATAATTAGGTATTAAAATGGAATTGCTAAAAATTGCAAAATTGTAGTTAACACATGTTTGCACTAAGCGTAAGTAGTGAGAGCCTGCCTTGCAAGCATATTATGAGAAAAACGACCATGATTAGTCGATATCTGAGGGATTGCTAAATGTTATTGGTCAATATCAAATAAGCGTCATATAAATAGAATAGGCTCCGCTAAACATCTGCTGGGTCTAGGACAAGGCTGTTATGAAAATTACGGTCTCCATATCGATGACTCCGATCATTAAACTATCAGCTAGATGTCCATAGCAATCAATAAACCATCGTAATACGGAAAATAAAGGGAGGTATTATCGCCTCGCTCATTGGGTTTACAGTTAACATCAAAGAAGTCGCCGCCGCTTGGAGTAGTTGCCACACTGCATAGTGTGCGGGAAGATATAGATGCAGCAAAACACTTGTGGCAATGGCATTGAGCAATGAGAGAATTGGCAACACGAATTCAGTCAGCGGTTTCTTTTGAGAAAACCTTTTACAGTAACAAGTAACAACAAGCCTTGTAATATGAGAACAAAGCGAGCCGCCCGTCAACGTTATGAGCGAGGCGATAATACGTCACTTTGTGCCCTAACTGTATAATACCCAAGGTACGGGTGTAGAAGATGGAAATGAGCTAAGATACTAGCTGGGATAGAGAAAAAAAACTGGCTGCATTCTCGTATAACAATTCATTCAAGAAAAAGAAATATCGTGTGTATGGACAGGGAGAAGTTCACGATGAGCGTTGAGGTATTTCATTGTTCAGCATAGTCAGTTCTACGAATTACGATCGGACTTTTATGAGGTAAAGACAGACTCCGAGCTCCTTTTAGGAGTCGAGAGGCATACAATGATGAAAAGTCCCATCATATAATTCCTACCCTGCGGGAAAACTCTGGGTACGAGTGGTATAAATTGAAAGCGATACATTACGAGAAATGACAAAGCTCTCAAGCTGCCCTTATACACTCAAATAATCCTGCCAATGCTTTCAGATACAGACAATACCTATTTAATGAAATATAGTGAAGACTGAACGGCGATTCTAACTGCATGGTTGTTCTGTCTCCATAATGCAGTAATTTATTCAAGGTAAATTATCTGCGATGTTATAAGTTCCTTTTTAGTAACGGTGGATAGAAATACAGTAGAGTCCCGCTAATACGGACCCCGCTCGTCCAAACGGATTTTTTGTACTGAACAATTAATAAATGTTGAATTTTAATCACAAAAATGTTTTGTTTTGTTAAGTTAAAAGCTTAAATTTACGTACACAGCAGTATTAAAACTAAAGTTAAATTGTAGGAAAAGTTATATTTATGAAAAACATCGATTTTTATAGTTTACCCATCTAAATCTTGTGATACAGTACACTACGTGCTATTTAAGGAAAATTCCGTTAACTTTCGGTGATCTAAACACCCTCCGGTCCCATCTAGACCGGATTAAAGGGACTCTACTGTGACGAAATCAGGAAATTATGAAGAAATAGTTTCTATTTAATTTCATTTTGTATTTCTTACTAAAATTAATACATTCCATAAATAAGAAAGGTTATAGCCAAATGAAATAAATTTGACAATTTACTGGATTCCTATTACACACAACATTAAAAGCTGAATTATAATCACCAGGGAATGATATGTCGATACTCAAGTGTCAGCAGAGATAACAGTAACAGAAATATTAATTTGTTGTTCAAGACAATTTGACTCTGCTTAGAGCCAGCGAAATCATAATTATAAAAACATAAATGAACTTATAATCCGTAAAACCTACACCCGAGGCATCCCCCCTAGAACCACCTTTCAAAATAAAATTAAAAATTTATATCTTGAATATCCGTGTAGTTTTGGTCATTAATAAAACATATTAATCCACAAAATAATATTTATAGCTCTCTAAACATAATTTTAGACCCCCATAATAAAATAAAATCTGCAAATTTGTTGTATTTAGACTCGTACAAACTCATTAAGCACAAAAATGTAAATACAACTCTCCTAATTTGATCTCGGGACTGAAGAGGTCCAAGAATTAGGAGATAATGCGTTTTGGACAGTAAATTTATTTTGGGAATGAAATACAACCTCTCAATATAAAAAATGTAGACCTATGCTCACTTTTGTAAAACAATTTCAAAGATCCGGAAAATTTCCTGAAAAATAAAAGGACGTTTGAAATATCCTGTCGAACAAGAAATATCTCTATATGTATAAAAGGCTTTGTCCTGACTGACTGACTGACTGACTGACAGGAATCAACCTAGAGCCTAAACTATAACAGGTAGAGACTTGGAATTTTGACAGTACCTTCGTTTCATAATGTAGGTGCTCACTATGAAAGGATTTTGAATTTTTTTATTTTAAATGCCAAAAATCAAATGTTTTTGAGAATACTTAATCCCTTTTTACACAGAATTATCAAATCCAAATCACAGAAAACTTGACAACAGTAGGCCTATTGTTGCAAGTGGTATCAGATGGGTTTGGAATTAAATGAAATGGAAGTTTTACAAATTAGAGAAGGTATCAATATAATTCATGTTATAAATAAATATTAAATAATGAAATACACGAAAATAATACAGTCACATAACTTTCTCTAAACTGGACCTAGAGAAAACAATACGAGGTAAGGTAATATGCTTTGGAAAAGAGAAGTATGAAAATGATATTGCATTTCTGTTTAATTTCATCCCCAAAACGGTTTTATGGTAACATGATAGTAAGAAATAAAAATGCTCTGCCACGATAATACAATTTTATGTTACCAGAATTTCTGTTTCTTCTTATTTGAACCCCTACCAGGCTTGCTGTGTACTGTACAAGCGATGGGATGCAAAATTCTACATCCTACTTGAGCCATAAAAAAGCTATATCAAGCGTTTTCTGAGGGAATAGTTTGAGTGTGATAAGTCGTTCTTCCTATTTCAAATTATAAATACCTATATGATGACCTAGAATTAAAAATCTAAAGTCCTTCATAAGTTAATTTCCAATTACAAAATAAAAATCCCGGGCGACGCCGGGCCGTTTAAGCTAGTACTACATAAAAACCAAACTTCGTTATGCCATGAACGTACAGCCAACGCCAACTATCAATAAGACAGTATTCAGTGGTGGATTAATTGCCATAGCAACCGGGGGGGGGGACATTGAATGATTTGAACGAAACACACTATGCAGGGGATTTTTGGGCTAGCGAACTCGTATCTGAGGTATTTTTTCCCCGTGCATCGCACTTAAATCGTGAAATGTACATCGAAACCGGGATTTTTAGTTTTTCAATTATGAATTGTTGTAATTGATTACATGCATAATTTTCGTAAGGTTCAAGAGTCTGTGGTACGTTTTAATCGTTTCATTTCGAATCTTTATGCCCATATGGAAGCAGGGGCGGATCCAGAGAGACATTTGGAGGGGGGGTAAAGTAGAGAGGAAAGTTTTTACTCATAAAAATTAATTATTCCCAGTACACAGTTGAAATCAAAATTAACATTTCAGCATTTTATTATAAATGTATTTCAAAATAATGAATGTCGTTGATTTAATTTAAGTATTTGGGTTATGTTGTCTTTACAAAATTTATTAGAAGCCTGATCGTTTGAATAATCTGCGCTTAATGTTACAAATTTTGGGGGAGGAAATTTCCCCCATTTCCTCCCCCGTGGATACGCCTCTGTATGGAAGCACAACTTTGTTCTATTCGTTTATTCATATTTGTTACGGGGAAAAAAACAAATTAATAATGAATAAAGTTGTGTAATTAATGTAATTTATGTAAAACGATGTGTTTATATTTCTGTTAAATCATTTAAATAAAACATCTAGCAGTTGAGTAAATAATTAATCTGCTTGTTGGGAAATAAATTGCATAATTAATTTTCTTATCTGTAATATTGAATTGTAGACTACCTGTGCGATGCGGAATATATATAATCCAATTAGACTAGTTGAGCAATTGTGATTTTATTGTAGCACGAGAGAGCTATTAATTATAAGGACGTGTTGTGGCAGTGGGTCAATAGGGCTCTGTGTTTCTGCATCTCCAGCACGTTGCATTGATTTATTAACTTTGCCGTTAGTTCAGTTAGTTGCAATCAAATCCAGTGTCGGCACGGCTCTTCTCCTAAATCCCCTAACCAACTTATTTCAGTGCTATAAATAAGACCAGAGGCAGAACAACGACAAACTTCTCACTGCAGGAATGGGTTTCGCTACCTCTTTTATACAGCTCCCGTCTCACCGTAGCCTATCCAGCACCAGAGAAAATTCTAGTTGTATTAACAGTGCTATTTTAATGACCCCTTACAATTACTTTAGGAACGTTAAAAGTGCTTGTTTACCGTCCACTGACGAAAAATACAGGGTGTTATTGAATAACACCGACATATTTTACCTGTGTATAGAGGGGACATAGACAAGCAACTTTTATTAGGATATTTTTGCTCTATGGATTCAATTTTTCCTGTTACAGCATAAAATCTACCAGGGCATGGTCCCCACTGACTTCTAACATTTGAAACAAGTGCAAAACAAAGGAACTTCGTTGTTAACCCTGTAGTAATGAATAAAAAAACTAATGCCAGTAGCGGCCAGTCATGTGATTAGACTGTAAATGTTGAAGATTATGAAAACTCTAAATTACGATTTAGCTGTTGATGAATTATTAAGAATCAAGATCTCTATCGATCACTAAGATGGCATGAAGTCAATTAAATGAAAATTTTAACCCTATTTCGCTTAATTATTAACTTATCAGCATCAAACTGTATTGACTTTAATGCCCTGTAGTATACACATTTTACGTCATAGAACAAAAATCTTCTGATAAAAGTTGCTTGCCTATGTCACCTCTATACACAGGTAAAATATTTCGGTGTTATTCATTAACACCCTGAATATTTTAAAATCAACTACTTTACTTCCCTTTCGTAGATTAATTAATGTAACCAACGGCTTTAGTTTCCTTCCATACAAATTCATGCAGTAGGCTGAGTTTAAACTGGCGTTGCCAATCACTGGTTCCGAGAAGTAATAATGTGAGGTTGGCCAAGGATAGAGATATGCAGGCACAGTTAACGTTACAGTTAGCGGGCAGGTGAACTGGCACAGCAAAAAGCAGACCAGGCAGGCGGGCGATATGCCGAAATGTCGTTCGTATATGAGAGAGACATCTTTCCCTCATCAGCACTGATGTCCATTATACTTACAATTAACCGTGATGTTAATTTTTATAACCTGGCTCTGCTTGAAATTAGGAATGTAATAGCCAAGGTATTCCTGACCTTTTTTCACTACTTCTCTAAGCAATGCTGGACTACTATCGTGCACTGATGCTATTGTAATCCCCCCTTACAATTACTTTAGAAACGTATATCATACATTGTTTTTCTCGATAGCACTGCTTTTAATGTTAATAAATATTTCAAGATAGGTTGTAAGGAAACAATTTTATGGCCGTCAGAGCCTGCAATCGTCAAGTACACTTATTGGTTAGTAAAATGCATACAGTGTTTAAAAAGAGATCGCTTGAGTTATTTAAGCACTTGAGTTTTAAAACTCATCTTAAGAACTATCAATAATTGTCAAATTGAATCATTTCGCATTGCTGTAGAAAATAGTATATTGATATACAAAAGTGGCAAGGGCGTCAATGGAGAATCGAAGATTAGTTTGAAGAGACAGATCTAAGAGAGTCTTTTCAGATTTCCAAAATTATGCAATGCTCTTAACACATGTGTATAACATATAATTTTTCTACTATAGCGATTTAGGTAATATTGAAAATGAAAAGAATTAATCACAAACACCTACTGTTCTGACGTAAGGAGTAATCTTGGTGGCGGTCGATACATCGATTACTTATGTGCTGCAAGTGATCGCAAGTGGCCACCCTATGGTTATATTCAATGTCTGCAATAATAAATTTATCAATTAAATCTATCTATAATATGAAACAATTTATTGCAATTTATTAGTTTCGACCTAACCTTCGATATCAATTATCCATATTTTTACTGAAACCAAAATACAGGTATAATAGTGTATATTACAATATATATATATATTTACAATATACATACGTATATATATTATATAATATAATATATGTACATATACAATAAATATTATATATATATATAAATTTATAGATTACACATTATTGTCTACACATACATACACAAATACAAACACACACAGTTATATATAATTTTTAACTAACTTTCTTTTCTCTTCTATATTATTCTCTCTCTATGTTATCACTGAATGCAGTTTTGTCTTGTTTCACGGTTGAGTGGCTATGGCTTAACTCGGCAAGGCAAAATAAAACATGTATGATTATAATAATTATTTATTATTATTGTTGTTATTATTATTTAAGAGGAAAAAACTTATTTCCAAAAGCAACCGGTGTTACAATGACGTGACCAACGTTCGGTTATGTCATAGGCTATACGACTTTTCGACACAGTAATGTGATTTCATGTGTTGGAGATAAAAATATACAAACATATAAAGAAAAATGCTGGCAGGCGCATTGTAATAATGATCTACATGGGAATGACGTACAGGCTGAACACCTAGTGATATGTAACTGAATCTGGCATTCATTCGTGGTCTACCTACCCTTATTGAGTTGCATTATATGAATTCCCAGAATATAATATTTAATGTGGCAAAAGCAAATACATTAAATTTCACAACTTATAATAATTGATTCATATTTATTATGGGAGCTATGTTTATTCTGACCGCTTATGACTATGTGTACAGAATGTCATTTAATGAGTTGAAATGTGTATTTCGTCGTTATTTGATACTCCAGAGAAATTAATTAAAGCAATTTGTAATCTGTGTACATATATAAATTGATGTGGTTCTTTCAGTATTTTATCAATTCCAGAAGTTAATTATTGTATGGTAGTGCTATTTACCAACATACCACTAATCCAGTGGATTCATGCTACATCAATCTCCAAAATAGAAGTACACAATGAAGTATACATTTCTGCTTATGTTCGCTATTTATTGGTATCATAATTATTGCTACAGTAATTAGATTGTTAATTTGATCGTTCTGTATTTTTATTTTTGAATGCTGAATTACATAGAATAATTAGTATGGGCTTGAGAACAGATTAATCTGACAAGGACGAACATACAGTGGCAAAAGGCGCTGTAAAAACGAGTGTGGTATTAATCCATCTCCAGTTGTTTATGTATCTTTTCTATTCACCTCACCTAAATGTTTTGAACGATTGAAACAACTTCGCTGCTTGACGGATTGTTTTCGAAAGAGTTCGAAGTTCAGCGTCACTAGATGTTTGCCTTCCGCTTCAAGTAGAACCATAATTATCTCTGTATTTCCCAGGGTGTGCGAAGAAGACTTAAAAATCTTTTCTTGGCATTCAGGAAAAACATACCGTGTTTTTAAGATTAAATGAGGCACTCAGAATGCAAGTGGCGTAAGTTCATAGAAATTGATTCTGAGATATATATTAATACTTGAGATGGAGATTTAACAAACGTAACTTCACTTAATACTTCACTAGATAAACTTCCTTTAAATTTTATGGTTCTGAGATATTTGGCTTCAAAGAACTCTACATTGTACAGGTAGGGGGAAAAAAAGCGGACCGACTAAAATATCTAAGTTGCCGATATCAGCCAGCGCGCATGTCTAGCGGAATTCACAGGATAGCAGGGAATGTATTGAAATTTGTTCTAGTGTCGACCGTTGACTTGGCCCATTTCAAAACCCAGAATATGGTTTCTAATCGTATTGTTTTATAACTGAATCGTATTGTTTTATAAATGAATATATTAATTATTAATAATATTATAAAATACTAATAAAAATTATATTATATTCAGCTACAAGAGTCGGTCCGCTTTTTTCCCCCTACCTGTACATAATCACTGTATAATTATATCTACTCAAATGGGAGAGAAATAGTTAAGTTTGAACTCATTGCACTCGTTCTCTGAAAATAACTTTTACTCTGATGAAACAGTCAAACTCTCGTTTAACAATTTTGCAGTTCTTGGACGTAACCAATTGTATCCTGAAAACCTAAAATAACTAATTAAATGCATTCCCAGATTTAAACGCGTTTATAAGAAAGTTAAGTTTCCCTGTATCACAAGAGGAGCTTGAATTGTTTTCATTCAAAATTAATAGTTTTTTCCTTGTAACCAAACGTCAAGGACTGAGAGAAAGTGAATATGAACCTACGTCGCCATTTCAAGAATATCATACTCTAATATTACAATTAAATAAAGACATCTTATAAGCTTTTGTTCACTCTCAATAACACCATATAAAATATTTTGCTCTCACATGAACTCTAATATATTATTGTATTAATACAGTTTTTGCTGTGTGAACATGATTCCTGCATTTCGAAATCCTTCACATTCGTTGCTCTGATTTAAATTTACAGGATTACGATTCTTTTCAACTAATATTTTCCTACTTCACTCATAAGGCAAAGTTCAGTGAACTAGGACATTACATTTAAATAGATTGAAATTATGTGCTGAGGTCTTCAGAATACGAGAAGGAATAAGTTTATGTTATATTGCAAAATCCTTGAAAGAATTAAATTATCTTCTTCTTTCTTTGAGTTATACCTCCCCCTTTGTAGGTACATTTACGCAGCTCACGCCGCCCGGGCCTTACAGTATCGGTACCCTTCGGGGCAGGGAGTCTCTATGGATCAGATAAATACTTTTTTTGACCAGGCAAGGACATGAGGGTCTCTTCGGATAAATCATCAGCTTAATGCCAGGACCACCTCCGAGACAACACGAATACCTAGGACGAGACATACCAGTCACACACACACACATTCCGAACAAGGTGTGGATGGGATGATGGTGATAATGACGGCCAGACGAAATCCGGTTACCGCTAGGGCCTAACGTTTCCCGACATTCATCTTACAGGTGAGGAAAACCCCGTATCAAATAATATGATTCAAAATCCATTTTCGAACTATACAACAAATAGCGGAAACCTGAGTTTATGTGTATACGTTAATCGCAGGATCTAATTAAGAAAAATGTTTCACGATAGAAACAATACAATTTATGTTAAGCATCTTACAAAATCTATATATTTTTTTAAAATATACTTCACTAATATTTAAAAAAAAATTCATATGAGTTTCATTCTCAACTTATTTATAAATGTAACTTAATCACCCTATTTACTTCACCTTCAAAGCTCGGATGTTTTTGTTATGTTGAAATAGGTAAAAACCAAGAAGTTTATGCAGTTACTTACAGAGTTTGTAAGAAATCGTTGAAAGATTTCTCGAGGTAGTAGTCGAAGGAACCAGCACTCACCTGTAATTCAAAGAATACAGGAAATTAAGAAAAGATAAGTCTGATTCTTTAGTATACAGCTAGTAGAGCTCCATCAAACTGTGCAAATTTAAAGTGAACGCTTAATATATAAATGCCCTCAATCGAGAGAAATGTATGAAGTCTTTTCGATGCCTGCAGGAATGTTGGATTGGACATTAATATAGAAAAAAAAAACTAAGTGTATGGTCATGGAACGTCAAAATAATGCGCTACAAAATATTAGAATAGCCAGTAAATCGTTCCAACAGGTAGAGAAATTCAAATATCTGGGATCAATAATTACAGACACAAATAATATTAAGGCAGAAGTTAAGTGTAGACTCAAATCAGGAAATGCCTGCTTTTATGCAGTTCAAAACCTTCTATCTTCTCGTCTTCTGTCCAGAAAGTTAAAAATAAAAATTTATAAGCCAATTATCCTGTCGGTTTTATTATATGGATGTGAGACATGGTCGCTTACTCTTCGGGAAGAACAAAATCTGAGGCTTAGGAAAATATTTGAGCCTAAGAGGGATGAAAATGGGGACTGGAGAAAATCCTTACGACGAGCTTCTTAACCTGTACTCGTCACCGGATATAGTAATGGTAATTAAATCACGGACGAAATGGGCTGGACATGTTGCGCGCAGGGGGAGGAAAGATATATCTTAAAGGGAAAAGAACACTTGGATGACCTAGACTTAGGTAGGAGAACAATATTAGGATAGATTTAAGAGAAGTAAGATTTGATAGGGATGGTTGGATGGAGTTAGCGGGCTCAGGTAAGCGCGGCAATGAAACTTCGGGTTCCATAAAATAGATAGTGTTCCTTTAACTTGCTTAGGAATTGTCTATTGCCATTGAGTAAGTAAGTACATTTATGTCCTCTCAATTTGCTGTCACCTTTAATTAATAGGCAGAACAATATTGAATTGAATTGAATTGAATTGAATTATGAACAGATCGGTCTATCGATCGGCATGGAATTCATATAAACAGTAATTCCTGCGGGTTGTATGACATATGTTTTGTTTTATTTAAACATATGTGTGGCAAGCTACTTCAGAGAAAATGTGTATTATTGGATTTAGCTGGGGTTAGCAATAGAAAGAAATCACATCGTGCGATATGGTGACATATATTCGAAGCGTCACATAAATACTACAGAGAGGAAAGGATTTGGAGGAAAGGAAGAAATGTGGGAACGGACTGGAGAGGACGCGTACTTTGTTGTGTTCACACACATCACTGTCACCATGACTTTTAATATCGCTCGCACGCACGCCTCGGATCGAGAATTGACACATCGATCCATTGAACCGTGTGGCGCCTTCCAAAGCTTATACACGCACAGATTCGCACATATTCTTTCCAGATTTCGCAATATAGAAATGTGAAAAAGGAGCTCTACTCTTTATATATAGCCTATATACGCGGAATTTATATACGCGGGATTTTTTTTTCATTCCTTCATGGAAAAGGTTTTAAATCCACAGAGTTCGTCCAGTAACAGCGAATCTTATTTTTAAGTCAACGCAACGGTTGTAGGAGGTTCTATTTTTCTTATGTGTAAGAAATAAGACTTAAAATATATAATTAATAATACAGTGAGTCCCACGCAAGAGTTTGCCAATGATACGGGTTTCTGCGTCGCGGCGGGCACTGCTCCAACTCCCGAGCGAACGGGTGAAATATCTACGCAAATAAAGCCGCGATTGGTGTAGTGATTCAGGTTCTCACATTTACAATTAAAATTACAGTGAAAATAACCACGTACGTCATCACAAAAGATGTTGGAAATGTTCTCCTCTTGCATTCACACAATACTGGCACCCTTTTAGGAAATTTTCTTTCACGCGCATAAGTTCAGCTTCCGAGATAGAGTTAATCTCTCTTGTGATATTGTCTTTAAAATTCTTCTAATGTATGGGAAATTGACTTATACACTTTATTTGTCAAGTTTCCCCATAAATAATATTCACATACTGTTAGAAGAACTTAAAGACAATATCACAAGAGAAATGAACTCTGTCTCAGAAACTGAACTTATGCGAGTGAAAGAAAATTTCCTAAAAAGGTGCCAGGATTGTGTGAATGCAAGAGGAGAACATTTCCAACATCTTTTATGATGAGGTACGTGGTTATTTTCACTGTAATTTTAATTGTAAATGTGAGAACCTGAATCACTACACCAATCGCGGCTTTATTTGCGTAGATATTTTACCCGATTGCTCGGGAGTTACAACAGTGCCCGCCGCGACGCAGAAACCCGCATCATTGACCAACTCTTGCGTGGGACTCACTGTATATCTTTTGTGTATTCTTATCTTTTGTATCTTTTGTGTTTATTACTATGTACGTATGAATTGTATTTTTGGCATGAACATTGTAATTGGTTTTTTACCTGTAATGTTCATTATTATTATTAAATAAATAAATACAAATGTATAGAAAATTGAATTATTTGAATAGGATTTTAAATTGACACAGTATTATTAGAAGGGAATCAATGTGGGTGTTTTCTGTGAACAAACGCGATCCTGTTAATAAAAATCTATTTATTTAGTTACTGTTGCTGAATTTTAATATTCACGATATCTTGCGTAAAACATATAATTACATTATTCCTTAAGTTCCAAGTTATCCATACTGGTAAGGAATATTTCTTAAAATATATTAAGGTCATAAGATCATATGTAAGATAATCCGTTAGGTTTACGATATATATCGAAGGATAAGGGAATGATATCTCACACCTCCCACCGCTTCTGAACGGTCACTCGCGTTTGACCAGACTACATTCATGCTGTTGAGGTTACGTGTTTATAATGTTTACAGGTGATTACAATAAATGGCAACGTTGTTGAACTATGGAATACAATTCCCGTAAAATATTTTAATGTTATTCCAGAACATATGCAAGGGTAATATTCGCTTTATTTTCTGAATAAATCTTAACGTACTGCGACAGTGGTTACGTATTGCAAAAGTCACTGTCTAGAGAGTCTCCGAAATGATAATATTCTAAAGAAAAGTAGACGTGTTTTTATCACTTTTGTAGCTGATAGCTGATAGCAAATTCGATAAATATAGAGTGAATCAGGTCTGTGAACGACTGATTTCAGACTAATTCCTAAATTGAACAAAAGATTTATGCGCTAAATAGTCATACAAATTTCACAACGCGTGCTGTTGTCTTAATTTTTTGTAGATTTCCAAAACAACGTATTCGTGTAAGTATTTAGTTCAAAATCGTGAATCAGAAACCATTTTTAATTTTAGCATTACGATAATTTTTATAACGTGGATGACCATGAGTGGGAAAAAATTGATCACCTAACTAAATTTAAATACTTTACTAGTGCAATGCTCTTCATCCCGCGACCTGTGGCTTAATTTTTGGCGGCCAGCAAACAAATATTAATTTTAACTAACAAATGCCAATGACAAAGAAACAGTGTCAGAACTCACATTGAATTCAAGAATGTTACTGTGCTTTGTGTTAATATTAAAGTGGAAGACAAAATATAACACACACTGTATAATGTAAAGTATTCCCTACAGATGTAATATAATTTGTATATTTATGTTACGTACCTATGTGCTGTGGGAATACCTAACAGTGAATTCCAGATGGAATAAGTAATCCCAAGCACAGTATTCATTTTAATAATAATCTTTAAAGTGATTAATGTAATAAAATATTATAGAAGACTTATTGGGGAGAATAGATTAGTAAATTCAAGCGAAAATTGATATTTCGGCTGATTTTTTTATTTGAAATAATTGAGATTCTGTAAAAGCTTTCGGATTTTTGTCATGATCAAAAAGGGTGTTTGAGGAATTGAATACTGGTTGATTATTAATATGGTAACTTCAGTTAAATCTTCTTCGATGCGTGTCAACGATTCAGTGCTTGTTTTCGTAAAACGTTTAAACCTTTTAATTTTTATAAATGTGACAAGATATAAGAAAACAATTTTAGATTTTAATTATTGAGGCATCCATACCAGCAAAAGAAGATGCCCTGAAGATGGCCGAAATACGCTGAAAAGCCTAGGCAAAGACTATAAATATTGAGTTGCTGGTATCAAGTTCATTTTTATTTCTTCCTCGATATTGAAGATTTGGTTTTAGTTCAGGTTTTGAAGCTGCCTCCAAGTGTGTACTCCATTGCTGTTATCTCATTAATATGTATATTGGCTCAGGTTTATTATTATTCGGTATCAGGGAGCACAACTAGATTTGAATAAACACCATTCTAGAGAAGAAAACAAAATCTAAGCTTATTACTGTAACAGACTAGTGAAGTAAAATGCTACAACAACGAATGTACTTCACATAATAATTCCGGGGTGTGCGGGCAAAGAGAGTTAAGTCCACCATCCTAATAAATTGAGATATGTCCATAGAGCTATAGATAAAAATGTTCTCTACATTTGTGTTAAGTCCAGTGAGTCATATTCAAAATTGTACGGTAGTTATGGATGTGTGCCTCATGGGTTTATACATCTCTAAAGCTATGTTGGGCTGGTATAGTGTGTTAAGTCACTCTAATTCTCAGTAACAAGAAAGTGGACTTAACTCTCTTTGCCCGCGTACCCCGGAATTGGAAAACTCGCAATCATTGTTATACATTATAACAATGTATAAAAATATTGAAAATCAAACTTATTTAATATTTATTTATTTTTAAAATTTATGTCACATGGATTACCAAGGATGGTCGAAATCTTCCTACCAAAAAACTTTAATTATATGTACCGGTATGTTATATTGCAAATCTAAACCCCAGAGAAAATATGCACATGTTCCTTAACATGTTAGAGATAAACAGACGAAATATAAAAACTGGGTGATTTCACTCAGTGCACCAACTGTAGACAATAATAAACGGTAGGCAATTTTGCTCAATATTTATTATTTCTGTAAAAATCCATTAGTGGAATTTTCAATAACCACAAAATTTAAAAGTGAGGTGTCATAAGGGTTGATTAATTAAAGAGGTAATTTACGAGATATGAAACTCCAACCAGGTTTCATCATAGTAACCAATGATTTCATAGATAAATTTGAAACAAGATGCTTAAGATTGGAACTCGTGACTTTCCGAAGCTGAATATGACTTCCATTCTTCGGACATTGTTTCCCAGTGCTCGCTGTTGCAAAAACCGCTTGAATACGGCCTCAAAGCGATCCGGATAGTTGAGTTCGGATAGTTGAGTTCAGATAGTTCGAGTTCTACTGCATCTGAAAACACCCTCTTTAATCCAGAAATTAGGGCTATCAAAAACCGTTACTCAGTATGCCACTATTAAATGGATCCATCCATACAAAACAACATTGAAATACGGATTTATAGTCTTGAATATTACAATAATACATTAAAATAGCACACGTGTGTATAAGTGCTTTGCATTATTAAATACCATCTGTCAGACTACCATGCAATACCGCAAATGAATATAACTTCCAGTCTCCACAGATGTACGCTGCAGTGCTTGATTTAAATAACATGTGTAATCTAACTGGAATTGCATTAAAATTAAAAGATTAAATCAGATTTCAAAATTCAATGGTATGCAACTAGAGATACATCAATAATATTATGAAAAGATTGGTTATGTAAATTGATTAAATCGTATTTAAGTGATAAACCAACAGGTTATTTAGGCCAATGGAATATATTCCAAAGAAACTATTACTAGATTTGGCATTCCTCAGGGATCGGTTGGTTATTGGGATCGGTTATTTGTTATGTTCTTTTGTACTTTTTAACACAACTTCGGTCAATTTTTATTTATATTTTTAAGACGCTTTTAAAACCATAGGAATTAATCCATCTTGCTGTATAGAATATTTTCACCAGAAACCTTAATTGGTCAAATAAAGCCTCAAGGGCCATGGATCAAGTTTATTGGTATCGGGGATCAAACCAGAGTCTCCTCAATGTAAGCCGCTAGAGTTATTTTTTGACACAGCTTGTTCGGTGACGCTAGTAAATACATGTAATACTTTTGAACTTACGCCATTTTAGCACTTGAGCTGAGAGTTTGTTATTTAAGAAGTTAGAGCTGTGTTTTTACCACACCAGTCTAATTGAGAGCTGAGCTAACTTAATTTCAATACAATTGAATTATATGGTTGACAGCCTGAGCTATAACAACACAGCTTTCTCTCTTTCTTGTTTCATTCGATCAGCGTCTGGTAAACTCTTCTTTCCGAATTAAAGTGATTCTGCCATCATAATAAAACTTTCTTTATTGAAATTGGCAACGTAAATTCCACGCCTTCTCTTGGTTCCGCCTCGATCCTCATGGGATTTCTACCACGCTACCCAACTAATTTGCTGCTTCCTTCCGATAGCTATCGGCCAATGTTCATCTTCTCTTCACTAGTGAAGAGCCGATGCATAAGTTTCGCTATTTCAGGCTGGCAAAGATAAGTATAACAATAATAACATTATTATAGTCCTTTCTAGTATTTAGACTTTCTGTTTCGATGAAATGATGGGCGGTATGCATAAAATCGTAGCCAATGCTTTTACTTTACCTATAGGAAAAGTTAAAAATAAAACCATAAACTTCATATCATTTTCATAAACACAATTCTTCTGTTACGAAGGGAGTGCTAGCATATAGTAGATTTTACTTTCCGATTATCGATTTTGTGCTCTTCGGGGATTTCTGTTACTATTGGCTAATAACCGAATGCTGAGCATGATTGTGATTGTGACGACAAAGCATTAACCATAATTTTCATTATTTTTCGTCTGTTTTCTGCAACTGATGGCGCTCTTCTCTCTTTATACCTAATTTATCTCTTATTTATAAAAACGCAGCCATGCAAATTCCAACCAACCATTCACTAACCAATCGAAGCCACGAACGATGCATGCTACGATTTTTCGTAGTAAAACCTACAAAGTAGAGTTCTAGACTACACTTGATGCATACATTTCATAGCTTATTCTAAGGCTTCAAGGCAAATCTAATCATGACCAACACTATCTATTTTTTGCTAAGAGGAATAGCTTTCCCTAAGGTTTTTATACATACAAATTTTAATAGGTAGTAAAAGTATCTACCACCATTTTATGCATTCCACCCAGTGTCCTCACGCATGAACTTGGACTGAAATCCCGGTTCTCAAGTGCTCATTTTGCCGTATTCAGACTACTGCGTGCCGATTATCTCAATCATAATTTTCGAGCTTAACACGAAATAGTCTGAATAGGTCACCAACATGGTGTCCATGCCCGGGCAGAATTTTGGCGTCCGCCTTATATTTTGTGCATTTATTGTTTCACAAAAACAGAATGGTTGAGTTTAGTCCAGGCAATATAAGCCAAAAAAGGGGGTGTAGGTTAATTATTCTCGTAAAGCTAGAAATGGTTTTAATCTCTTCATTTGCATTTATTGAAGTTTTCACCAATTTTCACTTGTGCTTTATGAGGGGTGTCCAAAAAAACCTAAAAAATTTCGGACTTTTTTCAGTTTTTCACTAATAACTCCTAATCAATGCATTTATAAGAACATTTTATTTTTTCATGATTGAAAGTACAAGAAATTCTGCGTCGAATAAGTACCTTACATTTGAAATTACATCAAGTTAGGAAGATATGCGAGTTCAAAGAACAATCATTTTTTCATTTTTCTAAAAAATCGTGTTTTGAATTTTCAAACCTTATTTTCGCATTTTAAAATGTATTAACTTGTATACAATAATAGAACTGGACATTATAGTGCACCGAATGTTGTATCAGATATACCTAACATAAATAGAGGTTATTTTGGAAGAAGAAAAAAAACAGCAAAGAGTTGGCTCGTCGAATAAAAATTCCTTCCTTACCAGGAATATATTTTTCTACATGAAAACTTCCTGTTTCCAGCTTTCCAAGAATTAATTAACCTACAAACCCTATGTTGCCTGGCCTAAGTTTGAATATAAAGAAATTTAGAAAAATTCTTCGTGGGTAGTCCGATGACAAATTGAAGATACAATTTTTTAAATAGAACCCACATGTTCTTGTTTTAACCATGACAGTAATTACGGACCAAGATTGTGTAACAGGACTGTTGAAAAAATATCCGGAAGTAGACAATACAGGTATGGGTTATTTTAACGGAGCGGAAGCTTCTGGTGGAAGCTTCATTTACTCAAGACTAATTTAGTTTTTCCTATTTTTCCCATGGAAGACAGAGTGACAGATGGAAAACCGAAATTTCCAAAAATACTATTTTTCACGAGCGTGTCTGTGTACATATTTCAGTCTGTCTGTGAACAGCGCAGCTTGAAGACAGAAAGAAAAAACTTATCAAGACGAAAATTTACGTTTGAGTTAGCATCTGCCAGCTATTTGACACATAACTCGTCGACACTTTCATTCAGTTTTACTATAATATTTCATAACATATTTTTTTTTCGCGATTAAAAAAAAGATTTTATATATTAAATTTAGAATGTTTATAGAATGATTTAGAATGCTTATGTAGCCTAAGAACCGAAACTTTTTAAAAATTCGACCTCTCAAAAAATACGTTTCAACCTCCAGAATTTTAAGCAACATAATATACAGACAGATTCAAGCATTCATATTTACTTCCTCCACCGTAATACAGTTACGGTACCATAGGTAGGCCTATAGGAAGTAATGTATATCATCCTGAATTTGGATTTCGTGTAATTTTTTGTAGAAATTATAGGATGTTATTATAAATTAGCCAACTCTTAATTTACTTAAATCCTTTTTTACGAACAACACAGCTTTGTGTGGGGCCGAGACAACTTAAGCAATGTGGTCACTTGCTCAGTTACAATGAAAGGAAGAAAATTCCAACATTCATGCTTATAATGGAGAAAGTTATGTGAGTGCTTCACGTATTTTTTGTTATAATTTTGTTATAATTTTTATAAAAGCAAATATAACTTGAAAAACATACGACAGCTCTCGTGGATTTCTATTAGCAACACACAAATTACAATATTTAACTTCCTCAGCATAATGATTATATTGATAAAACTAAAATAATAAATAATACCAGTACCTCAAAATACTTCAAGACATTTTGAAATAAATAGACGTGTTTTTATCTTCGCCATACCACTAAAAGATAAATAATTATTGCGTGCACAAGTTTATAACAACTTCACTACCCAGGGCAAAGGTTACGAACCCCGTAGAAATCAAACTTGTTGTTGAATCTCCAAATATAATTAAACCTATTTCACCTTTCGGTATGCTAGGGTTTTAGTTAAAGTACAATTAAAGCAATTTACATTCATTTACAGTTTGCTTAATTTCTATACTTACATATTAACAATATAGCAGATATAAATAAAATTAATTAACATTCAAATGCTGTAACTAGATGAAAGTTTCTTAAAAATAAAATTTAAATATTCACATAACTTCTTGTAGCAGCATTTCTTAGACAAAACATTTGTCAAAGGCTCTTCAAATCAATTTTGGCAATAATCTAATTGAGTGATAATTTTTTGTGTTTGGACTTCCAAAGCAGAACATTCAAATATAAGATGTGATATAGTCGGATTTGTGTCTTTGCAAATACAGATATTGTTTCCTATTTTGAATCGGAGAGATAAATGGAGATAAATGGAGATAAATGTTTATTTAAGACCAGAATATTTGTTGAGCAAGACATGTCAGATGTAAAACTCACATAGCCATTTATCTCATTTTACTGAAATTTTAAAAGTATTCCATTCGACTGATGCCTAGTCCACTAACATTACTGTATAATTAATTCCACGTCCTCATTTTTTACGAGCATGGCAGAGCAGCTGGTCGCAACTGCTTGCTACTAAGCCACTCTCATTTTGTCGTATAGATTTCAACTCCTCATCACTGCAGCATTTTCAGGGATGAAGACAGCACGACACAGATTGTAGTATTCATTTATTTTTCTGTAACTTAAAGCGGCTGGACAGAAAAAGTGACAGGCTTAAAGAGAAAAATCAGTTTGTTTTAGAAGCATTCTTCTTGATTAATCAAATTCGAACGCTGTTGTCTAAATAGTAGCAATGGCTCCCTGGCAAGAACGTTTTTTCCTTCGGTGTTTGACTGGTTAAAGTGCAAGTACATAGAACCAAATTTTATACTAACTTAATTTATAACTGGTCACGGAAAATTTGGGCAGTATCTGGAACGATTCAAAATAGGAAACAATAGCCTATCTGTATTTGCAAAGACAAAAATCAGACTGTATCACATCTTATATTTGAATGCTCTGCTTTGGAAGTCCAAACACAAAAAATTATTACTAAATTAGATTACCAAAATAGCTTTGAACAAATGATTTGCATAAGAAATGCTGCTACAAGTAGTTATGTGAATAATTAAATTTTATTTTTAAGAAACTTTCAACTAGTTATAGTATTTGAATGTTAATTAATTTTATTTATATATGCTATATTGTTAACATATACAGTAGAGCCTCGGTAATTCGAGCCCCGGTATTTCGAGGTTCCGTGTAATTCGAGCTGGTCTTAAGAAAATTAAAATGTTCCATAAAACTATAGTAAAATCCCGTTTTTATACGGTGTCCGCAAGTAAGTTTTACGCACTTCCGAATGTGTTACATTTTGAACTTTCTTTCAATTTTTCCATGTACAAAAATGCAGGTAAAACTGTCCAACTTAGGGTTTCGTTCATAATACACAGAAATTATTTTAAATGTTTGGCAATATACATAGGCTACAAGCGTAACACAGGTTGGCCTATGTAGGCCTATTATATTGTTTTTTATGTATTTTTTAAAACATTACTGTGCACATTAAATATTTATTTATTATTTACCCATTGATTTAGTGATATTCCCGTATAATCCGAGTTTTTTGTAATTCGAGGTAGCCTCAGCCCCAATTAGCTCGAATTATCGGGGTTCTACTGTAAGTATAGAAATTAAGCAAACTGTAAATGAATGTAAATTGCATTAATTGTACTGTAACTAAAACTCTAGAATACCGAAAGGTGAAATAAGGTTATTTATTTTTGGAGATTCAACAAGTTCGATTTCTACGGGGTTTGTAACCTTTGCAGTCGGTAGTCAAGTTATTATAAAATTGTGTAAGTTATGCAATAATTATTTATCTTTTAGTGGTGATGATGATAAATAAGCTGTCACTATTGTCACCTGATGTGAAATTCTTTGCATGTCATGTGGTCAGCGTCTAGGCACTTATATTTTCGGTACCTTTTTATTTGCCACTACACAAGCGCCTTACATAAAGTGTTGTAGGCATCCCGCACTACAAACCACGAAAACTATTAAATGCAGTTGTTTTCACGTTATATTATCGTACCGTTAATAACGTGGGGAAATTGTACAGAATAGAAATGTTTATTGTAGATATGAATCATCCTAATTAAGACCCATTCATCCGTTAAGCCGTCTTGCAGATCGCATTTGAAGAAATTAATATTTCCTTCATTTTATCTTCTAGAGGTCCTATCACACGTACATGCAAATTTTGATCACTATAATTCGTAGCAGTCACATAGTCATAATGCTAAATATAAACAAATGTTAATATTTTACTCTTCACAAACTAGCCCTTAAGAACGATTCCCACTGTATATATGTGTGTGTGTGTGTGTGTATGTGATTGTGTGTTTGTATGTATTTATATATGTATGCATGTATATATATACATAGGGGAAGGGCCGGTAGCACCGGACACTTAAGCCTAAACTGATACATAACGCAGGAAAAGTAACTGAAAGTGAAGTAAAGTAGATAAAGTCATTCTTAGGACCTTCTGCTTTAATTGATATGGTTTGAAATCCTCATGTAAAGCCTAATTATTATGAAAATACAATTAACTTTCACCCCTTACGTTTTAACAAATTGCGAAAATGAAGGGTAGCACCGGACACAATATTTCATTGTAACAAACAATGTAAATCAGTCATATTTAGCTGCACAATGATCACACTGGTATGAAAGCTGATGGTCTTCAACATTTGCACACTCCTCATGCGCCCAACCGCTGTAGTCCTGGCATTGAATCCAGTCTTCGTCAAACTGACCACTGCACAAAATACAAGTGGTTGTGCATAGGCCAGTGAAGTGCATGAACATTTGTTAGCTGCAGAATTTTTGTTCACTGCTCCTTCTGTACATCTACGTTCCCCTTAAAAAGGATTTGTTCCTAGAGTAGGACCTAGGTAGGACCTAGGTAGGCTTAGGTCTACTGTTTGTTTGCTACTATTTTTTTTTTTTAATTTTCTTTGAGAATATTGTCAGAAGGAGAAGAAGTCAATATCTCATTTCTCTGCATTCTCCGTTTCCTTGTTGATAACTTTCTTGCAGTAGGGACTACTATCTGGCAGTTCGTAAGTTACTCCTAAGAAAACGTCGGTTCAAATCTGCCTAATTATGGCTTTGGATTTATCATGAAGTGCACATTATACCGAAGTTAAGGCGCATTATATCGTGTCGCTGCTTCTCTCGCACCTAATTCCCCTGATATTACTTTAACAATGGCAATTTTCATGTCACTTTCATCCCAGGAACCTCTGTTAGTAGTTTCCCCCCTGAATTTTGGCATATCGTCACAGCCTGGAACAAATAAACGAATTTAGCATTGTCCGGAGCTACCGTCATATGAGGCGTCCGGGGCTACCATCTATGTACCAAAGTAAATAACTCGCTATTATCATTTTATATAAATACTTCTGGACTTGAAACCACCTTTAATTATTTGTTAATGCTATATTCTTCACCCACAATAAAAACGGTATATTTGTATTTACCTGGTAAGCTGGAATGGTGGTTGGAAAGTTAACAATGCAACACTTATTCAGCACGTGCAACTATATCCACTCACCGGCAGAAAGTCTGAAATCACACTGGCGTCAATCTCTGTTTAATATCTCTGTAGAATGCAGGGAAGACGCAGGTGTACGACTCGTGTCACTATCTGTTGTAGAAACTCTGAACTAGCTATTGTCCGGGGGTACCCCCTGTCCGGGGCTACCGGCCTCTCCCCTATATATGTACAGGCAGGGGAAAAAAGCGGACCGACTCTTGTAGCTGATTTCAGAGCCTTGTGATACGTAAATAAATATAAGAGATGTAACGGAAACGTTTGTTTCCATAAGCAATGCAAATTACGTGAAATTATTTCTTAATTGATTGTGTATATTGTCTAGAACAAATTTCAATACATTCCCTGCTATCCTGTGAATGCCGCTAGGCATGCGCAGTGGCTCATATCGGCAACTTAGATATTTCAGTTGGTCCCCTTTTTTCCCGTACCTGTACACAATACACTGTCAGCAGAAATACAAAAAAATTAATAACAAGCAATTAAAAATGCAATTATTATATTCATATTTTTCCATAATTAATGTCTTCGTGTACAGAGACAGTAGAACAAGAGAAAGTGGATGTTCTTCGTGTCACGTGTCAAGAAAGTACTTAACCCAAATATAGAATATTATTCTGACACGATTATTAGATTTCGAACTATGCTGACACACATACACATGATTCCTAGTATAGTATTGTTGGGCTCAAAGGGATTTAAAATAGAATTAATGGAAAAAAAAAAACACGAAATCCAATTCAGGATTTAACACATTACTTCCTATGGTACCGTAACTACATCACGATATAAGGAGTAAAAATCTTACATCCTTTACATTACATTGCTTAGAATTCTGGGAGCTGGAAGGTATTTCCTGAGAGGTCAAGAAGCTTTTAGTTGCTTTTCTGTCCCTTGTGTTGATAAACAGTATCGTCTGGGGCGGAAATGGGACAGTTATGGGAGTTTGAGAGATCAATCGATAGAAATAGCTTCTGCACCATCTCCACCGCCTGCTGCAATAGTGCTCATGATTTCAATGAATTAGCTATTAATGATATTTCAGCGTTAAAGAGGTGCTTCCTATAACCTGTAAATTTCTACTAATCCTACCACGTAACAAACGGCAAATACATACTTGCGATGTTCATTTCTATTAATTGTATTTATTAGGGATGGGTCTATACCAGATTTTCTCGATACCGATACATGATTTTTTCCTCAATACTCGATACTTCGATACTTGATACCTTCAACATTTCCAGTTTCAATAAATAGGTACATTAAAAATTAAATTTTGAGAGAACTGTGTAGTACCAACTAAATTAAGACTTCATTTTTAATGAGACAAAATTTAATATCATCAGTATCCTATAATTATTTTTAAACTCTACATTAAAACAAAAATTAGTTTTTTAAACAGTCCACTTACAAGTTTTTGTTAAAAAATACTAGCATTCTCACTTAATTGCAGAATTGCAGAATTACAAAAGTATCGAAAAAGTATCGAGCTAGTTTTCTGAAGTATCGTTCGATGCCGATACCATGCAAGTATCGAGAGTATCGAGGTATCGAAAGTATCGAGGACCCATCCCTAGTATTTATATAATTAAGTCCGATGTTCAACGCGCCGAAGTATTTTGGTTGGCTCTCTAAGACAGCCAATCAGCGGTCGAGCTGCCTCAAACTGGTAAATGAATTACATTTTTGAAAGCGAATATTGAGTCGTTACTTAGGTGTTAGGTACCGGTATCAATCGAAAGATTATTCTTCGCTCCGGTGTCATTAATTTGCATACCACTGTGTTATAATGTTTTTGATGAATTATTAATTAAACAGAACGTTTCGTTTCGATATCTCATCCAAAGTCTCTCAGCGATTCATCTAATTAACAGTAAATAATAAAACAAATTATAAATACTATTTCCTCTTAAAATGTTTGAGATTGTAATTTATATATTCTGGGTGCTCAGCAATAAACGCGTTATACAATTTCAAACCATAGTTTTGACCCTGTAATTGCCCCTTGGTCGTCTTACATTTCGATTCAGCGAAACAAAAAAATGACATTTCTTCTTGTATTCTGATTTTTAAAAATCTACCTTTTCCCACAAAAATAGAGATAGGCCTATAGCTGTGAAATGTACATTGCAACGTGTGTAGTAGAAGGTTTAATCAGCTTTTTTAATAGGCTTTAATTCTTTTAAATAAGTATGTAGTGTATACATACGTCAGTTTTTTTTAAACTTTTTTATTATTTTTTGTTAAAATATCCTTTTAAAACAATAAGTATAAAGATTAATAATAAATCTGTCAGTAAATTTGTAAAGCGAGCATCAAAGAATTGCGCTAAAAAAATTCAGGTTCATATTAATATCTGTCGGACATGATTTCAATTTTGTTTAAAAAATCAATTAAGTCAATTAAAATCTCCAAAACAAATTGAGATATTAAAATACAATTTTTATAAACTTCAAAATCTGTTTATATTTTAATTGTGCGCAAAATTTTCCAAGTTTCTAGGACAAATAGTTTAGAAAGTCACTCTTTATAACAGTTCGGTCGTCCTAATTAGTATTGCAAGAAAATGTTTTAACGTAGCAAGATATGTGTGAGGAAGGAAAATATCTCTCGTGTGTGTATGTGTGTATGTGTGAGAGAGAGAGAGAGAGAGAGAGAGAGAGAGAGAGAGAGAGAGAGAGAGAGAGAGAGAGAGAGAGAGAGAGAGAGAGAGAGAGAGAGTGTGTGTGTAGAGAGATAGAGAAAGTAGAAAGAAGTTTAGAGCTACGAGACAAGCCCATGGGCTCCCCGTGCTCTTCTCTTGCCAGCATTGCACTCGAATGTTATATTAAGGTAATTAGAAACATTGCACTTTGAAACAAAATTATACAGCAACAAAGTTTTTCTTCCATGAAAACTAAATTGTTCCACCTGAAATTAGTAGTATTAGTGTTGTGTCTTTCCTCATACTCAGACACGTATTCCACCTTTCTGTTGGAATAAAAGAAAATAGTACAAAGAAAGAGAAAAGATCAAAGTGACTCTTAAGCGGATGAAAGTAAATATTGTAACAGGTACAGAAAAATACGAACGACTGACGCGGGCGCTTCGTAGTTCGCCAGTTTAAACACTTCTTGTACACTTTGCAGTTCTCAAGTGTTGCTACAGCAACCCACAAGTCTTCCAATAAAAAAACATAAGCAAACACATACCACACTGTAAAACAGTACGGTGTTGGAAACATCGTATGCCTGTGGGAATGCATGCAGGTGTCTGTTTCATTTTAAGAATACTCAGTATTACAAGAATAACATTAGTGCAGACATCAATACTGATATTTATTACTTGTTTGTTGTGGCTAATTATTGATTGTAGATACTGTTACTTAGGCTTGTAACCGTCGCTGGGGCGTCGGAATCTTGTTCCAAAATAATTCTTCTGTAAATATACAGACATGGGGCTATCGCATTTATTCATATAAATGACATGGATCTGGGGTGGGATCAAACCCGCGAACTTAGAAACAGATAGTCAATGCAATTCAGACCCTCCGCGGAAATATTTCACTTACCTTGAAAATATTATATTCCAAAATTTATCATCTCAAACATGAATAATTTACTTTGATATACATTCATTTGTAACTACGAGACGCGTCCATAAAGTAAGTTTCCCTAGGGCCGTTTACACAAACAAAACACAATTTCATGGAAATATTTATTGCAACAGATACCGCAAGTGTTCAGCTATTTTTAACAAATTCGCCACCGGAATTGAGACATTTGTCCTAACGTGGGACCAACTTTTGAATACATGTGCCATATAAGTCTGCCGCCTGGGATTTGAACCATCTTGTCACAACCTTCACCGTTTCTCTGTCAATCGACCTAAAAACACATAGTGATTTTCATTACCTGTATAAAACGGCTCATGATCCATTACTGTTTTAGAAAAAGGAACCCTTTATGACCACAGAAAAATATAACTTCAGTACAGAATGTACTGTCTACTGAATGTTTAGAAAAGCTGTGTAAATACGTGAAGACAAGACAATCGACCCCAGGAAAAAATTGTACAAGTCCACCCAGGTTTTGGTTTGATGGTTATTTAATGACGAGATGCACTTAGGCCTGTGAACATCGCCGAGTGCCGGAATTTTGTCCCGCAGAAGTTCTTTTATATGCCTGCAAATCACTGTCACATTTATGCACACATAAATACCATCGACCTGGGCCGGGATCGAATCTGCAACCTTTGGAACCCAGAAACCCAGCTCGATACAGGCTGCGCCACCTAGGCCGACTTCACCACTAGATCACAATAACAATAGATAATTGAAGGTAAACAAAGAATTAGCCGCTTCAAATGTATTACTTCTGCTCTATAACAACAAACTGATCAGAAAATAACTCTTAGAAAAAAAACTTCAATATAATACAATACATCAGTAGTTAATCCTCTTATTTTTACAGAGGGCGAGAAAGATTGCATAAAATTTTCTGGGTGACAGAAACATTATTTCAATGTAAATAAGTAACCTTTATCTAAACTTCACGGAAGTATCGGCTCCATTAACTTTTTTTAAAATAACGTGAATTAGAAAAGAAAGTATTGAAATATTGTATGTTAATGTATTAAATTCACATAGGAAAGTAAAGTCCTGAAAGGAAATCTAATGTACTGTTCATTGACCCATTGTATGTGCAGGTACATCCGTTTCCCGGCAAAAATAAGTCGTTTCATTCGTTAGAGACTGAGGAAATAGTATTACTTCAGAATTACTCGCCTATCGCCAAGAACAGTATTATTCCATTGCAACATAGTCTGCAATAAATATTTCTTCATCACAAATAGGCCGACTGTACTTTTTTTTAAAAATGGTGCTAAGTTCCTACGTAGGCCTATATGTGTTAATGAGTTTTCAGATGGACAAAAGATATGAACTTTTCTTTCTTTCTTTCTTTCTTTCTT
Source organism: Ectobius pallidus (assembly GCA_964059195.1). Taxonomy (NCBI): domain Eukaryota; kingdom Metazoa; phylum Arthropoda; class Insecta; order Blattodea; family Ectobiidae; genus Ectobius; species Ectobius pallidus. The sequence continues at coordinate 123,875,766 of CAXKWD010000005.1, forward strand.
TCTTTCTTTCTTTCTTTCTTTCTTTCTTTCTTTCTTCTTTCTCTCTTCTTTCTCTCTTTCTTTCTTTCTTTCCTTCTTTCTTTCTTTCTTTCTTTCTTTCTTTATCGTAGTTTTTACTCCTCCCTTTAAGGATTTAAGCGACCCAAGCCGCCCAGGATATGAACCTTTCTAAACATTAAAATCAAATCTTCGGGTCTAACCGAATAGATATATGTACATTCCTTACAGCTTCCCACATATTAACTGAGTAAAGAATTGCAAGTTACCTCTCCAGTTACACGGTTGCTGCATATTGCCACTATGAATCAAAGTTTATTTAGACACCTGCTTACGGAAATGGTTCAAATGAAACAAAAATACTTCCTACATCGCTTATTTTTTTGCAGACGACCCAGTGATAATGATGGCATTTTTTACATGATGAGGGAATTAATTGAAGAAATAAAATATGAAGTCTGAATGTGATTAACAGTAAAACAGAACATCTCATCTTGGGAACAAATTCTGACAAAATGTTATGGACTGAAAATGAGGAAATCAAGATTGTCATTGATGTCAGTGTAATCTTGAGTCAGTAACACTGATTCATAAACATGAACACAAACATGAATCCTCCTATGAACGCAATCCTGGATGGAAGACCATCCTACAAACTGCGGATGTCTTTGAATGAAGACTGAAAATAGCAGGGAATATAGAACCTAGGACAGAATTACTAAAATTGAGTAATACGCGAGCAAAATTAACTAATGGAAACTCAGCGAAATATTTTTTAAATGAAATGATTTATTTTCAAAGGTATTAAAATACATGTTATAGGCCGTTGAGTTCGGTCAATAAAATAAAAATGTATTCGATACTAGAAACTCATATTTGCCTAGGCCTTTCGGCCTATTTCCACCATCTTCAAGGGTATCTTCTTTTGCTGGTTTGGATGCCTCACTAATTGAAACCAAAACTACATTGTCTTACATCTTGTCATATTTATAAATTAAAATTTCTAAAAGCTTCATAAAAACACTATCACTGAATCAACCCGTGGCCTCTTCGTTGTATTTTATGAAATGATTTTGTCCGACTTCACATCTGTCAAAAAATATAACACTTTTGAAGGTTAAAAATGTAGTAGAAATAATGAGCTAAAGATTTTATCGAATAATTCAAAAGTTACATTACTAAGTCTCGAAGTGCAGGCCTATATTATGCTTGAAAAATAAGTGAGGCAATATTCTTATTTAATATAATAATGCCAAATGTATCACACTATTGACAACGGATATAGTGATACTGCATTGCAATTACTATAGATGTCGACACTTGAGTCAGACAGCATATTTTGGTTTACCGCTCGACTCTTGGTGACATAATCATTTCTCGTAGCGGATTTGAATTGCACCTCGTCATAATGAATTATCGGGCGAAGTGGATTCGAAGCCTCTCGTGCAATTTGGCATGCGAGGCGTTACAAGTGATTCATTAGTGAGGAGTGAAACACATTATGTGCTGGGTTTATAGCGGAAGTTGAGAACGCACCTCCATTTTCCTCTCATAAATGCTTAATCATAAGACGAGAGTGATAAAACAAGCTGTTACGGAAGATTCTTGTCGGGGAATGCATTTATAAAGATCGGATCACCATGATAGATACGAGCAGTGGCGGATTCTGGGAGCCGCGACCTCCCGCCATTGTTTTTCTTTTTCGTTAATTTGATTTTTTATTGGAAAATAATTGCTTAGTAAAATAACATTCAAATTTAATTGGATAAAAAATAAAATGTATTTATATACTCGCCCTATTTCAGCCTGAGGATTGTAAATAGCAGGTTGATTTCTATTTATATTCTAAATGCGTAACCATCCATGACAATCCACACGAAAGCAGTTTTTCGAGTTCTTTATTTTTAATTACTATTATTATAAACGATTAGTTGATTTCTTATGAATTATTTCATACCATCACTTACTTAAAATATTCGATATTTGAACAATGATTTTAATTTTTTGGTAATATGTAAAATCGTCAAATTTCTCAACAGAAATCAAACCTTGGGCAAAATGAGTTTAAGCCTGCTGAGAAATTTGAAGGAATCACCCAGAGGACCTCATAGCTCATAACTTTTCACTTCATTTTTAATAAAGAACCCCCTGATTTCTAGGGGATATTCCATACCCATACACCCCCAGTAATAGCAAACTTTCGTTAATGTCGGCCCCCCTTCAATAAGTTCTGGATCCGCCTCTGGATAAGAGAACGACAGACTTGTTCTTTAACATTGGACAACATTATTTACGAGAAAACGGATCTCCATAAAGAAAGCAGTTTCGAGAAGCAACTATAGTATGCATAATTCAAATCCTTCATAGCAACTAGAGTAGATCCAAGATATCTATGGAACAGAAGCAAAAAAGTGTGAAAGTAAAATGTACAGTTAACAAGAGTTCATCTCGTAACTCTTAAATTGATCATGTATCCTACAGAATACAATTGTTTGTCTTAGTTAGAAGAAAAATTAAAATTTCATATAAAATTACAGAAATTACAACAAATGACCTCTGGGCCTAATCGGTAATGTAACTTTGTTTATTTTACAGTCTGGCATGGATTTATAAATTATTGTGTGGGGAAATTGAGACTACTTGGCCTGCTTAAGTTCGAGGCCTATGCGAAGAACCGTTAGCGTAAGCACACTTAAGTTATAGGAAAGGAACTCGTCTTCATTAATTTCCAGCAATGCATTTCGTATGCAGGTATGGAATGAAATTAGCTTAATTGGTCTGGTCTGGTCAGTCTGATTACTTAACAATAAAATCAATAGAATTTTTTTGGGTCATTTCGCCTGTTGTCAAATTTGAATCCAATATTTACCATTAGATTGTACAATATTAATTTATTGTAGTTAGGGAGATCAGAGTCAACATTAACTTGCCAAAATATCATTTACACTTGATACTTCATTATTATACTAAATTAATATCATATTATGTTTAATTTAATAAAGTGACACTCAATTTATATGTTACAAATTACTTTTGAAAAAAAATTGTTCGCCTATATTGGATACTTGTACTGTAAAAAATTCTTAATGTAGAATAATTCAGTGTAGAACTAGCAATGTTCATTTTCGAGGATAATAAAATGTTAATTAGCATTAAGTTATTTAGAGAAAAATTTAATAGTTTTCATGTTAAAATTAAGAGGTGGTATGTGCAAGTCACAGGTAAGTTGTAATCTGAATGCATTTCGAGTGTTGGTTTTGTTGTGTAACCTGGTGTAGTATCCTTATATCGTGGGCTTGCATGCGGATTGCGAATATACGAAAGCAATACTTGTATCGGCCTTTTCTCATATCTGAGTGTGGAGGCAGCTTAGGTGCTGGAAAAACTCGATATTCATAGGAAATACAGCCCGTTTTTTCTCTATGGCTAAGAGCCAGGCTTTTTGGGGAACAAAGTAAAATCTACTTTCTCTCTTTACCATATTTACGAGTCTGCGTGCCAGTACTTTCCAGTACAAAAGCAAATAAGAAATTATTCTGCTGCTACAACAATACTTTTTCATTAATAAGGAACGGAAGTTTCAAGTCTCTGAGACATAACAATGCAGGATGTAGTAAAAATTCGTCTCGCCTCAAAACGAACAAAAAATCCTCTTTAATTTTGCATTGTTTGCATTTTTCAACATTTTATTTTTTAATGGTCGTTTCTTAGGAAATTTTCAACCTGTCGAGGCCTTTTGTCCCTTTTGTCTCCAGAATTTACTTTCCCAACATTATAGACTAACAGTAATTGCTTACCTCCAGTCAGTTAACTGATTGGCATTCTTATCGTCAGACAAAAAAGTAACATTCATTAATAAGTATAGTAAAGGTAACAACAATAGCCTAATAGAAAACACAATAATAAAAGTAATATAAAATATTTAAATCTTGTCCATTTTTAATATTATTTATTATTATACTACAATATATTCCCTTTTTTTAAACATATTTAGAAATAAAAGTATTTTTTAACTTTTCTTGTCATATTTTCATAAAGTTACGGTAATTTTATAGGTCATTTTTCAGGCTTTTTTGGCCATCAACTTCCGAGCCCTACTCATAAATAAAAACACATGCCTACAACTGAACTGAACAATATGCAATGCATTATAATTAATTCGTTATTTACTTTATTACTATTCCATACATTTTGTTAAATGGGGATTAATAGGCCTATAAGCACAGAATAGTATATGTAGGCCTATCTTATCAGAGACAGTTTATCTTAACTGTAAAATAATGAAACTAAATTTAAAGATAAATTTAAATGTAATGTAAAATTGCAGAATAAGGTACAAGAAATAAATTATGGGCCTCACCACCGTGTACCTTATTTTTGCGGTCCAACACGAGTTTCTATATTATGAGTGAAAAATTGAGTCTTGCGCATTTAATGGTTTAAATTAGTTACGACTTACGAGAGAGCAAGACAGTCAAGAGAGAGAAAGTAATTAACTAATCATTTTCTTTCTTTATTTCATTCATTCTTTCTATCTTTCGTTCTGTATTATTTTTAAGCAATAGGGGAAAGAAATTTAAAAGGAAAATGTTGATGCAGTAGTTTTGTAGGTCTGACTGTACGCTTTCTGGTTGACTCTAATCAAGAACCGGTGTTGTGCAAGAGGAATAGGAAGAAGATTCTGAGCAGATCACACCGGGTGCATCAAATGCTCATGCAATCAGCAACTTTGTATACAAACTTTATTTTCCTTTACCTCCTTCCTCTGGATGTTTTACAAAATTACATTCGCCGATCTCGTAACATATCCTTGTCTTGTTTCCGTTACTTATTGTGCACTTCTTTCGCTGCATACTCTGGAGTTCATCGATGATAAATCAGATTATGAAAGCTTGTTTTCACAGCCTTGAAATCGATGCACTAATATAAGTATATTACTAATGAAATCGGCAGTTCAAATAATATGGCGTATTGAGTGATTTGAACTTTGAGGGAATGGATAGAACTTTGCTCAATGCCTTCTATTACGCTTAAAACATACTAAATTTTATGTATATTATGCTAATACGCTAGTCATGAAAGTCTGTCTGCAAACAGAATATGATTGGAGTTAGATATAGGCAAAGCCCTCCTTTTCCAATAGCAAGTACAGCCAAGTCCCTCTTTATTAAATAACTTCATTCAATTATAGGACTACCGTACTATTACCAGCAGGTACCCGCGTATTAAAACTTGAATTAAAACTTGACACCAGCGACCGCTGCAATAGGTTTTGTAAAAATTACAATTATGTCAAAAGTTCAACCTCTAACATATTCGTTCTCTTTATTCAAAAACATTTCATTTGTACTGTACAGTGCTTTATCCAAGAGCCAATCAGTCATCCATTTCATATTAATTTCATATTAATTGAATTGCCGGATTTTTTATCATTTACTTAACAGCAAAATAATTGAAACACTACACGCAAACGCAATACATTAATAAACAATTAAAACTATTAATAATTAGAACGCTAAAAATTCGGCTTCGAGGTACATTTCACGATTAGAGTGCGTCACCCGAGAAAAATTACTTCAGAATTGAGTTCCCTGGCAAAAAAAAAAAAACAAAAAACAAAAAACAAACAAAACAAACAAACAAAAACAAAAAAAAAACAAAAAAAAACAAAAACAAGTAAGTTTTGTCCACATCGTTCAATGCTTTCCCATTTAGGCCTGCGTTCATGATTCCCCTTCCATAAACCTATGTAAAAAAAGATCAGGTCACTGCGTAGTGTCATAAACAAATAAATCAAGCAGAGCGGGCTAACAAAATCGAAGCGATCAATAATTTGATGTGTTAGGCATATGTTGAACCCCCTTCGACCCATCTATGATAAAATTTTAGATCTTTGTATGCCGTAGACTTACTGGGCATCGCACACAGATAGACAAACAGACAAACACTTCCTTTTAAGTATTATGGAAGAGGAAGTGTTCGTATGTCTCTGTATGATGCCCAGCCAAAATTACGGCGCGCGGAGATCTGAAATTTTTAACATAGATGGAATGAAGGGGGCCACAAATGCACCGCGAAGCCGAATTTTTAATTTTCTCTTTTGTTCGCTAGTCATGAGCGAAGAACTGGCAGAAAACGTGATATACCCCAAATTTTGCTAATATTTTTCAATTGCGAAATCAATTGTACATGGCCTTGCTCTGTTGCCATAGCAACTGAGGAAAGAAGAGCATCGCAGAAATAAAGTAAACATCTTCACAAAATCGATAAGGACAACCAAATCGGAAACCGTGCTTCTGCAACGGTCAGCTTTACGTGGAGTGTTCAAGAATTGGAAATGTCAACAATCCACACTTCTTTGTTTCAAATGAAGAGACACTTAGTATTGTTGATCCAATTTTTCTATAAGAAAATTTGTTTGTTTCTTGGATGATGTCAATTTCTTTTTCGAATTGCAATACTTCCACCTAACCTGCTACTAATTTGATATAAAATACTCTTCATATCAACATCTTCCGTTTTCAGAAATAATATAGAATCACCTATTTAATTAGATAATGGAAATTAGCTGAAAAATCAAATTATATATTGAAATTAAAATCAGTTTTTATTTAAATTCTGAACATGATCAGAAATAATTCGGAATTCAATAAGAACAAGGCTTATATCACTATTGGATCGGAGTATCCCACTCCTGTTACTGGTATGACATTGGCAGCTGCGAGCACAATGTCGGGATATTAAAACAATTAATAATCCGTCTGTGTGAGCTGACAATTAGCCCCAAATCCCCACACTGAATCCTGACCTGGATTCTCTAACAGTGACCTAGTCTACAGGATGAACTAGACACCTATGCCACACGTGCAATGCAATATCCAGCATCCAGTGCAAAGTTCTGGATATTTGCCACGGTCATGTCTTCCTTTCTCCTGCCAAAACAAAACCAAAATCCAGAGTATGCTATATATGGATTTCCAACAAACACCAAAGGAAGCGTTTCGAGGTCATGTTTCTTATTCTTTCTTGTTTTGTTTATTTTCTCAATCCAATGTTCAAAATTCTCATGCTCTGTTTGGTAACGCTGCAATATCTTCCTTAGAATTCATTAACAACCCTACTGTAGAAATGAGACTCGTATTTTCTCCTCTGGAATTAATGCTCAGTAATGAACAAAATAAATCTTCCTGTATGCCAGCATAGCGTTAGAAACTGATTTATCTTGCTAAAAGTTGAGATGTATACGAAAAAATACTTCTGATATAGCAACAACTATGTCTCAGAATAGCTTCAATTCCTATAAGTCACCACCATATAAAATAATCACATAATCATCTTTATTCATTACAGCAGCGTTTCGCAAACTGTATTCCGCGAAACAATAGTGTTCTTGGAGGCACGTATAAGTGATCCGCGATTTCAAAACTTAAAATTTAATAAAGTATGATCGAACCAAAACATTGGTATGAAACTTACCTATCATGGCGCTAGCTAATTGTAGTTTTAAAGCATATTGCCAACCTCTATTCATAAATAAAAAAATTGCTATACCTAGTTTATATAATTATGTTTGAATCATTTCTTTATACGCGTACAATAACATTTCTGAAATATCAAGAAGAAATAATATACATATTTAGTCAACAAAATCTTTCACACCTACCTGAAGGCAAATTGTGGAATGGTATGATAATATGTCATTAAAAATCTACAATAACTTTGTTTTATATATATATAATTTACAGAACCACTTTTATAAGTAGAGTTAGAAATTGGATACTCGACAGTCTTTTATAATTTAAATTACGCTAATATTAATGTGAAACATAGTAATTATTTGATCTTACTGTGTATGAAGGCCTATCTCAAATTAGACTTCGTGACATTTGTGACACGTAAGATCTTTTCTAATTGTCAAAAGTTAAGTAAATCACACCAATAATAATAATAATAATAATAATAATAATAATAATAATAACAATAATAATAATAATAATCAACATAAAATCACAGAACCACCAGGAAACTGCTTCGCGAGGGCTGTCATATTACGATGTGCATTGTTATCTTGAGTCAATTACTTTATTTTCACTATGATCTGCAAATGTGAGAATACTTTGATATGTTGTGGTATTTACAGACTTTGAAATGAGTAATGTTGCATTACAATATGAGCAGGTGAGTTGGGAATTGCCTGAGTTAGATCGCTTCGTATTCTCAAGGGGGTCACAAAAAATGAAGATCTATTTCAGTTTCTTACAATTGATCATAAGTTTTAACTCGCTAAGAAAAAGAGCGGAATGCAGAGAAGCAATCATATAAATCATTGGAACTATCTTTTTGTTCTTATCCTCCTATAATTCTATTCTTTGCTTCCGAGAATGAAATCGAAGAATCTTGTTCGAACATACATAACCCCTCCATGCCTCCAGTAGTTTCAGAATGCAGGTAGACAGCTAAGAAATACTTCATGGTGTTTCGTGTACAGCGTAAGGCAGAGCGTACGACTTGCAAAGGAGTAGAATGCCCCTTCGAAAATCAACTTAAATATTTGGGGCTGTGTTTTTCAATGTGACCATTTACAATGCATCGCGTAAACTTCAAACATAACGAAAAAATTATCCGTTTAAAGAACCTTGCAAACTTCAAGTTTTTACGTTAAGTTTATGCGAGACGTGACGAAACAACCAATCAGAACTCTGCTCAATTGAAATCTAGATGAGAGGAGGAAAAAGTTAAGAGATGGCGCCCATGAATAAGAAAGTCTAACAATATCCTTATCCGTATGATAAAAGTAACACATTATACAAAGATGAGGCGTTGAAAGAGAATATTTGGACATTAATTTCCCAAGAAAAGAACTATCGTACGGTAATAAATACAGCCCATATACACTGTTCATTTTGTGTTTATAATGCAGACCTATAACCTATGTGTACACTTAGCGGTAAAAAAAGCGGACCGACTCTTGTAGCTGATTTCAGAGCCTTGTTCACACCAGTGTCCATGCGTATTAGACCTGTGTAGTTGGACAATGGCAGCGCGTTCGACTGGTAAGTACACGTTCTCGGTTCGAATCCTGCCAAGTAAGGAAATTTTTTTGTTTCCTTAATGCACATTGTTTTCCCACTACTTTTCAATTGCCGCAATATTTAACTACTTAATTAACGGATTATTCCCAGAAAATGAATTTTACTAGCTTATTTTCTAATGGGTTTCGAAATGGGCTAAGTCAACAGTTAACACTAGAACAAATTTCAATACATTCCCTGCTATCCTGTGAATGCCGCTAGGCATGCGCAGTAGCTCATATCGGCAACTTAGATATTTTAGTCGGTCCGCTTTTTTCCCCCTACCTGTAGATAAACTTGTATGATTTCAATTTCTATACACATGTTAAATGACACATGAAAGCTACTTCTGTTTCGTCTCTGGTAGCCATTTTATCTTCTATTCACGTTCTCATTTGTGATTGATTGTCCCAACTTCGTTGTGAATGCTCATAGCCGTGCTAGTGTTGGCGATAGTTTTAAGTTTTTAAGTTTACGGTTAATTTTCGATGTGAATGTGGAATAAAGATAAAGAGACAAGAAGAGAAAAAAGTAGAAGGAATGCAAAGTGTATAAAAATAGTAATGAAACAGTAATGAACTAAGAAGAGGAAGTCTGTCTGTTTGTTTGTTTGTCTGTCTGTGCGCGATGCCCAGTGAAATCTACTGCACGTCGAGATCTGAAATGTTAAACATAGATGGACTGAAGGGTGGCCGAACGTACTCGAAACCGGATTTTCAGTGCAGTAGAATCCCGATAATTCGAGCTAATTGGGGCTGAGGCTACCTCGAATTACAAAAAACTCGGATTATACGGAAATATCACTAAATCAATGGGTAAATCATAAATAAATGTTTAATGTGCACAATAATGGTTTAAAAAATACATAAGCAAACATACATAGGCCAACCTGTTTTACGCCTGTATGTATATTGGCAAACATTTAAAATAATTTCTGTGCATTATGAACGAAACCCTAAGTGGGACAGTTTCACCTGCATTTTTGTACACGGAAAAATTGAAAGAAAGCTCAAAATGTAACACATTCAGAAGAGCGTAAAGCTTACATGCGGACACCGTATAAAAACGGGATTTTAATCTAGTTTTATCGAAAATTTTAATTTTCTTAAGACCAGTTCGAATTACACGGAACCTCGAAATACCGGGGCTCGAATTACCGAGGCTCTACTGTATTCGCTTTCGTTCGCGAGTTATGAGTAAAAAAACTGGCAGAAAACGTGACTTTTAGCGCTATCGAAGTATCGGTTTTCTTTATTACATTTCAATTGTCAAATCAATTGCAGGTGGCTTTGCATTTTTTTTTTTTTTTTTTGTATTAACATGACAATAAGAGTATCGCAATTGTTTCAACATGTCGCATGGAATTATCGATCGCTTCAATTCTATAAGCCCACCCTGGTCGATTCATTTTTTTGATGTCAAGGACCGCAGACATCTGAAATTTTTAACACAGACAGAAGAGGGATAATGAATGTAGGTTTCTGGGCCACAAAACTCGAATCAGAGGTCGCTTTTCCCAGACTGCTCTTTCTAATCGTGGAATGCATTCCAAAGCCGGATTTTTAGCTGTTTCGTTATAATTATTATTCGTTTAGTTTATGAATGTTTCACATGTAAGTGTTAATAAATAATTAATTTAATTACTATCATCATCCTCTTAATTTTAATTATTTTAATGAACTTTCGTGGGCGAAGCCGCGGGCACCTGCTAGTTCAGAATATTGCAGGAATAAAAATTGATTTGTTATTTTAAACTGTATTTATTACTTATGAAGCTAGATTTCTTGCGAAATAATTAAGTATAATTAAGTATTTAATTAAGTATTTAAGCGTAATGTCAAATAAATATGTTCATAAAAACCTAGATATTGTCATACCATTGAGATAATTGATTAATCTCACCGGTCACTGTATCAGATTCTGCAACAGAAACCGCTAGAATGGATTAACGCACCAATGCCCGAGTGCACCAACCTCGGAATTCAGAATTCCGCGGTTAAGTTATTAGTTAACCCCGGTAAAGTCTTACTTTTGTTGCACCATGATCGATTTTAACTTTTACGGCCGGAAGTTGACGGATCGTGAAGGATCGGTATAGAGAGAAAACGGTTATTTTCTTTTCAATATGGAGGTCAGCAATTAAAAGTAATATAGGCCTATCTTCAACTGGACATATGTCTAATGAATAACGAGAGGCAGGTGGGATCTATTTAAAGAAGTGCTGTGACATATCGATTGAAATGGCCTTTTTACCTCAACAAAACCAGGTTCATCCAGTAATTAACTCATTATCACGAATGGTACAGTTTCGACGGTCTTTGAATTTAAAGACAGGCATATTCACCCAATTAATATTCCATTTCGTTCATATGAAAATTCAATACTGAACAATAAGGAAACAAAGAAATCAAATACAAAAAACTAGCGAACTTAGGCCTAATTTAAAGTTGTTAAAATTAAGAGGACTGAGAGAAGTGGCCGAGATTGTAACGTCTTGGACTCGCATTCGGGAAGTTCCAGGTTCAAATCCCGTGCCCGGCCAATTTGATAGGGTTTTTTCATGGTTTCCGCAGTCGTAAAGGCAAATGCCAAATTGGATATTCACATGCCATGAATCATCCTGGCTATTTCATCCTACAACATATCCATTTAAATTAATATCAGTTAAAATTTACTCCATAAAATTCACCAACAATAGAAAATAAGACAATAGTTTCATGGTATAGACACAAATCCCGAACTCCTGATATGGCACTGAAGCTGAAAGGAGTATACATACAGCTGAATGTAAACAAAAACCTATACTATGGATTTAATAAAATTTGGGTAAAAAAAAGACGAATATTAATTTGTTAACCCTTTAGGATTTGAAATTTTGTCTTTAAAATCGCAAATCTAACGTTAAAATACTTGAGTAAAATAATAACTAATAATAATAATAACTAATAATAATAATAATAATAATAATAATAATAATAATAATAATATATTTCTTGATCGAACGGAATCATACTTGCAAATCTGTCTGTATTAAACTTTAAAATGTCACTAAAACTCACTGCATTTCAAACATGGACTATAATGATCTTTAGCCATCCCCTTCAAATATAGAGAGATAATAGGGAATGGACTATAAGATGATTGATGAATATTAAAACAGAGATAAAATAGAACCTGAACTTAGGAAAGGAATAAGCAAAATAGTCGGTGCATATTTGATAAGCAGAGAGGGTTAAGAGCGACAGAAAGATAAGGGAGCAAAGAGTAACACTAGTATACCATAAACATTCATTTGTTTACGTTGCCATTACAGATCGATGAACCTTAGCTCGAATAGAACGCAATAACTCCCAAGTACGTATCAGCTTCTGAAGAGAACAAGGATGTAAATCAAAGCTGCAATATCTTTCTGCTGAGAACTTAATTCCAATAATATATTAGTGAGTGCAATCAAATATCGAGAAGGGAGACATAGATAAAGCATGTATGTGGTGTAAAGGAGCATGAGACATAAATTTCCTTTATGTTTTCTGAAACACTTGTCCCAGAACTGTAATGCGACCTGGATCTCGGTGGAGTCATTTAACTTATATAAGAAAAGAAATATAGTGCCCTGAGGTACGTTTTCGGGCCATACGTGACTGTCTGAAATTCACCCACTCCATTCCTAATCTCATACTTCACGGGAGTATTTCTTAATTTATAGTCAACCTCCCCCAAAGGTGCAGTCTAATTTAAACTTCCAAGGATCTGCTAGGATACACTAAACTCCTTACACTTTGCTGGATTTACCGGTTATGACTCAATTTTTAATTTACAATTGGCAACAAATTATTACGAAACTGTGGTCATACATTTAATGTTAATATATATCAGGGGTGGCCAGATACCAGGGTATTGGAAGCCACATTTTGAAGGAAAAATTTGGATAGAGCCGCACATATTTTTTAAGGTTAAATGTGAATTTTGAAGGTAAAATATAGAGACAATTTAAAAGCGGAAGCAAAAATTATATATCCAAAAACTTACAACCCATCACTATTATTGTAGCACGCTAATATACGTTGGGACAACTTCCACAAAATACAAGAAATTTCGTTAGAATGAAGTTTTCCTCCTGTCCACTTTGCTTGCCAATTGCTTGAAATCTGGTAGGTGGCCACTTAAGGCAGTTCTCACAACTTCAGTTAAATGTACATTGGTTAGAACTGCTCGATGCTTAGCTTTAATGAACTTCATCTTTAAATACAGTGACTCGCACGAATAGATTTCCCAAAAATGTAAATCAATCTTTTTGCACAATGTTTCATATTTGGATACTTTTGTCACGAGACCTGTTTCCAAAATTCAACCACTGCACACCCAATTTCTTTGATTTGCTTTAATCCCTCGTCGTCTTTAAACTCCAGTAGTTTCAACTCTAGATATGTTTCAGCTAAATCCTTCACTATGGGCTTTGAAATGGGGCAACCATTCTTAATGATGTCCACAAGAAGGGGGTTTCCAATCAATCAAACGAAGACTTAAGAGCTCTGAGATCACTAGATCTTTAATACATTTCTTACATTAAGCCATTTAATTTTCTTACAGAATCTTCAGCGGTTTCGTCTGGGGTCACATAAAGAGTCTAGTTTACGTAACTCCTGTCTAAAGTAATGTACTATGGACCTGGTTGCTAGGATTGCAACTGCTGCTGACGATGTGCGCCCATCTCCTTGGATGCTAGAGCGTGTGCGACAGTTTATGAGGTGTCACTGTGAAGTTTGTCGTGATCATGGGGATCGAAATTTCGAACAATTACTTTAAACAACGTTTAATTTTGATTGTGCAAAGATAGTTACGTTAGAAACGAAAGAAATGAAATTACTCGGTAATAAGCCACCGGAGACTACGGGTTCCATAATCAAAACAAAAAATATCCCTGTACAACTTGTGAAAGTTTGTCGGAAGAGTTCTGATTCACCCTGTAAAAGATATACATTTTCAAAATCGAAAGTCTTCCTTAAGTTAGTTCAAATTACGAATTACAAATTCCGGGTACAAAACCCGGGTGACGCCGGGCTTTTTAAGCTAGTAACGTATAAAATTGTCAATCGCTTTGATATTGCAGCCCGCTCTGTTTGATACATTTTTTTCTAACGAATAATAAATATAAAATAACGAATAATAAATATAAAATAATTTAAATTAAAAAGACATCTAGCCGTTGTATAATTAAACGCAGCTGCTATTAATATAATATTGTATATTTTATCGAAATGTACGGCAACCGATACCTGCATTATATTTAAATTTATTTTTCAGTTTAAACGCTCCTTACTTATGTGCAAGTAATATAGCTAATGTAATTCCTCAGAAAATGTTTTTCATATTGAATTTAATTCATTCATAACGTATACGGCTGCTTTAAACTTATTTTTTAAAAAAGTCAGCGAAACATAGGCCTACACATATATCATTAATATTATTTCCAGTGTATTTTGTGAAATCTTTACATATTTTAAGAATAACTTTTATCAGTGTATACGAGTATGAATTAAATTAAAAAAGAAGCATAGCTATATTAACTATGTGGGCTGTTCTAGGCATTGCGCATTATATGTAGCCTACTATTTTTCAGTCCAGAAACAAGTTTATATAAAGAAATATTCCTATTACAGTTTTTTTTAATATAACTTTTACACAAGTTTGTAGATGTAAATTAAATAAAATACTTTATGCCAACAAATTGCAATATAATTCGTGTTATAGTTCTATGTCTGAGTAGATGAACTACATCCTACAACGAAAAATAATTAAGAAAAAATATCCATACCAACATTATAAATGTAGCTAAACTTTAGCTACCACGAATTGCTAGTTCTATATAATGGTGTGAAATGAGAAAGGTGTATTTCCCAAGCTTACAGTGAAAAAACTTACATGACTACATTAATCAGGTTTTATTTGGGTTGTGTACTACCACGAATTGCTATTTCTATATAATAGTGTGAAGTGAGAAAGGTATATTTCCCAAACTTAGGGTGAAGAAAGTTACGTGACTGCATTAATCAGGTTTTATTTGGGTTGTGTATCCTTCGAGGATGCAATGTGGTAACGACAATCTCTCCAATTTTACAACCAATTTACCTGAAGAGAATGTCATACATAGGCTAATATATTATGCTAAGAGGCAGACCTTTTATTTGGACAGAGGAAATCATGTGTTTCATATTAGGTTTTTGTCGTCCTGTGTATCCATATTGGAAGAGATAACTATATTAATTTTATTCCTATTACTGGGAATTTTAAATACATTTCATGTTTATATGAATGCAGAACATACAGCATTGACATGTATATCTAACCATCCTTATTCACAAGGCACGGTGAAGAGATAGCACCGGAATGAATACAACACATGTGCTTTATTCTGGTTTGATTGATTGACTTCTGGTTCCCCCATTCTGCATGTTATCGATGTGCTAATCTGATTACAGAGTACAGTTTCACTTTCAGGGGATAAAAAATTCATATGACAACAACATACGGCTATTCACTAGACTCGACAATACAGTTTGAAATCCCAGAGTGCCCGACACTTTCTATAATGGAGAATCATAATTACAATACTGGTAGCCACTAATCCTCCTTTGATTTACAAGGCACTTTATCATGTGTCAGATCATCCTTTCAAGTTTATATATTTCTGTGACTTTCTATTTCCTGCCTTGCACGTATAATAGCACAGAGAGCGGTTTAAAATGACATTAAAACTAACAGTAAAATTAATGAAACCAATTACTAAATAATTAATATTAAACGTACTAGATTGATGGACTAGTCTTTCGGTCGAATAAAGCTTGTATTCATTTGAATTGCAATGAAGATGAACAGCGGTAATATTACTTTTTGGAAGTAAAATTACCAAATTAATAATATGTCACAGGTAGAGCTAGAAAACCGGATAAGCATATGTTTACCCGGAAAATGAGCGCTTTACTCGATCGGTTTAATCACATTAATTGATGGCGTCAGTGCAACAGTGATCTATGCTACCTTTTTTAAAGTTTAGATAAAAAAAGTTAAAGTTCTACACTTGTATTTTCATACATTTTGAGAAATACAGCGTATATGTTGAAAAGGTGACAACGAAGAGGCCACAGGAGAGTGCACCTTTACTGGATCCAAGGGTGTTCCAGAAAATTATACCTTATATCGATATAATAAATGAAACAGATTATTAAAACTTATTTAAAACAAAATTTCACATACGGAGGTGCGAGATATATTGTACTTTTTGGACAATTACAAGAATGCAGAAACCTAGTTCTTTGATAGTTTTCTCAGACAAACAAGAAAAAAACACTAATTATGGAAGTAATGTCAGGAGAATTCCACACATTGATGTATATTTTGTTTCTCTCCAGCAGTTGAATGCTACTGTTTGAGGGAAAGAATAGACCTATATATTTATATAAGAATTACGAAAAATTAATTGGTATCAAAATAAGGGTGATGAAAAATAGAAGCGTAAATGCAACATAGAAACAAAATAAGGCGTGATTAACTCATTGTCGCCAGTACATCTTGCGCTTGCGCATTCAAGCAAAGAACAGTTGCGAAACTTACTTACGAAACCTAGTTTCGTCGTGTAAACTAGCCTTAAGACCTTGAGAGAATTATAAAAACTTAAAATATAAGAAATACTAATATCCCAAAGTTTAAATTATCTAACATTTTGGTTCAAAAGCAATCAAACAACAGAACATATGTTTTTATAATCCATATATGTGATTTCCTCACAATACTAATGTCAATATAGTATCTCGCAAAATTTGTGCATCCCTGGGAGATCCTCACGAGAATTCCCGAGCATTCTTCCCGGCGAGCTTGTCGCAGGGATGCTATAAAAATACATGGAATGTTTTCCTTGAGGGTGGAAGTGTTATACACATAGGGAGATCCTCATCCTTTGAGGAAACCAGAGCAGGTAGATGTCACACCTCTATCCAAATGCCCAGAGCTAACAGTCTTCAAGGGACATAAAATGCATCTCTGCCAACTTTTGAAGTGCGTAAATACGTAAACCTCAACCAGACCACTCTGCACGTCTGCAGAGTGAACTACTGCGGTATATTTTTAAGTAACCAGCAGTAATATTATTAGGTATGTTTACATATTATGTACGTTTATATAATTAAACATTAAGAGTAATTTATTTAATATTTATTGTTCTCTCTCTCTCTCTTTCTTTGTCGTAGTGTTACCTCTCCCTTTTAGGATTTAAGCGACCCAAGCCGCCCTGGCCTTACAGGGCAGCGACCTGTCGGGAGAGGGATTATCTTTGGATCACATACATACTTTTTCGACCAGACAAGGACATGGAAGGCCTCCCCGGATGAGTGATCAGCCCAATACCGGGGCCACCTCCGAGACAACACGAACACATAGGACGATAGACACCATTCACACACACACTCACTCAGAACAAGGCGAGGATGGGGATGAAGATGATAATGACGGCCAGATGATATCCGGGGACCGCAAAGGCCTAAAGTTACCTGACATTTGTCTCACAGGTGAGGGAAAACCCCGGAAAAAACCTCACAATATTCATTGTTAAATATAAAAATAATAAAACATTTAAATGTATAGGTAGATATTAAAATCTATACGCATAGGTATATCATACGTTTCGTAATAGGTTAAAGTATTATTAAGGTATTATTAATTAATTAATAGTCACACCTCAAAACAAGATACAAATAAAACTGAGGTGTGACTATTTAAGATGAGTAAATACGTTTTAATGCAGGCGTAATTTTAAATAAAATCATTACAAAGTTAAAAGGTAAAGTCAAGTCAAGTGATCCCTATACATGCCCTCTACTGATGTGTGCGCTCGTGAGCTATCTTGACACGTCATTACTACCCCCTTGTTGTGTCTTCGTTGTTAACTAACTGTGCTTAAAAATAATACACTGAAGGAAAGCTAATAGATCCTACAGACAGCCACATACATATCGGTAGCTGACTATTGGAGTGTACCGGGTCTACTTTCAGCAAAACTTTGATAATGTAGCTTACACTTCGCAGAAGTAAAATTATTACACTTCAACGATATGTTTAAGTATCAAACTGCGAAGTAAAATGTTTAATCAAACCGAATTTCACTGTTGTGAGAGAAGAATAATTCGCCCTAGAAAATCAGAGAGATTAACTAGAGATCACGCAAGTTTTACTCAGTATCCTATTTTTCTGTCATTGTCACAAATTCATATACTGTCTCTACATTCGAATTTTCACGTGTACACAAAGACGAAATAGTTATGAACTCACGGGACCACGATATACTGTATATAAGGATCACCAGATGAGCTATGATGCATTTTTTTTACTATGTATCTAATTGTGAAAATGTTCCCAAGGAACATTGCTAAATGTGAAAGATCATGAAGAAATTGGATCTAGTTAAATGCTACGGTTTGTGGGAAGTTAAGAGCAGATGAGAGTTAAGAGTAATTCTTCATGACACACTCTGAGATTTTTGGACGGATATAAATCAGCTAGAGTTATGAACATTGTAATGTTTTAGTATACTGCGTGTCTAACTACTTACAACTTTGAAACACCAGGAAGAACTACACAAACTTTTAGTTTACATGAGAACAAAACGGGTACACTAGTTGCAATTAAAAGTGAATTAGAATTAAGCTCAGTCCCTTCAATTTGGAGTTATATTCTGCTAATTGGATTGATTCCTTTAATCTGAATGGAAATATTTTATATCGGAGTTTAAACTTTATGTGCATCATCCGGATTTATGATTTTTTTAGTTTTAGTCTCTGAAATTGACTCAGGTTTGATTTTAGTGTTATATATATATTTCGTACAGTACAAACTCCCTTATTAAGTTAAAAGGAAGTTTACTATATTGAAATATCGCTTTGTAAAGATTTAGCAGTGGATATTTATATGAGGCAGGCATATTATGCAAGTAATTGTGTGCGACAGATTTTAAACAATTTCGTACCGCTCCAGTAAACGACTTAATCATCCAACACCACGCGGCACTCTGCTCATGAAAGCGAGTTTAAATTTTAAACAGTCGTTTAATGTAATTATCTGACTCCCCCTATACACTTCTATTTTTATTAGATTAAAAATCTGCAGCTTTCTACATGAAACGAAAGATCAGTCCTTAACTTCTAATACTTTATATCGATTACACAGCCCATAAAAAAAAAAAAAACTTTTTGGTTGATGTTTCAGATGTTTTACCGGATTTTGGCTATACTTAGTGTGCTTATTCCAAATATGTAAACAGTTTTTCTCTACCAGCTCTACTTTTTTGGACACGTAGGACGAAAACTGTACGAAGTACAGAAAAACTAAAAACTTTTTGGCCCTCAAATTGATGCTCATAAGTCTTAAACGACCGTGTAGCATGTGATAATATCAATTTTTTAAAAGACCCCATGTTGTATTGTTATTGTAATGTTAATGTAATTTTAGTATGTTGCTTTTTCTTTTTCGTATGATATAAGCTACAAATAGACAGTTTTTTTTATTTATATCAAACGTAAAATGGGATAATATGCATAATGGTAACACCATATCTCAAAACAAAGTTGATAGGGAAAAACTAATGGCACATTTGGCATCAGCGACCTAATATACCCAAGAATAGGTATAAATTCTAAGGCACCAAAATGGCTGTTGATCTGTGTTATGAATTCGTCCAATCCTAAACCTATCCAATATGGAATAATACTTTTCAAAAATTCTTCGCAAAGCTATAAATGTCTTTTCGAATATAAGTAATTTAATTCTATATTATGAATTAGTTTCCCTTTTCTATTCAAGACTGTAACGCAAAATCACATCAATTCTTTTATGATTTACCACTTATTCCAGGTCCTGCTTTATTAACCTCGGATTATAACCTTTATTATTAACCTTATTATTATCCTGCTTCAGTATGAGTTGTTTGCAGAGATTTTTTGATAAATCATCCGCATCTTTAAATTCAATCTTCACATAACTGCACAAACCTGCAATGAAGTTAGTCATTCTTTAATCGCTTCCTTTGACAGCGAAAAGAAAGACGAGCATCGTATGGTTATGAATGTTCTTATGACGATCGCAACGCAACTTGAAGTATAACTCTGTTAAACTACAGTTGCTGATGACTTAATAAAACAGTAAACACAGCCAAACAGAGCGACACTTCTCTGGCTTAGATATCTCGTGTATAAAGTATTATTTGTAGTGATACTGTAAACTTTGCGTTAGAGATTCTGTCGTATGTCAAACAATTGAAGTACGGGTACCGTATATTATAAAATCTAATGCATGATAATATAGCAAGTATTTCATAATGTATAATTTTTATTCTGTGTAGGATTAACTCGGTGCATGTTCAACTTATTAGGGCATAAAGCATGCCGTACTATTACATTCTCGAATTAGGCCAACAGAAGCATACGGAAACACCGTAACAAAAATTTCCAACTCCAACAAAAATTGGAATCAAAAAGAGTTATACAGTACTTGACTCACTTCATCAGTCATTATTATTATTACTATTATTATATTGTTATTCAAATGTTGAATTTTCCCTTGAAACTTTGTATTCGAGCTGTGTGAAAATTTCGTAGAAGTCGGTTCAATAGTTCTACCGGCATTTCGACTGATTTTCATTTCTCGAGATAAAGCTAATCTCTCGAAGGTATTCCAACCATTTTAACTGTTATATATGGATGCGTCGGGATGAATCCTCGGTATTTAAGTAGATATATTCTGATGAATGAAGTATCAGCACAAGATACACACATTCTCATCAGGATAAAACGAGAAGTTACCAGAGCGACACCAGATAAAAGTAAAGTGATCCCTATACAGGCCATGGAGGCCCAGAGGGTTCCAGGAGGTTGAGGCTCCCAGATTTTGGACATTCGGCACGTGAAGGTGGTAAGGTTGTCAGCCTTACGCACCGGCCGCCTTTACCCCCAGGATTGCTCCTGGTACTCATTTCTGTTAGAGGCTGAGTCGACCCCAGGGCCATAGTGCCACCAGAAGGATTAGGCCAATTGAAAAACTCCAACGACCTCATCGGGAATCGAACCCGCGACCTTCCGGTTTGTAGCGCAGCGCCTCAACCACTACGCTACGGCGTACCCCGACACCAGATAAAGGAAATTTAAATCTACACTACTAATCTTACTACCCCAGCAAATGAGACAAACACAAGGATCACTACTCAAAATAATATCTGAATTAAACATTAGCCTACATTCAGTATTAATTCTGTGGCTTGGTTCTAAAAGAGCCAATGTCAATTTCTTGAAAAAAAATTACATCTATGCATTATTTAGTTCGGCTAGTCTTTATCTTTCGTATACTAAAAATGCCAATGTCTGTTGCTATTAATAGACATAATACAGAAACCTTAGGGACCAATGTCGTAAGTTCTCAGCAAAAAGAAGTTATTTCTAGAAAGGCTTCAAAGTCAGTTATCTCAAAAGCAAGTTTTATTACATTGACCCTTTTAGAACCAAGCCACAGAATTATGTTAGTACTGTATTTGTTTCTACTTACAATGGAACGAAGCAACTGGCAATGATAAAGTATTCAGAATAATATGAATCAGTAAACTCCATTTACCTGCAATAAAAAGAGGTCAGATTAGAGAATTCATTTGTTTTAAATCCAATGCCACCATTACCCTGGTAGAGTTTGTGGCATTCCCCCTGTCTCGGGCCAAGTAGAACTCCATTCGCTATTGGAGACACCTTTTACCCGGAGTTACATTATCCCGATAGGATGGTGATGAAGGTGACATGGATGCCGGGGGATCCTTAAACCTAAATCCTTACAAACTAACCATGCAAACTCATTTATTAAAGATAAAATCCCTATTAGCCGGTCCGGGAATAGAACCCAGAACTTCAAGATCAATAGTCAGGGACTCTGATCACTAGAGTATGAGGCCTGTCAGAATTTTTAAAAATGGGGGATCTCTGAATTATCTGATTTGTTTGGGTTGATTACGTAAAATAAACTAATTTTATTTCATTGCAAGTCAAAGGTGAAACAAAGGCCTTACTACAACTAACTCAAGTGAAAATCAAACTTCTCGGAACAATTGTCAGGTGGGGAAAGCACCTTCTCCCTCTGCTTTGACTTAGAAGCGAATTGAGCGCTTACAACTGAGATATTAGAAACTTATTTGAGATTTCATCATTCTAGAAAGTCTTCCGTGACAGGCGTAGTGTGTGGGAGTCAAATTTACGAAACACTATTCTAGTGTAAACTGCTCAACTTCTTTTTCTCTTTCGATGTCTAGACAACTTCTATTTATTTTTCTAAGCTAAGATAACTTAAAATCTCAAATTTATTTACATCAAGAATTGAATTTTATGGAATTTTAATAGATTTCATTTAAAACAAAAGAAAATTGTGTATACTATGAAGCTGAGCAGGAGGAGAGCGGCAAGAATGCTATAATAGAAGCATAACATTGTCACCCCCTTCTTCAGGCTCCGCTAGCCTTCTCCTAAGCTCCGTAGGCCTATATATATATGGAAAGACGTATGTACAAGAAATAACATTCAGGAAGATCAGGTATTTTTACATGCATTTTTATTGACCGAGCTCAACAGTATCTTACGTCATGTGATGCAACAAGCATGCTTAAGCCGCGTTTACACTATGTAACTTGTTTAATAAACTTGTTACATATAACAAGTTATATGTAACTTGTAACAAATTATACGTAACATGTAACTTGTTACATGTTTAAAAATCAGGATATATAACTTTTTTATGTAACTAAAGTTTAGAGAGACAAAGATACATTTGTACTGCACAGTAATATTCCCAGTGGGAAGGAATTTATAAAATTTCCTTGGGCAGGAAATATTCCCAAAAGTGAGCATTTATAAAAATCATTAGTTTTGAATGTTTTACTGCTTATTAACGGTCCAGGTACCTTAAAATGAAACCAATTCAGTAAAATTCCACATGTTTATAAAGGAACCGTCTAGGGAAGTATTACCTTTTCCTATGATATAATTTTTCACTTATTGTCAGAACAATGTACCCTAAGTCATCTTCTTTTAAAAAATTATAATTATTCGTGATAATCTCTTATGTTTTCTTAATAAACTTATATGTTATAAAGTGATACCTCACACGTATTTAAACATGATTCAAGATAAGTAATTTAACATAATTGTTAATAGATGGTGTAGGTATTTAAAATAAAATGCCAGAAACCATCACCTTCAATATTACACAAACACAAATTTCAATATAAATCGTTTAGAGCCTAATAATTAATCATACATCAGTCCCACGGTCTAGGCTAATCCTACTGTAGTTTAGGGGAAAATTTAGTTCTTTCATGATTTATGAGGGCTAAGAGGAACCTGCGACTAGGCAGATGTGGCCATCCAAATCTTAGGAGCTGCAGTCACTTCTGCCGTAACAAAACGTACATTCAGTAAGTTTTCATGGATGCAATCTAAAAAGAGGAACCGCCTATCATCTGAGCGAGCAGCTAAACTCACTTATCTTTCATACAACGGGAAACTGATGAATGCTCAACCTCAGAAGAAGAAAAAGAAGAGTGAATCCACTGAAGTTAAAACCCAAAGTGCTGGTAATCCAGACGATCCAGATGAAGGGAAAAACCAAGAAGAAAACCTAGATGATGATGATGAAGGCCATGATGACAGTGATGATATTGGCATCCTTTCTGATCAAGAAGAAAAAGAAGATGATGATGAAGAAAATCTAATGGATTTCAATGGATGTGATTAGGGCCAACTTCTAAGATGAAGTCAAGGTCACACATTTAAAGAAAGCAAGTAGGCCTATTCCTAAAAGTTGTTTAGGTTCGTACATTTTATGATTATTACTGTAATTTTTGTATAATTAATAGTCAATCTCTTCAATGAACTCTTTTTGTTAATCTTCTGTATTGACCTTCAAGAACCAGGGCAAATTTTAATTAACCTATTTTCATTGTTAACTATGTGAAAACCCAGTAAGTTATTACAATATTTTATACGTAAATAATTAATGTTCATTTTTTATGTTCTTTCATTAATTATATATTAGGCCTAATCTTTGAACTTATGACAGTTTTTAGTTTTATTTAACCTAATCATGATTAAATTTAAGTAACAAATAGGTATCTGAGTTACCTTACTCGTAAATCATAAATTCCCTTTGTGGGAACATTTCCGGGAACATTCCCTGGAAATATTTCCCCGAGATTAGGTTCCCGCCAGATGGCGCTGTGAATTGAACTCTGGCGTAGCTCAGTTGGTAAGAGCATTGGCAAGGATAGCCAAAGGTCCTGGGTTCAAGTCCCAGTGTCAGAGGAATTTTTCTCCTATAATATTATCATTTAATGTCCAACAGAGACAAGAATCTGTGGTACATGAATGGACATGGATATATCTATCATGAATGTTACTGTACAATAACAGTGCAAGCCCGGTAACAAAATCACTAATTAGTGTGCCTCACAGTACTGCATATGACATAACATGTCTGTCAGTTTGTTTGTATAAAGAAACTGTTCACCCAACCACAAATAATTAGATTTATCCAACAGTTCAATCTATGCAACCTTTACTATGCTTTTCAGATGTACAATAGTATAATAATAATATATCCTAATCTCACATATATTCCCCACTACAAAACTCTCATATGTAATATTAAAAATTTTCATAAATGTTCCATATCTTCATGGCGCTGATTCTCTTCCTTTATCTTAGTTTTACCTCTCCCTTTTATGATTTAAGCGACCCAAGCCGCCCGGGCCTTACAGGGCCGCAACCTGTCGGGGGAGGGATTATCTTTGGAACACATACATACTTTTTTGACCAGACAAGGGCATGAAGGGCCACCTCGGATGAGTGATCAGCCCAATGCCGTGGCCACCTCCGAGACAACACGAACACATAGGACGAGACACACCATTCACACACACACACTCACTCCGAACAAGGCGAACCCGAAAATTGTCTCAAAGGTGAGGAAAACCCCAGAAAAAAAACCCACCTAGGTAACTTGTCCAGACCAGGAATCGAATCCGGGCCTGCTGCGTGAGAGGAGCGAACGCATCCCCTTTACCACAGCGGTGGACAATGGCGCTGATATACCGTATAAATGGATATGTCCAAATATTATCACAAAATATATAGTAGTAAAAGCTATTGTCGATCAAACTGTACTCAATTCCACACTAAAACTAGCAAATG
Source organism: Ectobius pallidus (assembly GCA_964059195.1). Taxonomy (NCBI): domain Eukaryota; kingdom Metazoa; phylum Arthropoda; class Insecta; order Blattodea; family Ectobiidae; genus Ectobius; species Ectobius pallidus. Next base: position 123,901,096 of record CAXKWD010000005.1, read on the forward strand.
TTGACTTAACCACTTAGAAATTGTTAAAATAATTAAAATTGTATTAAATTTATATATCATGTATAACAATTGGTTGGTTAGGTTAAAAGCTGTGCACTATCATTCCATTGTCTGTTGCATCTGTTTGTTGTTACTACTGTATATATACGCAGCAAAATGCACATGTAGCAGGTTACATGTAACAAGTTACACATTTCCCATCCCCTGCGGGAAAGGTATAACTTGTCATATAACACAAAAATCAGTTACTGTAACAATTTTGGAAAACATGTTATATAACCCAAGTTTTATAAACAAGTTACATAGTGTAAACGCAGCTAACGGAGTGTAAATGCAGAAAACTGGTTATATAACACAAAAATCAGTTATATAACACAGTGTTATATGTAATAATTTGCATGTATTTGTAACAATTTTGGAAAACATGTTATATAACTCAAGTTATATTTAACAAGTTACATAGTGTAAACGCAGCTTTAGAATAGTGAGTTACATAATAAAGTATGGGGATTTCAAGTTATGTTTTGACATTTTAAAAACCATAAATTTTAATTGTAATTGTGATTATGATTTACTCAAACTCACCAAAAAATTTGTTTTCACTTTAATTAATTTAAATCAAACACACTAAAAATCGAATGATGAATGTGAAGAGATTTTAATTCTATCATACTTTGTAAGAAGACTCAAGGATAGTATTTGAATATGCAAACATTCCACGTTCTTAGTTGTAACAAGAGTAGGAATGGAGAAATTGCAATTCCAGAGTTGCGATTTCACAAGCATGGTATGAAAACTAGAGCATTGATTTTCTCTGTCTTTATGCTGAGACTATGTAAACATACTTTATTCTGTAGCGTCTCATATCAAGCAACAAGTGACAGCAGTTTACTGGCATGGAAATAATGCTTCCCTAAGGGGAAAAGGGTTAATATGTGAAACCACATAAGCAAAGACGTTCATACACATGTAGCTATGAAGAAAGAAACTTAGTTTATAGGCTAATCTCGCTATTTTCCTTGTAAACTGTTAAACCATCCAACCTATTTGCATTGAGACGAAACTTCAAAATGTAGTGTGGAAGGTTACATAATTGTACAGTACAAGCCTGCATAAGGCTCTTAATTAAATATAGGCACGGAACTGAATAGATTCTTGTGTATACTGTATGGTTTCATAATAGGTCTAGACCAGTGGTTCCCAACCTTTTTCAGCTGGCGACCCCCTTTCCTTATTGGAATACCTCTACGGTCCATCGGTCCATGGTGGAGTAAAAAACCTTATTTGTATCGTATCCCTTCCTTATGTATATATAATCTAATATCAAATATTGCAAATATATATATATGCTTATATATGCTTTTCTGAAGATACAGATTGATTATTGACAAACAATTTGTGTTCTGATTTGAAAATGGTTGACAAAATATAATCACTTTGTAGCAAAACAGTTATTTATTTAACAATAGATATCTGTTTGCAATATATGCAACTAATGGTTACATACTCACCAACAAGTGTTCCTAGGTGAAGATAAAAACTACAATTATAAAAGTAAAACAAAGACCATTTTAATTTTTCAGGCAAAATTACTGTTTTTAAGTAAGAATACTAAATTATATTAATGAAATTTTTGGGACTCTTTCGATTGAGAGTGTGCACCACCTGTGTGATCGTGTGAGTCATCTGTGAGGGATGTAGTGGTTCTGTTGTCTGCCCCAGATGTCAAAAATCAAGAAGAAGAAAAAAATCAAAACACAGTTTGATTTGTTTAGATTTTTCTTATCTTTTCTGATGGTTTATTCGATGGTTTCTAATAGTTTTAGAATCGAGTCGCGACCCACCTGTAAGCCTCCCGCGACCCACCGGTTGGGAACCGCTGGTCTAGACTATAGTTTGACGCGACAGAAACCAAAACTTAATCTGCAAAGGGCATAATATTTTACACATATAAGCCTACAAAAAATCCAGGAGCGTATTCAAGATCTTTTTTTCGGGAGGGGCTTTCTAACATTCTATTATCATGCATAACAGTAACATTGCTAGAATACAAAATAAAACTATATCGATTGTCTTGCCATCGAGTATCACACTTACAATGACGCAAACAGCCACAAATAGCACAGATAGTCAGCGCGATACTGACTGCGCCAGTTGCAAGCATATTTTTCAAACTTTGGGAGCTAATAGCCACTAGGGGTAACGACCCACGAGCTGCAAGGTAACAAGCCATAACCATGACCTGCTTTGCCACCAAGGGTCATAATCTCATAAATCACTCCTCCGTCATTAGTCATGAACCACTTGTTCCGCCAGGAGGTCCTTAAAGTTTTGAGGTTTCTACCAAGATTTGAACCCGGGACCGTTCGCACCGGAGCAACGAACGCGTTGAGCTAATGGAGCATTCTCTCTCTCTCTCTCTCTCTCTCTCTCTCTCTCTCTCTCTCTCTCTTTCTCTCTCCCTCTCTCTCTACCTTGGTTTTACCTCTCCCTTTTAGGTACATTTAAGCGACCCAAGCCGCCCGTTCCTTACAGGGCTGCGACCTGTTGGGAGAGGGAGTATCTATGGATCACATACATACTTTTCTGACCAGACAAGGACATGGAGGGCCTCCCCGGATGAGTGATCAGCCCAATCCCGGGGCCACCTCCGAGACAACACGAACACTTAGGACGAGACACACCATTCACACACACACTCCAGACAAGGCGAGGATCGGCCAGATGATATCTGGGGACCACAAGGGCCTAAAGTTACCTGACATTTGTCTCACAGGTGAGGAATACCCCCAGAAAAAAACCCACCTAGGTAACTTGTCCCGACCAGGATTCGAATCTGGGCCCGCTGCGTGAGAGGAGCGAACGCATCCCCTCCGCCACAGCGGTGGACGAGGATTTTCTCGATTAAAATAATACGGGAATATTAATGTTCTGTAAGTACAAGCTGTAATTGTTGCAGAACAAAAGCTCCAGAATTTAACTATTGTAAAGTGCACTTTACAGAATGTGTAATTACTCTAGCCATATTTACGTTACATATATATTTGGCTATGCACGTGGTCTAAATCTCTTCGCGGGGAATGTATGCATGATAACAGCCGGCCATGGCAGTGTGTTTTATGACTTCATATTTCCAGATAATCCAATCTCCAGCACTCTGGGGAAAAATTTCATACGCGCTGTGCCATAGAGGAAGCCTCTCTCAAGCTGCTGTTTCAAGTAAAATTTAAACAACAGAATAATCGCGTAATTACCTCCATACAAGGGTACGCAAATAAATAGTCATGATTATGGTATTTACGTGAGGCAAGCTTATACTGTGCTTATTATATTATTCATTATATCTATTTTTTTAACAAAATGTTGACAATTAACTAAAAAGGATTAGAATATCATTCAACCCCAACTAAATAGAATTTACAAATATCAAAGCATTTTTTAAATTCAGCTGTGTTTATACTCCTTTTAGCTGCGAGGCCATATCAGGAGTTCAGGTTGTGTGTCTGCACAGTAGGGTGGGCCATGGAACTATTGATTGTCAATTATTTCTATTATTGGTGTATTTTTATAGAGTAAGTTTCAACTGATATTCATTTAAATGGATATGATACAAGATGAAAAGGTGAGGATGATTCATGGTATGCAAATATCCAATTCGGCATTTGCCTTTACGACTAGGAAAACCATGAAAAAACCCATGTCGAATTGGCTGGCCATTTGGGATTTGAACCTGGGATCTGCCGAATGCGAGTCCAGGACTTTACCATCTCGGCCACCTAGCTCAATTTCAAATCATTATTACGTCTAATGACAGCAATCTATTTCGATTCATTAAACTGTACATTTTTTATTGCAAATCCTTAGAATGTAGGCCTATCACGAATGATTTTCAATATGTGTATTTTACCTCTAGTGATATAACTAATTTGTTTTTTGTTTAACCCCCGTCGGTCTCAATACAAATTTGTTATGAATCGATCGCAAGGTATCATAATGATGCATTGGGATTTGAATTACACAAAAAAGTTTACATATGTGGTATTTTTGTCAAGTTTTGTTTTCATCGTAATATTATGCTTTATTACATTTATTTATTATAATTAAGGTGATATAATATCATTTTATTGAGTTCAGAAGACTAATTGTGCACGTATTAATAAATCTTAAAGCTAGTCCAGACTGTAAACAATGTTTCTGAACATTGAGGAACACTGTTTCTAAACAGTAGCGAAACATTGTTTCGGAACAATTTGTATACATTGTTGCGAGTTCAGACTTGAGTGTTTCGATGTTTCTCAAGTGATTATCATGTCCAGTGATGCTATTGTAAAAAGTTGTGCTGTCAATTTATTTCTTTTACTCAACGGCCGAAGGAATGAAGTAAAGAAAAGAAGGTGGTGGATACGGAAAGCACTAATGGATGGTACAAGTTATGACAATAAGCTTTTGACTTATCTAAAACCTGAAGACTCAGCAAGTTTTATAAATTTTATTAGGATGTTGCCAGTGGTTTCCACGTTCTGTTGTTTATGATTAGAGGAAAAACATCCCGGTAAAATACTACATTTCGACAATCAATTCCTCAATCGATTAGGTTAGGTATCGCACTTGGATTTCTTGGCAGCATTTTACAAAACCCATGCACTCTTCCAAAATATCAAAACAATCCATATCACGAATGTTCCTGAAGTGTGTGAGGCTCTCATAACATAATTAAAACAATGTGTCAAGGCGAGTACAAATTTATTTAAAACTCGTTTGGAATTCATGAAAATATTGTTGAATAAGAGACTTTGTTTGAGAACACATCCAAACTTAATGTTCAAGGTTCCCAATGTTTTCCATTTAAATGAGAAATACGGAAAAGGGCCTCTTTTGTTTTGCAACATTAGTGAAACAGTTTGGAAACTAACGAGCGGGAACATTGTTCTTGAATGCTGCTCCGAAAAATTTGTTTATAGTCCGGACTAGCCTTAATAAAAAAAACCTATTACGTACATAAACACTTAAAAATAGTAAAGAGTTTCCTTACCATTAACATATGGTTTGTTTTCTGCCTATTAAATAATATGTGAACAATTCCTTCCACCACTATAAATTGATTTTCATGCTTTACTGTTAATGATTCACATCCGCAAAGAATTAGACTACTATTAGCGCTCTACAACATTTAAATTCAACGCGTTTAATTGCTACAGACTGCAAACACTTTACACATTGTCAAGGATTTTAAGTTTTAACCTATCATAATTTTTATTTCTATTCGTGTCTAATATAGGATGTCCGTATAATATTTATATAAAAAGGGACATTTTAATTTTTTTGTAAAAAACCTGCGACAGTTAAGGAAAACAGGGGACAAAAATTTAATTCACAAAATTTAGGAAATATTTACAAATTACCTTTGTCTCATGAAAACAAATTATCCCAAATGACTTTTTAGATTTCTTCTGAAAACTGGTGTAGATAATTTATTACACTCGTTATATGATAAAGAAAGTGGAAGATGCCGTGTACTTGACTGCAAAAAACGCACAGTATCACTAACAAAGTTTTGCACGAGCGAGAACTGATCTCTGGACTAACATTTACATCGTGCGATTTTCTCTCAAATAAAAATAATTTATTCCACAGAAATAGATGCCTCATTGTCATTATACATTTCACTTTTATGCATTCTATCAAGAAGTGTGTTTTTTCTTACAACTTATCATAAAAGTCAACACATATTAATCCATTAAAGTATGTTTTGACAATGAGCAAGACCTTCACTGTTTTAACTTTTATTTATGTAGCATGAAAAGGTAAAACACACTGGCCAATCACAATTACAAAAAAGGGACATTTGAGTGTCCCCAATAAAACATTCGGGACAATGGGACATTTTGAAGAAGAAAGAAAAAAAAGTCCCGGGAAAAATGGACGAATGGACACCCTAGTCTAATAATCAGTATGGAAACGAAGTATTCGATATTTGAAAAAGAGCAATATTTGAAACTATGAATGTATGGTAGAAAGAAACAACATAAAACTAATGTTATGTGTAATTCCATAACTGTGGATACTTTAAACAATTCTCCAAGTGCTCCCATCGATCAAAATTTTACTTTGTATGTGTGGTAATGTAATCTGTTACTTAAAAGTCTTGACTGCAGCCATTGATCGATGTGCAGACAGCTGTGAAGTTAATCTCTCAGGTGTGATCTGGTAAAAATCTCAACGCACCTGGATCTCATCATACGACGAGTAAAAATAATGCAATGTGAAACACGTAACTTCTTCTGTCCAAATAAAAGGCTTGCTTCTTAGTATAAAATAACAGTATTATATGACATTCTCTCCAAGTAAATTGGTTATAATAATGAAAAGAAAGTCGTTTACACATCACAGCGCAACGCCGAAGGACTTATAATGCAAATAAAGTATGATTAATGCACTCATGGAGCTATGTACAATATAATTTTCTCACTTCACATTCGATAAAAATAAAATTCCGTATTGCAAAGAGCGCGTATTCAGTTATCTCAACCTAAGTAAAGCTTTCTTCACCAGGTAAGACTGGGTTTCTACCAACAGTGGGGGCTTATAACTACTCTTTCGATAATTTTTGCTAAAAAAATTAAATAAAAGTTTTAGCTCTTAGTATAAACACCTCTTGAGCAAAATTTAAACAAAATCGTATGAGCAGTTTTATAGAAGATCGCGAAACGAAATTTCTTCATGTAAAGTGGCATTAAAATTAAGTGAAAATCGTTACCAATCTTCGTGTCACATCCCCCGAAGATACCTGACCAAATGTAAAATTTTGTTTTCATACATTTTTCGTAATGAAGATAGGCTTTTCACAGTCATGCGCGCACACACACACACACACACACACACACACATACAAACATGTTTATGAAAACAGTTTTTTTTTATTTATGGACATCAAAACATATTTTTATGTTAAAACTTGACCTCGACTTTCGGGTCGAACAAAGCACTTCCTCTACCTATGGTACCTATGGTAAAAGCAGAGAAAGTACCAGTAATAATGTAATGTGCACATGCCTAGTTGTGTGAGTTTTGAAATGAAATAAAATCCTCTAGGCAAAAAATACGGTGTTTACTTATGTGCAAATTAATTCATTCTAAACCAGGCGCTGAGCTCTTATGGTAAAAAGAGGGAGAATGGGAATATAAAAATATAAATTAATAGTGGTGCAAAACAGAAATGTCACCAATGCTAGTCTGAGGAATGTTCATTCCCACGCTGTTCATTATCCCAGAAATCGCTAGAAATAAAAGTTTTAATAACAATAATAATAAAAGTTTTAACTGTATTTATTTATTTAAAAAACTACCTTAAATAAATATTTTTTATTTTATTTTATTATTACTATTATTTTTGTACCTACATTTAAAACAATATCTTCTTGAAACTAATGTATTTCACATTTATATCTGCATTGTATGTTTCTGTATAAATAAACCGTTCGCTTCTCCAAGTACCACCCATGAATAATAATTATTTATGAGGTATGTTGCGAGTTTAAGAGCAACTTGGAGTAGACCAGCACGAGAACTTGTTATAACTTGGTTATATATTGTTTAATTTTCACTCGAGGTCACAATGAGAAGGAGAGAAATGACAATGGAGTGTGAACTAGCAGGACTTCCTCATAATTCCATCGCGTCTGTTTCCAGGCGATAAAACGACCTCACAGGACTGTATGATAGCGATACCACACCGATATGTCAAGTAAAGAAAACATCCCCAGACCTCACTGACACCAGTCGTCTTCTTTATTGCTTAACCAGAGCTGGAGGGTCATAATATTGAAAACAGACTCTGCAGTTATTGAGATCTACCTTAATAGTGTTGGAATTATATCCTTGTTTTGTTACATCATTACTTGTCATTCGTTAAGTGATGCCTAAACTACGTAAAGCAGTTTTTCATTTTTAACATTAGTTGTATTTTGCATTAATAAAATATTAGAGCAACCTGTTTTGTCCCCGTTAGAAATGTATATATACAGAAGCTATTATTGTATAATTTAATGAATATAGCGCATAAATAATTTCTAGTTTTTAATTCAATTAATCCGTCCATTTATAAGGTACCGAGTTAACAAAATGATAAAAGTAACTTAATAATAGGAATAACATACAAGAAACGGAGGATGTTATTTTTGCAGTTTAGCGTAACTATTATTATAAATACAGTAGAGCCTCGATAATTCGAGCCCCGGTATTTCGAGGTTCCGTGTAATTCGAGGTGGTCTTAAGAAAATTAAAATTTTCCATAAAACTAGAGTAAAATCCCGTTTTGATACGGTGTCCGCATGTAACTTTTACGCACTTCCGAATGTATTACATTTTGAGCTTTCATTCAATTTTTCCATGTACAAAAATGCAGGTAAAACTTTCCCGTTCCACTCCATTAAGGGTAAACAATGACTTAATCCTTAAAGGATGCCGAAGTAGCAAATTAAAAATGCTTGCCGATATACATACAGGCGTAACACAAGTATGTAGGCCTACTATATTGTTTATTTTTTTTAACAATTATTGTGCTCATTAAACATTTATTTGCGATTTACCCATTGATTTTGTGATATTTCCGTATAATCCGAGTTTTTCGTAATTCGAGGTAGCCTCAGCCCCAATTAGCTCGAATTAGCGGGGTTCTACTGTATTTTACATATGCAAATCGTTTAATAAATAGGATCTCAGATTTCACGGCTCTCGAAATCGCCAAGAAGTTAAACACTTCAGAAAAAAATTCTAACTTATTTGAAACACTTTTATATAGCTCACTCAAGACCCACTAATGAATAATTTTCCAAATGTGTATAATCACTATTTTTAAAATATCTATCCGTATTTTCCATGAATTGATAGCCATTAAAATACGGAATTTCATTATAAGACTGTCGCTCAAATATTGATTAATACCGAACATGGAATGTTCCTGTTTGTTTTTCAATGGAATTAATTCTGGTGAATCAACTGGTAACCATATGTGTAAAATTAAGAAGAAAATGTTGCATAAATTGGTTTAAACCTTTTGGTGATGCAACAGATTTTTCGAAATGTTTAGCCTATCACTCAGCATAGAATATACATTAGCATATAAAAATTTGTGACAAAATGTTGCACGCTATTCCATAAATCCACATTTTAATGAATTGTGAAATCTGCCATGCAGGATCAGTGTATGATCCCACTTAAAAATCTTAGCATTAACGAGAAAATTTTCCTGAATATTACACATAAACACCGCAAGACCTATGCATAAATAGAAGTAAAACAAATTACCAGAACAGGCTTGTTATCTATTTTTTTCATAGATCGAGCTCAATGGTGACTTTTTTTTCTTTCTTATTCGTAGTTTTACTTCTCTTTTAGGAATTACGTAAATATATACAGAGCAGCTACCTGTAAGGAGAGAGATTATTTGTTGATCACACATACAAACTTTTTTGACCACACAATGACATGGAGGGCCTCCTCGGGTGCGGGACAGGCAAAACGCAGGGGCCACCTCCGAGGTAACACACAAATTTACTCTAAACAAGGCGAGGATTGGATGAAGATTATAATGACGGCCAGATGATATCCGGGGACTACAAGGGCCCAGAAAAAAAACACTTAGGTAACAGCGCAAAAATAGTGGACTCAGTAACTCGCGATTTTTATGGATTCGATTGAACCTATTATTAAAGTGTTTAGTATTAACGGAAGGGAGAAGCTGGCAAAGATTGTACCGACATAATTATGTGAGCTTGTGGCTATGGTTGAGAACGCACGTGTTAGAGCTTGCAGGCAAGCTAATGTTCGTGCTGCCAATTAAAATAATTACTAACTCGCTAAAACTGTTCACACTCCCCTTGTATTCGCATAAGATCTGCCTCCCTTCCCATTCTATTACAATTCTATACAATCGTGATTATTATTTCCCAATATTCCACTAAGTGCTCAACAGATATCGCAGTCTCATTATATAATAGTCAGCAAAAGCTTGTACGATTTCATTTGTTGACTCTTATGCTGAGTCTATATTGCATTATTAATATATCTAACATTTTTCTTCATTTTTATCCAAGAAAAGAATACAGGGATGCTATTTATTAAAATTACATACATATGGAAATGTTTATTTTGGTTTTGGTTTGTTTAGTAATTATATTTATCAATACCTTAACTAAATAGTAAAAAATGCAATATCGTAACATTTCTCCAAAAAATACCTCTTTTTCTTTTTACTTTTTTCCACAAAGAATAAGCCCATCAAGTATATTGTTTACAATCTTGAAATTATAAATACGTTAACTGGAAAACCTGCCTATTTAAAGATGTTTGTTTGCTTGCTTACTTATTGTCTTGTGTAGCTGTGAATTCCTACAAAATCGTAGGAGGTAATTCTGAAGATTTTCTGAAAAATGACAACATGATAATTCCTATAATTTCCCCCTCACAGTGCCAATACCTGTGAAGTTTTCCACGCAGACCTTAATGCTAATTTTTTATAATCACAATCTTAATGTATTCAGAATTATAGAGGTATGAAGATAATGTAAAATAAATATACAAATAAAACACATACATACGTAAAACCACGTATTGCAGTATATAATGTCTTATTAGGAAAAGAAAAGAAAACATTGAAGAAAGAAACTAAGAAAGGATATGGATGAATATTCATGTGGGTGCAACACAAGATTTTACTGTGTGAAGAAAGTGCCATATAGAAATAAAATATCAAGAATTTTACATAATTATTTTATTTATTTATTTACTTTAAACCATGTTTCGATAAACTATTTAATGCATAGCTTTCACAATGTTATATTTTTAAACAAAGATAAAAGATTTGATCAAATCAGCCTGTATTAAAGTTTATCAGCCCCAAGTTTGTGTTAAGTGGGAGGGAAAATGTTGTCTTTGTAGTCATTCACATAACTTGTCTTTGTAGGAAATCACATATCAAATTGTAGGAATTCGCATATCAAGAAACTACGAGTATAAACCGCAAGATTATAGGAATTCACCTAACCCGTTTGTCTTCCTATTGCTATAGTCTAGGAAAAATGTAAACCTACCTAATAAATTTATCAAATTCAAATTGTTGCTCTTATTATAAAAAGAGTAGTTTTTTTTAAATGAAAGATGTTTCTAAAAAACATGGCAATGTACGAAACGAGAAACGCTCTCGAACATTTCATTAAAAAATTGAGTGAAAAGTAAACTAGCTAATGACGTTGTACAAAACTATTCTGTGGAATTACTTCTAGCCTATATCTTTATCATACGTTATAGTATTCCAATATAAATCTTTCACTGCCCTTAGTTTTCGCTTCTTTGTTTGTCACAGTTATTAGGTTAAAATCACAGCCAAAAAAGATCACATGCAGCATTCAACGATTTTTCAGAGTAAAACGACGTGAAAACAATCCATCAAGAAAAGTCCATGAAGTGAGCAGTCGATGCTTTCTTCGTGATATATTGTGTTCCGCCTGCCAGCCCACGTTTAGACTACCCGTCTTGCAGCGCTGCAAGGCTTGCATACCGCAAGGCGCGAGAAAATAAAGCCTGTGCCTTACAGAAATAAGAAAAAAGCGAAAAGAGACGGCACGAGATGACGAAGTGTTACCACTGCGAAGTGCTATCAAATCTCCTGAAAGCCTTATTTACATTCATAAGGGAAGTGCAGGCGCTTTCCTTCCTTAACACACCGACAAGCGAAGGAAGTAAAATAACTGCGAATCAATTGTTTACTTACATTCTCTTTGTAGTTTAACAAATTCTTGGTGGTTAGATAAAAATAGCACTTCATTTTTAGAAAGAAAAGGACTCTGACGAACGCAATTTAGCAAGTATTAAAAACTAAGTTACATCAGACAGATTAACTGTCTAAAATATTACTTCATTTTTCTAAGAAAAATATCGCAATTTAGCAAGTATTAAATAACTAAGTTAAAAATTTAATTGGGTTTTGTATCCTTCGGGGATGCAATTCTAAACGAGGCAACGACTTTCCATTTGTACAACCATTTTACATCAAGAGAATTTGTGTCGATTTTCTTGATAACGGCTCGAACGATTTTGTTTAAATTTTAATGTAGTTTCTTACATGAAATGCATAATATGTATAGTAGGTAATATACAGTCAATCCTCGATATAATGCCACTTTCAGTTCTCTAACATTTAGTGGCACAAAGCGAGGGTGGCACTAAAACTAAATTTAATTTTTAAAATAAAAATGGCATAATACAGCGCTGTATTAATTTACTGTACCGTATTATGAAAGAAAAATGTAATAAAATACAAATAGAGAACTTTAGCCCAAAATAAAATATTGTACAGTAACTAAATTTATTACGGTATAATATGTCCAGTGCTACAGCACACAAAGAGGTTGAAAATCATATGGGTTCATGTAAGTGATTAACTGTAACTGAGTATCTGTAGCGTAGTGTTTAACAGCTGAATGGACACTGGACTAAAAGAAGTGAAAATTTGGAATGTCTCATTGTATGAAGGAATCTTTCTACTTGCTCCACCCTCACGGAGGCTGTCTGTCCGACTTCTTAACACAGCTTCCTCATTCCAACGCACTACATTTACAGTTAGTGGCAGGGGAACACTCACTTCTTGGAAATACAGTACAGTAGTAGTAAAGTAAAAAAAGTGATCCCTATACAGGCCATGGAAGCCCAGAGGGTTCCAGGAGGTTGAGGCTCCCAGATTGTGGACATTCGGTATATGATGGTGGTAAGGTTGTCAGCCTTACGCACCGGCCGCCTTTACCCCCAGGATTGCTCCTGGTACTCAATTCTGTTAGAGGCTGAGTTGACCCCAGGGCCATAGTGCCACCAGAAGGATTAGGCCAATTGATAAATCTCAACGACCTCATCGGGAATCGAACCCGCGACCTTCCGGTCTGTAGCGCAGCGCCTCAACCACTACGCTACGGCGTACCCCAAATACAGTACAGTATGTTTCTTAAATAATCTTCCTAAAATTCACGCCTTTTTTAAAAACGTTCTGCAACTAAAAAAAACTGCAAACTATTTTTGTAACAGTCTTGTCTTATATTCACTGGAACTATATGAATTGGCACAGTAACGAGGTTTCTTATGTATTTTATATGGGAGAAGATCCGTTCACTTGCATTTATTGGCGCAGTGCGAGGGTGGCACTGAAAAGAGGGTTATATGTAGGGTTGACTCTATTATAACATATGGTATATAGTGAGAGCTGAAACTTTTATTTGGGTAGAGGATGTTATGTGATTCACGTAAGATTTTTATTAGTTACATTAACTTAAAACAATCCTAGGCAGATGCACAAAGCGGGAAAACTTAATTTTAATTTACACAAACACCATGCGTGGCATTTATAAAAATAAAAATAAAACTTTTTTTTTTATTAATGAATTACATGCACCTTATCTACATTAAATACATGAAATAACTCATTTTAAAGAGGTCGCAAAGAGCAAATACGGTAGGTGCATCGAGTCGCAGTCCATGTTATTTGCTGACCCTCATAACACGACAAACCCGCTTCGCACTTTGATGTGGCTTTTGTTTGCCTCAGCTCCAAAATACTGTCCGTCCGCCCACTTACTTCCAAAGCTTTAATTAAAGCCTTAGGCCAACACCCCCGTTCATTCTTCGTCCTACAAAAACATTCTTGTTTCCCTCGGAATAATAAGAACAGGAGTCACGTCCTAGCCACCTTCACACTTTCTTCCAAGATTAGGCGGAGCTAGAAGGCGTCTATCCCTCCGGTCACAGCGAAGATATAAAAAGTAGATACAACCAAAAAAGTCCCGTATTTCTCATATTGCATTTATTAATTATTTGATCCAACGGAGTAAGAAAAACTTCATAAAGTAGTATGCGATAACATTACTGCATTTTTAACGTCGTTCCCTTCCACGCAGAATAGCCTTCCGTAAGCGCCAGTTTTAGCGGAAATGAATCGCGGTTCAAATCGCACAGTGGCTTCCAAGGGCATTCATAAATTGGCATAGATTCTGAAAGTATTATAGGCACCAATCTCTTTTTATCACTGAAATTAAAATTTGTAATTTAAAATTTCCTTTTAATGAACCTTCAACATCTATTTTTTTTTTTTATCCTTCTTTCTTATCCTTTTGAAGTTTAATGGTAGTTATATATAAGACTAATATAAATATTATAGCTAAATAGATAATATTTTCAATTTTTATTTGAGCTGATGCAACAGATTTTGAAGGAATTTCAGCCCACAAGATTTAGCAAGCAAAACATTTAGAATTTCCTTTTAACGAATTTTAAAAACTTAAGCTTTTGTGTATCCTTTTCTCTTATCTTTTTGAAGTTTAAAGGTACCTATATAGAAGACTAATATAAATGTTATAGTTAAACAGATAATATTTTCAATTTTTATTTGAACTGATGCAACAGAATTTTAAGGTATTTTAACCCATAGATTATTTTGTTAAGCAAAACATTTAAATGAGGTATTGTTCTGATCATTTTTATAGAGAATATATGTGGTAATTTTCACACAAAAATTCATAAAATTCTGTTCATTAATTCCTTCATAATTATAAGGAGACCTGTTCTAAAAATGTAGTTCATGGGGAAAAAATCGTTAAAGATATAACACTGAGTCAAGCAGGTGACTGACAGATACTTAAATCAAGAGCGGATTCTTGCATTTATTTCATAACTTTAAAAATAACTTTCAATAGGTTTTGCGTCAAAATGAACTAAAAAGTTGCTGAATATTTTTTAAAAATTAATAAGAAAATCAATTTTTGAAGGTGATAAAGTTTGACAAGAAATTGTGATTTTTGCAGTAGTTGTGTCTTGAGGGTATACCTTAGCTGGCATACTTGTGTGGGTAGCGGTTTGAACAATGCAGGGAAGAGGCATGGAATGCGTATTTGAAGAGGCTACAGAAGCCAGTATTCATATGACAAATATGTTACCAGCGGCATTGCATAGCTAGCCTGGTTAGCCCAGCTGTCTACACCCACATCCACCTTTAGTTCGTCTTTACGGGGACATACAGTTTTCGATGTTGAAAAATAGGTAAGTTCATTTTTTTCTCAGCAATGAATTGTTCTGTAACCTTGTAATCTGGCATGCTCTATATTGAATAGTTCTAAAATTGCATACTATTTTCAAAATTATTTTAACTATTATAGTTATGGGTTATTATCATTACAAAGTGGCAGCCAAATTTAATGCACTGAGGTGCCGTTTCCCTCATAACTCAAACATTTAGTAACATATTGCAGTGAAATTTTGCATGCAAGTATATTCGATATTAGTGAACAACACTATCTAGAATAATCGATGTAACTTTAATATTTTTTTTATATTTCTGATGTAAAAATTTGTAAAAAAAAAATTTGCAAGTGATGTATTATTAAAAAAATATATATTTATTCTCCAGATAATCCAAAGATTCTAGATTATGTTGTTCATATGATATTTACAAATAGATAGAGAAAAGAATCACTCAGAATTATTGGTATTTATGAAAATTATCATGGAAACGGCACTTCAGTGCACAAAATTTGGCTGCCATTTTGTAATGATAACTACCCATAGGCTATCTATAATAGTTCAATTAATTCTGAAAATAGTATGCAATTGTAGAACTAGTCAATATAGAGCATACCAGATTACAAGGCTGCAGAACAATTCATTGCTGAGGGAAAAAAATGAACATTTATTTTTCAGCATCGAAAACTGTATGTCCCGCCTTAATGCGGCACTCACCTGAACATTTTTTTTTAGAAATAATCATTTTTTCATCATATATTGCACCCATATAATACTTTTTAATTAGGATTAAATTTAAATGTAAATTAAATTTAAATGTAAATTTAAATTTAGCAAAACAATGTTATTGTTTTGTGGTTAACAATATAATAAACCAAATTCAATACTAAAATTGTTTACCCCTCTTATAGAGTAACACATAAATATAGTCGAAATTTAGGGAAAGACCTAGAAGAATTTTGAGAATAAACATTTTATAACAACTTGAGCTATATTAAACAGTTTAACGCAGTTGGTGACGTTCTTTCCTATTGTTTTTATTTCTTTTAGTAATATTGTTCCTCGTAATTTTGGTAGGCATGTATTATTTAACCTAATAGTTTCTTTTTTAGCAAGAATATAAAATAAAATAAATAATATACGTCATCCCTTCTAATGAAGAGTAACATAACCGCCATTTATTAAGTTTAAAGAAAGCCACAAAACTACATGAAATACTCCCAGAATACTACATATTCGCGGAGTCATATTTATGAAATGACAATTGGGATGCTTGGGTTCATTGTAAAAAAAGTCTTCCAAAATACTGTGTTCTTAACAAAGAATAGTGACTTATAATGACATCAAGTACAGAAGAACTACATTCATCTCATTGGTTTAAAAAGCATTAATTTAACTGACCACTATGCCGTTTTTTCTCTACTAAAAAATCCTAATGGTCACATTTCGAAATCCCCAGGTACTCAACAATCTTTGCCCATTTCAAATAACATTAACAATGAAAAATTAGTCTCGCTTATTGAGAGAGAAACCTGGGACTCTGTGTATAAATGTAAAGATCCAAATACTTCTTTCCAATTATTTTATAATTTAATTAAGAAATACATAATAAGTAGTTCGACCAGCAATCAAAAGCTTCCTCATAAATTCAAAAAAATTAAGCCATGGATCACTGTAGGCATAATCAAATCTATTCGTACTAGAGACAAGATTGCGAGAAAAGTAATTCATGACCCAAACAATGAAAATTTGAAAATTTATTATAAAAATTATAGAAATATGCTGACTCTTGTTATAAGAAATATGAAGATTAGTTATTATAAATTAAAATTTGAAGAATATAAGAACAACCCTAGGAAATTTTGGCAAACTGTTAATGAAGCCACAGATATAGGTACTGAAAAAAATAAATCGGTTTCAGAATTAATAAATGAAAATGGTACTCACATAACAAACAAAGAGGATATCGCAAATGAATTTAATAAATACTTCTCAAAAATAGGGCACAGTGTAACCTCAAACGTTAATAAGGCATCGTCAGACTCTTCGGAGTACAATAAAACAGCCATGAATCCAATCACATCTATGTTTCTCAGTCCTGTTAATGAATGCGAAATTATTAACATTGTGAAGACCTTAAATAATAATGTAGCTCCAGGCATTGATGGAATAAAAAACATTACATTGAAATCTATCATTAAATATATTGTAAAACCTCTTGTCTATATTTACAATCTTTGTTTCACAGAAGGTGTTTTCCCCAATACTCTAAAAAATGCTGTGATAATACCTATACATAAATCCGGGAAAATGAATGATTTAAACAATTATAGACCAATATCACTTCTTCCGGCCTTTTCCAAGATACTAGAGAAATGCATAAAAGTTAGGCTACTAAACTATTTACAAAAACATGAAATTATATCAAAAAATCAATTTGGTTTCCAGAGCAACATATCTACTGACGATGCTTTTATTAACGTTACAGGTAACATTATTAAAGAATTAGACAAAGGTAATAATTGTTTAGGAATTTTCTTGGACTTACGTAAAGCTTTTGATACTGTTATTCACTCGATACTATTAGATAAACTGAATAAGATAGGAATTAGAGGAACAGTTTACAAATTATTTGAATCATATCTGAGCAATAGATGTATAATGACAAAGGTTGACAGCCATATAAGTGAAATATCAAATATTGATATTGGTGTGCCACAAGGAACGATATTAGGACCAATCTTATACTTAATATATGTAAATGATTTGCTAAATTTAAACCTAGATCAAATAAACGGCTCCATATTTTCATACGCAGATGACACTGTTGTGATTTTCAGTGGTCATTCATGGGAAGTAACATATAAATACGCTAATACTGGCATGAAAATTATAAAAAAATGGTTCGATTCTAACCTTCTGAAACTAAACGTGGATAAATCAACATTAGTTCCTTTCTCATTAACATCTACTGGTCAGATAGCGCGGAAAAAATGTACAAATTTAAATTTAATAATACATAATTGTAATTTTGATGTGAATTGTAAATGCTTACCACTGAAAGAAACAGCCGTTGTGAAATATTTGGGTATTTTTATTGATAAACACCTTAAATGGTCTCACCATGTTAACTACATCTGTAATAGACTACGCCGAACAATTCATAAATTTGTCATTTTACGCCACTGTATGCCCATTACTGTTTTACGTTCCGTTTATCTAGCACTTTTCCAGTCCATTATTCAATATGGCATTCTCGTCTGGGGAGGATTAGCGAAAACTACCCTTAAGCCCCTCTGCCTTTTACAAAAAAGAATAATAAAAATCTGTCTAAGAAAACACATTGATTACCCAACTAGCCTAATATTTTCGGAATTTAATGTTTTAAGTTTGGACCAAATTTACAAATTTTCTATATTAAAATATTTTCACAAACATCGTATAAAATACTCTTCCAGTGATCATATCTACAAAACTAGACGAAATACTAATTTACTCCTATTAGAACCCAAATGTCTCACATCGGCAGGATTAAAGCATAGCATTAATTTTGGACCGCGCTTCTATAACTCAATTATCAGAAAAAATCCTGATCTCTCAGCATACTCCACTGTTAAATTTAATAGATATGTAAAGAATTTTTTGTAATTTTTTAGCTTTTAAGTAATTTTTGTTCCACTCCTTTTATGTATTTATGTTTTTATGTTTAATGTTTTTGTTTTACTTTCTTTTTTAGTTAAGCACATTATACACTCTATTTCTTTGTCTCTCCTCTTTCTTCACTTTGATATTTTTGAAACGGCACCCGAGCACGAGCAGTCTTGCTCATTCGGGTGTATTACTAAATGTAATACCTCTTGTAATATCTCTTGTAATAAATAAATAAAATAAATAAATAAATAAATATATACCAATTTATTGGCTTTAGCAAATGAAGTAGCCTAGACCAAGTCATAAAAATTATCGACCTAAATTTCTTCATGGGACCTAACAAATGAAAGGTTGTCACGGCTATCTTCGAAGAATGCACACCACCTGGAGACATTGCTACGGTCCATACAGTCACCCCTATACACGCTACACGTATGTCCCTGTGAATTTCACTCGGGTTATGCCCTTTAGCCCATAAAAATCGCACTACACCTCGCTGAAGAAATTCATCGCTGGTAAACGCTTTGCGTCAGATGCAGGAGTGAAAACAGCAGATGACTATACTCCAACCGAACGGACTTCTATGAACAGGGTATTATGAAACTGTTATCATGATGAGAGAAATGTGTTGAAAAACTTTGCGACTATGTAGAAAAATAGATATGTGCATTTGTTTGTAATTGTACCTATTAAACATTTGAAAAAAATATATTGTGAGTTACTTTTCGATCCACCCTCGTACATACTCACGAAACCTCAGAATGCCGTTTCTGTTGAACATATGCTTTACATGAACTTGAAAGCTAATAATATTATTCTGAACAGTCAGAAAACCAAACAAAGATTTCCTTTCTAAGGATAAGGATAAAAGGCGAGGAGAGCTCACTTTGTTCTTGAAGACAATGGTGGCACTGCTGGGGGTCAATTAATACAATTTGATGCGAGTGTTGATAGCAAGGAGCGGAACAAAGGCAATGTAATTAAGGAGGAATCTGCAATATCTGGAAGACACCCTCGTCTCCAGTCCACATCTGCTCATGTAATTGTGTTCCCTGTCTAGTTTTACTCAAAGGAGTAAAAAGGCAGTACGAGGTTAATATATTTAGCAATAATAAACAATGCGGTTTCCTTATGTTGCACTTTTCTTTCTTTCTTTATCTTAGTTTTACCTCTTCCTTTTAGGATTTAAGCGACCCAAGCCGCCCGGGCCTTACAGGGTCGCGACCTGTCGGGAGAGGGATTATCTTTGGATCACATACATAGTTTTTTGACCAGACAAGGATATGAAGGGCCTCCCCGGATGAGTGATCAGCCCAATGCCGGGGCCACTTCCGACACAACACGAACGCATAGGACGACACACACCATTCACACACATACTCACTCCAAACAAGGCGAGGATGGGATGAAATTGATTATGACAGTCAGATGATGTCTGGGGACCACAAGGGCCTAAAGTTACCCGTCATTCGTCTCACAGAAAAGCCCCCACCTAGGTAACTTGTCCCGACCAGGAATCGAACCCGGGCCCGCTGCGTGAGAGGAGCGAACGCATCCCCTACGCCACAGCGGTGGACTTATCTTGCACTTCTGTTAAATAATCCACAAGTTGATAAATTTTCTGAAATCAGGAAAAAAAATAATTAAGAGTCACTCACACAACTGTTTCTGGAAATCTCTAGTTTTGTGATTTTCTAATTTTATTCTCTGGCATAGAGTAAGCTAAGCGTACAGTAACATGTTTTCTACTTGACCCTGCTCAGAAAGATGCACAGTCTAGACTCGTCTACTAACGAAATATTACCATGTGAAGGGGTGATGTTTCATTTGAACGCCAGTCTTCAAGGGAGTCACATCGCGCAGATTAAGATATATGGCTACGGCTGTAATGACTGGCGGGAGGGGAAGAATGGCTAGTTTCCCTTAATTCAACGCCTACCTCTGAAAGCCCTTCCCCTCACACGCGTTTCACCAGTGTCAGAACCGATGATCCTAGTTCAAATCCCGGCTATGGCATTGAATTTTTCATCCCGACTTCATCTTTCCAGCGCATCTATTGTTTTCTCTTTTTTCTAAATATTTTTTTATATGGTTCTACAATATCGATTATATCTTTCTTGTATGCTTCCACATACTATGTCGCATTCCGGATGTCCCGGGTACAAATCCCGTGGCTAACCAGTCTAACTCGAGTGTTTTCACGGTTTCCCCAGTCGCAAAGATAGTGCCAATCTGGATAATTACAACTAGACCCATTTTCTCTATTTCATCTGATAACGTAGTACTATAATTTAAATTAATACTACTTAAAATGAACACAAACCATGATGCAGCGACGATAGAAACAGCTGCACATCAATCACAACCTGCTAATATACCAAAACTCCTAAAAGAAAAATACGCTACATGATCTCTGCAGTTAATGCGTTTATAAATAAAAAAACTGAAATGTATGCGTAATACCGTACTTATAAGATACGTGACCCTGCCAGTGAAACCCTACCATAAGTTGGAAAAGTGTTTATTATTATTATTATTATTATTATTATTATTATTATTATTATTATTATTATTATTTTATTGGGTTCTCCTTCAACATAAAATTCTGAGCATGCTAAATAGATAAATTATAACTCTAGCTTAAAAATTGATGTTTTTATGACCTTTGAATCTTTATTCTTCAAAAAGTATAATTTATGACTATTCATCTCCAAAGATGTTTTAAACATAGGGTCTAATAAACATAATTTTCACAATACCATGCTCAACGTCTGTCACACACTAACAGAATATCCAACTACATTATTAGGCTATAGCAAGTGTTTGTGTAGCCCACCATTAACGGCCGTGGGTGTCGGCATGCTGACCGCATGCCCCCCAATCCTGCCATCTGCCTATAGGTAGATGAAGCAGCGGTCGGGTGGTAGGCCTTGTCCCTTCGGGGATGTCGCGCCACGGAGTTTAGTTAGTTTGTGTAGCCCGTATTTAATGTTTCGTTCCACAAAAAGTAATAAAGACATTAGGGATTATGATAATTTCCATAGTGACTTAGGTCTATAGATGTGTTTCTGAAAGTACAGACCTCTTTTCAAGCCGAAAATTATATGGATGTTTGTTGTTAATCATAAAATGTAGTACAAGAATTAAATCAATTGATGGAGTCAAAATGTAAAAATTACACCCTGACACCTGTTTTCTAACTTATGTAGAAACGTGTTTACTTAATTATGGTCGGGTTTTCTTGGCATATATATACACGAATATATGAAGGATTTATAGCTTTTTGAATGAAAAAC
Source organism: Ectobius pallidus (assembly GCA_964059195.1). Taxonomy (NCBI): domain Eukaryota; kingdom Metazoa; phylum Arthropoda; class Insecta; order Blattodea; family Ectobiidae; genus Ectobius; species Ectobius pallidus. The sequence continues at coordinate 123,923,100 of CAXKWD010000005.1, forward strand.
AGGTACAGTTTGGCCTGACTGCATTTTGAAAGAAAATAACCATAGGCCTACTGTTTGAAACATAACCTTGTTTTTAATGAGCTGTAGTAGTGCGAATACCAGCTTTTTGTTAGATATGGCAACTTGTACTAGTAAAAGTTCTCTAAATGTATGACATGAAATAAAAATACCGAATCATTAATTATAAAAGGCACAGTCAGCCATTTGTTGACGTCACTGTTTCACCTTTAACTTTATGATAGTGGTATAAGTTAGTTGAATCACCAGAATTCCATTTGAATCCTGGAATATTCAGATCACCAAGTAGTATGATCTGATAATTGTTACAGTCTAGATTGTTTTCCAGAAAATGGAAGTATTGTTGAAATGCAGCTGTACTGATATTAGGTGAGGTATATATATGTTATACAACAATTAACTTTTTAGACATCACGTAGATTACTTTTAATTCGGAAATGTGAAATCGAAGTATTCCTGTTTCCGACTGGATTAAGCGCTAATTCTCGGGATACGTATGGGAATGGGAGCGTGAGTGTGTATGCATTAGCCTTTATAACAGAAAAGTTATGATTTTAATAGTTCCCGAACTCCAAGTTAGTGCACAGTATTGGATAATTCCTGAATTCTATGCAAGCCCGCGAACTGAGTGCAAATTAAAAGATAGGCCCTTGCGCAAGTTTGTGGATTGGCATAAAATGTGTTTACTTTGAAGCCCATATTTCATTACCAATATCACATTAGGCAGTGCACATTAAACAACAGTATGCTAAGCCCTGCAAAACTTGCGAAGGTTTTTCTGAAAGTGGTTAGGGGTTATGTATTGAATACATTAGTCTGCTTCTACGGTACTCATTAGAACCATTCATCCCATTACTCAGGTTGTTTCATATCTGTCAGCTTTATTTGAGAAAATATATATTCTAATTCAGCTTTACTTACTTACTTACTTACTTACTTACTTACTTGCTAATTAAACTGAAAATAAACTCCGTGGCGCTACATCCCTGAAGGGACAAGGCCTACCACCAGACCGCTGCGTCATCTACCATAGGCAGATGGCAGGATTGGGAGCATGTGATCAGCATACCGACACCCACGGCCGTTAATGGTGGTTTCCATGACCGGAGCCGCTACTTCTCTATCAAGTAGCTCCTCAATTTGAATCACGAGGCTGAGTGCACCCCTACCAGACCTCCCTACCTCAGAAAAATCTGAGGAGATACCGTGGATCAAACCCGGGCTGATGGATATGTAGTCAGAGACGCCGGCGGTCACTTACTTAATACTCTCAGACAATTCCTATGCAAGCTAAAGGAGCATTTAGAAATACCTATTTTATGGAAGTTCATTGCCGCGCTTACATGAGCCTGTCATTCAACCCTATTCTGTGCTAACTCCTTCCAACTACAACTTGCAAATCCTATATCCCTTAAATCTATTCTAATACCGTCCTCCCACCTATCCAGAAGTTAATACAAGAACTCATGACTTTTATAACGAACTGCAAACAGCATATGGGTACAGCCCTTGGAATATAACAGCATTTACTGAGGATCAACCACACAGAGCAGCCAGAGCACTATCAATATTTCTACATAAGTGCCAAATGAAACTATGAATCTAGGATAATACATATAACGATAATTATTTTTACTTAATTACAAAACCAACTACATTCACGGACGTCAAAACCCCGGGTAAAGTGATAAATAGTTGAATTTCATGTTTCTTCCTTTGAGGGCCAATTATGAACTATTAATAAATATATTCACCTTATACCCTGAAATTTCTACTTAAAATGAAATGCACAAACCACTTGGGGTTACTTTGAAATTAACTAATAAAATAGGCCTATGTATGCAGTTTCCATGTTAGTAAGAATTAACAGTAAAATATTATACACATCTGCTGATTGTCGTTAGAAGGTTTAAAAATATTTTGTTGATAAAAATTAAGTAGTACTGCGTACTAGTCGTAATATATAAAATCACAATACAGTTATTACAACATCAGTTCACAATGTTATATACAGGAGGTCATAGTCGTGATATATAAAAAAATCCCTTTAGGCAGGCCTACAGGCGGAGGTAGATTTCGAAGTGCTTTTGGTTTAATTTATTGTCGCTGCATAGCCTTCTTTAGTAGTAGCATAGTCTTCTTTAGCCTTGGCATGGTAAACCTGCAGTAATAAGAACTGAATTCGGTAAAGAGGAAGAGCCTACAATCATTTGTTTTGACAACAAGAATAGGATATAATATTCTGGGAGGCCGTGCGCAAGATCAGCAATGAATAAAATTAGCAAAGCCGCTAAACAAGACAAAATTATGATATTATAATAATTCTTTTAAGTGTTATTATTTTCAAACATTAAAATCTTGCGTAATATGAGAGCTATCAAGAAACTATTTATTGATTTGTAGAGTACTCATCAAGAGCTTTTCAACGATACCCCACAAGACGTGGTTTCAAAAGTTTCGAATTTTCATCCCCCACCCCCACCTCCACCCCCACCCTCACTCGAACCCCCGAATCGTTGGTGTCACTGTGAACTCCATAGGGAGTACTCTAATTTATTCAAACAAAGTTTCCCTCTATACTTCATAGGGGCCGAGATATACATTTTTAAAAATTTCAACCCCCTCCCCCGACCACCCCCTTGGGCCAATTTTGCCCATTAACGAACTTGTCCGAACTATTGGGCCTAGAAATAACATAATAAAATTTGGTTCAAATATCTTCAAAATTACGGCCGCTATCGTGTAAAGATATATATAAATATATATATATATATAAATATATATATATATAAATATATATATATATAAATATATACATATATAAATATATATATATATAAATATCACAAATTTTTTTTTTGAACGGGCGGTGGTTTCGTACTTAGGGGAGCATGAAACGTAAAGATATGAAAGAATTTTTCGAAAATCATAAAGTGGTATCCATTGCAATAGGTAGAATTTTCTTCGAAAATCTACCTAAAAACCACCCTACAGCGGTTGTAACATGAGTTCACAATCATTATAATACAGGAAGTCACTAAGTAGCAGTTTTATACAAAGTTGGCAGTGAATGTGCTAAAATTATATTATGCACTAATTAAAACACTATTCATAAAACTTCTTATTTATGTGTGGAAACTTCAAATTTTGTAAATTCTATAGATGTTCACGTAGTCCCCAGGGCGTTGTGCATTCAATGTAGTTTCGGAATATGCATTTCGGCATAGAAGATTCTTCTATGCTATCTTCAGTTCCTGTGCATGGGAAACTGTCTTGTTTGTGAGCAGTCGGTTCAAAGCGATACCGTAACGTCACACGTACTAAGCATATTAGTATGGTCGAACATAAAATACATTCTCAATTACCTCAAAATAAAACTGTGCTCTCTTGAAACAACTGGTAAATATAAAAGCATTATTAATCACAATGAACAATAAGAATTGTTAAGTTCGCTGTTTTCTAAACGAGAGACTTGAATAATGGAGTGACGATTAACGTTGGCACAGTCCGTTGAAATAGAATGTTGCGGGTTCGAGGACCTTGACAGGAACGTTAGTTTAAATTCTCTCACTCCTCCCATCGCATTTACCCGGCACAAGAAAAGAAATAGGGGATTAAGATCGTGAACAGATGTATGGGGTCAGGAGTGAGGGAATTCCATTTTGCTTGTGCAGTGGAAACCTTGGCATTCATTTTGAGAGCAAAACACACACACACAGACACATTTCACGAAGGAAAAGAAGCCAGCGTTCTTGTTTCCACTGCAGACAGAAAGGTATTCGCCAGAGCTATTAATCATTGTTAAAAAGGAATTTTCGAATTACTCGTATCGGATAGTAGCATTTTCTCTTAAATTAATGGGAAAGGATTTCGTTCTTAATTACATCTGCAAAGAAATGTTGCTTTCAATTAAATTACATAAAAATTGTACTTTATTGTCAATAGACATCTGCTTCCCCATTTTCTGTGAGTTAATTTTGCATCTGCAAATCACTATAAATATTTCATTTCTCGTATTCTACCCCTCACGTTATATCTTTTGTTTGTTTTTCTTGTGAGCAATGAATATCTATTATTGTACAATTTCTTCGAAAAGTTATTTTAGTTTATGCAAAATAAGTGGCCTTTCACCAGTGTATTGTTCTTCTGTACCTTGTTCACAATTCAGTGGCTTTAAAATCTACAATTGATGGTTATATCGCACGATTTTCTGTGCCCTAACTATAATTTTCCATTACCATGATGGAGAAAAGTAAAAAAAAAATACTAGGGATGGGTCCTCGATACTATCGATACCTCGATACTCTCGATACTTGCATGGTATCGGCATCGAGCGATACTTAAAAAAACTCGCTCAGTACGTTTTCGATACTTTGGTAATTCTGCAATTTAAGGAAGTGCGGTATCTCTTTCTGCTTTTAGTAGTCTACTAAATATTGTAAATACTTCTATTTTTCCTTGAAATGGAGAAAACCACTCTGTGATTTTTGTTTAGTCATAAATAAAGACTTTCCTTCTTTTAAAATCCAAACAGAAGAGATTCTTAATTGTTTCGTTTCTTGTCAAACGTTTAGTTTTAATGTAGAGTTTAAAAATAATTATAAGCTACTGATTAACTTATACTAAATTTTCTCTCATTAAATATGCACACTTAATTAATTTAGCTGGTATTACACAGTTCACTCAACTTTTAATTTCTAATGTATCTTTTTATTCAAACTGGAAACTTTGACGGTATCGAGTATCAAAGTATCGAGTATCGAGGAATAAATCATGTATCGGTATCGAGTATCAAAGTATCGAGTATCGAGGAAAAAATCATGTATCGGTATCGAGTATCGAGAAAATCTGGTATCGACCCATCCCTAAAAAATATATTTATAAGCTGTACCTTGTAGTTGCATCGTCCAGACAACCGTAGTTGAGGATAATCAACTACGTTAAAATAGCACAAAAGACTGTATTCTCTAATGTTACATTAAGCAGAAAAAGATAGTATATAAAAAATGCTTCGACGTGATAAACAATTTAAATACGATGAAAGATGCTCTAAGATTAGGAATATGTGTATTTTGTTAATTTAGCTCTATTTATACTCGTTTGAACATCGAGCTCACGATACAGGTTCTGTGTGTATAGATCCCGCACGAAATCTGTGCCGATTGCCTACGTCATTGCATTATGTTTTCGTGGGGACTGTAGCGTCGATTGGCCTGCTACCTATCTCTCTCGCACAACAGTACCTTCCTTTTTATTTGTAAAGGTCAAACTACCTCTCTCTCTCGCACAATAGCGTGTATCTCTCTCTAGCGAGTAACTGTCTCATCGGCATAGATATCGTGCGAGATCTTTACCAGTAGGCAATGAAACTATTGATGTGTATCTGTTGTTCATGTGTTACGTCATGCCTACAGTTAATTTCAACTGATATTCAATTTTAATGTATAATACACAGGTTCAGATAGCAGTGGTGACCCTCAGTAAGTAAATATACAATTTGGCGTTTGCCTTTTAACGACTGGGGAAACCATGAAGAAACCCAAATCAAATTGGCCTCGGGGTTTGAATCCGGGACCTCCCGAATGCTATTCCGAGACACTACCATTTCATTCAACTCGCTCGGCGAATTTTTAGTAACTTACCTTCAACAATAACACAACATTTCGTATGGTTAGGGTAATAAATCATTTTAAAATTCCTCCTAGAAAATTATCCTACCGGTATTTATCTTTTATAAATATAAATCCTCAAGTATAAGTTAAATTTATGTATCAAATAAAATCTGAATAGAATGTGCGGTAGTTGTTTAAATTTATTTCACTTTTCCAATTTATGACTGTTAGTTTTTATTGTTAAATCACCATTGCTCCTTCGTGAGATATTCTTTATGTTTCTTAGTACGTTATTGCATTAAACCCCTAGTCTATGTAGCCTACAGGTTCCATTTATTTCAAGGTTATAATTTACTTCACTCTGTAATTAGCAGATATTAAGGAATCTTTTTATTAGTTGTAACTCAGGATTTCATTTTGTTCTTCCCAATTTGTATTATTTCTGTACTTTATTTTTTTTTCTAGACATAGATTTCAAGTTGGGGTTATATTTTGTTTCTTGTATTTGTATTGAATTGTGTATTAATTTTATAATATTTAACTGAACTCTACCCGAACAGTGTACTGATATGAAATACCAATAAATGCGATTAATAAGAATAATAAGAAATAATTAAATTCAAATTGTATTAAGCCTATATAGCAATGGATAATAACCTAATTAAATTAATCTATTAAGTACCAGGATGTCATTTTCTAAGATTATACGGGATAAATGTCTGTCCGTCCTTATGTCTGTATGTGCGATAACTCGAACACGATTTATCAGATTTTTGTTATGAAACTTAGTGTACGCACTTATATCATCCAAGGGACGAAGCCTATTGATTTTGGACTAAATCGGTTGACCGGTTCCGGAGTAACGACTAATTAACGATCACATATTTTTTAAATGGCAAATCATCACTATACTACAAAGCTGCGTTGCTAACCACTGAGGAACTTTACTACAATACAATCAAATGTTTTTAAATTTATTATATCACGCCTTGCTTTAGATGTGAGGAATTTGTTGTAATTTCGTTCTGTTAACATTCTAGTTGTCCCCACTTATTCCTTCACCAATGGATGTCAAACTCAATAGAAGAGACAGTGATCTAAAACTTAATTTCTGAAATATGGCGTCTTAACTCAATCTGGCACTTTGTTATATCAGTTTACCTGGTTTTATTAAATGCCGTAACCCAGTCTAGAAGGGGACCCATTAGAATTTTAATGCAACAACGTTATTGAAAATAATTCAAACAAGTGATCAAAATTTTATTTAAAATATTAATAACAAAGGAGTTTTATAAATTGAGTATACACCCCTGTCCTTTAATTTTTTTTCTTATGTCTATTAATATATTCTCTGTCTGACTGGATAGGAATTTCAGATATGACCTGGACGAGACAACAGAATTTACTGCACCAGACCAGACTGAACCAGACAAGACAATGGCATGGAAGTGTGTTATATTTTTATTATTATTATTTTGGTTCTGGCAGAGTACCAGGAACACATATATTTTAGTATGTTACAGCAGACTGGCAAACAAATTCCTAACATAATGTTATTAATGTCACTTTTCCTGTGTGAACGGTCGTATAATAGAGGTTATTGTTTTTTTTTTTTATTATTTAAATTTCGTTCCACCTCGCTATCCTTCTTGAGAATCATGTAGAAAAATAATTCAAGAAGTACATACTGAATGGGCTTACAAACATGGTAATATGGTGGTTCGGGTTTCAAAACCTGAGGTCGGCCGACCAACTAAGGAGTTTAAGCTATTACTAGAGAACCGTGAAAATTGTTTATTTTTATGCTAAATTCGTTTTAAAATTTGTTATTACTAACTCTCAAACAATTGGTTCATTTGCCAGATAAAGTTTGGATATCCATCTTTAGTAAAAAATAAAAAATCCCTTTAGGCAGGCCTACAGGCGGAGGTAGATTTTGAAGTGCTTTTGGTTTAATTTATTGTCGCTGCATAGCACTCTTCTTCTTTAGCCTTGGCATGGCAAACCTGCAGTAAAGAGGAAGAGCCTACAATCAATTGTTTTGACAACAAGAATAGGATATAATATTCTGGGAGGCCGTGCGCAAGATCAGCAATGAATAAAATTAGCAAAGCCGCTAAACAAGACAAAATTATGATATTATAATAATTCTTTCAAGTGTTATTATTTTCAAACATTAAAATCTCGCGTCATATGAGAGCTATCAAGAAACTATTTATTGATTTGTAGAGTACTCATCAAGAGCTTTTCAACGATACCCCACAAGACGTGGTTTCAAAAGTTTCGAATTTTCATCCCCCACCCCACCCCCACCCTCACTCGAACCCCCGAATCGTTGGTGTCACTGTGAACTCCATAGGGAGTACTCTAATTTATTCAAACAAAGTTTCCCTCTATACTTCATAGGGGCCGAGATATACATTTTTAAAAATTTCAACCCCCTCCCCCGACCACCCCCTTGGGCCAATTTTGCTCATTAACGAACTTGTCCGAACTATTGGGCCTAGAAATAACATATTAAAATTTGGTTCAAATATCTTCAAAATTACGGCCGCTATCGTGTAAAGATATATATATATATATATATATATCACAAATTTTTTTTTTTTAACGGGCGGTGGTTTCGTACTTAGGGGAGCATGAAACGTAAAGATATGAAAGAATTTTTCGAAAATCATAAAGTGGTATCCATTGCAATAGGTAGATTTTCTTCGAAATCTACCTAAAATTAAAAAAATAAGTAAATAAATAAATTTAAAAAAAGGAATCTTAATTTGTACCAAAAAGCAAACGAAATACAGCATTGAGACTAACATTTTTAAAAACAATATAAAGTATAAAAGATTACTGAACAACTTGAGAAGTGTCTGGCAAGTTCAATAGCATACTGCGTTAATAGTGATTATGAAGCATTAAGTCCAGCTTACTGGCTCGGAATCTATCCTCGACATGCAGTCACCAATTATTCACAACTGATAGAAATGCATCACTTTAACGGAAAAACGCGCCAAAATGACTAACGTACATCAATGTGACGTCACCGACAGCAGTTGAGGTGTTTAAGGGCATTGACTGTTCCCCATGTGTCCCGCGACATCATCAAACAAGTGGCATTTCTTGTAAATATATCATAATCGTCATTTCAACTTGTTCGAATTAGACCACTACACGGAGCTGAAGATAAAATGCACGATGCTAGTGACGAAACTGTAACTTGTAAGTAACTTCAAAGGAAATAGTATATGTGGACTTCGTTTCGAAGATCTATTCTGTATCTTTCCCCTGTTAGTTAGTTTCACATAAAATGTTCAGCTCTACATCGATTTGTGTTCTTGGCTTAAGGGAACCGACCTACGATATTTACAAACTCTACATTTTATATATAATTTTCTTCACTTTTTACCTGATCCTGGAAGTGTTTACCACAAAAATACTAAAATTTTCAGAGATGAAAATATATTAGAATTTGAAGGAAAACATATAGACCTACTTTATGGTCTTTATTAGTTTTCGTGGCAAAAGGTCCTTGCGGTACTTAGTGTCAAAATTTTTGGAACGAAATTGCAGATTTGATGTGTAATATATACTAAAAACCAAAAATGTTTCTACTTACTTTATAATAGAATTGGTTTTTTCTTCTAGGAAAAAATAGTTATACAATATTTTACTTAATTTTGAAGTTTGAATCATAAACATATATTCACATAAATAACAGTTTTTTATTAATTTGTTTTATTAAAATATAGTTAGTTGTATTTGCTGATATTTCTAGGGACTCAGTTGAAGGTTTCAGAGTAATTGGTTAGGAAGTGCTTCGTAATTTGAATGCTACAACTTACTGGTTATGAGAAATTATGAAGCAGCCAGGCAGTAGTAGTACATACATACTTTCGAAGCATAGTTATAAGACATTTTCCGCCAACATGTTATGAAAAAAAACATTAATTAAGGTGTTGGTGAAGGGAACGATATTACTCAACTTTCAACTAAAAAAAAATCATTTTTTCATCTTCTTATTTTCTGTCACTTCTGACGAGACTATCTGAGGTACAGAGAACAATTCCAGCTCAAATTAAAGCTTATTAAATTCCCTACAACTTTCATACTCTTCACTTTTCTGTAGGATGTGTTATTTTTTCGATATCTAACTCGAAACTTGAAGAAAACTTAAAATTTTCACTTTTTGGAAAAAAGGTCAATCTTTGAAAGGCCTTATCTAAGTAAATGTATAATTTACAAAAACGTTTTGATCTCATTTTTTTTTATAAAATTTAATTTACTTTGAAGAGGCTATGAAGTATTGTTTCCAACAAACACATAGTTTAGAAGATATTGTCAAGAAAGCCAAAACAAAAAGCAAACAAAAAACAACAAAAACGAAGAAATAGGTTTATCGACCGCCATTCAGCGAGCACAAGTTTCTGAGGGTTGCAAATATGGATTTGTAGTCCAGTAATGGTCCAAAAAACCTCTCCAAAAAGTATTAATACTCCATTTAATGTAATTTCCTATGTAATATTTGACTGGGCTAAACAGCCTAGGGCGAGAAATTTTTAGAAACATTTATATATATTTAAAACACTGAAATTTACAGCCCGACAATATCATTTAAAGAAATATTTTAGAGGAAGAGTAAAAGGACAGAAATAAATTCAGTACATTAGGTCAACGTATTTATTGGCTTCGTTAAAATGAAATTTACGCCTGCCAACAAGCCTTTCCCAAATTAGCCAATTCAAATCAATATTATTTAACTACTTACCAATACCAGGAAAGAGAACGTGAAATTCTGTGTTATCAAATGATTAAAAAAAAAAGGAATGACTGAGGTGGCAATTTAGGAGACGCCAAAATTATTTCTCGCCTAGGGTACCAACATACCTAAAGCCAAACCTGGCATCGATACGTCTTTGAGTGTGGGAGATCTCCTGACGTCCGTATCTTAATTAGCTCTAATTTAATACATTCTTTTAATCGACTAAACGCCCTTCCATTTGCGCACACAATATGGGATGAATTAAATGTATCTTACTTCTTTGCAATTCTCTTCAATCTTGACTCATTGCTGTCTCATTGCGGACTCATTACATTGTAAAATACGCGGTCTCTGAAGGATTCTCTGAAATCTGAATCGTACTTAAGATGTGGCTAGTCTATATGGCAATTAAAGAGAGTGTCACGTTAGAACTTTACTCTCTGAGTTAGCTGTACGGGGGCAAAATAGACGTTGAGAGTGATTTCACTCCCATATCTTATCCGCATCCAGTAAAAGTGTTGCAGAAGGCCTAGTTTTAATAATTTGAACTGCAAGAGTTTCCAGTTATTTTCTCTACATATACAATGCCACTATACTTAATACTGTAAAATTAATATTGTGCTCTACTCGGAAATTCAAAATCTAAAAATGTAATTTTCATTTAAAAATGACTATTTATATCTGACGAAAATAAAGATAGTTTTTAGCTAGACCCAGTGGATCTGGATCCTCCCCGAAATCAAAACCTGAAATTCTATTCAAGTAATTTAAGCTCTAGTTTGTCAGATATTTAATTATTTAATTTAATAATAAAATACTGAATTTTTAAATGCAGGTCTATTATTTCCACTGTTTCATGTTTTATAAACAGTAATAAGTGTTTATAACTTAGGTAACGATTTCTTGTTTAAGTTGGTATGTCTGAAAGTATAGTAAACAAATTTGCTTACTAGTTTTTCAGTTCTAAAAGTATGTATATATTTCAACCATATGCACTAGTAATAATATAAGAAATAATATAACGTTGATAAGGAATCAATAAAAAGCGTTAAGTATATTGTCTAAATTACATTGTATTGAGAAAATATAAAAAGAGCTAGTAAATAGGCCTACTAATGAACAATATGTACACAAAATCTAGAATAAAAACTGCAAGACAGTCAGTATGTAATCTTAAACTAGGTATCTATTGAAGTATTATCATATTTTTAAGAAAAAAGAATATGTTCATTTATACGCTTAAATAGAGAAAGTTCTTATACAAGCATAAGAAACCTAAAAAACAATCATAGAAGATACGTCAAGAATTTTTAAAAACATATGTACAAATTGTAGAGCAAATTTGCTGATTAATCTTCTATATTGTAGTCACTTTCAAGAACAGTTGAGTACATCAGAGTTAGGTTAAAACTTTGCTCACACAAATTTGTTAACGTAGTTTGTAAAACACATGTAGATTTTATAAAACTGGTGCAGTATGGTGTTAGTTGTATTGATTCCTTTTCAATCTATTATTCCTTTCTATAAATTTTTTTCTAGGATATGCATTTCGAAGCCCTTTGCTTCATCCTCAGTCCCAAGAAACACTAGAAAATAAAAGTAGAAAATAAATATTGTATGTGATATGCGTAAAATCTATTCGTGGAAGAAACAATGTATCAAGAATTATAATTGTGTATATGGTACTTACGTTTCTTCATGTACTTGCGGAAACTGGTGTGTGTGAGTCATGAGTAGAAGGACTACTGACTTGTTGGGATCTGTGTGTGTATTGTGTAAGTCTTAGGCACGTTTCAAAAAGTTTATTGTGTTCAACATAGTTTTCATTGACAATCTGTTGCTTATGTTTATAAATTTCATATTGTTCTAATGTGTTTAGTTTATGGCTCTTTTTATGTTTATGTAGGATCTCTAACGTGTTTTCGATTTTATTTAAACTATGTGCATTATCGGTAAGGTGGTTAGCAAAGGCTGATTTTTTGCGATGGTATTTGAAATCACTTATGTGTTCGGAAAATCTTTAGTAGGCCTATTTACTAGCTCTTTTTATATTTTCTCAATACAATGTAATTTAGACAATATACTTAACGCTTTTTATTGATTCCTTATCAACGTTATATTATTTCTTATATTATTACTAGTGCATATGGTTGAAATATATACATACTTTTAGAATTACAATTAGCACTAGTGGCAAAATTAAATTTATTAATAGTTTTTCAGTGCTAAATTAGCGTAAAATGTGACTTTCTTTAGCACAATAATTAAAAAATTTCCGGGGGTGAGCCTCCGAACCCTCCTTTTTTGCCTAGACCTACCAATAACACCTGAGAACCACTGGAATATTTGTAAATTGTAGTTCACCCGTTTCATTGTTGGGTGAACTACTATAAATCAATAAAATAAAATAAAATACTTGTAACATGCATGTATAGATGTGTCCCCTACCTGGTTTGATGCAGCTCATACCACAGGCTCCGTCGCATAAGCATTTCTTCTTCTTGCTTTTGCAGTCTTCATCTGAGGAACACTTTCGCAGGCACTTCTGACCCTGAAATGAAAACATACAGAGTTTTTCACCATCACGCATTTTAGTTCAATTAGATTGATGCTCTAAAGTGACTACATTAAACTTCAAAATAAAATTCTATGAATTTTGTAAATTTTTATCGCTATAAGTGCAGCAACGAACTTTTGAAAATCTAACTTAAATAACTTTGCAATACTTTCGAGAAGAGATCGTTGCCAGTGAGACTTAAAAAATCGTAGAACTAATCATAGTAAATTAGCGACTACTAAAATAAATACAATAATTGTTGGTGATGAAGGAGGATGATGGAGGGAGTCAACAACTCATCCAGAGAATCATTAAGACAACGAAATGAAAAGTGACTAGAGTCTAAGTACTGTTCGAAAACGAAGGGAACAATCTTCACGTGTTTATTTCATTTTAATATCAGTACCCCCGAATAGAGCAATATTACCGGAAGATGTGAATAGCGGAGCGAAAAAAAACTAGAACACCTTGGATTCATATCTTTTTAAATGTGAATTTGAATTTATTTTTACGTCTAAAATTCATGGGTAGTGTATAGGCTAAACTATTACAGTCCTTTTAATAAAAGTTGTTTGGTTGATCACCGTTTAAGTTCTAAATAAACCGTGTCACTTATCCCTGTGTAACTCCTAAGAGTACGCCAAGTTTGAATGTGAAACGTCACCAATGCAGGTCATCTTAGGAAAACGTTTCTTAACCTCGGCAGTAAAGAAAGAATGTGACTGCAGTGTTGCCATCTATCCGAGCAGTGAACAAACAGCCGTATGTCGTCTCTCGTGAAAAAATTATATAGTTTCAGTGCTTCATAAAATTGATTTCAGAAACCTGTAATCATGGGTAAATTAAGAAAATAAGACCAGCAGAAAATTAACAACGTTAACGATTCCGAAAAAAAAACTGAGAATGTTTCATATCAAACCGTCTTAGAAATGGATCCATGATCTCAAAATTCCATTGCAAATATCAAACAAATGACTTGCTGTTACAAATTCCTGCTATCTTTATTATTTACGTCAAATTTATACAGAGGTGTTATGTTGCGTAAAGTGTGTACAACTGGCCAATAATTATGTGAGTTACACATTCAGTCGTTTACGCAGGGATTATTAGTAACATTATCCCCCTTGGTTGTGTACAGGAAGGGAAAAAAAGCGGACCTACTCTTGTAGCTGAATATAATATTTTATAATAATATTAATAATTAATATATTCATTTATGAAACGATACAATTAGAAACCATATTCTGGGTTTCGAAATGGGCTAAGTCAAAAGTCGACACTAGAACACATTTCAATACATTCCCTGCTATTCTCATATCGGCAACTTAGATATTTTAGTCGGTCCGCTTTTTTTCCCCCTACCTGTACATTCCTGCTGTAAACGTTACACATGGATTAAGTAAGACTACTAGTCTAACAGATCTTCCCCTCTGAAATAGTATAGCATTTGGCCACCGTCCAAATCTAAAAAGTGAACGTATTTTCTTTTATCTCTCAGACACATTTGTAGAAATAATAATATTCAGTAATATTAGTAAACACTCAGTTTCTAATAATGCCTTCATTCTTCGGGAGCTAAAACAAAATGGTGTGAATCTCGCGCTCAACTGAAGAGAATTTAGACAAACTTGGCTTCAAGCGACGGTCATTTTTTGTCTTAGATTGTATAGGTCGGGAAGAAAAGCGGACCGACTCTTGTAGCTGATTTCAGAGCCTTGTGATAGGTAAATAAATGTAAGAGATGTAACAGAAACGTTTTCACAAACAATGCAAATTATATGAAATTATTTCTCAATTGATTGTCTATATTGTCTAGAACAAATTTCAGTACATTCCCTGGTATCCTGTGAATGTCGCTAGGCATGCGCAGAGGCTGATCGGCAACTTAGATATTTTAGTCGGTCCGTTTCCCCCCCCCCTACCTGTACATACCAATTTTTACTGTTTTTACTCTTTTTTCCGAGGGCGATGTCCAAGTTATTCTGAGGCAAAATACGGCTAAGTTACAGGGAAACTCCAACCACTGATGTACATTTGTTCAGCAAAGCAATGATTTAGCACGCTCTTCAAGTGGTATGTTGGCGCAGAGCCTGCTCGTACATTATCCCTGCCATGGTGAGGTGAAGACCCCCCTTCTAACAAAACATCTGGTGCCCCTGTCTTGCTTTTATTTCAACACGAACAGGTGACAACGAGTCCTAACTCTGTCATATGTGCTACCGGGTGTTCCTCAAATCAGCATTTTGTCAACTAACAAAATCTACAATCCCGAAGGTTTATTTATAGTCTATACCACTAACCTTAACTTTGGGAGCCGCAAATTTATGAAGCTGTTCGAAGCGAACCACACTGTTTTTACTATACACATAAACATTATTGTTCAATTACACAACAATAAATAAGATTTCACTTTTGAGAAGTGCTTTTTTCGAGTGTTCATTTTTGCTGTTAGTTTTTTTAAAATCTGGTTGATAATTGGTAAGCGCAGTTCGCACGAGTTTACTTAAATGTTCATCAGTTAGTTCAAAATCGATATTTAGATTTAATGAACTTAAGCGTTCAGTACAGAGATTCACACACATAAGTAGTCCCAAATATCGGTATAAGTCTCTTAGTACACTCTTTTGTTAGTGGGTATTTTTCTTCTGGAACTTTCTTCCAAAAACCTATGACCGAATCACCACTTCGTTTAAGTCCTTTTAGTCCTTTCTCCTCTTGCAGTTCTAGTAGCTCCAACTTTACTCCAACTGTATCCTTTATAATTGTTGATGAAACAGGACAGCCATCGCCCACAACATCAACAGCAAAAGGATTTTCCAGGAATGAAAATGAAGGTTTAAATGTTCTCAAATCATTAAATCTGCCATTGATTTCTTTAGTAAGACCAGACGCTTTACACAAATAATCTTCTGTTTCCACCTGAACGTTAGAGAGGCTTTCAGTAATTTTCTTCAAACATTTGAAATGAGCGAATATTTAGTCTCAAGGTCTTTCCGAAAGAGTTTTAATTTGCACTGAATACTAAATACACTCCGTGCTAAATCAAAAATATTTTTTTCACTTCCTCGTAATATGTTTTCATTAAATTATATTAACTATATACTTTTTAATATATATTTATATATATATATATCTATATCTATATATCATAATTACTCTTAGCTTGTTTCATGAGCGGCTCGCGAGCCTCGTTGTGGCCACTCCTGGTTTATACCAATAACGTCAAAATAATTCAGATAAATGTATCTGGCAGATTGCACTTTTATCCACAACTTTCATTGGAAACTTGTTTTATCAGTTTTCATTAAATTCATTCTCGCGTAAGGATAGGACTGTCTGACATTCTGTATATCCAGAATATATTGCTCTGTACCTGCTTTCTCATAATTTAATTTTCTGTCAACTAATGACTCTATGACATCCTAATTAATGAATATACTGTAGAATCTCTATTGGATTATTCACGTATAAATTTAAAATAGAGGGGAAATTGTAACACTTGATTTTAACCGAGGAATCAATTTTAAAGCATTTAGTGAATTTGAATATGACTTATACTGAGTTTTAAAATAGTGTAATGAAAAATATATAAATAAAAAACAAAATCAAATGTTAAGAAATGTCAGATAATTTGAAAAATTAATATTGTGTGATCTTCTATTTAAAACTTCTGTTAAATATCAGATTCCGTTGGCAGGGAACTTTGAACTAGCAGTGTACAAGCTTTGTAATACATTACAACAGAAGTAGACAATATAAGTAATTGTTAATTTCATTATAATTACACAGGTCTGCAAAAAAAAAATATTTTTTCAGCTGCATGAGATATTTTTACTAAATTATATGTTTTAAAATGCACTGATTCCAAAAATGGCATCCATTTTCCCCTATCACGTAAGGTTTTTTTGCAAAACTAAAAGATACACAGTATTGGTAAAAAGCACTCATGTATTAAGATTAATCAAACATATTAATTTTTACAACAAATGAAACATCATTTTGTGACATTTACTCACAATTTTATGTTTATTCATCTTTTTTGTGAAACCTTTTCTTCTTCTCTTTGATGCTTCGCCGGACTGGTTTCCGATTTCCATCTTTGGTTTCCCGCTTCAGCATCCAACAGTAGTCCGCAAGCATATTGACATCCCATCTTCCTTGGTACCGTCTCTCGATATCACGGACATCCTGGTGAAACCGTTCACCCATTTCTTCACTGTAAGCTCCCAAATATGGGAGTGTAAACAATGAACATTTAAGCTCATCTTGCATCCTTGAGCTTTGTACGCTGCCATCATACGATGCACAATGGTTTTGTAGTCAGGATCCTTAGTATTTCCCAAAAATCTAAACACTACACCCTTGAACGATTCCCAAGCTTCTTTTTCCTTCTCATTCATACTTTGCACAAAGAGGAAGTCGGATAAAAGTTTTCTTACGTCGGGACCACTGAAAACTCCCTCTTTCAACTTGCCTTCAGACAGCTTCGGGAATTTAGAAAACAGATATCTAAAACAATTCCCATCCTTTTGCAGTGATTTTACAAACTGTTTCATAAGCCCCAATTTAATGTGAAGAGGGGGCAATAAAACCTTTTCTGGTGGAACCAGAGTCGTATTGATGACGTTTTTCTCGCCGGGTTTTAGGGTTTCTCGCAGTGACCAGTCACTTTTGGTCCAATGCTGCTCTCTGGCTCTACTATCCCACAAGCATAGAAAACATGGGTACTTTGTATAACCTGACTGCTGACTCAAAAGCATGGTTAGTATTTTGAAGTCCCCACAAACCATCCATTGATGGTCTTGATATTTGATTTTTTCTAGAATAATGGCCAAATCGTTATAGTTTTCTTCCATATGCACCGAGTGTCCCATAGGGAGGGATGCAAAAGTATTTCCATTGTGCAGCAAGCAGTGCTTTAGTTGGGCCGGTACGCACCGGTACTGCGTACCGGTATAAAATTATTTTCCTTCTACCATACCGGGAAAAATATGTGCTCCGGTACGTCGTACTGGCAGTACAGGAACGATATTGTCCTAAAATACTTAATAAATGTCCAATTCACGAGAGTGTATTTGTAAATAATGACTAACACTATTAAATTCGCAATAGATATGCGTTCTATGGAAGGTGAGTACCCCCATAAAATATTTTCCAACTAAAGCACTGGCAGCAAGCCTACTTTAAGACTAACTTTGGACGAATCAATGAATAGGCGCAATTTAGATGAATCATATTCTACATCAAAGCACTTCATGATCCCTTGTACATCATTACAAAAAACTAGATGTTCCTCTTTGGAGAAAAACTGAGTAAATTCTTTCTCTCGGTGCCTATACCACGAAAATGAGGTACCAGATGACAGAAGGTTTTTGTTTTTTAGTCTCGAACCTAGCAATTCGGCTGCATATTTTGAAAGACCTAAAACTCTTACTAGGTCATTGAGCTCACTCTGAGAAAATAGTTCAGGCCCCTCGTCAACAGAAAAATCTGAGCTAGATTCGTCCTGGGGAGGCAATGTGTCTTCGTCCTCTGACTCACTCAGGTATTCATCTAAACTGGAAGGTCGCTGTGGGATTGGTATTTCAGAGCTATGGGGCACTGGGCGAATAGCTGAGTCAAGGTTAGGATAAGATGTGTTCTTTCTATTTTTTTGTATTAAATCCCTTTACATATACTGAACAGAAATAGCAATCGGTTGTATGATTTTTCTGCTCACGCCATATCATAGGAATTCCAAAACGAAATGAGTTTTTCTTACCCTTAAACCACAAACGAAGATCTTCCTCACATCTTCTACACACCTTGTGAGGGGCCCATGGTTTATCTTGATCCCCAAGTTTTAATTTGAAGTAAGCAAAATAAACCTTCACAAAATCATTAATGTTTCTCTGTTGACGTTTCACAGTGTATTCACCTCAAATAAAACAAAAGCTACCAGGAGACATAACACAACCTCTTGGAGCCATGATTACAAAATAGAAACAACAGCACTGTTCAGTTTGAAAGCGATGCGTCTACTGACGGCGGCTCTACTTTCATGTGCGATACTGAACTTCTTTGACTTGTGCCGCCCCCCTCCACCACTCACCCCTAACAGTTAACATTATATATTGTATAGTTAAGCTATAATTGAATAAATTAATGTAAAAAGCAATTGTTTATGAGAATTTGTCAGATAAATTACAGGATTTTCAATAAACCATAAATTTTATGAAAAATAAATATAACCACTTCACTTACACAAAAAATGGATGTGATAGAAATTTTTGGTATTTTTTTTAGGTATTAGGAAGTAAAATTCTGTACGAAAATTAAGAGACATCCTATGCAGTTTTTTAGTTGCAGACCTGTGTTATTTAATATTATATATCTTTATAAAATCGAAATAACTCAAAATTCCTGTAAGCTATGTCAGTTTATAACTTTATTCTGTGATTGATAGCATGTGTCTGTTTTCAGTTCAGAAATCTGGCAACCCTAAGAAATGATAATATATTTTAGTTTCACTATCTGATAGATCGGGTAGCTGTAGCAGATACATAACTAATTGACAGATAAGCTAACTTCACACAGCCATGAATGCCATGGTAAGACATCTTGACTATTATTATTCAAATATTCATGTGATTATAATATATATTTTAGTGACAGAAAACTGATTTATATGGTGCGTGTTTTAATGTAAATGTATGTGTTTTAAGTGGATTTATATGTTTTAATGTAAATACTTAACCAATAAAATATTGTCAAGAATATTTTTGGAAAACGCTATAATCATGTTTTGCAACTGTGTTGACATTCACAGTTAAGAAGCCAGAACAAAGAAAACTATCGAGTAATCAGCTAGTACCCAGAACGCATTTACGTACACTTTCATTAACTTTATTTACATACGAACTTATTTATGTTCCCTGTATATATGATAAAAATGCTTTTACTGTATTCCATAAAGTAATCCTGCAGTTTAGATCCTATTAGGAAGGGCATATTTCCAAACTTACATTTCTCCATGTAATGAAAATATTTAAAAAGGAGGAAATTGAAGTAAACCCATTATAATTTAAAACAGAAACAAAATTTTTGGAAAGGTCTTGATTTATCCATTTAACATGTATGGATGACAGTGAAAAATGTTACAGAATCATGGGATTACAAAACTGGGATCACACGAGTGGGATTTAAGTCATTTCATACCGGTAGTAACAAATTTCTCGTACACATATTACATGTAAAGTAGATATAAAATTATATTATTAATTCAGTAGCCTACATGCTTTTATGAAAATGAAATATTTTTTTTAAAATAATATTGCATACATTGAATACTGTGTTCTTCACTTCATACGAGGGTAAACGATAGTTTGTTTAACAACAGAATGACCCAAGTCCTATTAATGTGAACACAATACCTGGTCCTGTAATATTTTCAAACTCCCATCTCTTTATTTTATAATTTGAAAACAACATCAGCATTTTATGGCAAAACCACGTAGCAATAATGAGGGGAAAAAGATCCCTAGTGTTCTATATTATAATGAAAGAAATGTGGGGATTGGAAAAGTATGTTTAGGTTGCTCCAAGAAACAAAGAATGGGTTTGGCATGGTGCGGGTTAGGGTATGGAAACTCGGGGGCATAAGAAGGAATTTTTAGAAAGGATGATGTCCTCTATGTCTAATTAGAAAGACGCTGAACACGTAATTTTAAAATGTCCGGAAACTGAAAGATAAAAAAAAAAATAAAGAAATATTTCTTGGGATTAACGTAGAAATAGCATATAAGAAATTTAAAAAACGAAGAATATGAAAACTTTGAAGGAAATGGGAACTTTTTATACATTGTTAAAAGAAAATGGGAAAAACAAATTCAAGAATTAGGTGAATAAGTGTGTTGATCCTTATACTTATACACATAAGTAAGGTACATACAGCAAGACAGTGGTGCCATAATCCGTAAGTTCTTAAGTTCTTAAGACTTCAAGGCCTTTATGTTAATGTAATTCTAGGTAAAATGACAGATCAGGAATAGAGATATTAGCGTTAGTGGTATGTAGAACCAAATTTGCAGCAGTTAGGTTAGGAATATTAGAGTTAGTGGCATGTAGAGCTTGGCAGTAGGAGTTAGGTTAGGAACAGTGATATGAGTGTTGATCGTCATCAAGTTTACAGCCCTGTTTCTGTTTCACGTGCCCCTCCCCTCCCCCAGCTGAGCAGATGAGTCTCATGAATAGTGTTTGGATATTTATGACATGTCATATTTTGATCCTGATCTCCATTCTCGCCGCAAGCACAAATTAAACATGAATTGCACATTTGTTATCCTAATCGAACGGTTTTTATTTTGCATATAAAGTCATATTTTGGTCATTTTCATAGTCTTGGTCATATTTCGGTCATATTTGTAACTTAACATCATATTTCAGTTATAAATTCAGTAAAAAATCACAATTATGCAGTAAGTGCACTAAATTGTAGACTTATATTTTTTAAAAAAAGTTGTCACTAATATTTTTATTTTACTGTAACTGAAATGTGAAGGGGCAATTACCTCTTCCTCCTTGTTGTTAATAGAATATTTTCAGTTCACATTTTCAGTGGTATCTGGAAACATTAACAGATTAGAAGTTCTTTACAAGTGAGGCTGTAAATCACCTTAAAATTGTTTAAAAAGTGGATATCTAATTGAATTAATATAATGTAATAATTTTGTGTAATTAAACGTTTTAAATTGGTACATTTATTTTTAGAAAATATGTTCCTTTAATGAGTTCATATTTAGGATTTTTGGGTCATATTTAGTCACTTTAAGGTCATATTTGCAGTCATATTTTCCACTTTTTTAGGTCATAAACATCCGAACTCTACTCATGAATACACATCACTTCATAACTCCATTTTAGGTTAGGTGAACTTCTTAGCGGTTTTACTTATAGTCAGAATATTACTGCATGAAGAA
The DNA here is from genome assembly GCA_964059195.1 of Ectobius pallidus. Classification (NCBI taxonomy): domain Eukaryota; kingdom Metazoa; phylum Arthropoda; class Insecta; order Blattodea; family Ectobiidae; genus Ectobius; species Ectobius pallidus. The sequence goes on from CAXKWD010000005.1 coordinate 123,945,000, forward strand.
GGTGCTTATATATGGATTCTACAGGTCTTGAAGAGCAAGACAGAAAATAATATAAATAATTAAAAAAAGACCTAGATATGAGCTGTATAAATCCCTATTCTTGCAAGTCTTAACCAGAAAAGTTCCTCCTGTTTGCTTCATTCGGAAAGCGTAATTTTAGCGTAAATCAAAGTTATTTTCAAACTTACAAGTAAAGTGGCCTGTTCCTCGTCTCGGGGGCACAGGGCTGACGGTGAATTTCGTGGGTTCTTGTACACTCGCCCGTCATCGTCCACCTCGTCAGCCTCGCCGGATGTGCTGCTGTCGTCCTCAGCGGAGTCTCGCTGTGCAGTTCGCTGCGACCGCTTCCTAGCGCTCGACGACAGCCTACTATTCCAACACTCTGTAACAGGGAAAAACAGAATATATTAGGTTTGTTTAGGCAGCGGCCACCAACTCCTTGCACAATGGGGACAGCAGTAAGTGCCAGCTTACATATCTTCCTAACGACTTGACGTAATTTAAACTGCAAAATGTTCATTAGCAGAGGCGTAACGAGGGGGGGTTGGGGGTTTGAACCCCCCCATTGATTAAAAAAAGGAAAATCGTATAATTTGTTTAAGTCTGCTTATAAATGACTTAATACGGGTATAAAGCGTAGGAAGCTTAAAACTCGTTATTGTGCATCTTAATTTTTTTTAATTTCCGGGGGAGGACCCCTGGACCTCCCTCTCCCTGGGGAATATGGAATACCCCCCAGACCCCCCGGATGTTATAACCCCCCCATATGGTCGGCCTGGTTACGCCTATGTTCATTAGACGCAGAATTTTATGTACTTTAATTTAGAAAAGAGTAAAATTTTCCTATAATTGCATCTTTTAGGAGTTATTAGTGTAAACTGACAAAAGTCCTAAAATTTCTGGGTTTTAGGGACACCCCTCATACAGCGCAAGCAGAAAATTGGTGCAAACTTCAATAACTCTTTTTACATGCAAATGAAGAGATCAAAACAGTTTCCAGCTTTCCGAGAATTAATTAACCTACAAACACTATGTCGTCTAGCCTATTAACACCATGTACTTAAATTGACCCTAAACTCTATTAAAATGTGCCATTAGTTCGTACCAAATCAGTCTGTTTGCAATTAGATTAAAATTCAACATTAAAGTATTAAGGTTGGGAAAGATATGTGTTAATAATCGTTTTCAGTTTTTTTTTTTTATATTCTGTATAAAAGATTAGAATTTCCAACAGTCCTATATTGTCATCTGTATGTAATGAGTTTTTCTTTTCCTCTGTGTTTTAAATGAAATCATTGGTTTTCCATCATTTCTGATCCTCCAAACACCAAAACAATTAAACGCAAAATTACAAGACTGAAAGGACAACATAAAAATTAAGGAACTCCTTCAGAATAGCGTAGCCAGCCATGCTCTGCTATTAGCGACCGTGCCCCTCCGAGCCGCGGGGAACAAAAGAGAAACGATTGGCGCAAGGGTAAAATTTCCCATCGCAGAAAAGATTCAATGTGAGACATAATAAACCCCGCGCTATTCAGTATATTGCTCCTAAACTAATACAAATGTCCCTAACCTAACACAACCTGTCACAGACCTAGAATTTGGCTGTCACTACTTCTAGAAGCCTTATTACCCTTCCACGCCTTTCGTAAAACATCGTTACATAGCACGAACCCCGCGCTATGCAGAATACTGCTGCTAAACTATAGTCCTTTCACATTCGCCAGAGGTTTCAAGGCCAAACGTAACACGCCTATGATACCCCCTCTTACCGTGCTCATATGACATCATACCCCTCCAATGCCAGTCACATGACAAACCAGTAGGGAGTTCCCCCTTGGTGTCGTATGAGTGTGTGCGACAGCGCAGCTCCTCTGCGCAAAGGGGAACACTGTTGACTGCAGATCAGTGGGGGCATATTAGACGTGAGAAGTTGTGGCCTTGAAACCTCTGGCGAATGTGAAAGCACTATAACATGACTGTTCCTAACCTAACATAACCTGTCACGGACCTAGAAATCTTAATGCAGAAGCTTTTTGACCCTTCCACAGCTTTCATAAAACGTCGCTACAACAGTCGTTTATCTGCCGAATTCAATCGGCATGTAATCATGTTCGTAATATTGGCGACATTGTAGACTTGGTCCCACTCGGTACGGCCCGGTTGTGACGGTGGTCACCTTATTCTCAAGTTTAGCGAAAGTTAATAACAAAAACATTGGAGAAAATAAAACGAAATCGTAATGCTAGGGTGATACCATTACCCTGGTTAAGTCATTATCCAACAAACATTTAAATATATTTATGAAGACACAGTATGTTTTTATGAAACGAGCAAAGCGAGTTGAATACGACTGTTTCTGTTCGACCACAATTAAATGTTTAAGTTTTGAGTTTTTAGAAAATCTCGTAATTGATTAAACAAACGACTGTTAGTAGTTCTTATCTTTTCCGATAGATGGCAGGCTATAAGGCATGCAGGCCGCAGGTTTTTTTTTAGCTTTAACGTCAAACAACGCGCATTAAAAACACACGAAATGAACTCAAATTAGTATAATATTAGACTATAATCAACACAGATTTTATTTTATTTTAAATAGAGGTTTTTACTATGCAGTGCTATTTGCTGCTCTCATGGTTTCAAGATAGTTTCGTGTTCGATAATAATCGATCGTTATAATGAAAATCTGTGTTGTAATAAATATATTATGACACCGTTACATCACATGTAATATATAAGCGTATTATGTATGGTCTAAAAAAATTATCTAAGTTTCTTTAAGAACATACCCCTTATCTGTGGAAGTTGGCGCCTCTGAACAGCAATAGACTAATATGGGAATAAGCAATTTATTTATACATTATGTAGTAGAACACTGAGACGTCTAATGGAGGTAACAATGCCTGTATCGCAGCAAGGCAGATATAGGCTAATATCTGGTCTGGGAGACTTGGTTGTGGCCAGCCGACGTCAGGGGACCAACCGGCCATTAAAACCGCACAACGCAGATCCCATCCGGCCACTAGCACTGATTCACTATTCTAGACATTAAAGCGTTCCTAAAGACCTTCTACCTCTTACTTATTGGGTTATCCAAGCTCTTTTGTAGCATGCGTTCACTCGGTATTTAATGGTTTTAGTTGAGTCTCAAAAATTTATAGGCCTAATACAATGCGAAGAATACCGCAAAACCATCTCATTTTTTTCCATGACTATTCCATTTGTACAGCGCGTGTTTTATAATGATTAGACCTGGGATTTTAGGCTCTAAAAAAATTAGTTTTAGGCACCTAAAATAGGATTTTGAAACAAGTAAATAGGCTTTTAAAAGATAAAATAGGCACTTAAAGTATGCTTTAGAAATGTGTAAATATGTAGAAAATAGACTTTAAAATATTACAATACACTTAAACTGTAAAATGGTCTATTTTTACTGCACGATACGTGGTATACCTATTCTTAACAGAATTGACTGCAAAATTAGGCATCACGAACTATTTTTATTTAAACAGATGTTATTTCACTGTTGACTTGACACAGTAGTCCTTTTCCCTTAATCCTCCCCCTCCCCCGTCAGTCAGCATTCCTTTAGCGACAATTGTTTGGAAGAATCAAGTTTCTATGAAAATCCCAGCTCTGCTGTTCTGATTTTCATTGAGGGATGTCCATTATAAGATTGTAAACATTACAGAAGTTGAATTTTATTTTAAATGTACAAAATATGCATTTTTAGGCACTAAAATAGTAAAATAGGCTCTAAAGGTCCAAATAGGCATTTTAGGGCACTATAAAACTCTATACAGTAAATGTAAGTGATTTATCATGAAACATCCACACATTTAAAAATTTTCACGTTATTTCATAAGGAACAAAATAGGCATTTGCCTTAAAATCCCAGGTCTAATAATGATCAATAACATTTAGCAATGCCTCGGTATCAACCAAACACGATCGTTTGTCTTATAATACGCTTGCAAGGGTCGCAAGGATATAAAATATTTATCTGATAAAACGTCAGCTCGTTACCGGACACGTCATGGTATCAATATGCATTTATTAATACGTCACATATCTACTGTATATTGCTGCGAGTGATCGGAATAAAAACACATTATTTTATACAGCATAATTTATTTTGAAAATGAAACAATTTAAATGTGCATTGATTAAAAACACAATTTCGATTCACTGCAAGCCAATTCATGTGTTTTTATTCAGTTCTGATTTTAGCTTATCTTAATTAACTATTTCTCATACACACTGTTGGTAGCATGGTAGGATTGGTTAGTGTATTATAGTATGCTGTGATTTGACAGCTGGCGCAATGATTATTTGATTTTAAATAATACAAGCAAGAAAGTAATTATTATTTATATAGGCCTAATCTGAAATATTGCTTTGCACTCACGAATCTATCGATAAACTCGAAATCTCTCGTTGGATTACCTATGATAATGCAGTACAGGCAAGAAACTTATAAATACAAAAATGGGATGGTTACAATTGGTCTGTAAACTAACGCTTAGTATAGGAATTTTGAACAACATAGTAAACTCCAGCAGGATACAGAAAAAATAAGAAATTTCAATAGTCAGTTAGAAATGACCTTATGTAAAGATCCCGCACGAAATCTGTGCCGATTGCCTACTTCATTGCATTAGGTTTTCGTGGGGACTGTATCGTCGACTGGCCTGCTACCTATCTCTATCGCACAACAATACCTCCCTTTCTATTTGTAAAGGCCAAGCTACCTCTCTCTCTTCCACAAAAGCATGTCTCTCTCTAGCGAGTAACGGCCGTCATCGGCACAGATTTCGTGCGAGATCTTTATCTAATTATAAAACGTAAACCGCATGCACGTACGCGTACGTATTGCAGGCACTCTATACTCCAATAGTATTCCAAATAATCCACCATACTCTTCCAACGATGTGGAAGGCGCAGAATGAGGTTCGTCGGGTTGCTATCGCTCGTACTCTGAGCTGATTATGAAACTGTAGATAATAAAAAAAATGCGCAAGAAAGGAAACAAATGGGAATATGTAATGGAACTAAATAAAGACACAATGGTATTTTACTGTAAGTAAATTAAACAGAACAGATTTTCAACTGTCTCTTCTCTGTATGATGTTAACGTTACTGATATAACATTAGCTTTCCTTAGATGTTTCTTAGTGTTGGCTGAAATAGCTTGTTTATAAAATATTATGTTAACCAATATCGGTGTACAGCATTGTACAACTTCGTGGGTATTGATATTCAATATAGAGGTCCAGTTCCTGTCTGGCGGAGGGATTATTTATATTCAAGCGATAAGGATATCAGAAGTGATCCGGTTGAAAGTTCTCTTTGGCTTGAAGATATCCGAATCACTCCTCTCTTGCAGTCTAAAAGAGCAATGTGATTTTTTAAAGTAGAAATAACCAAAAGAACAGTTTTTAGTGCTTAAAGAAAGTTGTGTTTGAGAAAATCTGTTGACAATACAAAATTGATAAATCTCATTTTTTCCTTTTTAGGGTGAATGTCGATGAAATGAAGTTTTAAGGATTTTTCACCACCTCAAAAATAATTCTTCAAAACTGTCAGAAGACTTCTTATTGACGACTGAATCCATTTTATATGGCTAATAAATAGTGACATATCTATTATTATACTAATGATAGATTTACCGATGTGTATAATTTAACAAGTATACCTGACTTTTGTAAATATATGTTATTCTTTTAATGTAACCTGTTAACAATATAGCCTTGCATAGGATATGAAAATAAATTCCTGTACAAAATCTGATATCTCTTTGTAAATTCAAAGCAATCCCAAAAAATCCTATGACAGTTTTGAAGATCATTTCATCTTTATAGGATAATTTTTTAGGGTATAAGATGGTGAAAAAAATCTTTAAAATTTCATTCCATTCACATATTAAAAAACCTCACGAAGTCGGTGCGCAAATGTTTTAGATCAGGTATGGGCAACCTTTGGAAAGATACGGGCTAAACTTTACGATATTTATGAAGTCGCGGGCCGGAGATAATAGGTAATTGTGAAAAAATAATCATGATGCGGTTTCTTATACTTATAAAGTATAATGCTGAAGTTACATGAATGAGAACAATATCGAACTGATTAGGTATTTACTTACAATCAGCAAAAATTAATGAGAAGCTTGAGCTTGAACTTGAGAAACAAGATAATCAATGTTAGCATCAATCCGTGAACCGAAAATATTTACTTTTTCGTGTGCAATTTTAAAATGTTCCGCGGGCTAGATCAAAAGTCGGGGAGGGCCACATCCGGCCCGTAATAGATTTTGAAAAAACCAATTTAAAATAAATTTTAAATAATGCTTTGCATGTAGTGTGGAGGAGAAGGCATTGTATATTTTACAGAATGTGAAGAATCAATTCTAGTTTATTACTTATGATATGTAATAAACAAATATAGTTTTTATAATTTGCTAGATGTCCTACCCGTAATTATGAAGTAGCTGGTATGTCTGTCTCACTCTAGCGCATTACTCGTATCTACGTAAGAGTGAGACAGATATTTGTCATTCATTCTTGTGTCCGACTTTAGCGTTGTGTATTAAATAGTTGAATAAAAACACTTTCCTTAACGCACTTTATTTACCTTGGTAAACTTCTAGACGGCCGTTTCGCAGGTGGTGTTCCTGCATCATCAGCAGAGCAGTTCCTGCTGATGATGAAGGGACACCACCTGCGAAACGGCCGTCCAGAAGTTTACCAAGGTAAATAAAGTGCGCTAAGGAAAGTGTTTTTATTCAACTAGAGATATTTGCTTACTGCCTGTTCATTTAGACGTCAACACTTGCATGCGCAACAGAGATAGGGCGGGACGGAAGGGGAGTGTGTTGCTAGTATGGATCACGTGAGACTGATACCACTGCGCATTGTGTTTACAGTGTTCACGTCTAAATGTACAGGCAATACTTAGAGCAACACCTACTCATCCCACTGTCTAAAACATTTGCGCGCCGATTATAAGCTTAATGGTTTCTCAGGCTTCTAACCGGCTGAATCTAAGTTATCCCGTGTATGACTGTCTTCAAGAATTCTAGTTCTCAAATTAATCACGGGCACTGACAGTCTGGTAGTAGTATAAGAAAATTATTTCCCATAAGGTATGTTATAAAAATTGTGTGACTGTGTATAAGAGAAGAGTTGAGAGAGTGACTCTGGTCCCTTGTGTACATTCAAATGCGAGTACGATGACGACGCTTCTCTGTGTATGACAGCGCAATCAACAGTTAGTATCAGTCAGAGATCTCAGAGTGCGATACTTCTCCATTTTATCGTTTACATAATATTCTTATATTCTTTCAACCCATCATGCATTTACCTCATACTGACTCATCAGACGCATGCCGGAATCATTTCCCAAGACGTGACTCAAGAGTAGCAGCAGTTTGTAAACTTATACGAGTTTCTCTTTTTAATTAATTTTTTACTTTCATCCTTTCTTTTTTCTGTTATTTTACTTTTTCTTTCTCTTATTCTTTGTTTTTATTTTACACACTCTTCTTTCGTTCTTTCTTCCTTTCTTCCTTGATTGCTTACTTGCTTTTCTTCCTTTTTGTTCACCATTTTTTACATCTTGCATCCTCTCTATTTTCTCTTGCTTTCTGTCTTTTTTTAAGTAAACTATCTAGTACACTTTAGCTGAAAATGTAGCTTTCGAACACGGTCTAACATTCGCCATCTTGTTGTTTATACTCTCCGCTCACCTCGGCCAATATGTATTGTGTAAAAAGCAAATTGTGATGACAGCTAAGTAAAATAAAGCACTATTATTGGTTGATTTTAGCTTCATTATTTTACGTTATTAGTTCAAATCGAAAGAGTGACATACCATGAATAAACTAGTCATAAAAATCATAAGAAATCATGTTGAAATATTTTAATATATATTTTACGAAATAAGCCCTGCAGGTGATCAAAATAGTTTGCAATAATGACCGAATAATCCGACTGTTAAATCAAAGTCCACGTTACAAAAGGCAAGGTCAGTGGGGATTGTACAAATCTATTTCATCCCACAAATCAATCTAACTGTTCTATCCAAATTATGTTAATGCTTTGTTTAAGCGCAAAAGCACATGATGCTTTGAAGCTATTTACTAAAATGTCCAGAACGTGATCAAGTACTACAAATTGCAGTCCACATAGGGGGTTGTTAGCTGCCTATCATCAATTACAATTTGTCCATGTTACATCAATAAACAAACACCATAGCGCAAATGCACAATACGAAAACTCCATTTCTACTTGCAGCAAGCAAACCAGAAATAATTGTAGACATAATAGTGGCCATACATCCCGCAGTATAGAACACAATATGGTGCGTAATGGTGCGTAATTGTGCGTAATACCTTGAACGAACAAACACAAACACTGAATTTTGTAAGCAGGCCAAGTAAAAGTATATACAGTGTAACCGCTCTCACATGAAGTTCTTATATGCCATTACTGTTAAGGGGGTACATCCAGCTATGGCGTATGAAAAATGTTCATATTTTATAGTTTTCCTTAGCTCCCAATGTGTTTATCAGATTAATTTTTGCATGCTCTGTAATCGAGGCTTCTTGATCGGGATTTACTGTGTATCATTGAAAATTTAAAAGATATTAGATATTTTTCAAATTAATTGTGTTGAAAAAATTCTGAAAAATATCACAGTTTCCCTCCTAGCATCCATAAATCGTGGTATATACGTATGGGTTTTGCTCTGTTGTGTTTCTAAATAATAGAGGGACAATTTGAATAAAGTGCTTTCAAAAATTCCCATTTTAAGCAACATTAAATAAATTGGGTTTATGTTTATGATGTCGCACATGACGGACACTCCTTCGTGCTTAGCGGACTTAGCTCAACTTCCCTTCTCCCCTTACATACATGAACGGTATACCTTAGCAAAAAATGTACGCAAGAATTTACCATATAATTCCTTAAATGTACCTCGGAATACATTGAAAGTAAACAATTCGGTGACCTGATTTTGTACAGTCAAGATGGCCTAGTTGTTAAAACTTAATATGCAGGATGTTCCCGAATCGCCATCCACTTTTTGAAGTTATACCTCCTAAAAGTTGCATGCCGCGCCGGTATTGTTGGTTGCATGTTACAGGGGTTTCAGGGGTGATACAATTATGTGTTCAGTTACAAGATACGGCTCTTTAAGGGTACTTTTGTCTTTGGACATGTTTACACAGGGCATTAACCGTTTCACTGCTAATGGCTTATAAATGCTTCACATAAAAAGAACTGTATAAAAGAAGAGATATGAGATTAGTACGATAATGCTTTACGTGAAATGAGAACCAGACTAAAATAGCCTACCCCCAAATTTTTTAAGTCTCAAGATCATATCTATTAGGCCTACTGGATTTTTATTAATGTGTTACGATTATCTTTCATGAAGACCAACTGCTCCGTCTAAAATTGTCCTCAATAATTCGAAACTAAGAGCACACTGATTCTTTCATGTGACTGATCATATAAATATACTAGAAGATGATCGTCTCACGTAATATTTCTCACATATTACACAATTGAAATAAAGTTCTGGTATTTTCCCTTCTATCCGTTCACGTGCGTGAACAATATTCAAAATCCTTTCTTAGTGTGCACTTACATTACAAAACGAAGGTACTATCAAATTCCCAGTCTCTACCTATTACCTATTATAGTTTAGGCTTTACGTTGATTCCCTGTCAGTCGTTAAGTCAGTCAGTCAGTCAGTCAGTCAAGACAAAGCCTCTTATATACAGAGAGAAGAGATTTATAATGTGCTTAGCACCTCGACAGAATGACTGTAAACTTTAATACATAAAAGAAACAAGGTAAAGACGTTTAAACGTGATATTTATTACATCACGTAATCATAAGAGATACATAAATTCTATATGTACCCATATCATTTACAAACATACATGGAGTTACATGTACACCAATAAAAACATCATCTTAGTAGCGGGTGAACACACCACTAGGTTCTACTGTACGATAAATACAAGGCCCAGGATCTTCTCCAATTGGCGAACTAAGGGACACTGAAGACTGTCGACCCTGTTCTTCTGATATTATAACTTTCGACTACATGATATTGTACAGATGTGGCGAACAGGTATATTTCTTCTGTTTATCCATTTAGGCAGAGTACTGCACAGTACTTGTCTCTGCCGGGCGGCATTAATTTGCGGCGCATGTCTAGACGACCCTCCAGACCGGGGAAAAACTGAACTTATATAATTAAGTTAAATATCGATACATAAATTCCATATATGTACCCCTAATATTCACAACATACATGAAGTTGCATGTACACAATTATTAAAAACATGAAGATTTCATAAAAATCGCCCAAAACTTCTTGGTAGCGGGTGTACAGACCTGTAGGTATGTTCAATAAATTCATCCAAGTATCATATTCCAAACCGCAATCCATAAATCATGTCCATTTCTTTGCCTGGGTCCATCCAATAAATCCAAATATCTTATTCCAAACCGCAATCCATAAATCATGTCCATTTCTTTGCCTGGGTCTATCCAATAAATCCAAGTTTCATATTCCAAACCGCAATCCATAAATCATGTCCGTTTCTGTGCCTGGGTCTATCCAATAAATCCAAGTATCATATTCCAAACCGCAATCCATAAATCATGTCCATTTCTTTGCTTGGGTCTATCCAATAAATCCAAGTATCATATTCCAAACCGCAATCCATAAATCATGTCCATTTCTTTGCCTGGGTCTATCCAATAAATCCAAGTATCATATTCCAAACCGCAATCCATAAATCATGTCCATTTCTTTGCCTGGGTCTATCCAATAAATCCAAGTATCATATTCCAAACCGCAATCCATAAATCATGTCCCTTTTCTTTGCCTGGGTCTATCCAATAAATCCAAGTATCATATTCCAAACAGCAATCCATAAATCATGTCAATTTCTTTGCCTGGGTCTATCCAATAAATCCAAGTATCATATTCCAAACCGCAATCCACAAACCATGTCCCTTTTCTTTGCCTGGGTCTATCCAATAAATCCATCCACAAATCATGTCCCTTTTCTTTGCCTGGGTCTATCCAATAAATCCAAGTATCATATTCCAAACCGCAATCCACAAATCATGTCCCTTTTCTTTGCCTGGGTCTATCCAATAAATCCAAGTATCATATTCCAAACTACAATCCATAAATCATGTCCATTTCTTTGCCTGGGTCTATCCAATAAATCCAAATATCATATTCCAAACCGCAAACCAAAAAAAAGTCCCTTTTCTTTGCCTGGGTCTATCCAATAAATCCAAGTATCATATTCCAAACCGCAATCCACAAATCATGTCCCTTTTCTTTGCCTGGGTCTATCCAATAAATCCAAGTATCATATTCCAAACCGCAATCCATAAATCATGTCCATTTCTTTGCCTGGGTCTATCCAATAAATCCAAATATCATATTCCAAACCGCAATCCACAAATCATGTCCATTTCTTTGCCTGGGTCTATCCAATAAATCCAAGTTTCATATTCCAAACCGCAATCCATAAATCATGTCCATTTCTTTGCCTGGGTCTATCCAATAAATCCAAGTTTCATATTCCAAACCGCAATCCATAAATCATGTCCATTTCTGTGCCTGGGTCTATCCAATAAATCCAAGTATCATATTCCAAACCGCAATCCATAAATCATGTCCATTTCTTTGCTTGGGTATATCCAATAAATCCAAGTATCATATTCCAAACCGCAATCCATAAATCATGTCCATTTCTTTGCCTGGGTCTATCCAATAAATCCAAGTATCATATTCCAAACCGCAATCCATAAATCATGTCCATTTCTTTGCCTGGGTCTATCCAATAAATCCAAGTATCATATTCCAAACCGCAATCCACAAATCATGTCCCTTTTCTTTGCCTGGGTCTATTCAATAAATCCAAGTATCATATTCCAAACAGCAATCCATAAATCATGTCCATTTCTTTGCCTGGGTCTATCCAATAAATCCAAGTATCATATTCCAAACCGCAATCCACAAACCATGTCCCTTTTCTTTGCCTGGGTCTATCCAATAAATCCATCCACAAATCATGTCCTTTTTCTTTGCCTGGGTCTATCCAATAAATCCAAGTATCATATTCCAAACCCCGCAATCCACAAATCATGTCCCTTTTCTTTGCCTGGGTCTATCCAATAAATCCAAGTATCATATTCCAAACTACAATCCATAAATCATGTCCATTTCTTTGCCTGGGTCTATCCAATAAATCCAAATATCATATTCCAAACCGCAATCCACAAATCATGTCCCTTTTCTTTGCCTGGGTCTATCCAATAAATCCAAGTATCATATTCCAAACCGCAATCCACAAATCATGTCCCTTTTCTTTGCCTGGGTCTATCCAATAAATCCAAGTATCATATTCCAAACCGCAATCCATAAATCATGTCCATTTCTTTGCCTGGGTCTATCCAATAAATCCAAATATCATATTCCAAACCGCAATCCACAAATCATGTCCATTTCTTTGCCTGGGTCTATCCAATAAATCCAAGTATCATATTCCAAACCGCAATCCATAAATCATGTCCATTTCTTTGCCTGGGTCAATCCAATAAATCCAAGTTTCATATTCCAAACCGCAATCCATAAATCATGTCCCTTTTCTTAGCCTGGGTCTATCCAGTAAATCCAAGTATCATATTCCAAACCGCAATCCACAAATCATGTCCATTTCTTTGCTTGGGTCTATCCAATTATATCCAAGTTTCATATTCCAAACCGCAATCCATAAATCATGTCCATTTCTTTGCCTGGGTCTATCCAATAAATCCAAGTATCATATTCCAAACCGCAATCCACAAATCATGTCCCTTTTCTTTGCCTGGGTCTATCCAATAAATCCAAGTATCATATTCCAAACCGCAATCCATAAATCATGTCCATTTCTTTGCCTGGGTCTATCCAATAAATCCAAGTATCATATTCCAAACCGCAATCCACAAATCATGTCCATTTTCTTTGCCTGGGTCTATCCAATCAATCCAAGTATCATATTCAAAACCGCAATCCATAAATCATGTCCATTTCTTTGCCTGGGTCTATCCAATAAATCCAAGTTTCATATTCCAAACCGCAATCCATAAATCACTTGTCCTTTTCCATTGCCTATGTCTTTCCAAAAAATCCATCCGGCTTCTGTCGTTAGGTCTTGTAACGACGGTTTTTTCCGGGGTGAGTTGTAAGCTCTGCGCCCAACCCCCAACCTGGAGGACCAGGATATCCCATTTAGTCTGGATCATCACCTTCGACCTGTCCGGCAAGGGAAGCCCTACCAGTAGCTAAGCTACCGCCGGCATAGCTCTCAGGATCATTTAATCACGCAAGCCCCACCACCACGACAAGGTAGGGATATCTTTGGTGGGGAAGATTTTATTCGACGATAAATTCGAGGCCCCTACATTATTACTGTACTCATGTGGTGAACAAGATGTTTCTTCTGTTTATCCACTTAGTCTGAGAACTGCGGTATTCCTTTGAATTGGGTGTCTAGAGGACCCTCCATAGCAGGGGTGTGAAAAATATGAAGTGTCTGGTCCATGCTAACAATAACTTGTTACGTTAACAATGTAGTTCATCAGACATTCTTAGGCCGGTATTCCACTATCCAATTCATTGGACGAGAACTTCACCAAGAACTTGTCAGGCGATATTTGAATCAAAGATGCGTTATTACACATCCAACATCCAACGGCTTTGACCAAAACCAGTTTTCTCTGTATACAAGGCTATAGGAAAAGTTTGAGTTTCGAAGGTTAAATCATAAAAAAAATATATATATATAATAATGGCATTAGTTTATTAGTTTTATAAATGTTTTTGTAGCATTATTGGAGAATTATCTAAATGACAAGGAAATAGGCTGAATCGTATTTTTTTTTAATTTAAAGGTTATGTTTATTTATGACACGAGTTGCATATGGCTTTGGAAATGTGCTTAAATATCTAAATGACAAGGAAATTAGGCCGAATCGTAACCTTCTTTAAATTGAAGGTTTAGTTAACGTTGACACTAGTTTAGGTTAGCTTGCAATGCCTTTTTATAATACATGCCAATATTTATATCTTCTGACATATCGCTTTCTAAATGCCGCTTAAATAGTGTAAATGCTCTGGAATTAAAGTACTGTTTTAATGTTTGTGCGGTATATACTTTGGGTCTACTCAATATTAAGTACAAAATGCAGGTTATATGAAAGGCTCTAGTTTCGAAGGTGAATCGTAAAAAAATATATATAATGGCATAAATTTATTAGTTTATAAATGTTTTTTATAGCAGTGACCCGGTATTTCAGAAATATCTTAATGACAAAATCAGGCTGAATCATTGTTTATATTGAAGGTTATATGAGATGCGTTTAGATTAGCTTGCAGGTTTTTTTTTTAAATATATCCCTATATTACTACTATAGTGTGTAGTATGCTACCGGTATGTCTAGTTTTTTTAATGTGGATTAAATACTGAATAATCATGTATAAAGAAAATGTGGTATCAAACCAAATATTTTTGCTCTGTTTACTTCTCAAAACAGTCAACGTTAAGCCGTTTTCTGGATTCCTATGCTATGAACGCCGGGAAATCTTTGATCTAACGTCATGCAGAAAGTCTTCAAACGCTCGTCCAATACGGTTTCCTTGAAGCAACGGGCGGCCATTTTCTTATTTCTAGACGATTTGACTAAATAACTTGGATAGTGGAATACCAGCCATGCGGACATAATTTGATCAAATATTAAAATTCGTTGTCATACTAAACCTTAGGATTATGATGTAGCCTACGTATCTCATACCGATTCCAATACATATTTAGATACATTTGAAGATTTTACACATAAAATTAATTTTGATAGTTATATTACGTTTGCTTGAAGTGAAGAATCCCAAGATGGTGTTGATGGCGTATGTGGAGTTTTCTATAAAGCATCAAATATTCTTCTTTTCGACGGAGTTTAATTGCCCAAAAACAAGTGGATCTATATAAAATTCTTTCTCTAACTTCAAAATTATCTTATTCAATGCAAAATAAAGGTAATATGATTCAGTGTAAAATTTTAATTTCTTTCTCGATCATGGGTTTTGATATTTCCATAGTAACAAGGAATTACTCTGCCTCATTTTTGTTCTGACGTAATAATCCTGCACTGCGTGTTATAAAACACTAGCTTAAAAGGCCCTGCGTCGTCCGGGCTTTGTAGCCTATTTTGTAATTTCAAATTATCATATGAAGGACTTTTGATTTTCAAATTATAGGTCCTTATGTAGGTATTTGGAATTTGAAATGAAGAACGACTTATCACATTTAAACTATTCGCTCAGAAAACGCTTGATATAGCTGATTATGGCTCTAGACCAGTGGTTCCAAACTTTTCAGTCCGCAGACCCCTTGAAAAAAATTAAAATTTCGCGGAGCCCCTCTGGGTTTGGAAGGGAAAAAAACTAAATAAATACTTTGATTCAAAGGTATTAAATTCAATAGACAAAATAATACTATCAATGGTAACAAACATAGTTTACTCCTTAATGTGAACAGTGAAGCTGGTTTAGAAGATATGTAATTTGAGAAAATTACGGGATATCATATTTCTTCTTAAACCGCCTGCGGACCCCCTGAAACACCATCGCGGACCCCACTTTGGGAACCACTGCTCTAGACGATGTAGAATTTTGCATACCATCGCTTCTACACACAAGCCTAGTAGGAGTTGAAATAAGGGGAGGGGAAACATAAATTGTATTGTCTTTGCGGAATATTATTTCTTACTCTCATGTTACCATGCAACCGTTTCGGGAATGAAATTAAAGAGAAATTCAATATCACTTTCATACTAACCTCCCTAAAAACATGGGATATAATAACACATATATTATTACCTTACCTCATACGGTATTCTCCATGTCCAGGGTAGAGAAAGTTATGTGCCTGCATCCCATTGTGCATTGGACGAATTATATCTATAGCTTCTCTAATTTGTCAAAGTCCCGTTTCATTTATTTCCAAATCTACCCATTACCACTGCCAACAATACACTGTTGTCAAGGAATGTGATTTGGATTTAACAGTTCTGTGTACAAAGGTAACTTATTATGTTTTCTCTAAAATATTTTATTTTTGGCATTTAAAATCAAAATTTTTCAAAAACCTTTCTTAGTGAGCACTTACATTATGAAACGAAGGTACTGTCAAAATTCCATGTCTCTGTCTGTTATAGTTTAGGCTCTACGTTGATTCTCTGTCAGTCATTAAGTCAGTCAGTCAGGACAAAGCCTTTTATATAGCCTACTCCGCCCCCCTCCGCTGAGGTTCTCGGGAAAGGTTTTTTTAAAAGGTCTATGGAAGATAGAGTGCGTGTATTTAGTATGCTGTATTACCTTTTTTGCCATATTAAACCTGAAAAAATAAATGTGGGAAGACTTTGGGATTTTTTTCGGAATTTTTATGTCGGTTTGCAAGCTAATAGGCATCAGTTTGCCAAGTCTAAGTATTGTAGATCAACTGGAAGTGTACGTACATTTATGGTGTATTTTATGGAGTAAATTTCAACTGATATTAATTTAAAAGGACATGATACAAGATGAAATAGCGACTGAGATTCATGGTATAAATATTCAATTTGGCATTTGCCTTTACGACCAAGGGAAATCATAGAAAAAGATAAGTAAAATTGGTTATAATGTGTTGTAAAGAATGCGGGACTTCATCTCCGAATTATAATTAAAGAATATAAATTATGAAATTTCTTTAACAGATAGAAGAAAATTTTGTTAGTTCTGGACAAAAATATGTTAATTGGATTTAATTATTATGAACCTGAGACTTCAGAACGCAAGTCCAAGACATTACTATCTCGACCACCCAGATAAGTTACGGAAATAATTATTTCCAAACTTTCAGAGCCATACGTGAACACAGTTTGATAATACCGTTGCCATGGAAACCGAGCCCTTTTTCGGGAGTTTTTAGGGCTAAAAATTTAAAAAATTTTACTTTTTGGAATTTTCCTGTGGTTTACAGCCTAAAAGCTATATGTACAACGTGCATCTCAGCGGACTGTATGATAGATAATTAGGGCTGATTAAAATCAAAATGCACGCCATACATTCGAATAGAAAATAAAATAATAGGTTTACAAGAAACAAAGACCATAGGCGATGTAACACGACACTGAATTCTTCTTAAGCACAATCACTCGCTAATTCTTGGTTGATGTCTTGAAGATCTTCTAAAAGCAGAGATGATTGAATCCGCCCAATAAAAAACCTTGTTGGTTTCAATACAGATTTATTTAAAATTCCAGAGGACCACTCGACTTGATACGTCGAGAACTTGTAATTATTACTTAAGCATATACATATAGCAATTGTATGCTATAAATGCGATTTACAGTTAATCTTGTGATGTCTTTTAATCTCGAATCACAAACGCAATGCTAATGTCAATAAATTAACTTGCGTGTTGTATAGCGTCAAAGCAATATTCAAATATATATGAATATTAAAATCTTTTAAACACTCACTTGTGTAATGACTCCTTCTTGTAACGAATATCACTACAGGAAATAATCCTGAAGTCCAATCAAGCTATATTAAAGCTAGTAGAGAAGCTTAGCAGCGACGTAGAAGAAATTCACCATTTTGCGGCGAATAATAATTAGAACTGCTTCTGTGCAGATAAAATTAATGTTGATAAATCCTTGAATCGTTGTAAACAGATTCCAAGACGAATAAGTATTAATAGCTGCTGCTAGCTACGTCCAGAGAGAATTGAAAATCCTTTCAGAGGATTACACAATAGACGAAGAAGGAAGAAGAATGAAGAAGTAAGTTTGAATTGAAAACAATGACTTGTAACAATACTAAAGAAATCAATCCCATTGGACGAAGATAAAAACGATTAGGCAATTTAAAGACAAAAGATTGTATTTTGACAATAAAAATAATAATTACTAGAAGGCCGTGAGAAAAATTAACATTGAATAAAATCTTACCAAGGCCGAAAAAAGACAAGAATAATTATTAAAAGATTATTATAGAAGGCCAAGAAAATAAAAAACTCCGTCAAATCTCAAGTATCAAACATAACTGAACATATTGCCCGCGATTATTCCACTTGTGGAATAATCTAAATAGAATGCGAAGTTATGTTTGACCTTGAGAAAGACAAGAACGACAAAAACACAAAAACAAATATTGATAAAATAACAATAACTAAGAATACATTAGGTACCTAGAAGACAAAGACTAACTATCTAGTCTTCTGAGTCATGGATAGGTAAAGGTGCCAATTTAACAATTGGCCTCTTAAATGAACCTGAGGGGGTACGAACAGTAACCACCCTGACAAGGGAATCAGGACCAGGATGAACCTTTTCAATAACACCCATAATCCATCTCAAAGGAGGAACGTTGTCTTCCATTACTAAGACTGGAGTGCCTATTGACACATTAGGCATAGTTCTAGTCCATTTAGACTTCCTTTGAAGCGAATGGAGATAATCAGATGACCATCTCTTCCAAATACAGGTCACTAAATGATTAAGATTGTTCCAACGGGAACGGAGAGTATACCCGCCAGAAAGATCTGGACTAGGCAAAGATATAATAGCCTTTCCAATGAGGAAATGGCCAGGAGTAATAAAAGTAGAGTCATTGACGTCCTCGTACAGGGTGGTAAGAGGGCGTGAATTCAATAGAGACTCTATCTGAATGAGAAGAGTAGACATCTCTTCGTAGTCAAAATTAAAAGAAGGTGCCATCCTATTAAGATGAATTTTCATCGAACGAACGGCAGCTTCATGAAGACCTCCCATATGTGGCGAATGAGGAGGTAGGAAATTCCATTTAATACGTAGGTGAGAAGTGGCATCCTGAATAATAGATTGATAATCATAAGATTGAAGTAGCTTGACAAGATTCTGTAAGTCAACCTTAGCGCCTATGAAATTACTACCATTATCAGACGAAATGGAAGCAGGTGTGCCACGACGACAAGTAAATCTGGCGAAGGCAGAAAGAAAAGCACGAGCAGTGAGAGCGGTAACCAGCTCAATATGAACTGCCTTCGTAGACATACATACAAAGATAGCTATGTAAGCTTTGATACGAGTCTTTGAGCGAGGACCTCCATATTTGATGGAGTACGGCCCAGCGTAATCAACGCTAACATCATTGAATGCAGATGTATAATTAACCCTTTCAGAGGGCAAGTCAGCCATCTTTTGCTGAAATGGCTGAGGATTAAAGCGTAAGCATTTAACACAGGTTCTCAAAACACTGCGGATAGTCTTACGAAGAGAAAATATCCAAAATTTCTCTCTTAAATGAGACATGATTAGTTGAGGTCCAGCATGCAACAATCTAATATGAGTATAATAAATAAGGTGCCTAGTAAATCCATGTTTAGCTGGCAATAGCATCTGATGCTTGTGTTCAAACATTAAGTTGGAATTTTTGAGGCGTCCACCAACTCGAAGGATACCATCTTGAAGCATGAAAGGGCTAAACTGATGTAGCTTGCTTGTAATCGATACTTCAAGACCAGTGGAAAGAGATTGAATCTCCTTGGAATAAACTTGACGCTGAATTATTTTAACACAGCAATTGATAGAATTCTCGATTTCAATAGGCAACAATGAACCTTGAGATCGAGTCTGAGCCTTACGGGAAAACAGATCTGGCTGCACTACTGAACCAACGGCAAGAATGTCGTTAAGTGACTTGCCAGATGAAGATTTCGCCGAAGCATCAAACACTACCCTCAACTTAGTGGTAGTGCTGGATGGCTTAAATACAGGGTGATGAGGAATTACATATTCGTACTTAGCAGTACAATCCTCAATAGCAGGTTCCATATGACCCAGCTCTTCATATTCAGACATAAACTTGCAATACTCTAAATGGAGAGAGGGATTAGAAAATAATCGCTTCTCCAAAGAATGAAACCTTTTTAAAGCTTGGGCTTTAGTAGTGCCCAAAGTCTCTGAGTCAATTCGAAAGGGAAGCTTCACAATATACCTCCCATCAGAATCTCTCTGAGTAGTGTCTAAGAAATGCTTCTCACAGAAGGACTCGTCAGGGAAAGGAGCACAATTAGAAACCCTCTCTAACTCCCAAAATTTAGTGAGTTGATTACTAACATCTTCATCAGAAGTTAGGAAGGCTGAATAATTGGCAAAGGTTTCCCCGGAATTAGCAGGGTTAAATATGGGAGAGTTATTCTGATTGAATCGCTTCTTGCAATGAGTCAAATGAGTATGATGACGTTGGGGAGAAAGAGAAGGAGGCAATTTGCCTGAGAAATACCAGCCTAGCTTGGAATTCTGAATGGTGGGATAGTTAGGAGCAGATATCTGACCAGGAACTATGATTTGAGAAAAGATTTCAACTCCCAAGAGCAAGTCAACATATTTAGGTTCATTAAACTGCAAATCAGCTAATTGCAGATTGGGGGGAATATTCCATTCCTGAATGTCAATTAAGTGTTTTGGAAACTTGGATGTGGAGATTTCTGGGACAATAATAGCCTCAGTATCACAGTACCAAGGAGTGGCACGAGATCTGAGTGATATCGATGCAAGCTTTAGTGTGCTTACATTAGTGGACAGTACACCAGCCAGCGTAGTGCGATGAGGTAAAGGAGACAAGCCTAACTGTTTAAATAACCTATTACTGATTAGGTTACAGTCAGAACCGTTATCTAGAAGCGCTGTTGCCTCTACAGCACGACTATTTTTGTCGAGAATTACCACAGTGGCCGTGGGAAGCAGACATTTCTGCTGTGATTTTCCAGAGGACGTTACATTGACTATATTTTCTGCCGGCGAATTATTAGAAGCAGGATTGTGCAAATAAGTACTGTGTTTTGCGTTGCAAACACTGCAACGATAGTTACTACAATTGGATTCGTGGCCGTTTGCGCCAAGGCAAACACGACAACAATTGTGATCTTTCACAAATTGATCACGATGCACAAATTTCATTGTCTTGAACTTGTCACAGCGATAGAGAGGATGTTGCGCATTATGACAACAAATACAATTGTTTCTCGTGGGCTGATGTTTGACCTTAGCTTTGGTAGTGAGAGCAGAAGCAGGCGCAGATTTAGCAGACTGACTACGCAGGGCTGCCTCCGTCATCTGCAACACCCTGACTCTCGACTCCAAAAAGCTAAACAAATCTTCGAGTTTAGGGAGCCTACCAAGTTTAATTGAGGACTCCCAATCCTTGATTAGACTCACAGGGAGCTTATCCACAATTATACGTGAAATGATGAGGTCAGACAAGGAAACCTCAGTATTCAAAGCGTGCAGAGCATGCACGGTGCTTACAAAATGGTCCAAGTAGCGTTGAAGCGACTCTGCGGAAGACCCTACTATGGAGGGTGCAGAGAATAGATGATCTAAGTGCGTATTTGCAATCAAACGATCATTGTCAAACCTTTCTGCTAAGGTTTTCCAAGGTACTTCGAAAGTAGCAGATGAAACGGGAATATTTTGTATAACAGTCATCACTTCAGGTGACAAACATGATTTCAGATATTGGAATTTATCCATATCTGAAATGTGGCTGTGATTTATGATGAGGGATGTAAAGGTATCCCTGAACTCAATCCAATTCCTAGGATCGCCGGAAAATTGAGGTAATTTTAATTCCGGGAGCTTGGGCAAATTAGGGAGATGAGAGTCAAGCGATGAACGCTGACTAATCGATTGAGATTGTTCAGACTCATACAATAGCTTGTTGTCGAGAATGAGTGAGTCAATAAATAAAAAGGCAGCAGCATATTCAGTTTGAATATGCTGTTCTAGATGCTCAGCCTCCTGATCCGAAACATCAAAGAATTGAGGACTTTCATCCCTATATCTATCCGTAAGCCTTTGAAGTTCGGAACGATGGAACAAAGCCTTACGGTATGAGAGTTTATCTTGAATCTCAAATTCATGTATAGTTTGAAATGTATTGAAGAGCTGAACCCTTAACCGTTCAAAACTAGCAAGAGCTTTAGCTTTGGCCTCGGCCCTTTCTTGCTCAGCCTTAGCTCTTTCCTGTTCGGCAATAGCTTTGGCTTCAGCTTCTTTGCGTTCGGCTTTAGCCCTCTCTTGCTCGGCAATAGCTTTAGCCTCAGCTTCTTTGCGTTCGGCTATAGCCTTAGCCTCGGCCTTTTCTTGTTCGGCTATAGCCTTAGCCTCGGCCCTTTCTTGTTCGGCTATAGCCTTAGCCTCAGCTTCTTTGCGTTCGGCTATAGCCTTAGCCTCGGCCTTTTCTTGCTCAGCCTTAGCTGCGGCTTCGGCCTCTTTGCGCTCAGCCTTAGCTGCGGCTTCGGCCTCTTTAGCTTTATTGAAAGAAGTAATCTGTTTATTATAATATTGAGTAGCTCGCTTAATAACTTGCTCTACTTCTAATCTGTAAGCTTCTTCATGTTCAGAGTAAGCTAGCTCGTCTATTTCAGATTGAACCTTATCATATTCATTTTCAAACTGGTCTAGTTTACTTTTAAAACTCAAGAAGTCTTGGTAAGATCCTTCATCATCAATAACTGAATTAAGGATATCATTAGCCTTACGCGTGATCTTCGCCTTTATGGGAGTACGCTTAGCCTTAAGGGACTTTAAAACAGCCTCAGGATTATCCATGATGTGATATTCGCAATTAATTGTCCAAAAAATCACAATACTTCACTTATTGAAGTTGGGAACCTGAGCTAAGTCTAAGGTCAATTGTTGCCCGCATTCGGGACAAATACAAAGATTAATAGTTGCCCGCGTATCGGACAAAACACATGATAAGTGTAACTGGTTTTACAAAGGTAAGTACAAGCGTGTAACACATGAAAAGTGTAACTGGTTTTACAAAGGTAAGTACAAGTGTGTAAATACAAATACCCTTGAAAACATTCACTGAAATCAGCTGTTGAAAATGGCCTCACACGTGTAAAACACGGAGGCGAAGCACTAAAATTAGCTTGAATGATAAAGATGTAGTAATATTTACTACGCTCAAACTGACCTAAATGGTCAGGAGAAGAACAATGTGCTTCAATAGTCAATAATATAGTTAAATATAGTGCTCAAACAGCAATATCTGGAGCACCAACAGCTTTAAAGAATGAACTTATATTGAATAAGTCCGGGCGGAATGAAAAAATAGTGTCGTTTACAATAAGTCTGTTACAATAGAGGTTCCATCCGGCCCGGAAAGGATCCAAAAATGTACAACGTGCATCTCAGCGGACTGTATGATAGATAATTAGGGCTGATTAAAATCAAAATGCACGCCATACATTCGAATAGAAAATAAAATAATAGGTTTACAAGAAACAAAGACCATAGGCGATGTAACACGACACTGAATTCTTCTTAAGCACAATCACTCGCTAATTCTTGGTTGATGTCTTGAAGATCTTCTAAAAGCAGAGATGATTGAATCCGCCCAATAAAAAACCTTGTTGGTTTCAATACAGATTTATTTAAAATTCCAGAGGACCACTCGACTTGATACGTCGAGAACTTGTAATTATTACTTAAGCATATACATATAGCAATTGTATGCTATAAATGCTATTTACAGTTAATCTTGTGATGTCTTTTAATCTCGAATCACAAACGCAATGCTAATGTCAATAAATTAACTTGCGTGTTGTATAGCGTCAAAGCAATATTCAAATATATATGAATATTAAAATCTTTTAAACACTCACTTGTGTAATGACTCCTTCTTGTAACGAATATCACTACAGGAAATAATCCTGAAGTCCAATCAAGCTATATTAAAGCTAGTAGAGAAGCTTAGCAGCGACGTAGAAGAAATTCACCATTTTGCGGCGAATAATAATTAGAACTGCTTCTGTGCAGATAAAATTAATGTTGATAAATCCTTGAATCGTTGTAAACAGATTCCAAGACGAATAAGTATTAATAGCTGCTGCTAGCTACGTCCAGAGAGAATTGAAAATCCTTTCAGAGGATTACACAATAGACGAAGAAGGAAGAAGAATGAAGAAGTAAGTTTGAATTGAAAACAATGACTTGTAACAATACTAAAGAAATCAATCCCATTGGACGAAGATAAAAACGATTAGGCAATTTAAAGACAAAAGATTGTATTTTGACAATAAAAATAATAATTACTAGAAGGCCGTGAGAAAAATTAACATTGAATAAAATCTTACCAAGGCCGAAAAAAGACAAGAATAATTATTAAAAGATTATTATAGAAGGCCAAGAAAATAAAAAACTCCGTCAAATCTCAAGTATCAAACATAACTGAACACTATATGTGTACCAAATTTCAAGTTTCTAGCTTATATGGAAGTGGACAAACATTAATGTCAGTGAGCCAAGCCGAGCCCTTTTTTGGGAGTTTTAGGGCTAAAAATTAAAAAAATAAACTTTTTGGAATTCTCCTACGGTTTGCAGCCTTAATATCTATATGTGTACCAAATTTCAAGTTTCTAGCTCATCTGGAAGTGGGCAAACATTAATGTTGGTGAACCGAGCCGAGCCCTTTTTCGGAGGTTTTTAGGGCTAAAAATTGGAAAAAATTACCTTTTTGGAATTTTTCTGTGGTTTCCTACCTATAAGCTATATGCGTACAAAATTTCAAGTTTCTAGCTCAGCTGGAAGTGGGCAAACATTTATGTTGGTGAGCCGAACCGAGCCCTTTTAAAGGAGTTTTTAGGGCTAGTAATTTAAAAAAATTAATTTTTTGGAATTTTCCTGTGATTTTAAGCCTAAAAGCTATATGTGTACCAAATTTAAAGTTTCTAGCTCATCTGGAAGTGGGCAAACATTAATATCGGTGTGCCGAGCCGAGCCCTTTCTCGGAGGGATTTTAGGGCTGAAAATTAAAAAAATAAACTTTTTGGAATTTTCCTGTGGTTTACAGCCTAAAAGCTATATGTGTACCAAATTTCAAGTTTCTAGCTCATCTAGAAGTGGGCAAACATTAATGTCAGTGAGTGAGTGAGTGAGTCAGTCAGTCAGCCATGTGGCTTTATATTATAGGGATTAGATTAGATTAATGGCGGGTAGTGTAAGCCCTTCGGCTTCTCAACACTGCGTGCCTTAATAGATCTATTGTGAATACCCTATTCTAGGAGTCACCACTTTAATTTAAGGCTTTTTAATATATAGCCTGTAATTTTCCTGGGTGATATCCAGTCCTGAACCCTGGGATTTTTCGTTACCCGGCCGGGAATCGAACCCGGACAGCCAGGGTGGAAGGCAATTATGCTACCTATACACCCATGGCGGCGAACTTATATAAATTCAGTCGAATTTTTCATCTCGAAGCCCTATAAACATAATCAAAATGCAGAAAACTAACTTTTAAATATGGTTTATTAAAATGCATGTTCGACGCCGTTGAGCTCGATCAATGTAATAAAATAAATAAGATACCATTTGCTCAACTAAAATATATTTGAGGCCTTTCGGTGTCTCTACACCATCTTCAGGGCATCTTTGGAGCTCCAATAATTAAAATAATAACTGAATTTCGTCGCCCTTATAAAATAAGATAAAATGTTAAAATCTCATAAAATCACTGTTAGCTGAACTATCTTCTGTCGCCTCCTCGCCGCGTGGTATCTTATTTATTTTATTATATTTTAAATATGGGCTCTATCTTTTTTAATTGTACTATCTTAATGCTAGAAAGTAGTGTTTAATACACATAAACTGTACGGGTTACATTTCACATTTTGAAAACAGTTCAGATGACTTTTACATGCCACGCAATTACTGAAGAGATATCACAGACACTCACTTATGCAAGGAGCAAGTTCTAGGAATAGAATCTATAGAAATCATCTGTATTGGGATGCCTACATGTAGGTAACATTCATGAAAGTTTGAAGACAATATTATGAGCACAGTTAATAGATATTTATTTTTAGGACAGGAAAACTCAGTCCGTGCATGCAAGTATCAATTCCCAGTAACTATCAAATCAATGTGAAATACACATGATTACATGTAATTTCATTACCAGAAATGTTCATAGAAATTGTTACAGTATAATGAGAATTCTGAGAAATTAAAATCACTGGAACAGGAACTCAATATGGTGTTAAGTTCTAGGACCTGAATATATTCTAATTGATAATATTGGTATTGCCGGTAACTGTAGTATTGATCAAATTCCACAAATTTCTCTATAATTAACTATGATTCACCTAAACAGTGCGCTCGTAACAATTTCTTGCATTGTAAATGGCAACATCAAATTCTATTTTCCGCAATCTTGGATTCAAGTACACTTTAACTTATAAATGCTTAAGATACTTACTGAAAGTTTGAAAAGCGTCATAATAACTAGTTGGAGGATTTTAGTAGGGCCTACCCATAAAATGCATCATATTTGCTGTTTGAAGTGAAATCATGTTATAATTCCTTAACAATAATTAAATTCCGGATAAGAAGTTTGGAAACGAAACTAACTTGTGGATAAAAATAATTTTAGAACGTTACCAAATCTTTTACTTTGTTAGTTAGTTACTAGATAGATAGATTTATTTACACAGTTCAGTGTTTACAGTTATTTTACCAATATTACAGAATTTTACAGCTAAAATTTTTCTTCTTATTTCAACCCCTACCAGTTTATTTCAACCATGCCAGGCATGGTATGTAAAAGCAGTGGGTTGCAAAATTCTATATCCTGTATGAGCGATAAAAGCCATATCTAGAGTTTTCTGAGGGAATGTTTTGAGTGTGATAAGTCGTTCTTCTTCGCTTCAAACTATAGATACCTATATAAGGACTTACAGCTTGAAAATAAAAACTCCTCTATAGACTAACTGAATTTTTAATTACACGCGACGTCGGGTCTTTTAAGCTAGTCAAGCTACAAAAACATTGTTTGATAAAAGTAAAGAATAGGCTTATGTAAATATAAACAGCTTTCTACTTCAAACTCTAACATCCATTTCTATAACTGCTTTAACATTAGTATTTAAACTGAGAACATAGTACCACATACTGTGATAATACTGTACATCAATCGGTCTAACCAAAAACTCGGTAAAATTGCACTGTAGTAGGTAATATTACAATCACGTTCAGCAAAGAAAATGGCCATTATTTATCACCACAACGCGAGAAATGATGACTGGTGTTGTAAAATATTAGTCTACGTGCAGAGATACTCTGATACGTTACATGCAAAAATGAATCCCCAGCTAATGACGTCGCTCATAATCTGACAACTCTGTACATGCTTTACATGGCATTTTGCTAACTACTTGTCTTTTTAAAGCTATTACCTTAGCTTAAACCTTTTAAAAGGATTTATTTTTGAAGAGCTAAGCAAAAATTGAGTACGGTAGCTATCGCGTGCAGTCTGCCTTCTATACAGTTTTACAGGTAAATCATAAATCATTCGCTGTCTTTAGAACTCCACCTAAATCTTATGGTAGTCGTTCAACTCTTTTTCGTATGAAAAAGATTGGCTAAAAAATCTATATTCGGAGAGATCGTACTGTTCATCAAATAAACTTGGGTTTTAAGTTGTTTTCCGCGTTATAAGCATTAATTGTTCACAGGTAATTTCACGATAGTCCGGATTTATTGAAATCAAAAGTTATTACGTTTCTTATTTCAACCCCTATTTTTTATTATTTAATACTTTAATACTTAATGGCCCCTATCCTGGATTCCTATCAGAGGCCTCTATATGCACTATGAAATTGGCAACTTATTAATTTATAATTACATAGGTTTTCTAAATTATTTACAACTTAATCTAAAGAATATATATACACAGGGTGTTAATAAATAACACCGAAATATTTTACCAGTATATAGAGGTGCCTTAGACAAGCAACTTTTATTAGGAGATTTTTGCTCTATGACGTAAAATGTGTATGCTACAGGGCATTAAAGTCATCATAATTTGGTGCTTATAATTCAATAATTACGCAAAATAGGGTTAAAATGTTCATTAAATTGACTTCATGCCTTCCTAGTGATCGATAAAAACCTGACTCTTAATCATTCGTCAACAGCTATATCATAGTTTAGTGTTTACATAATCTGCAAAATTTACAGACTAATCACATGACTGGTCGCCACTGCATTAGTCTTTTTTTTTATTCATAACTACTGACTACAGTGTTAACAGCTAAGTTCCTTTGTTTTGCATTTTTTTTTAATGTTAGAAGTCAGTGTCGGCCATGTCCTGAGAGATTTTATGCTGTAACAGGAAAAATTTAATCCCTAGAGCAAAAATCTCCTAATAAAAGTTGCTTGTCTATGTCCCCTCTATAAACAGGTAAAATATTTCGGTGTTATATATAATATATATAAAGAGAGAAAACAGTTAATGTAAGAAGAAAAGATTGATAAGTTAATAATAAACTAACTACACTAACTACTGTAAGTGTCGAAATCGGGATTTTTGTGGATTTGTGATGATGAATGGGAGGTCGCACCTAAGCATAACACACCTTTCACAGATGCAGTACACTCCCGCGTCCTCACTACCATCTCATCATCTACCAGGTGAGTACCAGTCGTCACCGGAATCCTTAGTCTGGAAGCCAGACTTCAGGCATCGGCGTCGACCAGTAGGTCATCCTGGCACCACGAAATCATATCCGGGTGTTTGTTGTCCTTTATTAGTAATTTGTCTTATGCCATGTGTCCTTGTGTGTCTTATATCACACGTCTTATTGCCTTTGTCCACGTCTGCTATTTACATAGTCTTATTTTGCTTTCTGGGAAACTCTATTCGCATTTCAACCCGTACCAGGTATGGTGTATAAAATCAATGGGCTGTAGAATTCTAATTCCGGACCCATAATTAAAACCCATAATTAGACCTATATTGTTATTAGAAGTTTTGGAAACTTATAAAGTTTGGATAACGGTTATATTAAATTGTATACATAGTCCTAATAGACTAATCGTTTTTCTTACCCCTACATATAATACAAGCTTTTTATTTTAATGTAAATGTTCTACTCTTACAGTTTTCAATCATGGCAATAATTTTGATCCCACAATTTTAATTTCAGTACCCAGAACTTCGGAAATTATTGTAAATGAAGTTTATTTGATTCAACTCTCATTGCAAGTTCTATAATTACATGTATTGAACTTATGTACTGAATGCACCCCTGAAGAAAAATATTGCTTTTTCTCTAAGGGGTAGGCCTATGCCATAGTAAGTATACGAAACTTTACTTAGTAATAATATATTTTTACTAACAACAGAACTATTATTATATTTCATCATTATTATTATTATTATTATTATTATTATTATTACTCTCTTCATAAAAGTCACTATTTTTACAGGATAAAAACAAAAAAATCTTATGGGAACACATAAATTGCTCTTCTCAAATAACAGTTTTGCATCTTAGCATAACACTACATGATCTTCGTGTAAATTGGTTATCAACATGCAGAGAATGTCGTTACCACAACGGATCGCTTCGCCAACGGATAGATAACCCAAATAAAATCTGATTAATGCATTCACTTAGCATTCTTTACTTTAAGCATGGGCAATACATTTTTCTCATTGCACGTTCTGATAAAGGATAGGCCTAAGAGGCCGTATTTACAAGGAGTGAAGATTTATATTCAACTGTTGTTGCAACCTGACTCAAATCTTTGTTGTTCACCAGGCAAGACTGAGTTTCTACAAACAGAGGGAGGTTAATAACTACCCTTCAGACAATTTTTCGAAAAATGATTTGAATTAAAGGTTTAGGTCTCAGTACAAGTACGTCTTGTACAAAATTTAAACAATATCGTTAAAGGCGTTTTCGAGTAAATTGCGTAAAAATCTTCTGAATGTAAAGTGGCATTAAGTAAGAGGAAGTCATCGCCAATTTTCGCGTCACATCCCAGAGTGTACCTAACCGAGATAAAAAATGTTTTTATACGATTTTTTTCGTTCTGAAGCTATGTTTTTCACAGACACACACCACACATACAAACACAGACATATTTCTGAAAATAGTTTTGGATTTAGGTGGCATCAAAACGTATATTTAGGTTAAAAACTCAACTTCGAATTTCGGGGTCGATCACAATACTTCCTCTACCTATTAGTACATATTGTACGGGCAGAGGAAGTAAAAATAAATTGCAAAATTCAATTTTAAAATTACAAAATAAATAGCGTTGATTTCAATAGGCTATATTAAGTACCACTGTAAAATAGTTTCCAAATTTTACAATATGTTGAAATTTATTTAGCGAATTTACTAAATAACTGACAATAAATCTTACGCAAAATTCACAGGTGCGCGGGCAAAGAGAGTTAAGTCCCCCATCCTCAAAAATTGAGATATGTCCACAGAGTTATAGATAGAAATGTTCTCTACATTTGTGTTAAGTCCAGTAAGTCATATTCAAAAACGTACGGTAGTTATGGTTGTGTGCCTCATGGGTTTATCCGCGATGTTGGGCGGGTAAAGTGTGTTAAGTCACCCTAATTCTAAGTAACAAGAAAGTGGACTTAACTCTCTTTGCCCGCGCACCCGCGAATTGTCTTTGAGGTAAAGCACATACATAAATCTCTTTCAAAAACACATTAATTATTTTTACACATTTAGTAAGAACATATTTTTTAAATCTAGAAACAAAACTGTTACCGGCAAAACTAGAAGGCTGAAAAGGTGATTCAGACCGATAGGAACAGTTCATCCATGCTGTTGTTCCATGTGGTGCCAGAACCCCGAAAATGAACATGGATCTCCAGTGCAAAGCAAACGTACAATTGTGAGCTACATTACCTGCGCTTTATGAGGCGTAGTAAACGCCACGTTTATCACGAAGGAGTACAAGGGTACATTAACCCACGTCGAGTACAGTATTTACACACTTCAGCTTCCACGTCGTGTCCATCACATTACCAACATTCTAATACTTATTAACGAGTCCGAAATTTCTCATTACTACATTCATCTCATCATGTTAACAGTAATAAATATGCTCTGTAGTTTGTTATTAAGCAGTTATTGTGTACGTACCCGTTCATTACCTTTGAGCAACTAATTTCTCTTAGAATTTAATTCAGAGAAGTCATGACAAGCTGGTAGGGAATTAAGAAATGCATTTCTTTATATAAAGAATTTAGTTTCTATTCTTTCACACTGCAGACTTTAGTCACATGCTTGAAACATGCTAAGTTATAACTATTAAGTAAGGTATTGTGATGTAATCTTACACAAATTGGTTGAAATTCTGCAAGTCTCAAATATCAAACATGACCTCCTCTTGATTTTCAGACAGGAACTTTATCTAAAGTTTTAAAAGTAGTGAAAATAAAATGAAGAAAACAGATATACAGATGAAGACCTGACTTTGTAAATAAAACGAAACTCCCAATATATGGAAGGCTTCTAGACCTCCAAGAGGTTGAGGCTCCCAAATTTGTAGACGTCTGGTGAAATCAGTTTTAGGCATCGGCCCCTTGGTCTGGTACTCATTTATGTTATAATTATATGTTAACGTAACTTTTAACAGAATTTAATGAAACGTTTCTAAAAGATATTTGTTATTTTCTACCTTTTTAACTGCTTTTACACATTGTTAATATAAACCAAGAGTGATCTTTTTTTATAATTTCTAGAGAATTTATCGCATTTTAACATTTAGAAAACATATAATTTATTGGTTTATTTATGTGACATTTATAGAACTATCCAAAATTTTAAAAATCATATTTTGCAGGTATTTTAGCCTATATTAGTAATACTAACAATAAGCTATCATAACACTGGAACGAACAGTCTACCATTTTATAGTGCATAACTTTTGCTTATAATTCCATACTATTTTATATGTAACACCCCTGCATGGTATATACATTTAAAAAAACCTGTATATCATAGCTATCTATCGTTATTTTTGGAGAATTGTGTAAACTTAATTTGTTAGTGGTCCAAAAGGCGGAATTTCAACAAATCCCTATTAATCTAAATCATAGCTTTAAAGCTGCCCAGGGAGGTTAGGAATGCAATATAGAAAAATAATCCTTCAAAATGAAAATACTCCGTATGGGAATATATTAATATAAGCCCACGTATAATTAAGGTGCGTATAAAGTAAAAAGTGTTCACATTAAAGTTTGGGATTTCGATAAATGCACAGAACACGTCCACAAAGTTGTTAACACTTCTAATATATTTGACTTTTAAAATATTCTTTATACCTAAACAATATCACATTTGATTATTTTTAAGTTTCATATTCAAAATGCACGTACAACTAAAATTTCATATGTAAATAATTCTATGTTTGAACTTGGCTGCATTTCAAAATTTCATTGATGCCATACCATTTACAGTTTTAATATTACAATATAATATTAAAATTAATAATTGAGCATTAGTGAAGCTGCTGCTTGATATTGACATTTTGTAGATGTTGTGTGATTATTCTTATATATTTCTATTTACTGATGAGGTAAATAATATTTACTTAATATAATAAGTATACTTGACTTCCAATCAAAAAGTTTCCTAAGTAAATAATTATAATTCTAACAATCTTAACAACAATTATCATTTTATTGTCCACAATAATCATACTATTAACCAGATTACTAGCAAAAAATCAATTGAAGTTAAATGGGATAATGGAAATTATGGAAATAAATTCCTATAGGCCTAAAAATCCAGTTCTTGCTTTGCTCTACTCTTCATATTATATTGCTTATTAATGATCACTTATTTTCAATGATAAACATTAATTAAAACATCACATTTTAATTTTTCATAACATTTTGCCATATTATAAACTTACTATTAAGCACTTAGTATAAGCTTTCACCATACGAGAAATAAGAGGAGCAATGAATACGACTGAGGAAATTTTGTTTTCAGTTCAACTACAGAATTGATTGGAACATGAATACAATTACGTGGAATTCAGTAGTGGATCAATTGTCATATCTGATTGTGGCCTATATTTGGAGTTAGTTCGAGGAACGCAAGGAATGGTTGCGATTAGTTGCGTGCCGATTCCTGCATAGTGAATTAAACTTGTCTATCGCCGGCCTATATCTTACAGGGGAGGTATGTGGCTTCGAGTATTGCATATTACAACCATATTATTCTAGAGAATTAACGTATATAACCGTTGATATTGCTAAAGAAAAATAAAATCAGAGTCTAATTTACATCAAACAATTATCCCACATACACCCATAGAGAGACTGAGCAGCAGTGATCATATAATATTGATTACGCTGAATTAATAATTGATTCGCCAACACATCCGTCTTTCAAATTCAAGACAGATGGAAAAATTGGGACATTAATCAGCAAGCCTACTTTCAGGAACCGTCATGAGGTATGTTGTCACTCCAGCTGCTACTTTTTTCTAAGTAGCTGCTGAACTTCCCTCACGAGGCTGAATGCGCCCGATCAGAGCTGCCCAAGCCGGAATATTTTGAGGAAGTAACTGGTAATCAAGCCATGGGTTCCAATTTCTTAGCCCTTAATGCTAACCGGTTGACTATGAAGACTTGCATTTGAAATATATTTGACCAACTGCCTAGCATTGATATTTGAGCCGGGGACCTCCAGAATAATTCGGTGGCTTGGTTCTAAAAGGACCAATGTCATAAAACTTGCTTTTGAGATAACTGACCTTGAAGCCTTTATAGAAGTAACGTTTTTTGCTGAGAAGTTCCGACATTGGCCTCTAAGGTTTCTGTATTATGTCTATTAATAGCATCAGACATTGGCATTTTTAGTATACGAAAGATAAAGACTAGCCGAGCTCAATAATGCATAGATCTCATTTTTGCAAGAAATTGACATTGGCCTTTTTAGAACCAGGCTACAAATATAAGTCTTTGGTGCCACTTTTTTGTTAACTAACTGGATTAATTTATTTCTTACAGAAAAATAACAGTCATTACCACAATTTTTGCTCCTTGTGATGAAATCGGACCTTTAACCTTTGAACGTGTTTTATTTGTGGCACAAGTTGTCATACTCCAAGCGAATATCAGTGCTTTTTATGTGTGACTTGATGGCTTTCCCGGTCTTCATAACGTACATATAATGGTTTCTCGGGCTTTTAACCAAATGAGCGGAGATAGCTGCCGAAAGCTCGGAATCAACCCTTCTACTAACCGGATTGGAAGCCCGAGAAATCATTATACAGTATTTTTCTTTGTTTCAAAATATTAAATTATAGCACTAAGACTGAAGAAAGAAAAAACAGATTTCAAAACAACATCTTAATTTTAATTTATGGAAATAAAGAACGATTCAGTAAAAACAGAAAACGTGACTTGCGTATTTTTCCTCGAATCCGCCAAAGTAATTAAAAATATTAAACAATATTATATTTTAATCTCAACTATCCACAGGTTGTGTCTACTAGGAAACCCAAGTTTAATGCCGGGTATCTCCCTTGTAAATAATGAAACAATACAGACCAGACCTCACCTAGGCTAATACGAATGATGTAGCATTGCCAGTTTCTCATCAGCAAGAAATTACAGACACTCGGAATGCCAAAGCACACAGTGTTCTGATCTCGAGAATATCGACAAAGCTCCACTGAACAAAGACGCCTAACAAAGACGCCTATCTCAAACAGCCTGGTATCTCGTTCCTTATTCCACTAGTGACGAGAATGGTATTAGGATGTATTTGGTAATACCGCTGAAAGAAGTTCTACATTTTAACATACAAAACCTAGGCCTATTGTAGGCCTATGTGTTTGAGCGAGTACTTCGTAAACTTTTATGCCTTTTAGGCGCAATAATAAGGTCAAGTGTTGGGGTCGAAAATGAACAAGAATTGAATTCAACCACTATTTGTAAAACAGCGAATAATGGCATCAGGAAGCTTTTGCAACGATGGATCAAATGCATTGAGAAGCAAGGGGGAAAATGAGGTAATTGAAAGTTTTGTATTGTTGTTGCAATAAATTAAAAAAAATAGTGCGGATACTTATTGAGTTACCCTCGTAATTACGCTAAATATCGTATAACTAATTGGTACTTATACATAACAGCAGGTTATTACGTATAACCACTAACACAAACCAACAGCCATTTTGGTGACTTAGAATTCATGCCTATTCTTGGGTATATTTAGGTCGCTGATGCCAAATGTGCCATTAGTTTTGTCCTATCATGAGAATATTATAGGAGAAAAATTCCTCCGACACTGGGACTTGAACGTAGGACCTTTGGCTATTCGCGCCAATGCTCTACCAACTGAGCTAAGCCGGAGTTCAATTCACAGCGCCGGATGGAACCTCTCTCCTATGACTGATTACCCTAATGGTCCACCTCACAGACAGACAAGTTATGTCATATGCAGTACTGTGAGGCACACTAATTAGTGATTTTTGTGACCGGGCTCCCACTGTTATTGTACAGTTGACATTCAAGATAGATATATAAGCTTTCATGAACCACAGATTATTGTCTCTGTTGGACATTACATGAGAATATTATAGGAGAGAGGTTCCATCCGGCGCTGTGAATTGAACTCCGGCTTAGCTCAGTTGGTAGAGCATTGGCGCGAATAGCCAAAGGTCCTACGTTCAAGTCCCAGTGTCGGAGGAATTTTTCTCCTATAATATTCTCATGTAATGTCCAACAGAGACAATAATCTGTGGTTCATGAAAGCTTATATATCTATCTTGAGTGTCAACTGTACAATAACAGTGGGAGCCCGTTCACAAAAATCACTAATTAGTGTGCTTCACAGTACTGCATATGACATAACTTGTCTGTCTGTGAGGTGGACCATTAGGGCAATCAGTCATAGGAGAGAGGTTCCATCCGGCGCTGTGAATTGAACTCCGGCTTAGCTCAGTTGGTAGAGCATTGGCGCGAATAGCCAAAGGTCCTACGTTCAAGTCCCAGTGTCGGAGGAATTTTTCTCCTATAATATTCTCATGTAATGTCCAACAGAGACAATAATCTGTGGTTCATGAAAGCTTATATATCTATCTTTGCCCTATCAGCTTTAGTTTCTGAGATATGGCATTACCATTATGCATATTATCCCATTTTACGTTTGATATAAATAAAAAACAGTGCCTATTTTTAGCTTCTAAATCATGTGAAGAAAAAAAGCACCACACTAACATTACATTAACAATATGATTACAATATAACATGGGGTCTTTTAAAAAATTTATATTATCACATATTGTACGCTCGTTTATGACTTATGAGCTGTCAATTTAAGGGCCAAAAAATAATCCAGCTTTTAGTTTCTCTGTACTTCGTACAGTTTTCGTCCTACGTGTCCAAAGTATGGTCAAGAACATTCACCAGCTATATTGTCAAGCAATATTATTTCGGCTACTGTTATCAATCGGTTAATATTATCAGATTAGCTGCGCCCCGAAGTGATCACAATAAGCGGCGTGTACAGTACATTGTTTATGTAAAACTTCATAATCTCCGGATGAACGAATTTGCAAGCGGGATCAATCAAGCCTTTAAAGTCTAAAGTGTCTCCGTGGATCCCTAAAAGCAAGTAAAATATAATTAATGGTCTCACATAAGATAAGTAATATTTAGAGTGTTTGCTTCAGATCTCTCCAGTTGCACGTAGACTAGAGAGCAGACACAAGAGCCGATATCGTTTGTAGAGGTGTATGTTACAAGCTGGGATATAGAACAGACAAACCCACGCAACATTATAATTAATCTTCCCCAAAGCCATACATACACTTCACACGCTCCATACAACAGGGGTGTTAATAGCCACCCTTATTTGTACTGTGCGAATTGGCTTCAAGAAGCACTTCTATGTTACTTCCAATAGTAATGAATCACAGTTTAAATAGACATCCGGTCACATTATAAATCAAACTACAAGCATAACGGTTGACGTATTATCAAGTATAAAAGGGCCCCAGGGGTGAAATGCTGACAACATAAACAACGGTCATCCTGAAAGTAATGG
Source organism: Ectobius pallidus (assembly GCA_964059195.1). Classification (NCBI taxonomy): domain Eukaryota; kingdom Metazoa; phylum Arthropoda; class Insecta; order Blattodea; family Ectobiidae; genus Ectobius; species Ectobius pallidus. The sequence goes on from CAXKWD010000005.1 coordinate 123,981,991, forward strand.
ACTGTGTGATTGCATCCCCTATACAGCTCAATCGATAATAATTGTGATATATTTCTAGCCTTTCATTATAGGCTTGAAATGTATGTTTTGCAACCTCAAAGGACTCGATTCCGTACATTAAGGTGTGCAACATAATGTCCATAAGCCAGGCAATACAAATACTCCAGTCGAATTTCATTAGTATTTGTTCTTTTGTTCCAGATTCGCCCGCAGAAGAATAATTTCACCTGAAATTCATAGGTGAGAAATAGGCGAATGTCATTTTTTTCTCACCAATGAATTGCTCTACAATCTTGCAATCTGACATACTCTTTATTGACTACTTCTGCAAGTTCATACTATTTTCAAAATTAATCAAACTGCTACAGTTACAGGTAATTATCGTTTCAAAATGACAGTCGCGTTTCATGCACTGAAAAGCCGTTTCCTTGATAATTTCCACAAATTTCAATATTTCTGAGTGATAATTTTTTTGTGTATTTGTTAATATCATAAAAACACTATCTTCAATCATTCATTTAACATTAGTAGTTTTTTAACACTAAAGGAACTGGGAAACTTTTTAAACATAGTTAAAATAAAATGGGAAAAACAAATTAGCTGCTTAGGGAAATTGGTTAGAAATGGTAAATGGATATACTTACAAAAGGTAAACATTTATTAGTAGTAGTACTGATTTCAGATGTATGAGTTTTTATGTATGCAGACGCCCTTTGGTGTAAAACTTTCTGTAACACCAGGGGTGATCATTTGTATAAGTCCAGATACAAGAATAAACCATTCATTCATTCATTCATTAGTAGTTTTTAAATATATATATTTTTTTTAAAGAAAAAGAAAATTACAATTTTACAGGTGACATGTGACATAAAATTGTCTTAGAGGTTTACATTTTGACAACTGTGTATTTCATAAATTCTGACAATTTTTACCTCGTGAAAACCTCTTACGACTTTTAACTTAATTATATTTTATAAATTCCATTCAGTTCAAGAATTAGAATTGCAACCCGCTAACGGTAATAATTCCAATTTGGAAGTTACTTATCTAACAGCTGAATTTCCACATCCTCAGCCGGCACGGGAACAATATTTACGGTTCTGTTGTTCTTGATATTGTCGTCAAACGTATTAACTTTCTCCACGGCATATCGTGTGCATCGGTAATAAATTATTTTAAAGGGGAGGACAAAGTTTCACTATTACCAAAAGAAGCCTGTAAAGATTTAAGAAATAAATAAATCAATAAAATAATAGATTATTCTAGATCTTCTTGCCAAAATAAAAATTACAAACTTGCAAAACTAAAATACAAAGATTAATATTTAAGGTCCATAGGCTTCTTTCTGTGATGGAGAATTGTAAATACAAGCTAGCAGAACTACACGCGTTCAGTGATTTTACAGTTGCAAGAACATAAAATTAATAGCAAGAAGTTCTAATTACATTTAGACTTCTTACGAATCGCGGCGGCAGACCACATTACATTTACATGAGTATATTAAGGCTCAACGTAATTTGCGTTGTGAGGGCAAGTAAAGAGAAAATGAGAAAGTTATTAAGAAGGACCGAAATAATTTTTAAAAACTGTCACAATTTATGGATAATTTACCGCATTAGCAAATTATTTCTGCCTCTTAAAGCAAAGAGGCTGGTATCACGCGGATTTTAAATCACTGAAGTATTAAATTCATTCATTACAAATTACTGGTAGTAAGTCTGGTGTGGATGACTAGGTTATACTCTTCGTTGCAACCAGCTTTAGTGCGTACCAGTAAAACAATCCAGCACCAGTTTACTCTGGATATAACTGTTCACCAGATTCTATTTTTATTGAGGTAGGGAGAAGCTTCTTCTTAATTCCATTTCCTGTTATTATTCAATATTCCCACAGGGATGTTCTTTTCGTATGAATTCTTTCATGTTTGTGTAACCGACTAAAAAAAGTTGAGTGAAACGCTCAAATTACTCTATTTTATTGCTTTGAAGTCTACTGGCCTCATTTTAGAAAAGCTGTAACCGTCTCTCAATGAATAAAATGCAATTAGTATTTATGCGCTTGCTATGTCAAGCAACTACTAGACCGGGGATGAACAACTTGTCAATTGATCGTCTTACAGTCTTACAGTCTGAGAAGGATGGCACAACAGGATCGAAACTATGGCAGGAAAACACCATCCTAATCTTAACAATGTTTTGAAGAGCTTCAGCAAGAACAGGCTGACCGAAATCAAAATTTGGCCAATTTCGCACTGGATAAGGTTGTGACGTCAAGACCGAAGAAGATATGACTAACTTTATTACATTACAACCGTTCGCAATATCCATTTTGGAAAATACACACGATCCTCACAATAAATATTGGCCTATTTTCAACACATGAAATTGTCTTTTAGGTGCTTCTTACACAATTCCTAATTTTTATATACCAAAATAATTAAGGAATTTTCATTGTTAGAAAACCTAATAAACATAATTATGTTAAGAATTTTTAGTATTAAGAAGACTTCATTTGAATTTTAGCCTTTTGGGAATTGCAGATTAGGGGAAAAGTATTAGGAATAATTATTGCTATTAGGAAAGATGACTTAGGAATATTGCGTTCGGAAAAATGATAGGGAATCCTGCATTGCAGTATTTGATTATATGTTACGTGGAAATTAGTACACCTTTCATTAACTTGGTCAATATTAGGAATATAATTGTGTTGTATAGGCCTACTTGTATACACGAAAGTATTTGGTAGCCTTCGTCTAGAAACTAAGTCTTCTGCTTAAACCAATCCATAGAAAATACGAGTAAATTAATTCTTACCGAAAGTAACTTATCCTAATCTATTATAAACCAACTTCCAGGTCCCTTAACCTAACCTAAGGTATCCCATGTTTGCATTAAATATACAAGGAAGACCGTTAGACATATGTACTGTATGCTGTCTATTGTATTTGTTTTTTGTAGATTTATTTTTATGTATTTTGTATTTATCCTGGTTGAGTGGAAGATAAGATCCTATGGTCTTAACTCTGCCAAGCAAAATAAAACATTTATTATTATTATTATTATTATTATTATTATTATTATTATTATTATCATCATCATCATCATCATCATCATCATTATAATTATTATTATTATTATTATTATTATTATTATTATTATTCGCAGCGCTCCAGGTATTCCTCTCAAACTATATACCATTATGATCAGGGCTAGGATTTATATGCTATAAAATTGGCTAAATATGTGCTTACATATGAACTAAAATTCTCAAGGTATGGAGTTAAATGTGAAAATTGTTTATATAAATAATACAACCTGTATGTTATCAACGTGGCATAGTTATAAAAGGAGTGCAATTATAGATTTATTGTTTACACATAAAAGCCACCGAAAAAATACATGCCACACAACAATATAAAGTCACAAAACAAAAGGTTAATTCTTATAATTGAGTCTTTTCAGCTTTTGCTACAATGTTGGGGGAGGGTACAACTTAACTTTTTTATGAGATTTGCCTATTTGCGAAGCAGTGGGTTACAAAACTGTTTTAAATTTTCAAAACTGAAACTGCATCTATTTTTATTAAAATTGTTTTGTATTCCGTTCAACATCACAATAAGTAATAGGAACTATTAACTTTGCTATATTCAGAAGCTATATTCAGTCTTTATTCACCACTTAAAATAATGTTTAAATGTGTAAAAATATGTACATGAAATGGCTCAGTGCCAGAGGTGACTAAGTGCCATCAAGAAAAGTGCTAATATTTGTGTGTATTGACCAGCAAAGATCGTATTCTATCTAAGCCAAACATGACAAACAGCCTTGCTGTATCAGTTACAGACACAGTAATGGCTGCTAGTCATGTTTGGCGTAGATAAGATACAATCTTTGCTGGTCAATACACACAAATATTAGCACTTTCCTTGATGGCACTTAGTCACCTCTGGCACTGAGCCATCCAAATGTGGACAAATATGGAAAATCAAATGTATCTTAAACCACTACAAATATTCTCATTCGTAAACATATTACGGAATTTTAACTTCAATTCTTAAACAAATATGTAAGTAGGGTCTAAATAGAAATCCTAGCTCTGCACATGATCGGTAAGAAATGTTTTCCTCTAAACATAATAGGTGCTAAGTGTATAAAATCGTGTTTCATACTGTATTTAATTCTAACAGCAAAGATTTTGCTTCATCGCCTAAACCATTGTAAACCATTTTATGAAACTACCTGTAGTCCTATATATGGTAGACCTAGATAACATCAAAACGAAAGAGGCAAACATGGGATCTTTTCTTTTACGAGAACATATTCGTTTAAAGCAGATGATGATACGAGGGGCAATGTTATCATGATAGGCAGGGGTATGTTTCTTTTCTCTTCATACTTCCTGACGTAATCTCATTGATGTCGAGTTCACTGAAGTTGCTGCTTTCTCTGGAATCTCTCTTTTACTGACATCTCTCACTTTAATGTACTTCTCTTTTAACCATACAATATCCGCTGAGTCAAATTGTTATACTACCAAAATTTTCCATTTTTGACGCATTATGTTTGGAAGCTGTTCTGAAATAAGGGCTCGAGATCTATGTACTATATATTAAAGGTCATCATCCTGGTCGTATCCGAATGGAAATTTCATTAAACACTAATTTAGTTACGCTTATTTTAACCATAGAGGACAGAGGAATAAGTGGGCATCGCCGGTACAACCATCTAGAGGAACATACGGTATTACTTTGACGTGAAAGGTACGGGGAACTTTGCCCAAATGCACAAATTTAGCCTTGGAGTTCTTAACGATACAGGACCCACGGTTTATATTCCCTTTCGGAAAATTTCGTACTCAAAATTAAGTTCTAAAGAACCATCGAACGCAGCCGGGTAAGTTTTAAAGACAGTAACAATATATTCTTTCAGAGACTCCTGTAGACTAGTGGCCATACAGCAAGATACATTGAGACCTTCCACAACATAGGCGTGACCAGGCCGACCATATGGGGGGGTTATAACATCCGCGGGGTCTGGCGAGTATGGAAGGAGAGGGGGGTCCGGGGGCCCTCCCCCGAAAAATTTTAAAAATTAAGATGCAAAATAACGAGTTTTAAGCTTCCGGGGGTTCTCCCACGGAAAATTTTAAAAATTAAGATGCAAAATAACAAGTTTTAAGCTTCCGGGGGTCCTTCCCCGGAAAATTTTAAGAATTAAGACGCAAAATAACGAGTTTTAAGCTTCCCACGCTTTATACTTGTATTAAGCAATTTATGGGCAGACTTAAAAAAATTATATAATTTTCCTTTTTTTAATCAATGGGGGGGGGGTTCAAACCCCCAACCCCCCCCCTCGTTACGCCTATGTTCCACAATACCGTTACTTTTTAAAAATGCAAAATAGCATTTCTGTAAAGGAAGGCATGGGCCTTTGACATAGAGCGTTCAACAGCGTTAGGTCCTTCGCCTTTAGAGAAGGTTTATATTATAGTTATATATGTGCATCATACAAGCAGGCTATTATTCTGATTTTTGTGTCAACAGTAGTTTTTGAATAGATGAATTTATACGGCAATAGCAATGAGAACGTTGATTTGTATTCTTATGTTGAAAAACTTTAGAAAAGAATTTTCGTCAGGCTTTAATTATTATTTGAAACATTTTACGCAATGAATATGCAGATATAGGCCTACATACGTTAAAAGTCTATTAAGGGTTAAATAAATATTTAAGCAGATACACATGCATTATTAGTCTATTAATGATTAAGTCTTGCTAATGTTTTTATCCTATCTTTTGGTTGAAATGGAAATTTTAAACTGTTATTTTTATATGAAAATCATAATAGGCCTATTTTCAAATGGGCACTAGCAAATGACTGAATAATATGAAGGCTTAAAATTTGCTGAATAAAGTACATAAGGAGCCCTTTCAAATTAGTTATGGAAAAAATAATTTATTTATTACCTCGTACCTTTGTGTTGTAAAAAGAACATGTTCTAATCTTTTATACATGTATTCTGTCATACTTCTCTAAATTTTGTATTGTTTTAAGTAATTATTTAGTATAAGTTTTTCTCATATATAGAACTGAATCACCCCCGAACATAAGCTCTGCTTCTTCGGGTGGTGTATCAACTTTTTATGTATATGTAATTGTAAATTGTAAATTGTAAATTGTAATTTACAGAAAACTGACCCATACCAGCAAAACTAACCGATGATGTAGCATTAATGACCTCCTGCAAAGAAGTAAAAAATGTTATCTTCGTACAAAACACTAATGACGCAAATAAATCACTGAATTGTTCTTAAGTTCCAATGTTTTGTAATTGGAAACCAATAAATCTCTTAATATGGTATAAAATGCGGAAAAACCTTCAAAATAAATAAAACGAGCTTATCAGTCATGAATTTCTGGAAAGTGACAGAACTGATTTAAATATACAATAATTTAATAATATCTATAAAAAAATACGAGACCAACATGAATTCTCTTTAGAAACTCGGAGTACTAAATTTTGTACGATTCTCCACTTTTCCCCGTTTTGAGATTCTCGTCTGTCTGATCTCGCATTATCACGTGTCACTTTGCAGTGAGGTCTCCGGATACCTGTCATCGTCCACTGTCAGGTAATAGGCTTGGTTAAAAATCCGCACACACACCTGCTCTCGTTTTAATTGCATTTCGCTTTATTCTACGTGCCTTATGGCGAACATTTTAAAATTTTGTATCAAATTATTTTAATTTATCTTTAAAAACTTTTAAAACAGACTATTCACATGTAAATTATAAGCACTTTTTAAACATTGCGTGACAAATTAACATCATAAATCAAATTTTTAGTCAAATACAAGCAGAAAGCGTCTTAACAGCACATGGTTTTACGAAAACTGAAGTTTTACATAAAAGGCCTAATCTTATGTATTAATTTTAAGCTTGCGGGCATTTAACTTTCAGATTCTTGTAAAATTTAACCGGTTTCTTCAACCTATGTTACAGGTAGACTCACCATAAGAACGAAATGTACTCAGATATTTCTCCGGTTCTTCACAATTCCTTACAACTCAGAGTATTTCTTTCATTTTCTCCTTTACTTTAATATTTTTTAAAAATTACAGTAAAATATACTGTAAATGATACTGTTACTATTTAAGATATCCTTACAGACTTTTGTGATAGCCCATAGACAGGTACCACTGTAAATCCATCACATTCTATTTTAAGACCCCTCTAAGCCATTTCATAGCCTTCCAAATCCCGAATTGGGTTTTCCACTAAGTCTAAAAACTCAATTTTCCATTAAAAAAATACTGTATTTCAGGGCAGTGGCGGATCTAGAGAAGACGCAGAGACGTTAGACGGGATAACTAACTAATACAGATAATAATGAATCAGATTGTGTTTGTGAACTAGATGACTAAATTGAAAGCGTGGATAAGTTTTACTTAGGGCAAGAAGGTCAATGGATACATAGGACAGACTGGTTTTTCTCGATACGGGCAGACGTCTAAACTACTGTATTTGGTTGTTAGAAGATGTTCTAAAATATTGTAAAACTGTTTAATAATAATAACTTTCAATTGGTAACTTTCAATGAAATTTAGGAGACTCGCCTAAAATTACTTTTATATCCTCTACATTCTACAAGGTTTGTATCTTAAGTTGTAACAATATGACATTTTTTTCTTTTATATTTCCTGTAGTACAGTGTTTGAAAATCTGAGAAAAAGCTACTTCATCTAAATTTATTTCATTACAATGCTTAACCTTGTGAAGACATAACTGACTATAGATCTGTATGCCTTGTTAGGTTATCTGATGCATTATTAACATGAGAACATGTGCTCCCTCCAGAAAGAAGTTCTGAATCCACTCCTGCTCCAAGGGAATTGTAGTACATGTTGTATCATGCTTTCAATGAAGGGAGAAATGAACTATCCTCCCGATAGCAAGATAGCAAGATTTTTATTGTTGCTAAAATTTAAATTAAGTGCCAAGAATACGACAGACCAGACCGGGAAAGTAGCTTTAGTTATGAGCAACTTTGATAATAGTTTCATCATAACTAGGATTCGGATGTTTATGACATGTCATATTTTTATCCTGACCTCCATTCTCGCCGCAAATACAAATTAAACGCGAATTATCTTAATCGGACCGTTTTTATTTTGCATATAAAGTCATATATATAAAGTCATATTTTAGTCATTTTTTTATCTTGGTCATATTTGTAACGTCATATTTCAGTTATAACTTCGATAAAGGAGCACAATTATGATTTTAAAATGGTCTAAATGCACTAAATTGTTAAATTAAATTTGAAATTTATATAATTAATTTAATGTTTATGTCCATTTAATAGGTAAATTTCTTTTAAAATATAACTTTAAAATTAATTAAGGGATACGCATGGTCCACAAAATATTATTTGGAGCTGATGAAGCAAGCCAATATGAGTAATTTCTTTAAAATTAGAAGTTCATTACAAGTAAAACTGTAAATCACCTGTAAAATTTTTAAAAATGATTCTCTGATTGAATTAATGTGATGTAATAGGCCTAATTTTGTGTCATTAAACGTTTTAAATTGGAAAATTTATGTCCAGAAAATACATTCTTTTATTAGGTCATATTTAGGATTTTTTAGTCAAATTTGGTCACTTTTAAGGGCATATTTTCTGTCACACTTTCCACATTTTTAGGTCATAAACATCCGAACCCTAACACATTAGCAATACCAGTAACTCGAATTAGAGAAGGAAATCGCTCATTGAGAAGGCCTGCTTTATATAGCCCTTACGGTTAACGTAGGAATTAGAACATTTGATTTTAATTGCAAAATGAAACTATTAGAAACAAAGAACGTTTGATATCGTTCGTGAAATGTTTACAAACTGCTCGGCTGCTTTAATATAACGATAGAATTGGCGAAATGTGATGGAAATTCACAGGGAATTTGAAACGGACGTAGACATTTCAGCGATTCCCATTCCTCCATTTCTGCCCCTATATCAAGCTCCTCCTCCCCTTTCCACACCGACATCACTTGGATTCTGATTCAGTGTGGTATGTATTCACAGGCAGGGGTGTCACATCCTTGATCTGTTATTACGCTCCAGTACCTGAGAATTCCAGAGATCACCAACTGGCTTCATACTCTCTTAACAAATTAATTATTCTTCATATGGCGCTAGTAAACTACTGTTTCTTACAATTATGCTATTTTCAGATATTCGTTAACAGAAAACTCCAAGAGAACTCACATTCAAGGTCTCTCGCAATTAGACCGACAAACTTTCGGATATTATAGACAACTTAGACAAGGATGGATCCAGGGGGCAACGGGTCCCCCTTCCGAAGAGGAAAACAAATTAAGCGGTAAAAATATAAACAAGATTTCTGGAAAATGTATTAACAGATTGACTAGGCACGTCTACATTTTTAAAGAAAAAGATTATGAAATAAAGACACTCCCATCATCTGTGAGAACCACAACCTCAGGATTTATCAACTCCATGGATGTATAGAATTAGCACAGAATAGGTTGAATGGCGAGCTCATGTAAGAACGTCAATGGACCACCGGTTCAATAGAATAGACTCGCTTCGCTCGCTGAGGGTCTCGGGAAAGGTTTTTGGAATTGTCCTGTGGTTTACAGCCTAAAAGCTACATGTGTACCAAATTTCAAGTTTCTAGCTCATCTGGAAGTGAGGAAACATTGTCAGTGAGTGAGCCCTTTTCCGGGGGTTATTAGGACTAAAAATTTAAAAAAAATTACTTTTTGGAATTTTTCTGTGGTTTACAGCCTAAAAGCTATAGGTGTACAAAATTTCTAGTTTCTAGGTCATCTGGAAGTGGACAAACATTAATGTCAGTGAAGGAAGCCTTTTTCGGGGGCTTTTATGGCAAAAATATTTCTTTAAAAATATTTTTGGGAATTTTTCTATGGTTTACAGCCTAAAAGCTATATGTGTACCGAATTTCAAGTTTCTAGCTCATCTGGACGTGGGCAAACAATGTCAGTGAGGGAGTGAGTCAGTCAGTCAGCCATGTGGCTTTATATTATAGGGATAATATTCCTTTAGAAATTGTCTACTGCCATTGAGTAAGTAAGTATCTTTACTGTAAGATTTGAGGCTTTCCTGGCGAATCTTATGTAGAAAATCTTCTCGGGTTTGCAGCCAGGTGAGAAGTTTGTTGTGGTCCAACGTTTCCGAGGCTGACGCTGCCTCCATCCTCAGGGAATCTGAAGTGTCGAGTTTTGACATGTAGGGGATATATATACCAACCCGAGTTGGGCGGATGGAGGCAGCGTCAGCCTCGGAAACGTTGGACCACAACAAACTTCTCACCTGGCTGCAAACCCGAGAAGATTTTCTACATAAGTATCTTTACTTACAACAGACATGGTACTTGAATAATAGTAACATACAAACGTAACTAAAACATTTGATGTGGGCAATAAAATTTTTGCAGGGGTGTAATAAGTTACGCCACTGCTTATAAATCCAGTACATTAAGCAAGTTCGAAAAGAAACCGTAAGGCGATCATACTTCCATTTCTTGAAGGAATTCGCATAGCGCGTACAGGAGCAATAGAAATCTTGACATCAACTTGAAAGGCGCCCATTTGCTTTGTTCTTGAAGTTGTACTTTTCAACATATTTTCTCTGAGCAGCTATGTTAAAAGGGTCTGCATCACCTTGTAATTATAGCTGAGAAACAGACGAAAAGTTTTGACTTCTATTCACAACTGAATCAAAGTACCACGACAGAAGATTCTTCCGTCACCGCCATCTTTAAACGTGAAACGATTTGCTTTAACACACACAAACGCTCTTTAATTCTTGCTCCGAGTAAAGTAATAGGGACTTTTCATTATTTGAAGTGCAAGTCAATAACTGAAAGACTTGTAATAAAAAGAATTCGACTCCTTTAAATAATAATGTCATTCAGAATTCACAACATTTTATTCTGAAAATGTTCATCAAAAATATAAACTGGATAGAAGATTAATTTCCTTTCGAAAAAATAATCAGCATTCCACAATATTATCACTAGAGTTCGGATGTTTATGACATGTCATGCTTTTATCTTGACCTCCATTCTCGCCGCAAACACAAATTATACATGAATAATTGTATATTTGTTATCATAATCGGACCGTTTTTATTTTGCATATAAAGTCATATTTTGCTCATTTTCATGGTCTAGGTCATTTTTCGGTCATATTTGCACTTTCATACATTCGGTAAAAGAGCACAATTATATACTTAAATTTTTGCTAAAAAAGAGTCACGAATATTTTGGTTTTTCTGTAACTGAAATGTGAAGGAACAATAACAAGTAATAGCACAATTACCTCTTCCTCCTTGTTGTTAACAACTTTCAATAGAAATGTTTTAAATATATTTTCAGTTCACATTTGCATTGGTATCTGGTAATTACAAGTTATTTACAAATAAAACTGTAAATCACCTGTGAAATTGTTAGAAACTGATTATCTGATTGGATTAGTATGATTTAATAATTTAGTGTTATTAAACATTTTAAATTGGAATATTTATTTTTAGAAATATGTTCTTTTATGATGTCATATTTCAGATTTTAGGTCATATTTAGTCATTTTTAAGGTCATTTATACAGTCATATTTTTTAATGTTTAGGTCATAAACATCCGGACCCTAATTATTACATATTTAATTTGTAGCATGTTTTTACAGATTATAATTTTAATGCTAAAGGTGTACCACCTAAACTAAAAAGAACTTTAGTTGAAGTGCATTTGTCGGTAAAACGCTGTTTCTAGATTGGCACGGTAAATTTGGGCACTATCTGGAACGATTCAAAATAGGAAAAATATAAATTGCAAGGGCTCCAGCCTGCCTGTCCCTATATTAGAATGACCTGCTTTAGAAATCCAAAGACAAATTATCAAAATATATTTCAAGAGCCTTGGACAAATATTTTGCATAAGAAATGCTGCTACAAGAAGTTATGTGACTATTTAAATTGTATTTTTGAGAAACGTTGATTTAGTATTTGATTGTTAATTAACTATATTCATAGTTTTGTTTATTATTAATATGTAACTCTAGAAATTAAGCAAACTGTAAGTGAATGTAAATTAATTAAATTAGTTTTGTAATTAAATCTATTAATTGTACTTGGAGACTCAATAATAATATACCGTAATCGGAAAACAAATATATTTATTCCTAGGGAGATATTTTACTACTTCGCTCCATGCAGGAAAGAATATCTTACTTATTAATGCTAATTGTGTACTGAATCATGAAAACGAAACAATAAGTTAAATGATTTTAAAAAAGGGGACATTTTGCGTCCCGTTAAAGATTAGTCGGGACAACGGGACCAGTCAATCAAATAAGTAACAATCCCATTAAAAACGGAACTTTTGGTCACCCTGTGTTATTACCATAACAATGCAAACAATATTACGTAGCTGCGAAACGAAGTTGTTTCAAATTAGTTAAGCTTATGCAGACTGAACTGTAAGTATCCAAATACCTTTGGTAAATCGTACCGATTCCTCAGAAATGAAATACACTCCATACACTAAGTGCACTTATTTGATGTAAAATGAACTAAAACTGCTAGCCTTAGTGATATGTAACAAGTGTTACTAATATTCTACTCCTGTAGTGTTCTGCGAGCATTCCTTTCACTACGGTATTGCTCCATTTAAAGGACTAAAACGTAGTTCCTCTTTGAAGTAGTTCGTATTTTTCTCTTCTATAATGTTCTCGTATTAACATTTACTATATCTTATGTAATTCAAAACTCGTGTCGCCTTCGTTGCAATGAATTAGTTTTCACTGCAAAATTTATATTTGACAATAAGATTAAAAAAAAAACAAAGTCCCCGAAAAAAATTAATTTCAAGTATGCAGTACTCCATTCGTGAATACCAGTGCTCATTTGCTCTCTCTATACCTTCACTTGAGAAATCCTTATCCACATGGTAGGATTTTACGGACATGATGCAATGTTCGCAAGTCCTTCCTGCTCATATGGTCGCCATCGATCCATCCTTTTGGAGAAAGAGACCCGTATCGGCATGCAGGAACAAGTATTTGAACTTGTCAGAGAGCTGAGAACTTATGTTCCAGTTCGGAAGAGTTGCTCTGCCAGCATCGCTGTGACCACTTGTTTTGCGGAAAAAATAAGGAAAAGGGAATAGGAAAAAAATGGAACTACGAGAAAAGAACTTCTCCTTTTTCTTCGCCGCTCCAGAAGTCTTCTATAACTTTTCCTCATGTATTTAAAAAGTTTCTTTTCTTCCGACACGCCCCTACGCCCCCAGGGTGGGGGGTCTGGAATTCATGAGTAGATGTTTGTCTTTTCTTTTCTTTCTTCTTCTGCTATTTAGAAGGAAGTTCAAATTCATGCCCATCTATGTAATTGAAAATCTGAAGTGCAGTCTTTGTAAATAATAGGTTTCACCTTTAACATTTGCATAATCCTTTATCAGCAATAGGAAAAGAGCAATTCTGCGTTAGGAAAAAAATTACCAGGATACACATTTCTTAAAAATCTAACAGTTGAATCGATCTCTAACTAAACACTGGGAGCCATATCCATTATCTAGGCCATTTGTTGATTTCATTGGTAGACGGAAGAATAGGAGTCGTGTGAACAGTATACAGACTCCTATGACATTTAACGACGATTTTCTTGACCAGAGCACTTCTTTATTCATGTTGCTACCCAATTGATCTTACTAAGCTGAGCAAGTCGGAAAGACTGGAGGATAGGCCTGCACAGATAACGAGGGCAGGGCATTTAATGACCATAAAATAGTGAAAGAAAACCAAAATAAAAAAAATGCATTTTACAAAAAAAATTACAAAATTAAAAAAAAATGACCAATAAATTTACCATTATTACTTATAATTAGTTTTTTTAGTAATGCATTTCTAAAAGCAATGGTATGCCCATAAAATTGCCCAAAGCAAATGTGTGACATTTAAAAAAAGAAAGAAAATCGTTTTATTGCTACAAGACTAGCTGCTGTGGTGTTTACAAAAGACCTGAATTAAAATGATCTATGAAATTCTCAAATAAAAACTATTGTCTTTTGTCTGAAAATAACGATTTGTACATGGAAAAGCTCATCTCTACCTCCACTGAAATATTGCCTCAAAATGTCAAAATGACCTAAAAATTTCAAAAAAATGACCTATCTTGAAAATGAAAAGTACAAAATAAAGCAAAAAAATGCAAAAACAAATTGCCCTATATATTCGAATTATCTTTTAATCTCCAAATGAAAAAAAATCAAAATCGTAAAATGCCTTCCCATCGGCCGGTTAAATTACAGGAATTAGGTTTAAACTGCTTCGTTTATAGCAAATTTATGAAGAGAATTCTATTTGCGATATGGATGGTCGTATGCATTAACAAATAAATGTATTTAAATTTAGTTTTCGACTAGGATATTCACATAATCTGAAACTTAAGTTCCAACTTTAAGTGAAAATTCCTGTTTTTCTTACGTCGCTAGTGTTTGTGTTGTCTTCTCAGCAGAAATGCTGATACCGCGGTGGTGAGAAAATAGAATGTGGTTAGTAGACTTACAGAGCAAATTCACAGTTTACCTTAAAGTATTAAACAATAATAAATACATTATATGAAAACTATAATACCTTTAGAACTATCTTACACTAACTTTGAATGAATTATAAGTGCATAAGCGGAATTTTATAACAACTAGTTACTGTAATATATTTTAAACAGACTTACGCAGTGACAAGTAACGAAATGAAATCAAGCATGTAAAATGTGGTACCGTAGTATTGTTTGCAATTACTAATAATAATAATAATAATAATAATAATAATAATAATAATAATATAGGCCTGTGAAAACTTTTATGGAATTTTTTAATGGTAATACAATATAACAATAATATTTTATTGAGCGAGATGGTTCAAGTCTGGGAGATCCTGGGTTCAAACTCCGTTGCCGGCCAATTTGACTTCTTTTTTTTTTTCATGGTTTTCCAGTCGTAGAGGAAAATGCCGGAATGGATATTTACTTTTCACGACTCATCACCGCTATTTCATCCTATGTCATTATGATTAAAAAATCTAAATCAGATAAAATTCTCAGAAGTCATAAGACTTAACACACCAACAATAGCAAACAAATGAATTTCAAAAATTACAAGAACCTAACACGTGATATGACCTCGATGTTTAAATGTGTAAAGGCTACATAAAGTTGAGATAAATAATAATATATGTTAATTTACAGTTTTATATTTTGAAGACTGTTGAAAACCGAAAGGCCTCTGTCGAGAATTTAGAAATGAACTTTAACAAAAATTTGTGGCGTCAGTCTTAAAATATTATTAGAAGGATTTTTAAATTTATGTGGCAACCTAAATTCTGGGGGTGGGAGGGGGAAGAGCGCAGTATGGAAACCAAAAAATATATTAAAAGACCAAAGTTTCTAGTGATGGTCGTCCCTGTGACTCGGTCGCTATCATTGCTATCGTCAATAACATAGAAGTGATATGTTGACATCGTCCACAAGAAGAAGAAGAAGAAGAAGAAGAAGAAATACGTCCTCTCGTCACATGTACTCGCACTGATGTTCGACGAAGTTATCTTCATCCCGGTGGAAAAGATGTCTTACCGGAAGACCTTCAGGAAGGTAATATGTTTCTAAGTTCGAAGATTAGTCCTAAGGGCCCCCTAGAGACTTTGCAACCTTCAGTTGTTTCACCGAACCCTCTTTATAATTACTGTAATAGTATTATGAAATTATTTTATTAATTTATTTCAAAATATAAACAATTGATGTAATTTAATGGTACACGCCCCATTGTGTTTAGTTAGCATGTTCTCTACGATCAGTACTACACAGTTTCTTCATCCAAATTGAAACTGGTCATGAATTTTCAACAGTTTCCGCGGGAAAATGCCCCGAAAGTAACGATACTCTGGCAGAACTGAATTTCTATGAGAACTTACTATATTGGGTGGTATCTGAGCTCTTATTCCACATAGCCAAACTAACATAAATAAATTTAAAATGTGGCAAATATGGTAAAATTGGGTAAGACTGTGGTATCATCTGCAAAGATTATATCTGAAAATATGATCAGTATGTACTTTATTATCTTTATCACCCTACTCTCTTGCATTTTGTTCTTCTTATTAACTTCAAGTCTTGTTAATTTTCGAAAATTTTCAATATAGCTTCTCGAAAAAGTAGTGATGACGTCTTGATTTCTTGAATGTCATCCAAGTTCAAATGTACAGCGCTTTTTAGATGTATTCTTGTGTGAAATAATTTCCCCTATCTGATGAAAGATAAAACAAACAAAATATCTCGTCCGAAATATTGAGATTTGAAGAGCTACGGTGAAAGCGTAAATTAAAATGAAAACGCCCATAGTGGCTTGAACAAGTTAAAAAAACTAAACATTAAAGAAGGAATAATAAAGTTCGGCCAAAATTCTTATTATTAAACCCATTTATTTATTTATTTATTTAACTTGTTCTGACTTCACGCATTTCTGTGACGAGACCAGCGTAATATAAGAAAAAAATATTTTCAAATATGAAATCAATAGCAGTGACGGCCTTTCATATGACCCTTCGATTAGATAAAGACATGCTACGTCTATAAGTAGTTATAAATTGGTTCATGCACGTCACAAATAATGCCTAAGATAACAATATGATTATACTATTATGATATACCATGTGGTTTAGCTTGCTCAATCATTCCTTCTAGAATATTTTAGTGGTGGTTGCTTCGAAGTACGTCATTTCATTGATTTCCTTAAAAATACTTCACCTTCACTACAATTCTGTCGGTTGTGGAAATGTTCCCTGCAAATTATTTACAATCTATCAGCACTTATAAACAGGCATGTCTTCACCTACACATAATAGTGTTTTAATGAACCGAAATAGAAATCCTTTAATAGTGGTACCGATTATGAAGCACTGTGCATTTCTACGTCAATTCAAGAACATCATAGGTAGGCTTGCCAGATTTCTGAAATGCCCCCCAGCGTCGCGGGCATTCAAGGGTACACACCCTTGGCGGGTTTTTAGAGTGTTTTAGAGGGTAGTTTATTCTCAGTGCTATGAATAAATGGTTACTGATTAGGAACCTAAACCAGGGGTGATAATAAATGACATAAGCATATAAGTTTAAACATTTTATTTCTAACATGTTAATATTTAAAAGTTATTTAAGTAAGAAGAAACACTTTGAATGAGGAATAAAAATTTGAACAATATTTACATGTACTTTTCATTGGCTAGGATATTTTTTAATACTTTTATGGTCATCTATAAAATCAAATTTAATTTTTGCCGGGACGTGAAGTAAACCGGCCGGGACACCGGGGTTTTGTCTGAAATCTGGGACTGTCCCGGTCAAACCGGGACGTCTGGCAAGCCTAATCATAGGCCTAAACATTCAATGCCATTAATCAATTCAGTGATGAATGTTATACAGTAGAACCCCGCTATTTCGAGCTAATTGGGGCTGAGGCTACCTCGAATTACGAAAAACTCGGATTAGGCCTATACGGAAATATCACAAAATCAATGGGTAAATTATAAATAAATGTTTAATGAGCACAATAATTGTTAAAAAATAAACAATATAGTAGGCCTACATACTTGTGTTACGCCTGTATGTATATCGGCAAGCATTTTTAATTTGCTACTTCGGCATCCTTTAAGGATTAAGTCATTGTCGACCCGTAATGGAGTGGAACGGGAAAGCGGCGCTACTTGCCCTAAGTGGGACAGTTTTACCTGCATTTTTGTACATGGAAAAATTGAATGAAAGCTCAAAATGTAATACATTCGGAAGTGCGTAAAAGTTACATGCGGACACCGTATAAAAACGGGGTTTTACTCTAGTTTTATGGAAAATTTTAATTTTCTTAAGACCACCTCGAATTACACGGAACCTCGAAATACCGGGGCTCGAATTATCGAGGCTCTACTGTATTCTGAAAAAAATTAATATTATTAAAATTACAATGATCAAGAATGAATTGAAATGAACCGTTACTTACAGTTAGGAACGAAATCTGGGTGATCAGATATATAACAGTAATAGTGAACTAATGTTAATTTTTATTTTTATTCTTATTGATTGCATAGCTATTAAAAAGCTAAACAATTAACAGGTTAAAACGTTTCTTAGTTACAATAAAACTGGAATACATTTTAATAAATAACTGGGGTAGAAGAAATTCGATATACAAAATGTATTAATTTAAAACAATTCCTAGAATATCCTCTGATTCTTGCAGTGATATTCATGCTATGAAGGAATCCCCGAGTAGATTTGAAGAATAATATTTATCTAATATCTATAAACCCATGATGTCTAGAAAGCACTCGCTTGACACAGCGGAAGCATTGGCGCATTGGTTCTATCACCGAGAAATCCAAGATTGATTTTATGGTGGTTAATTTTCTCAAGATTATCCCTTTGCCCTTTGTCTTATTACGTTCATCTAGAAACGTAAGTCGCAACAAATAAGGTACTACTGTAATAATCTTTCCAGCGCTAAATTTGTACATTTATATAAGCAATCATTAAGTTCAATCACCAGTGGTCTCTAAACTTAGAATCAACGAGGAACATTTTAGTAGAACGGGTTGTACTCATGAATGACAATCATAACAAGAAGATAAAAATCCTCACCTTTTACATTAATCAATAGTCTATTAATCTTTTATATCTGCTTTTACACAATATTTTTAGATGACGAATTTATACGTCAGTAGCAGTGATAAGGTTAAAATACTTTTATTTTTAATTACAACTGTTATAGTTCCTTTGTTTTCTTCGTCTCCAATCGGCAAGTCAAACGTCGGTCTGTCGGATTATATTATTATTTAATGAGGGTAAAAAGTAATTTGTATTTTCAAATCCAAGTAGGTGGCAGGCTCTGTTTCCAAGTCAATCCAATTACAATAGTAATAAATAAATACAAAGTTCCAGTGTTTCTTTGCTTCTCGTTTCTGGCTGACACATGACAACACTTCAACAAGTGACTATTGACGAGTGTGTCCTTCTTGCATTAAAAAAGACAACACTTCAAAGACCGCACCGCTGGGGACGAAGATAGCGAGGCGAGTGTAATATATAGATACAAACATTATTACTTCTCTTCAATAAAAAGTGCCATTTTTAAAAATATATTCTGCGTGAATTTCATACTGACGAAAATCTCTTTCTATAAAACACTGTCCATTAGTAACTAATAAGTAGGGGGCGGATTTCTATGACCTAAAAAAATAGGATATATGCATGCATTTATGACCTAAAAACATTAAAATATGACCAATAAAATTTAAAATATGACTTTACCACTTACACATTGTGTATATATTTTTAAGTTTCATTACAATACATTTTATTAAAATATAGTGTTCATTATTTAAGATATCTGTAAATTCTCAAAAAGTATCATTATAATGCAAAACGTACAAAATATGATATGAAACTTCAAAATTTCTTTAATATGCACACAAATATGCGAAAAATATGACCTAAATATGCATATTCATACTAAATATACTACAATAGTTGAAAATTTCCTAAATATGCAGTTATATGCACAATAAAAGCCGTTCCATTTTCACCAGGATGCTTCGAATCTGGTTTAAATTAGTCGGAAACTTGAAATAATGCAAAGGGGAAAAATATGACATGTCATAGAAATCCGCTCCCTACTAATAAGTAATAAGAATATATCATTCGGACCCTCTTACAAAATCTATAAACTGCAATTAGATTTATAGGTGGGAATAAATAACACAACTAGATAGCTCAATGTATTTCAGTCTCATTTTACGCAGCGTTAAAGGCATCTCGAGAAAACTGATTGCCGATTTCACCGACCTCGGTTAGGGCCATTTAGACAATACCTAGTAGTTAACCACGCATTTTCATCTTCGTGGACGATTTCACTGACCCCGGTTAGGATGTCCGGTTACTTGACCACAGTAACCATGGTTAGACAGAAAGCCGTTGCACCGATTATTAGGCCCGGTTAAGAATCCATGGTTATCTGTCCACCTCGCCATTATTTATTTCCGGAACAATTTTATTCTTTTGTAGTATTTAGATGGCTGTCACTAATAATTCTTTGGTGATTTTTTCGAAGCATAATAGCATATTATTGTAAAACTGCACGGTAGTAAACCCAATAGGTAAAGTTTTATTGCAGTAATAATATTCAGAATTCAGGTCGAGATGTAAGAAAAAGAGTAAGAGAGATAGTATTTTTAAATTTGAAGGCTCTACTATTTCATTGATCTGGTGGTAAAGTACAGATTATTGAAATTAGGCAGATGCAACATTGAAACAGAAGCAAGATCTGACAACAGGTAAGCCTTATAGCCTATACAATTTTTTATTACTCCTCCCTGCTTCCATCGAGTGGAATAAATTTTATAAAAATCGAGGAGCTAATAATGCTATTACTGTCAATACGTGGTAGATTCTGCAATGTGATGTTTCACGTATGTCCCTGATATTATCAATTATATCTTGGAGATATCCCTACTTTGTGTCATGAGAAATCTATTTCTTGGTAACTAAGGACGATTTCCAATCATAGGGAAGTGCAATTCTTTCACCTGTGAAATCCAATAAGGTCTACGCTATGACATCCAATATGTGGAGGTTAGCAACTTAACCGATCTCTCTGGAACCTAATTTCTCCCGGTTAATGTCGTTTAACTCGTAACCGGGTCGGTGAAACGTAAATATCTATAAATATACCGTATCGAGAACTCTATTATGTCGACTTCTATCTCGAGTACCTATAGAAGAATACTGGGCGAGGAACACAGGAGTAGTTCCTCACAGGCCCTGATCGAGCCTACAGACGTCTTTTCCGGAGGATCTAAAAACAACCTAAACCCTCCTCTAGAGTTTAGTCACAACAGAGATGCTAGTGCATGCAGTCAACCAAGATACCAAGGACGACAAATTAAAATATTTATTTACTAAAATAATATGGTTTAATGTGGTTGAATCCTTACAGAATAATTATAATATTACATTTCATTAATAAATCAGGGTATTATGCAATTAAGTAACAGTGAATACGAGTCACACAACTTCCGCTTAAACTTCCGAAGACAGTAAGACGCGATAATGTGGCACTCGATAGTCTGGCTCGCAACTAAAATAGATTTTCTTCCGTATTTTAAGGGGCTTAGGGAGTCTGACGCGTTCGGGAGATTTATGTAATAATTTTTATTTCATTAAAATCAACTTGTTCCTGGTTTTTTTAAGACTTTTTTTAAATTTCATAGTAGACTAACAAAAATTATTTGTATTTAACTTTGCTAGTACCGGTACTTTGAGCCTTAAATTGACTTAACTTTGATTTTTAGTTTTTTTTAGTACAGTACTACAACCTTTTAATTTTTATACTGTAATATATCCTGTGTTTAACAAATAACAATGTATTTGTTTTTGTAAGTTAAAACTGTAATTTTTATTTATATATCCTTGTTTAA
Source organism: Ectobius pallidus (assembly GCA_964059195.1). NCBI lineage: Eukaryota > Metazoa > Arthropoda > Insecta > Blattodea > Ectobiidae > Ectobius > Ectobius pallidus. Next base: position 124,003,540 of record CAXKWD010000005.1, read on the forward strand.
ACCAGGTTTTTTTAAAATTACCTTCATAATCCGGCATATTTTATAATCAGACAATGACAGGTCCTCGAGCATGCCGGATTGTTCCAAGTCCTACTCTAATAGCTTCTTTCACTTCTAAAGAGATTAATTGTATTCACGTCATTAGGGTTTAACATACTTGAATCATTTTTCGATAATTTGTAAGTAATTATATTCTTGAAATCTATGTTTCACTATCACAATTTAAACAAATATTGTTGCTAATATCAATTCACTCCTGAATAATAAATTGTGCAAAAGGAATGTTTGCACAATGATGAAAAAAAACACAACGCGCCTATCGTGCTTCACTTGTTTCATCACTCCAACTGCTCTAACTAAGAAGTATGAAATAACTTGCGAGTTTCAACTTCTATCGAAGAGTAAAAAGGAAAAGTTGAACCTAGTGGGCATCCCAAAAGAAAACTTTATATTTCTCTCAGATATTTTTTAAAAATATTCTGCAAACTTGCAAACAGTTTTAATGCAGAATAAAGCTGTCGTCAATTTAGACTACCAGAATCAATTTACTCACAAATAGCATGAACCTTCGGTTTACAGGTGAAAGAATAGTTAAGAGGACAGTTTGGAGAAAATACTAAAATATAAGATTTGTACATGTACCATAGAAATTTTTCAAACCATTTCCACTATATTGTATAGAAATTGAACGTTGTACGTTGAATAGGCGCTCAGATAAATGATATTTCTATTTTATAAACAAATATCGGAATTGAATAAAAATGTTCCTTGCACAAAAAATTTCAACATATGTACGTCATTTTTTATGAGTTGACTGTACCTTTTTCTTCTTTCCCTGAGTTCTACGTGCCTCACTGTAGGTACATTTACGCGGCCCAAGCCGTCCGAGCCTTACAGGACCACGACTCGCCGTGGGAGTGAGTTTCTATGGATCAAATACATATCTTTTGATCAGACAAGGACATAGAGTGCCTCCTCGGATGAGTGATCAGCCCAATGACGGGAACATCTCCGAAACAAGACGAACACATAGGACGATAACTTACATTCCAGTCGCACATACACTCAGAACAAGGTGAGGATGGGATGAAGGTGATAATGATGGACAGATGATATTCGAAGACCTCAAGGGCCTAAAGTTATACGATATTCGTCTCACAGGTAAGGGAAAACTCTGGAAAAAACCAATCTGGTAACTTGTCCCGAAAAGTAGCAATTCCATTAAACGCTTTTTCATTGATTTCGAACTTATAAACCCGCTGATGTCACTTGACGAATACTTATAGCCTATTAACATAAATTCAGCTCTGTTCTGGAAGGGTTAAACATGGATTAAGAAGAAATATTTTTTCCCAATGGAATACAAATAAATCCTACTCTTCACATCACAACACCATCATACATTTGCCATATCGATGGGTTCAGATAAAAGTACTATATGGTCAACATAGGGAGAAAATGAATTACGTAAACCTAAGCGTAGTCAAATAGATGTAGTGATGACAATTCCATAAATTATAATGGAACTGTCTATCTGATTTTTAATCTGAAATGACGTTTGCAAATCAATGATCATACGCGACGTCTCCACATTCCCTCCCTCCTCTCCTCCCATTTTAATGCTCGTCCTGTATGTGTGTGGACAAAGTTAAATGATTTTAATGTGATTCCGACAGCTCATGTAAACGATATTCAACAGCAGAGAAAGTATCTGCAACACTGGTATAGCTATGGTATTACAGAAACTAATTGCAATTTCGTGTACAACAGCCAGCTGTAATTACCATACCAATTACGTGCTCAAAGAATCGAGACCTCAAACCATTATGAAACAACACTGGATTATATTTTTAAAAACTGATAGAATAACACCACCCGAACTCATTACAATGTGATGCAATTGTAATGACTGAAACCAAGCATAAAATTAACTTAACCAGATTGAATTTCGGTCGAATTCCAGTATTTCAGTTACTGGACCTAAACGTTTGCTTACGGCACTTGTATCGCACGACTTAACTAATTAGTGGTACTTACGAATATTGTTGCCGTGGATCGTAAGTTGACATTCCCGCACGCAATCTTGTTGCTATGGAAACAAAACTAATTTCCGTGCGGTAAGAATTTACTTACGGTACTCATAATACAAGCCTTTATGGACAAGGCCCCCCAGGACAAATATTCGGTTCCCATAACAACAAACATATGCGAATCACTTTCTGAAATATAACATCCATCTTCAATAGTGTATATACAGCTAATATCTCAATTAATATAAATAAATTGATATAAATAATCATCGTGCAAAATATAGCATACAATACTCGTGTCGTAAGCGCATAACGGATCTCGGAAATTGAAAAAAGCCTCGTTTTTTCAAACTCTTTCCTCGATCCATATGCACCGCTTACGGCACTTGTATCGTAATATACTATTACTATATGCAGAATTACAAATTCATATTAACAAAAATTGTCCTGGGTATTTTTTAAGTACTATAGTTTGTCATAGATGTGAGAAAGCGTTTTAACTAGGTCTTGACGTTTGGAAAACAAAATTAGGATTAACCGGTAAGGGCTCGATCATTAAAACTTAAAATTTCCTTTTTGTTCGACCATACTATAATACGCTTATTACATGTTTATCATATTACGTTTATCATAATGATGTCCACTTTTAAACAGATTTTAATTATTACACATGTGTGGTTATCGATTATTATCGAACACGGAACGATCTAGAAATCGTATGAACAGAAAATCAAACTGCGTAATAAAGAGCAAGTATTTAAATTAAAATCAATTCCGTTCGTGTTAATTGTAATACTATACTAAACTGAGCTCAACTCGTCTTGTAAAAATCCGTTATTTTCAAGAAAATGGCCAAAAACAAGCTTCGACTTGACCGGACTCCATCAGCTGCCATCTGTCGCAGAAAACAAGAGCTATGAGAACAACTGATTGCGAAGGGTAGCAGTCTCCGTTTGTCTGAATGAATCTAAAATCTCGTGAAGCTTAACATTTAATTATGGTCGAACATAAACAGTCGTATGGAACTTGCCTATAATGATAATAAATTAAGACACTCGTATAAGAATTATGTAATGCAATTTATTCTTGTACCGTATCAACATTTTATATTCTTGGCGTTACAGAAAGTTTATCACCGAAGAGTGCATTTGTATGAAAATTAGGAAACTCACTTTCCTCGTTTCATAAACGTATTCGCACTTTATATGCCACTAGCTGAAAAGGCCCGGCGTCGCCCGGGCTTTGTATTTTGTAATTTGAAATTAACTTATGGAGGTCTTCCGATGTTGAAACTCTAGGTCCTGATATAATAATGTATGTAGAATTCGAAATGAGGAAGAACAACATATGGCACTCAGAAAACGCTAGATATAGCTTTTTATGGTTCATAGAGGATGTCGAATGCTGCATTCCGTTGCTTCTACTCATCATGCCTGGGAGGGGTTGAAATAAGAAGAAACATAAATTACATAAGATTGTATTGACTTGACGGAAAATTTTATTTCTCAGTCTCATGTTAAACCGTTTCGGTCCTGAAATAAAATAGAAATGCAGTATCACTTTCATACTTTCCTCCCCTAAAACCCGGGACATAATATACTGCGAGTATAGGACTCAAAATGTTCCATCCCATGCTTAGGGCCTATGATAAATCTCAACTAATGCAAAGCCTACAGCTATGGATAACTGACTATTTACAGACTTCTGATATAACATACTCACACACTTAAGTTGCTCCTGCAATACGACCTCTTATTCTACATCAAAATGTGAAGTGAGAAAATATTTCTTATGTCGAGGGTAGAGGAAGTTATGTGACTGCATCACACTGTGCTTTATTTTCGTGGATTTCATTTTCAGTGATTATTTTCGCCAATATATTACATCAATGGAATCATAATTCGTTAAAGTCCAGCATTAAATAGTCGCCAAGGCCCTATGTCATCACAGTAAACAATTCACTGTTGTCATGTGAACTAAACAGCAATTCATTTTTTTCAGTATAAAATTCTCAGAAATTATATAATTTTCAAGGGAAGGAGTATTTTGTTTGAATTTTAATGTTGACCGCTATACTTTCCGGGCTTAACTGGGTATGTGTGCAAAATTCCGTGTAAATTGGTAAAGAAATGTAGATTTGTATAAGGAACAAACATACCCACAAACACACATTCGACTTTATATAATAGATTATAGGCTCGTTTCATAATTTACTATTGCTTGACTTACAACTTTCAATGCAATGTTTTAACTGAACTCGCTGATATACATTCCACAGAAAAACCATGGAGGTTTTGTAATTTAGCTATGCCTTTGATTTTAAAATGACCGTTTAAATATTCTAATAGTTTTCACTTAGACTAAAAAAAATCTATTGCCTATAAGGTTAGGCTATATATAGGCCTTTGAATCGAAATAACTAGACAAATTTTTAAGTCGAGTCAAACGACGTTTTTTTCTACTTTCGGAGTAAGTATTAATACTATACAGTGAACAGATAATTCGTAGGGAATCTATTCTGTAATTCGTACAAATTATTTTGCTATAGTTGTTATTAAGTTAGTTTTATTATAGTTGTGTAGTTAACTTGCTTAAGACAAACTTAATTGAGTTAAACAGAAATTGTTTAAAGATAAACTCATAGCCTATGGATTTAAAGATCTGCTTGTTTTTTTAATTACTCAAATATTGATAAATCAAGCTTGTCAAAGAGAATAAGGCATGATTTATGGATCGTAAATAGTTCCTATGAGCCCTACCTGGTGTGATATAATACTCTATAATACGAATAATATACATATATGTATATATAATATATATTATAATACGAAAATGCGACAACATTATAATCGTATTATCCATTGTAATATTGCACGTAAGGCCACAATGGTTCGTTTGACTACGCTTGAATCGCAACCTATGATGCCTTCTCTCCTCCCTTGCAACTTTGTCGTAATACTCTTCTTTATACATTCAAGCATGATACGATTGAGTGCGTGGCAAGCTGTGACGTCAAGTGCTTTTTTTTTTTTTTTTTTTTTTTTTTTTTTTTTGCGTGAGTAAATAATGATTGTGTACAAATTTGAGTTTGGTCGTGTTTCTTCACTCTGTAAGTAAGCTTAATCACAAAGCAATTCGTTTTAAAAATTAACTAGCTGGCCGTGCGTTCTTCTTTTATGTTTGAAGACTGAGCACATAAAATCCCTTAAAATTATCATGTATGAAATTTTTTGACAAAGTGTGCTATTTATTGCGTGTGTAAATCATAATTGTTTACAAATTTGTGTTTCCTTGTGCTTCTTCACTCTATAAATAAGATTAATTATAAGGAAATTCAATTTGAAAATAAACTTGCTGACCCGTACCATAGGCGTAACCAGGCCGACCATATGGGGGGGGTTATAACATCCGCGGGGTCTGGGGGGTATTTACCCCCCAGGGAGAGGGGTGTCCGGGGGTTCTCCCCCGGAAAATTTTTAAAATTAAGATGCAAAATAACGAGTTTTAAGCTTCCGTGGGTCTTCCCCCGGAAAATTTTAAAAATTAAGACGCAAAATAACGAGTTTTAAGCTTCCCACGCTTTATACTTGTATTAAGTAATTTATGGGCAGACTTAAAAAAATTATACAAGTTTCCTTTTTTTAATCAATGGGAGGGGGGGTTCAAACCCCCAAACCCCCCCCCCTCGGTACGCCTATGACCCGTACGTTCTTTTCTGCTTCAAGAATGAGCACATAAAATTCCTTAAAACTGTCATGTAGCCTATGTTGTTCGAAATAATGAAAATTAATTGGAAACTTCTGAGTGTAGTTTCAAGTTTTATGGAAAGGAGTTAAAGATATAGCAAAGAGAGTTAAGTATCACCACAGAATACTAGAAGTGCAGACATTAAATTGCCTAAAGAAGATGCTGTCCGAAGCTATCAGATAATTTTCGAATTGCCAGCCGCATTTCTTTCTCCAGATGTGAATTTAAAGTTTCTCACATTTACATAGATACGGAGAGATAGCTCTTTCCTGGTGGCGTTTATGGGGCACGTTTTATAGCATGGACCATTCCATCGGCGCAGAAGAGATCTTATGGCATCTTAAACCATCATTGGCGCACAAGTCGTGCGTTATAAGAGTCACATCGAAGCGATCAAGTAAATTTATTCTAAGTTCATGTAAGGAACTCTTAACACTGCTCACGACCTACTCTTTTGATTCTCACGCCTTGGTGCTCGTTCAATAATTTAAACTCACCAATAAACTATTTTTAAGGAAAATAGTTTCTAGCTTCTTTATTTAAATAAACTAGCAATCTAAGAATGTTATAAAACTTAGGAACTATTCCATTAATATACTTGCTATATTTGTTTTCCCCTGCTTGGTTTATACTAAAAAATACTACGAAAAATTAATTGTTGAATATGAATGTTAATAACACGCTTGAAATGAGTACTCTCCTGTAGCGAGAATTTGTCTACGTTCCCTTGGGTTTAATGCGCAACCTATAATGCGTCAACTTTAAGTACGAAAGACAACGTCGATTCGTTGGAGCTATATTTTCTGGTGGCCTCGTCGTCGTAGAAGTTATTAATATTACGCTCCAATTAGACATTTCGGTTATTTTGAATAAATGCTCATACCAGACATGAGTAGAGAAATAATGAATTATAATTACTTCATGTTATGAAATATGTTTCATAGGAATTGTAGAAAATAAATAAATAAAACTAGAGAAATATTAATTACGGTATCTTTGGGATAAATTAACTGTCAAAATTTTCTGTCTTTAATTTGTTTACGTCCATCCTAAATTATTATATAATATGTAAATCAAAATAAAGCAACTTTAAAAATTAAGGATATCTTGTTATATGAGAAATTGAATAAATCTTTGCAATTCAATATAACTTGAATGTTTAAATATTACATTAAATTTTTGTCGTGTTTGATATTAGGGAAAGTACGTTATTAAAAACAACTGATCTTAAAATGTTAAATATTTTCTTCACTATTATCACTTATCAAATTGTTACTATTTTCTTGCAACATAATATATTGGGCCTTTTGTTTTCTATTGTCTCATTCTTGAAGTACAGGGGAGTTGTAATACGGTGTAACAAGGTGCTTCTTGCTATGCTTCTAAACAAGGCAACGGTCTATTTAAATGTTGATTCAATTATAATTTAAAATATAAAGACTCAATAGACAAGGTTCTCAGCCTTATGCACCAAGTGAATTTAACCCCAGGATTGCTGCTGGTACTCACTTCAGCCACTTTCGAGGCTGCGTATCCCACAGGTTCTATACATGGCCAAAATATTATATTTTGTAAAAGGACGTTGTTTTCAACACACATAGGCTCCCCTAAAATATTCTTCTGAACACCAAACTTATACTTTAATCTTGATTTTAAACTTTCACGAAATTATCACACATTTGATACTACACTAGCAAAAGTATCCTTTCTACGAACTAGTGCTGACGATATTAAGCCTACATTATTAGAAAGAACGACTTTTCTCTTAATTAGGCTATTTTGAAAGGGTTTAGAAGATTTTGAAACATGTCCGGTGCTTTTCCGCAACATTGTTATTAGGTACGTCCAAACAAACTGTTTAAAATTCCTTTGGTAGCTGGAAAATTAGGCGAATTTAATAGCATGTCATTTCAGTAATAATAGTAAAAAGTATAATAAGTTTTTTGTTTTGCTAAATACTCATTCCATTAAATGTTTTAAAAAAGGGATTGACAATACTGTTCTGATTCATTTTCGTGAGGAGTCATTTAAATAGCGTAAATATTAACAAAAAAATTTCTATTTCTATCCCTCCTATACACCCGCAATATACAAATTAATACTTTCTAAAACCTTCACTGGTCTGTACAAACTCTGAACTCATTAGTTATTTACAAGCTAACAGACACACAAAGTTGAAAACTAATTAATGATTTAGAGTCAAGGAACCGGCACGCTAAACCTTCAGTTATATTTATACAGCTATAGCACAAGAAAGAAAAAGTCTTAATTTAGACTCCTAACAAAACAATACGCCATGTCCTATAAGACCCTCTCTTATATCATTCCCCCCCCCCCCATCGAGCTTGCTGAAATTCCACCTGAAAATCTGTACATTGTACATTTATGTAAAATAAAATTTAATGAAAAATGTCAGCTGGCAAAACTGCATGCAAGGTACCAGAAGCACTACTGAAAATAGTCCCAAATCCGCAAATGAGTGGCATTATTTTTAGGAAGAGAGCACCTAACTTAATATTTACTGGTCATTAAGTTTTACTCGTTTTAATTTATTTTTAAAATGTGTAAAACGCTTAATCCTGTCACTGTACGACAGTTTGATCCAAAATATTTTCCTGAAAAAATGTTATTAATACAGCAGAACATAAACAGACTGAAAACGCTAGCAGTTATATGAAACTCGCATGGAAAAAAAAACCTAAGATCTGTTATTTAAAATAAAAAAAAATAAAAATAAAACAGACCGTCTTGAAAAGGAATTTTAAAAATTCTTACACATATATCATTTTAATGAGTTCAAGGAACATTCATGATAAATCGAACAATTTGTTTTGTACTGACAGACTGAAACAAATTTGCAGAGAAACAGATGAAATGCCGCCCATTCATTAGAGTTAATTAAGAAATGTATAGGAACAGAAGGTGTAGAAAATTTTACACTCAAAAGAGGAAGTAGTCTTCAAATTTTTAATGCGTGAGCCCTTTTGCCAGAAACGTTGAAAGAAGCTGAACATTAGCCTACATGAAATGGAGCCACTAACACGGTCACGATCTTGAAACCAAATAACAAAATAAAAAATCCTTATACATACGTCGACTTTAATGACTTCATGCAAAAAGAGGAAGGAAGCCCATGAACGCGTTCTGTCTTAAATCCAGTACAAACAAACGTAACTTACAAACAGACGAAACGCCAAACGATAGAGTTAAAAAACTACCTCGCTTCGCTCGGTCATTTATACATTTATTAATTAGTACAGGGTGCCCTCCGCTTCGCCTCCGATAATTCGAAGATTAAAAATTAAGATCACAATAATTAAAACATATTTATTAACACTTACATGCGAATTATTCATAAACTAAACGATTAATAATTATAAAGAAACGGCTTTGGAGTGCACTCCACAATTAGAAAGCTCTGCTTGGGGAAGAAAAGGACCTCAGATTCGAGTTCCCTGAAACAGAAAACTCCTTCATAATGAGTCCCGTTCAAATCGATCAATGTTTGCCCATTTAGGTCTGCATTTATTATCCTTCTATGATGAAAATTTCAGATGTCTGCTTCCTTGACATTATAAACTAACGAATAGACAGGGTGAGCTCACAGAATCGAAGCGACTGCTAATTCTATACGATATATTGAAAAGATCGCGATGCTTTTATTTCCAAGTTATGAAAAGAAAAAAGGCAAAACAACCTGCAATTGATTTGACAATTAAAATGTATTGCCGAAAACTGATGTTTCGATAGCAAAAAAAAATTAATGTTTTCGGTCAATTCTTCACTAATTCGCGAATGAAAATTAATGCGGCTTCGAGGTGCATTCGGCCATCCTTCAGCCCATCTATGTTTAAAATTTCAGATCTCTGCATGCAGTAATTTTCGTTGGGCATCGCGCACAGACGGACAAACAGACAAAACACTTCCTCTTGTTGTTATAAATTAATCTATTAGGATATTAAAGTAAGCGGAGAAAACACACGAACAACGAACATTGCAAAGACAATTCGTAAACATACATTAATAAATGTTGTTGACTGTCTTATGTATGTAGCGACTTAGCGCCACTGTAAGCATAGATAATAAGGAAATGCGCACAATGTGCAAAGTTTAGATACGTATTACTACTGGCATAGTTCTGCAAATGTTTCTCTTCTGATGGCACAATTGATTGCGTGATATCTCTCACATTGTTTTTCACAGTATTGACACACACAGTTTGGGCTTCGTTCATGAAAACCTATAGATCTGCACATTTTATGGTGAAATCCATGGACGGCAAATCTCGTCACCCTGTGTCTCAAGTCATATCCTCCCTGTAAGCTTAGGGATGTTGATTATGTTGACTAGTATCACTTGAACGAAATAGTTTATAACTTTTATTGGCTTTCCTTTGGAAGCTCTTTCGTACTGCTCAGATTTAGTTGAAATTTAAATCAAAATCCACCGCGCTTGGATTACAATTTCTGGCATCTCCGCTTTGTAAGCGAGACTTGAAGTAGCGGGTCAATCTAACAGAGTGTTCTTGATGCAATTGGACTCATCCCTTGAACAGGATCGTGTGCAGGGTGAAGTGGACCCAGTTATTCATCCCGCATCCTCTGTAATGCGGGCTCAATTGCGCGTGCAACTCAATTGCTGTTTGTTCAAGTTCAATTGCTCGAAAACTCCCATTGCCATTGCGACAAGTGATCACAGAGTCCTCTAACGTGAAGCAGGGCATTTGCGTTTGTTGCTCACCTAGTTCCACTAGTTTCTCACCACCCATTATCTCTTTGTGTCTCGCTCAAACCCTGATATCATTAAAATTTAATTAAAGATACAAAATTTAATAAAACAAAGGATGGTTCATAGATTTTTGGAATTGATTGCTCATATGATGAAACTTAATTAGTAGTCCTCAGATGCTCATAACGGGCACCCGAAGAAGAAAACATCGATGAGATTCTCTGATACTAAAGAAAAATTAATAAATATTCATTACATAATATAATCTGTACCGTCCTTATTACTGGAAATACATAACCAATTTTCTTAACAGCTTGAATTAAAAATAGAATTTCTAACATAACACGCATGACGTAAAAGTTGCACCTTATCACACAAGTGTATGATTAATAAAAATTGAAAATGTTTTAGTTCATTATGCCTTTTTAAATGTTAAATTTCTTAAGATGGTCGCAAAAGTCTTATTTGGTGATTTAAAAGCATTTTCGACTCCATTCCTTATGTTGGCAGCCGTGCTTCAGAAAATCGAAAATCTCTGACTGCTCATGTGCATGAGTATATGCAACACTAGATGGCAGGGCAGCTCGAGGTTCCAAAATGGCTTCACGGTATGTAATTCATTAGAATAAATCTAATATTTATTAATGTTAGAATTACAAGTATTAACGGGTGTCTAAAAACTAGTATATGGAAGACATAGTAAAATTAATTTTATTGCTACACTCTCCCTTATGGACTCGTTTCGCAAACGTATCTACTCGCAAAATAAAATCTCTCTTTTATCAATTTTATCATAAATAACTATTGTTAATTTAATGTGTTCTTGTTAACACACTTTTACTAGATTACAATTAGGCTATGTATCGTACGGCAAAAAGGACTAGACAGCACCAATAATTTACATCTTTCTAACTTTCTTTCACTATGTGCCCAAAGTTCACTCTTTCTTCCTTTCTATCTTCCTTCCTTCCTTCCTCTCTTTCCATGGCTCATCTTCCTGTTTACATATTTTAACAATCTTGAATCACTCACACCCCCTTCCTCGATATCCCTCCTTCCTCTTCCCATCTAAAATACCCTCTTCATTTATTTATTTCTATACGTATCTCATCCCCATTTTCACACTTCTCAAGTCCTCTTCTCTTATCTTATCTCTCTTTCACCACAATAGTTTTTTCCAACTTCTTCAGTTACCTCAAATTCCTTTAATATGTCTATCTACATTCACCTTTCCTTTCACCACCCTTTCCCCCGGTCCTTTCCAAACGGTGGAAGAGTGAAGGAGAAAGAGCGATGAGGAGATAGAGACGTGAATAAGAAAGAACGTTATAAAGGCAGGGTAAGGGATAAGAGCTAAATAGAAAAATAAAGATAAGGAGAAAGGATAAGAATTTAATAGTGTGCAAAAAAGATAAGATAAAGGTTAAAAACGGATACAGAGACTAGAAGGTGGTGCGAGGAAAAAAACAAAAGAAGGAATTGGATAAATGCAATGGTCAGAAATATGAAAGGCATGAAACACAGGTAAGATTGCTATTATTCTAGGTGAATTCTGGTCTTGATTGAGTGTACTTTCCTCAGTTTTCGCAAGGAGGGCACGTTTTTCTTTGGGGGCTACTTTGCCATCAATCCTGTGCAGTCCGAAAAGTATTGAGACCTGCCTGTCTCCATGACATTGTTAATTTCTTTCATGCCATTTCCATAGTTTTATGAAGGGGAGGTCTTGTTTTAGGCATAATTACTAAACTTCAAAGTAGATCTTCATTACTAAAGGAGCTACTGAGAGAGGGTTGAATATTCGAGTAGCAATTTGAACTGTAATAAACAGCTGAGGGTTAGAATACGAAGCGGCGGACCACAAAGAGTGAGATTGATTTTCTGAGAAGGAACATTTCACATAGTAATAACTAGACTTCGGATTTTAGGTAAAAACCTATTTTAATCCTTAAGTGATATATGGACGAAAACTTGTATGTGCATGTTTCATAAGTGACTATGCCTAAAACTGATAATTTTATAGGACCTAAAACAGCCTATTTTTACGTTAGAGCCTAATATTGCCTTTTTTACTTGTTTTTCGTCTAAAGTTCAAAATAAGTTATTTTTTGTTATAAATTCTAGCATTTTTTTTCAGTTCGTACTAAATGTTTAGCTCGGAATGTGCAGTACATGACACATTTGTGACGTGGTTAAAAAGAAGGAATGTTTCGTCTTCAGTAGAAAAATTCCTTATGATTCCTAAGAAAATGTAGTTTTTTTTTCTCCCGACTCCCACATCCAGTAACAAACAAAAACAAAAAAAACAAAAAACAAAAAAACAAAAAAAAAAGTAGTTCTCTGGGGTTGAATATGCTAGCGTGCGTAGCTTCTGGGCGCAGGGATTAGGTTTTCACTGTTGTGGTAGTAATACAGGCTCTAGTAATAGGTCTATATAATTCTGTGTACCATAGGCCCATATCTATGTTTTATCATGATTATTGATTAATGGTGACTTCAATAAATATAAAATTCTACATTGCCATTGAGATATTTCAGAAAATTGGCAACTTAACTATTTTATAAGAGACTATTTTACGATTTTTAGAACCTATTTTCCAATTTTTAGAGCCTATTTTCCAATTTTTAGAGCCTATTTTAGGTGCCTAAAACAGCATTTTTAGCGACCTAAAAGTCCGAAGTCTAGTAATAACCAGGGCCCGGATTCTGATGACCTAAAATTGTTTGAAAAATGACATAAAATGACCCTGAATTTTAAAGAAAATGACTTATTAATTATAAAGAATTACCTAAAAAGTGATATTTTATTTATAAAAATTATCATTGTACACACATACATAATTGTAAAAACTGTAAATGCAGAAAGGATGTTGTATGTCTAAACGCTTTGTTCCTTGTTCTTTATGGGAGCATCTGAGAAGAGAAGTAAGAAAATTGTTTTTAAAGTTGATCTTACAAAAATGTTGCATTATTTTAACCTAGTAATATATTTAAATATATAAGAATATACTCAATGTAAATGCACGAAAATGACAAAACGATTACGTAAAATTGAAATAAATGCCGAAAAGTGTAAAATGGCATAAAATAACAAAAAATGACCCAATAAAAATGCATTTCTATCATCTAGAATCCATGATTAGGATTTACAAGTTGGCAATGTCTATGCAGCATCAATAAAAAGATGACATGTCATTAGAATCCGGGTCCTGGTAATAACCCTAGTATTGTCCCAAACAGCATCAACTTCTCTATTTATTTCCAATACAACCAGAATAGGTCAAAACAGTGACCAAAGTTTTTACAGCCTTCTAGTCTTATTCAGTAAAATAATATAGCTCTCAACATTCGATTGTAAAAAAAAGAAGAACGAGCCGATCTGATATCTTGAGGACTACATGCAGAATGCATTCTGTTTGAACTTAAAACTGAAGTGTGGAAATTAAATCATTAAAATCGTGAAAATCATAACTAAGAGGAATTATCGTCTATAGAGTTGGGATTTCTCTTCTGTTCTTGGTACTGATTAGGCCTATTGATTTTGTTAATACTATCATTACATGGCCTTCCACTTGAGTTTATGATATCACTATTATTATTATTATTATTATTATTATTATTATTATTATTATTATTATTTCATTCAATTACACAACCATTCTAATCATAATGTTCAACTGTTTTACAAAAACATGTCATATTATTAGAAAGGAAATAAATAAAAACATAAAACATAAATAAAAGATCAAACACTGAAATCAGCCAAAAGTGGAGTCACATATTATAACTTACATTAAATGCAACTGAATAACTTAACATAATGAAGTATTTTCTGATTAAGAAGAGCTCTTGTTCGTAGCTACATTTTAAAGTTTAAAAAATCCCAAAAAAAAGCTAGAAAAATTGTCGTGGCATCTTCTAAAAATACAGACTTGATTTTAAAATTCATTAATTGCTTTCATAATTTATATATAAAAAATAAAAAATAAACATTATGACTAAAGGTATACTTATATGGGCTAAAGATCTCAATGTTGGTTCAGCAGGTACGACACGGAGAACACAACAAAATGACGATTATACTAAACAGGAAAATTATGAAAATTATGAACTATGCTATGCTCAGTGAGGAATGGAAAAGTTGTATACAAAAAGAAATAAAACTGGAAGAAGCTATATGTGTCCCACACATATATATGTAGTGGTGAGGGACAGGGGTTGAAATAAATATTTTAATTATAATTTTGAATTTTTTATAATTTTTTGAATAAAAAATACTTCCAAGTTCTGGCAATAAACTTAAAAACATTAAAGGCAAGTCCATCGGAATGGTTTCAGCCACATGAACATTATCCACTAGACTATCAATTCCCCATGTTTCGGCCCCCGATGTTCATGAAGCTTAATAGTCCAAAGATCCAGAAATGGAATCCAGGGCCTTACTTGGGGACATGGTTACGTAATCACTGATCAGCTGATGACACAAGGACAAGACGAGCCAAGCCTGCTGAAATCATTGACGTAGATGAAGACTTTTTGCTGAATTTTGTAATTAATCGTTTAAAAGAAAGTGTGCTCAGAATAGTTTAACTAAAATAGATTTTTATTTTAAAAAATGCATAGCATAAAATGCTATGTAATAAAATTAAATTTAAAAAAACTGTTATTTAAATGTGCTTTTAGTAGAGAATTGAATGCCATATAGTTTGAGGAGTTTTCACAGCACTTTTACAGATTAAGTTTATATACACATACATATTGTGGGTGCCATTTCTTAAAGACTTTCCCCCCAAGAACTGCCTCTACCTGCTGCCACCCTAATCCTCTTCGACCTGTCAATCAGTGAATAGAAAGGTAATTAGGCGTATTCACACTTGTCTGCAATCCAATACATTCAAGTACAATGCTGCCAAATACGTTCCACAGGATGTTTACTTCACTTGGGAAGTGGTGAATGACAGTGGCAACACTGGGGAAACCCACGCGACTACAAGAGCACCTGTTCTTTGTAGGTGAAGTGTCGGTGTAGATTTCCGGTTTAGGGAACAATACTGTTGTATTATTTTGCAGATAGACGATGGTTTGGGACGAGGTCTTCTTAAATGGCACGAACAGTACAGACATTTATATATATATCACTACACCACTACCACCATAAGTCATTTCGCTGTACAAGGTGGAATATACTAGGCAGACAACTGTTATGATGATTACAAGACCACATAGTCTATAACTAGACTGATGAACCTAATGAACCTAATGAACCTAATGAAATGGACCTGGTGTTTACGGTCACCAAAGGTTTCATATCACTAATACAATGCAGACACCGAACAGACAGCTGTCTTCTTCCAAAACAAAGCTTTTGTTTCCTTCATTATTTGACAACAGCTATTGTCACGAAATAATTGGAACACGTTAGTGCTGAAACTAACATGTAGCCTGCTTTTATGTGCATCCACTGAATTGAAGGGAGGCTGCTTATTTCTAATCCTCTCATATTCCGTGTAAATCCCCACATTTCCAAGCTCAATCGTAAAAAGAAAGTTCAAACAGATATAGTAGTCTAGTGAAAAGTAAGCCAAATTTTTTATTATTATTATTATTATTATTATTATTATTATTATTATTATTATTACAATTGTATCATACATAATAATTACACTTATCAGTAATGAATATACTAATAGAATTATCTCGAAGCCATAATTTATGTCTCGACAAATATGATTAACTCTATTAAAGGGCCATAATTTATGTCTCGACAAATATGATTAACTCTATTAAAGGCTAGATCAATATTGGGACAATAATATATTGCTAGAAAAATTCTTTTTTCAGGGTGATAATGAATAACACCGAAATATTTTACCTGTAGGCCTATATAGAGGGGACATAGACAAGCAACTTTTATTAGGAGATTTTTGCTCTATGAGGTAAAATTTGTGTGCTACAGAGCATTAGTGTCATTATAATATAATGCTCATAAGTCAATAATTATGCGAAATAGGGTTAAACTTTTCATTACGTTGACTTCATGCCTTCCTAATGATCCATAAAAATCTTATTCTTAATCATTCATCCACATCTATTACATAATTTAGAGTTTTCATAATCTGCAAAATTTACAGACTAAACATATGACTGGCCGTCACTGCATTCTTCTTCTTTTATTCATAACTACTGACTACAGTGTTAACAACGAAGTTCCTTTGTTTTGTATTTTTTTCTAATGTTAGAAGTCAGTGGCTGCCATGCCCTGGGAGATGTTATGCTGTAACAGGAAAAATTGAATCCATAGAGCAAAAATCTCCTAATAAAAGTTGCTTATGTATGTAAAATATTTTGGTGTTATTCATGTACGGTATGTGTCTAATATGTATTATATACATAACGCATAATGAATAATACATCTGCACGTATTATTCGCTATCGTATTTATTTGGATCTATTGTTTACTTTCGTTGCCTTTCATATTTACTTATAATGATACGAATCACAATTCTTAAAGCATCTGGTATTGTTTAATAAAACACAGCTTGACGACGATTTTACTTTACATTCATAAATAATTCTAAATATATTAAATAAAGCAACAGGAATGCCGCTGTATTCTTCTACAGTTCATCAGGATACAATTTTCTACATCAAAGCTTCACATTGATTTAATGAAGGAGCCCTAATTAGATCGAACAGATACCGGTAAGTAATTTTCATTGTTCCTGAAATTCTAATAAACATAGAAACGCAATGAACAAGATAAAATTAATTCCGTAACAAAGATTTCGTCTCAGGTCGACAACAGGAAAACTAATTTTCTGATTTCGAGTCTTCTGTTCTATTATTCGTAACAAATTCTAATTGTAATTGAATTTTGTACACAAAACAGACTTTATTAGAAAGCACAGATATAAACGAAGTTCATTTTCAATTTGAGCGATTTTGCACACACAGTATAAAATTACTCTGAATAATAATTAGGTTTAATCAGTGTCGCAATAAGGCAATTTTGGTAATTCTGTTTCATAAAACTAAGCCGTAGATTCACTAATTAATTAAATTACAACACGGGAAATATTCAATTTTAAAACTAAGTGATACACCGTCAGATATGCATGGGCCCTAGTCTTGAATCATTATGAAAATCATAGCCATACCAGATTTGCGCTCTCCAAGCTAGATGTTTGTTATAATTAATGCAATCAATAATACGACACAAAAAAAATTATAAGTTGAGAATTGATTTGTAGCTTTTTTTTATCATAGGTAATCCCACGGGAGTTGGATTTATTAAGACTATTCCATGAATAAAAATGTAATGGATTATACAAATAACAATTAACGTACTTTCTTACTTTGTTATATAAAACAAAACTAACAGCTTTGAGATTACGGCATATTATGAATCTACCATTCATGAATCGATTCGAGTTACCATGTTGTAACAATGGTGCATATAAGACATAGTTAACCTAATTCAGGTAAGCTAACAGCAGGACAGATTAAAAGCACACGAACTGGCTTGCACCGAATTGAAATTGTGTTTTAATCAATGTACATTTTTATTATTTCAATTTCCAAACAAGTTATATTGCATAAAATAATCTATTTTCGCGCTGCTTAATGGTAATATGTGACGTATTAATCACGACACATTGATGCTTAAGTGTACAGTAACGAGCTGACGTTTTACCAGGTGAAATCCTATTCTCATATTAATAGCAAGCATTTTATAAGATAAACGATAGTGATTGGTCTATATCCGAGGAATTGCTAAAGGTTATTGGTCAATATCAAACACGCGGCATATGAGTGGAATAGTCAGCTTAAAATATAGTTCATAGAGTTGTTTTGATTTGGCTGTGTCCTATTGGCACCCTTAATTTAAGGCAGCTATCCTGAAAGGATTTCCCTTCTACATCCCGAAGAGATTAAATTTAGATCAATTATTAAATGTAGCCTACGTAAAAGTGAAAAACATCAGTTCCATGATTTCAAAGACATTGGCCAATACTGAGAAGATGTGATAATTTCAGTTACCTAAAGAATAACTTTTCTTGCTATCGGTACTTTTCAATGATATATTAACGTACTTAGTATCACTATTTACGTTTTCTAAATGCAAGATCCCAAAGAGCAATAATGCTCATAACTAGAGACAGTGCAGAACATAGAACAACAATATATTTCTTAAAAGTTAGGAAAACGTAGGCCTATATTTACCATATTAAAGATAATATAATGAAACGTAGTACATTACTAAGATTATCACAGCGGGTTCATAGTTCAATAGAGTCTCCCTGTACTTTATTAAAACCACGTGATTTTTATGGACCAAGGAATTTAGGACAGAAAATTGTTGCTTCGCATGTATAAACACATCTAGTGAAACACTTGGCATAACAATGCTGGTGTCTCGCTCAACTTAGTCTCACTCTAGGGAATGAGATTAATGCACACACCCACATTCATGTAATATCCTAGTTGATCCCTCAGTCATCCCGGTGATCTTGACAAACGAGCTGTACCTGCGCACCGAGACAGGTAGGACATACTCCAGCTAAATACTTTGAAGTTTATTCGTCTCTTATAAACTTCTTGAGCATGGAGAATAAAATGTATGGCATAGAAACATTTAAAACATCAAATTTTATAACACTAGCAAAAGAGCGCTTTCTTTATAGCGGTATTTGTGAATCTTTTTATGTAAAATTGTCAGTATTGGTGAATAATTATCAGACAGAATGATGGAACTGTTTCTTGTAACTAATAGAAACGATGTAGGTAATATTTCGTTGTAAAATTTCCACATTAAAAAGGAATTCCTAGCACCGTCTTATAACATAACTGTATTATAATATGCTTACAAAGATATGATGTGACGTACTACGAAAGTGCGAATTTAATTGTCTGTGTCACGTAGAGCCGTATTCTCCGCTATGAAAAACAACAAAACCTTAGAGGTTTTATACGGAAAAAATGTTTCAAATAAATTAATGAATTACATAATATCCTTTGAGAGAATATGTTTGGTATAATGTTATTTTCCGCCTTATATCCCCAATTAAAGAAGCAGATATAAAACTAGGAGTGTTGCTTAATAGCTTACAATTTCATCATAACAGGAATAACAATTGTTCGATCTGTACAATAGGTGTTGTTTATAATAATAATAATAAGCCTAAGAATCTAAAACTTAACATTGAATGAAATGGAAATAGACTTATCGATAATATTATTAAAGTATTTACATAGTGCCCAAGTTAAAATCATAAAATGTTTAAATGAAAATAATATTGCCTACACTCCGTCAGAATATTTAATTGTAACCTAGAACACGAAGTAGTCAAATTATAAAACCATTCAGGGATAATGAGCTCTTGTTCACAGTTTAAAATACTATTTGTTGTTTATCGTAAATCTTAAAATTGATTTTGGCCTATTTAAAAAAAATCGTGATCCTGCTTTTAGTTTTCAAGTTCAAATTGTGGATAGAAAACTTGTGTGCTATTTTTATTCATAGCCTATGGATTTCCAAAGAACTCACTACATCAATTTTTGGCTAAATTAAATTGAATAAATAAACTGAAATATTTTTTCAATTCTGTTGTATTAGTTGCAATGAAAGTCGATACTGCTAAGATAACGACTATATTTTCAAATGATACTCTCCTTACTTTTAATTTTAAAAGTTTCTTTTTGTCCACTTACTCATAAAAGGAAGAAACAATTTCACTGGAGTTCATAGGCTAGGATTCCATTCCACTTACCTAGAAAATAAATAGAAAAAATCATATTAGGCACTTCTTATTGCAATTGTTTAACTAGTGGAACTTTTTATAGCGAACTAACTTAATGTAATTATTTAAATAAATTATTCTTAATAGCACTGAAAACTTCATTAAAATTTTACTTATAATTATTTTTAATTGCAAAACATGTTTCGTAGAAACTATCCACATCTTCAGAGAGTAAAACTTCAGTGAAGTCTGCAGTATTATTAACAATAATTACGTAATAATATACGTCGAAATATTGTTGAAAGCCGGCGGAGAGTCTACACGCTGACCACATGTCTTCCTATCCTGACTCTACCTGTACAATTGAGATGGGATTAACTGAATAAAGTTAATTGATTAACTAAGTAAGTAATTTCACAAATTGTACAATGGAGGTGGGATTAACTGAATAAAGTTAATTCATTAACTAAGTAAGTAATTGCACAAATTTTACAATTGAGGTGGGATTAACTGAATAAAGATAATTGATTAACTAAGTAAGTAATTGCACAAATTGTACAATTGAGGTGGGATTAACTGAATAAAGATAATTGATTAACTAAGTAAGTAATTGCACAAATTGTACAATTGAGGTGGGATTAACTGAATAAAGTTAATTGATTAACTAAGTAAGTAATTGCACAAATTGTACAATTGAGGTGGGATTAACTGAATAAAGTTGATTAACTAAGTAAGTAATTGCACAAATAACAATTATCTTTTATGCAATTAACAGGACAATAGATAACCAGATGATCTCCAAAAATATCCGAGTCCCAAAATATCCAGACATGAAATTGATAGAAACAGTCCCAAAATATCAGCAAGAAATATGTAGTCTTAATGGATAAGCTAATGTGTCTCATAGTACCCGAAAGCAAGGAGGTAGCCTACCCACCCCTCTTTTTTTACAGTATTTTGTATTAGCCAAGTGTATTACAATACACTGATAATTAGTTCCTACTTTCCTAATTACTCAAGGATTTAACCATCTCAATTACGCGGAAAGGTACTGAATAGGGGTGAACAGCATTTACAATAGTGTCGTCGAGTACAGCGCATCATGAGTACGTAACAAGCCAAACTGGAGGATCTAGCCTTATTTACAATGGGTTTCGATTCACTATAAAACGTGAAAATAAGTCGGGAGAATCCGTTTGGTATTATATTATGTTACGAGTAAATCGGATCTACTGATCTCCTGTTGTATAATATGTTTACGCGAGACAGTTACGGCAGGCCTACCTCGTGATTGAGGTACCATTAGAAAAGGACACGCGACGCAATATATCCATTTTTCCCAGTCTAGACAGTGGCATATAAATTCGGCTATTTTTAGACTCGTCGGCCAGACAGCAAACGGGGATAATTAGGTCCCTTTGGAATTCGAATATTTTGAGAGTGGGGTGTTTTGGGATTTGGATATTTTGAGACGACACGAAACCAAATAACTGGACAATGACATTTTGACCAGTCATCAAATTAAGGTTATCTAATTAGTTGTTAAAAGATAGTACGGTTGATGGTAAGTACAGTCTGAATTATCGGTTTCAGTGCAAAAAGTCCGTTGAAAACATTTCGTCATGTGAATGGATAAACATGTGGCTGCTTCTGTTGCCTGTGTATATAGTATTGCCCTTATGAAGGACATGACAAACAAGAGAAGCATATAGTACCACAGATCCGGAGATTGAGAATAAGTTATAACTGTCAGTCTGTAGTTAATGAACATAAAAAACCAGATAAACACAAATAAAATACAAATAATTGTGTACAAATAACGGTTAACTATCTTATCTTCTCTGCAGTTAACCAATATTCAGCTAGTTGTCCCATCTCTACTCTTCAAAGAGGTAGGTAACTCGCCATCCCTCAAGAGATGTCATAAAGGCTATTATTCTTATTATAAATATTGTAGAAAGGAATTTTTACAAAAATCTGCATACATTTTTTAATTTTTTTCTAAATATCCTGCTATTGTTATTCCACTGTATTTGGTCGTGTCCAAAAGGTGAACTTCATGATTGGTAACTACATAACTACGAGCTTTTCGCAATGTATGCTTCAATCACTGCCTTCTTCATGGAAGAAACAAAAGCACAGATCACGGACTTCAGAAACGAGACAAAACACACAAAGAAAGAAAAATAGTGAGTTGTCTTGTGTGTGTATCATGACCTGGCTACTTTTTCCGTTATCCTCTTATCCCCTGACCTACACAAACGCCCATGCCCGAGGAGGGACTCTAACTCCTTCACCACGGTTCCAAAGCTGACGCAGCTAAGGAGATCGGCAGAATACTTAGAATAGAGCTTCCCTGTTAGTGGGCACCTAGATCGTGATAAGAAGACATTCATAAAAATTGATATTATACAAAAGAGTAAAAGAATATCTTGATCGTCAGTCATTATCCTAGTCCAGCACTACTTGACCTATTCCAAAAGAGGGGGTGATTTTACTTAATTTACGGATGCTGCACATATAACGAAACAGATATTATGAGCGCGTTGAAGATGTTTCGTCAAATCAATTGTGAAGTCAGTATATAGAATAAAATAACAGAGATGCATCATCACTTGGGCCCGGCTTTGAAGGTTTTAACTATTTTTCCCTAGCTTCCTAAGTAGAACATTTTAACGTATTTTTCCGTTTCATGCCCCGTGCTTCCGAATATATGAATCTTATAGAACCTAAAAAGAGCTAAATCGGACTAAAGGGCCTAAAAGGGGCTACTGAGGACTTCTGAAAAACTGGGGGCTAAAGAGGACTTTTGCTGTAAAACTAGGGACTAAAGAGGATTTTTGCAGGAAAACACGATTTTTAAATAGATTTTCCAATTAATGCAAAGGAAAATAAATATGTGAATTTGGGCATTTTAAGAAAAGACGTAATAAAAATAATAAATTTACACAACGCACTGAAATTAACAAGTTTATATGTCGCTATGAAACTTGAGCCGTCTGCAATACTTTGAAATCTGCAACTAATCCATTATCGTTTCAACTTTAAATAAATAACAAGTTGCCGACCAAATACAGAGAAGTATATTAAAGCAACAAATTTGTGACACCCGTGTCTACTTATTTTTGTACATCGGAAGTGAATTGAGTGGTGTATTGAATAATTGTATCATTAAAGGGTAAATAATTCAGTTGATTATGCAATTCTTCGAGTGCCGATATAAGGAATAGTTGATTGTTTATTTTGTAAAAAGAAAACTAGAATTACTATGTCAAAATTATAATACATTTTTCGGCGATAATATTAGTGTTCATTATATGTTTTATTAAGACGGCTAAAATCGTTTGTTTAAAGCCTAAAAAGGGCTATTCCACGAAAATAAAAGGCTAAAATATCTTTTTATAAAAACCTGAAAATCCGGGCCCTAGTCTTTCATCACCAATGTTGGCGCAAGGAATTTTGTTGCAAGGGGAGGAAGTTCTTAACACCTTTATGCTTCTGTGCTTATACTTTACAATTAAGGTCTTCGTCACTACATCAAGACTGTTTTATTTTACACAAAATTAATTATTCGTGTATTTACCTTTACGGGAATAATGCTGTTTGTATATAGGCGTTAGCCCAATTATGTGACTTATCGACATGGTCAAATTTATCTGTTCAGAATTATACAGGCCTAGTTGCTATGTCTTAGTTAATTTGATCTACTGTTGTATTAACTATTGTACATTTTACTTTGGCATTTAAGATTACATATGCTCCGTAGTGACAGAAGTAGCACAATTCATATTATTTTTCCATGTCTAGAGGTTATTATTAATAAAACTGAAATGTTCCCTATTTTTATAAAAATCTGAAAATTCTTATTCTACAGGCAGTGCATGTACTTTTAATCGCAACAAAAACAAAAGGAGATGATATCGATTAGATTAGAGTATCACTCGCCCTTTGCTATTCTCGTGGAGAAAGGAAGGCGCAGAAGAAGTATCTTTTGTTTCCACCCAAGTACTGTACTGTCTTCTAATATCCCATGTCTCCAGATCAAAAGACTTTCTCTTCGTCCATATCTCGAGGCTGCGAGTAGCAATCGATATAGACCCACTGCTACATTGTTTCTCTTCGTGATTGTAATCTATCCATGCCACCTTTCGAGTAATCGATATATTTTCATACTAACCTAATGTCTTCTACCAATAACTAGCTTATATACAGTAACATTTTTGCTTTGAATGTAGAAGAACTTGTCCAGTATTTTTTCTCATCATAAGGCCATTGGCACTGAAGGGATTTGTCTCATTATTGCGCCATCACTTGTATAATTGATTTTGTGAAAATACTTGCAAGTCTTGATATAATTCTTAAATTTGTAATATCTATCAATTTCCTGTTTAAGTTTAAAAGTTGAATTTTTTGTCAAACTGTTTTATTCTTCTTCGCTGTTAACAGAAGCACAGTAAGCTTTGTCATTTAGGCAATCTTGTAATCAAGAAAGGACACAAAATAAATAAATAAATAACTAAATAAATAATATTACTTTTACCTTCGTTTATGTTACTATCGCTATTGTTATATTGTTTATTATCATTTGATTATTGTACTTTTTTATTAAGGAATATTCCACAATACAATGGTTTTCCTTCATCCCACAACGATCTTCTGCCTCCATAAGTCCCTGTCCATAGCATCTTCTTCATTTACGCCGGGTTTCCGAAACGTAAGATATCTTCTAGATGGCATTAATCAATGCGTAAGCGTTTCTGAAATGTTCGATGGCGGCTAATCGTTCGATATATCCTTTTCTCGCCATACTCCTTTTCACCCCATCCATCCAGCACTCCTCGGGCTTCCCTCTTCTTCTTTTCCCTTCTACTTTCCAATCCAAAATTCTCTTGGGTATTCTAACCTCTGTCATTCTGAGTACATGTCCATACCATCTCAAGCGTCTTTCCTCTACAATTTCCAAAATATTCTTTTCAACTTGCATTATTTTCCTTATTCTATTATTCCGAATTTTTTCTTTCCTGCATTTTCTTGCTGAACGCAATTATTATTATTATTATTATTATTATTATTATTATTATTATTATTATTATTATTATTATTATTTGACATTGCAGGCTTTAGTGAAGTCAGAAGCTTGTGTAATAATAAGCATTGTAAATCACAAAAGCAATTAGTATAAAAGCGCTGTTGCTTTAATGTGATACAATGGAAACACCTCACTCTACAGAGGAGAAAAAAGTAA
The DNA here is from genome assembly GCA_964059195.1 of Ectobius pallidus. Lineage (NCBI taxonomy): Eukaryota > Metazoa > Arthropoda > Insecta > Blattodea > Ectobiidae > Ectobius > Ectobius pallidus. The sequence goes on from CAXKWD010000005.1 coordinate 124,029,027, forward strand.
AAAAGTTACATGGATAAATGCATCAGCTGACTATGAAGTTGATTTCTTGCAACCTCCCCGGCACTGCAGAAACAGCTGTGGCCCGCTTGAAGTTTGCACAGAGTTAAAGCTTCCATAAAGACGTCTTCAAACAGTCATTAATAATAGAAAAAATAAAAACTGCATTACGTAATACAACGTTTACATTATGTATCCTATATACCGACAATCCATACCTAACTTGCAATTAATCATTACAAATATGCATTGCTTAAAAGCCAATTTACATTAGCGGTATGAAGGCAGCCGGGATTTCTTTCTTTATGAAGAGATTAATAAAATGGAACGCTACAAAAACAAATAACAAGAGTAATAAGACCTGTGCTCAATTACTACAATAACTGTATAATTATTCGATTGCTATTATTTATATTATTTAAAAATCATCATGGGATAAAAGCATAATACAAAAGTTGTAATATACATTACTTGTCTTAAACTTATGTCTATTAAACTTATGTATATGCACTATAAGACCTAAAATGATAGCAATTAAAATGACTTGCAATTATTAAAATGTAAACATAGATTACTTGTCACCAATAATATACGTATATACGTAAGTAATAAATGCCAAAGAAAAACCATACACCACTCTCAATAAAATAGCACAATTTTAATGGCTATATTATGATTTTTAGACCTAAAGATGACGAAGTAACGTCGAAACGCGTCGTGAAGAGGAGAGAACTGCAATTTTAACATTGAACAAGCATTTTAAATGGGTTATGACTGTATTTTAACATTAGGACTACCAATCAGCAACCAGCTGATGCGAAGGACAGAGCCGGAGTTTGTTTCAGTGAATCTAAAATCTCTGATTTTAAACATTTAGACTAATTATGGTTCAACAAAAACAGTCGTATGCAACTTGCCTATAATGATAAAATTAAGAGTAAAGAGTAAGAGTAAAGTGTTCCCTATGGAGGCCCAGAGGGTTCCAGGAGGTTGAGGCTCCCAGATTTTTAGACATCGGTTGTCAGCCTTACGCACCGACCGCCTTTACGCCCAGGATTGCTCCTAATACTCATTTCTGTTGGAGGCTGAGTCGACCCCAGGGTCATAGTGCCAACATAAGGATTAGGCAAACTGAAAAACTCCAACGACCTCATCGGGGATCGAACCCGCGGCCTTCCGGTTTGTAGCGCAGCGCCTCAACCAGTACTCTACGGCGTACCCCCATAATGGTAAAATAGTCATAGGTAATCCCATGAGAGTTGACGAGTTTATCGATGCAACTCGTCAACTCGAGTTGGATTTATTAAGACTATTCCATGAATAAAAATCCAACAGATTATACAAATAATAATAACTTTCGTGCTTTGTTCTTCAAAAACAAAACTAACAGCTGCGAGATCAAGGCATACTATGAATCAACCATCCATGAATCGATTCGAGCTGTTTTGGTGTAATCAGTGCTACCACCAGTGCATATAAGACATAGTTAACTTCATTCAATTAAGCTAAAAGCAGAACAGAATAAAAGCACACGAACTGGCTTGCACCGAATCGAAACTGTGTTCTTAATACATTTCTATTATTTCAGTTTCCAAACAAATTATGTTGTATAATATAATCTGTTTTTGTGCCGCTTAGTGGCACCATCTGACTATTAATCACTGCACTCGCGTCTCCAGTAACGACCAGACCATTTTACCCAATAAAATGCCATCCTCGCGATTCCTACAAGAATATTGTAAGATAAACGGCCGTGATTGGTCTATATCCGAGGAATTGCTAAACGTTATTGGTCAATATCAAACACGCGGCGTATGAGTTGAATAGTCGTATAAAAATTTTCTCGTATATAAACATAGCCTACTCGTATCTGAATAAATGTCATTATAGACGGCATAATGTTTTATTTATAATTTGTTTTTACCTAAATTCTAAATAGTAACTAAACCACTGCATAGAATAGCGTTTTTTAAACAGTTTTCAAACGTGTTATTTACATTTGGAAATAAACACTAAGGTAAGTTCTATACAAAGGAACTTCAATTACATTTTTATCTAACAAAGTTTTGATGTTACGATGTATTTAGGCCTAGACATTCGCACTACATAGGGGCTGGGTGTAAATTAATACATTGCCTGAAATTTTTCTTAAGCGCTCTTTGTCCCACAATCATTTTGATGTAATTTGATGTTCGTAATTTCAATATTTTAGAAAATAATTAAACTACCATAAGGAAAACTGAAACAAGACCCCAGCCGTTTCATGAAGAAATGGGATCAACGAGTGATTTTACAAAACTTTTCTTGTTAATACAAAAGAAATATAATGCACTTTTCAGACCTTAGGCTAAGAATACCCACAAAAACAGCGTTTAACACTTCAACTTCTCCCGACTGGGATATTGCATTTGGATAGTTAATACCTATAACGCTAATAATGATGAAATTAACAAAATGTATTATTTCCCATGATCGTAAGATAAAAATATACTCATTTTAAGTTCTAGGCTCATAGATTATTAGATTTGTGAGTTCGCAAAAACATTTTATCTACATTATAGCTTCGGAACCCTACAAAAGGTTTAGCTTGTGTGTTTGGTGAACGGAATCAATGCGTTTGACAGTTAAGTAAATATTGGTAGTGAAGACAAGGTGATTAATGCAATCACAAAGCATGTGCTGATATTTATATGATATTGTACATGTGTTGGGTGGCAATAAAAGCAGATGGCGGAGTTAAACATCGTGAATACAGGGTGAATGTGACACCAGGATGTTGCATTGTGAAGGGAAGAGAGAACATAAAAACTGATATAGTAGTTGCGGTCTGCACCCAGGGCTGGCGGATGTTGCATCTGCAATACCCCTGCACGTATGCGTTTTATGGACCATTAATATTTGGGTATTGGGAAGACTTGTCTCAATAACCTCTAACTTGTGTGAAATATTCACCCAGAACACGAGTACTGTATTTATATTCTTCAGGGGGTTTGCAGAATATTAAATTAAATTATGATTTATCTTTGTAATCTATCTTTTCTACAAATAACAATTGGAGGGGCTAGTTCCATAAGGGCGTAAGGCACAAGAGCATAGTTTTGAGAAATCTTAATGTTTTTAAGCAATGTTACCACTCACAAGCACAGGTCTTTTCTTATGACTGAGCAGAGGTTTAAGGCACAAGTATAAATTGTTCACTGAGTATTTAAGAGATTTGAGGAGAAGGCATCACTGTTAAAAGATCAAAATTCAAGATGTGCCTTACGCCCTTATGGAACTAGCCCCTTCAATTCATTTAATCCTATGATTTTTAATAATACTAATAATCATTAGAGTCCACCTCTGTGGCACAGGGGAAGCGTTGGCCCATATTCGAATCCAGGTCGAAACAAGTTACCTAGGTGGGGTTTTTACGCGGATTTTCCTCACCTATGAGACAAATTTCGGGTAACTTTAGTCCCTTGTGGTCCCCGGATATCATCTGGCCGTCATTATCGTCTTCGTCCCATCCTCTCCTTGTTCTGAGAATGTGTGTCTCGTCCTATGTGTTCATGTTGTCTCGGAGGTGGCCCCGACGTAACGCCGATCTCTCACCCGCTGAGGCCCTCCATGTCCTTGTCTGGTCAAAAATGTATGTATATGTAATCAATAGATAATCCCTTTCCCGGCAGGTAGCTGCTCTCTATATGAGTGCGTAATTCTTAAAAGAGAAGTAAAACTATGTGTAAGAAAGAAAAAAACTAATATTATTAAAGCATTCGGAATAGCTCGTAAACGCCCAAGCTAGTGAACAGTGAGGTTTGCTCCGCAACTACTGACCGTGCCGTCCCGAGCCGCGGTAAACAAAAGAGGAACTACTTTCGGAGTAATGAAATAACTATTTCGGCTTTAAAAATGTAGTCCATAACCAAATACCGGCAGTCTGAAAAAACACAAAAGTAAGCCAACACAATATTTAGTTTCGTTCAAAATATTATTTACGACCTTCATTATTTTCTCCGCATTCATTCAAAGTCCACAATTCCTTATTGTGCTGTAACACAAAGGTAAAGGATTTTTAAAAATTAGTTTCTTATTGCATTTTCTGTAACTTGAAGAGAGATATACATTTCTCTACAAGTAGGTCAATCTTTTACACAAATGTCTCTGCGACGGTCAACAGCTGTTTAAAGAGTGATTTGTTTTAAAACAAATTGTTGTCAACCAAAAGAGCCTGAATTTCGCTACATACAAAATTACCAAAAAGTGTTTTTTATTACTAGTCTAAGCACAAGCGAACTGAAATTATTTTCCTTCTAAAATTTACGATTCAAAATAACATAAAAGGTCGTACGATGTTCGACCGTTATAACTTACCAGAATAAAACGGATGACAGAACTCGCAGCGCTTTTTTCTTTTTTAGATTCGTGCTTAAATGTTAAGTTCTATATAGAATAACGGCCTTAAATCGTAAATAACTACGCATAATTTGCATAATTCAAGGTAAACCTAACGTAAACAAAACACACCATGTCAATAGGTATACATCAGAGTCAGTAATCTAGCTTTGAACGACAGAATGAGTATTTTTCATGTTATCTTTAACTAAAAATCTGCTTTGGGAACAGCCGGTGAAAGACCTGTGAGGTGATCGGTCACATCTTAGACAAATCTCTCCTCAGTTTCGACTGACGCGTAAACACGTAGCAGTTGGGCAGGAGGTCAGTTCTCCTGGGTCTCCTACAAAGAGCCTCTTTCTGGAAAATATAGCCTTCTGTCCAAAGAGTTTTTCATCTGGAAGTGCAAACTACACGTATTATGACTTTTCCCATATTAATCTTATGGAGTACTTGACCGCAACAGACATCTTGTCTGTATTACCCGACAACTAATGACGGTTTACTATAATAATGAATAGGCTACCACGAGTTACACAAAATCAACGATAAATTTACGATATTTCCAGATGAACCGTTTGGCTACAATCGTTGAAAAAAGTTGTATGGTATGGTAAGGTGCATCTTTATTCTTATATACATATTAAATACATGATTCATAGAATAAATCCAACGCACGGGCCTAGACGGCCGTTCGTGCTTTTACTATGCACAGGACAAAGAAAAAAAATGTAACACTAATAATACAAAACAAAATAATACGAAAACTTATAAAATAGTAATGCTATACAAAAGATTAAGAAAAGAAAGAAAGAAAATTGTACTAATGACAGAAAATATATGACAATAATAATACACTACAATACATAATAATACACAGACAAAGATTACTCCCCCTGCCCCTCCCTCCCATCCTTTTCTACCCTGAGCTGTCGGACTTTAGACATGAATTTCCCGACCCCTTCGGAGAATTTTGTATCACTCAACAGCTCGAATATCGCCATGTGACCTCTTCTAGAGACAACAAAAGAGTCTGGCAGATATCGTTGCCTAAGCATTTCAGTGACTTCACATTCAGAGAGGATATGCTGTGCTGTCTCATCCTTGTCACAGAGTGGGCATATTCTGGCTCGAACAATACATGAACCGGAAGCATTAAAACGGCCACTATTTTGAAACGTAACTAAAAAATAAAATATCCTCACACATAAGCCGTTTATTATGACTCCAAGGAACATTAATGCAAAATTGGAAGAAAATCGAACAAAATGTTGGTCGTGACTGCTTAACAATTTGCAGGCAAACAGAGGAAATTCCAGAAGGAAAAGTTAAAATAAGACCTTGCTTCGCTTGATCAATAAGCATCTATTTAGAAGCTAACCGCTCATCATAAACAATGGTTTACAACGGGCTATTAACAAATTTCTATACCTGAGACGAGCTAAGAAGGAAACCTGAAATAAACAAAAATCAGTAAGTTATGTCTTTCTCTCTCTTAGGTCATTCGAGTAATGTGCTAGAGTGAGACAGGCATACTGGTATTTGTTTACTTCAGGTTTCCTTCTTAGAACGGCCAGACTTTAGTTTATAAATGTATAGGCTTCGTGAAAATTTGCGCTTCTACCATAATCCCCAAGATTGTCACAAAAGAGACTAGCATAAATAGCACTATTTTGTAATTCGAAACTTTGGCAATTCCATTACCATTATCCCAAATGGTCTTAGTCAAACTATTAAAAATGCAAAAAACAAAATACATTTCCAAGATAGCCTATATACATATTTGAGATGTCTCAATGAATTCTCATTCTGGATAACAAACTGTATCTCTGTTTCTCAACAAAGCCATTCGACAAGCAAAAGATAACGGAACACTCTGTATATAACATTGTTAATTAAATTGTTTCCACTAGCGAAACCGCAAATGCTCTAAAATTATGTCTAATGCATGTAAAATGCATTTCCATACTATATATCTTACTTCTATCGTAACTTAGGTTCTCTATTTACCTTCAAATAACATTATCTACCCCCTAAGGCAATATGCGTGAAGCTAAACGGTATAAATTGGGCTTACAAGGAAGACAACAATTTGCATAATTCACTGCAACACGGTTGGCAGAAGTAGGAATATCAAATATATAAGCACCATTCTATTTTCACTCAATAGCCTATATCGATTAAACTTGCAGGTCAAGGAATAAGTCACATAACTAGGGTTATCTAGACGATTTTCTTACTTTACCGTGCTCTTTTTCCTTCACTGCAGGCCAGTTTCAATCAAGTCTCAATTACACAACCAAAGAGAATTATTTATTACGTACAACAAGATAGCTGATATTGACCAACTTTTCTTTCTAGTGTTATTTTTATTTTAAAAACAGGCTGCAAAATCTGTATGTTCATTTTAGAAGACTAACGGTCGATTCGTCAAAAAGTAAGTTATCAAACATTACACTATTATTTATAAATACGGCATCTATATAATGAATTTAATGTTGATAGAACATCATACCGTAATTATTATTATTATTATTATTATTATTATGTTTGCTTCATCTAACCTAGACAATCCTAAACAGCCATTTCATAATTACGGGTGGGACATTCTAGCAAATTATGAAAATTATTTTTGTTTATTGCACATCATAAATAATAAACTAGAATTGGTTCCTCACATTCTGCAAAATTTACAATGCCTTCTCCTCCACACTAGATGCAAAGCATTATTTAAAATGTATTTTAAATACTTTAAATTTGTCTTTCAATATCTATTACGGGTGGGACATAATTTGGACACTGATTTTAATGATGCAAAAAAAAAAGTTCATTTGCTGTTCTACTATTTCTGTTAGGGTCTTAATGTTGTTATTAATGAAGGTATGAGGGATTAAATACAAATTATAAACTGTTTCCAGGTTGTCAGAACATTTATTTAACTCATCAATAATAATTTAACAAAACTATCACCATTACGGGTGTGACAAAAAGTCACTGTTTTTTATTTTACATAGTAATTAATCACATATATTTTTGAAGTTAATCTTATACCAGATTGTACCTTAAGATGTATATTTTCTCAAATGAAAATGGACATAGCTGATTACTCTTGACTACTTAGTGTTAAAGAGTGTTAAAATCAAGTTAAAATGGCAAAAAAGTAACTACAACACAATAAACAAGTAAATCGACAGATTTTACACAAGAAACCACTTCAATGAATTTGAGGTTTTAAACTTATATTTGACCACCCAATTACAATAATTTTATAACTTTTATATATAAAACTTCTTTATATGGGAAAAATTCCCATATTTTATGAAATGGCAGTAAACCCCTTCCGAAAGGATGAAAGACGTGAAGGGAAATTTTGAGCTTTAACTTAATATAATGCTTGGATATTTCGTTAAATTATTGAAGAAGAGATATATTTCAATAACGTGATAACAGTTTATCAAACATGTAATTACGAGTAGCTATGTTGTTGTGAAATTAAGTGAAATGAGTATACTACAGATATATGCAAAGGAGAATATGCTTACTTTAAAATTGTTTTGAATAAATCTTCTAAAATATTTAAATAACTGTTTAAAACATATATTTATCGCAGACAAGTTAAAGAAACAAATGTAACTCAATATTCTGTTGGCAAAAGATGTGTTTTTAGTCTTATCCCAGAAGAATTTTGGGATAATGTGACCTCAATTCCTCTTAATTTATTTTTAAGAAAAAGAAAGGATCTTGTAACGAAATCTTAATTTATTTTTAACAAAAAAGTATCTTTTAACGAAATGCTTGAAATGTTAGGCACATGCGATGATGATAAGGTAAGCTATCTCATTAATGCCCTCTTTGATTACCAATGACGACTGATTATTTCGAGACTAAAGGGGTAATGATAGTTATACCTTGGAACTTTAGCTGATAACAAAACTACCAGATATACATGCAACTATACCCTTAAAATTGCTTAAATATTCCTAATTTTAAAATCAAATTCAATAGAAAATAATGCTTTGATCACTGACAGAATACATTTACTTAGTGCAGTATACAGAAATAACCAATACGTATAAGAGTTCTTTAAATTGACATTTGACTTGCTTTCGTATTGTTTTTGTATGTATTTGTTGTGACCCAAATAAGACCAATAAAAAGAACTGTACCGATACTCAAAATATACTGCTTAAACAAATACACATTCCCTCACAGAGTTGTTCGGATAATGAAGCCAAGCCACAAAAGGCTTCATAACACTAGAAAGGTATTTTCTGTCAGGCTATGGAGAATATGAGGAAATACTTGTTAAGGCATATGTGGTGAAAATTGTATTAAAAAAGTACAACTGTAAAGAAATTTACTTGGTTTTACTCGCTGGGCCCACCACTACTATAATCGAGATAGAACGGGTACGGAAAATAACCTCTAAATTACTTTTGTGGAAGTGCAATAATTATATTCATGGTTTAAAATATCGGAAAATGAAAATTGTTAATTAAGTCGTTACAGTAAATATTAGAAAGAATAAAAAGAGAATTTTAATTAATAGAGAAGAGATTTCAAGGGTGAAAGAATAGCCTTACTATGGCAAACACGAATGAATCAATTGTACGAGGTATTTTAAATCATAATACCTGGGTTTAACACATTTTCTATTTCATTATGTTGCAAGTAATCTACACACATTCAAGACGAAACAGTTTTACCCGTAGGAAGTGCGGTAAGAAAGTTGGAAAAGTGTGTTCAATGTGATGATATTCCTGTTCACGGTTCACTCTTTTATCAGCTATTAGACAAAGTATAAATGAAGTATTTCCCCTTGTTAGACAATAAATGGTTCTAGCTGTGCCACAGTAATAATTGAAGGGCTTTGAAAGATAGTTTTGAGAAATAAATGTTGCATTCGCTATAAAACTACATAAGAAATTTAAAAATATAATCCGTGTTCCCAAGTATGTTTAATAACGTAATTGAAGTATCATTTGATATAGAATAAATGACAACAGGTTTGAATTAATATTTAATAATAATTTATCAAACATTAGTTTCTCAAAGTCAAGTAAAGGTGGCTTGACTATATCTTTCTAAGCCTTTCGATTATACCCATAGGACTAATTAATTATATATAATTACAGTATTTTGGATTTCTGTATTTTAAAATGATTGAAGCGTTCGGTTACAATTCTTTGTATAGACAAATTCTTTTTTATGGTATTTTATTTCAACATCCTTCTAGAAAGATTGTGCCCTGTTTGCAAATTCGCAAACCACAAAGGGCAATGGGTTGGAACCGAGTATAATCAACTAAAATAAAGATATATAAACAAATTGAACAAATTTATATTTTTTAAATTAACCCCACAAAGTTCAGGCATATCTGGGTTTAGACCACTTATTATAGTAGTGAAAATTAACAATAGTGTACCACGAATGAATATCACCATCCTGACATTAAGTTACAGAACGAAAAATTCACATGAAAGAGTAAGGTTGACAGTTCTTAAAACGAAGGTCTCTGATAGAAATTCATAACAATAATATTATACAGTATTACCGGTAGGCCTAAATATTTTCTAGCCCATAGAACATCGAACCCAAATATCTTTCTCTCACGCTTGCGCTATATAAAAATAGTTCCTTAATTCAATATGAATAAGTAAGAAGCAGCTGGTATTGCAAGACATGCAAACCAATTTCCAGGAAGGATTCTTCACATAGCTTTTTAATTTAAGTAGCAAATGAGGATATTAAAGTAGAACATGCACTGCCCGTTTCATCTTTTTAAAATCCTCCTTTATTAAGGTTTCATTTTGAAGAATATACAGACTTTACCTTAAGGAGATAGCGTGTTGTATTCAATGTAACTGTAAGATGGGATATAAAAAAGAATAAATAAATGGACAGTTAGGGGAAGGTTGCCTATGTTGGACCGATTTTACATTTTGTTACCCCACGCCTTTATCATGTACTTAATTGATACAAAATATATTGTACAATAATCTACATTTTATACACTTTCATCTGGTAGTATTATATTTTGTGTAGATATGTATCTCCAAGGCCTACAATTTAAAATTTAGAAGTCTGTAAATGGTCCGAATTAGGAAACCGGTTGCTTAAGTTGGACCGATGGTAAAACTGTGAGTAAAAAAAAAATAATAACTGTAATATTTTAAAGAACCTTATTTTAACAAATTTATTAGCCACACATGGCATTAAAGTAAGTTAGTTAGGGCCTATTATAAAAAACCATTAACTATAATTTGTAAATTAGAAGCAAATTGTTTTGTACTGATAAAGTACTTCAAATAAGAAACGAAAAATTAGCTAGGAAAAAAATTGCATAAAAAATATAAAATATACCAAATACACCAAATCTGCTTATATGCTGAGATCAAGAATGGAAATTATGGTGGTTCAAATTAGGAAACACGCAGTGGTCCAACTTAGGCAACTGGACGCCATGTAAAGAATTATGATGCTACAAGGACCCACAAAATGTAAAACTAGTTTTACGATATCTAGTTATTAATTAATTATAGGCAATTGTAAAATATAATGTAGGTAATTGTTTTGCTTGCTCTTACTCTGCACAATAGCTTATAATTTGTAGCGCGACTCTTGTTACACAAAAGAGGAGAACACAATAATTGCAGTTATTCTTTCTTCAAAGGCTGCAGCCAACTGACCGTTGGATCACGCGTCCTTGACAACATTTCTCACCAATAGAGCCAACTTGAAAGTTTAAGTTACTAACACATAGCGAAATATGATGGAGGTCCAACTTAGGCAACGGTCTAACTTCGGCAACTCTACCCTATTTGGATCGTCAGTAGTTGAAACGGTACGATTTCTAAATTTAAGGATGGAATACCTTATAGCCTCATTAATTGTTTTGGTACTCTTTGATTCTGTCAATCTGCAGTTGCTGCACGGAGAGTAAAAAGTATAAATATGTTATGGGTTTAGCAAGCACTGTTATTATTGTATCAGTGTAATTGTAATAAATAGTAATAATCCGTCAATAAGGCTCTTGCTCAGGAGAACGTTATCTGTTAATTAAATTAAAAAAAAAAAACTCTTTCAATAATGAAAACCACCACTCAAGTTTTATACCAAAAGGAAAGTCGTTTCCTGATATTTGTACATGCAGCTTTGAATAATAATAATAATAATAATATTGAAGGACAGAACCCGAAAGAAGTAGATGAAGAAACAATGACATAATTTGAGTAAATGTAAACATTTATTGTATGTGTCCTGTAATTCATAATGTTGTAAATATTTGTAGATGTTGGCAATCTTATAGTTAAGAGGGGGACTCCTTGCTTAGGCCGAGTCTGCCCAATATGTTACCGGCGTAAGCCGAGCCTACCTAAGTGTCAATAAAAATAATAATAATAATAATAATAATAATAATAATGTTATCTGTTAATTTTAAAAACCTTTCAATAATGAAAACCACCACCACTTAAGTTTTATATCAACAGGAAAATCGTATCCTGATATTTGTACATGCAGCTGTGTATTACAACAATAATAATAATAATAATAATAATAATAATAATAATAATAATAATAATAATAATAATAACGTTATCTGTTAATTTTAAAAATCTTTCTATAATGAAAACCACCACTTAAGTTTTATATCAAAAGGAAAGTCGTTTCCTGGTATTTGTACATGCAGCTGTGTATTACAATAATAATAATAATAATAATAATAATAATAATAATAATAATGTTATCTGTTAATTTTAAAAACCTTTCAATAATGAAAACCACCACCACTTAAGTTTTATATCAACAGGAAAATCGTTTCCTGATATTTGTACATGCAGCTGTGTATTACAATAATAATAATAATAATAATAATAATAATAATAATAATAATAACGTTATCTGATAATTTTAAAAATCTTTCAATAATGAAAACCACCACTTAAGTTTTATATCAAAAGGAAAGTCGTTTCCTGGTATTTGTGTACATGCAGCTGTGTATAGGCTAATAACAATAATAATAATAATAATAATAATAATAATAATAATAACAATAACAATAAAAATAATAATGATAATAATAATTCTGTTTTATTTAGTGTACATTAAAATAAAGAAAGGAAAACAAACTTTTGCTAAACGGATTCGCCCAATAACTGAACAGTTATCTCAGACTTAAAATCACTGAGGCTCCAAAGCGATGGTTCTTGATTTCATCAATCAGCAACCACAGAGACTGTAAATGACTCAGCATACAGAGATGACCTATGGCGTGGTATGAATATTGTAAATTTTCTGGGGACCAAGTTATTCAACTAGAATGTGAAACGTTTCAAACTATATGGCATTTGGTTTAAAATTCTCTCTAGTAATTGTAAACACTTTTGAAAACCTCTACCGCACCACATTTCCTTGTGCGTTCGATTGAGCAAAGTTCATAGTTGCAATAAAACAGAATACACTTTTCAGTAAATGTGCTGGTATATTTTATTTTAATCGTTTGTATTTGCCATTTATTTGTTAAGCTTACTTACGGAACTAATGATTTTTTTTTTATTCAAGAGCTTTTTCAAAAATATCTAAATTATTAATTACTTCAATACTCATTTAAATTTATCAAAAACCAATGTGGGAACGCCGTCCCTCCCCCCGTTTCCCCTCCACTCCACCCCTGTTAGTAACTCCTTTTGCGACGATGGTATTCACTCCACTGCGAGATAACTTTCGAAACAATTTTCAAAACATAATTTTCAAAATCTATTTTCAAACATGAAAAATGCATGCATAGTGAAAGCAAACGCCTAGCAGAAGTTTCAGAACGATGCGCAGAAGTTTATCAGGCAATATTTAGGCTTCAGTTAACCTTTTACTTCTAAGGAAAATGTAAATATTTCTTTAACATTTACGCCAGATTTATTCGAGGCCTAATACAAGTCTCTTTTGTGACAATCTTGAGGATTATGATAGAAGCGCAAGTTTTCACAAGGTCTATAAACTAGAAATATGTTAATAGCCTATTATAAATATAATAAAACGTAATGTGTGGTATGTTCTTATTACGTGCATTATATGACTGCAGATTCCCCAACTAGTTTACATAGATCAAGTTCAAAATACTTCCGTTGAAATTTCTTTTCCAAATGCCCGTGTTTAAATTGTAGAACTAGATTATTTGAAACCGATAAGCAAAGACTGGTCATTGACATTATTTTTACTATTGAGGTATATTTTGGTGGTTGATAAAAATCCACTTTTCCTTTAGATATGCTGGATATCCAACCAATTTGAAATAAAAGAGGCATAAACTTGTGATCCTGCAGATTTGTTGCCAATAATGATTTTCTAATTTGAGAAATATTATAATTCAAAATTGTGTTTCAATCAAGATGTTATGCACTGACATGTTTACGTCATCACTTTTTTGTTGCTAAGCAACTACTATGGGACGCATGCCATACTTAGCCGATTATGCATGATTGTGATTGATATAACAATCCGGTTTTATTGATAGGACTGAAAATAGTTATTTACGATATACGACGTTTATGTTATTTTGAATCGTAAATTTTAAAACATACTATTTCAGTACGCATGTGCTTAGAATACCACTCGAAAAAGTGTATGGTACTGTAGCGGAATTCAATCTCTTTTGATTGGCAACCATTTATTTGAAACAAATCACGTTTGAAACAATTGAATAGCGAAAAAACGTTTGCTTAAAATATTAATTTACTTGTAAAGTAATTTGTATCTCTCTTGAAGTTATAGAAAAAGCAAATAAAGAACTAATATTGAAATATCCTTCGCTATGATAAGGCATTACAGACTTGGAATGAATGGGGAAAAATCAAAGTCGTAAGTAGCGTTTTAGGCGAAATTAAGTGTTGGCTTACGTTTGTGCTTTTCTAAAACATTTAACGTACCGGTATCCTGTTTACGGGCGAAATTTTTCTTGCCGAAATACTTTATTTTATTTTCAATTGTAAATGATAACACAGACCAACAGCCATTTTTGTGACTTAGAATTTATACCTATTCTTGGGTATATTTAGGTCGCTGATGCCAAATGTGCCATTAGTTTTTCCCTATCAGCTTCAGTTTTTTAGATATGGTATTGCCATTATGCATATTATCCCATTCTGTGGCTTGGTTCTAAAAGGGCCAATGTCAATTTCTTGCAAAAATGAGATGTATGCATTATTGAGCTCGGTTAGTCTTTATCTTTCGTATAGTAAAAGTGCCAATGTCTGTCACTATTAATAGACATAATACAGAAACCCTAGAGGCCAATGTCGAAAGTTCTCAGCAAAAAATGTTACTTCTACAAAGGCTTCAAAGTCAGTTATCGCAAAAGCAAGTTTTATGACATTGGCCCTTTTAGAACCAAGCCTTTACGTTTGACATAAATAAAAAACAGTGCCTATTTTTAGCTTCTAAATCACGTGAAGAAAAAAGCAACACACTAACATTACATTACAATAACAATATAGCATGGGATCTGCCAAAAAATTGATATTATCACATACTGAATGGTCGTTTATGACTTATGAGCTGTCAATTTAAGGGCCAAAAAATAATCCAGCTTTTAGTTTTTCTGTATTTCGTACAGTTTTCGTCCTGCGGGTCCAAAGTATGATCAAGAATCTTCACTAGCTATATTATCAAGCAAGATTTTGTTTCGCAAAAGAGGTTACAAGTTAATGGCACTCTATATAAAAGTAGAGCTGGTAGAGAAAAACTGTTTACATATTTGGAATAAGCACACTAAGTATAGCCAAAATCCGGTAAAACATCTGAAACACCAAACAAAAAGTTATTTTTCGTTGGGCTGTGTAATGGGTAGGCCTACACGATAATAATAATAATAGTAGGAACAATAGTATTTGTAGTGGTTAAATTGAAGGAAACGGATAATTACTTTTACGAAATGTAAGAAAAGAAGGTAAGACAGTGACATCTGATGATATTCTCAATAATCGCTATAACATGCTATCACCTTTTTCTTTACCCTTAAAGGGTTTAGCCTGTAAAATAGAACATTCCACAGACGGAGAGAGTTCTGTTGATGTTGAAGATCCAAAATAATATTAAAAAATGTTTTATCACCCATGGTATGAAAAAATAAAAATAGTAGTTCGTAATTATTTTTAGAACCAAGCTCAGCTTACCAGATTTTTAAGTACGGATTTAAAAGGAAACGTCACTTCTGCGAATTCGCTGCTAGATTAATCATTAGAGCCGATAACGCTATGTGATGATTTGTGGCAAACTGGCTGTCGATGTTGACACGGTAAAGCGACGTTATTCGCGTGCTTGTTAGTTTAATCCCAAAGCCATCTGCCAACACCGTAAATAAACAGCGCATTAAGGAGACTTAGGCCTGGATTCTCCACCAAGCCAGGGATCATGCACTTGTGTATATAGATAGCCACTATTTAGATACTGCACGATGCTTTCCATTTATTAGTTTGCTTAGTTGTAGCGATAAACATTTCATTGTGGTAAGTACATAAAATAATTGTTCATTAAAAAGTGTCCGTTGTATCACTGAAAAGATCTACAGTACAATCTGTAGAAGGAAATTTGTTAGTTCCGAAATAAAATCAGCGACATTTTCTTCCAGTGAGGTGTAACTTCCCTTAATTATTTTAACCCTTAAATGGCACTCAATTTCTCACTCAAATTATATATCGGTGGCGGACTGCAAGGAAAACAGCCAACGCAATGATTAGGCTCATTGTTCACTTCTTGTGCTCTATTCTGTTAATTCTACGTGAATTTTAAATTTCCTTTCGAGTACATTCTCTCATTTTATCACAAACCTAAGACAAACTAACGTAACCTATAGCCTAAATTATGTATTTAAGAGTTAATTACTTATCCAAATATTCAAAATCAAACTTCTCTATGTAGGAAGTAGGCCTATTCACGGTTTGATACTCAATGTACCGAGAAATTTCTCTGGGAAAATTTCCTTCTCGTCACTGAAAACCGATAATAATTCCTCCTTTATTTAACCTGTGAAGAAAGGTACGTAAAAAGTGACAGTGAGGTTTTGATTCCTCCACTAGCGTTGGATTTATCAATTCATTCATTTACTCTTTAAGGTAGCCTTTTCACTGCTAACTACGTATAAATTCGTCACCTCAAAAATTGTATGAAAGCACAGATATAACCCTAACAGTCAGAGTAATGGTTTATGTAAAATGTGAGAAATTTTTATCCTCTTGTCACATTATCACTAATAGAAACTAGCTGTCTGGGTAGAATTTTCTTTATTTACTTCAAACATAGGGCTCACTGATATCACTAGTCGACTGCTTATATTAATATCTTACTTTCTCTACCCGTACCATAGTACAGACACAGTATAGTATAACAGTAGCGAAGCTCTAATGAAAGGAAAATGCATCCTTTTGACAGATCGTGCGACACTAGCACCCCAAGCGGCCAGCAGGATGGAACTAGCAAACAGCCATTTCCAGCATTGGAAAGATACGAATATATGGCTGTATTTCTTCTTATTTTTAAAATTACCAGAACGAGATTATTACCGGAAAGGCATACTGGTGAACTCACCAAATCATAGACTTTATGGTAATATAAAGAAGTTGTAGTTTCAAGATCGATGACATTGTATATCTTATAAAGTATCAGACCGGTTTACGTCCACCATATAAGCTACATCCCTACATCTTCAAGAATTTAATTGACCTACTACTAACATATACTGTACTTACACTGAAAATTCTGACAAATAAGAAAACTTAATAATTTCAATAAGCATGTAGTAGTACTAGTTCAGAAATTAGGGGGGAAAGTAAAGTTCTATAGGCATATAGCACGATAGGCCTATGGTCAGTATCAGATGCAATAGCAAAACACTTTTGTCTTTTTCTTCATTTTGTTAAACACGATAAATTATTAAAAAGTAAAGGATTAAACACGTTATCTTTATTTTCGACAGTTTAATTTTGTTAAATTCAATTATATAGGCCTAACATAACCTCGTGTTAAAACATTTTTAAAATTAGTAGGGTCAGGTGGGGTATTTGTAAAGAGGCCTATATATTTAGAAACCTTTCCATCGTTAGGATTTTCATTTATTTTTATTTATTTATTTATTTATTTATTTAACCTGGCGGAGTTAAGGCCATAAGGCCTTCTCTACCACTCAGCCAGGGCAAAAACATGAAATACATAATGATAATAATAATAATGATTAATAATAAATTAAAAGAACTGATATACGTGAATACAAGAAACGAACATTAAATACAAAGAAAAAATTAGAACATAAGTACTTGAATAATATGAATATGTAATACAAATTACTAAAAATAAAGAAATTAAAAAAAATAATAATGAAAGTCTAAACAAATACATTCTTAGTTATTACAAAATATAATGAAAATTAAAATATATTACTAATTAGTATCAATTCCTAAATGTTATTGTATACTAAATTTATTAAATGGCGCTTGAACTGTGAAGTCGTTTGGCAGCTCCTGAGATGGCTAGGCAGTGAATTCCAGTGACGAATAGCTGTTGTTGTAAACGAATTCGAATAATGTGTAGTTCTATAAAGAGGCGTGGATAGTAAGGGGTCAAGCTGAGAGCGCGTGCCCAAGTTATGGTATGAAGAAAGGTAATGAAAGCGACTGGAAAGATAGCTAGGTGTTGAGGTATGAAGAATTCTATAGAGCAGTATGAGACAGTGAAAATATCTTCGCTCACGCAGGCGTACCCATCGAAGGGATTCCAGTGACGGTGTTATGTGGTCATATTTACGAATGTTACATATATATGATATACATATAAAAATAATTAATTGTATATAGCATTTACAAGCCATTTTCTGCTCCTAAAATTAAAAGAAATAGGAGTAAATACACTAGTATGGATGCAAGCATGATAATCACAAATTTGCAATTTAATTTCACAAATAACTGTTTTTGCTTACCTCTCAGGATCTTTAGGGAACCTGAAGAAAGATAAATCGGGAGAATTCCTTTGGCTGTTGGTGCAATTTATAGCACCACAAGCATTTCCATAAAATATTGTTGACATTTTACATAAGCAACAATGTAACATATTGTGTGGTTCTTGCTCACCGCTACGAGCGCTGCAGTCGCGCCGGTTGAAAAAAACTGTATGGAGCTTCGCTACTGTTATACTATACTGTGGTACAGATGTGCAGGTTTCTGCGAATCAGGGTTTCAATACGTAAGCATTTTATATATTTTTAATCAATCTATTAACGAAATTTAAATTTTTCTTATATATCCAGCTTTTTGTTTTTACATGGTTTTTGTTGTAGGCCTAAGCATGCGGCTAAAATCAATATGATTGGAAAGCAGTCGTGTTCCTTTTGCAATAATTACAACACTACTGTTTATTTAATTTTATCAAATTTGGCACATTAAAAAATAATGAAACACGCCTAATCATTTACAAATAAAATGATTTATTAACAATTATATGACTTATGTAAGGTGCATAATACCAATTATTATTATTATTACTATTATTATTGTCGGTTGCGGTGGTCTAGCGGTAGCGTGCCCACCTCTAGATCTGAAGGTCGTGGGATCAAACCCGGCCGCAGTAGATGGTTTTTTTTTCAGGACGTAAAAATCCTGGGCACGGACGGACGAACGGACGGACTGACTGGGAGGGACTTTAAACCGGGAGGCACGTGTCGTAGATTTACGACACATAAAAGAACTCCAAGCCTAAATTAGAGCCTCTGGACAAAATTTCTCGGTCATTTCACGTCCTAGTATTACCTTAGTTTCCGGAGAGGGGTTGCGATGAGACACGGCACCAGCCATACATAATCCCGGGGGGGGGTATTATTAACGCAATACGTTCATTACACTGAAAAATCACAAAGTAGGCTATACGACAGTTTTAACCAGCATACGACTATTTTCGGACATTGGTACGACTATTCTACGTTTCTGATCTGGCAACCCTGCTGGCAACCTTAATGTATCCCATTAGATACTGAAATATGAGTATTCAGAATTAATGCAAGTTTTAAATCCTTTAAATCCTGTGTTCAAAAATATTACTTGCGGAAAAAGTATGTAACGTTCTCCAAAGCAAAGAACTTCCCTGTGAGGAATGCGAGGAATGTGACCGTTGCGCGCGCAAGCATGCCGGCGACCAATAAGAATCTGCCTAGCCACCTGTATGGTACCCCTCACCTCCTCCTTCTCCATCGGAGCAATATATCGCCTCTTGCCCCTCTAATCAGCAGTGCACCCCGCAGGGAAGTACTCTGCTTTGGACTACAGTACATGTGTAATACTTATTTACTCTCCAAAATTAATGGTAAAAGATAAAGTGATACCTATACAGGGCATGGAAGCCCAGAGGGTTCCAGGAGGTTGAGGCTCCCAGATTTTGGACATTCGGCACGTGAAGGTGGTAAGGTTGTCAGCCTTATGCACCAGCCGCCTTTACCCGAGGATTGCTCCTGGTACTCATTTCTGTTAGAGGCTGAGTCGACCCCAGAGCCATAGTGCCACCAGAAAGATTAGGCCAATTGAAAAACTCCAACGACCTCATCGGGAATCGAACCCGCGACCTTCGGGTTTGTACCGCAGCGCCTCAACCACTACGCTACGGCGTACCCCCTCCAAAGTTAATATGTTGTATAAAATAACTCCGTGAATGCATAACTCGAAAATGAAGTAGTGAAACAATACGGAACTTCATAATCAGTTAAGTATATTCAGTGGATGTGACATCCATGACTTCCTCCTACTCTTAACGTCATCTGACGAGAAAAAAAATCCCTTTAGGCAGGCCTACAGGCTGAGGTAGATTTCGAAGTGCTTTTGGTTTAATTTATTTTCGCTGCGCAGCACTCTTCTTCTTAAGCCTTGGCATGAGAAACCCGTAATAATAACTGCAAAAAAGAGGAAAGAGCACTTTTTCAAACATTCAAATCTTGCCTTTTATGAGAGCTATCGAGAAACCAGTTACTGATTTGTAGAGTAATCATCAAGAGCTTTTCAGCGATACCCCACAAGAGGTGGTTTCAAAAATTTATAATTACCATCCTCCCCCACCCCCACTCGTACCCCCAAAACCACCGAATCGTTGGTGTCACTGTGAACTGCATAGGGAGTACTCTAATTTATTCAAACAAATTTTCCCTCTATACTTCATAGGGGCCGAGATATAAAGTTTTCAAAATTTCAACCCCCTCCCCCGACCCCCAACTTGGGCCAATTTTGCTCATTAACGAACTTGTCCGAACTATTGGGCCTAGATATAACATAATAAAATTTAGTTCAAATTCCTTCAAAATTACGGCCACTAGCGTGTCAAGATATATATATCACCAAAAACATTAAACGGGCGGTGGTCTCGTACTTAGGGAAGCATGAAACGTAAAGTTATGAAAGAATTTTTCGAAAATCATGACATGCAATAGGTCGATTTTTCTTCGAAATCTACCTAAAAATAACTTTTTCGCGAATTTCAACAAAATGTCTATACTCAGTTCGTTGAAATATTTTATACCAACTGAAAGTACTAAGGCGTACAGATTTTATTTGAAACATCTGTCATATAAATTGCCTCAAGAAAAACGTATACCCTAGTCATCTGTGATAGTTTCTCGGGATTCATACGTAACCAAAACCGGGAATGCTTTAAGCCTCTTTGATAGGCATCTCTTCGTCAATCTGGGTTTATGACTGGTTAAGAACACGGCTTTGCTTGAGACTGGAAAACTGAATGCGCATGCCAGCAATTCTGTGTCATTTACGCTGTCTGAAGGAGAAACTTAGAAATCGTTAATTGTTCATGCTTAGGGTAGAGAAACTAGTGTTGATTCGCTTTTCTTGTGATATTTAATTATCTCTCATTTATGTAATTTATTTAATGTAATTTTAAGAATGACGTTGTCTATTACTGCAAGTTCAATGACAATAAAATACGTATAATAATAATAATAATAATAATTATTATTATTATTATTATTATTGTTATTATTATTATTATTATAATTATTATTATTATTATTATTATTATTATTATTATTATTATTATTATTATTATTATTATTATTATTATTACCTTTCATATCCTTCTTTCATCACCATTTCTTTCTTCCTTACTTTCTTTCTCTTTTTCTATCTTGTTTCTTGGTTCTGTCATATTAATAAATGACTGTGTACAGCACATCAGAAAATCTATCTTCCTCTTAACTTTTCTCCAAAGAAAGTATACTAAAAATGGTTTCATAATAATTTTAGTATTGAATGAAATCTCTAGGCATTCTCATGAGAATTCCACAAAAATCTAGATTTTTAGACATTTGCCTTTGAAATTTAAATTTAAAATCTTAATGTCCTCATCGGGATCAAACCTTGATCTTCCGGTATGAATCGCACTACGACATACTCCTGCTTTACATGAAGAAAATTATGTTGTGATTTTATTGAAGAAAAGTTCTTAGGAGTGTTGTTAAATGCTCTAGAAAATAACATGTGGGCTACTTCTACTTACATTTTGGGACGACCTAGAAATATTAGGGAATAAAGTGATATGTATTAAATATTTTAAAAACATATATAAATGATTTAAATAATAATGATCTTCTTCTTCTTCTGCTCCACGGTTTGGACTTCTCAATCCGTTCCGGCTCCAAATTGTTCTGACCATCTTTTCAATGGTCTTCCCAGGTTTCTTCTCCCTTTTGGGTTATAGTGTAGAGCAATATATGGAATTCTGTTGATATCCATTCTCTGTACATGTTGTGACCATTTTTTCCTGTTCCTGTCTATAGTGTAATTTATTTCTTCGACATTTAACTCTTGTCTGATATCCTTGCTTTATTTTCTATCCATTTTAGTGTAACCTGCTATTGATCTTAGAAAATTCATTTCTGATGATTGTATTCTGGTAAAGTTTTTTTTTTTTTTTTTTTTTTTTTTGTCATTGTCCAAGTTTCTGAAGCCTAAGTCAGAGTTGGTATTGCCATTGATTTATAGAGTTTTATTATCGAGTCTTTACGAGCTTTATTTCTTAAAGTTCTTTTTAACGTACCTGTTATATAGTTAAATTTATTTACTTTTTCTGCAATATCTTTTTCTCCCTGGTACGAGACATTACATCCTAAATACTTGAATTGTGAAACCTGTTCAATTATTATGTCACCTAGAATTATTTTTTATCTGACTGGATATATTCCTATAAAAGCCATTGTTTTAGATTTGCTAGCTGAAATTTTCATACCATATTCAGTACTGACTTTATTTAAACAGTGAAGCATTCTCTGTAAATCATCTTCATTTGTTGCCAAGAGTATCTGATCGTCTGCGAACAGCATAGTTTTTATTTTCACTCCTGCAACATTTATACCACCTTTGACTACATTTAAACATTTTCTTACAATTTCGTCGATATACATATTAAAAATAGCAGTTGATAAGGGACAACCTTGTCTTACACCTCCATTTATATTCATTCACTGGTTCTCTTTTATTTATCATTATTTTTGTATCAGAATACATACTTCTGATATTATCTATCAGGTGTTGCGGTATACCTCTTCTTTTTAAAATCTTCCATAGCATTAATCGTGATACTTTGTCAAAAGCTTTAAAATAGTCAATAAATAGCAGGTGTGTTTCTAGATTTTGTTCTCTTCGTTTTTCAATAATTTGCTTGAGCGCAAAAACATTATCAGTGGTGCTTCTTCCTTTCCTAAAACCAGTTTGTTCTTCTAGGAGTATGTTATCTACTATATTATTCATTCTAGAGCTTATTATTCTAGCATAAATTTTGTAAGCAGCACATAGTAAACTGATACCTCTATAATTCTCCGGTTTCGTTCTATCCCCTCTCTTAAATTTTGATATTACTTTCGCTATCTTCCATTCTAGGGGGATTTCTTTCTTTTTCCAGCACATATTATACAAGTATTGTAACCTTTCGTGTAGTTTCCTAGGGGGACTTTTCAAAAGTTCTAAATTAATATTGTCGATGCCACAGGCTTTTCTGTTTTTACTTTTTATGAGACTTACATTCAATTCTTCTATTTCTAAATTATCAACCTCATCTCTACATGGACTGTGTATTAATAATTGTTCTTCCTCAATTTCTTCCACATTCCATAGTTCTTTATAATATATCTCTAGTTCATCATCTTCAATAGTGTTTATATTAGCTTTATCCTTTTCCGTTGAATTCAGATTTCTGATGAACTTATACACTTTGTCTTGTCGTCCATGTAGGTTATACTCCATGTCAGCTATATATCTGTCCCAATGTTCTCTGTTGATTTTTCTTGTATATCTTTTAACTTCTGCTCTTGCTTTGTTATAAATAATTCTATTTTGATCTGATTTACTATTCAAATGTTGCAAATATGTTTGCTTTTTCCTTTTTATTAAATCTTGTATTTCGTTATCCCATATTCTTAGGCCCCTATTTCGCTTTCCTGGCTTCTTAGTCCCTATAGTTTCGAACGCTGCTTTTTGTATGATACTTTTGATAACTTTCCATTCTTCCTCTATATTTTCCTCATAATCCTTGCTCTGTTCCAAATATCTCATTACTCTTCTTTGATATAGATCCTTTATAGAGGCAACCTCTAGAAGTTGTACTTTGTAACATGCTTCTTCGTTCTGTGTTTGTGCTTGCTGATAAAAACTGTAAATCAATGTTTCGGAAAGAAGATAAGCAAAATAGAAAAATTAATTTGACAATTAACCATAAGAAAACAGAAAAATAATATTGAAGTCGGTTCAATTTCCTAAGTTAATTAAACAATCAAATTACAAGTTTAGCGTGGCAACTGCCGAAATGCGACAATATTACCGAAAATAAAAATATTTTACAAAGTGGGAGAAGTGTACCATGCCGATGTTACGTTGTAATTTTACCTCTTTGTTTTATTTAACAGTAATGTAATACCACATTACTCATCACTTGGGGTAGGCATTAGTAAGTCTGTTAGAAGGGGAATTCGTAGTTACCTTCTCTTACTTCATCCCATGGTTTTGATAAGTGTAAGTTAATTAAAAGTTTCATGTCATGTTTTTGAAAGATTAGACATTTAAATCCGAAATTTGGATATTCTGTAACTTTCTTTTTTTTTAGTTACGTTTATTGCAGTTTCACGTTTCTCATCTAGGCCTACTATATAGCTCAAGTACCAACCTGCCACTGGAGTGTTAAGAACCTAATACATTTCGCCCAATAAGAGTCATCTATCAGTTCAATATTGTAGACATATCTTGTTGAATTAATAGTATTTGTTTAATAAATTATACTGCCCGTACTTGATGTACATACTTTTTTCTCTTTCTGTAATAACTGAGTAGACCGTGCTAATGAATTTGTACAGTCGGTCAAATAAAAAACGTCGGTCGGTATTTGATTAAGTATCACGAACGAGCATATGCGCATGTAGGAAGACTTAAGGTTAGGTTCACACACGCCTCATGTCAATCCATGTATTTTCTTGATTATTTAGTCAGTTTTGTTCCAAAACAAACATGTATAGAAGGCTGTGGCTATATGCCTCAAATCCGCCATATTCTTGGTTGCAAATTTTTATAATATTAATAATGAATAGATTCGCGAGGAATATGTTTATTCAAGGAGCATTTTTTAAAGATTTTATTTTATAATACCGGTACTTCTAGTGCAAAATCAATTACTTACGCTCAACTTCTGCAACCAATCCAGCATCGAAATACGCGGCCTTCCGCAGATCCACGCTTCCTATGAAAACTTCCGGTCGCATTATAGTAAAGTTCCCACCACTGAGCTGCTCTTTCTTAAATATGGAACCTTCTCGCTGCTTCAGAGGCCGAAAAATTTAGGTCAATTACAGCCCTAACTACACTTTCTCTCACTTTAGCATTTGTATGTGGCGATGACACAAAACAAAATGAATTATGACAATACATTAAGTTGAATATCGTGTGTTAAGCTTTCCGCGTTGTTCATTTTTTCCCTCCTGTCGCATGGCCTCATATGTTCCGAAAATGACCTGTATTTTATGTTTTTTATAGGAAACTTGTGAACTAATGCCTTAAAACTTTAATTTTAACTGCATACGAGTCCCGACGTTTTTTATTTGACCGACTGTACGCTGATTTGGAAACATTTATTTCTCCTCTTTTATTTGTAGTTATTTGGAAAGCTATCCCTCGTATACATGGCAGTTACGATTGCCAGCTATCCCTTTTTTCCCAGGAAATCCTGTATTTTCACTTAATTTGGACGAAAATACCGGATCCCATATGTTTCAAGATATATCCCGTATTTCCAGAATTCCCATTATGTATTCTTTTAAACTTGTTTTGGTACGATATTTTCATAATGATCACATGAAATGTAACTGGTAGTTGTAAATGGCTGGATGCTCTGTCGCTTCGTTTTCCTCTCCCCAGCAAGCCAGCAATAATTTAAAAGATAACCGTTTGTACATCACTGTAATCTTTCAAGTGTTAAACCCCTGTCATGTGTTTTTGTACTAGCAGGAATGTTTGTATTGTTAATGTATATAAAGACATATAATGTTTTTTAACATAGAATTTTAATACAATACTATAAGTGATATTCGTTATGCTGTACAAGTAGTAAACTTTGGGTCCCTTATTTTTGGCATTTATCTCTTATTATCACTTCTATTGTAAACTATTATTCCTTATTTCCACATTCAAGATTTGGCGGTCGCGCATTAATTATAGACAAGATCAAGATCTTCTGATATTACCTAAGATCAGAGATCTGTGAGATGCAATATCACGAATTGTTCTCATTTTGACAAATGTTTGCAAAGTTTTCCTTTGCCGCCGCCCGTAAATACGTGTACTTTTGAATCGCGAAATATCGCGAATTCATGTAAGTTAATAACGCGAAAAGTAAGCATAATCGCACATTTTCAACGAATTCCAGAAAAAATTGTTTTATTTGAACAATCTCAAATATTGGCGACTCATTTTAAGGAATATTTTCAAAGTTACCTCTAGTTTCCCCTCATGACTTTGTTAAGAAACACATGCATCAACCATGTTGCTATAAATAAGGTATTCCTCAGGTTCGCGAGCGACCCGTAAGGGGATACTCACAGCGGATTTGTTACCGGGGTGCGCCAGTCCCATACCTACTTAAACCTAAGGACACACACATCCAGTCCTGAACACGGGAAAGGAATTTTTCACTACTGAAAAATCCCCAACCCGGCCGGGAATCGAACCAGGGCCGCCGGAGTGTATAGAGGCAATATTCGCACTAGACTGAACTGTTCACTGCACATCATGCAGCCAAGAAGGAAGAACCACAGGATCAACCTGCGATCGAACGCACGTTGCGGCACATTCAGAATTTAGCTGACCCTTATATTCTTACTTCTTTGGCTTTCTAACTTTATTTTGGTATGACGGAATACAAATTAATTCAATTCAAATTTTTAAGACAATGTTATTTCCTAAATTCTTGCAGCATTCACTATGAACTTGTGAAAACTTCGAATGAATAAATATTTGCTACAATAAATGAAAATCCAAACTACGGGAAGTTTGAATTAACCAGAATATAAAAATATCTAGTTTTAATAGGTTAATCCACAACAATGAGTGGATTACAAAATTTGCATATACAGGCCATATTTTTAAAATATCACCGCCAACTTGAATAAAACTGAAATACCGATATTTCAAAATGAACTTTCCTTAAAAATTAGAGCGTTTTCACCAATCTTTACCTACGATTATTTCAAGCGAAATCTTGAAAACTTAACTTCAACCTAATTGTTTACTTTTGAATAATGATAACCTTCGTTAAAATGATAAAACCTACTGACAATGACCTTTATCTGGGTAAGAAAGGCATGTCGGCGGCTATATTTCAGGAGTGTAGCTGGAATTAGCTCTCTGACAGGAATAATTGCCAGGCGATATGATCTCGCTGCAAACTGCAGCACGTTGGCGGCAAACAAAAGCGCATCGTTGTTCCCCTAACTTAAATTAAACATCCATCAGGTGCGAACACAAGGTTCCATTAAAGCAGAGCGAACACGGTTTTACGTCCATACCAGGGTACAAAGGATTTTCAGTTTTTATCTCGAGATTAAAAAACAGACCAGAACATTTTAAGACCTGTATTTGTTTAATATTAATCGAAAATTAAAAATGTATATGTATAATCAGAATAGCTCAAATATTTAACTTGAAAAACCTATTAATATAAGTACATGAAATTATATATATATAGAAGTTTTCAAAATCTCTAATTTTTCTTCTGCAATGTGGTTCTAACTTAAAATTTACAGTGGGTTTTTAACAAAAGTGATATATGTGTGTGTGTGTATATATATGTGTGTGTATATATATATATAGAAACATGGGCATATTTCACCTCCACCACTATAATTATTGCTGTCCCAACAGGCATTAAATTTTTTTGTTGATTATCAACAGTCTATGGATCTCAACTATCTTACAGTGCACCATGTCTTTGGTGATATATATACATATATATGTATTTTTTTAAAATATATATATATATGTATATATATAACTTTTGTTAAAAACCCACTGTAAATTTTAAGTTAGAACCACATTGGAGAAAAATTAGTGATTTTGAAAACTTCTCGCACATATGTTATATGGAATGCTAAATAATTATTTCCAATTGCAATGGATAGTATATCGGACATGCTCTGTTTAGGTGAGCATCTTTTTCCCTCCTTGAGAGAAGCTGTATTTAATATATTTGATTCGCGCAATCAGTCAACTTAGTAATGTACGTTTATGAAATGAGATTTATCAATGGAAGAACCTATTTCCGAGTATAGGTAGAAAGGTGGGAGATAGACATTAGCATTACAGTATGGATGGGTGTGAATAACATTTTACTACTCGGTTATTTTATTTAGAAAATGTTACATCCTTATTTATCGCTTTGAGTGGAAGATTGCGTCTTCTTCTCCTGTTCTTAACTGGTAAGAATTCACCTTGTTCACATTATGCAGTCAAGCAAGAAGTGAAGAAACATCCTGACTTTAAAAAATAAAGATAAGCAAACAATAATAAAGTATGATTGGAAACGCACGAATACTACCCAAATGGTGATCTGATGGAAAATAGAATAACATGGATATCTTACAATAAATTACAAAATAATAATCTTATTTCTATCCAATATTTCTAATGTAATACTATAATATTTGTCTATTGTAAAAGATAAAAATACAACTTTAATCACCCTTCATTGAGATTCGCAAATTATTTGGAAGGCCTTCAAGGAAAATATAGTAATAATAAGATAATGCTCTATATTTGTCATAAATTTGTCCTAAATAATTTATATTAAATAATGACAAACACAATACCAATGCCGAAGACAATGATAGAACCTCAGGATTGTGAGCTTCGAGCGCATTCATGGATTCGCCTTTGAATGCGAACACTACTTTGACATCTCTGTAAAGCGTATTGCCTACCACTATGATTCTAATTCAAGTATCGGAAGAAAAACATTTTGTTATAAGCAGGGCCCGGATTCTAATGACATGTCATCTTCTTATTAATGCTGCATATACATTGTCAACTTGTAGATAATTCCTATTCATGGCCTCTAGATTATACAAATGCATTTTTATTAGGTCATTTTTTGTCACTTTATGCAATTTTATATTTTTAGGACATTTATTTCAATTTTACGTCATTATTTTGTCATTTTCGTGTCATTTCCCTCCTTATTTAGTCATTTTCATGCATTTCCATTGAGTACATGAACTTTTTTGTAGTATTTTTTCCGCTTAGGATGATATTTAAATAAATTACTAGGATAGCATAATGCAACATTTGTTGCATTATATTAAAAATTATTTTCTTACTTTTCTTCTCAAATGCTCCAATCAAGAACAAGGAACAAAGTTTTTAGACCTACAACATCCTTTACAGTTTTTAAAATGATGTACAAATTAGTATATAACTTTGTGTGTAGAATAATAATTTTTTATAAATAAAATATCAATTTTTAGGTCATTCTTTACAATTATTAAGTCACTTTCTTTAAAATTTAGGGTAATTTTATAGGTCATTTTTCAAACGATTTTAGGTCAGTAGAATCCGGGCCCTGGTTATAAGTATAGAAGTGGTTACAGATCCTTTATGGAATTTCGATGGAAGTAAAAAAGTTTCCATATTTTATGTATTTTCAGAGGTCCCAGGTTCAGCTCCCGGTTCAGCATAAATTTTCGACTAACAGTTATCATGTGAAACTCAAAGTGAAAAGACCAACGAATTTTATGATAAAGTGTATACGTTCAGTTCTAACTGCTGTAGACATTTCTAAATGTCAGCCTTGTGTCACGAGGAAAAGGGAGGCACGGTAAATAGGTTCAACGTCTCAGAATTATTCCATCCTCCCGCTAAGCTTCACCAGAAAGCTACAGTTAGCAGAACGGGACTGCAATGCCCTTTTTCGGCTTCGATAGTTTCTAACGATATGAATTATCGTTAATATCCTTCGATATTTTTTAAAAACAAGTTTATAGGCTAAGTTTAAAATAAACAGCACCCTTAACAAAATTCATATAATTCATATATCTTATGCCATTCATTACTTAGGCTAAACATAAAAATCTACCAGGCATTTTGTAGCATTAAACTGAACTTTACCGCCGCGAATTACATCAAAATCTTATGCGATGGGTTCCATGGTAATGATGATGTATCAATGAATTCATTTGTCTTATATCCTCTAAGTAAGATAAACCAAAGAAGAAATCAAAATAGGTTTGGAGTACCTAACTGGCGGTAGTATTTTTTATTGATAATTGGTAATCTCTAAGCACTGTCATGGTACAATTAAACTGCTATGAATATTTTAAAATGTTATTACAAAAATGCAGATTTTTTTAAAATTCTGATACACTCGCCAATTTATTTTATATATTAATTAGCTTCATTTGTGGTTAATGTTTACGTTTTTCCCGATATACATTTTATTACGTGCCTCAGAAGGAGTTGTAAGTCTAATTTCTTTGCTAATATAGCCTATAATCAAACTGAAAAAATAATCATTTTATTTGATACCTCTAACATCACGGAAAATGATGTAAAATAAATTTTACTTTTCTATTGTAACACTAAAAAATCCAGTTAATTCTAAATGTTAAATCAGTGACACAAGGACATATGAATTATTATTTCGTAAACTAAAGGAAATTTAAAGCTTTAATTTTACGTGTGGCATTGCCACTGATGTGGGATGGGTGGTGCCATTGAAAAACTGATTTGGAATGAGCGTCCCTAATTCAAATATAAAAATATTTTGGAAAACAAAATATTAAAATTGCAATACAAATAAAAAATATACATTTAATGTATTAGCAGATTATGATGCTCATTGAAGTTCATTCGGAGACTACATTCTACAGGTCTATTTAACCGTCTACGGTCCTTGGATAGACTCTTCGTATTTCGGCCGCAAATCTACGTACGACAAGGGACCCACGGTTTCTATTCCTTCTCAGAGGACTTCATACCCACGATATTTACGATCTCAACTGAATTTTAAATTGCGGAATTTGGAACCGGAGCGAGGTCATACTACCTCTGCATCACCGAGGTTGACATAAAAATTAAATTTAAAATGCATAATACGTGTATTGATAATATTAAATAAGGGATAAAATAGCGAAACTCTCTTTTTATGAATCACGGACAGCGTTGACACGTTGGTATATGAGCGATGGTCACCAACATAACAATGTATAAAATAAACTCCTTTCCAAGGTTAAATGAAACATGCCGAGCAGAGCAATGAGCTCACTTCTATGATTAACAGATTGACAACCAAGAGAAACTTTGTGACAGCCTATGGAAGACCAGCCTAATAATTAAAATATCGGAGTTACAATCAATGAAGCTTAAACTCAGCGTGATGGACAAGATTCAACTGATCACGTCTGTCACATGGTTCACTTGACAGTAATGGATGACGGGAAATTTATAATATCATGCATGATAAGAGTAATTTTCATTACAATTTATGTACCATCAAATAAGTCTGCTTTACAGAATCTAATGAAGTATATGAAGACAATGAATTACGTAAGTTCAGTATGGAAACAAATAAAGAATTTTTTGTGCAGTCCCTTGTGATCTGTCAGCTTAATATGGGAACACGTGCTTATCTTCATAAATTCCAGCAAATTAACAAATATTCCTTTTTTTCTACTTCACGGTTAGAGAAAAATGATAGAGGAAAGTTGAAGAAGTTGCACATGTTTCCTTAAGGAATTTGGAAGCCCGCTCCTGTCCTATTAAATGAATCAATAATTACCTGCGGTGAATTAGAAATGAGTGACTATTTTAGCGAGCAAACAAAACTTAAAAAATCGTTTTTTCTCAATATGACAACTCTGGACTTACTGAATGGAGGTACTCATGTAACAGAATAATGCAATTCGTTAACTTTCTTCAAACAGTCGTAGTTTGAGTGTTATGCGTCGTAACATGCCTCAGAGACGTTGGGGGGGGGGGGAAATCTGAGATTACGGTCTGTTAACAATGATAAGCTCTAAAGTCAGTTAACCTGAATACCAACGAAACTCTACCAGTATTTAATGTAATGTTTTAATCCCTTATGACGTAGGTTTCACGACATTCAAAGCTCTTCTTTCAAATGCTTGGCTATATCATGATAAATATGACTAAATAACAGGACGCAATACATACAGTAGAATGCAGCCCATAATGACAATTTAGGCGAGGCAGCCGAAAATACTCTTGAAAGCGAATTTTAACATTTTCACTGCTACTGACGTAAATATTCGTTACTTCAAAACTGTATAAACGCAGAAATAGTCCTATAAGATGTAGATAGTAATGCTGTATGTAAGGTATGATTTAAATTCATACAAATCAGCTGTTCTGAAATTTTCTTCATTTATTTCAAAATTAAATCCCACTGATGATTTCACTTGATGATTGCTTATGTACATTCAGCCTTATTCAACTAATCACGATAGGAATTGCATAATCTTAGTTGCACTCCATATTAATTAAAAATGATAATTATAATGTTCAAACTATCTCTTATTAAGGAAACTTACAACATGACTCCGAGATCATGTTCCGAATGAGGGAAGAAAGTTTATCTCCCTTATGTGAATTAGCTGAACATTTCCAAGCCGACTTATCCCAATAAAGCAGTGTTGCCATACGTACGACTATAGTCGTACACATACGACTATTTCATAGATTTGTACGACGTACGACGCATCCATGTGTCGTATGCCTATTCATACGACTATTTTTAATATAATTTTATACTGTCATTTTCTGTATATTTTTTAGCAATCTACTGTAGAACTTTCAATTTGGATAAACATTAAGTTTTTGTTTATTCGTAGTTGTCTACATGTTGCTAAATGCTTGGCGGAATGTTATAATAGCCATTGTCAAATTATAAAATAAAACTAAGTCCCTTTATTTCTTACAGGCCTTTACGAGCCGGTGCCGCATCTCGCTTAAGTTATATTGTTGTATTGTTATTGCTACTTTTCTCATTATTCTTCTCCAAACATTTTATATTTTAGCCGCACGTGTGCAAAACGAAGCAATCCAAACCGCTAAAGAAATTATACCGATAAAGACCAGCTGGTCTTATTGTTTTTGTTTTATTTTGACCAAACATAATAATCATATCATTGTTATTATTAATAGTAGGCCTAAATGTTGACACGTGCATATAAAAAGTGACTGTATACTTTTCTTTAAATAATATTTAGAAATCTTACTTTCTTATGGTTTGTAATTTATTAATATTTTATTACTAGCTTAAAAGGCCCGGCGTCGCCCGTGTTTTTATTTTATAATCTGGAATTAACTTATGAAGGACTTTCGATTTTCAAACTCTAGGGCCTTGTATAATATGTAGGCCTACATATAACTTGAAATGAGGAAGAACAACTTATCACACTCAAACTATTTCCTCAGAAAACGCTAGATATAGTTTTTTATGGCTCATAGAGGATGTCGAATGTTCCATTCCGTTGCTTCTACACACCATGCCTGGGAGGGGTTGAAATAAGAAGAAACAGAAACTCCGAGTACTAGCGGTGAACAGCAAAGTCAGCATGCGTGAGTGGAGCAATGGCACGTTATAGAACATGTAAAAGCACATTTCAATCACCAAGCTTGCATTTATGGACAAAATGTCTGTACAGAGTAGGCTACCTCACATGGCAATTATTATCATCATCATCATCCTGACCATTCGCAAAGTGTACGACGATTTTAACTAGTGTACGACGATTTTCAATTGTTGGTACGACTGTTTTACGTTTCTGATCTGGCAACCCTGCAATAAAGTAATCTATACCGAGAAAAAATCATAATTCACAGGTAATAATTTGATAGCTTTTGCAACAGAGATGCACTGAAGCAGCAAAATTAAAAATTAGTAACTAAAACAAATAAAATGTTAACCATTACTATTTTTGTGCATATAATGGATTTTCTTGGTTCTCTAATATGCACATTTACCTTCTATGTATCTGGCTAATTATTTCAGTTCCCTATCACTATTGTTTTAGCTACCTATTGCAATGGATACCACTTTATGATTTTCGAAAAATTCTTTCATATCTTTACGTTTCATGCTCCCCTAAGTACGAAACCACCGCCTGTTCAAAAAAAAAATTTGTGATATATATATATATATCTTTACACGATAGCGGCCGTAATTTTGAAGATATTTGAACCAAATTTTATTATGTTATTTCTAGGCCCAATAGTTCGGACAAGTTCGTTAATGGGCAAAATTGGCCCAAGGGGGTGGTCGGGGGAGGGGGTTGAAATTTTGAAAACTTTATATCTCGGCCCCTATGAAGTATAGAGGGAAACTTTGTTTGAATAAATTAGAGTACTCCCTATGGAGTTCACAGTGACACCAACGATTCGGGGGTTCGAGTGAGGGTGGAGGTGGGGGTGGGGGATGAAAATTCGAAACTTTTGAAACCACGTCTTGTGGGGTATCGTTGAAAAGCTCTTGATGAGTACTCTACAAATCAATAAATAGTTTCTTGATAGCTCTCATATGACGCGAGATTTTAATGTTTGAAAATAATAACACT
Source organism: Ectobius pallidus (assembly GCA_964059195.1). Classification (NCBI taxonomy): domain Eukaryota; kingdom Metazoa; phylum Arthropoda; class Insecta; order Blattodea; family Ectobiidae; genus Ectobius; species Ectobius pallidus. The sequence continues at coordinate 124,063,534 of CAXKWD010000005.1, forward strand.
TAAAAGAATTATTATATCATAATTTTGTCTTGTTTAGCGGCTTTGCTAATTTTATTCATTGCTGATCTTGCGCACGGCCTCCCAGAATATTATATCCTATTCTTGTTGTCAAAACAAATGATTGTAGGCTCTTCCTCTTTACCGAATTCAGTTCTTATTACTGTAGGTTTACCATGCCAAGGCTAAAGAAGAAGAGTGCTATGCAGCGACAATAAATTAAACCAAAAGCACTTCGAAATCTACCTCCGCCTGTAGGCCTGCCTAAAGGGATTTTTTATTGTTAATATCGCTCATTGACCTTATTAACAGCTAAATTAAGTGAATTTCAAACGACATTGTCGATGTATTACATATAAAATTAATAATGGAATTATGTTCTATTCGACCTTAAAGTTCCCGTAAGGAGATTCCTTACAGAGATGGTAAAACTTCTTAACACATTATCAAGGTACAGAAACTCTCCTTCATTAACATCCTGTAAAACCTTTCAGATTCACCTTCCACACCTGTACCGCTTGAGTTGAGACTGAAAATATTAGTTAATCAAGCTCTCAGGTTGCTGGATCCGTGAGAGTGACTGCATGCGACATTTGGCTGTAACACATCATGTATTCCACGACAGCTGCGCGACATTACTGTACTAACATCTGTAGGACCATCACCAGAACTAATTTCGTACATGCTTCACTCCTAACAATGTATCAGTATCATGTTGCATCATTCTTCCCGCATGAATATATTGGGCTTTTCCCAACTATTTCCCCGCATCTACTTTCCCGATTACAAAATCCCGAAGGCAACTTACGCATAGGCGTACCGAGGGGGGGGGGGTTGAACCCCTCCCCATTGATTAAAAAAAGGAAAATTGTATAATTTTTTTAAGTCTGCCCATAAATTACTTAATACAAGTATAAAGCGTGGGAAGCTTAAAACTCGTTATTTTGCGTCTTGATTTTTAAAAATTTCCGGGGAAGTACCCCGGAAGCTTAAAACTCGTTATTTTGCGTCTTCATTTTTTAAATTTTCCGGGGGAGGACCCCCAGACCCCGCGGATGTTATAACCCCCCATATGGTCGGCCTGGTTACGCCTATGAACTTACGCAGTATGAACATTTTCCCAGCATTTCTTAAAACAACATTCGACAACTACATTCCTAATGTTCAGAATATATTGGGCTTTTCCCAACTATTTTTCCCATTACAAAATCCCGAAGGCAACTTACGCAGAATGAACATTTTGCGTAATCTTTCCTAAAACAATATTCGACAACTACACTCACCTTGCACTGAGCCAATGAATAGTTTGAAATGTTTATGAAAATTCCATTTTGACCTCTTGAAATGCGTCACAAAACGTTTAATTGGCGACTTGCTAAGAGGCACGGTGATTTAAATATCCTATATTAAATTGGTGTTAGGTTATTTTACCTTCATAATAATTTCTAATATCACAATACACATAAAACTTAAACTAAACTACACTCCACAGCGCCACATCCCTGTGGGAGTAGGCCTACCATCCGACCGTTGCGCCATCTACCAAAGGCAGATGGCAGGACTGGGGCAAGCTGTGAGCCTGCCGACATATAATGCACATTAACTATAATAAATCTTCTAACGAATAAAAAAAGTTCAGGTAGCCTATTGGAAGTTAGGTGTCAGTGTCACTAGGAAGTGAACGTGTAAGAGGCTATTCATTTACTCTATCTAGGCATAATCAGAAAACTTTATCACGTATTTTTCCACTCTGAATTTTTAAGCCATGCTCATTGCATAAGAATAGCCATCCGATTTTGATCAAAATTTCACCGGTTAGTTAAAAGAAAAAATATTCTGAAAACACACCCTTTTTTTTTTTACTTTCTCTGCCAGTACCGTAGGTACTAAAGGTAGAGGAAAATTGTGTTACCCTGGCAATCGTCGAATTTTCAGCACTAATAATGTTTTGAGATCTCCTGAATCTAAAACTACTATTTTCAGAAACGTATCTGCGTGCGTTCGTGTGTGTGAACAGCATAGTTCAAGAAAGAAAAATCGTATCTAAACGAATTTTTATATATGGCTTAGATCAGCGTTTCTCAACCTTTGTGAACCCGAGGACCTCTAAAATGTCTAAAAAATTTTACGGACCCCTAATATTACATCCCACTTTTAAAAGAAGGCCTATATTCTTAATATTTGGGGTGTCAATTATAGGTCATTATAACGAAATATGTGAAGAAAATTTACTTCTTTACTTTCCACTTGCTTTATGATATTTTTTTTAATTACGTCTGCGGACCATCTGCACCATCTTCGCGGACCATAGGTTGAGAAACACTGGCTTAGATGTATCTAGGCGACACGAGATAGCGATGACTTTTCCTTGCTACTATTATCATTTTATGTGAAGGATTTCTTTTGCGACCTTCTCGAAACAGTTCGATTTTCTTTCAATTTCATGCACGAGATGTTTATACTAATAGCTAAAACTTTTTTACCAAAAAAATTGCAAGGGTAGTTATTAGCCAATCATTTTCCAAACTTAATACTTCAAGAGTTGCGTGGTGAACAATACGTCTTTGCAAAAGGGTGAAACAATTGGGCCTCTAATTCTATCAGAGTGTGAAGTAAGAAAGTTATATTGCCCATACGACTGATCACGGCAATCTAACACGGAAATTTTCCAATGTTCGTCATTTAAAACACATTAGAGTTCCAATTTCTCTACAATTAAATATAAAACTAAATACGTTTTCTTCTGGGCAAAGGGAACGAATAAGATATTTTAAAAAGCCAACATGGATTCTAAAACAAAGGTAAAATGGCATAAAATAAGACTGATAATTAAAATGTTAGAACTGACCACATAATTCGAATTAAAAGATTTAAACGTTAAATTGAAGTATAAATATATGTCACACGATTTTCAAACTGTCAAAATTATTTAATCTTAGATTTCTGAGTTAGCTTCTTAGAGCTTCTGAATATTTAATCCGATAGTAGTAGTCGGTCTTCAAAATTCCAGTTCATCTGGTAGGGCTACATCACTGCCTTCTATATCTTAAGAAATAAAGAAGGCAGTGGCTAAATGTAATAGTTTCTGCTTCACTTGTTTCCAAAGCCCATGGCTATGACATTAGTTTGGGCGAGAAGGCTCCCTTTACATTCTGTGTGCGATTAACTTTTTTCAATTCATTTGTAATTGATTTTAAGTTATGCAATAGGATTACTAATAATTACCAGACCTGAAGACATAAAGGGATAAATTTTTCATCCTCTGGCAGCATGCATTTTTATTCAATGCACAGGTTAGGATAAGGTGGTACATTTTCGAACACTTCACAAATATTCTTATTTTACGAACACGATAAACATAAGATAAGTTCAACTCTATTGTATTCACAAAGTTAGCAATGTAGTTGACCCTTCACAGAAATATGTAAGTCAAACAGCTGTAAAATTGGTCATGGCAATCAATCTTTCATTTCCAGAATATCGTTCGAAAATGTACCACAGTAGGTACAATTCTAAACACCAGTGGGTACTATTTCGAACAGTGGCATTTTCAACGAACGAACTGCTTTCTTCCAAATATTATTTTTTTATTATCATTATTTATCAATAATATGAGCGTAATAATAAAGTGACACGTTTTGAAAAGACGGATGACAGGATTGGGGCATGTGGTCAGCATGCCGACTCCTACGACAGTTATTGATGGCTTACTGAACCGGAGCCGCTATTTCTATATGAATTAGCTCTTCGGTTGGTGTCAGGAGGCTGAATGCACCCCGTTCCAGATCACCCTACCTCAGAAAAATCCGATGAGGTACCGGGGATCGAACCCAGACTTGCGGGTCCGTAGTCAGGAACCACTAGACCATAAAGGCGGTCTGTCATAACATCAAGAGCAATAATAAAAATACTTAACAGCTGCATGCTATTCTATATTGCATAAATTGCTGAGATGTAATAACAATGCAGAGGAAATGTAGTTCATATCTCTTAGTTGAAATAATACCACTGTTTGAAAGATGTATCAATGCCATCCTTTTATATTTGACTTGCACAGTTAATAATAATAAACATGCAGAATGCTGTGATAGCAAAACAGCTTTTCCATGCAAGACTTAATCGAGCTATAGCGGGTTAAAGTACTGTTCGAAATTGTACCTAAAATCTGTTCGTATTTGTACCTCGAACTAGTTTTTGTAAATTACTACATTGTTGAAATTCCGCTCACGAATGACCGTTGTTGTGCCACAGACTTACGTATTAAAGACTACGCTATTTGTTGGTATGAGTTAGAAATTTGCCCTCAACAATATATTCTAGTAACACAACGTGGAATTATAAGCAATTTTATAACGTGCCGTTTTTCAACCATGGAGTTCTTACCTTCGATTGGAAAATAATATTTTATGGCCGAATGAGACAACTCAAAACATCATTCTCGCGGATACAGGTCAACAAAACAATCAGTATGGACGCTATATAATTAAAAACAGGTTGGCTAACATTTGAAACCCAAAAGTGGATAAAAATCTTAGTCAGTTCAGAATTGTACCATGTTCGAAAATGTACCACCTTACCCTATATGCATAACCAATGTATTCTGAAAATCTGGATGGTTATTTCATTACTATTTTGTTGTACACAAATCTGCGTGTTTTGTTTCAACCTTCGATGTTTGAATTTCAATATAAGTTATTAAAAAAAAAAGTTACTCGTGGTTGAAATAAAACGCTCTAAGTGAATGAAATATTAAAACGCTTCATGGTTTACTGAATGGAAAGGGGAATTGTGTAGTACTAAGAAAGATGGCTTAAAAAACATTACGCTGTAGTATTTTTTTTTCTGGAAGGAAGGAAGAGGAACATGTGATGTGACCTCTGTCACCAGCCGTGTTGTTCATGGTCGCCAGATGTTCCTCTTCAGCAAACTCCGCTCCCGATCCAGTTGGTGACAACAAAAATACAAAATATGAATCAACTTCCGCAACAAGTTTCCTCCTTTTTTTTATTACAAAAACTAAGCAACATTGTATATACAAGACAAGGTGTCAGTGGACTCATCAACTTGTGAAAATTGGAATCATGTTTTCCAGGACTCTGAGATAGGCCTACTTAAGAATATTAAACTGATTTCCGAACAAGAAGGAGTTAAGCACAAATATTTAACCTTTAAAGTGATAATACATTTTATAGGATACAGTAGTTTGTCTATAACTTGTAACATAATTGCGGGAACGAAATTTGCATGAAATTTAGATTTCCTGAATTTTTTAAAAAATTAACTTACAGAGTAAAATAAAAGAAATAAATATGAGCTTTACAGGGGACATACAGGTTTGATTACTAAGAAATAGGTGAAATTCATTATTTTTTCTACTGCAATGAATTGCTCTACAACCTCTTAATTAAATATGCTCTTGACTGTTATTTTCAGAATTAATAAAACTATTACAGTTACAGGCGATTATCATAGGTAATCCCACGAGAGATTACGAGTTTGTCGATATATTTGCGAGAACGAAATTATTGAAGATTTATCTGATGAAACTCGTAATCTCGAGTACGATTTAGTAAGACTATTCCATGAACAGAATGTAATGGATTTCTATTTCCCCCCTTAAACATTGCCTTGGCTCTTTTCTTTGCATTCCAGAACTGTTTATATAGTGTGAGAAATGTTGAGAAAGCCATTGCTAATATTGGAGTCACATGCCCAGGAGGTAGGCCTACCTAACCCAGATATAGAATTGTTTTCATGCGATGTTTTCTGGAGCTAGCCTGTTCACGGGCACACACACAGACACCTACGCATACACACACACACAAACTGTTTTCTTCTTCTGAAAATAGTGTTTTTGGATTCAGGTGACCTCAAAACGTATATTTTGAAAACTCAACTTCGAATTTGGGGGTCGAATACAATAGTTCTTCTACCTATTATAGTGCTTATGCTAAGGACAGAGGAAGTTAAAATACATACTGCGCTTTGGAAATAGAATAATTTCTTGGTCATGATAGCATTACTCGTACTTCACTAGGACAGTGTCAGGATAAGATAGGTAAGTTATAAATCTCAAAAATGACAACCAGCACAAAAGTAACGGTAAATGTAGGGTGTATCCATAAAGAAAATTGCCTTCCACACCAGTATTTTACGTCACATCGCATATTCAATTAGGAACTTTCATTGCTATTTTGTTTGCACTGCTTCAAATACATTTATCATAGCTTCTTTCCTTATAACTACGTATTTAATAATGCCCACCGCCATGAGGAGTTGGTAGCGTGACTACCCTGGCGGCACGGGTTCAATTCCCGCCGGGTCGGGGATTTTTCATCGGTGGAAAATCCCTTTCTAGGTTCAGGACGGGTGTTGTGTGTTTTCATTCCCATCCCGCAAGAGACAATGGAAATCTCCGCGGTATCACCCTTGCCTGAATCACCGACGAGTTATGGCCATCTTCCCACGGCTTCGTCCCAGGTCTGAGACTGCCTTCGGGCAGAACACTCATCATCATTATCGTCATCATTTTATACTACTGTACGAACTACATTCTTAATATTAACCTAACCCGATCGCCATAACATTGCCTGCAGTTTCCTATGATTCCTTAAGTTTATGAATTTAATTAAATATGGTCATCGTTCCACGGCTTCGTCCCGGGTCAGGGCCTGCCTTCGGGCAGAACACTCATTATCAGCATCATCATTTTATACTGATGTACGAACTATATTCTTAATACTAATCTAACCTGATCGCCATAACATTGCCAGCAGCTTCATATGCTTCCTTAAGTTTAAGAGTTTAATTAAATATATTTGGACAGTGCTCCCGGGCTTAGAATTCCATCCCTGAATAATATTATAGGTCAATGTCCATGAACATTCCACAAATAAATTTAAATTCTTGGATAGTTGGCCGAAGAAATATTCATTTAATCAGTTTGACCATTTTCAAAGAACTCACAAGATAACTGTAAATTCTGGTACTTAGCTTATGTCTGCTCGACTCACTTTTTTAAGTGTCCGCTTTCTACAAGATGTGGTTTGATTGACTGATTGTGATTTATGCTCTTCGAACGGTTATACAGAGATTGAAGTTTAGTGTGACATGAAGCCAGCATGGCTTTATTGTGTATAGAGTATAGAATCATAGGTGAGCAACTGAGGGGAAACGTTTTAGTCCCCATCCCTTGCTGTGACATAAGAAACCTGTTCTTCATGTTCAGTGTCAGTGACACGATGTGCCACAGATGCGCACCCATACTATAGATAGTCCCTCCACAGCATAGGCGCCGCGAGTGTACCTACTGCAGGCTTCACGAAGATGGTAAAAGGACCCATTATTATTTATACTCATAAACGTCACAGGTCACCATTTATATGCAGAATATAAATCGGATATAATATATTTGATCATGCCTTCGCTATGAAAGCAATATAAAATATTTTCACTTTTATTTCTACCTGGTTTATAACTGATCGCACTCTTGTTGTCATCGCGTGATACACTCCTTCACCTCTTCCTATAGAAGTATAGAGCATGCTTAGTGAACCCAACCGTTCTTTGTATGAACATTCGAAGCCTAGTGATTTAAACAGTAATGAAATACAAAGTATTTAAAAAAAGGTTATATTCTGTCAATCCTTCTGAAATCTGTAAGTACGAAATGTAGAAAGCGAATAAACTGAATAATAAATTGAGTAATATTCTCTTTCCTGTCGTCTTGGTTCCGGGTTCATGGAGAAAAAAGAGCAGTGAAAAAGTGTGAATCCAATAATTGCATCGGTGTGGCACATTAGTTTCCAAGATAAATGGACTCGTTATGTTGCAATTAGTCCCATGTCTGTGGAGGGTTCCCAGTACCACTCCAGGCTCTCTGAGCTGTGAAATTCATGTCCAGCAATGCACTGCTTCAATTACCAGAACCAAGAAATGAGAGCGCTTGATTGGTGAATCAATGCACAAATCCTGACCCAAATTTCCTAGTTATTAAGTGCCAGAACGGCACTTTATGAGATTGTGTGGGGGACGAGTAAATGTCCGTCTGTCTATACGTGCGATAACTCAAATACGATTTATTGGATTTTCATGAAACTTGGTATACACATTTATAACGTCCATGGTACCGGAGTAATGCCCAATTTAGTGCATATTTTATGGTAGTATAATAGAATTTATCAAATGCAAATCAGTTCTCATGACAACATTATTCATATACGGCTTTGAAGTTGGAATACGGATAGCTTTGACAAATAACACTACCCACATATTCCTTCACATATGCTTATCAAACTAGACCTTTGTTCTTCCGTAAGCCCAGCTTAATGAATCGATCTGGAGCTTATCTCGGAAATCGATTAAAAAATAACTTATTTACTGCATATCATAATTGATCAAACAAAAGCATTCTAGAACTTTAGCGTTAAGTACCCGACCTTTTACTTATATGCTACTGATTTATTATTTATGGAGAACTTTAAAAATAAGTGTATAAGTAAACTCTCATACATTAGAAGAACTTGAAGACAATGTCATAAGAGAAATTAACTCCCCCTCTCTCGGAAGCTGAACTTATGCGCGTAAAAGAAAATTTCCTAAAAAGGTGCCAATGTTGTGTGGATGCAAGAGGATGATGAGGTGCGTGGTTATTTTCATTGTAATTTTAACTGTAATTGTGAGAGCCTGAATCATTACACCGGCAGCGGCTTTAGTTGCGTAGATATTTCATCCAATCGATCGGGAGCTGTGGTCGCCGTGACGCAGAAACCCGAGTGAACGGCCAACTCGTATGTGAAACACAATGTCGGCGGAATCGTATAAGTACGTCTGTATCCCGCTCAGATTAAATTAACTTTAAGAATCCAACCTATGACATTCATTCAAAAGTTAACATATCACGATATTTTTTCTGGCGAGTGAATATTTGAATGATCTCGTCATCTCATAGGCTACATCCGAATCGGCTCCCAATTTTTGTTTTATATCTGAATCTGCTCCGAAACTTCATTCTCATTACAAAAAATTCCACTTTAATATTTTTAGCATAAGTAATAAATTTTGTTATATTGCTACTTACTACATAGCAATTTTAAATATAAATTAAAGTTCAATAAAACCAACATGAGTTAATTGAGATTTGGGTAATAAACCAGTACATTCAATTTCGAATCACCAATTCATTCTTATCTTTATTGAATAAAGCAGCTAGTACTTTTTCCTTAGCACAAGCTCACACCGCACACATTCACGCTCGTGCACGCCATAGGCCTACACTGCAATATTCTGTCACCACTTCGATTGAGTTAACACATTCTCTTCGTTTGCAGCTAGCGTATATTAAGATTTTAAAAATTCATCACCATGTACAGGTAGGGAAAAAAAAAGCGGACCGACTAAAATATCTAAGTTGCCTATATCAACCACTGCGCATGCCTAGCGGCATTCACAGGATAGCAGGGAATGTATTGAAATTTGTTCTAGTTTCGACTGTTGACTTAGCCCATTTCGAAACCCAGAACTGGTTTCTAATCGTTTTGTTTTATAACTGAATATATTAATTAATTATTAATAGTATTATAAAATACTAACACAAATTATATTATATTCAGCTACAAGAGCCGGTCCGCTTTTTTGTCCCCTACCTGTACATAATGCATATAGTTAATAAGCTCTGAACTTCTGGAAGTAAATTATAGTCTTTTCGGGCTCGACAAACTATCTTTTAAAACGTTATATTCATTTACTTTAAAACAGACATCTAACTTGTATTATCCACTTATGAGGCTTTGAAACTTCATTTTACTCGATTTTGTAATTATTTAAGAACTGCTGTAACGATTTTAATAAAATTCAAGTTAATGTGCTTTAAATTCAAGAGATACAACCAGGAAACTCTATGGTTTATTTTCTTTAATCCATTAATCGTACTATCAAGGGAATGCCAAATGTGAAAATGGCTTAGCATTTTAGTCGCTACTGAAAAAATGTGCTCTAAATTTCTTGGACTCTTCCATACTTCTTAGTTCTCATTATATTACAAATTTACTTCATTTTAAATTTACAATTAACTGACAATCTTTGTATTGGTAAATTTCACTTCCGTGGTGGTACAATTGATTAATAGAGGATAAAGCGTTATCCGCCTAATCGCCACTAATTTCATGTGTGCTCCTGATAAGCGGCTGGTTATAGTAATATTAACAAACTCAATTCCAAAAAGGTCCATGTCGGAGAATTATCAAGCAGTGAATATATGATTTATTGGAGTACTGTAGGACAAATCGTAACCCAATTGTTCTAGTGTTTATAATAGAAAATGGCATGCAAATAACAAGAACAATTTAAAAGTGTGAAAGAGTATTTCTTAATCAAAACCCACACTCAAATAATTAATTATAATTGCACAAACTGTATTTATATGAACATTAGTAATCAAATTACCACCAAAGTATAACAGTTACAAATGATTTTCTTTAATTTGAAGACAATATCACCCTAAAACAAGCATGTCAAACATATATCATGTTATACATCGGATTAGGTTACAATAGGTTAAATCTTTGAAACATGACGCATTTTCTACAAGAATTTTCTGATTTTTTTTTCTAACCAGCCGCTTTCAGGAGCACACATTCCTGTGTCTTCCCGTCATGCGAGGTGTTGCCAATAGGGTTACGAGAGGGCTAGCTAATTATTACGTTTTTATACAATTGCTAGCAAATAAAAAATATAAAGATGTTAATCGTAATACAGCTACAAGAATTTACAGTGAAAATTCATTTTTTTATATGACTTTTTTTTTCAAAATAGATTGCAGCAGTGTAAGACGTTGGACCCCTCTAACTTAACATTTATAACAAGATTATTCGTTTTCGAGATGATTACCACAGGAAGGCAAGGCTGACTCACTCACTCTCACACCTCTCTCTTCAAACACATTTGACAAACCCAACGTTAATTTTGTGCTTACTGTTAGTATAAGGTCACCTTTTAGTTAATAAGTTTCAGCGACCTAACAATGCAGGACACTTCTAAAAGACCTATATACGAAATCTGATGAAGGGAGTGAATTTAGTCGTCTGGACTTTTCTCTTTTCCCTTTTCCTGAAGTTGTTTAAAAATACCTCCTACAATAATTGAGGGGCGTTTTCTCAAAACTTGTTAAATCTGCACTCTATTCCCAGAGGAAGGTTACAAAGATGACAGCGGCCGAAAGTCCGGCTAGTTTAGAACTCCTTGACTTGACCTATAGGCCGCGAAACCGTTACCAATAAAAATCTACAACTTTTTTCTTTCAGGAGAGACTTTTTTTAAACATAGGCTTCTTACCACTTGTTGGCACACATTAAAAAAATTAATAGCACAGGCTAATCGTCTTAAATTAAGAAGAATAATATGATAATTGATACAATTTCTTTTTATCATAATATAATGGAAAATCAATCATGAAATTCTGAATATTTTATAGATTATTTACATTTCCCCGTCATGAAAAAGTTTATGATATGTTGTGGCAAATGTTTAAAATATGATGTTAAGGTGAAAGAAGTGTTTTAATAAAAATACGCGAAAAACAAAAAATGGCCAACATTGACCTCGGTCATATATTTAGTCTCCTGACAAATGATCCCTTTGTTTTCCGCATCACATAAGCAATTCTTGCATGCAAAATATGCTAAACAAAATAAGCTAAGTAATAATAACAATCTTAGTAATTACATCAGTAACAAAGAAAAAGTTTAAATGTAGATTACTATATATGCTTCAACCAATTTAAAATTTTAAAAATTAAAAGTATTCAGATATTATACTAGTGAAGTCCATAAAAACATTCCCCTCATAAAAAATAACAATAGTTAAAGAGGGCCTAAGTCATATATTAAATTGACTGTGTTTAGCTTTTATTCTCTTCTGCTATTTGTTTTCTTGACCTCGGAAATCTAAATCTATTGAATTGTCGCAGCAATTAGATATCCAGTCAATCTGTGTGATGCTATAAGGAGAATATTATAATATGAGAAAGTTGTTAAGATTCCTAAACCTATTTAACTAGAGGCTGTACAGTATTTTTTAACGATACAAACCGGTTTCTTTCAATGTCAAAATCTCAAAAACATAAGTCTTCGGCCTAACACGTATATATCAGAAAGTTTGTCCAACTTATTTTGCAGTTTATTTTTACAGGACAATTCATAATAATGTAGTGACACTTGTGGCTGGAATCGTTATTGCATTTGTATTAGAATACATACGCTTTTCGCAAGTTCTAATTGTTTAGCTTCAAAGATGAAAATAGAATGAAGATAAGGCTACGTTTCTTACCGGGCCAGTCTCATTCCTAGATATTGTACACAAGATACTACGCATGAAGCTAACGATAAACAAACTTCTTACTGAAAGAAAGAATATCAGAAATCGATTCCATACAAGCAAATACAGTAAGATATCAGAATCCGTACCGGTAACATTACCCTTACCATTTCAAGCTTAATTTATTTGCATTTTGTTTACTGAAAGTACATTGCCGCAAAATACATTAGGGTGGTGGTAACATGTTAACGTCCTGGTAGTGAAGAGGTTAACGTATTCTACATGTGGTCATGATCCCTCAAGAACCGCAGAGAATAATAATCAACGAAATTTCGATGGTTATTCTATGCTGTAAATTGAAGTTTTAACCCAATCGACAGACAGGCCAAGTTCACTTTAACAGTAATGGAAAATTTCTTCCTCTTGTTAGGCCTATTCAGTAATATTTATATAGGACGAAAATGTCAATGATAAATGTAAACATTATGTGATGATACACTACTCTACTCTGATAATCCCATCAGTGAACTATTTCTTTGAAAGTATCGAAACCTAACCTAGACAATCATAAATAATAACAGCAATTTTCACTCACCAATGAAGACTAACTGGTGTGACAAAATAATTAAAACGACTACAACACCAAGACACCGATGGGTTTTCATGACGGCAGTTCAGCTTCACCAATACAGTTCAGATTTCTTTCCCATGAATGAAGTATCTAACGTAGATACATTCTTCGAAAACACTGACAGGTGTCCGATGATGTTACTTATCAGAGCGCCTGAAAAGACGTCTTTCATTCACCGAAGTCCCGCGCGCACTACAGTGGATTCAAATTTGGAAGATTCCGCCTTGCAGCTACAAGTTCTCCCTACAACCCAAAGATGGCGGTCATTGGTCGAAATAAAATTTCCCGCTGCAGATGGCAGCAGCGCTCTTGCTAACAGCAGCCCGGACCGAAAGAGGGGAGGCAACTTAAATAAAAATGTTAACCTCATATGAACACGTACATTAATCTCAATCTGTTCCCCCCATATTTGATTTGCGGAATTTGTTTACAACGCACGAAAGAAGAGCCACGTTGTATTACAATACATTTTTTATAAAGGTTAATCACATTCCTTTCAACAAGTGTGTGGGGGGAAAAATAAAGCAGCCCCTGCATGTTAATTTAATTTAGTCTGCAACTAGGCTTAATACAAAAACTATTAACTATTATCGAGATATTATATATATCCCAATCAGCCACCTGCATGTTACTCATCCTTTTCTTAACACAGAAACTTGGCCTACATGTCTTTTCTGAGGCAAAATATAATTTTAAAAATCACATACCTGTTTTTCATGCTGGGCAGAAATTTCATATTATGTCTTGTATGCGTAGCTCCAGAAATGTTTCTATTCTTACAATTTCAAAGAAAAAACGAACAGTAGGTCGTTGGTTATTATTCAGGGTAGAATAAAAAATTTTGAACCACCGAAAGGAAACACTGTTGCAGGTACTGTACATAAATTGCAACATTTCATTCCTTCTCTTAAATTTCCAGTTTTCGCCTTACAAGCAAAAACACTCCACTATCACATAAAAAGCTCATATGGAAGCAGCATCGTCTCCCATACATCTTAAGGCAATGAATAAGGCATGTTAGGGTTAGGTTGAAAGAACTTCTATTCCAAATTGGGAAAACTGTCCCCACCTTCCTAACGAGAACATTCAATATTACTTACTGCCTCATCCATACCAGTTATATTCAACAAACTTGGGTAGACCTATTAGGTATAAAGTTTACTTTAACTGCCTCACCTAAACCCAGTTACCGGTATGTTAAAAAAAAACTCTATGGATCTATTAAATATAAAGCTTTACTTTTAAGAAATATTTGTACTTCCAGTACGTGCGTGTAAAAACTGTACAGTACTTCTATTTTCTGGTTTCTATAATTCATTACACTTCTATCAAATCACTCCAGAGAAACTTCTCGACATGAACATTTAATAGGTTCAACTTTTTCTGGATAAGAACTTTAAAAATCTGTTTTTTTATACTTTTACTCATTTTTAGACTACAGATTAAGTTATTATATTATTTTATTTCTTCCTGCAACACCTGCAGGTTGCCATTGACAAAGAGTACCAACAACAAATATAAATTAAAACAGTAAAAGAAAACAGATTAAATTAATAATGAAGCCTAATTAAACATTTTTCATCAACTACTTTGATCCTGATTTTACTGTTAATGGTCATTTTAGGCAATTTTAAAATGATTTGCTTACTTGGAGTACTAGGCATTAAAAAGTAGCATTTCCAAAATAATAATAATAAAATCAGGTAAACTGATGCAACAAAGTTCATAATTTCAATTATGATATGCAGAAAATAAGTTCTTTTAATCGATTTCAGAGTTAAGCTCCAAATTGATTCATAAACAGGGCTAAAGGAAGAACAAAGATCTAGTTTTTTCTAGATCGCCTGCATCAGCGTAATTATACCGATTTGAGATATCTTGAAGATCGCACTCACATAAAAATAAAAGAAAATGTCAAATTGGCTGGCTACAGGGTTTGAACCTGAGACCTAAAGAATGTGAGTCTTAAGACATGCTTTTCTCATGGACGTTATAAATACATATACAAAGTGTCATGAAAATCTGATCAAGCGTACTAGTTATCACGCGTACAGACATTTTCCAGTCCTTCACACAATCTGGCACTTATGTCATTCTTATAAGCTGAAGTGGCTATTGTATTTCCTGGTTCATCATTTCAGCCAGCCAATGAGGAATGTTATACCAATTTTGACCAAAATGAGTTACTATGATTTACACCAAAGCTCGTGTGTTAAATCTGTCATGTATGCTCATCTACATTTACACAGAATAATCCAGGATTATGAACTGCCACATGCCTGTGACAATTTTCAAAATAGCACAACTATTCTCAATTAGCTTCATAGTACCTAACTTCTGCCGAACTTTTCACTTTCGACGATAGCCTTATTACGAAACCCTCAAACATCGGCACGAAAACGACACACATTAACTATGAAATAAAAACTGCAAAAAAATACTTCGTAATATTTTTTTAATCCTTCCAAATGTAACATCATACATAATGCACATAATTTAATGATCACACTGAATGTAACGAATACCTCAGGATGATACAAAAATCGCATGAGATTTATGACAGCAGGAATGAGCCCTTTCCCACACTCATTCCAAACCATTAAAAAGTAGACTAGTACATGCAAGGTTCAAAGAAGCAAAATACACACTATGGAATAACTCTAAACAGAACGGACAAATAAAGGAGCAATTGCTCGTACTGTCCACCACTCGTGTGATTGTACATTATCAATGTTTTAGTGGACTCCTCTTCAGCATTTCCCACGACTAATATTTGTCAATTCCCTGAAACAATATCCAGGCAACACAAAAACCAAACACAAATGAAGAATTTAAAATAATCTGCTAACACCTTAGAAAAGAAAACTGTATGAAATCATCACAAGTACAACAAAGTGACAAGACTCAAATGGTACCAATTCTTCATCCAATGGGAATCCTAGGGAACGTCCAAATACAGTACTTTACTAAAATAAAAAGCTCAATGTTAAAAAAAAAGTGCAAATTAAAGCAAAATGATGCATAATGAGCTGAATAATGGAGAACTTGGATAACAATTTGAGACTTTTTTCAAGTAAGGATTTCAGATTTGATGTTATTGTCTATCACTTACGTGACCAGCGATGAGAGGACTCCACCACTAGGAGCTGATGCAGCAAGGGCTCAGCATTCTCAATACCTACAATTTAGCCCAACGCGATTTGGTACATAGAAACACCAGCAGAAAATCAATTTTTGGCAATTCACAGCGACATCGCATTTAGAATAACTCAGATTATGCAAAGTAAGATATATTGCTTTAAGCTCATTAAAATCAATTTTATCAACTAACATGTAACATGAAAAGCAATTGAATGTTGCATAATCTTGCCTTCGAAATGGAATATAACAAATGCAATTTATCGTAACTTGGCAAATTTTATCAAACACAATAAATTTATGAAAAACAACCTCTTAGAGACTGATTAAAAACAAGTTAACCACATATTCTAATACTTTCAGAAACTATCTCCTTACTCACTACACAAGAACAGTTTAATGGCACAAAGAAATAATCGCACAACAAAAGTTCAAAATCTCAACAATGCATCAAAAAATAATATTTGCCAGAAACAGTACCTAACTAGGAAGTATCTTATTATTATTATCGAGAACCCATTTCAAATTTAAATTCTATCGACTTACGTGGTAGTTGTACATGGTCACTGTCAACAAATTAACTCTCGAATTAAAACGGAACAGAACAGAACACACACTAAAATACATAGGACCGAAAAAAGTGAGAATATCAATGACACGTTTCAGAATCAAATAAATCCCAAAATGCACATTAACACGACAATGAATAGCTAGAGAAAGCAGACCATTCAGAGACAGATAACAGAGAAATTCAACCATGACTGGCACTAAAAACCTAAATACACAGTCCTTTCCTTTAATCAACATTTACAACACTACATGTTAGTGTGTTTTCAGTGATCCAACTACGACTGGCGTTCCATTCTATAAATGTATCACTGAAATTCATGCTGTGAAAATAAAGTGTTATTCATCCTAAACAACAGAGATGAATTTCAGCACTTCCTCTATGAAATCGGGGGGAAAAAAACGTAACCCTTTACAGAGTCAATAACTAGCAATACTAGCAAAACCCTCAGTTAGATACAGAAAAAACCCAAAAGAAATTTCTCTATATGTTTCCAAACTTTCAGATAGGAAAAGATTCATTCAGTAAACTGAATAAACAATCTTCACCATATGAAGTTCATTAAGATAGAAATCTTTTTTTAATTCTGTTGTAAATGGATAATTCTAATTAAACTAATTACATCAGCCTCAGGAACTTGTCGAAGAATGCTAAATCAAATCATTGCAATCAATGCATTACGGCTTACAAAAGGAAACCCAAAACTAGTTGGCATTCATTTTAACATAGGACAGATTTATGCTATTGAGACTGGAATATATTTTTGAAATTTGGAAAATAAAATATACACTTGTTACATATAGACAATAAGTAAGGCAAATTTTACTTCCATCACCACTACGATCTATGTCATACAAACTATAATGTTTGTTAATTGAAACTTGAGATGGAGGTTTAACATACGTAACTTCACTTAATTCAAGCACTGACCTGTACATGTTTCGAGCAATCCTTCGAAACATGTACAGGTCAGTGCTTGAATTAAGTGAAGTTACGCATGTTAAACCTCCATCTCAAGTTTCAATTAATTATAACTTCACTATATAAACTTCCTACAAATTCTAGGATTATAATGTTTGTTATTCGTACCTTCAATGCTACATTGGACGGAAAAGTTCTGAAACTACTTCAAAGCCATGTATGTAAAAATACATCATTGAAATGAAAAAGTATGGCATCCAAGATTATTACAATTTTCCAAAAACAGTGATACTTTAAGAAAACTGCTATAAACACGAAGTTCCAATTGGAAAAGCACCTGTCTTCTTGAAATTCTGCATGGGAATAGAACACAACTGCCTCCACTATTAGTTTTGTCAGACTTCCAAT
Organism: Ectobius pallidus; assembly: GCA_964059195.1. Lineage (NCBI taxonomy): Eukaryota > Metazoa > Arthropoda > Insecta > Blattodea > Ectobiidae > Ectobius > Ectobius pallidus. The sequence goes on from CAXKWD010000005.1 coordinate 124,081,509, forward strand.
TTTCAGCAACAGGGGGAAAAAAAAGAAAATTAATGGCTGCCTAAAATCGTGATGAAATGATGGAACGGAATGCAAATCAGATTACTGAATAAATTAATAAACCATGTAAAATGTCTGATAAGTCTTCCTAGCAAATCGGTTACAAGTAAAAAGTCTGTGATACTGATCTGGCAATGGACAAGAAACCAAAGACAAATAAGTTCATTTTAATAAACAGCTCAATGTTTTGCTGCCTGCATTAGTATGAAATTTGGTCACAAAAAAGTGCGCTGTCAGCCCACATGAATAGCAGCAGAGTCAAATACTTATAATCCTGCTGATTCATATTCAGTCACTGTTGCTGTAAATCCAGAAATGTACTATTTATGAAAAATGGTTGCATTTGGAATATACCTATCGTTAATCATCTCGACTTTCCTAATGTAATCCACAACTCAGAACAATGCAAGAAAATTATACTTTCTCCATGTAAGTGTCATGCAATTCAGAAAATTGCATAAGCAATTTCAATCACCAGAACTTTGAAGTCGCAAGCAATTTCAGAGGTAGCATTATGTAACAGCCAGAGAGACAGATTATATGCATAACCACATAAAATTACAAAATCATTTAAGGATTGTATGTTTCTAATTATTCTGACTGAAAGAAAACGTAATTCTGAACACTTTCAAACCCACAAAATATGTTTTTTTATGGTGGTACGAAGATCATAAACTTTCACAATCTACAATAATTACTTATTAGTGTGTGTAATTGTATCTCTATATTGAGCAAAATAAGATTTCTCATCCATGAAGAATGAACAATAATTCACTGAAAGGCTTGCTCTTGAATTCATGTCATGATTTGCAGAAATCCATGGAAAATTTTTGTAAAATGCTCTCCAATGTAAAACTCTCGCAGCAAGTTATACAGAACTCCACAATCCATTCACTCATCCAGGACTTCTTTTATGCTCTACTGCATCTATCTGTTCTTCATAGTCAAATAAATAGTAAGTTGTGGTAACTTCATTATCAGAAGACATTTTCTAAAATCAAATTCAGCAGTTAATCAGGATGAAGCAGCCCATGTACACAGTTGCACTGAATAACTAGCATGGCATCAGGTCAAACTATTCTTGGTGAGAGTCAATTGTAAAACTGAGAAACAAGGAAAAGCATCAACTCGCAGGCTGTGTGAAAACAATACGAACCACTTTTACTGCCGACAGTGGCATGCCAATTATATAGTTTCGTGGATGAGTTCCTTAGAAAGAACTCCTTGGCATTCTATAGTGCACATCCGAGTTCCAAGCCTCCAAAACAAAACTGATGAAAACACAATAACAAGATCAGAGGTTTGACCATTTTCAATGATTTTCAGTTGCTAGTCAGCTGAATATAGCAGATTTTCGATCATGTATCTTTGATCTGAAGCAGCAATTTAAAGTTAGTTTCACCCCATTGTTTTAGGAGCGCTATCTGCATGGTAATATATTTATAAACTGGCATGTAATTGCAGAGAATACACTCACGACATTTCTGCTTTGTAGGTTCTTCTTATACAGAGTCTTTGTTTGGTCACTTGGCCAGCGAGAATTTGCTTGGCAGCGGGAAGCATCATGCTGTTTGCCAACGGACGTCGAAATTCAAGCGCATAGATTTCTCATACAAATTATAACTATGTACCATGACCACAGACTGGTTTTGTGTCACCATGTAAAAAAACCATGATTAGTCCATTAAAAAAATTAATCACTAGTCAACAGAGTGATCATTAGGATTATCCAATGCCCGATTGGAGAAATTAAATCTGCTCACATTATGGTGTGGTTGCAATTCCTGAACTACAGTTATCTTGCAAAGTTTTAATTTTAAACGTTTAGTGGCTTTCTAGGACGAGGTTTGCAAAATTCATGGTTCCTGTGCAAACTTTCTCAGTTATTCTTTGGACTTTGTTCTAACTTTCGTCCATTGTCACTTTTCCTCTATAAGAACATGGCAATTTACTCTTGGTTTATCAAAAACAGATCCCATTTTCCTAAATTTATTCAGATTACGAATTGTTTCTCTGTGAGGCGCACAAACAGCAGGAAGTCTGCATATAAATAGCTGCCTTACTTCTCTACAAGAATTTGTCACATAGGAATCGTACATGAAGATTTTGTGTTCTAAAGTACCACTGACATTTCAGCGTAATAACATCACTAACACACTTTTAACCGTGAAAACATGGTTGTGGACTCACAATATACATGGAACACACAGAGGTGGGAAGTTGAGGCAGAACAGAAACCATTAGGAACACCACTGGTTAGTGTTGCGCTGGGTAAGCAAATCTCCATTACTAAGGCCAGGCATTCAAACGAAGGCTCTGTATTCTTTTGCTTAATTTGAGTGACTTCCCTCCAGAATTTTCTTAAAAAATCAAACCACCTCCCCCTCAAGGAAATCAGCATACTCAAAGTTTCTCGCATGGCCACCGGCTATAAAAATAATACAGATAATAGTAGAATTGTCTGATGAAGAAGAGAGTAGGGTTACAGTCAAAGCTCACAGACTAGACCCACTAACTTAATACATCACTGAACAAGCAATACACATACTTTGTGATTCAACTCGTATTTAACTCAACTTGTATTGGCACACAGTTCACATGCAAACTGTAATATACACTTCATCGATTGCAATTTCTAATTCACTAGTCTTCCACTTTACAGTATCAGTAAAATATACACTAGTGACCCAAGCACTGAATTTAATAGAATACAAACATGCATTTGACACCTAATGAAGCAATGTAAGATTTGCAGAATACTTACGCAAGGACTGTGTTTTTCAATGTTCACTTCCAGAGTAATAATAAATTATCCCAACTGCTACTGGTTCCTTACACACCTTAAGATATACTATCTATGTGATCAAATACAGAAGTGAAAAGTGAACTGTTATTTTAAATCCCACTATCAGAGCTATGAGCTTTTTCACTTTGTGTAATAATATAAACAAAACAAAAATATCTAGAAGCATGTGAATCTTTCAGGAAAATTATATATAATTGATGGCTGTATATTTAAGGTCTTCATTCTGTACGCCGATAATTTTGTTTAAAAAATAATAATAATAATAATAATAATAAGCTTGTCTCATCTTCTAACACATTTTGAAAATCAATATTAACAGCAAATAAAAATAAAAAGTAGGAGCTAAGCTACAAATGACTAACTTTGTAAAGTTACACACACAATTAAATAAGTGTGGGAAAACAGATTCTTCTTAAAAAATCATATCTGCATAAGTTTTAGCAAACCGCGTACCACCCACCCTTCAGATAATACGTAAGTATGTACACACACCCACAACAAAATAAGCACAGCATTGTTTCATCTTTCGATCTCTCCTCATCCCTAACATACTTAATATTTTTACTGTTTTTTGTATAAATAGTTTAAAACCTATCATTATTTGAACATTAAAATTTTGCAATCAAATTGAATAAGGAATGTTGTACAGATCATCAGAGAAACGTAATTTAACATTTTCTTCAGCATATTCAATTGGTATGAAGGAGCATTTTCAGCTACCTAATTTTATTTAGGTATTTCCTAGGAGTGAGGAAAAAAGTTTATCAAGGTTGCAACATTTCAGGAGCGGTATCACCGATTATAATAAGGAATCTAACAAAAGAAGATAATTAGAAATTCCCCAGATTCAACAAGATTTATCTAGAATTGATATTTCAGCCCTAGATTTAAATATACAATTCTTAATTCTGATTTTTAAAATAAAAACTGGTATACAGCTTACTGCCTTAACTTGAAGCTGAACAAAACTGATAAATTCCATACTGTTCTGCATAAAACCGTCCACCTGATAATATCTTTGTGGTGTAGGAAACTGTACTGAATATGAGAAAGTTTCTGAAACCAACACAATGAACCAGGCCAGGATCTACTGCACTGGTCTCTCTTGAATTTTGGGACACACTAATCTGCAAAGCTGTTTTTGCTAAGAGCAAACATCCTGTTTGGATTGAAGCATAATGTCTCGAAGTAAACAAGAATTGAGCATAATCTCTTGAAATAAAAAAAGAACTATAATTCTTGTGACTTAAAAATTTGGAAGTGTCCCGTGCAATTTATGGCTAATGAATATGCCCATTTTCCACACTTTTAAAGCTTAAAAGAAGCTTTGAAAGAAACTGACCCCACTCCAGACTAGTACATAAAAAAGTAACTAAAAATGCTCCAAATATCCAATTTGTCTTAAAGAGAGAGGAGGTGGACTTCCGCACCATATCTTTTTCTTAAATAGCCTGGATAATTTCAGATTTTTTCTAGCAGAAAGCACTTTACACTAAATACTTATGAAACATTACTGCACTTGCATATTAAAGCATGTTTGCCGTCTTTTATAGTGGAGAAAACTATCAAAGAATATATGAAATCAACTATTTCAATATAAATCTGTCCTATGTTCAACATTCATCATAGCAATTATAGAGGAACAAACACAGTACAATTACAATTAATTATTTCTAAATTAAACATTAAGAAAAATTGCTGTTGCCTTGTAGCATACTGGAAAGACAATTGCAATTTCCTGTAACCAGTCATGGAAATCTCTCTGTAATGATGTAAGCAGAACAAGTTCTGTATTGCATTTGAGGTTAGAACACATATTATTTAATAGAGTGAGAGGACAACAAATGCTCACCTGCTAATAGCATCCACATTCCCGGATTTCTAATTTGTAAATCCCATGGAATCCTTAATGTTTACTGTGGTTGTTCCAAGATTTCAATACCTGTTAGTACCATACGAGATCTATTCAGGCAGAATGTTGAACTATATAGACAAGCAATCCATGTGACAAAGAGGGAAACTACCTTCTAGTAGAGTTTTTACAGATTCTAACAGAGTACTATTGTTGTATGTTAATTCCTCTCACTGAAATATGCAATTATTAATCCCCCCCCCCAAGTACAAATCTTTTTTATTGTAGCATCTGTTAGAACATATTATACAGTATTATAACATCCCCTACATCATATCCATATAAAAACCTTTAATTATATAAAACTGTTAATATATTATCTACTGTTAGTTGAAATTAGTTAACCCCATGGAATAATAATAATTTCAGACATCACTACAAAAAGCTACAAGGGGGGGTTATTATCTCAGTACATAACTAACACAGATTTTAATATTAAATTCTTGTATATTTGAATTAGACATGTTAGAAATTAACTAAATGTATCCAGTGCACACATGAACATTATAAAATTTGATTAAGGATCTTCTATCACAAGGAATATTTTGATTTAAAATTGTATTAAAAAAAGAGATGAGATTGGCATTTGTTAGCCCTCCAGCACTCTAGACATAAATAATTTTTAAATGATAAATTAGGACCTGTACTATGACTATACCAGTTGAGAATTTTAAAAAGTTTTAGAACTTGATGCTTATGTATAAGAGTTAAGCTGAGGAAGAATAAGCTTTAGCTTTCACTTTCTTGGAGATGAGATATCTGGTAAAGACTAGACAGATGTGTGGGATGATGGCATTGTATATCCGTTTTGATATCAGTTCATACGTGGCAAAAATAAGTTTATCTAATAACACAGATTTCAAAGTCATAACTTGACAATAAAGATTTGCAAGGCAATGTAAATTATTCTTCTGTCCAACATAAGAGCTAAAAATGAGTGACTAGCAAATGCCCAAACCTTGGCAAGTCTGCGATTAGATGATGTGCAAACAGGTACAGATGAGCCCAAAAGAATAATCCTAAAACAGCTAGAGTAAAGTAGAACCTCGATTTAAGTTTTTCTGGGGGATACCAAATTTTTAACTTTAAATAGGTGTTTACACTAAATGGAGGCTTTGGTGCTTTTAAGCAATAAGAACTCAACACCTGGGAGAAAATCTTCATACTGAAGAATAAAGACTCCGTGATGAATTTTGAAATTCCCCCTGTTGATGACATCAAAATGGTGAACAGGAAGAAAGATGGCTCCACAACACAGACAGGAACTTCTAGCCACTGCCATGCAGATACCAGTCGACCAAAAACCGAGGATGGGGATGAGTTGTTTCCCCGAAACTAGTCCATGAAAGAATGTGACGTAAGTGGAGCTTAAAGTGTATAAAAGTTTACCATCAGCTCTTAAGAATAAAACTTACTTTATGCAGAAATTTATTTTATTTACTGAATCCTGCTTTATTTGAAAACTAATAAATTGTGATCAAAACTTACAGCATGAAATACTACATGGTCAATAAATTGTGGTTCAGGAATCCTGTATTTTAATTGGATTTTTTCCCCTATTTCATGCACTTTTTCGATTAAGTGTTTTGATCTCTGAAAGTTCCGAATTCCACATAAAATACAAATCAATATGTAACTGGTTTATAAGATACAATAACTTGCAAGCTAACTTTCCACAATTCGGACTATGTTCCTCACTCCAAGCTAACTTTCCACAATTCGAACTATGTTCCTCACTCCAAGCAAACAATACAGATTAAGCAAGGTCATTACCAAAAAACTGGTTGTTGGTGAAGAGAAGGGAGCAGCAAGCACTTCCAGTTGTCAGATCACAACATAAGAGAAGTTACAGAGCTATCAGTACAAGATCTTTCGTTTAAAAAATTTGTAATTCCAAAGTTTTTAAACTTTGAACGATGGTTTTATATTATAAGGAATAACATTAAATAAATAATAATACGTTGGTTATATGTGATAATATTTGGGGTATTAAAATTGCTGAAAATATTTGAAAATGCAATGGCGGATTTACTGGTAAGCGGCCCTGTGGGGCCCTGGGATACCATAGGGCCCTGAATTTTGCAGCATTTAACTTTTCTAACAATTCCCTTATCTAATGCATCTAGAGAAAAATCATTTTCTGTTTTACAGAGAGAAAAAATATTTAAGGAATACACTCTGAGAAGAAGGACTAAATAACTTGACCGATTTATACATAAAGCAGGAAATTCTAAACCACACTGACACTGCCAAAATAGTTGATAATTTTACAAGAAATAAAGCAAGACTGAAATTATTCATGAAAAAAATATGTTTTAAATAAATTTATTTAATGCATAATGGTATGTTATGGTATTTTGTTAATAAGTTTATGATTTTTTCCCCAACTTGTATTAATAAGTGTTAGAGAGCCCCAAAATGTTTACCGCTTGGGGCCTCCATCTGACTATCTGGCAAACATATTACAGGTCCTAATGTACTAATAAACGAAGAAATGCGACAAAATGAAAGAAATGTGTTAGAACAGACACAAAATAATCACATACCCATGCAAGAATGTAGTTAACTTATGTATAAAAGCGTGTTATACCAAATCTGTGTTTCCCTACTGTTTCTCTTTGATCTGATATGGCTATTTTATATTGCAACACATGTTCACACATATCCCTATATTCAATCCTATAATTTACTAATAAATATTTGTATTCTTTTGCCAGGCTTGTGTACTTTTTTTTAAGTTAAGTAATGAGAGCCTTTCACACATAAAGACTGGAAAAAAAAACAAGAGACATGCACAGGTCATTACACATCTTTAATTATTAAAAAAATGAAACATGGTACAGTTACTTAAGATAAAATTAATATTGAAATCTTTGTCATTTAGGACATCTCCAGTTTATTAATTTGTTACACAGTAGTAGATACTTTTAATCTATTCTATTTTGCACCAACTACTTGGGATACTTTCAAGAGCTATGAAATAGCATGTACACCCTTCTTAGCTTTACAGGTGAACCACTGAAAGCCACATGTCTTATTTTTTTATAAAAAATAATATTGAACTGACCTGAAGACTGAAAGTTTCATTAAGTTTTAATGCAAAAACTTGATTGCTAAAAACGTAAGAGATATGAGAAGGCTCTTCAGTTCGTGGCATTCAGCAGTTAGCCTTCAATTTAACTTTTCTTTGTAGTTAGCTGATTAGTGCTCTCAAATTAACAAGCACTAGCAAAAACTCATCCAATACTCAGAATTCACACAATATGAACTGAACTGAACTGAACTGAATATTATGAATTGTTTGATCCAGATGGTATTCATATTTTTAACAAAAATTGTTAAATGAGATCAATATATAATATTATATTCCTCAACAGTTTTATGAAACTACAGGACAGGTGACGTTCTAGGTAATGGATGAGAAGATTGTATCTTAGGTCTAGAATTACCTTTGTAAAGCCACTAGATGACTTGTTTATGTCATGGCTCCTTTCTAAGGGATATTCAGCGGTCAACAGATCAGTGCCGACTTTCCAAAACTGAGCCAGTCTCCACTTCATGTCCCAGGATTGAACCCACTGTTACGCTTTGTTGCCTCTTCCAGCATCTCTTGCGATCACACACTACAGGGCCAATTAACATATTCGCGAAAAAACTATATCCCTTTTCCTCAACAATACACACACACATTGGCATGTAACATATGAAATACAGCAGTCCTAAGCTAAACATTACTATTATATGAATTGTAAATTGCAGTTTTCATTTGAACATAATTGCAAATTTCCCCTTGCTTAGCACAAAATATCCAACATGAATCAAAGTAACTATCAGTCCACACATACAAGAAAACCAAACATTGTAAATTCACTCTTTTTTATGTCTTAAAAACTATTACATATACTGATAAACAAAAAGCTCAAATTCATACACCCTGATACACAGGAAATAAGGTTCAGCAGGGCTGACGAGCATTCATTATGAAATACACTTGCCATTGTAAACAGTTTATGAATTCAAGAAGAAAAATAGTAAGAAAAAAGAATCATACGAGACATGCAAGGAGTTAAAGAATATAATATATTCGCAAATTGTCCAACTATTATAGTAATATAACTCACTTAGCCCTCTCAAATATCTCTAACATTACACAATATACGTAAAATTTGTAGATGTTCATAATTCACTACTCTGGATAGGGGTCATTCACAATTTTCTCAACCAACCTCAGTGAAGGTGAAATAATCTGAAAGGAAATCCAAAACACACAACATATATGTCAAAATCCCATCATCACACTTGTGTCCTGAAAATGAAAGAATGTTAGTACACCAATATAACCCTTTAAAAAAATATTAAATGTAATATGATTCTATTGTACAATGAATGATATAAATACTTTTGAACAATCCACATGATACATTATGGGGTTCATCTAATAGATTATGAAGTTATCACATAGTTCTACAATTTACATTTTCTTTTATACAATTTCAAATGAAGCTGTCGCGAAAAATTGTAATGAAATGTTTTTCACATGATTTAAAATGAAAAAGGAATCGGTAGTCAAACTAGTTGCTCTTACAAAAGTTTGAATCTTACTCGTGTACTATAGAGATATTCCCCATTCAATGGCTGAAGCAGGCTGTTACAAATGTCACACACCTTTCATATATTTAATTTTAAACTTTATAGTAAATAAAAAGTTTTATGTTATGTTAATTCACCTTCAAGTACTTTATTGGTGTCCTTATGAAATTAAATACTTCAAAATTATGTATAAGGATTGTAGAAGAAATTTACTTCTATAATATAATATAAAATAAATTTTAGATAAGGACTGATCTGAAGGTCCCGTTACTCCAGGTTTCACTTTATATTGTCTATGCTACAGACAATAGTTTGATTAGGTGCTTGAATTAGGACACTGAATGCTGATGATTAACAAGATTTTAATTTTCAATCATTAAATGATATCTAATGCCTGACTAATAAGGTCATATATAATTTATGGATGTGAAGTTTGGGCTACGGCTCATTCAAGACACTTGAAACGTTTAGACGGCATCCAACGTGCAGTCTGTAGAACTATTACGGGAGCTGACTATTACATACGTAATACTCAACTTTACAGTGATCTCGACATAGAGTTATTGAGTGTCTACTTGCAGCGCATCAGATCCAGATACCTTGAGTCCTTAAAATGTCATTCTAATCCCTTACTAAGGGAAATACAATATGTGACTTGTAGAAATACATAAAAACTATTCTACACTCATTAACCGGCCTCTACTTCTAGTAGACAAGCTGTGAATAACTGTTACATTTTTACTACTTTTTCAAATGTGTATTGTATTATGTCACTGTAAAGGCATGGGTCCAGTTGGCGACCTGGTACTTAAATATATTTAACTATCACCACCAAAAAAAAAAAAAAAAATCTAATGCCTGACATATCGAAGTGCAAGCATAAAATTAAACCTTTACAACCAGAAGTCAAGCTAAAAACCAAAATTTAGTATAGCAAGGTAGGTCAACAAGAGTTTTGAAATTTAATAACTTTGATTGTGTGCAAAACCTCTGTCCCAGTAAACCTACAGATATTAAAACCTTGCACAAACAAAATGGAGGATCCTCAGTTTCAATAAATGTACTTGCAAAATAGAGGAACACTTCTGACGAGATTTTTGGAGGGTTTTTATTCGTATTACTATTATAATTTTAACAGTGCAATCGTAATAGCAAGTTCTTCACATGAGCAAATATTTCATGAATAACAAATGTATGTGGCATTTAAACAAAAGATGAATTTTCAACTAAAGTAGTACAATTTCTGTATAACATGTAACAAGATATGTGCATAAAGGTTTTGCTTTGGGAATGAATTTACTATTTCCTGACCAAATTTTGTGAAATCAAAATAGTGTTAAAAACCACAAGAAAAAAATCCTTTCACAGCAGAATATATTATAGGAAGAATATGAGGATGAGTTTTTAATATGAAGTAACAAAAACCCTGCTAAGTCATTCCTTCCATTGCATAAGGACGACGAGAATATTCACTACAGCACAGGATTTATTATATCATTTATTGCAGACAGAACCAAGAATAAATAAGAACCTACCTGAATAGCAAGACACTACTCACCAACTTGTGTGACTTCTCCTAATACAGATTAGGGAGCCAATGAACTCATCTTGTGGTGAGAGCAGTTTTTCCCCCAGACTGATGAAAGTTTGAATGTTCCCATACCCACCTGGAGAGAACTTGGAAGGCTAGCGATTTTTTCTGGAGCAAGGGGACACAGCAAGCATACAAGAACCACAGAGGAAACTGTTATCGCAAGAGAGGTGTGAGATGAATATATCAGCTATGTGACAGTGCATATTCCAATGTGATGTACACATACTTATATATTCCATTATGTATTAATACAGGCTTGTGAACAGACCAGAACAGGATCATTCTTAAGAAATCTAGTTATGTAATAATTTTGAATATAACCTTAAATACTCAATAGACAGAACCAAGAAGTATTACAGTTTAAAACTAAAAATGACACCAGCACCCATATCCCAATAGTTACATATTATAACAGTATGATTTAGTAAGTAGAATTAGTAATATTACTACACACTTCCCTGCAAAATGAAAACCAAACTTGTCATTGCATCATGATAAATATGGCAAACTTCTAATAAGCATCATTCATTACATACATACACGAAAAATGCAGTAATAAAAAGCCAAGGAAAATTTGACCAATTATCATTCAAAATGACCAGATGATGTGACTTCTTTACATTATAAAGTGCAGATTTAATATTAGGAAACAAAAAAAAATTTCAGACATGTGAAAATTAAAATAAAAAATGTAATTTGCGACCATCAACACCAAAAAGCATCATTGCAAGTGGGGGAAAACATTGAACTCATTAATAATTTACAGAATGTGTTTAAGACAATGGCCAATTAGCCCTTAAGGAACATAATAAATTCATTTAAAGTACATATTTAAAGCAATGCTTTCAATATTATAGATTATATATACAACAAAGTTTTGTTTGGCATAGCATCAATTACTAAATTAACAAGGCTTATACTGTACATCGAGAACCCAATGAATTATCAGTCATAAAAAGAAAAATACTAACTCATCTATCAGAACTACAATACTCAAATCCACTTTGAAGATGGCATACTGCAGCTGAGTTTACATACAAATATGATTTAATAGTGGATCCAAATAATATAAAAATTTCTCTATATGCCATTTCTTACCTACAAAAATGAACCTTGGAATATTTGTGCGCTAACTGGCAGAACCGTTTTGAAGAATATTCAATATACTGTACAAGGATTTGAATATGTGTAAGTCTTGAAAAAAGTGTTGTGCTAGTTAAGAACTGGCCTGCCTAAATCACACAAGAGAAATATTTAAATTTCTTACGAATGTCGAAATTTCTGTTTATTGTTTACTTGTAAAAAAATGTTTGTTATTAAGAAAGAGACATTTTTGGAGTCTGCAAGAATTTTGTTTGATTTTCCACTTTTAGTTTTTAAGTAGACTTAAAAAATACCTAATTAATATTGTTAATATGATGATGTATTTCCTTTTTTGTTTGTAGAAAAATAAAATACAGGATTACAGAAATCCGGATAATTGGACATAGCTGAAGATCTACATGATTAAGAACGGAAAAAAAGACATCTAATAAAGCAAAAACTCAATTTTTATAGATAAGAACCAACACAGTAGCTAAAAATACCACACTTTGGCACGTGAAGGTCAACTGCCCCCATAGGCGTAACCAGGCCGACCATATTGGGGGGGGGGGGGGTTATAACGTCTGGGGGGTATGGAATACCCTCCAGGGAGAGTGAGGTTCGGGAGTCCTCCCCCGGAAAATTTTAAAAATTAAGATGCACAATAACGAGTTTTAAGCTTCCCACGCTTTATACTCTTATTAAGTAATTTATAAGCAGACTTAAAAAAATTGTACAATTTTCCTTTTTTTAATCAATGGGGGGGTTTCAAACCCCCAAACCCCCCCCTCCTCGTTACACCTCTGACTGCCCCTGCTCTTCCTGTTCTTGAGTTTACTGTACAGCATTAATTTTTATATTCCCCCCCAAATCAATCTGGATAATTATTTTTTTATTTTTTATTTTATTTCAGTTCAATCAGCATGCCCCATTACATCTGTAGTTCTACTGACCAAGCAATTGATAAACCTACACATTTTAAATGTCAATTACTCAAAATTAATACTTCTTACTAAAATTCAAGAGAGTTCCCTTAATTAAACATGATTTTGAAACTTTGAAGAGAATTTCTTCAGTTTCCTCAACAGATTGCATTTAAGATTCAGATCTTAAACAAGGTCTAACAGATCTAATAAGCAAAGGTGCAGGGTGTAATAAGCGAATGTTTTGAAAGGCCCAATAATAGTTACAAATGTTCAGAAGAAAAAATATAAACAGAATGAAATAATGGTAAAACGCTTCTTGACACAGTGATCATCAGAAAATGAGATAGTTGAGAGATCTCGAACATCTGTTATGAGTTGAATTAGAATGTTCCTGGGATCAGCCTAAACTAAATGATTTCTAACATGACCAGTACTCAATAGTGGGTACTGGTTGTAAAATTAACCCTTTGAAAGCTGAATTGATATTGCTAGCGGGTTATAAGCAGGAAATCAGCTAGGAAAATTATCTTCATATTTTAAGACAAAGCATTCATGTATTATGCTTAATTCTTGGCCTTTGTGCAGTTTATGCGGCGACGCATATGTATGTCAGTGGCAGTGAAAAGGTTAATTATTTAACAGACGTTCTTTAAGCAGCATAATGCTTGCACAATCAATAAACAATTAAAGAAAACTTCTACAAACTATTTGCAAAAATCCTTTCTGTTCATATAACTGAGTTTTAGAAAATCACGTTCTTTTTACTCTTATGCTGATGAGTTTAAATTGCCAACCAAGATTCTTACTTTTTTATTACAAAAAGATCATGCCACCATTTCTTATTCCCCTTCAAAACTGCATAGCTTGCGTGATGACAGGAGGGATGATAAGAAATACAGTAAATGAAGAGAAAGGCAAAATATACAAGACGCTATTATACAATTTATGCTCTAAATGTTAAACAAAGATTAAAGTAAAATATGAGAATAGTTATTTGTAGCTGGTGCTCATGTGGCCTTTACTATGAAGCACCTGAAATCATCTTGAATGGGTCGGAAGTTTCAAGCAAGTGTATATAACAAATCATGCACATGGCCGTGGAAATATTTCCTTGGCAATTAACACCAAACTGCACAATTAAAATTTACACCCAACAAAACTGAAACATTAGAGGGGACAATTCTTTAGGTTGTTGTATACTTACAGCATTTGATCAACAGATGCAATATATTTTTTCTACCAATTATTTTAATGAAATATGTGCAATTGATCCAACCAACCTACTTTTCTTGTCAGCCAAAACAAACCCTTATTTCACATTGGTACTTATTTCCTGATTCTCTTACTCAAGAGCATATACAAAGAATAGCATGCATATTAATTACCGATTTACCTGCATTTAAGCCATAGCCTTCCCTAGATTCTTGATCCTACGTTCAGTTGGAGAAGAACTAAATTCAAATTAAGAAACAATCCAAAATGGGAAGCAACTGGTCTGTTTTTTGGTGCATGGAGCGAGTAGTCACAAAATTTACTATTAATCTGTTCCGATGGTTTGGATTGCAACGGGACATATTATTGTAGTTATTCGTGACTGAGCATTTTACATAATCATCTGTATAACATTCAATGGTTAAATAAAAGGAAATTAATTTGGCAAACTATACTATTTCCTAAATGTTTAAACATTTTTTTCCTTTCTTATTTTATGATAAATATTTTTGCATTGATCACACCTTATTTTGCAAATATGTTAATATTTCACTTTCATTTGTTATTCAAAATTGTCTTTTAGATTTAATGGCAGGCTGCGTTCCTATGATAATCCTCAAATCGGACAACTATCCAAACATTTTCCCTCTCTATGCCTGTGCCTTAAAACAACGTAAGTGTGCCTTTAGACAATAATGGTAAAACTGATCACAAAATAGTCAGGGGCAGTTCCCTACTCTAAAGATCAATAATCAAAGCCATTTTGATTTCCAATAGCCAAAGCCACCTATCGATTAACTCTAGCCTGGACAACATATCAATATAATAATCAATTCAATCTCAAAAGTACACGCAATTTGCATTTTTACTAAAACCGTTAAAACCATTTTTTCAAAAATCAAAACTCTGAAAAAAGTATTAATGAAAAGTCCCCTTAAGATTTCTAGGCAGTTTGATAAAATTCCAAAAAAGTCCTTAAAAATAGGCTAAACAAATGTCTCTCTAAAAACGCTATTTTTTTTAGGTATAAAGCATTTGTGTTTTATTCTTTCTTGTATATTGTAGATCTAAGTCAAGTTGCTTCTTTTTCTAGTGTCACACACTTTACTAAAATAATTTTCTTTCATGTAACATAGACTCAGTTATCTACTGTATATGTATATAATAATGTATTCTTACTACTTATAGAACTATGTTAGTGTATTTGTTTGTTCCTTTTTTCTTCTGTCTCTGGTTGAGTGTAAGAGAAGGCCTTAACTCTGCCAGATTAAATAAAGATTTATTATTATTATTAATTCAAAAGAAATTAATACAATGAACCCTTTACCCACTACACTTGTCCAGACAGACAGACAAAAGCATACACAGACAGACATTCCAAAAACACTTTTTTCAGTTCCTAGGCATTGTGAACATGTTTTCCCAGTGATCTCTATATTTTGATTTTTTGTCGGGACACAAGACTTGATTGATTTGAATGAACACGTAACACGTCCAGCAGTCAGTTAAGTCTATGGTGTGAATTCTGTAGGTTATGAGCTATTTTGACAACTCAAAAAATTAAAAAAATGGAAGTAAGCTCAGAAGTAGATTCTAACTGTTAATGTGTTGCCAAGTTCATAGAGTAAGAAATTAAAAAATAAATGAACCCTAATTTTTAAATAAATTAACATACATATGGAGAACACTAGGGGCTAATTATTTTTTTTAATTAAGGGATTGAGAACAAAAAAGCAGGAAAGTGATATTTTAAAAATGTGAGATAAGTAGGATCTTACTTTCACTTAAGTATTAATAATTATCATTAATTAAAATATATTTCATACATAAAAAATTATAACAAAACCACATTGATTTGTAATATTTTATTGCAGATTTTTAACAGATTTCCTCAAATCTAGGTTACCATCACTTACCTGCTTTTTGTTCTGAGCCTTTCAACTGTCAGGTGCCTATTACTCGAGTTAGACATTTCGTTCAGGTAACACAGAAGATTAAATTCACATGTTTTTGGCTCCTATAAAATTTGTTCCGATTCCTCTACATAATAACAAATTACTGTACATAAGAGTGACGATGATGATGATTTCTACTTGAAGGCAGTTCAGATCCTGAAAGAAACCATGGGATGAAGACCATGGCTCGTACAAGACTCAAGTCCGAGACCCTTTCAGGCAAACGTGATATCGTGGAGAATTACAATTGCCTTTCAGGTGATGGGGATGAAGGGACAACACAACCAGGAAGAAGTTTTCCGCTACCGACATGGCTGGGAATTGAACCCAGGCCTCTGGGATGGAAAGTAGCCATGGAAACAATTCTCCCACAGCAGTGAATTCATCTGCTGCAGAATGAGTTTTGGGCATAAAACAATTTAAGTTATTTGATAAAAAGTATGTCGCTATGTTTCAGTATTGCACAACTTTCAAACAAGCATTCACTTTAGCACATTCCTGAAATTACGACAATTGCATCCCCAACTATATTTTAATATGAATCAAAATTAATAAATAAATCTCTTTTCACTTAATTATTGCTAAATTATTATGAAAATTCTGGAAATATTCACACTTACTTGTTACACACAGCTGTCTGAAGAACCCATGTTTAAAGTAAAATATTATCACCAAAAGGATCTCAATATAAAAAGATCAACTGATAAAAGCACAATACTACACCTGAAACCAAGTTTATGTAACAACTACTGGGAAGTGGTTAAGTGAAATATAAATGCTGGTTGACTTTTTGCTAAACACCTCGGTAATGAAGCTATCTGCATGCATTTCACAGGCTTCGACTCTAGTTACAGAATGAAATAAGAAATGAATTTAGATTAAGGTTGAGACATCAATAACGCTCTACATAAAAATGAAAGATGTCTCAAGAATGCACCATGAAAACATATTTTAAATATTTCATCACAGGAAAAGCCTATACTTGATTACAGTGGAATCTCGATAGCATACTCCTCATTGTAATGTTTTCCTGCAGAGTAAGACAATTTTCTGGAAGTTACAGATCAAATCTCGCTAAATAGATGTTAACATGCCTGCTTAACATAATCCTAGTTTCTTCCTTGGTATATTCACTTACAATTGCCAACCACGTATTGACAAACACAAAACTTAGCAATATACATTTTGCACATGTGGTCTACGAGCGTTCTGATTTTAATCTGAGATCTCTGCTCAAGGATTAACATCTGCTTGCCCCATACATTTGTTTCTCATTTAACGATTTTAGTTTTCCTATTCTTCACAGATGTCAACTGATTCACTATTGTCAACCTTGCTACAAGTTTTTTTTAGGTAGATTTTCGAAGAAAAATCTACCTATTGCAATGGATACCACTTTATGATTTTCGAAAAATTCTTTCATATCTTTACGTTTCATGCTCCCCTAAGTACGAAACCACCGCCCGTTCAAAAAAAAATTTTGTGATATTTATATATATATATATATATATATTTATATATATATATCTTTACACGATAGCGGCCGTAATTTTGAAGATATTTGAACCAAATTTTATTATGTTATTTCTAGGCCCAATAGTACGGACAAGTTCGTTAATGGGCAAAATTGGCCCAAGGGGGTGGTCGGGGGAGGGGGTTGAAATTTTGAAAACTTTATATCTCGGCCCCTATGAAGTATAGAGGGAAACTTTGTTTGAATAAATTAGAGTACTCCCTATGGAGTTCACAGTGACACCAACGATTCGGGGGTTCGAGTGAGGGTGGGGGTGGGGGATGAAAATTCGAAACTTTTTAAACCACGTCTTGTGGGGTATCGTTGAAAAGCTCTTGATGAGTACTCTACAAATCAATAAATAGTTTCTTGATAGCTCTCATATGACGCGAGATTTTAATGTTTGAAAATAATAACACTTAAAAGAATTATTATAATATCATAATTTTGTCTTGTTTAGCGGCTTTGCTAATTTTATTCATTGCTGATCTTGCGCACGGCCTCCCAGAATATTATATCCTATTCTTGTTGTCAAAACAAATGATTGTAGGCTCTTCCTCTTTACCGAATTCAGTTCTTATTACTGTAGGTTTACCATGCCAAGGCTAAAGAAGAAGAGTGCTATGCAGCGACAATAAATTAAACCAAAAGCACTTCGAAATCTACCTCCGCCTGTAGGCCTGCCTAAAGGGATTTTTTATATTTGTTTTTTATAAATAGCAGAAAATACTTAAAATTCTATAAGAAAAACTCTAATCGTCACATGATAAGACTATTATATTGGCATTGTGCAGTGTTTTGTGTGTGTGCGTGTGTGTGTGTATATAAGTGGTGGCACTGCTTCAGCAATGATGAATATTAGATCACTGGCTTAATTTTCATGTGTTGTGAAAGTACTGGTACTCTTTCAGGTATTTTGGGTTGGATATAATTTGTGAAATGGACATTGTTTCAAGTTTATCAATTTATAATAAAATGTATTAATGTAATGAATTTCAATTGCAATTCTCCTACAGGTAGCCCTCAAACAGTTCTCCCATATTAGCAGGTTGCCTTCCATTTTCTTCTTAATGAACCTATTTACTACGCATTAATGAAAATAATATTAATCTATCTCTAATACAGGCTATGAATGAAAAATTCTACATTTTAATTTAGGCAATCTGAGCAACTCTGATATGATTTGGGTTGTATAGAGCAACTTCGAGATTCAAATACTAGACTATCAAATGTTCTTCAGTTCACGATCACTTAATTCATAATAGAACAAATATATTCAGTGGAACCTCGTAATCATGTTCCTCATTATCATGTTTTCCCACACAGTACGACAGTTTATGGAAGTCCCGGTCCCAATCTTACTAATTACATATTTGAACATTCCTTTAAAAAATTCTGGTTTAACGCTTAGTACATTTGTATTTGTCTCACCAACCACATGTAGTCAAACACAAACCTTGTGTGCGGATCCGATCACATAATCTTGATGACAGAATTCTTGTGGTCTCTGGAGTCCAAGTATGAACCTTTGATCTATGGGACCAATCGTCAGCCAGTTTGATACATTGTAGTTGGTTCTCATTGGTCATTTTGATTTGGTGCCAATTCTCCAGCATCAGCTGTTTAGCCGCCATTTTTTATCGTGATAATTTTGTTCTGTTCTCCAAAGTGGTGAAAAATATTTTAAATTTCCTACGGTTTGTGTGGTGTAGAGAAGAAAATCAGAATGTTAAAAGAAATGTAGGAATAAAAAGCCGATTGTGACTTTGTTTACTGAACATTTTGGTACGTTACCAGTTCCATTTCCAGTTATTTTGTTTGTTAATAGATTGTGGAATGCAACTTGTTTCATATTATGTGATGTTTCAGAATAAAGTGAATGCTATTTTGTGAATTCCATCTGGGTTTTCATTAAATATGGCTCCCAAACAGTCTTTCAGTTTTAGCAAGTTTTGCTTAATTTTTCAAATCAAATTATTAGGTATCTGTATCCATTTAGGTAATATAAATCTGTTGTAACTAATGGTTTTTCATAGAAACTATTGTGTGTCACTGTGGGTCCCTACAAAGCATGTTAATGAGGTTCCACTGTACATTAAATATAAGTTTAGTGTGACTCAAAAAAGTTAGTAATATTGATCCTTAAATCTTTATAATAGTCTGTGCAACAGTGTCAGAAATTTATCATATCCAAATTTCAAAAGTACTATTAAATCTAACTTAAGGGCAAATCACCTTTACAATATAAAAGAATTTTATGATTTAAAGCTTTGATGACTCATTGTGTTTATATTGTATGATTTTTACTATTGCCAAACACTGAATAAATGTATGTGGCAATAATTTTTTTTGGTGCATTTTCCTGCTTACTATATTAGATTTTACTGTCCACAGAAAAAAAAATGTTAACGAGATTCCACTATGATTGCGCACATGACCAGAAGACCCGTTAGAGTTATTACGATTAGATGATACTTCAGATTCAAACAACAGAATGATCTGTGTGCCAGTTAAAAAATTAAACAAACAAAATCCTTGCCAAGTTGCAAATTGTTTTTCTGGCCTCTAACTGACATGCAAACAGTGACATCAGTCTGCATTCTGTAAGGGTTCCGATGTACAGCATATACCTCGAAACACTTGACAAAGCTTACTCAGGATGTACAGGCAACCTGAAGGGCTGGACAATTTACATATGATCTCAAAATTCAGTTCTGTGGTAACACTTGATATGGCTCCAGACAAAAAGAAAGTCTTCAGATAAATTTTACTACACAAACCTTGTGAAGGGCAGGAGACGGGAGGGACTGACCACTATTCAGACTACCAATACATTAGCACTAAAAAAGGGATCCACCTTGGAAAAGTGTAGCAAAATGTTCTACATTTCCAAAAAAAGCATAGAGAACTGTTCTTTTGTGCTAGTCAATTTTTGTAAGTGGGTGTCAAAATTTTAAAATTAAGAACAGAAAGTAAACCCTTCTTTCAAGCTTTGATTTCTTAACTGGAATATTTTCTATAATGTAGTATGACAAGGATGGTTCCAAGGTCTGGTAATAGTAATCTAGGTAAGATTCTGGAGGTCCAGGTTTATTCCTTGACATCTCCTTAGATTTTTTCTATACAAGATTGGAATGGGCTGCACTTATCCTCATGAGGACAACTGAGGAGCTATTTGAATAATGCAGTGGTAGCTCATGTCGAGAGATTGGTCATTAATGTGACCAAGGGAGCTGGATTGCCATCTACCAGTGTAGAGAGAAGACCAAGGCATATGATGTAGTCAAATAGTTGTCCATATCCCTCCATGGGGTTTATATTAGCACTTACAAGAACAGAGCTTCGGAAATGCGTTGACCCCAGAAGCGAAGACTGGAATCCGAACTACTACATACAATAAAAATGTTTAAAGCAAACCAAACACACACACTGATTTTTAAGTATGAAAATTCTATTTTCAGCACAAGAATATTCCATTATCAACAAACACAGAACATCCTATATATTTAAAGTGTTAATGGTAGTATTTGATAAAAATTTAAGTGTTTTGGACCAACCAGTCCAAAAATATCAAAGGCATATGAACCAAACCAACAATGCATTCCTTTCCTTACACAAACAAAATTAAAATTTATGTTGCTGCAAAATGCTTGCAGACTTAATCCTGCAACATAAGTGGACTATAAAATTCATTACAACCATTGAGATACAATACAATCCAAAACCGAGCATTTACAGAGTTCATTTAACCACATTAGAATCCAACATACATGTTAATTATAACTTTAACATGTTATTCGTCTTCCCAACTTTGTTGGAAACAGGAAGTACTATTGCTGCTATAACAGCAAGAGCTATAATAAAATTGTGGAAGATAACACTTTCCTATGAATTAAATCCAAACAATTTCAAAATTAAAGCATGTGCAAAGTAATATGTTACAACATAATAAATGCATTCTCTTAATCATATAACAAAAAGTAAAACATGTTCATAAGGAAGAAACCAGAAAAACATTTTCTAAATGGGAAACTACAAAAATGTGGATTCGACAGACTTACATAAAAAATAAAGAAACTCAATACCTTATATTTCTTTGCCATGGCGATCTTGGCTCCCATCATTCTGAGCATACATCAATATACCCAACACCACCTTTGTGATTTCTATCCTACAATTATACAGGAATGTCTTCGAAGCTTTGTACTTACGGTTACTATCCTATAATGCAGTCCTACAGCTTTGTCATTACTGATTGTCAGGACCACCAGGCTGTCCTCCATATCCTCCATAACTTGGATAATTATATGGCTGTTGCTGTCCGGGTTGTTGAGGTGGCTGAGGGCCAGCTGAAAATTGAACAATCAGTTAGACAATGTCGTTTTAAGACGTTTCTTCAAATCAATGATTTTTAATCATAACCACCTACAAGTAACTTTGTTATAATTTAGCAAGACCTTCATATTACAGTAGAGCCTCGGTAATTCGAGCCCCGGTATTACGAGGTTCCGTGTAATTCAAGCTGGTCTTAAGAAAATTAAAATTGTCCATAAAACTAGAGTAAAATCCCGTTTTTATACAGTGTCCGCAAGTAAGTTTTACGCACTTCCGAATGTGTTACATTTTGAGCTTTCTTTCAATTTTTCCATGTACAAAAATGCAGGTAACACTGTCCCACTCAGGGTTTTTGTTCATAATACACAGAAATAACCTTGGCTTCAGACTGCTAATGCATTTCTATTACAGATTGACAGAATAAGGTTCGATTTTTCTTTGTCGGGACCTTGTGTCATCAATTGTACAGGTTCGATTTTTCTTTGTCGGGACCTTGTGTCAATCAATTGTACAGGTTCGATTTTTCTTTGTCGGGACCTCGTGTCAATCAATTGTACAGTGCATATTTCCCCATCCTTTCAGAAAAGAATACTGTATTGTTACAGTAATCCCTACAATGGTAATTAAAAGTGTTTTCCTAGTAGCAACGCTTACCCGTTCCACTCCATTAAGGGTCAGACAAATGACTTAATCCTTAAAGGATGCCGATGTAGCAAATTGGAAATGTTTGACAATATTTACATACAGGTGTAACACAGGTATGTAGGCCTACTATATTGTTTATTTATTTATTATTTAAACCATTATTGTGCTCATTAAACATTTATTTGCGATTTACCCATTGATTTAATGAAATTTTCGTATAATCCGAGTTTTTTGTAATTCGAGGTAGCCTCAGCCCCAATTAGCTCGAATTATCGGGTTCTACTGTATCTCAATTCATCAATTAAAATTACTATGAACTACTCAAGTAATTTTTATTGTCACTCTCAGCTTAAATCAAACATCCCACCGCTTAAACAAGGTGACACAAAAAAACGGAAACTTTTAACATTCAATAATAAAACCAAGAGTGATGGAAGAAAACATTTTATTCATAGTAATTGAAACCTTAAAACTTGCCATTTAAGAAACATTAATGGAATTTTTTTTTTAATTACGTCCTGTACGAATGTATTCTTGAAACCTGCTGTTGATATTCCTCATTGACTGCTGCAACATCGCAGTTGGGATACTGTGAATTTCATCACAAATTCTCTGTTTTAACTCATCCAGAGTTCTGGGATATCTGAAGGCTATCTCGACCAAGAACTCTGGATGAGTTAAAACAGAGAATTCATGATGAAATTCACAGTATCCCAACTGCGATGTTGCAGCGGTCAATAAGGAATCTCAACAGCAAGTTTCAAGAATGCTTTCATACAGGACGTAATTTAAAAAAAATTATAAATTCCATTAATGTTTCTTAAATGGCAAGTTTTAAGGTTTCAATTACTATGAATAAAATGTTTTCTTCCATCACTCTTGGTTTTATTATTGGATGTTGAAAAGTTCCCGTTTTTTCATGTCACCTTGTATTATAGTTTATTATAGGATATACTGATTTTAATTTTGTTGTACACCACTTATATTAAAGTTTATTATAGGAAATACTGATTTTAATTTTGTTGTAAGTTTATAATGAATAATGTCTGCAAGGATTTTGGAAACAAACATTACTTGAAATTTGAATTATTCATATCACGGATTTTCTGAACAGATACTCTTGACGAATCAAAAAAGTTAAATGAATTTATATTCTTTCAACTTAAAAAAGATGAAGAAAAAGAAAAAGAAAGAAAAAAAAATGAGGAGGAGGAGGAGGAGGAGGAGGAGGAGGAGGAGGAGGAGGAGGAGGAGACCTTTGCCAAAGAGCTTAGAACTTATGGAGCAGACTATGATACCAGAGTGCACTTTGTACATTCATCCCAGATTTAAAAATTGTTGCTCTACCTCTCCATGCCATCATGGCTGTTGTATTCACTAAAATCATGAGGAAATGATGGAAATATGAAAATACTGTTTAAAATAGATTAATTCGTCCAAATAAAATACTGTTGCAATTTTTTTTCTAAAAACTGGAATTACGTTTACTTTTTGCATTATGTGAAATTCGCGACCGTTTTTGGGGTTATAGCCAGGGGTAAAATTAAATTCCACAAATATCTGCCGAACTGAGGAAAATTCACATTTTTGCACCTCATGAATATCAAAGATCGTTACCAATGGATTATCCAAGGTAAAAAATATCTGAAATTGTAGAGGGGATCGGGCTGCAGATAATAAAATTGTAATATTATCTGTGAAAAACCCACGATATTAATCTATGCCCAGTAGAAACTGCAATACTTACATACCAGTTCACAGCAAGCACCAGGCAAAACAGAACATGAATTTGGAAAACAACATGATTACTTGTGTACACTCAACTCCCTTAAAATTGACATTTAGGAGCCTGAATTTTTTATGAAATAAAATGGCATTGAACCATATAACAACAACCCACTACGACGAAGATGACAATAACGACGATGACGATAACACATCAAGGAATTGTTATACCTCTATTAATTGCTGTTTAACGTTTATACACAAATCATAGTCAAGAGCCAAATAAATTCTGCTTCTTCTACAGAAGAACCCACATCCCTTCAACCCTCTTAAAATTCTTATTTCTGTGTTTACTCAACTCCCTTAAAATTGATACTTAGAAGCCTGAATTTTTGGTGAAATAAAATGGCTACTGAACCATATAACAACCCACTACAACGACGATGATGATGATAATAATACATCAAGGAATTTTTATACCTCTATTAATTGCTGTTTTAACGTTTATACACAAATCATAGTCAAGAGCCAAATAAATTCTGCTTCTTCTACAGAAGAACCCACATCCCTTCAACCCTCTTAAAATTCTTATTTCTGTTCTAATTCCATGTCAATCCCGTCAAAAATCCAGATTCTAACATAGGGTGAATCTCAATTATTTGACCTGAAATCCAATTATTTGACCTTCTAGCTCTACATTGCCCTTGAGCTGCCATTACTGTCTTCAAAGACAAAAGTTGTACTCGATCTTAAGAGGAGAGTAGAAGCAATTTGTGATTATTAGGCAGATTATGAAGATATTCAATCTCGGTAAGACTCTAAGGTATGAGATTCTGTTTTCATGGGCTACTGTCTGATAAAAGCTACAGTAATATATTTTTAATTGACATTTATATGCATACCCATAATTTAATTTTTACACTACACCTTTATTAAACGGAAAGCTGGCTTAAAGGAAAGTGCTCTGGGTTGTAGTAATTCTTTAAAAGACAGGTTTCGAAATGTACATACAGCTTCCAGTAGTATCGTATAAAAGTTAATATGAAACACTCACCTGGAGCACCTCCATAGTAACCTGCTGCAGCAGCTGCTTGATAACCATACGGTTGTCCATAAGGACCTGGTTGTTGCTGCTGCTGTGGAGCACCCTGGCCTGGCTGCTGTGGTGCTCCACCAGGCTGTTGCTGTTGTTGTGGCTGTTGCTGAGGTCCTCCAGGAGCACCTCCTCCTGGCTGAGTACCCTGAAATCACAATGTTTCCCTCAGTACAGGTACACCCATGTTAAACATGCTTCTGAAAACTGGTCATGCACCAAGGTGATAAAAAAAGAAGATACAGCTTTCCTTCAATAACCCTGTTATGCATTATTTATTGCACTTAAGCAGTTCGATGAAGACAAGGAGGCCAAATCAATTTGCATTTAACTATCAGGAGGCATTTAAAACTGTAACATGGCATATTCAGCACTGCAGTAAAGAACCTTAGTCCTTCGTAGTATCTCGAACTTAAAGGATCACTGGTTGTCCTGAAGAACATTTCTGTACATTGAAAAACTTCTATGTCGACAAAACAGGGGAAAGTGCAAAGAATGAAATTTCCTAAAAAACGACCAGTAGAGAATCAAATTCTGAAAAATGCAAATTAAAAGTAGGCTATTTTTGTTCATTTTGAGGAGAGATGAAATTATACTATACCCTACAATGTCTGTGATGACTCAGAAAAAAAGTGACATTTCATTAACTTCCAAGCCCTAATTATGGCTGTGCAATTATTATGTATGTATACATATTAGTGAATATAGCGTTTGCAAAAGAAACATAAATCTAAACCACTTAAAACTTAAGAATGTACAAGCAGCTAGGACACCAATGGCAAATTCTAAGTCATTTCACTGAATTCCTGACACATCATTTCATTCACAGATCCATGCAAAAATGTTATATTATGTAAACCTTAGTTACAATTTCTTAATAAATTAAAATGTACTCATCATAAGTGATTTCTGTTGATAAAACATCCAAATCGGTCCTGAATTCCACCGTTTCACACACAAGTAAAAGATGTTTTTAAAGTTATTTTTGTCAGTGGATAAAGTTAAAATATAAAAACACAACGTTTCAACTCTACCTTTGAGTCTTCTTCAGGTGACAATATCATACTATACTATACCATATATCATACTATACTACACTATATAGTATGAATTGTCACCTGAGGAAGACTCAAAGGTAGAGTTGAAACGTCATGTTTTTATACTATTTGAACTTTTATCCACTGACAAAAATCATTTTAAACATCTTTTAATGATTTCTGTTGGCTTGAAATACCGTATATACTTGAATACTACCAGCATATTTTTTTCAAAAATCGCGAACGAAAAACTGGGGTGCGGGTATTATTTGAATACTGGACTCCTCTCATCTGAATTTTTACATTTTGTACTATATCGGCACAATATAACACGATGCTTTGTAGTAGCATCACAGTCAGGGTGTCCACCAAGTAGTGCTGAAAAAATTCCCGGCTTATTCCCTGATTTTCATTGATCATTTCAGAAATTCCCGACCAAAATATGAAGCACTTTCTAATAACTGTGTAAGAAAAATTATAGGATTATACATACTTTAAATAAGAAAAACTTTTAGTAACAAAAGTAATTGCAAACAATAATTACTTGGGCTCTAACTGATACAAAAATTAGGAACAATAAAATTAATTAAATATACTTTCATATAGGCCTATTTTTGTCTAGAAGTCTTTTTGATCACACTTTGCAATTTTTCGAATTTTCCCGGATATTTTAACAAATTCATTGACTTTTCCCGGATTTTCCCGACTATACGAAATTCCCGGATTTTCCCGACCAGTGGACACCCTGACAGTAGGCTTATAGTATAACAGTAACGAAGCTGTAATGAAACGAAAATGAAACAAAGAAGATGCTTTCTTATGCACACGGTCCGCATAGAGATGCCAAACAAGCAGTGCAGTCACGGCACATGTGTAGTACAATAATTCGGGGAAAAGTTCGGTAGAGTTCGGCGATTTCCAGACTACTTTGACCTTGGGTCGGACCGAGTCGGACGCACGTCATCGCGGGTGATTCCCGCAGAATGAAGAATGTTGTTGTTGTTGAGGTATTACGCTGCGCGTATAAGACGGCGAGATTTCAGCGGGCTGTTACCATGCACGTTATTTTTATAAGTGCCTTTTAGCCTACCATATTTAATTATTTTATGATATGAAACGTTAATTATAACTGTTTAATTAAGAATAAAACTGGCAAAATAACTTTATATATGGGCCTGTAGATTTTTTTTTAAACTTCTTAATGAAAAATTTGGGTGCGGGTATTATTCGGGGGCGGGTAGTATTCGGGTATATACGGTATCAATATTATGTTTAGAACCGTTAACGAAAATCCATATTTTATGTAAGAACTTTAAGCTGCTAAAGAAAAAGTCCTAGCACAAACTGAAATAAGGACTGTATGAAACTACATACTTTGTTTGCTTTCATCTGAGCTTCAATTGCCTCTGCTTCTTTTATTTTGCCAATAGAACGGTAATACTCCGCCCACTGAGCACTGTAATCAGGTTGTCCATTCTGTGCTGCTGCTGCGGCTGCAGCTGCAGGTTGTGGACCAGTCTGTTGTTGAGGTGCAGGCTGAGCAGCTTGCTGGGGCTGAAGACCCTTCAAATACAAGAAACAATATCCGATTAAAGATTAATTTTCCAACTCAGCTTACCAGGTTAAACGTAAATGTTTATCAATATTAATATTACTAGGAAAATAGCACAGTGAAGTGCTGACATCTATAGCAAGATTGAGTATGGAAATAATGCACACCGACTTCATTATCTCTTCTCTATATATATAAAAGGCTTTGTCCTGACTGACAGGAATCAACAAAGAGCCTAAACTATAACAGGTAGAGACTTGGAATTTTGACAGTACCTTAATTTCATAATGTAGGTGCTCACTAAGAAAGGATTTTGAAAAATTCTGATTTTAAATGCCAAAAATCAAGTTTTTGAAAATACTTAATCCCTTTTTACACATAATTATCGAATCCGAATCACATTTGACATTAAAACATATTGGGTTTCAGATGGGTTTGGAATTAAATTAAATTAAATGGAAGTTTGACAATTACAGTTGGCTTTGTCTATTTTTGTCATACCTTGGAAATTAAACTTTCGCGATCGCTTGAATGTTGTAAGCCCTAATATGGTCAAACATTGTTTTATTTGGACGGAACTCACTATACAAGGGTTTTCTGGACCAAGGAACTCGAATCTGAGGTCGCTTTTACCAGGCGATGCTATCTAATCGTGGTATGTAGTCCACGTGATTTAGGTGTTAATAAATATAATGATTTAACTATTATGCTCTTAATTTTTAATTTTTGAAATAATTATCATGGGCGAAGCCGCAGGCACATGCTAGTTAGATATATTTTACCCAGAACGACAGTTTCAAAGGGTATCCCCATAATCATCAGTTGATACCCATTGAAACAGTCGTTCTGGTAAATATATCTAATAATGGAGTTAGTGTGCATATTTCCATACTCAATCTTGTTACATATAAAATGTTTAGCAGGTAACTGTATTAATTAATTTTATTATAATAGAAAGAAAACCACGTATCTTGAATTATTTAGTAATGGAAAATAAAATGATTTGTTTTGGGATAAATGGATATGGACTTTCCCCATACTGTGGCTGTGATGTGGCCCCGTATACATTTTTCAATTCTGATTCCATATGAATTTTATATCCTGTTTCCCAACATGGGCTGCTGTTGCTGATTTATCGGTTTGTCCATATTTTATGGAACAAAAACTTGCTTAGGAACTTCGCATCGGGAAGTTCATTGGAAGAGGATGACATGCACATATTTCTGGTGTAAAAGATAATTTTGAGAAAAAACTTTATTTTTATCAGTTTATTAGTATTTGAGTTATTCAAAAATTAATATTGAAAAGTCTGCTTATTTCAAAAAGAAACTTTTCTCACACAACTTTTCAGTAAAATGTCTGAATTCTTTTTAATAGGACCAATAACATATTTAAGAAAGTGTTATGCATTAGTTTTCCTGTAACTTTATTACAAATGGAGAAAAAATTAATACTCAATGCACGTCTCAAATTTAATAAATTTGTAGTCACCACACATATTTTATAACTACTGACTTAATACCTAAGTAAAAAAAAAGATCCCTTGTGCTACTTTATTAGTCATCCTCTGTAGAACTTATAGTAATAATTTCAGAATCTTGACACTAGAACCCATAAATTATGTGTACATACAAGTACAGTAAAAATAAAGGAATGGGAAAATTACTTTAAACCTTTGCATTGCATTTAAATGAAAAATGTGTACCGTATTTGACCGCATAATCGTCACATTTTTTTAGGCCTTTTTTTCCCCCATGTGAAAACACAGTGCGACCATTATACGAGGAAAGGCTGGAACTTAACATATATAGGCCTATAGTAGATATACATTACAATGAAAGGAAAAGCATTATTAAACTACGAGAGCACTTTATTATTTAGTTACAGAATTATCAAGCAGCATGTGCAATGAAATTATGTCAATCATCATATCAATTCACGGAAAGATGATCAATCTCAAAAAAGTTAGAATTACCGTATATAGGCCTACCTGAATACTACCCGCCCCCGAATAATACCCACACCCAAATTTTTCAAAAAGAAGTTTGAAAAAAATCCACAGGCTCATATATAAAGTTATTTTGCCAGTTTTATTCTTAATTAAATAGTTGTAATTAACGTTTCATATCATAAAATAATTAAATATGGTAGGCTAAAAGGCACGTGCATGGTAACAGCCCGCCAAAATCTCGCCGTCTTATACGCGCAGCGTAATACCTCAACAACAACAACACTCTAAATTCTGCGGGAATCACCCGCGATGACGTGCGTCCGACTCGGTCCGACCCAAGGTCAAAGAAGTCGGGAAATTCGCTGAACTCTACCGAACTTTTACCCGAATTATTGTACTGCACGTGTGCCGTGACTGCACTGTTTGTTTGGCTTCTCTATGCGGACCATGTGCATAAGAAAGCATCTTCTTTGTTTCATTTTCCTTTCATTACAGTTTCATTACTGTTATACTATAAGCCTACTGTGATGCTACTACAAAGCATCATGTTATATTGTGCCGATATAGTACAAAATGTAAAAATTCAGATGAGAGGAGTCCAGTATTCAAATAATACCCGCACCCCAGTTTTTCGTTCGTGATTTTTGAAAAAAATATGCGGGTAGTATTCGAGTATATACGGTACTTTGTGTTATTGTGTTTACCTGTAAATATGAAGATTGTGGAAATTTATTGGACACGTCTTGAAATACTAACTACATAGGGGAGATTACTCCGGTAACAGTCAGGCCTCGTTACCGGTTCAACAAGTAGTTACACATTAAGACGCAAGACAAACACGGACTCTATGCGAGGAATAAAGTTCTTTTGTTCCTGCCTATCACTTCTGCTGCTATCTAGCATCTTAATGTGTAAATAGAAGTTGACCGGTACCGGGGCAATCTCCCCTACTTCAACAACAATTTTTTTTATTCTTCTTTGTCCAATGATTCACGGCACAGCCTGTATCGCATGTCTTTAATGCTTTGTCTTCCCCTCCAGTTGCATCACTATCTTCAGATCAGAACCCCGCGATCCACGCAGAGTGCCATCTGTTGGAAATCCCCGTCTTCTTGAAGCTCTTTACAATTATTTTTTCACGAGATGTGATTCCAACTTTGAATTACACATTAATTAATGAGTTCTCAATGATGTGCGCTGCTGATTGTGAATGCTCTTTTATTTTGCACCAGTCTCGTACAAGTTCACTGAAAACTCCCTCTCCGCAGCTCTGTTTCCATTTTCTTTTGCAAATGCTACTACTTGCAACTTAAAACTCCGAGTATAATTCTTTTAACTTCCGATTTTCTATAGTATACTACTAAAGCAAGCAACTGAAGTGTACTGAAATTGACCCGAATGGCGTTACCGCGACCGCACACGTGAGTTGCCATCTTTATATTGTATCAAGCCAGCGGTCAGCACATTTTTTAACCTTGAATGCATTGGGTGGAGGATAATGGTGCTCTAGATTGCATCTGTTGTAAATTTCTGAATCGTGAAAGAGAGAAATATGTCAAAATATCCCTGCGACGATTATGCAATTAAATTTTTATACACATTTTTGGAGTGAAAAATTAAGGCACGACGATTACATGATGAAATACGGTACTTGCAGCCTTACAACTGATTCTTTTTTTCTTAATTAAACCAGCATGAATATTAGTATATAATAATAACATGAGATGGATTCTAACATACAAACTTCACTAAAATTGACTGCTGTTTCGAAGGGTACCCTCATTCAACCTCAGCTAGACTCAATCTGTTTAATTGGCAAAAAATGTAGAATAAATAAATTCAGGGATATAAACAGATGATAGTTTGGGAAAAATTCACATCCACAAGAACAAATACACTCATGAACTCTGAAACTCTCAGATAATTATCTCATTAGGAAGTTCATTGGTTGCCCAGGAGAGGATGCTGATGTCAACAAACAAACAGATGGAGTCTAGCTGAAGATGAATGGGGATACCTTTTGAAACTGCAGTCAAGTTAGTGTCAATTTTAGTGAGGTTTGTGTCACAATCCACCTCATTATTATTCTTATATATAATAATTACTTCACTGTGCAACTTCTTAAATGCAGTATGAATATTACTTTTATTTTCTTGGGGATAATCTTCTTATGGCAGTTTAATTGTATCGAAAATCATTTATTTTCATCACTAAGATTTAAACATAAATTATTTATTTTCTTCACTAAGTGTAAAGTAAAAAAGTTATCTGAAATTGTAGAGGGGATCAGCCTGCAGATAATAAAATTGTAATATTATCTGTGTAAAACCCACGGTATTAATCTATGCCCAGTAGAAACTGCAATACTTACATACCAGTTCACAGCAAGCACCAGGCAAAACAGAACATTAATTTGGAAATCAACATGATTACTTGTGTACACTCAACTCCCTTAAAATTGATATTTAGGAGCCTGAATTTTTGGTGAAATAAAATGGCTATTGAACCATATAACAACAACCCACTACGACAAAGATGACAATAACGACGATGACGATAATAATGATGATGAAGATTTAGCGAGTGAAGCCTTTTAAATATTGTGTAACTAGAGAGACTTAAGTGTAAGTGAGTAAGTGAAACTTAGGCAACATAAGGTACATAGTATTTTTATTTTAAAAAAACAAATAATGCCATTTTGACGAAAAATGGTGAATATTTCACCCCTTACCCTCCTTTAAATATTTATAATTATACCTTGCTAGCCTTTGCTTGTTGTTCTATCATTTCTGCTTCTCTGTGCATGCCGAGAGATCTGTAGTATTCAGCCCACTGAATACTGTAATCTGGTTGACCAGTTGCTGGGTTGACTTGCACCTGTCCACCAGCATCTGGAAGAAAAAAATGTGATACTATTACCAGTTCTGAGTCTTAATACAAGCAGTTATTCCATAAAATTTGGGAAGAATTGTTAAGCCAAAATTGTTTAAGTCTAAAAAGGATTTTTTTTTTTAATGGCAGAAAGAGTAAAAGTTGTCATGCTTCATGTTGTATCCTCATATAAAATGTCTAATTTAATAATAAAATTTCATTTTGAAAAATGTTTTCATTTTTGAGCTATGGTGCTGCATCTTTTACCTAAAACAGCGTTAAAAAAAATGGGACCACAAACAAGTACTTCTCAATTTCTAATACCATGAGTCAATAGATAAAATTACTCCGCACTTACTTGGATCATTAGGGTGCTGTTGATTATGCCATGGCTGGTAACCTCCTCCCCATCCCTGAGGTGCGAACTGTTGTGGCGGTCCTTGGCTGTAGCAATGCAGAACAGATTAAGAATTGTATGCGAGTACACAGAAGTAATATTACTCAAGATGTCTCATTATATTCATCTATTTGTACAGTCGGTCAAATAAAAAACGTCGGGCGGTATTTGATTAAGTATCACGAACGAGCATATGCGCATGTACAGGAAGACTTAAGGTTAGGTTCACACACGCCTCTTGTCTATCCATGTATTTTCTTGATTATTTAGTCAGTTTTGTTCCAAAACAAACATGTACAGAAGGCTGTGGCTATATGCCTCAAATCCGCCATATTCTTTGTTGCAAATTCTTATAATATTAATAATTAATAAATTCGCATGGAATATGATTATTCAAGGAGAGGTTTTTTTAATGATTTTGGCTTATTTTATAATACCGGTACTTGTAGTGCAAAATCAATAACTTTGGCTTAATTGTATGTTCAAGCTTGGATAATACAATCTCATCAGAATTATGAAGGCTATTCTCATCTGTTCGCGATAGCGTAGTGGTCAAAACATCGGAATTGAACGTGTGCAACCAGGGTTCGATCCTTAGTGGATTCTTCTATATTTTTTATTTTTATTTATGTGTATTTTTTCAAACGCGACAATGACTAGAATAATATAATAATTAATTCTAATGAATTATCATTGTTTGTGTCAAATTTTGGACACACACAAAAGAAAGCAAGAAAGAAAGTATGATTTTACAACAAATGCTTATCTGTGGCATAAAATAATAAGAAACATACTGAAATTAGAAGATAACATATCGAAACATAACAACGAACTTAAATAAGAATAAGCGAAAAAAAATGAGCCACACACTCAGTAGGAAGTCCATCCACCATCCATTTCTATAACTTCCCTCACTCTATAGGGCATTGACTCTACAAGGTTTAGAAAATAATTATCCTTGTCTGCCACAGCGTCCCAAGCAGTTTGAATTAGTTCCCACATTTCTGCTTCAGAAGCTGGAGGTGGGTTCGGCCAATTCCTTCTCATATGCTTCTTTACTTCCGCCCACACATTCTCAATAGGATTTAAATCTGGGGAGCGCGCTGGAAAGTCTATCATCTCTATATATGGTCTTTCAGCGAACCAGGTTTGAACCGATCGAGCAGTGTGGATTGGGCTGTTATCCTGTAGGAACTGGAGGTTTCCATCAGGAAAACGTAGCCTGGCGTAAAGAAGCATATACCTCTCAAGAAACCGACGGTATTTCCACTGGTTAAACCGCCCACTAATTCGGTGGAGCGTGCCAGCCCCTTCCTGAGACATCCAGCCCCAGCATGTCACACTTACCCTGCCACTCCTTGCACGAGTTGCAGTGTATTTGGGATCGTACCGGGTACCGAATGGTCGATACACTAGAACTGGCCCTGAAGATGCACTCGAAAAACTAACTTCATCTGAAAAGATCACTCTACTCCAGTCGAAGTCAGTTTTTTCAACTGCAAATACGAGGCACGCGTCCTTGTGTTCTTCCTTCAGGACTTCTCTAGAGAGTGCTCGCCTAGAACGTAAACCAGCGGATCTTACCCGGTTCCTAATGGTTTGAAGATGGCCAGGGAATTGAGCAATAGCTTTCATGGATGCAGCAGTATGAAACGGATTACGTTCAATTTCAGCGACCAATCTAGCATCTTGCTCCACCGTCGAAATACGCGGCCGGCCGGATCCAAGCTTCCTATGAAAACTTCCGGTCGCGTTATAATTAAGTACCCACCTCTGAGCTGCTCTTTCAGAAATATGGAACCTTCTCGCTGCTTCAGACGCCGAAAAATGCAGGTCAATTACAGCCCTAACAACACTTTCTCTCAAGCTAGCATTTGTATGCGGTGCCATGACGCAAAGCAAAATGAATTAAGTTATGACAATATATTAAGTTGAATATCGTTTGTTGCGCTTTCCGCATTGTTCATTTTTCCCCCTCGTTCTTCATTTTTTTCCCTCCTATCGCATGGCCTCATATGTTCCGAGAATTACCTGTATGTTATGTCTTTTATAGGAAACTTGTGAACTAATGCGTGAAAACTTTAATTTTAACTGCATACGAGTCCCGACGTTTTTTATTTGACCGACTGTACATGGCACATTTATGATTTAGTTAACAGCAACGGCTAAGTCCAGAATACTGTATAGCCACAATGTCAACTATAAAATTATACATTAAACTTTAAAACATTCAACTTTATTATTGAAGTAAATGCTCAGTAATATAGACAAACACATCAGTGGATTTTAGATAAGGAAGGAAAATAGCCTTTGAAGTATGTTCTATATTAGTGGGTAAGTACTTCCAATACTGAAGTTGAATGTTTTTAAGTTCAATATTAACCCATCAAGCCAGGAACCCCTAAGCTGAACGCTTTGTTACTGCAGCTACACCACGGCCAAGTAACTACCCTTAGAAAATCACACTTTCTCTGACATCTCGGGCTTTTTCTTGTCATTCAAACTAATTTTTTATGATACTATAATACAGCAGACGAAACTAACTGATATGCCTCAAGATTTTATCAAATCAAATCAAGGCTTCAAGATTGGAAAAATGGAGGTATAGATGAGCTGTAGGTATTTTTGGGCTACATTTAGTGATTGGTATTATTCCAAACCTACCCTTAAATCTCACTTCCGTAAAAACCTTTTACCAGACACACCACTATTTAAAAAAATAACGGCTCAAGATAGTTCTGAATTGCTAACTAGATTTCTTCATTTTTTCCAAGAATGAATAAGTACAAAATAATTACGGGAATAAAAAAATTGTTCAAAATAAACCCCATAGTAAACATAAATGAAGCAAACAAAACTGCTTAGATAATACAGATGAAAATACTATAGATGAAATCACTGATGCCTGGTCTCATCGACAGGGGTTAAATATACACTAACCCTGGGTTTGTTAATTTTGGGCTAAAATGTTAACTCATCCTTGTGACTCATGCATTTCCCCATGCTTTTTCGGCCGAGAGTTTACTAACACCGTTTTAACACTCACAGAAAATAGGAATAGTTGCAAACCAGAAGGCAGTGATTAAAAATTGGTTTTTATGAATACACTTCATTACCACGGTTCTTTTGTTTTCTTTAATGGTGAATGGCATCAACTACGAAAATGGAAGACATTAAAAAGCAAAATCGATGGATAAACTTATCAATATTTGAAAAAGTCTCTACTATTTGCTGCTTGTGACTAAGTACAAGTCAATAATAGAGCGACTACTATACTATGCACTCAATTGGGGGATGCAAAAGATTAACTTCTAAAGTGTAAGGATCTGAGGTACTGTTTCCTCATAACTTGAATGAGTCAATTTAGAACCAACTGACCAAAGTAAAAACCTCAAAATCAAAAGATTGAATATTACATCTGGAAGCCAGTGTTTATAAGTTTCATTCAACGGCTGGGCAATTGCTCAAATAACCAGAAGTTACTGGGCTGCTACAGGTGATCAGAATGAAGTATTCACGGGGTCTCCCTCACTTTTGTTACATGAACACTGGACCCGAGACATGACCCCCACTAGACAGATGGCTGAACATAGCGAAAATACATATACTTGATTCAGGGTAGGAACATAGTATAGGAAATGTACCTGCACCTCAACGTTGCAATACAAAACCGCTGTCTCACTCACTCCCTTTCATTCTGTAGACAAGGAATGTGGAGAGCCGGCAACCTGCCTGAAAACCAGTTGCCAGATTGCAAACCTCACTGTGGTTGGTGAACAACTACCGACACTTTAAAAACATCTCCCTGCAACCTCATATTCGAATTTAGTGGAACTGCAGAGCTCAACACTTTCAGTTCTTAACTTACGTGTTCTTGCTGTAAATCCTGCGATTTGAAATATCCTAACGAAGAAGATATGGATCTTGGTACTGCCCCTCTGCTAGGATTTGTTCTCGTAGGCCTATATGTCATAAACTGAAACACCTTCATAAGGTAAGCGAATGTATCTGTTATGTATAGTAGCTTCAGAGAGTACCATTGACTTGAATAGCAACCCTGTGGCATCTTGCATCTCCCAATACTATGTTCCTATCCTGAATCCGAGTACAGTTTGATTAGTGCTGAAGTAAACAGCCAGCTCAACACACATTTCCCCATTGACTTAGGACAATAAAAGAACAAACGCGCCGAAAGTTGTTGGGATCTGAATATGGCCTATAGTCAAGGCTCTAGTAGTGGTGGAGGAAAAAAAAAGGGGGGGGGAAGTAT
Organism: Ectobius pallidus; assembly: GCA_964059195.1. NCBI lineage: Eukaryota > Metazoa > Arthropoda > Insecta > Blattodea > Ectobiidae > Ectobius > Ectobius pallidus. Next base: position 124,119,015 of record CAXKWD010000005.1, read on the forward strand.
GACGGTCAAGAAAGTAACATTAGTTTAAATAATATCAGTTGATGGACATACGTAACTCGATTAACAAAGTTTTTTGGCAGAATATGTTTCATGGACCTTCGCACAAATCATACGTGATCCTCCTAGCACACAAGGCTCAGTGGTTAACAAGTAGCTAAAATAAAATAAAACACATTATCACAAAAACACTTGCTACTTCATTAAAATAACAACTTACTAGTTAGCCGACTTTCAAGAGGACCTTCCTCCCATCGTGGACGAAGAGAGGAAGATCCTCTTGAAAGCCGGCTAACTAGTTCGTTAGTTATTTTAATGAGGTAGCGAGTGGTTTTGTGATAATGTGTTTTATGTTATTACACTTCATTGTGTTTCCCAATTCTAAGTGAATTAAAGTAGCTAAAACTTGTTATTGAAACAGTTAAGTGTGCTAGTCAAATATTACACTATTTCAAGAAAGAGCTTTACTGTATAAGTTTAACCTAAGAAACGGGTATGACATAAAAACTGCATTTCAATTAAATAGCACAAATAAATAATAAAAATAAAATATGGCAAAAATAACATATTTTTGTGTAAGATTTGAGGCTTTCCTGTTTTTGTATTTTCAATCAAAAGGCAACAGATCTCATCACCAGTAAGCCCACCACAGTTCCACAACTTGAACCATTATAATTCTACAGTGAATTCAGCCTTGTAAATTTTTAAACCAGTTGTCAACAAAATCATAAATGAGCATTTTAAAATCATTAATTGTCAAGGATATTCCACTAATAGTTAAATAGTCATTCAATGGACTTACCCCCCAGGAGGACCTTGTCCACCACCAATAGGATATTGTGTGGGAGGAGCTCCGCCAGGGCCAGGCGGCTGAAAAAGAAAGTTTAGTGGCTGAAAAAGAAAAAAGTAACAAAAATAAAGTAAGATAAAACCAAACACAATAAGATCTATAACTATGAAAAACATAAAAAGGAGAAACTTATATAAGATTCTTTTTTTCACTGCATATGAATACTGCTGAAACAAGCAGTCTTAATCTGAGAAACTGAATGTGAATATTAACTATGAAGAAGAAAATTAAATAGAATTTGACATCTGAATAAAAACTGAGAATAATCGGATTTTCAAAATTGCAATCACACTTCTACTGATTAATTAGCAACAGCATAAATAAATTGATCTTAATGATATCAGCTTGCAATCAGTTTTACAATACAAAAAGCATACCGTATTGGCCCGAATATAACATGATGTTTTTTCCTCCAAATGAGTTTATAAAAACTATACTCGTCTTATATGTGCAGCCTAACACTTTCAACAACTATCCATTCATGAATGCAGCTGTGCAGTAGGAATCCCCATGCAATGACATGCGCACGACCCAAGGTGAAAGTCACGTGGAAATTCACTGAACTTTATCGAATTTTATTTTTCCCGAATTTGTGCTTCTGCTTGTACTGTATTCTCTTTTCTCTACGCAAAGCTTTGTTTGACCACCAGTTATGGTGTACCACGTGGAAAAGATAGCACCTTCACTGTCTCAATGCGTAAATAATGGTGAGAAAAAGTTACGACATGAAATTCAAAGTTCCGTTTTATGTGAAGCAAAATGTACTAATAATAGGCCACCTTATTAATTTTCTTGTAACTATCCTTCAAAAATTCATGGCCTTATATTCGGGCCAATACGGTATTTTATTGAAATGCCATTCTTTAAAAAAATAGCTGATATACATTTCTAATGGAGTAACTGCATTTATAAAAATTACATATAACTTACTGTAATTGACATAATAAAATGTTTCATCAAGTACCCATTCAAAATCTCAATCTAATTTATTTACAAAACATAATTTTCTTTTAAATAATATGCAATTGCCAGTTTGTCTACTCACCATGCCTATTTTTTCACTAATTATCCTCTTAGCCTGTTCTATCTGATCAGGTGACCCTCTAATAACAAAAACTTTTTCATTAGGATTTGGAGGCGGTCTTCGGTCCAATTCACAATGGGCTCCAGTCTGTTGATTAATTTGTTTGATCGTCTCTCCACCTAAAATAAAAACAATGAAAATAGAACATCTTTAGAAATGTTATCCATCATAAATTCAGAAACGCTATAGAGAAATAGAAACTAACTACATCTTCTGCACTCAATTTTAGACATACCTCTTCCAATTACTATGCCGCATTTGGCTGCTGGAATTGTAAAGGTAGCTTCTTGTTTGTCCATTTGACCACCTCCGCCTCCCTGCATTCCACCAGGTCGTCTGTCCCAACCACCACCACCTCCATTTCCAAAGTCACCTCCGCCACCTCCTCCACCACCACCACCTCTGTTACCCATACGATCGTAGGGTCCTCCTGGCCCACCAGGACCTCCTCTGCCTCTACCACGTCCAATTTCACTATCTCGGCGCTAGAAATATTAAGATTTAACATGATTAAACACAATAAAATCTAAATTAATGTGGCCAAGTTTTAAAATACAGCAGAACCTCTGTTAGACTAAACACTTTTAACTGAAGTGCTGATTAACCGAAATTTTAAAAAAATTTAAAAAAAACTGTTTAAGTAAGTAGTGTTTCAAACCCTTAGCTACCATACAGGGAAGGAATTCAACCTCCTCATCAACCAGTTTGTATGAGGAAAGAAACGTCCCAAGGATGAGTGAGGGAATGCGAAGGCTCTAACCTTGTCTGCCTCCATCCCTTATCTGTTGTAAAGGCTCATTCCAACTCTGTTTGTTTCTTTTATTTGTTCACACCAGTTATAGGCTAGTACTTGTCCATGCGGTGGTAATCAAACATTTTTTATTAGGCTAAGTCTTTTTATCGGTTTTATTGTGCATCATGTCAACAAAGCAGAAACAGGTCATGTTAATGATAGAAAAAAGTTAAAAGCAGTTAAAAGAATAAAAAATGGTGAGATTTTGTATACTGTTGCAGCTGAATTTTGGTGACGCTGTTTCCACTGATTCTGATTTCTCTAAAAACAACATTTTAATTTTTATCCAAATCACCTTCCCATCCTGTGTTTCCGTTAACAGAGGTTCTACTGGACTTAAGATATATTTTATTGCATGAAAATGTAAGTACTGTACATCACTCAATTAGGCCTAAAAAATTAACACTAATTTGAAGATGTTCTTCTTCACCTTATTTCCAGGTTTAGAGCATGTATAGTTCACCACATATAAGTGCAAACTAACAGCCTAACTTTTCACAAAATAATTGTGGGGCTGGTGAGCAGCCGACCCACCATCTTAGGTTGACTACTGAAGTTGTTACTGCACTTAAGTACAATATATATACATAAGGGCTTAGTTCCACAAGAGCTTAAGGCACAAACCTTTAATTTTGTGAATTTAACAAACAGGCCTATGTATTCTCTTGACATCTGTTAAGTACTTAGTGAACTATTTATACTTGTGCCATAAACCTTTGCTCAGTTATAAGAAAAGACATGTGTGAGTGCACAATCATTCTATTTCATAACAGTTCCAGGTGTAAGGCACAATTTCTATGTTATTGAGGTGTGGTTATAAACTGTTTTTATTTTCCGGCAGTGCTACCATCTAAGTAAACGTTTATAAAAACTGAATTTGCATTTCTGAAGTGTGACTTCATTCAAATGATTGTTTTGTTTATCACCTATTGTATTAATGACTATACAAATTTCTCTTTGACTATATTGAAGCCTATAGTTAAAGTAAAAACTACCTCTTCAATTTTTTGCTATTTGGTTCTTTTGAAGACTGCTGATTTATCAAGATAGAAGGCCTTCAAGGTAAAAAGGCTGCTTTAGAAAGAACAAACTAAAGAAAACAATAGCAAATGAAAGAGAAAAGAAGAAACTTGGTGAAACTTGGGAGAAGCTTTTATTAGCTAAAATAGTAAAAAAAGTGCCCAAGAAAATGAGACGAAATGGCTGTGTTTTAGACCTCAATAATAACAGTATTGAAAGAAAAATTATATGAGGAACTGACAGCTGAGGGAGACCTGCAAAGAGGACATCGAAGTTTTAAAATGAAAAGACTATATGACTGGCAAACATGCAAGTGTCACTGTATAATACAGGTTTTTACTAAAATAAAGTACACAAATAATATGATACAAAGTAAAACAATTATGATACTGTAACAGTACTTCTGTTTTTGGTTAACATCACGGGGGTGAAAGTAACATTGAAAGAATAGCAACAGCTCATAAGTTCACTGCCCGACCAGTTGGTGCACTGTGATCGCTGTTGCCATGGCGGCAGGTTTGTTTCGAAACATATGACAGCAATATACGAAAAGGCGTAATATCTGGTTTTTTTTCTGCAACGATCTGTACGCATTAGTGTTTGGAAAAGGAGGAAGTTTAATTAACATATTATAAAGATGTCAAGTAGCGAAGGTAAGTTAAAATACATTAACTACTTAAAACTATCCTGAATTAATATTTATTCCATGTTCTACGAATTATTAAGATTAATGTTTCGTATTCTTTGTTTCAGAAGCGAGTGAAATATTCCTGTAAGTTCCCTGGCTGCGGAAGTAAATACTTCAGTATGAAATCCAACGTGAACTACAAAAACAAACATTTCTACAGGTTTCCGATAAAATGAAACACGAACCAACTGAAACAGTGGAAACATCAGTGCAAGTAATGTGAATTGTGCTAATTATTTCATGTGTGAGGACCACTTCCTGGAGAAAGATTTCGTTAACCATATTAGACATAGTTAAATTACGAAGTTATCCCAAAGCAGCTGAGACTCGTGATTTACAGAGATCCAATCCCTGTGAACTCCCAATCAAATGTGGGAAGTGATCTCAAGCCTCGCCTAGTTTTTGTGAAAATAGAAAGTAAAGTCTTACCGCTGTGTATGACTGAGGTAAAAGAAATTCAAGTGACAGGAAGCTATTAATATTTACGGTAATGTATTATTTTTAAAATCAGTTTTTATAAATATAATTCATTAATCAAGGATGTTTGTTTCTTATGTATAAAGTCATCTAAAGTAATACATATTTCAGCAGTCACTGAAACATATGTTGTGAGTAGCAGAAATTCTAGAAGGTATTCTACACTACGGTTTGTATAAGATCTGACGCATATTGTTTGCAAATTATTATTTTTTCTTATTTAAGGTGTTCATCATTTAGTGCATTTTGTGTTCAATGCTTTTAAAAAATAATTGATATCACTATAGCCTGATGGTATTAGTGGGCTATGGTCATTACCGTAGCCCGCTAATACTAGTGGGCTAAGGTTTTGCAGAATTTGGAATGCATCTTCATACATGTGTTCTGGACCGCAATTTTTTCATTCTTATAGCTTAACTGCCCGACCCCTTGGAGCGCTGTAATCGCTTTTTGTTTCCGAGTTTTGACATGCGCTGTTCACTTCTAATAATAATATTGGTGTTCTGTGGGTTAACATGTTTAGATACCTATTGTAAAAAAATCCCAATATTCCACACCTTTTAAATTTGAAGAACACTTAATTTAGGATGTCCTTCAAAAATGTGTGTTATAAAATTAAACTTTAAATCACCTACTTGTGCCTGGTAACATTGTTAAAAAACATCAAGATTTCTCAAAGCCATGTCCTTGTGTCTTAGGACCTTATGGAACTAGTACCTATTACATGGTACATAAAATATAAAATCGCATCTATTCTATTTCATAAACATTAACAGCTTTCATTTGTTACAACAATGGTGAATACTATAGCTCTCTATAATTAATAGTTTCAAAGAAAAATAGCTTTAAATACGAATACTCACCACACGAGTCATGTAACACTGCCACATCATCCTTTAGAATATATCCTCTGTTCAGAGTTCAGTGAAGATGTGATTTGTTTATGTTTGCAGTAGGCCATGATTATTGTTAGTCAAATTCAATAAATATGGCCATGATTATTGTTAGTCAAATTCAATAAATATAAGTCAGGATATGCAAAAAATGTCTTCCTTATTTTGTTAAAATCAATTATATTATGACATGCATTCCATAAGTGAGTGAGCCTATGAGTGAAATTTTAAATCTTGAAATCATTGCTGTGAGCAGCTGGAGTGAAATCCTAAGATATTGAAATTGCATGTAAAGGGGAAAAAATATTCTACAATTTTTTTTCTTTAGTTTATCACCATCAACTTAGGAAGATAGTAGTCACTGGGTGGTAGTGGTAAATAGTAGGTTGTCAGGTTGGCAATGTATGACTTTTAAAGTAGAATGTGTTTCTGTTGTGTAATTTATTCTGACTATTTTTTATACACTGGTCTTTCACTGAAGTGTCATTTTTGTTCTACTGTACTTCTGTTTAGGGTTATCTGTCTCAAAAGTATTGAACGTAATTTTATGGAATGCAATTGTTGGACATGTCCCGTCCATCATATTACCTGTCCTGTCAGTCACATAACATTTAATTTTTAGGAATCTTAAATTTGTTAATGATCCTACAATAAAAAGTGTTGTGTGTAATTCTTCAGTTTTAATTTCATGTGTAAGTTATATTTAGTTTTAAATGTCTAATTAAATCACAGAAATAATGTCATGTTCTACACTCTCCAACACTTAAGGCTCAGTATTTGTCCCGTCCATCACATAATTATTTTTTCTGAATTTCGCACAGAAATGGTGGGGGATTATTAAAATTGCACGTCATTCTTATTTACCAAAAACAGGGTGCACCTTGGGGTAGTGGTATCCTGCCCAACCCATCCAAAATGGTGCACTTTCTTATATACCACGATCTAGCGAATTCTTCTGTCCTCGTATTATGTAGAAACTCGTGATTGGAGGTTGGAGGTGTGACGTCATATCGCTACACGACGGGAGACAGGCTGACAAACCTCGCGAGAAGTATGATGCCAGTATACAAGGTCAGTTGGTACAAGGCACTTGCGACAATATACAAGGACAGTTGGTCATCCTTTTTCCTAAGAAACAAAATACATCACACAGTCCGTGCAAATGTGAATATCGAAGGGGCGGAGCTTAAGGGGCCACCTGTTTTTGGATTTCGCCTACCAAATAACAAAACTTTGGACTCTGGGAATAAATCAAGGATTTAAATTAAAAATAGGCTATTAGTTTTGCATTTTTTAACTCTGCGTGTCCCGTCCCAACCATCACTCATGGAATGCATGATGAAGCTTCCCGAGTCAAATATGAAGAAGAAATAGGAAACACAGTCTACATATACAACCTCAAGGTAAGCCATAACCGTAATACAGTAGAACTCCCGGATTGCTTTGATATAAATTTCTCTATTAACATCAATTTCACATGCAGTACACAACCACCACAAGTAGTTATATACAGCGATGTAGGAAACAGTGTAAGTGGGCTTTCTGCGTATTCCAGATTCTAATTTGTTTCCCTTATTTGGGGATTCTATAGTTGGTACTGCAGTCTATTTACTTATCTTATCAGCACAAAAAGTTGACAAAAACTATGTTATATTGTTAAACTGTAGAATCCATATAGGCCTACGTGCATTTTTTTTTGTACGTTTAGTTGAAGTTTAAGTCATGTCAAAAAGAATTAGATACAAAACTAACCAAAAACGGGCTATGTGAAGTTGTGAGTACAGCGTATTCATTGAGTGGTTACTGGGCGGGGAGCAGCGGTATTTGTCATATTAGATCTAAACAGGGTTGGCAATCTCACAGTGACAGAATTAAGCAGTCATATATGAATCGAGTCCTATTGATATCAACATTATTCTACAGTGTTTTTCACGTAAGAGTTTGCCAATCAAGTGGGTTTCTTCTTCGCTGCGGCCACAGCTCTAATTCCCGAGCAATTGGGTGAAATACCTACACATATAAAGTTGCTAACGGTGTAATGATTCTGGTTCTTACAATTACAGTTCAAATTACAATGAAAATAACTACGTACCTCATCACAAGAAATGTTGGAAATGTCCTCCTCTTGCATCCACACAACACTGGCACCATTTTAGAACATTTTCTTTCACATGCATAATTCAGCTTCCGAGATGGAGTTAATTTCTCTTATGATATTGTTTTTAAGTTCTTCTAATGTATGGGGGTTGTCCTGTACACTTTTTTTTTCAAGTTCAAGTTCAGGTGAAATATCACAAGAGAAATAATCTCTGTCTCGGAAACTGAACTTATGTGCATGAACAAAAATTTCCTTAAAAGGTGCAATTGTTGTGTGGAGGACATTTCCAACATCTGTTGTGATGAGATACGTGGTTATTGTAATTTTAACTGTAATTGTGAGAACCTGAATCATTACACCGTTAGCGGCTTTATTTGCATAGATATTTCACCCGATCGCTCGGTAATTAGAGCTGTGGCCGCTGCTTCGTAGAAACCCACATGACTGGCCAACTCGTACGTGAAACACACTGTACAACACTCCGCTATGGCTGCTGCCTCAGCTCTGCATACTTAACTATGTGGATAATATTATGCATTATTTAGACTGTGTGTTCAGACAAAGCAATGAATTTTGAAATCCCAGTCTCCAATGAATTGATCAACAAATTCGTCTTATAAAAACCAGAGGGCAGTCAAGTAGCAACAGGAACAAGCAGCAGCAATCAACCATGGAATGAATAAAGGGAAGGAGCGTCCCGAAATTAGTCTCCAAACAAGAGGACTCAAGTGTAGTGTCACAAAATTGACCCATTTCTTATATTAATATATACATGTATTTATTAAGTGCCAGTATGGTATTTTATGGGGGTACGCCATAGCGTAGTGGTTGAGGCGCTGAACTACAAACCGGAAGGTCGCGGGTTCAATTCCCGATGAGGTCGTTGAGATTTTTCAATTGGCCTAATCCTTCTGGTGGCACTATGGCCCTGGGGTCGACTCAGCCTCTAACAGAAATGAGTACCAGGAGCAATCCTGGGGGTAAAGGCGGCCGGTGCGTAAGGTTGACAACCTTACCACCTTCATGTGCTGAATGTCCAAAATCTGGGAGCCTCAACCTCCTGGAAACCTCTGGGCCTCCATCGCCTGTATAGGGATCACTTTACCTTTATGAGACTGTGTGGGGACGGAAAAATGTCTGTCTGTCTGTCCGTGTGTCTGTACGCGCCGTAACTCAAATATGCTTTATCGGATTTTCATGAAACTAGGTATACGCATTTATAATGTCCATGGAAAGAACCCTATTGATATTGAACCAAATCGGTTCACCGGTACCGGCATCAAACCCAATTTAGTGTTTTTATTTAAAAGCACCATAACTCAAATACGCTTTATCGGATTTTCATGAAACTTGGTATACACATTTATAATGTCCATGGGAAGACGTCTGTTGATATTGGAACAAATCGGTTGGTCGGTACCGGAATAATGCCCAATTTAGTGCATTGTTAAGGTATTTTATAACAAAAGGCCCCATAACTCAAATATGCTTTATCGGATTTTCATGAAACTTGGTATAAGCATTTATAACGTCCATGGCAAGAAGCCTATTAATTCTGGACCTAAACGGTTGATCGGTACCAGAGTAACCACTAATTAAATGTCACATGTTTTTTTTATTTTTGTCTACCGGTATAATTTGACAGTTAACACTATTCCTTCACATATGCTTTATGTGAGTGCGCGATTGTCAAGGTATCACAAATCTGTAGTTCTGCTGACACTGGTCGATTTTAATCTGATTAGAAAAACTTATTTTCTGCACATCATAATTGCAATTATAATTGATTCAACAAAAACATACTGGCACTTTGTTACATCAGTTTACCTGATTTTATTTACTAATGTAATGAACACATACACACACATATATATATATATATATATAATGCACTAGAAATCAGAAAATTATGTATGTGTGCAATTTATTGATCATACACTGAACAATAATAAACACTGAGTTAATTACAAACATTACTCAATACCATATTTACCCATGTAATAGATGCATTCCCCCCCCCCCCCCCAGATCTTTATAAAAAAAACTTGATGTGAGGAAAAGTTTTTAGTGCAACACTTATTAAAAGATGCACGAATTAACTATCGATTGTGTATGTACACATATGATGGCTGTATGTCGCACATACAATAATCAATAGTTAGCAGTTGCATAAATAAATGAGACATGCACAATACACTCAAGAACCGTAAATTCTCATCCTGTGGCTCCGTTACAGTGTTCATAAATGAATTTGATAACTTTCAGCCTAAAATTCATTGTGTAACTTCAATATTTTGGTTGGTTCTTGTCCATTGTCCAAACACAAGTGATAATCAACACAACTGTCTACTGAAGACGTCCTAATAATACTATACGAAGATGTCCTAATATTAATTGACAATCGTTGAGTATACCAGTATTTTGTGCATTAATAAGAACAGTCAAGATTCCCTTGCACTGTTGTTTACAAACTTGAATTCAAAGATAATGAGGCCACGACTTCAGATATTATTAAAGAGTTTTTGTTAAAAATGAGATGTAACTATTAGGTAGGGAATTTTTATTTTTTAACACTAAACTTGGAGTGCGTCCATTATGCAGGGGTGTCCATTAAGTAAATAATATTTACAGCAGCACATCACTGACTTCTCATTTTGTTGAAAATATTTTCCACCACAAAGAAAAAAGCCCTTCTTTTGTAGAATAAATTAGGAGTTCCCCCATTAACAATAGAGAAATCGCTGTAAGCAGAAAATTTATACAAATGAAACACAATGTAGCCTAAATGCATTCCTACTTACCAATACACTATCAATAAGCTCTTCTATCCTTCTCCTTGCTTGTTCTACTTGATTAGGTTTGCCTGTTAACAAACATCTCCTCTCTCCGGGTCCATCATCACGTCCTTGTTGGAATTGAACACGAGCCCCAGTCTCATTTTGGATTTTCTTTATCATATCTCCACCTTTTCCAATTACAACTCCTACTGCAGCTCTTGGAACAGCCACCTATAAACAAAGTATGTTATTGTTACTGGATCAAAATTAAGAAATGCTAGAAAGAAACAATACTACACAATGTTTAGCAAAAATATGTCGAACCTCACAATGACTGTCTTTATTATTAATATTATCCTAAGGGTGTATTTTCTACAAAACTGAACAATCATTCTTATCCAGACGGCTTTGGTCGAAACGTGAGATTTGTGCAGAAGGTTATCCACTGTAAGTAAGTTTTTCGTCTATGTTTTATATAAAACTGAACTGTTCATTATTAATCCCCTTTCTTTCAACTCAAAATCTTATTACTTCCCCCCTCCACCAAAAAAATATTCAGTCTCTAAAAATTCATTCATTCCTCTGTTTGCAATTGAATCATATGGTTGAAGAATGGGATAAGTGCCAACTGGGGTATGTGGCACTTGTCCCATTGTTTAGTCACATAATCAGATCATCAGTCGAACCACATCTTTGATTATACAGTAGAAGCAGAAGAAGAAGGGAAGAAGGGAACAGATGTGACATGGTAGGGTCTCACTGTTTGCATCCCAGAATCCTTTGCTATTCCTGTACCAATCACATTTAATATTCACTGCTCAGGTGGCATGGGGTTATGCACTGCTGCTTCAGATAAACAAGACATCAACATCTTCCGTACGATCAAAATATGTTCAGAAATGATCCCATGGAGTCATTCAATGTCAAATCAGCAGTAAAGTGCAGCTGACCCCTTTTGATTTCAACGAAATTTGGTGACTATATAGAAATTATTCTGTAAGTTACTTACCGTATTTACTAATCTATAGCACCCCCTCACCTATAATACCCCCCCCCCAATTTTCGACAACCCCCTCACTTATTATACCCTCCCCTATTTTAGAAGTTGAAAATTGTGAAAAATAGGGGGTGTTATAGGTGAGTAAATACAGTAACTCTTCGTGGATGGTAAAGTTTTATGGCTGTGGGTGGAAAGCATTTTAATGGGAAAAATAAGTCCATGCAAAAAAAAAAATATTGGGAGTAACTTAAATCATGCATTCCTGAATAAAAACAAGATATACCTTGGATTTTTACCAAATTGTGCCACTAATCTGGTCTAGGAATGGTGTTTCATTATTTCGCATGAGTGTTTATATGGAAAAGGCCAAGTCTCACTGAGCGCATTATAAGTTTATATAAGCCTACGGTACACTTTGATTTTCAATTGGATCAGTATATTGTTCAAAATGAGAAGGCAGAGCTGGTCCTTATAGGATATTGTATAATTACTGTAACAGCAGATGATGGCTGCATTAAAACAATTCATTTCTATTCAGCTGGGTGCACTATTGTCTACACTGTCACTAATGCTGCCAGTAGCAATCCAGGAAAAACTACCCTCACTATTGCTAAACGGTAATTCTGACACTTCACTATCACTTTGATTAATTAATTCAATTTCAGAACCTATAAGACACTTTATTTTTGCCATTTTACCAAAAGGGGAAAACGTGAACTCAGTGAAATCCTCTACTAAAATCATCCTGGATACAAGGGACTTCCCAAGTCAGAGTGGTTAGGAGAGCATTCTCCTACCACCTTTTGAAGTTTCTATGTATTACATCCATGAGAAGAGCAGATCACATTATGAGTGATCAGAGAATCTATATTTGGGTTTCCACCTGCGAGTTGAGTGCAAGCCTCCCACATATGGGTTTCTGCACACAAAGGGTTAATGTTAGCTATGCTAATAAATGTAAAGCCTTGAAAGCAAAATATCTGTATTACTTCAAGTTTAATAAATATTTCTGTATGAATATTCATTTCATAGAAGCCTACTCATACATTAAATTTCAGAGGATATAAGTTGTGGACCGAGGCAAGGAATGATTCTATGTGAAAGCAATACATTACATGGGCTTATTATTAGGTCTTGCATATGTCCATCAGAAATTAATGGCTAGATGGTGAACTCACATTCATTATGTACTTTAATATAGAAAGAGAAATATTAAAATATTTTCTCACCTCTACAGAGTCACCACCACCTCCGCCTCCACCTCCAGATCCACCATATTCATCGTAGTGTTGGTTACCTCCGCCACCACCACCGCCGCCTCTTGGTCCACCACGGTTATATGCCTGCCAGGAAATTGGGTATCATGAACAATAATATTTACTATATATAATTTTAGTCCATCACCAGACTCAAGGTTACCACAAATTAACTAATCATGGATACTTACCTGCATTTCTTTTTCTGCTATTAGATCATATACCAGCTGCTTTGCATACTGTAAAATAAAAATATAGATTTTAAAAATGAGCGAGGAGAAAATTTGATAAATTTGTCAGACATTTTGAAAATTATACAAATGAAGATTTTTCATTATTTTGCATAACAGGTTTTTAAAATAATAATAATAATAATTATTATTATTATTATTAACTGGAAATTACCTCTACTTTCTGTGGCTCTCCACTTATTCTAAGTGGTTTTTCCTGTTCCTGGGTAGGACCATCTTGGATGACTACCATTTTGGCACCTGATTTTTCTTGAAGCTGTTTTATTGTTTCACCTCCTTTTCCTATTATCAAACCAACTTTAGGTCCAGGAACCATAATTTCAACCTAGAACAGTGAATTAAAAACATGACTCAGTTTATGTTAATCTGTAAAGCAGTAACGTTCTATATAACAAGACTCAGGACTTTAAACTGGAGGTCAAAATGTGAATTGGAACTTCAAAAGCAGACCAGAGATCTCATCACAGCATGCAAGGCAAATTCAATTAAAACGTCAAAATATGTCACAACTAAAGACCTTTAGAGCCCACGCTCACTCTACAACACTATAAGTATTTCAAAAAACTCTGGTCGGAACGTTCACAGTGGAGTGTAACAACATTTGAAAATGATGCGAGTTGACTACACACTATTTTCTCCACTTACCAACTTTTTTGGTAGAACATGTTTCGCATATGTTCATATGCATCCTCAACTACTTGTCAACTGCCGAGTCAACTGCCACCAGGGACTCATGGAGATTCTCCTAGCAAGCACCTTTTTTTTTTTTGTAAAACATCTTACACAAAACATCTTTTTCATAGCGCATTGCATCATAAGTAGAGATCGTGAAATTCCTGAGATGTGATAACACGTTCTCATTTCAACAATGTTTGGAAACTTTACTTTGAAAAACTCTCGTAATACCTTAAACCGTGCTTTACCTACTACTGTAGATGGTAAGAAGCCCAGGAAAATATACTGTGTTACCAGCACCAGGAAAAGTTCAGAGTAGATTCTGCATTATATATTACATTTAGCTAAGTCCCAAAAATATCTGGAGACAATATTTTAGCCTATATAATATAAATGAGACTAAATTCATTACGCTGACCTTACACACTTGACAATGTTTCACCTATCATATGATCCACGACCCTCCCAAGAAAAATCCAGCAGTCTGCTAGGGGGAAGTGGAGAAGAAGCATCTTCTACTACAGTAAGAGAAATGTAAGAAATCAACTTAATAAATAAACAGTAGAGCCTTAGTAATTCGAGCTCTGGTATTTTGAGGTTCCATGTAACAAAAATAAATAAAATAAATCCACATTTATAAGTCTCTCACATGTAGATTTTAACACATGATTTAACTTTTTTGTGTGTGTCACTAGGTATCCTATTTTAGGGTGAATATAAGTTAATTTCAGTTTTATTTTGAATAATAAAATGCTATTTCTGGATTAATTTGAATTATAATTAATTTACAGCTCATGTGGTGCAAAATAGTGCATGTGTCTGCAAAAACACATGATCAAGAAGACATTAGGCCTTAGTTTTGTACATTTTCACAATTCTTACCAGTTAACACTTGCCTGTAGTGTAGACAAACTGGTCAACCCTCTTCCTTACCTATATATCCAGATGCATCGGTAGTTTTATATGAAAATAAAACATAAAATAAGAGTGGGGTTTAATTCTAAAGTAAAAAATGCTACAGCAAAAATAAATTTTCACAAGCATTTCTATACGGAGGTAGGGAGAAATTTTTAATTTTCATTTTGAACAAAGTATTATCTTCTAGTTCTTTACACTTTTATTTTACAACTGGCATGTTAGCTAACTGAATTTTTAAGTGGTTTAGTAACATTTATTTTTAAATAGCAAATCCCCGTGGCTTCACCCACAGTAATTAACTGGAAGATTAAAAATTAAGAGCAAAGCAATTAAAACATTATATTTATTAACACTTGCACGCGTTATATTTATTAACACTTGCACGCGAAACACTCATAGGCCTAAACTGAACAAATAATAATTAATGAAACAGTTAATAATCCGGCTTTGAAATGAATTCCATGATTAGAACGCGCAATATGGGAAAAACAACTCAGATTTGAGTTCCCTAGCCCAGAAAACCCCTGCATGGTGAGTTTCGTCCAAATAGATCAATGTTTTATAATAATTACAATTTGAGTTGAACTTAGACACTTATGCTTCACTTACCAACTTTTTGGTAGAACATGTTTCAAGGACCCTTGTCCCCATCCTCGGCCCAAGTGTCTAAGTTCAACTCAAATTGTAATTATTATATTATAGTTGCTTCACTGTATATGTTCCATCATTTTTTAAAGATCAATGTTTGCTCATTTAGGCCTATATTCATTATCCCTCTTCCATCTAGGCTGAAAATTTCAGATATCCGACATTATAAACAAATGAATCGACCAAGTGATCGTGCTGTTTTTACTTCCAAGGCATGACAAAAATAGGCAAAGCCAACTGCAATTGATTTGACAATTGAAATGTATTACTAAAAACTGATGCTTCGAAAGAGCAAAAAACACAAGTTTTCTGCCCTTTTTCCCCTCATAACTGGCGAACGAAAGCGAAAATTGAAAATCCAACTTCGAGGTGCATTCGCCTATCTTTAAGTAATCCTGTCCAGTTAAAAGGTAAAACTTTAGTGAAGCTTGTATGTAAATATACTTGGATTTAGTGTAACTTCCTTTTATTATTATATAGATAATCTGCACAAATTTACTTGACTTTCAATAAGCATATAATTTAAGACCTTTTATTAAATTCCCAGACTTTCTAAAAGTCTAGATTTCCCTTTAAAAATAAAATTTCGCTCTAAAAAGAAAATTTCTGCACTTAAAACAAAAATTTAAACGAAAACAGAATTTCCCCCCCCCCCTCAAACGTACAACGACAATATTCTCGCTCATAAGTATTTTTAAAGAAAGATGTCACAAAAACTCGATCTCTCTATTTATTACATATTTATCCATGCATCACATATAAACCGCACTTTTTTCTCCTAGATTAAGGCTAGCGAAACATACAGCTTAAAATCGCATGCAAGTGTTTTTAGGCAGTAATGGTAAAAATGCACTCAACATAGCCGGTTGATCTACCATGGTCAGTTGCCCTCTTCCCAAAATCGCCATCTATCAATTATCTCGAACCTCCGAGAATATCAATATTCAGTTGAAGCTTTGTAGAAAATGTGTAAAACTATGTAAGCATGTGATGTTCATTTTATGGTATGTTCTTTTGCATATTTTGACCCTTTTGACAGTAGTATGTGATGTTCATTTTATGGTATGTTCTTTTGCATATTTTGACCCTTTTGACAGTAGTATTATGGAATATTCCTGAACTGTGAGCTGCTCAGATGCAAAGAAATGCACATAATGATAATTTTAAACTCACGGTAACTGAAAGCGCATTTATGAAAAATTAAAAAACAGCATGAAATTCAAAAGTATTAGTCATATGAAATGCAAAGTAGCCTACTGATTTTCTATTTTCTTTTCTGTCAGTTCCATGTAATGTTTTATGAAATAAAATTGGAATTTCATAATTTAAGTCATTTGATACTTTCTTTTTCTGATTTCAGCTAAGAAATGTGTTACTTTAAAGGTTATGAAATTGAGGCAGTTTACTATTTCACTTTGGGGTTAATTTAATTCTTTCCCTTTACTTTAGTGTTAAAAAGGCAGGTGCAACTCAAATCCAGGGGCAGCTTACATTTAGGTAGATATGATTCTTATTTCCATGTAGTCTAACAAAATTTTAATCCAGGGTAACCTCAGTCCCAATTAGCACAAATTACCATGACTCCACTGTTAAGTGTGAAGTATAAAAAATCAACTCAATGAATTAAATCTAGTAAATCACTTTGTTGTGTGAGATCAGTTATAAAACACTCCATTTACATTTTATAATTATCTGAAACTTGTTGGTGCATTTAAAAACTCATTATGCATTTCTTGCTGTAAATCGTAATTGTAACAACCGACTAAAATAATTAATATTTTTTCCTTAATATACAGAATACAAGTGAAACATTATTTTATCCAAATAATCATTTTGTCCGATTTCCATCAATGTAATCAACTTTCCTACTATTATGAACATGTGTTCTTCCCCAGTCCGCTTTTAAGACTTCCATATATACATTCTGACTTCCATTTAAGACTTCCTTGAGTGATGTTTAAGAACCTTTTCTCTTCTTGTGATATCTCAAACAGGATGGTCATGAAGCACATATAAAGAAGTTAAATATAAAATTGATAGAACACCACAATTATAACATTAATAATTCTTAACATAGTTTTACGTCTACTGCAAACTCACGTGGGCAAGGTTAGCAGGTCCACCACCCATATTCGAATCACCCATGTTAGATCCTGAGTCATCACTCCGACTGCGCTGTTGGATCACGTTCATGATCTTAGGACAGAAATACATGAACTGCTTTTTGAAAATATAATACTGGACACGACAAAGCTCTGAGGAAAGCCAATGGAATATGGATAAGGTACTAGTTATTACAAGATATAAGATAACACATACCTGCCAAATTTAAAATTTATATTCTTTTGAGTGAATATACCAACAGCAAGATGGATTTCTTTACAAAAAGGAATAAATGTATTAACTTCGTTGAAACACGTTTTGCTAGAATGCACGTTTCACAATAATATACCATGGAAAAATGAAAATTACGAAAACCAGAAATCTCATTTCCAGAGAAACCTTGTGGAAACTACTTGTGGAAACTACATTTAAAACTACGTCTTTTTATTTTACCTTCAAGAAGCGTGACTACAATCAAGAAAAATGTCTGAATTAGTAATGCTCAAGCACTTCAATATACAATTTCAAGTTTCATACAAGAGAAGCATGGTGGCTTATTCTTTAAAATTGATTCATGTGAGAGCAAAATGGTGAAGGGAACAAAACACAAGCGACTGTAAAAAGGATATAAACTGCATGCTGAGTTCGGATTCAAAATTCTAATGTGCTTAATAACTTGTTATCCATAGCTACAGATACGCTTTCACTTGAAACATCTAAAGCTGATGTCCCACGATTCAATTTTTTTGGGTTCAAAAAGTTGTTTTTAGCAGCATTGCTGTACAATTATTTCTGGCTGTGCACACAAGTGCTTTTTGGTTTAATATACTGACAGCTTTTCTCCCGAAACGAAAATGGATATGGCGATATGCGCACAATGGTTAATAATTTCTAGAGCACTTCAACATTTATTCCGGTCATAACAACGGCTATGGTTAGTACTGTTGTAAATTCGAAGTCTGAATTATTGTCTGTTAATCTTCTCGGCTCTAACATTTAATTTTACTTTCCTGGTTAATGTTCACTAATCGAGCACCTCCGGCAATCAGCTGTATGGAAGAAGCAGCCAAGTTTCTATGTCATGCAGGTCACATGGGGAGAGAATGACACTCATTGGTTGAATTCACATTTTTGGATAGGAAATTGGAAATGTTTCTATTCCATTGCATGCAGTAGTATGATTGGATGGAAAATACAGGATGAAATTGTGTGCAATGGCAGTCGTCCATGTCACAAGATCCAATTTCATAGTTTGTAGAAATCTGAACTAAAAATTGGATTGTGGGCATCGGTTTAATAAAGCAATCTTGAGCGACCTATTCTGATATAACTTAATAGTATTCAGAGCACTATTGACAAAAAACAGCATAAAATTTTTATCTAATTATATTAATAATGAAGGAAAAATTGGCTGAAAAATATTATTAAGTTCTTGTGGACGGTATCCCTTTATATCAGGAGTTGATGGGAAGAAAATCAATAAGTTTCTATCATATAGAAAGTAGCTCTTATAATTTTGATTAAATTAATCAGAAAAGCATTGTGAAGTGTTAATATAATATATGAATCTTTAAAACATTCTACTTCACTTCTTGTACGAACCAAACTAACCAAAATAGAATGTACGTTTTAATGGGTCCCCATTCAGCTGATCTCTACTGATGATGGAGAACCATCATGCAATTTGGCATCTTTCCTACATACAATAATGTGCATTATAGGCTCACTGTTACTTCCCACACGAAAAATAAAATCTTCTTCAACTTTGAAATAAAATATTTTTTTTTAGTAAAGTAAAAACACAAGAAGAACAGAATTAAGTACGTACTAAAGCCAATCATAACTATATATTAAACTTTAAAGCATTCAACTTCACATAATTGTAAGTAAAAACTCACCAAATTAGAATATACAGTAAAACTTTTTCTTCCTGGCACTGGTGGAATGCGTAATAGGGAAAGAGCATTCAGAGGTGGGAGTTGAATTCAGAGACAAGCCATTTTCCCCTGTCAATCATGACAGCCTTAGCCATATACCTTAGTTAACACGATGTAACTGCCTTGAAGACTTGCATAGAAATGAAACGTCACCCCTTCAAAGGGCAATATTTGGATGTAGACTCTTTCTTGCTACTGCGCATTTCTCTGAGAAGGGCCAGGTATAAAAATTGTACTGCAATTTGATAATACTGTGTTTACTCGCATAATAGATGCACCACAACTTTTCACAATACAAAATAAAAATTCCCAGTGTAAAAGATTCAGCTTGAAAAATAAAAAAAAGGTTAATAATATCTAAAGTCGTAAGATTGAATGGCCTGATTATCTTTGTATTCAAGCAACAGTGCATGGAAACCGTAATCGTGGTTGGTTCTTATTAATGCACAAAATACCGGTACACTGAACAATTCTCGATTCAAATCACAGTAGTACATCTGCATTAGACAGCTGTATTGATAAATTTGTGTTTGGACAATGGATAAGAACCGACCAAAACAATCAAGTTATATAACTGAGTATTAGGCTGAAAGTAATCAAATTCGTGGAAGAACACAGTAGCAGAGCCACTGGACAAGAATTTAATGTCTGAGTGTAAAGTGCGTAAGCTTTTCTTATCTGTTTATGATGCAACTGCTATCGATAGTCACATGTGTGCTGCAATCAACATATAAATTAGTCTTGGTCGCTATATCGATACCTATGCTATCAATCAATAGCTGGCGCATCTTTTAACACGGGTTTCTTTCACCAAAATTTTTACCTTGCATAAAAGACACACTCCTTTTTTATTATAAAAATCTGGGAAAAAGTGCATCTATTACATGGGTAAATACAGTAATTACCATATTATGTGAAGTTGAATGCTTCGAAGTTTAATGAACAATACTGACACTTCACAATGTTTTCCAGATTATTTAAAAAAAAAATAACTATTCAAACTGAGCTTTCTGTTTAAATCTGTAAGCTATCCTAATACTAAGAATAAATTCTCAAGCAACGTGAAATAATGGCAATGGAATGTGTTTCTGCTAGATTGAATAGAATATGTAGTGCAAGTGCAACAAGTTATTCACTAAAAGTTTTTAATCCTTAATCCTGTTACTGTTTCTTGACTTCCTTTCATCAGTTTGTCCTCTACAGAAGTGTAAAATGGAGGTTTCACTGTATTTTCAATGTGAATCATCTTTATATTATTAAGCCAAGTCATCTACAAAAATTTACTGCCTCGTGCCATTAACACTAAAACTTAAAGAGCTTTGAATCCTCGAGTGTTATGGAAAGTATTTTCTTAAATTAATGTTGACACACCTCAGAAGCATTTTAAAAACCTACATCATAGTTTCTAACAGATGCCTTATTTTAGTCAAAAAGGAATTCATGTTAATGATTTGATTTTTTCCTAAATATTCATCCTGAAACAATATAATTACATTCTAAATTTGTGTTTTTTTCTAACTCCTCTAACCTTCTTCCAACAAAAACAGTAACAACTATAGAATTTAACCCGCAATGAAGTTCCAAATCATATTCTAACCTCCACTTAACGTTATTTGTTGGCTCTATTTTGGAAAGAAATTTTATTCCCGATGAAATCAGGCTAACATGCCTAACAGCAAAGTGCTGAAGTTACACTCACATGGGCATGGTTAGCTGGTCCTCCACCACCACCACCACCTCCTCCGCCTCCACCACCTCCTCCTCCCATATTCATGTCACCCATATTAGATCCTCCTGATCCTTCGGTACGACTGCGCTGTTGAACTATATTCATAATCAACTCCTTGGCACGACTGAAAAACAAGGTTTCATTTCATATTATAGAAGAAAATGTGTGTGGGGCAAGAAACAAGAGACATACTGAAAAGACACTTACTTTATTGCCTCTCGAGAACCAGTGAGAGTACAACTTCTATCTGCCATTCCTGCACTATCTGGTGCCATCTGGATTTTGCAACCAGATTCATTCTGAAGCCTACTAATTTGTTCACCACCTCGACCAATAACTATAAAGGAAAAAAAATCTGTATTACAACAAGTAACCACAGGAAACTTGTTCTGGATGGGAGGGAAAGCTAAGTGTATCATGGCAGTAAAAAAGACAGGGAGAAAAAATTGAGAAAAGAAAGAAAATAAGCAAAACATCACTAATAGTGATGATAATTAGACTTCGGACTTTTAGGTCGCTAAAAATGCTGTTTTAGGTACCTAAAATAGGCTCTAAAAATTGGAAAATAGGTTCTAAAAACCGTAAAATAGTCTCTTATAAAATCGTTAAGTTGCCAATTTTCTGAAATATCTAAATTGCAATGCAGAATATTATATTTATTGAAGTCACCATTAATCAATAATCATGATAAAACACAGATATAGGCCTATGGTACACATAATTATATAGACCTGTATTATTGTATTACTACCATAACTTTCATATAGGGCCTACTATATAATTTAGAAAGCAATGTTCATGATTAATGGACCTGTAAACAATATTGTTCAATTTCTTACAATTCTTGTCCGTAATTGGCTTCACAATAAACAACTAGTGCTTTTTCTAAATTTTCTAGTGCAAGACAATATCAAAACAATGTGCAGAACAGTGCATATTCAATCCCTTGTGTCCCTCGCCCTCAGTGATTCAGAGAAGTACTTTTTTTGTTTGTTTGTTTTGTTTTGTTTTTTTTTTTTTTGTTTTTTTTTTGTTTTTGTTTTTTTGTTACTGGATGTGGGAGTCAGGAGAAAAACACTTCATCTTTTGGGGAATTCCAAGGAATTTTTCTACTGCAGACGAAACATTCTTTACTATTTAACCACGTCACAAATGTATCATATACTGCACATTCCGAGATAAAAATTTAGTACGAACTGAAAATAAATGCTAGAATTTATAACAAAAAATAACTTATTTTGAACTTTAGAGGAAAAACAAGGAAAAAGGCAATATTAGGCTCTAACGTAAAAATAGGCTGTTTTAGGTCCTATAAAATTATCAGTTTTAGGCATAGTCACTTATGAAAGATGCATATACAAGTTTTCGTCCATTTATCACTTAAGGATTAAAATAGGTTTTTACCTAAAATCCGAAGTCTAATGATAATATTTAAACATTTCTAGGTTATAGGCTAGTAATATTTACATTTCTGTAGTACATTGTATGGGAGAGTGATGTTCAAGATTAATTTTTCCCCTCTGAGTGGTTGACACCAAAATTGAGTGCATCCTTGCCTTCCCATCAGTGGTTCTCTTTTTTTATTGGCTGAATCAAACAGTAAAAGAATACAGGTAACTGATATACTACATTCATGAATACAAAATGATCTCAGTTCTGTGCAAAAACTAGGCTAAAACAAATTATCAGTTTTGGTGAAAAAAGCCCTTAGTCTGCTCAATTACAAAATTATAGCCGCCAGAAAATGGAAAGTCTGATTTCTTGTTGACACTTAAACTGACTGTGTATCCGTATTTTCACACCTCTTGCTTTTGTATCTCATACAATACACCTTATTGCAAAGTTCTCTACAGTGCTGCTCTCTGTGAGCACTTCCAATAACACTACAAGAAACTGAAAACAACAGAATGGTTCAAGATGCTGCTTAGATGAAGAGAGAGTTCTCTACAAAGGTTAATTACATCGTAATATTAACACTAATGAGGTCTCTACAGAAGTAAATTTCATCATAACATTAACAATAATAGATAGAATTGAGTAAGTTTTGTTTTGTAGGAATTCTTAAAGAATTTCTGCAATATTACACTATTTAAACAAAAATATGTTATCTCTATTAATTAATAATGAATCACGATAAATAAATGGCATATCCCAGAAGATACACTGACAGGCTCCACACAAATAATATCATATGTACAAGATTGAGCATTGCATTTGATTATGCGGGTTAGTCACATAGAATGTTTTCTTTATAAGAAACATATTAAATAAAAATCGGGTACGTGGAACACCACGTGACAGAAGTGAAACTTCTTTGGCAACATTGAGAGTGAAATAGAGGAATACATATAATTACCGGTATATCGAACGGAAGAAGGAACTCACCTGAATAAATTTTTTACAAATTAGCCTACCTTTTAGTCGTAGGTAGACAAAATAATGTATAAGTGCACGGATTACTGAATGAAATGTAGGTATGAAGCCATTGCTCTGTACATTTTCTGCACGGTTCGCCCTTCTTTAACAACACTATTTTAGTGATAATTTTGTTCGTAATCCTAGAGTGTAATGCAACTTTGGGTTAGCTCTCGATTTACTCCTAGCGTGCCTAAAGAAGTTTCACTTCAACATAATAAATCATGAATTTAAAAGTAATAAGGACTACAATAATACAATAATATGCTATCTCTCAGGGCAAAACGTTCTACAGCCAACGGGTGAAATGATGTTAGTCCTGGTACAGTTTGAACGACTGATTCTGATTCAAAAGACGACAAAGGCTCTTCTAAAGATGAAGTTCGTTTTCATGGATATGAAGATCCAAAATGATTCTGATTCAAAAGACGACAAAGGCTCTTCTAAAGATGAAGTTCGTTTTCATGGATATGAAGATCCAAAATCACAAGTTTCGTACCATGAAATATTACATTAGAGGGATCTGTTGAAAATTAATTTGATGATGACCCAATTCAGAACTAAATACTACTGAAGACACACTCAGTATTTCTGTTACTGTGGTTTTGTAAAACGATGATAGGTCTACCATACAAAATAAATAAATTTATACCTACATATTACAATATAAAATATTTAAAAACATGAATTGGAGGCCACCCGAAGAAGCAAAGCTCAGGAGCTGTTCAGTTCAATACAATAAAATAAAATAACTTACAATAAAATAATTATTTACAGTACAATATAGGCTATTGCTGTACAAAACACAGGAAAGTATGAGTTAATACTATTTATAGTAAGGACAGAACATATTATATTTACACCAGTGGAAATGTACAAGTTAATACAATAATATATAACATTTTTAATCAAAGGGATTTTAAGATAAAACAAAGCAATTATACCTATATTTTTAAGAAAATGAAAGTAATTACTACCCGCGCGAAATATCATGAGCGCTGGATTTACGGGGAAGTGAGGGTTGGGGGGAACAAAACATAGCTACTCCGCCAGTCTTTCTGCAGTGTTGTCAACCAAAGAAATCACATTTCAGCAGAATCGCGCATATGGTAAGCGCACGTCAACAGCGTAAGTGTGGATGCCGAATTAGATAATTATTTCCGATGAATCAGCCTCGCTATTTTATGTAGTGACATTTAATAGACAACGATTTTAATGCAGTCCAATAATATAACGTGGTGACGGTATTGCGTAACAATTAATAACACGTCATTAGTTATCAAATAAATCATTTTCCTCCGGGAAGAGAATGTTATATAAATAGGCTCAATATTTTTACACTGGATGACTAGTTTTAAGCATAAAGAAGAGTCTTAGCAGAACATGCTTCACCATTTCGTGTTGTAAAACATAAGAGAGGTAAGGCATCTAAAAGTGGAGAAAACTATAGGCCTAATTTTAAACGTATTTAATACTTTTGTGAAAAGTTCGCTCAACTTTCAGTCCATGAAATTGACATCAGAGTTCACGGGAGTGTCAGAAATTAGCACATACGGAATTCTTAAAATGGTGAGGAAAGTGTTGGATGTACATTGAAGTGTTTGTGAAATAAGCAATTCGAAAAATTGTATTTTTCCACATAACTCCATGCGTCAGAAAAGATAATGTCAATAAATAAATTAGGATCCTGAGACAGAATGAAAGCTTAGTATTGACGCCACTAGATGTCAGGGTGTATAGCGTACTTCGTGTTTCAATGTTGTCAGCTTTATCTACGAAGTTGAACGAAACCTACCGAATGAGGACTAGGGAGCCGAGCGCTCAAGAAATCGCGCGCGGATAGTATATAAATGTTCTAATTTTAAAATTAAATTGTTGGTTGTTTAAGCCAGTTAATTCAGGATGGTTGCTAATAAATGAACTGTCTTGAGCCAAAACTCCAGCAGTTGTACAGTAGTTTTGTATTCCATACTCAGGTGGCTTCCTTTGTTAGGAGAATTTTGCTCCTCAGCTTAACGCATGCTTTTTATTGCCACCACACCTTTCAGACAGTTACCCCAGCCAATCAAAATATAAGAATGTTTTGTGATAGCTACACGCCTACTCCACGTAAAGTCAAAAGTAGGTTTGAAAGTTCTAGTGACAGGCGATCTACAGTAGGTTTAGGTTTAGCCTATACTAACATCAATATTTGAAGAAAGTGAGTTAAAAAAAGTCATCAATTACAGAAATATGATGATGTTTGTTTTTCTCATGCCGGTTAGAAGACAGAACTTATCTTCTTCTTGTATTGATCTGCAGACACATTCATTTCAATAACTATTTCTCATCAGGCATCCTCCTTCCAATTTAAAAAAAAAATGATCCTTATGTTTAGGATCCCACAGTAAAGTTTTTTATTTATAAATATCCATCATTCGCAGTACCTTTTCTTCTGACCACTCCATAATATTATTTAAAAATGTACCTAGTACAAAATATACAGTAAAGCTTGAGGATTACAGCGCAGGTGGAGCACAACTACCAAAAGCACGTCCCAATGTGAAATCAGAAATCCTTTTGTGTTCATAAAAAACCAACAGGAGACAATTTGCAGCGAATGGTTTGAGAGCAGACTGAAAACACCTCAAAATGCCATACCAATCTGTGCTCCAAGAGGTACACATAAACGGAGTGGAGATGTATGCATGGCTTTATAAAATACAGTGATTTTGTCTTTTTTTGTACATACTTCTCAAAATCGCAGTTTTACTGTTGATATATGTTCATTGTACTAAATAAAGGTAATTTCATTAGACTTTTTTTCTTCCCTGGGTTTTGCCAATTTAAGGGTTAAGCTTTACAAATAGTGCACAAAACTGAGCAGACACAGTTCCTTGGAAAATTATGGTGTTTCATTCAGATAAATAATTAGTAAAATTTGATGAAGAGTCTTTACTACATGGATTGGATAAATAAGATATCATATTCTAAATATAAATCAACTACTATCTGCCCACAATATCTTGGGCACTGGTTTTACGGGGAAGCGAGGGTCGGGGAAAGAGACAGCTAGCCCGTCTGTCTTTCTTCAGTGTTGTCAACCAAAGAAACATTTCAGCAAAATCGTGCATATGGTATGCACGCATCAACAGCATACGTGTGAGGTATGTGGACAAACAATAAATTGAATGCCGAATTGGATAAATACCGAATATACCCAAATACTACTCACCCCCAAACAAACCCGCACCCAAATTTTTCGAAAGGAAATTTGGGGAAAAAAAATCTATAGGCCTCTATATAAAATTATTTTGTCAGGTTTATTCTTAATTAAACAGTTATAATTAACATTACATATAATAAAAGAATTAAATATGGTAGGCTAAAATGTATTATAAAAATAACATGGTAACAGCCAGTCGGAAATCTCACCGTCTTATACGCGCTGTGTCACTTTCAACAACAAAACTCTCTCCAGCTGTTCAGCAGGAATCACACGTAATGACGTCCAGCCGACTGGTCCAACCCAAGGTCAAAGTTGTGTGGAAATTCACCAAACTTTTCCCGAATTAGTGCTTCTACTTGTACTGTACTGTTACTTGCTTGGCAACTCTACACGTCAAGTTTTGTTTCACCGCCAGTCATAGCGGACCATGTGCATAAGAAAGCATTTTCTTTGTCTCTTTTTCCTTTCATTACAGCTTCGCTACTGTTATTCTATACAGTGATACTACTACAAAGCATCATGCTATATTAACCCTTTCACTGCTAACGACGGAACTGTGACGGCCGCTAAGTGGGTGCTATGAACGAGACGATTCCACAAGGCATGGAATTTTTTAACACAGTTTTAACGAAAGGATAGTGTCCTGCCATCTATTGGGGTTAGATAGAACTTAATTTCATTGCTTTCCCTGCTCTGTGGTGCAATTTGTAGATCAAAATATGAGGCCTTGCACAAATTTCCCGCGAAGTTAGAGCTACGAATAAAACAATTGCTCGTAGAATAGAATTCTTTAACAAGGTTTCAACGAAAGGATAATGTCCTGCCATCTCTTGGGGTTAGATAGAAATTATTTTCATTGCTTTCCTTGCCCTGTGGTGCAATCTGTAGGCGGAAATCTGAGGCCTTTCACAATGTTGTGATGTCTGAAGAAGCCATTGAACTCACGAGTCATATGACAAGCCGGGAATCACGTCAAGGCCATGGAATGTTCAATCTCAACACAGTCATTGCTTTCACGAGCAAGGAAAAACATTTCTAACGTGATGACGAAGTTCTGGCGTATTTTAAAACTGCCTTCTTATTTTTCGGATTTAGCGCCGAGTGACAGTGAAAATATCTCAGCACTGAAAGGGTTAAGCTGATATGGTACAAAATGTTGAAATTCAGATCGGAGGAGACCAGGATTCAAATGATACCTGCACCCCAGTTTTTCACTCCTGATTTTTTTAAAAATGATGTGAGTAGTATTCGAGTATATATATATGGTACTTACCGTGAATCATCCTCACGATTTCATCCTATACCATATTCGTTTAAATTAATATCAGTTAAAATTTATACAAACAATAGAAAAGTTGACAGTCAATACTTGCATGACCTACTGTATAGACCAGTGTTTTTCAACCAGTATGCCGCAGCATATTGGTGTGCCGTTAATGAGCCGCAAGAAAATTATTTAAAGTTATCAAACCTTAATTAAAGATTAACATTTAATGTATAACGATTTTAATGCAATGCAATAACATAACAGGGTGACTGTATTGTGTAAAATTAAATACAAGTCATAAGGGATTGGTCATCAAATAAGCCTTTTTCCTCCGGGAATAGAATATTAAATAATATAGGCTCAATATATTTACATTGGGAGAATTGTTTTTAGCATAAAGAAGTCTTAGCAGAACATGGTTCACCATTTTGTGCTGTAAAACATAGGAGGTAAGGCATTTAAAAGTGGAGAAAAATACAGGCCTAATTTTAAATGTATTTAATACGCTTTGTGAAAAGTTTGCTTAACTTTCAGTCTGTGAAACTGACACTAGAGTTCACTGGAGTGTCAGAAATTTGCATATACAGTATTCTTAGAGGTGTTAGCACCCGGAAAGTGTTGGATGTACAATGTGACCTGTTTGTGAAATCAGTAATTCCCAAAATTGCGTTTTTCCCCATAACAACTCCATAAGTCAGGAAAGGTAATATCAACAGTAAATAAGGGTCCTGGGACAGAATAAAAGCTTAGTATTGAAGCCATTAGATGTCAGGGTGTATAGCCTACTTTGAGTATCAATGTTGTCAGCTCTGCTTACGAAACTGAACGAAACCTACTGAATGAGGACTAGGGAGCCGAGCTCCCAAGATATCGTGCGCAGATAGTACTCCAATGCCCATACTTACTCAGTCCAACCATTTTGTCAGGAACCCGTATATCTTCATTCTGCACACCTCCGAGGCCTGGGACACCTACATTAACTCCCAGGCCCTGAAGGCCTGCTGCTGCTGCAGCCGCCACTCTGGCTGCCACTGCCGCTGCCTGAACGGCAGCAGCTGAAGACAGTTGAGTGTTATTTGCCCCAGGCGGTGAAGTCGCCTGCTGCGCTCGCAAGGCTGCCAACTGAGCTCCTGCTGGGTCATTCACTGCAGCCACCTTTTTTGGTTCTGGTTCTGTTATTTTAAACAGGAAGCAATAACCATAAATAAACCAACCTAAAATCAAACAGCAATAAAGCTGTCCAAAAACAATTTCAGTAGTATTATATTTATTCCAATACTAAATTAATTCTGAAATATACATTTTCATTAGTATTTATTCACAGAGAAAGCAGAAAAACAGAACACACCTGAACCGTCTTCCAATGGACGTTTTTGACCTGTGCTGTCACTTGATCCGCCGGGGTTAATTTTAGCTGCAATCTAGAAGAAAAACAAAAAAATTATTAAATCTCAGTTTTAAAAGTAAAACGAAAAGGTGAATCTGAACTTTAATATCTTCATTAACATTATTTCAGTTATACCACATTCCTTCCATTAAGATTTCTCCATATTTCTTCACTGCAATCTGACATCAATAGATAAGGTGATAATTCGTTTAAATTGTGCGCCTGATGTTCTTCAAATTGTGCACAAATGAATATAGCATTTCTTCCTCATTACAGGAAAATGGAACTTTACGCCCCATGCGAGTCAATCACTCCAACTCTCTAACTCCCTCCCCTAGCGGCGGCATTTGAACAACTAGCAGCGATGGTAGCGCCATCTCTTAAGCAACTGATGAAACAGAAACTAATAGTAAATTTTGGATCGATCGGGATTTGAACTCGGGACCTCTAGCATTATACCTAGGAGTTTTAACCATTACGCTACGAGTGAATGTTGAGCACTGAAGGAAGCTTTCGTATATTTGAGGTATGATAGGGGGGGATTTTATGAGTTTTAACGCAAGAATCGGTTTTTATAATTTTGAGATATTTTGTTAGTTATGAAAAGAGTAGTGTTGGTGCAAGGGAATTTTCCTGCATCAATTAAGCCATATTTTGTGTTATAATACGGCATTTTTTATAATTGTGAAATGTTGTGTATGGTACACGGGTATTTTTTATTGTGAAATAGCCTATTTTATTGCAAAGGTAATTTTTATAATTGTGAAATATTATGTGGAGGTGCAAGGGTCTTTTTTTATTGTGAAATATTAGGTGACATGGCAAGTGCAATTATGCATTACCGGCGTTGAGCAGTGGCTACAGGCATGATGGCATGCGCTGCAGGGAAGCGGGGCAGGCGGCATGCGGGAAGCAGCCAGGCGAGTGGAAAGGGGACCCGGCTGGGGCGTAAAGTTCCAACTTGCCCTCATTACATCTAGAAACCATATAGACAAAGGATCCCAATGGCTTCAGCTAAGGCTAAACCCAAAACTGGCTTTCTATACATTCATTTTCCACAGTAGCCCCAGTAAGACTAAAACTGTCTGAACTGTTCCTGCAAACTTATGAGACACTGCCATACCGTCTGCACCACCATGCCAATTATTTTACTTGCATGTGCATCTTGACACACAGGACTGTCGCTCATTATGAGTACACTGTCTGAATTGATCCTGCAAGATTGGAAACACTGCCATACAGAAATTTCATAATTATGGGCAGGACATTCTAGCACATTATGAAAAGTATTGTTATTACACATCATAAATAATAAACTAGATTTGGTTCTTCACATTCTGTAAAATTGATTTTACATATTTTAAATTTGTTTTTCAAAATCTATTACGGTGGGACATAATTTGGACTATGATTTTAATGATGCACAAAAACAGTTCATTTGCTGTTCTGCTATTGCTGTTAGGGTCTTAATGTTGTTATTAATGAAGATATGAGGGATTAAATACAAATTATAAACTGCTTCCAGATTGTCAGAACATTTATTTAACTCATCAATAATTTAATAAAACTATCACCATTAGGGGTGGGACAAGAAGTCACTGTTTATTTTACACAGTAATTAACTACAAATACCTTTTTTAAGTTAATCTTATGCCAAATTGTACCTTTAAGATGCATATTTTCTCAAATCAAAATGGACATGGCTGATTACTCTTGACTACAGGGTATTAAAGTGTGTTAAAATCATGCTAGAAAAAAAAAGTAACTACAATGCAATGAATAAGTAAATCGACAGATTTTACACACGAAACTTCAAATACACTTAATTCCTTAATATTCAGTGAATTTGAGGTTTTAAACTTATACTTGACCACCAAATTACAATATTTTTATAACATCTAGCTCTTTCAGGGAAAAATTCCCACATTTTATGAATTGGCTGCATACTGCCTGCACCATCCTGCAAATTTATGCCTGAAAATATGGTCTCACATAAATGCTTTCAACCTGGGTGGGATCAAACCTGGGAATATGGGAATAGAAAACATGTTGCTTGACGATATCCGACTCACCAGCTGTTGTCGAGTCACAAAGAAGTGCAAGGAATAATTTCTTTGGTAAAATCCCAATACAAGGGGACCCATGTTTAAAACCAACTTTACCTTCGTAAAACACCCAACATCAAATGTATTTTATTATAAATTGTTCTTTGGAGAGGAGAAGTTGTCTCCACGAAGAATTTTATCCAACCCGCCCTCCCCAAACGGTACACTTTCTTTTATGTAGGTAAAGTAGCAAAATTTCCACCATACTTACGCCCCCAAATTGTGAAGAGATTCATAATTGGATGTTAAGACGTGTGGCATCAGACCGCCAGAGGAGGTAGAATTCTGGGTAAACAGGTTTACAAACACAACCACCTTGCAGGAGATATAATAATGTGTTTGCACTCTGCTATGGTTGCTGCTTTTACTTCGCGCGGTTAACTATGTGGATAGTATTATGCATTATTTAGACTACCTTCCTAAAGTATTAAATGGTCGATAGTATGGTGCATTATTTAGATTATCTGTACAACATTTATCACAGTTGCCTCAATGGAAAACAAAATAATATTTCATCTGTAGAAACATCCATATCACGAGTTGAGCTCCCCTATACTGGGACTTGCCATTTGTTTTATTATCCTGTATCTAATCATGTTTACATTAACTTAATTTTGGGAAAACTGAAAACTCTATGGCACCGTAGCCCCACACTCCTACTCACTAACAGGACCTGCCTAGCAGCGTGATTTGAACTACTAGGAACACTGGGTTGCAACGCCATCTAGTAGGCAGAATAGTGATGTAAAATTCGCGGGAACTTAAAAACTCGAGGAAATAGCCCCAGGGAATGTCCTCAGAAATATTCCCAAAATTCATATAAATTCCCGATTTATGATTTATGAGCAAGATAACTCAAAGATAACTTACCTATTTGTTACATAAAGTAAAAATTAATTGTTATATAATATTTAAATTCAATCATGATTAGATTATATAAAACTAAAAAACTGCTGCAGGACGGTGTAGCCATGGGTTCCCAGCTCCCCCCAGCCATAGCCATATTCTACATGGAGTCTTTTGAACATCTGGCCCTCGAAAAGACTGTCTACAAGCCAAAGCATTTTTTCCGGTATGTAGACGACACATTTGTGGTATGGCAGCACGGTGCCGAAAAACTGGACGCATTCCTTCAGTTTCTTAACACACTGCACGACAACATCCACTTCACCATGGAAACAGAAAAAGACACTCACTCTTCCAGCATCTACCGGAAACCAACGCACACTGATCTCTATCTCAATGCCCACAGCCATCACCATCCGACATAGAAGCAAGGATAACTCAGAACACTCGTCCATAGACCCAGAGCAGTTTCAGACTCCGTCAGCTTGCCAACAGAAATCAGTCACCTGAAAACTACCTTTCCGCCAGAAGTCTTACAGCCAGAGGGACATAAAATGGGCCCTAAAACTCACCACTGACACTCTTCCGCCAGCCACTGAACCCTCATCCTGCCAAGCCTGCATTCCTTTCTTTCCTCCCGTTTCAAACAAAATATCCACACTTCTAGCCAAGCACAATATCAAAACCGTCCATCTACCCCTTCCAAAAATATAGCAGATGGTATGCCCTGTGAAGGATTCATTGGGCTGCGTCCACCAAATTCCTTGCGAATGCAGAGATGTCTACATTGGACAGACAGGCCGCACCATAGAGGAAAAATGCAATGAACATCGCAGATGCATCAGGCTGTATTACCCTGACAAATCCACAGCAGCCCAGCACTGTGTCGACACTGGCCACAAAATCCAATTCGACCAGACCAGAATCCTAGGGAGGCAGAGATTCTTCAGGGGCCGCATTGTTGCAGAGGCCATGGAAATCCAAATCCAAAGCCGAAACTTCAATAGGGATGGCGGTCTATAACTTAGCCAGGACTGGAAGCTCTATCTCCCCAATAAATTATTGGTCCTCATAAGGAACGATTCCACATTCGTTATTAAATTCTATTTTCCTTCCCGACCAATCAGAACTCTCCATTCAATGAATCCACTCTCTAATTTTCCTATTGGCTCACCACCCATTCTAATATATCCAGTCTTTTCCTATATAAGAACAGCTTTTTCCCATCCAGCTCACTTCTCCCAGAAGATGGCAGTAGAGATTGCTGCCGAAAGCTTGGAACCAAATCTCCAACTCACCCGGCTGGAAGCCCGAGAAACTATAATATAATATATGGCAACATTTCCGAATAATCGTAACATGTATTCCATGTAACCTCTTTTTATATCTTCCATTTTACTAGTTGCTATGTACAGTCGGTCAAATAAAAAACGTCGGGCGTTATTTTATAAAGTATCATGCGCATGTACAGGAAGGCTTAAGGTTAGGTTCACACATGCCTCTTGTCTATCCATGTATTTTCTTGATTATTTACTCAGAATTATTTAGTATAGAAAGCTGTGGCTATATGCCTCAAATTCGCCATATTCTTGGTTGCAAATTTTATGATGAGTCATTCCATGTCAAATCAACACAGAAAAGTACAATTTTCAACCTGATCATATCAGATTTTTATGAAATTTGGTGTGTTCATTGCACATGATGAGAGAATGAAAAATGCCAAATTATAGAATTCTAGCACTAGTACAACAAAAGTAATGGCTGCCCAAAGTTCGGAAAATGTGCTGAAAATTTGATAAACACTGCAGACAAAAACGGCTGTAACTTCTGTTCTAATAGAGATAGAACTGTGAAACAGGTATTTTCAGAAAGGTCTGGGAACAAGCTTTCAAATGATATGCAACATGGCTATATTCAAACAATGTAAACAATTAAGGTCAATGACCTTAACTTTTGACCTTGAATATCTCAAAACATGTCGCCTTCAAAATTGATGAAAAAAATATATTTGCTTCTTCATGTTACACTATACAACATAGTAAAAAATCAAGTTGGGATGACATTGGGTTTAGGAGATATAAATTAATATGTACAGCTATTTGGTGCAATAAAGCAGTAGAAATTGTACGCAGACTGCAACAAAGTGTCATAGAGTTCTGCAAAAGTGTTAAGTTTACAGGATTCCTCACAAGAGTAATTCTTTCATATCCCTAATATTGTAGTTCATAACTGAATAAAGTTGTTAGGCTATAATGGGGCACATTAATTTTGTTGTACGATATGACTTTCCTCCTAGGCTGTAAAATTTAGCCTACGTAAACAAAAATTCAGGCCCTGATTATTTCATTATATTGACCTCAATTGTCACAATGATTCAGACTGCAATCTACAGAATAAAACTTTATGAATTCTCTGTCATTACCTTATATAATTCTTCACCAAGGAAAAAACAGGCCAGTGACAGTGAATTCTTAAAATTTCATATAGTACCGGTACACTAATTAAAATTAAAAATATTATGAAAAGAAAAAAAATTGTCGTGACCGGGGTTTGAACCTGCGATCTCTTGAACCACAGCTCAGTACTTAAACCACACAGCCACGAACGCCATTAAGAACAGCGCACGAATGTTGGCAATCTGAAGAGTAAAGGCTTCTCCATGTCGCACCTCGAGAATTTAAATTGTGTTTGTAGGTCTATGAGAAGTGATTATATAATATTTATTGTAGTTTTCAGTTCGGAAAAATGATATGATGATACTGATAACATTAATATCGAAACCTAATTCGTCTAAGAAGAGAAATATGAGAAGAAGAGAGTTTGCAGAATGAATGCAAGAACGGCTTCTCCTACCCGGTCATGACATCAGTTACAGTGTTGCACGTTCAAAATCTCGACAACGGCCAGACTTCATTTTAGCAACCCAACACGGACTCAGTCCTCGACCGTGGTTTAATAGCCATGGCTTTAAACTTTGAGTTCGTCTTCGTTTCTGCAATCCACCGTCTGTGTCTTGCAATATTCTTCATAGACTACATCTAGCCTCGGTGAGAAATTATGATCATCCCCACCACTAATTATCATTGGTTGATTGACGGTCACCTGACATTTAACTAACTTTAAGTTCGCGATTTTACTTTCCAAACCGCGAAATATATTAACTATAAAAATCCTTTACTCTACTGGGTTTACCCAGTGATAGTCCTTCGTTACATTCTACAGATAAGATCTGCCTGCTTGCCATTATAACTGTAAAGCTGTTAGAAGTGAACCTTAAGAACAAAAGGTTTACTCCTAGAATAGCACAGTGTACCAGTTTTGTATAGACGCGGGCATTAGGGTCTCTACCTGCCTGCTTGTACATTGTTTCATGATATCTGTGGGTTGGAATTCTCAACTCACTATAGCTTACATACTTTCACTGCTTGCTATTCTTGAAGCAATATACATTAACCAAAGTTAATTTATTCTTTAATAAAATTATTATCAATAAAATGAATACCTTTACTGTAATTTTTGTGCTAAGACGAATCTTTTGATACCAAACACCAGATATAAATTCTCAATCCTTATTATTATATGTAAAAGAGATCAACTGAAATTATATTAATTAACAATTATGCTAACTATAATCTTGAATATTATGCTGGGCTGCCTGGACCGCCTCAGCCATCTGTCTGTAAAGACTGTAACTTACCTCCAACACCTTCTCAACTTCTTAACACACTTGCTCAAGTTTTATAGAAAAACAGCGCATCAGATCTTGTATCACCTGAGTATGGGATCTCGTATTACTTGAGTAAATTATCAGTGGAGAAGAGCTTGAAACGGGACTATTGCTCTGTCCTCATCTGAAAGCTACTCAGATAATATGCTCTTGAAATGAGATGTGAGTACAATACTGTCTATCGCTATGGCCCTTAGTCACTTTCATTGAAGTCCATAAGATTTTCATCACCATCCTCTTCTTTTTTGTTCTTCTTCATCTTCAGAAAGGAACCTTGACCTCACTGACATCTCCATCAATGTCATCATGGCCATCATCATCATCATCATCTAGGTACCACCACTCCGGGTTTGAACTCCAGTAGATTCACTCTTCTTTTTCTTCTTCTGAGGCTGAACAGACATCAGTTTCCAGTTGTACGAAAGTTAAGTGAGTTTAGCTGATCGCTCAGATGATAGGCCTAGGTGGTTCCTCTTTTTAGAGTGCACCCATGAAAACATAATGAATGTACGTTCTGTGACGGCATTAACGATTATATTAAATTACTTATCTTTAATCCTATTTGAATAAAGTATGAGCGTACATCACTTTTTAAAATATAAGTTTATAAAGTAAATCCAAGAGATTGTTATAAATTATTAAGTGCCAATATGGTACTTTATGAGATTGTGTGTGGGGGACGAAAAATGTCTGTCCGACCGTCTGTCTGTACACGCCATAACTCAAGTACGCTTTATCGGATTTTCATGAAACTTGGTATACGCATTTATAATGTCCAAGGGAAGAACCCTACTGTTATTGAACCAAATCGGTTTACCGGTACCGGCGTCAAACCCAATTTAGTGTTTTTGTTTAAAAGCGCCATAACTCAAATACGCATTATCGGATTTTCATGAAACTTGGTATACACATTTATAATGTACATGGGTAGACATCTGTTGATATTGGATCAAATCAGTTGGCCGGTACCGGAATAATGCCCAATTTAGTGCATTTTTATGGTATTATATAACAAAAGGGTCCATAACTCAAATATGCTTTATCGGATTTATTTTGGTATACGCATTTATAACGTCCATGGCAAGAAGCCTATTAATTTTGGACCTAATTGGTTGACTGGTACCAGAGTAACGACTAATTAAAAGTCACAAGTTTTTTAATTTTTGTCTACCGGTATAATTTGACAGTTAA
Source organism: Ectobius pallidus (assembly GCA_964059195.1). Taxonomy (NCBI): domain Eukaryota; kingdom Metazoa; phylum Arthropoda; class Insecta; order Blattodea; family Ectobiidae; genus Ectobius; species Ectobius pallidus. The sequence goes on from CAXKWD010000005.1 coordinate 124,156,355, forward strand.
CACTATTCCTTCACTTACGCTTATCAAACGACACCATCAAACTGACTGAGCTGACTTGTACTCGTATTCTGGAGGTCCTCGGATCAAATCCCGGAGCCGGCCGATTTGACATGGATTTTTTTAATTTTATTTTTTATTTTTATATGTGTCAAGGTACGGTATCACAAATCTGTAGTTCTGCTGACGCTGGTCGATTTTAATCTGATTAGAAAAACTTATTTTCTGCATATCATAATTGCAATTATAATTGATTCAACAAAAACATTCTGGCACTTTGTTATACCAGTTTACCTGATTTTATTATTTTTGAAAAGATGATGAACCTGGGGTGCAATAAGTGAAACATCATATCATAGGAAAAGTAATACTTCCCCAAGATGATTCCTAGATAAACATGTGGAATTTTACTGAATTGCTTAATTTTAAGGTACCTGAACCGTTAATAGGTCTAAGCATTAAAAAATTCAAAGCTAAGGAATTTGATAAATTCCCACTGGCACATGCTGTGCACACGTCCCCCTTCCTGCCCGGCCACTTCCCCTATCCTGCCGGCCGCTCTTAGCCACCCTCCGACTGCTGCTCAACGCCGGTAATAATATTTCACAATAAAAAAAATACCTTGCACCAAACATATTTCACAATTATAAAAAACGCTGTATAGCCTATATAACAACAGAATATTTTACAATTATAAAAAACAAAATATTTCATACCGGTAATAAAAAAAGACCCTTGCACCATACTACCGTTGCTAGTAGTTCAAATGTTGCTGCTACAGTGAGTCCCACGCAACAGTTGGCCAATGACGCGGGTTTCTGCGCCGCGGCTGGCACAGCTCCAACTCCCGAGCAATAGGGTGAAATATCTACGCAAATAATGCTGCGGTCGTTGTAATGATTCAGGTTATCACATTTACAGTTAAAATTACAATGAAAATAACCACGTACTTCATCACAAGAGACGATGGAAATGTTCTCCTCTTGCATCCAGATAATACTGGCACCTTTTTAGGAAATTTTCTTTCACGCCCGTAAGTTCAGCTTCCGAGACAGTGTTACTTTCTCTTGTGATAGGCCTATGTGATATTGTCATCAAGTTCTTCTAACAGTATGTAAATATTATTTATGCGGAAACTTAAAAAATAAAGTGTATAGGTCAATTTCCCATACACAAGAAGAACTTAGACAATATCACAAGAGAAATTAACTCTATCTCAGAAGCTGAACTTACGCGCATGAAAGAAAATTCCCTAAAAATGTGTCAGTGTTGTGCTTATGCAAGAGGAGAACATTTCCAACATCTCTTGTGATGAGGTACGTGGTTATTTTCGTTGTAATTTTAACTGTAAATGTGAGAACCTGAATCATTACACCAACCGCGGCATTATTCGCGTAGATATTTCACCCGATCGCTCGGGAGTTGGAGCTGTGCCAGCCGCGATGCAGAAACCCGCGTCATTGGCCAACTCTTGCGTGGGACTCACTGTAGAACCCCTACTTTCCAGGCGGGTCCCATTAGCGAGTTGGAGTGGGGGACTCGTGTGCGGCATGTATTATTTATTCCCCTTCCCACTTTTTGGGAATGTTTCCTGCCCCTATTCCTAAACGTAAATTTCGGATCAACCAGTAAATGAACCCGGGACCACAAGTATCATAACTAGCAGCCTTAACCTCTAACCATGATTGCTGAACAGTGAAGGAAAAATTCATCAATTTAAGTGAAGAGAGCCTTAATACATAAGAAATAGCAGTTTTGGTGCAAGGGTCAATTATTATAATCGTGAAATATTATGTTGGCTCTGAAAAGAGCCGTTTTGGTGCAAGGGTGAATGTTGGTTACTATAGTTACAATTAATACCACATAGCCTAGCGCAGTATAACATGCAGTATAGAGAGGAAAAGTTGTAGCAGCAAGCAGCTTAAGGCCGGCTAAGGGAAGGTAGGGAAAGTGGGCCATCGCCATAGCAACACGCAGCGGAGAGTGGAGTGAGAACCAACAGAATCTTTCGTTTTGCCGGTCTTTTTTCCATTACATTACATTAATTTATTTCGCGCCTGCATTATTATATAGAAAGTGTAGGGTCTAGTATATGGGTCGTTCTCTAAAAAAGGGCAGATTCATGACGCACTTGATTTTCTGGTGTAAAATTAATATTTATGGATTATAAATTATGACAAGTTAGATTGAAATAAGGTCTATTTAATCCCATAATCCACTTTTTAAATAAAAGTTACAATGTTCTGCATTTTAGAGTACAGAAGGTGAGATCTCACCTCTGTGTAATGTCCCTACGGGATAAACTTTGATATAAGTCCCTCAAAAATTTTCTAAGTCTGAAAGTTCACGTTGATATGCTATGAACTGCGAAGATTCCCGAAGTGCCGAGACTAGGAATGGAGGCAACATCTGAAGTCACTGCTGCCAATATATGCACCAAAACCCCAGACGTGTTCTGCAGATGGGTTCAAGTCCCAAATTTTGAAAATCGTAAACCGGTGACTGGTGTTCATACGAACAATATCGAGTCACGTTGGGGATCTCTCCATGCACGCCTAGCCAGGGGCGGTATCAGACGCGAACAGGTAGATACCCATTTGGTAGAATACTTGTGGCGTCTGGACTGTAAGCACCGACTAGCAGATCCGTTTCAGGAAATGATAGAAGATATCAGGACTGTTTATCCTGTAGACTAGAGTTTAAAGTTAAGTAGGTTTAGCGCCTTTACTTGTACATAAATTATTATTATTATTATTATTATTATTATTATTATTGTAAATATTGTACTAGTGTTTGAGGTATTGTAGGCCTACTAATTTTAGAATTGCATACATTCATTTCCATCACAAGTAGATCAAACAAACATTTCGGTACATTTAATTTAATTGGAAGTGCTAGCTGCAGCTTCACCCGTAGCGTTACTTGTAGCGTTACGAAATTGCGCATTAGAGTCAGTGTCTTCACGTTGGAAATTGGCAGCGTGGCCTAGGGTAGACAATTCCAGCAATGTTGGCAGCAGTACATGACGTCTCCAATCCAAAATGGCGCGTGCCTGGTAAGTAAAGAATCCGTCGAATGTGCAATTAATCTGTTAATATAAATAAATGATATAAACGTTTGTGTAATTAAAAAAAAATGCAGAAAAAATGTCAATGACGCGTAGGGGCCTTAAAAATTCTGAACAACAAAAAATACGCAAGAACCGGCAACTTTTTTTTAAGGGACATATTCCAAAGTTGAGTCGGGACTTATTCCAAAGTTGAGCCAACAAAGATATCATTTCATAAGGACAATTTTTTGCACTAAATATGCCTGTCCCAAGTGAAACCCCACCTCCGTGAAAAAATATAGACGTTCAATTATTTCCACAGAAATGACACCGCAGTCTTTCTAGCTTCCTTTCTAGCTTCTAGGTGACATGCCAATTGCAATTATGCATTACCGGCGCTGAGCAGCGGCTACAGGCATGACGGCATGAGCTGCAGAGAAGCGGGGCAGGCGTCACGCAGGAAGCAGCCAGGCGAGTGGCAAGGGGAGCAGCGTGGGGCACAAAGTTCCATCTTGCCACGAAGGCTTCCTTCAGTGCTCTACATTCACTCGTGGCGTAATGGTTAAGACTACTAGCTATAATGCTAGGAGTCCCGACTTCAAACCCAGGTCGATCCAAAATTTACTATTAGGAATAGGTCTCAAATAGGTAGGTAGGGTGAAGAGGAGGTGAGAGGAAGGAGACTGGAAAGAGAAAGAGAGAATAAAGAATAAATAAATTACTTTTTCTGTTTCATCAGTTGCGTAAGAGATGGTGCTACCGTCGCTGCTAGTAGTTCAAATGCCGCCACTAGGGGAGGGATTAAGAGTAGGAGTGGGGGACTCGGTTGGGTCGTAAAGTACCATTTTACCATTTTCCCCCATTAACGTTAAGATTACCTATGGGTAATTTTCGTGAGCACAATGAATAGAGCAGCATAACAATGAACTGCATAGCTGGCATTGAGCAGCTTGGTAGGCAGGGTCAAGTCGAAGGTTAGGGGAAGTGGGCCACCACCATGGCAACGCACTGGAGAGGTGAGAGTGGGCAAGCTTAAGGTGCCACAAGTATCTATCTTTCGCCAAGAATGCAAGGAATGGGTTAACGTCATTTAAATATCACCCACCAGGCTCCATAATCCCCACCCCCACTTTTGTTATAATTATGAAGTCATGTTTTAGGTTTTTCTCTAGTGCATACTTTGAGTTTAAGTTTATTTCCTTCCTATCGAACTCACAGGGGCACTTAGTACGATGCTCGAACAACAAGAATAATTTATTGATCACCCCAACTCATCGGCTTGCTTACAACATGCCTACATCAAAACCATGTTCAGCAATCTTTAACAATCTTGCATCTTTACCAGGGACCAAAAATCGGTAGTTAAAACCGGATATTCCGTTTGAATTTACTTATACTACAAATATATAGTACCGTACAGAATTAAACTTATTTTAACACAAACTAGAAAAATGGAAAGAATTTCAGGAAACAAAGGCTTCTTCCGGCGGCCATTGCGTTTACTTTCAACAGCCAAGGCCGGCCATGTAACAGTAGCGTCTGTATCTCGTACTGTTTACAAAAAAATACGATGGTGAAACATGCTAAAACTTTAAATGCCCAAATCCTACCCAGAAGCTACATAATAAAGACAAAATAATAGCAAAAATACAGAAAAGGAGATCGTAACAGTAACTCATGGCGCGAAGTGACGTAAGTACGCCGCAAGAGCTCCAAATGCGACGCAGATGAAGTGTTCCATTCAAGAATTACATATTTCTGAAAAATGAAGCTATTTATCAAAAATATAATTACCTGTCTTGCTCGCTGAAGGGCAGCTGCAAAAGCTGAACTTTGACTAAAATTCGTAGGCGGAGCAACCGCTGAATAATCACTCATGTTGAACCATGAAGCAAGAGTAGATAAAATGGCGCCTTCTACGGCTTCTCCAGTGACCGATTAATTGCGAATTCTCCCGTTGTTGGCGCAAAGCATTTCCGGTCGCCTCAAATAAACAGTTGACTTACGAATTCAAGGATGACCAAATTTCCGTCACATCCATCAATAAAATTTCCCATGTAAATGGAGTAAACCAATATACTTGGTGAACATTTATATTTTTATTCATACAGATCGAATTAATCTCTGCTACCAATTTTGACTTGCTGCTGAATCCGCACCTAAACACACATCCAATCTTAGGAGTTTAATTATTTTACTTCATGAAATCGATAAAGAAAAACTATACTCCTGTAATACATAATTGCATTCTTTGCATTCAGTACAAAAAATGTTTTATTCTTCTTCATATTTCAATTCAAATGTTAATATTCTATTACTTTGTTAACATTGTATTGCTGCTGCTGGCTTTTTCATTGCACTGTAAAAACACTCATTTGCTACCTCTACTCCTGAGTCCTGAAGATTCTCTCCATTTTCCAATGCTTATTATTTTTATATCAGTATCAATACTGATACCTGTACATAGTATGGTTGAAGGGTATCCAATAGACAATGTCTTCTATATAATTTTGCATTTCTTGTTGTTTTAAACATTTATATAGGAATAACTGAAAAATCAATAAGATACCTGTACCGAGCGAGGTGGCAGAGATGGTAATGTCTTGGACTCACATTTGGGAGGTCCCAGGTTCAAATTGCGTGGCCGACCAATTTGACATGGGTTTTTTCATGATTTCCCCAGTCGTAAAGGCAAATGCCGAATTGGATATTTACATACTATGAATCATCATCACCATTTCATCCTGTATCATATCCATTTAAATTAATATCAGTTAAATTTACTCCATAAAATACACTATGGCCTCGTAGCTAGGAGTATAAATGCATAAAAAAAGAAAAGAAGAAAAAAATCTGTAACACATTCACTATCATGTTTCCCATGTATGATTTAAATGTTCTTTGCCAGCCGTTTAACAATAAGCGCCGTTGTCAATAAATTTAAATAAAAAAACTAAGCCAATAAAGTATATTCTCACACAATTTTTATAATTTATTTAAACAGCAGAAGAGGCCTTAAATTGTATTTTTATCATGTCGTAAACTCACTCTATAATAAGGAATACTTATTCATAAGGAAAGAACTCTACATAGCTGCTTACTAATCTAATTGCAAGCTCTTGCAAATTCACTAACACTCGCATCAGGTCAAAACTGATATAATAGTGTACAAGTGGTAAAATTTGATGTAAACAGTGACTTTCACCACCCAGTTTGAAAGAGTGTAATAACCAGGGCCCGGATTCTGATGACCTAAAGTTGTTTGAAAAATGACCTATAAAATGACCCTAAATTTTAAAGAAAATGACTTAATAATTATTAAAAATGACCTAAAAACTGATGCTTTATTTATAACAATTTATTATTGTACACACTAAGTTATAGACTAGTTTGTACTTAATTGTAAAAACTGTAAATAATTGTAATGTTGTGAATGTTCTTTTCGCATGGAAATTTATGCTGGCACTGAGGTACTGGTGAGTCAAAATTCGGCATTTCCTTTTGTGGTCTGCCGGATTATATTGTTGTTTATTGAGGGTAAACAATAGTTTGCACTCTCAAATCCAAGCAGGTGGCAGACTCTGGTACCAAGTCAATCTAATAACAATAGTAATATAATACAAAACTTTGGCGTTTCTTTGATTCTCACTTCCGACTGAGACATGTCAACACTTTAAAGCCGAATTTCTCCTTCTTGCATTAAACAAACAACACTTCAAAGACAGCACCGCTAGCGATGGAGAAAAGTTAATACACTCAATGTAAATACCTACACGAAAATTACTAAATAAGGAAGCAAATAACACGAAAATGACAAAATAATGACCTAAAATTGAAATAAATGCCCTAAAAATATAAAATTGCATAAAATGACAAAAAATGACCTAATAAAAATGTATTTCTATAATCTAGAGGCCATGATTAGGATTTATCCACAAGTTGGCAATGTCTATGCAGCATCAATAAAAAGATGACATGTCATTAGAATCCGGGCCCTGGTAATAACAGAAGAAATTACATATTGCTGCCAATCTTCAGATCACCTTACATCAAAGAATATAAAGAAAAGAAAAACACACAGGTCAAAACGACCCAACGTAAGTATTTAAGGGTCAACCAGCAATCCTGTGCACTGTTAGAAAAAATCTAACAATTGTGGCAGGGGGGCTGAGGGGGCTGCAGCCCCCCCCCCCAAAAACGTTTAGTAATGCTAATATGTTGCACATAGGGACATTTTAATTTGACAAATATTATACATCCTGACTCATGAAATGCGTGAAATAGAAATGCCATTACTGCTTTGTCTAAGTATTTACAAAATTCAAAATAAAATAGAATTTTTACCTGAAATTTGTAAAATATGCTCCGGAAAAATGAGGTATGCTCTATAATTTAAGTAATTTTAATACTAAGCGTTCTGTTATTGCCTGAATTACATAATAAATTTAAAAAATATATATATAGTATAAGTTGTATAAATTACATAATATAAATTTAAAATTAAACACGGTTATTGCAATAAATGTTAGTAAATTGCAAACTAATGAATAAAACATTGCTTTCATATTATACAATCGGTTACAAGAAAATTAGGCTATGTACTCTCAACAAATTTTAGAGTCGTTTCCCAAACCATTCACTTAGCCAAATAGCTGAAAGTTTTTTAATTAAGAGGGAAATGCACAATACTTAAAATCTGACATAATATATCGATAGAATTGTAAGAAACTGGTTAAATATGCACGGATATTTTAATATGGAGAAATATGCTTTATTGGAAAACGAACAAAATATGCAACATTAAACCACCAAGTTTCAGTTATTTCTAGATACCTTGAACATTTCAACACTAGCATGTGATAGGTTGCTTTATTAAAGATATGATTTCTATAAACTTCTGGGGTGTACAGTGATAGTAGTGTTAGACTTATAGCCACTCCCAAAAAAGTATTGTGGATACACCCCTGAATTGTGGACATCTTTTAACAACTTGGTTATGTCTTGCACAAGATAACTATTCTGCCACTAATGCATGCAATACCAATATTAAAAATGTAAAAATTAATTCAAAATCAAAGATAACTTAAGTCATGGGTCTAACATCCTGAAAGAAAGGTATAACCTTCCCTATGATCATTAGTCTGTAATTTAATAGTTGAAGATTCTTTCACTTGACTCACCAATGGCTGTTGTTTCCCTTAGATGTACATGCATACAATCTGCTTAAGTTCTTCATCTACCCAGGGACCATTTTCCTGCAATCTTCTACTTCTTAAATGTGGCATTTTGTGTTTTCTTAGCAATAATCCCATCCATTTTTTTTATCTCCAAATGAGGTCTATTTTATAGTATCTGCTGCAGTGGTGACTTCTGTACAGACACACTTCAAATACCTGTAATCATTTTTATTATTCGGAATTATTTACTTATTTATAATGGTGAAGTGATCTCTTCCACTTCATCAGAATAGCTATAAGTATTACACGCCAAAACCAAAAATTAACACAAATTGAGTGAAATTAAAATATTTAATATAAAACAAATAAAACTAAAATTTAATATTGCTATTAATAATAATAGCATAGTAATGCTAGTTTAATTTTATGTTTAATTCTTAATAATGAATATAGAAATAGATATTTACAAGTTGGCATTAAAAAATCCGACAACCTCTGGACATGAAGAACGACAGATTTAAAAAATACCAGATTTCACAAAGAGATTATGCACACATGCCGCTATCAAGTATTTTTTGCATTTCCCCTTTCTTTGCAATTGACAATGCATAATGTTTACGTTTTTTGCCACTTCTTTTCTTTGCTGAATCATAATGAAGCTATACAGCAGCAAATAAATGATAAATGAGAAGAAACAAGTAGAAATGCCTGGTAGCAGATGCAAGCAACACGCAACAGCTGATTCTGGAATACAGTGCCATCAAAACATAAATGACACATCCAGAAAACAGTGGCATGCCATGCCAACATGGTAATTTTGAAAATGCACCCCAAAATCCATGCCAGAAATTGAAGAAACCAGATTTCAATGGCCAGATTTTTAAGTCAACCTGTAATTTATTTCTAAATAAAGTATTGTGATTTATTTAAATAATTTGTATAGTACAGGACAATGAGTTCTATAAAAGGGAGATGGAGACTCTAAAAGATGAATACAATTAAGTTGTTTGTAGGAAATGTGCAGGAGGTTATTGTCTTCTATCGGTGTAACCACAATTAGCGATCAGCAAGTTACTCAGGTTCTTGAAATTGAATTTTTTAAAACTATTTAATCATATTTCCACAATTCTTAAATAAGCATCTGGTCATGAAAACCATTAATAATGGCCACGGGAATCAACACAATGACCATATGTCCCTCAATTCTGCCAAATGCTACAGTAGATGATGCATCAGGTGGATGGTAGGCCCAGACCCTCAAGGGATGTATCATCACAGATTTAGTGTAAATAAACAGGGCTAGAAGTGAACAATGTATTTTCAAAAATATATAGGAAAGACGGTGTCACATATCCAGCTTTTATATCTGTATAAAAAGATGGGGAAGGCACAAGAATGTACAAATCTAGTCTTGTAATGACACTGCCTATGTGAAACATAGGCTACTTGTACTTTTCTAGCTTATTTTATAAGTTAGCTGATTTCTACCCTTCTGGATCTATGATGTTTCAGACTATTTCATGTCTTAATTAAAAAACTATCATACTCTTCACTATATTCTTCACCTTCAAGGGTGAATTTTTTAAAAGTTTTTATTATGTTAGTTTGATATGTACCGGTAGTTTCAGCTTTACATCACTGAAAAAATTATTAAGAAAAATCTGACCAAGTTATGCAACAAAATGTCTTCTGTCGGTGTAACCACAATTAGCATCAGCAAGTTGCTCAAGTTCTTAAAATTGAATTTTTAAAAATTATTTACATCTTATTTCCACAATTTAAAACAATCAAATTGCAAGTTGCTAATTTTCTTAAAACTTCGCTTTTCAGAACTGTTTAAATCATACATTGAATTATCCTATTTAAAAATAACTGCATTTTATATTGTTCTAATTTGTGTGATCAACGAACTGTAGCTCTATCTTTATAAAAAAATAAAAAGTACGGTATATATATTTTTTTTAAATTTAGGTGCATAAAAAGAAAACCATTTTCTTTCTCATTCAATTAAATAAAAGTTAATAATCCTTTAAATATACTTAAAATCTTATGAATAAATTTTTAAACATCAGTTTGGTACAAAACTCACAACAAAGGTTTAAAAATTCAGAGTTAAAGAAGTCATTTTTTTTCTTTTACATTAAGAAGCAAGTTTTATCTTGAGCACATAAAATACTGAATGCTGCAGGAGTTTGAAGAAATTACTGAATAAAATGTTCAAAACGTTATATGTTTTTAATAGTAAAAGGTGTATGTAATCCCTTAAATATTCTGTCACAAAATGTAGTTTAGTTCCTGGGACTGGTACCATCTATATTACATTTTTGACTAAGGTATAATTTTATTCTTATTCCTTTAAGTTAAAGATTACCTTCTGAATAAGAGGTTAGGAAAGAAGACTTATTTTTGTAACATAAATAGGATATCACATGCCTTTAGTATGTTCACATATTTATTTGTGCAGCAAATATGAGACAGTGGAAAACATTCATTGATAATTACATCACAACCACCAAACTGAAACACAGTTATATTACCAAAGATACATTGTAGGAAAATTCTCTAATTGCAGGATTTCTTTTATATAAATACCAATAATTTTTATCAACTTGAGAGTAGAGGCATTTTCTTGACAACATACTTATGATTCACAGATAAGTCAGATTCCTAATGTTTGGTCAGGATTGTTAAAAATTAAACTATTCAGTTTGATGTCCACATGAATATCCTAAAGCCCAATAACTTAGCAAACAAAATTCAGTGAGGGTTCTATCCCAAATAAAATAACTGATGCTAACATTGACAAATGATTATTGTAACGTCAATAAGAAGTCTGCTATGCTCTGAAAGCATGCCACACACACTTTCTAACATTGTGAGAAACCATAAGCATAACCCAAAATATTTCTTCCATAAGAACAGTCAATAGAATATTGGACATACATTAATACTTAGATAGTTACAGTCCTTAGTTTGCATTCATAGCAGTGTTTTTGTTAGTGTTTGTTTACAATAAATTATAATCTCCTGTATAAAATGGAATGCTTAATCATTAAGATAAACTGTTTGTAGACCAAGTGAAAGAGGTTTTCAAGCTTGATTCTTGAACTCCCACTTGAATGCTTTTGATTATGATATTATTGCATAAAGGAGTAAAGTACAACAAATTAACAGAAGGGTGAGTTCTGGAACCAGTTGGTTACATTAGCTGAGAGGTAGGGCTTCAAGATACAACTAATCTATTCACTTATATTAAATGTATAAGATAGCAATACTTTTTATTAAAGAGCTGTTGCATAATGCATTGCAAGGCAGTAGTTATGTGTATACCTCCTTGCTGCTTACCATTGCAGAATGTAAACACAATCACTTTACTGCACCAGCGAGATCTATTCATCTGTTGGATTGCATTATCACACACTTCTGTATTTTTTTGTCTTAAATACCAATAAATAATTAAGGCAGTATAATGTGGGAGGCAAATATTTAGGACATTGAACTTCTTATCAAAATAAATCAATGAAAGTGGGGATGGATTTCTTTACTGGCAATTTGCTCCAGTACTGAAGATAGCAAGCATGTACAAGAAGAATGGATTATTAGATACTTTTTGTCATATACAAAAATAAAATGTGCTTTACATGATAATATAATAAAGCATTCACATCTGTAAAAGTGCAGTTTATTTCTAATCAATCTGTATTCTCCACTCTTTATCTACCATTCCTTCATGTCAATGTCTGAACCAGGGAATGCATAAAACTCTTTGTTGTGATTGATTAGTCCCTAAAGGTGAAAAAAATCTATCATATTGCGTGGTGCAATAGTGCGTGTTGCCTGGTGTCATGGCAATTGGTAAGTTGTCAATTGTTTGGTACCTCCGAGCAGGATGGATGCAGTGTCCTCACAAGTGATTTAATTCTTGCTCTTATGGTTGCAATTCAAGATGTGAGTGCAAGAACCAGACAGCTGAACTTTTTTTCTGATTTCCACTTTTTCACTTATTCCTATACTTAGCAAACAAAGAACCATACAGAACCATACAGCTCCAACCAGTAGCTATGGAGTTATAAAGGGAAAAAAGGTATACTGGTGCAACATATAGTGCAAGCCATACAGCTCCAACCAGTAACAATGAGTTATAAAGGGAAAAGAGCTGTACTGGTGCCAGGGGCGGATCCAGAGAGACATTTTTTTTTGGGGGGGGGGACCAAAGTAGAGAGGGAAGTTTTTACTCATAAAAATTAATTATTCCCAGTACACAGTTGAAATCAAAATGAACATTTCGACATTTTATTACAAATGTATTTCAAAATAATGAATGTCGTTTCTTTAATTTAAGTATTTGGGTTATATTGTCTTTACAAAATTTATTAGAAGGTTGACCATTTGAATAATCTGCGCTTAATGTTACAAATTTGGGGGAGGGGAGAATTTCCCCCATTCCCCCTCGTGGATCCGCCCCTGACTGGTGCATCATACAGTGCAAGAAACATACAGCTCTAGGGGCTATATGGTTCTTGCACTCACATCTTCGATTACAATGAAAATAAGTATAGGCACTTCCCGTCTTGCCCAGACAGCAATTGCATAAACTTCTTCGCTTACTCATTGTGCACAATATTGTGTAAATCTGATCGTATCTAACTAGCTGCAGGGTACGAAACAACCTTCACCATGAGGAAGGGGAAACATTTTAGCTAAATCTTTCCCACATCGTTTCCCTTCATGCACCGAAATTTCAGAAATATATAACGTTTTTTTGTTACATAAATAAAAGCTCATACTGCATTATTGTAACTTATTTAGATAAATAATTAATTTGTCCTTTAATGAATAGATTTCTGAAATTAAAAATGTAACGGTCGAGAAAGTGCATTACCTTAAATAAATAGTTTGCTTGCATGTGATGATTTCCTTGAAATGATCTGATGTTGAGGTAAGCATCAATACCATTAATATCATTTACAGTTATGGCAAGAGAGGGGGGAAAATGGCAGTAAAAATATTGCTGTTATCTGACAGAAAAATACTTTCATGAGCCAGGGAATTTCTCCCTTTCCCCCATTAATTTGCACACTGACTAGCTGTATTTTTTGTATGAGTAATTCATTTCTTCATTTTGTTTCACTTTGTTCCTTATTGTTGATATCCTACTTCATCACTACAATGAGAAAACTGAGGGGACTGCTCGACTGCTTTTATTTATGGAGGAACTTTAAAAATAGGGTGATGCAGCAAGCTCCCATATGTTAGAAGAACAGAAGGAAAAAACGAGAAATTTTTGAGGTATGAAACTACATTTGCAAGAAAGATGTCAGGAATGTGTGGAGATATATTAGGACATTTCCAATGCCTCTTGTCTTATTTTCATTGTGATAATGGTTGTGATGGTAGAAACTAAAGTCTTTTTTCAGCAAGTCTACATTTAACCGACTAATTTTCCTGGCTGCCACGACACAGGCAACATGACCACTGAATGCACTGCATAGCTGATATTCATGAGAATTAATATGGTAGAATGTAGATAAGAAATTCAAAGTTTACATGTTGGAAATATGTCTATACAATGAAAGTATTTATCAGACTGAGGGCTATAAATGAGCACAACATTTTTAACAATCAATTTATTAGAGCCTCTAACTGATTTTGGGGGAAATATTTCGTAATGAAAATCAACTATCACAATGTTAGCAGTATTCTTTGTAAACATTAACAGCCTGAGTATTTATAGAAACTGATATGTAAGTAGATTTCAAATAGCTGTATGGTGATGAAAGTGAGTTTCTTATCTATATTTATCTCTACATATAAAATTAACATTTTGATCGAATATGAATAGAACTAATGTTTGGTCTCTTAAACAGTTTCTTTCAATTAATAGAAAGGCTTGCATAATGATGGTGTTGAATACCAACCTTAAACTTATATATTAGTATTCCAGTTGTTTGTTCATAAAACTAAATTTTATGTTAATTTAATGTAGGGACGCACTGGGATAAAAATTCGGCCCAGAAGTATTTCAAGAAATCAACCTACACCAATAACAATAAAAAAAAACAATAATAATAATAATAAATATGTTTCCTATTATAAAGATAGGCTACTACACAATTTATTTTCTCTTTTTAAAATTGAAGTTTTTGGTGTATTATGAGGTTGCCATTCAATACCATCTTTAATCACAGACAGTTGAATAATTTCTCTGCCAGTTTTTCTTCATGCTATGATATTCAATCTCAACGCATTTTGTTGCAACTTTCACTTGCATTAACTTCTTATTTGGAGATAACATTTGAATTTTTCACAGTAACTTGGTTATTGTGGTCTGGTAATCATAAATGTTATCAGTTTAACCCTTTTTCTGGGAGATTTCCCACTACAGTAGATACAGTATTTCAGAATTCAGCTAGAAAACTGTTACAGGTATTTCTCTTTTTTTTTTTTTTTTTTTTTTTATTTCATGCACAGTATTTTGGTACTGTAGGTACTGTAGGTTGTGACATGTTATTTTATTCATGAATTTGCCCCCATATATGGGGTTTCCCAAATGACACAGAATAATAAAAAAGGACTTTACAAAACAATGACAATTAAAGAATAACTTTAAAAAAAATGGATTTTATGGAAATTTAAACATTGCAAGGACCATATAAGTGACTTCGAAACACCATGACAGAGTATTTTATTGTTGATAATACTAAGTTGTCTCGAAACTTAGTTAGCCTTCAATCTCCAGTTGCGGAAGAACATAGGAATGGTGCATTTTGCACCCAGAAGAAGATCAGTTACTGGAGCCTCTTGAACTTGATACCTTCTTGCAATTTAAAGTTTTTAATGGGATTGTCCCTTTTTTGAATGACTGGTCCCATCGTCCCGACAAAACTTTAACAGGATGCAAAATAAAACACAATAAAAAGTTATATAAACAGTGGAGTATACTGATAAAAACCAAAATTCTGAATGATAAAAACACTTTATTCTCCACTTACGTCACTTTTAATAACACAGGACTAGTTTCGAGAGCCTTATTCGCTCCCATCATCGGCTGGTGGTCGACTGTTATTCTGGTTGCCATGTTGGTTTGTATATATACATTGTTCTGTGCTGCCCTCTCGTTCCGTTTTTGTAAGTCGCACTACGTCGTCTATAGGTGGGATTTCAAAGTTCATAACCTTGTCTTCTTTCTTAGTGATGAATATTTTCTCCCATACGTTCAGTTCGGATGGTTTCTTAACGTGTTTTAATAGTTTGATCTCATTTTTAACACTGTGATTTTTTGTCCAGCAATGGTACGCAACTGCTGACCTTTCGGTCTGCATTAGTTTTATGTTTCTTAAGTGTTCCTTCATACTAGAAGTGGCAACGATTAATGGGTTTAAGACAAATTTCATAGACAAAATGATTAGAAGACACACTAAGAAAAACAAGATCAGAGAAATGAGTACATTGGATACTTTAGAAAAAACACAGCAACATTAAAAAAAATTTACTTACCACCCTAAATTCTTTAATAAATTTGAAAAAGTGTTTAAAAACCACAATATAAAATTGGCACCAAAGAATAATTATACCATTAGGAACTTGCTCAACCACCCACTGAAGAATAGTACACCAAAAACCAAACTATCAGGTATCTACCAAATAGAATGCGCAGATTGTGATCAGATCTACAATGGACAAACCAGGAGGAGTTTGGAAATAAGAATGAAGGAACACTTAAGAAACATAAAACTAATGCAGACCGAAAGATCAGCAGTTACATACCATTGCTGGACAAAAAATCACAGTGTTAAAAAGGAGATCAAACTATTAAAACACGTTAAGAAACCATCCGAACTGAACGTATGGGAGAAAATATCCATCACTAAGAAAGAAGACAAGGTTATGAACTTTGAAATCCCACCTATAGACGACGTAGTGCGACTTACAAAAACGGAACGAGAGGGCAGCACAGAACAATGTATATATACAAACCAACATGGCAACCAGAATAACAGTCGACCACCAGCCGATGATGGGAGCGAATAAGGCTCTCGAAACTAGTCCTGTGTTATTAAAAGTGACGTAAGTGGAGAATAAAGTGTTTTTATCATTCAGAATTTTGGTTTTTTTAGGATGCAAAATGTCCCCTTTTTAATTAATCTCTTAATGTTCTGTTTTCATGAATTCTTTTTCTATATGGTCAGATGAGAAAGAACGGGTTTAATGCTGAAACTGTTAAGGCTATGGTTATATAAATTTCAGATACAAAACCCAAAACTTTTGTAGGAAATACAGAACTTGCAGAAATATCAAAGAAAGACTGGTTCAAGTCCCGGATACAGTGAAGTGTAAATAATATTTTGCCTAAGAAACTTGAATTAAGCTAAGTCTTAGGTAACAAGGTAAAAGTATTTTTGGAAATTATTTGTAAGGTTGCAGCATATGCTTTTAGAATAAATTTGACAGTGATTGTAGTGATGATGTAGTTTAAAGTTAAGAATTATTCATTTTATTGGTTTAAATTAAAAATTAATAGAATATTTATTACGTTTACCTAATTATGAGTTCTGTTTTTTCAATAATCCAGCACAACGTGCCTGAGTATCCCATTTTTTCATTTTTAAATATGGTAACCCTAAGTTAAAGTCATACAAAGTTTTTTATTAGTTGGAGCTTCACTATTAGTGTTTCATTCACAATCGCCTCTGCACAATAGCCTCAAAGTTGCCAAAGCACTTTTCCATCGGGATATATTGATGCCAAAAATGATATGATAGAAACTTGAAATAATAAATAATTTTTTCTTTCTTTCTTTCTTTCTTTCTTTCTTTCTTTCATTTTATTTAGTATTGTATATTTATTATGTAAATTCCTTGACGAAGCCATGAATCTTGTATTCCTGAAGGTGAATAAATTGAATTCAATCAATCTGCAATAGTGGTTAGCCCCCACCCCTACAAACGTTCATAGTCTGCTGGATAAATGTCAAATAAACTACCTATATGCAAATAATAAGAGGAAGATAACTTAATGGAGAAAGTAAAATATCTGTTTGACCGACAGCTGCAAATGGTTGAAAATAGGCTAATAAAATTTAACAGTAGGCCTAAGTTGATAATTACATGGTTATTTTATATGCGTCTTTTAAATTAAATGCAAATTATTTAATTTGTTAGCTGCATCCAATAAAGAGAGTATATTAGCATTACAGTGGCTTCCTTTATGACTTCTTACATTATTACGAGTAATATTGAGAAACCGATGGTCAAGTGTGTCATAGACTTTAATGATAGGGTCCTGCTTTTTCCTCTGAAATTCTGGTCACCCTACTTATAGTAGATCTGTTCACCGAGTTCTAGCCCTAATATACCTCAGGCAGAAAAGGGTTTTGTGATTGGAAATAAATATCAGGAAAATCTCAAGACATACGGAAATTGTTGAGAATGACCACCTCTATCATTTTTAACAGTTTCTAACAAACTTGCTGAAATACTCTCCCTAGACACTGTACTAAAATTATTACATGAATCAATAACACTTTAAAAAGCAACTTCTGTTTACAGTGATTTAGAGCACTGCAAGAACCAAACAAAGGTTCTGTAACCCTTAACGTTCCCTTCATAATTATGGCAGTTATTTATTAACAAATTGTGTAAATAGAGTAGAGAAGAGACACCAATCTGAGGTTCGGATTAACAGTAATTTGGGTTGTGACAAACATTAGTATTATTATTATTATTATTATTATTATTATTATTATTATTAGAATGACTATTATATCATTATTACTCATTTATATAACCACATAATTCATATGCCTCATAGCCTCAGACATTAGTCCATTAAAATAGCAACAACCTTGTAATCATCAATAATTTTTATAGAAGGGAAGACATGAGTGCTAACCCTTAAATCTTTGAGATTGGAAAAATCAAGAACCTCAAAACTGGTTCTATATTAACAACAACTTTAAAAACTACAGTAATATGTTTTTTGATCTTCTAGTTTTACATAATATTAACATTGTATCTTTCAAAACATCGGAGTATCCTTCCCTCATATCACATTACAGCCTAGTTTTAAATATAATTGGTGGAATTTATGGAAAATTATAATAGAGCTTTCACTGAAGCCTGCAGAAAATAAGAGTCATTTATTATTTGTGGATAATAATATATATTTTTTTTTATTTATTCAAATATTGATATTGGAGACTAAAGAAGAAGTGATTAGGCATTAGATAATTATGACTGATCTAAATATATGGCTATCTACATGAATAATGTTTGCAAATTGCTCCTTTCATAATTGACACAAAACCTTTGAAACTGAGTAGGTTAGCGATGTAATGGACTCACATTTAGGAAGTTAGTGATTCAAACCCTGTGGATAACCAATCTGAATGAGATTTTATTACATATTTACTACTCACTCATCAATAACCCACTATTGGCATTTATATTTTCTTGACTTAATAATAATTATAAACATAAATAGATGGAAATGACTACCACTATTGAGGGGTCTCTAAACATTACTAAAATAAGAAAACGTTCATTAATTGATGAATCAGACCCATAAATTCATGCATAATTTTCAGTTATTGTTTACAGTGTATGAAATAACTCAATTTTCACTTATGCATATTTTCAACTTTTGTATTTAAAAAAGTTTATGGATTGTAGTAAATCCTACATTTATATAAATTAATTTTAAATGGTTAATTCAATAAAAGTTGCATTTTATTTTATTTCATGATACTAATGATTAGTTCTACTATATTTATTATTATCATCATTATTTTTGTGCAATCCAGATGATACTGAAAATACCTAAGCTATCTTCTTCAGATTATATAAGCTATGCATATACGAGCAAAACATATATGGTTAACAGTACCCTCAATTTGTTTTTTTTTTTAAATAACAGCTTCGTGAATGTGAGTCCATAAGTACATGTACTTCAGTTTAAGAATTCATCTGGTTTTTTTTCTGCATACAGGACTCCCAAGCATACCCTATCTGCCAGGCTTCAAAGCAAAGTTTGTAAATTATAAATCATTACAAAATAAAGGAAATATGACTTTTACAGCGTACTAAGCAGAAAAATCATGTCTTCAATTACCACCAGGACAAATTTTCCTCCAATTAATTCAATGAGACTGAAACTAGAAAATTTTATAATCATTTCAAATCTGAGTTAAAATGCTATTTTTAGGCTCAAATGCAATGGCAGAAATAGATACTGCTTTTAAATTCTACATACCAGTAACTATTAAATATATCAACATAACGAATTAAAGAAGAGAAAGATTTATATATATATATGCTAAATGGTCCAAAAAAGTCATAAATGAAAATAATAAAGTTTGATGAAATTAATTGGGAAAATATTGTGAAGTGCCAATACTATACACTAAACTTTAAGACATTCACCCTTCATATTCATTACTGTAAATAAAATCTTACCAAATTAGAACTTATGCTTCAAAGGATATCCCCTTCATCATCGCTGAGATCTACGACAAGATATCTTCCAGGTTGAATGAATTTTTTAATGAGCTCATCCAAACAGTTACCTCAAGTGGTTTCTGAATACATTTCAGTAATTTAGCCTCACTGTTGAAATTTTTACCTGTAAACTAGGAATGATGAGTCCTCTAATGTGGTGAGATTTTGTTTACAATAATTACAGGTATGTGAAGTTAAATGTTTTTAAGTTTAATGTATAATAATAACAAAGTTTATTTTTAAATTATATTATCCCTTCTCTTTCACACTAAACTGAGTGAATTTTTTTTAAGTTTAAACAAAGATTAGTGACCTCTTGTCTATCATTACAATATTGCATACCTCCTTCGTATTTTGTATTATTATTAGCAGATTTTCAATATTTGTAATGCCACTAAATTATTCTTCAACTCATGTTTTTTATGCCAAAACAACATGGTGGCTGTGAGTTTCCAGGTCTGCTTTATATCATCTATTTTTATTGCTTATATTTCAATATTATTGACACTAATTTCACTTAACGTTTCACACACACCCATATTTACATACAGGGGACATGAAGTTCACGAACAATGCCAGCGGAAATGTTTAAATACAGTATTACTTGCCTATAAATTAGACCCAGAGACATTCACATGAGTATGAGGCAAGGAACTCTTTTGTTTCACAATTAAGAACCACAACATACTTTTGTGACTTGTGATGCATGACAATATTTTTGAGCTACTTCATTCGCAACATATTCTTTCACTGTGCAAGAAGTCACTAAGAAAATGGAAATGGAAGAAGTAGCTACAATTGCGTAGTTGCAGAAAACAAACAAACAAACAAGAGAAGATAGGTAAGTTCTGCATTTGTCCAATTTTAAGGAATGAACGGGTTTTATACTATGTTTCCTCATATGTTAGAAAAAGCAGTTAAATTCTTTAAGTATTGTAGGATGCTGACAGGGGAGCTTGTGATTATCAAATTGAGATAACATGAAGGATTTCAGGTTTAATTAATTGTGAATATAAATTAATACAACACAATTATTTTAAATGTAAGTACATAATATGTCAATTATAATTTAACTGTGAACCCAAAAGAGCAATGGCTCATATTCGGGAGGTTCAGTAATTATTTTATAAGCAAAGAATGAGAACTTCCATGTTGTTATAAAAAAAATGAAAGTATATTCTTTTGACAAGAAATGCCAAATTTTAAGGCTAAAACTTTCACGACTGATGTTTGAATCATTAGAACTATTTTCCAGGCTTATAGGCCATGGTCCAGTGGGGTTTGAAAATCCCAACATTTTGCCGGTAACTGTATCCAGCATCATCAGGGGTCCTCTGTCTCCAGCAATCAACAGTGAACTAAGACACAGGTGAAACATTGGGAACGTCAAATCCCACTGGATCATGGCCTATAACCCTATAAGCCCCGAAAATTGATTGGGTGCAAAATTAATTGATTTTATCAAGCATAGATAAGAAATTTTATTAAAATATTTAATAACTTATTAAGTAAAAGTAAAGTGTTCCCTATTACAGGCCACGGAGGCCCAGAGGGTTCCAGGAGGTTGAGGCTCCCAGATTTTTAGACATTCGGAACATTAAGGTGGTAAGGTTGTCAGCCTTACGCACCGGCCGCCTTTACCCCCAGGATTGCTCCTGGTACTCATTTCTGTTAGAGGCTGAGTCGACCCCAGGGCCATAGTGCCACCAGAAGGATTAGGCCAATTGAAAAACTCCAACGACCTCATCGGGAATCGAACCCGCGACCTTCCGGTTTGTAGCGCAGCGCCTCAACCACTACGCTACGGCGTACCCCAACTTATTAAGTAGATAAACAATAAATAAAAATTTTGCTTATATCAATATTTAAAGAAATTATGTTGATTATTCCATTCATACGCCGTGTATTCGGATATCGGCCAAACACAATTGTTTATCTTACAAAATCCCTGCAAGATTTGAGAGGATGTGATTTTATCTGATAAAACATCAGCTCGTTCCTGAATCGTCACAGCACTGCTAATGCAGTGATTACTAGACGTCATCCATTCTCGGCGCTAAATTGAAAACAAAAATGGCAAGCTGAAAGCTTGGTGATGCATCTGTTGATGAAATTGATATTATCATGAAGGAAGCTAAACCACATAAAACTGAAAGAAATATAAAATGCATATGGATTCAGTTACAAAAGTTCTGTCAAGGACGTAGGCCTAAGTACAATTGAATTGAATTGACTAGGGAATCTCAAACGCAGCAGAATGGGCTATCAATATGAGAAAATCCAACGGAGAAGAAAATTGTGTCTTTAACCAATGCACATACAAGTAGAGTGGCAATCTACAAACAATGTTGTTCTTGAAAAACAGTGTTTTTATTTTGTCCCAATTTTAGCTTATCCTAATCTCGAGGTTAACTCTTTTGTCTCTACTTCGTTGATAGCATTGCTTAATATTTCATAATGCAGACTGTTCATTAATTTAGTATGCGATGATTTGACAGGCGACACTACTAACAATTTTATTTTAATCAAATCAGAAATAAATATTTATATTAGAATTTAATATTATTTATATAATTTGTTACATTTTATTCATGGAATAGTCTTAATAATCCAACTCGAGATTATGAGTTTCATCAAATAAATTTGCTCCTGCTGCACAGTCGCAAATCTATTGATAAACTTATAATCTCTCATGGGATTACCTATGATAAAACTCTACAAACATCACTATTTACTTCTTTAACAGCATTATATGTTTTGTGGAATTATATCTAATCAAATCAAATCAAATCAAATCTTTATTCACCTTTAAATACAATATATTTGTACAATAGGCTTCGTCAGTTTTTGGATAGTTTTATATAATAACAAAAAAAGCTAAGAATACAAATTTATATCCATAATATTTTCTGGTATATTACTCTCTAAAAATTCTTCTCCGGTGTATATCGCTTTGCTTTTGAACCAAATAGATAGAATATTGTACAGTTGTTTTTTTTCAAGATTTCTTATCTTTAATGGAATTTTATTTAAAAAAATTATCTGTTGATAGCAGTGACTTTTTATATTTGTACTTAAGTGAAGTTGTGGTTTATCTAAATCATTTTTCCTTCGCGTGTTGTAGTTATACATTGACGATCTAGTTGTAAATTTAGTGCTATTTTCTTTAACATATGTAATACAGTGAAAACTGTTGAAAACGGAACCTGAATATGGCGGAATCCTATTCATTTCGGAAAAAAATATCGGTCCCGGCGAAAATCATATGCATATGCATGTTATTTTTCCTGAATAAATCGGAAACTGTGCAACGTGGAAACGGACAGGATCCGCCACTGATCAAATCGGAATTTTCTTTCTGAAACATTCCGAGAATTTAAGCCATAGTGGCAAACCTTTTCTTTAAATCTCTCTGCCAAGGGAGCGGGTTGTATGTTAATGAGTCTTACCTTATTGTAAAAGGAGAATCCCGTTTCTGTCCCAAACCGATGCCTGCAGGATACATAACGGTACCTGCGATGAGAGGACAAGGGCTTTGTGTTCACATTCTTTTATTCTTACGGTCTTCTGAAAATAAACCTCACACACACTTTGTTCTGTTAGCAGGTGCCAGTACTTTTAGTCGTTCATTTACAGCTCTGCAGTGAACTTAAACGATGTCTCGTAAAAATGTAGGGCTAACATTAGGTGACAAAATGAAAGTGATTGAAATACATGAGAAAGAGAAGAGAAGTGTTCGTGAAATTATGTTTAAATTTAAGTGCGGAAAAACTCAAATCTATGACACATTGAAAAACAAAGAACGTATCAAAGGTGAGTGGATTGAAGGCAATAATCCTGAAATGAAAAGGAAACAGAAGACTACAGGCTATGAAGAAATTAACGAATTGTTATGGGAGTGGTTTACTCACGCTCGATCCAAGAATATGCCAATTTCTGGACCTATTCTGCAGAGCCAAGCTCTTGAACTTGCAAAGAAGTTAAATAAGCCCGAATTTAAAGCTTCTAATGGATGGCTAGAAAGCTTCAGAAAGAGACATAAAATCGTGTGGAATCAGGTGTGTGGAGAAGCGAGTGACGTTAACACTACGGTTGTTTCTGAATGGCAAGAGAAGCTTAAAACGTTACTGGAGGGGTATGACGTAAATGACATTTTCAATGGAGACGAGACTGGATTATTCTTTAGGGCACTTCCCACAAAATCCCTCTGTTTACGTGGAGAAAAATGTATAGGCGGCAAGATGTCCAAAGAAAGGTTAACTGTTTTTCTTTGTGCAAATATGGCGGGAAGACTTGAAAAACCGCTAGTGATAGGCAAAGCAGCCAAACCTCGCTGCTTTAAACACTTGGACATTAACAAGCTGCCTGTTGTTTGGAGAGCAAACAGAAGAGCCTGGATGACAGCGGCATTGATGGAGGAATGGCTCAACAGTTTCAATGCCAGAATGAAGAAAGAAAATCGACATGTTCTGCTTTTCCTCGACAACGCTACCTGTCACCTGCATATCAAGTTGTCCAACGTGTTTCTGGCTTGGTTTCCTCCCAACACCACAAGCGTCACCCAGCCCATGGATCAAGGTGTGATATACACCCTGAAAAGCCACTACAGAAGATTAGTGCTTCAGGCAATAGTCGCCAAGATGGAAGATGCGCGCAGCGCTAGTGATTTCGCGAAATCAATTCTGTACTGGATGCAGTAAACTGGATTCACATGGCAGCGCAGAAGATAAAAGAAGAGACGGTAATTAAATGCTTCAAAAAGGCATATTTTCTTCCCTGCTCTGAGGATGCAGTAAACATCGATGAAGCAGAAGATAATGTGCACTTCATAGAAACCTTATGTACGGCAGGACAGTTTGACATTGATGCCAGTACATATGTGAACAATGACAACGAAGTTTCTACATATGAAACAAATGATTCTGCGGTAGAAATAATTGAGAGGAGGGTTAATCAATCAGCTGCTAATGATGATGATGATGATGATGATGAAAATGACGAAGAAGAAAATGATGAAGCTGATGAAACGCCAACTGTCAAGAGCTTTTCTGACGCTCTCAACAGTGTTAAGGGGCTGCAGATTTTCGCTGCGAATAAAAACCTGAGCGAACTGCATGAACATTTATGCAAAGTAAAAGAATGTTTGGAGACATGCGCTATTCAGCGCAACACCAAGCAGGTAAAATTGACTGATCTGTGGAACTTGAACAAAACCAACAACTAAATGTAAAAATGTGCTTTGTGACCTGCAGTACTCTAGTGACGTGATACAAACAGTAATTATTTTATTTTATTCTACTTCAGTAAGAAATACGTCATAATGTGTGTAAATTTTTTAATTTATTGTCCTTAAATTCAGTTTATGTTTGTAAAAACAGCAGTGATCTAACAGAGACACCAAAGGATTACATTACAGAGCCTTAATTTGACCTAAGTACTGTAGGCCTACTGCATGAAAAAAAATGTTTTAAATACTGTATATTGTTTTGTAAATACAGTACAATATTATTGTGGTTCTTTTTGACACTTAATTACAGTAGGCTTACAACTTAATGTACTGTAATTCGTTGCAATCTTAAACGCGATACCCACAGTGCAATAAGAGCATGAGTTATTTACAATGCTGTGTTTAATATGTATTGCATCCTGAGTAACATTTTATCATTTTGTCTTCATAAGACGGAAACATGTCCAAATCGGAAAAAAATGTTTGGAACGTTAGATGTCCGTCTTGAGCAGTTTTCACTGTATTAGCTAAAATGTACATAGAGGTAAGTGTAAGAATGTTGTACCTTTTGAAGTATTGTCTACATCATCAGTTGCTATAAATAAGTAAATAGTGAAGTCTGTAGTGTTTTTACCTTAAATATATATATATAATTTTCCTTATACATATGAATATTGCTTCATTGTAAAAAGTACCACTAGTAAAATAATTATAAAGATTTTGCTTACCAAACTCTTTTCTTTGAGTATTTGTTGTACTTTCCTTCTCCATATATAATGCAACCAGTTCCACCCAGTGGTGTTTATATACCATCACTCTCCATATACATCTGTAATCATGTCCCACATTGCTGGACACTTTCCTATTTCAAAAATGATTTTTTGTACCAATTTCGGTTTGATCCATGGCTAAGTAGCAGGAACTGCATATTACCTGTGACTGGTCAGTAATAGTTTAGCAGAATGATGTAGCATAACATGCAGAGTCATTGCATAGTTGACAGTAGGATGTGACCTGGCCATTAATTGTCATCTAACCTGGTGAATGATGGTGTATCACTACAGGTATCGCATGTCACAAGTCACTCTATATGTTGTGACCCTATCACAAAACACTAGCAAACATATACTCATCATCATTCATATTTTATAAGCAATAAGAAGGCTGGTAATTGTATCAAGCTTTCCTGACATATACATTTGGATAGTTAAACACACATACTGTTCTGGAACTGAGCTGATTTTCCATTTGAAGCACCAAAGGAGAAATGAATGAACATCATAATATACTCTACCCACAAGAACATTTATGAGTCCTAATTATGTATCCATAACATTGTAACACGTTCGGCAATAAAAAATTTGAACAAGGGCATTATAAACTGTGTTACATGAATACATATCTGCAGGTAACCATGAAAATAGTTTCATAGTAAAGCACAAAAAACATATCTACTACCACTTAAAACGTACATCTTAACCGTTACATTGTTCTCCGAGTCTTACTTAGTAGTAAACTATCGCATGGTTCAAGGACTGAATCTAACATTTTAACTAGTAATAAAACTAACGCAGCCAACAACTGGCATTAGGTGTTTTAAATAAAATATTATAATATTTTAGTGAAGAGAAAGAAATTTACCTACTGACCATTACTTAAAACTAGAGATATCAAGCTATAAATTCGCAAATCCACCTTACATGCCCAAAGCATCGTCAACCTAGGAAGCCACTGTCTTCATATAGTACCAGCACATACATAGGAGAGACATTAACTATTTATTTAAGTGAAGCGCTATTTATTATTTTAATCTAAGCATCAACACAATTATACACACTTTTTAATCATTGGGCGTCTCAAGGTTTTATCAATTTTAACTAAATTTATCTCCATAGTGAACATGCTTTGTTATGTATTATTTTATTGTGATTTTATAACTTTTAATTTATATATTATCTGTTGACCATTACTAAAAACCAATGTTAATAAACCAATATGTATAGAAGTGATGTTACCATTTTATATTTTATTGAATTTAATTCTCCAGTTTTAATTGTGACAGAGTATTGTAAGCTTGCATTCACCAATGTTCTTTAAATTATTTAATTTTAACCTGCAGGTTAGTGTATGGTAAATATTAGCTTTTATCAAGAATACTTGGAATCATGCTACTTTATTTTACAATTTTACAGTATATGTTTTTATGCATGTAATCCAAATTTTAAAAAAATTATGTACAGTTTTTATATGGAAATAATTTCTCCAAACTCTATTTTCACTCAATTCAGACTGTACATGCCAATCTCCTAAAATTAATTTTTATTATCTGGCAATCTTACTCATTCCTTAGGCCTAGACTTCACACTACATTAATGGGCATGTAAGGTGGGTTTTTGCATTTATAACTTATGTTAACCCCTCTTTGGCCAAGATGAAATTCATTAATAGAGATATCAAACTTCAGAATTAACTTTATAGCTTGATGTGAGAAACATCAAAACTATTTTTATTCTTCATACAGATATTCCACTAATGCGATAACCTAGATCTTTCATATTTTCCTCTAGTCCAGACCTGTGAAGGACGGCACTCGGCACTGGGAGTGCAAAATTACTCTCATCCCCACTACTCTCTTTCAACAGCCAGGAAGAGAAAACTAAACTGGTTAACTCCAGGACTAGTCATGTGGCAAGTAGAAGGAAAAATGAAGGGGGAAAATGTAAGGATAGAGCATTTTGCACACCCACTGGCATCCTTTCTGCATCTGCTTTATTCCATCCCCTACAACACCACTATAGTAAAGACAAGTGACCTCTATACAAGCTTGGAGGCTCTTAGGGTTACAGGAGATTGAGTCTTCCAGATTTTTAGACATTCGGTACCAGGGCCGGATTTAAGAGTATGCCGCCTATAGGCTAAAGTCCATTTGCCACCCCCTCTATAGTTCATACTTGCTTAATACATTTGTTTTATACAACAAAAGGATAGAGTTCATTGGTGTTTTCATCTTTTTTAACATAAAGTTCATTTAGTTTAGATAAAAATACAATTTTAATGGTTTACATAATAAATTATATAATCAAATTAGTTATCTACTTGTTTTTTTTTACTTACTTCTTTTAAGATTCGTTAATAATGAAATGGGTTTCGAAATCAATTAATTAATTTGTTCTTGGAGATCAGTCATCACTATTTGTTTGATTTGTTTGTTTGATTTGAAACATATTTTTATATTTTAGTGCTAATGACTATCTTTTGCGTAATTCAAGAACTGTTCAATTTGAATTAAGTTGTCCTACACGGTGAAATGAAATTACACAAAATGTAGTTAATTACTGGTTTATTTGTTGAAAATATACAAACTTCTCTAAAACAACTCACCCACGTAATTCATACGGAAAATATTAACGTATGAAATACTTCATTTTAACTTTTGAATAAATTGCCAAACTGCCGCCCGTGAAAATTTGCCGCTCTAGGCTGCAGCCTACTTAGCCTATTTAGAAATACGGCCCTGTTCGGTACATGAAGATGGTAAGGTCAAGCCTTATGCACCAGCTAACTTTACCCCCAGAATTGCTCCTGGTACTCATTTCTATTACAGACTGAGTTGACTTCAGGGCCATAGGACCAGAATGATTAGGCCAATTGTAAAATGCCAAACACCATTCTGGGGATCAAACCCATGATCTTCCAGTTTGTAGAGCAGTGTTTCAACCAACTGCACCACCCGTACCTCACACCACTATAAATGTTAACAAATTAATGAGGAAGTATCTAATTGTGATGATTGTTACTAGTATTTTACAACTCGATCAGAATGTGAACAATCAATTTTACCACAATTAAGATATTTATATTATCAACTGTTATAGGCACTGCATTTTCTAACTTGGGAGTACTAACAATGACAATAAGACTGGTATTAATAAATTATCACAATAAAATGAGTGATTGCCATGTAATAAATTGAAGTAAGAAATCAAGTGCAAAAAGTAGCTAGAATCTCGGGATGTCTGCTTGATGTGATCTGGAAAAATAAATATCTTAGTATAGAGAGCAAAATAAAAATATATAAAACTGCAGTTAGACCAATACTAACATATGGTACAGAAACTAGAGCAGAAAATAGCAAAACAAAACAGCTTATGAGAACAACAGAAATGAATATACTGAGAGCAATATTAGGGAAAACAAGATTAGATAAAGTAATAAATGAAACAGTCAGACAAGAATGTGGTATAATGGACGTGGTTAAATTCACAAAGGTAAGAAGGCGAGAATGGAATTCCCATGAACGAGCAGTGAGAAATAGACTGATTAAAGCGGCAAGAGATCTTGTACCAAAAGGAAAAAGAGAAAGAGGTCATCCAAAGAAGAGATGGAAGGAAGGATGTTTATCATCTCCATCAGATTCAGCGTGAAGACGAACAAGCGAAAGCTTAAACAAAAGAAAAAGAAGAATAAAAATTACTGAATGAACATGGAAGATGCATTATGCACCAGTAGTTGATAAAGATATATTACATTCTGGTCAAGTCTCACTATTCCTTAATAACATTTGTGAAATAATGAAGAAGAACTAGACTGAAACACAGGCTTAAAAACGGAGTTTTATGGCAGTTCAGTAATATATATAATATTTAATAAGAAATCCATACAGAAAGACCTAAATGCTGACGGGAGAACATTGATTTTCATGAGTCAATTAAGAGAGGAGTTAACAAATACAAGTGGAATATTTTATACCCACAGTGGTTAATTTATAAACCAAAATATAAGAAAGAGGTGATTACAACTAATGCCAGTTATGCTGTGAATTCACTACTGTGGAAATACATGTTAAAAGGTAGTAGGAAAAAGTTGTATTAAAGAATATGTTTCTGAGCGAACCTATACACCAGAGAATTACAAGCTGAGAGTTAGGTTGTTGCTACTTCTCACATTCACCCATTGCACAAACATGTTCCCGATCTCTTCTGTCACCTTGCTTCATCGCGCAAGTCAAAGGTTTTACCTTTATTTTCAGGTTTACCATAACAGCGGCTTTCACTCGAATCTGATTCACCAGCTGCTTCTAGTTGTGGACCACGTAACTGCAATGTAGTGATGTGAGTACGGCCACGAAGGGCTAGCACCACTGTTTGGCCCCCACTCGTTATCTCACAGGACGTCACTGGACGTTCAGGTGTATATACTGCCAGCAGTTCACCTTTAAATATTAGAAATGAGCAATGACAAATTAATTTATGTCCTAAATACTTTCTAACACCGAAGTGTATGGATATTTCCATGTGCGATATATTGTACAAAAAGAAGATTCTGACATTTCTGCAGACATTTTTCATTGTAAAATATGAAAATATGTTTGTTGTTTTCTGAAGTCATGTAAGAATCTCGTAGCAAAATACGAAGAAAAATAACTGTGGAAAATTCAAAATGTTCTCACTTTTTGTACAGCATGTCTCGCATGGATATATCCATATACCGCTTGCATATTAGTATAACCTTGAAAATTTGACATGTTTCCAGAAGAAATAAAATAGGTAGCGCAATCACTTTAAAAACTTTTTGCACAAGACAAAATATAAATGTTTACCACAATTTAAATAATGATTATAATTAAAATGAGTCAAAGAATAAAAACACTTATTGCTCCACTTGCTGTAAGTGGAGCAATAAGTGTTTTTATTCTTTGACTCATTTTAATTATTATCATGCTCTACTGTATAAAACGCTTCAAATTGCTTATTTAAATAATGATTATTCTATTTTGTGGGCAAAAATAAATAGCAGGATGATGAGGAAAATATCTTTATTAACACGAAATACATAAGGTATAAAATTCATTACCTTTATTGAGGTCCCAGAGACGGAGTGATCGATCTCTGCAAGCAGAGTCTGCAGAAAGGAATGAGCCCCCAAGAGAGTCCAGTCTCAGGAAGTTAACCGGTGCTGTGTGCCCGCACAATGTCCACCGGCAATTTCCTGCAAACATAATACACAGGTTAAGTGTAGAGTGGTGTTATTAAGTTTTAAAAATTAGGAAGCATTTCATACTTGTTTTGATTTGTAACATTACCAAGCAAAATTCTGAAATTTTGTTACATAGGTTTTTTGAAGGCTCTATCTCATTCATATAAGTCATCTCATGTAATATTACATTTATGAACCTTTTTTCTTCTTGGAAGATGTTTCTTGTGTTAACTGGCTTTAATCAATTAACACATACTCCATGCCCAGACCAAAGGAGCTCCATGGGAGGTTTCAACGACAAATTTAATTATGCTTGATGATGAAAGCAGAGGGAGAAAGCAGATTAAGTAGGTCATCAACTGGACAGGACTCACAGAGGAAACTAAGGTGTTATTTAGGATGAATAAGGTTTGGGTAATTTTGTAAAGAGCTTCGAGTTTTTTGATACGCTGTTAATCTATAACATGGGACACACAGAAGATTTCATACCCAGGAATTTAAGTCTTTTTATGACTTTTATCACTAGAGACCGGACGTTAGGCACTTAAAAAGTACAAAATAGGCAGGCAAAAAGGCACTTAAAATTGCAAAATAGGCAGGTAAAATAGGCACTAAAACTGTCAAAATAAGTGCTAAAACTTTTACAGTTGCATGCAAAAGGAGACAGTAGGTCGAAAAATATGAACTCATTCTGGATGTCTCTTGTTACTAATTGAAATAAAACATTTAAATCATGCAGTATTTAATAAAAATAACATAGGCCTACCCGATACACATAAAATAGATGGATCTAACCGAAACACTGTATAAACAATATTGTTTATTTCATTAGAGCACTGTACCGGTCCGGTACCACATTCAACGCACAATATTACCTTTACAAACACCTTTTGCCAATCATTAACAAACATCATTGATTGCACATAATAACAAGATATTTTTTTCAACTTTTCTACTCTAGGTTATGCCTCCTATCAGACAGTAGGCCCTACATCTTTTAGTACTGAAAATGACCTTTCCACTTTTACAGACGTTATCGGAGCGCATTTGTAGAGTGGAAGAACTTGTGGATCAATATCAATTGAAACACTGTTTTCACCACTAAGAATCAATCCTATGTCTTTTTATAATTTTATTAAGGCATCTGACAGTGGGTGTATGCATATTTAAGTAATGTCATTAACCCATGAGATGCAAATTGCATGGATTTCACTAATTTTTATGTAAATTTTCAATAAAATGCTGTTTTTTCCTCGGAAAAAGCAGAAATAGGCATTTATAGGCATGATAAGTTGAAATAGGCAAAAATAGGCAGAGTTAACTTTATGAAAAACAGCTCTAAGGATAGTATCTTGAACTTCTATTAAGCCATTTGTATGATATCTATAAAGGTTAAGAATAGGCATTTTGCCTAACATCCGGTCTCTATTTATCACCAATCCTTGAATTCTGGGTGAGTGTATGCCACCACTTAATGGAAAACTATATATATATATATATATATTGAAACTTAATGATTTTATTGTTTGTCTTTAAGATTGGAGAAGTTGTCCCCGCCCGGAGATCCGAATGGGGGACTTTTTTACCTCCGGATTTTAATTTAACTCCTCCGCTCATCATTAACTGGAGTGCTAGATATTAGCAAGAGTGTAACCGTTTTTAATTGAGCACCA
Organism: Ectobius pallidus; assembly: GCA_964059195.1. NCBI lineage: Eukaryota > Metazoa > Arthropoda > Insecta > Blattodea > Ectobiidae > Ectobius > Ectobius pallidus. Next base: position 124,188,949 of record CAXKWD010000005.1, read on the forward strand.
TCTTTTTCTGCTTTGGCGGTCACTTCGCTCTTACACAACCCCCAAAATGTTTGGAGGGCCACACCAATCGTTGGTTAGCGGGTCCTTTTGTTACTTTTTGTTAATTTTCAGACTACTCACAGGTCACGACTGCCTTGCCAAACACCTCAACAAAATTGGGATACTCCCCTCACCTCTATGCCCCCTATGCGACCTCCAAGAAGAAATGGACCAAGATCACCTTCCACAATGCCCAGCCCTTACCAACTCGACGTCTTTAAGTGAAAAATACTGGAGAGCTAGAGAATTAATGATTTCATTGTCAGAAATTCAGCATTAGCCAACAACAACAACAACATATATTGAAACTGGAATTTGGCTAATGGCCAAAAAAAGTAATTTAGTTAGAGCCTCAAATGAGGAGGCTAACTATTCTCAGCACATGAGAGAAGGATCGAAGGTCTGACTCCAAGTGAAAGTTCAACAAGGAAGCAAAACGAGGAAAGTTTGGATTGCCCAGCAGAACCAATGCCCAAGTAAACATGAGCACCCCCACACAGAGAAAAAATCCATTACAACTGAGACCATCTTGCTCTCCAAATGTAAGTGTTTGTGACATTTGGCAGTGGGGAATCTTAAAATGAATATACACTCTGAAAGAATTAAAGATTGAAATAACAAGGAAAGTCCACGAACATCCAAAGCAGAGATTCAAACAGTGTTCCAGAATTCTATACATCACTGTCAGATATGTATAGTTCTGAGTCGACAGCATTTTCAACATTCATTTGGATATTCTCTTCTTTGATTCTTTGGTGAGACCTAAAAAACTGTCGTGGAAAACAGTAAACCTATTTTCTATGATGGTGGCACACTTTGCACAGTAGAAGTTTGGTGGCTTTCTTTAGTTCATACTTTATACTGAAATTGAAATTATTCAACCGGCACCACTTATTTAAACAAACTGATAGATACCTCTGCTGTCTCTATGTTTTAAGAATGAAGTTAATAAATTACTTACTTACTTACTCACTCAATGGCAATAGACAATTTCTCAGCACGCTAAAGGAAAATTATCTATTTTATGGAACCCGAAGGTTCATTGCCGCACTTACCTGAGACCGTCATCCAACCCTATTCTGTGCTAACTCTATCCAATCATCCCTCGCAAATCCTACTTCCCTTAAATCTATCCTAATACTGTCCTCCCACCTACGTCTAGGTCTTCCAAATGGTCTTTTCCCTTTGGGTCTCCCAGTCAATACTTTTGAGATATGTCTTTTCTCCCCCATGCATGCAACATCTCCAGCTCATTTCATCCTCCGTGATTTAATTACCCTTACTATATCCAGTGAAGAGTACAGGTCATGAAGCTCATTGTTATGCAGTTTTCTCCAGTCCCCATTTTCATCTCTCTTGGGTTCAAATATTTTCCTAAGCATCCTGTTTTCAAACACACTCAGATTATGCTCTTCTTGAAGAGTAAGCAACCATGTCCCACATCCATATAATACAACTGGCAGGATAATAGTCTATAAATCTTTATTTTTAAATTTCTGGACAGAAGATGAGAAGATAAGAGTTTGTGAACTGCATAATAACAAGCAATTTAGTCGACACGTAACTTCTACCTTAATATTATTTGTGTCTGTAATTATTGTTCCCAGATATTTGAATTTTTCCATTTGTTCAAACGATTTACCGGCTATTCTAATATTTTGTAGAGGATTATTTTGACGTTCCATGATCATATAGGCCTACTTAGATTTTTTTCTGTATTAATTTCCAATTCAACATTCCTGCAGGCATTGAAAAGATTTTTTTGCAATTCTCTTGATTGATAAAATTGTAAAATTGTAAAAAATTACGAAGAAGTTGTTAAAAACCGTACCAGCAGCCGAGAGTCCGACACGCCAGTAGACCAGTAGCCGAGGATGGGAGAAGGTCTCCCGAAACATGTCCTACTAATTTTATGTTTGATGTAAGTGGTGCTTAAGTGTTTTAAAGTTTTAATCTTATTTTTCTCTTGATTGTGTTTATGTCATCACCCAGCAAGCAAACATCACCTGCATATGCTAAAATCGAGTGACTGCCATTTAATTCTAGGCCTACTTACTAGAAATAATTTCTGTCATACAAGTTTTTAATAAATATGGCTCTTTTTCTAGTTAGTTCCTTATGTAGGAGACTCGCAGATGACTGCATAAAAATTACCTGTGATTAGATCCCAAATTAAAATTCTTGCATCTTCTAATCCACTGATAACACAGCTATCTCGAGAAGAAATGTCTAGAGAAACTGTATTAACTCCAGGCTTCCACTTCTTAAATAATGTGCCACTTTGCAGATCATAAACAACAATAAAGTTGGGACCTGGTTCATCCACCTCCTGAAGTCAAACAGAACACACATAATTTAGAATTCTATCACAACTTTTAGAAGATTGCTAACAAACATTGCTGCACAGCTTTAACATAGCTTCTAAAAACATAATATGGAAATTAACAGGAATAAAACCAAATGTATGACTATTTAAAAAAAAAACAATAAGAAGTAAATTAAAAGCAGAAGAAAAAATTATTGAGCAGGTATCAGAAAACAAATATTTTGGAAGGTTATATAACAAATAAGAGATAAATAATAATTAAGCAATGTTGAAATGAAATATCAGGATGCAAATGTATTTGGTTTAACAAATTTTTTTGCGCTAGAAATTAAAGTAAGAATATTTTAAACAGCTGTCAGACTAATGTTGACATATCCAGAAGAAACCAGAGCTGATACAGAAAAACTAAACAAAAAAGCAATACATGTAAAATGATAATTTTGAGGTCTATTCAAGGGAAGACTCTATTTGACAGAATACTTATAGCAATTAGGAAGATAGAGAAATTCAAGAGGTCACAATATTTATTAAAAATATAAGAAAATACTGGGAAGAACATACAGATAGAATGGCAGAAGATCAGCTGTTGAGAAGAGCTAAAAATGATAGGCCCTTAGATGGGAATAGAGAAAGAGGAACATCATCAAAGAGATGGGCTGCGAGTGGTTGCACATTGTAAGAGGAAGAATCTTTGACAGGGATACAAACAGGATACATATCTTACAATCAAACATGATGATGAAAAAGAAGACCACATCTTTTCTAATCCTTCCTAAGGAGAACTAAGAGAATCCATGACTGCCAACAAATAAATTGGAAGGGGGACAATGCTAACATGTTGTAAATAAGGACATTTTAACTTAACAGATAGTAGAAAGGTTAACTGCAATCCTGACTCATTAGATTCAAAAGGCAAATAATTATAGAAATGTCATTAATTTTTTTTTCTTTCTAAAATTATATATCAGCCTAACATTGAATTTCTGCTGCATAAAAGTCTTTGGACTGCTATCTCAGCCATCTATGTACCTCACATTCAGCATCTGTATCAGTTGTGAAACACTTGCCGCCCAGATGCAATTTCAGCAGACCAAACAGGTGATAATCGCTTGGAGCTGGGCTGTAAGGTAGGTGTTGAAGAAGCTGCCATCAAATCTCTTCAATTTTATCCTGGGTTATTTGAGCTGTATGAGGCTTTGCATTGTCATGATGGAACAAGATTCTGCAAGTCAATAGGCCTGGATGTTTTCTTCAAATTGCATCCTGAAGCTTTGACAGAATGTTACAGTAGGAGGCAGCAGTCACAGTTTCACTCCGTTGCAGGAAATGTAACCTACATACTGACCTGCCCTCGTTTAAGCATGGAAGGAAGGGATTTTCCTGAAAGAGAACTGGAGCGATATCTGCAACAGTATTTTTTCTTTGCTCATTAAATGGTGGTAGGCTATATTTAAAAAGTTTAACGCATTTCAAAAATTTGTTAACATTACCTTTGCAACACAACAAACATAATGGCCTTCGTGAGTTATGGCAGCTAAGGTAGTTATGAAGTCATGGTGAGGAATTCTCAAGTCATACAGAAGTTTTCTGGATGCCAGGTTCCACACCAGCAAAGGAAATGGCTTTTGTGTTTCATCACCACAAACAAGCACCCTGAAAATCAATGCACAACAGAGTCAGGATTTGAATTAGGAGCACTATGGCATACATAAGAGCTCTAAATGAAAATATACTTTATATTTTGAAAATTGTTAAGGAATCCAAGTACTTTTTATTTTGTGACAATGTTTATAGTCAGTGGCGTAGGGAAGGGGGGCGTCCAGGGGGTCCGGACTTCCCCTGAAGTCAAAACCTAAAATTCTATCTAAGTTATTTAAGCTCTATATTGTCTAATATTTAATTATTTTATTTAATAATAAAATACTGAACTTGTAAATGGAGACCAATTATTTCCACTGTTCCATGTGTTATTTAACTTTTCTTATAAATAGTAATAAGTGTTATAACTTATACTAGTTCCAACTAAAGAATAAAGTAGATGTAAACAAAACCACGTGACATGATGGGTTCTGATTGGCAGTTGGACGCAGAACCCCTTCAGGCTTTTGCTTATCGTCTTCTTCCGAGTATTAATGTAGTTTCTTCAAAACATAAAAAGTAAGTAATGTATTTGATGTAGGACTAAATTAAGCACGTTTCTCAAGTTTGTAGCAACACTTTCTATGTGATTTAAGCAATACCATTATTATTATTTGATACTATCGGTTGAATGTAATGCGACGCGCATGCCTGAAGACAACAAAGGTATGAAAACATAACACAGTCTCTTGTCATGTATTCCTCGAAGACGGTTAACGTTTAATTCATACGGTGAAACCAAGCTTACTACAGCTATTATATAATAAAAGACAGCAATACAGTTCAATGGCTGAAACTAATCAGGCCTCACCACCTCGTGTTGTTAAGCACAAGCAGGGAAATTCGTTAAATAGTGGCGAAAAAACTGTGATCTTGAATGTTTTTAATACATTTTGCAGTAGGTAGATTTTCATTATGACATTGAAATATTACAACGCATTAGCATTTTAAACGTAGGCATATGTAATATTTGTGAAAGCTTTGTTTCTGTAGATGCTAGCTTACTTTGTTCAATATTAACGAGTTCCTCTTCCATTGAAATTGCGTCGATTGCAATGTGTCAAAGAAACACGTGGTCGCGGAGTAATACATATCAGTGTATTTGTTTACATCTACTTTATTCTTTAGTTGGAAATAGTATAGGTAACGATTTCTTGTTTAAATTGGCATGTAAGCAAATTTGGTAACTAGTTTTTCAGTGGAAAAATAGTGCAAAATGTGATTTTTATTAGATTAATACTTAAAAGTTTTCCGGGGAGAGCCCCCAAACTCCCTTTCTTGGAGGGATTCCATACCCCCAAACCCCCCGGCATTTTCGACCCTCGCCGAAGTTATTTTCTGGCTACGCCATTGCAGGTTATCAGCCAAGTCAAAGATTTACAAAATTCCAAGCTTTTGGACTTTAGCTCTAGAAATTGTTAATGGTGAATAAAAATGATGATTACGATTATGAGGTATATTAGTGCTGCTTTATAGTGTGAATATCTACCCCAAAACTGGGAAGGGAACTCCTAATGCCTCTTTTTAAGATAAGTAAACTGTTTTAAAATATGTAGAATGTTTTTAAACTTACCTGCCATCACCAGAAACCAGCAAGGAGTTGAGGAACCGGTCCTCTCCTGCCTTGAATGTAGTGACACAGTCTCCACTCTCCAAGTTCATAAGATTCACATACATTCGATTTCTTGAAAGCGCAACCAAATGTTCCTTATCATGGAGACCGTAGTATGGCATCTTCTGATTCATCACACCTTTCAGTCTTGTTACAAACTCTCCTGAATCTAGATCATAAATACGAAGCTCTCGTCGACACAAAACCACACACCTGGAGCAAAATGATAATCAGGTAGCAAATCCAGAGTATCTTAGGTATCAATAAACGCAGACAAACTAGGCAGCCACGTAGGGTGGCAAATTTTTGGAAAAATTTAGGCTTTTAAAAAATCTGAAATTTCCAGCACTAAGTCTTATATTAAAAATAAAATAAAAATTTGAAGAATAAGAGTAAAAAGGACAGCAAATTACAGTGAAATCTCGATACGATTTCGCAGGGACCAGAAAAATATATTGTTGTAGAGAGATATATTGCTATATCGAGAATTTACAAAAAATGTTCAAATTTTTGTAGTATATAGGAAACATCTGCAATAGCTGAAATTCTTTAAGTATTTAGAGAAATAAAGAATTTTATCACAAGAACTGCTTTACTGTACTGTATTCACTCCACCCTTAAATTATTTCACTATGAGCAAACACATTTTACATTGCATTATAGCACAGCACCATGAACAGGATGACTCATTTTTGCCCCTGTTTGTAAAAGTCAGAAATGACAGTCTGTTTTTAGCTTTTTTATGAACAGGAATACACAAAATGCCCTTATTTGATTCGAGGTTCACTAAATGACATTCTGGCACCGATGGAACACTCGACAGAAAATTCTGCAGAGTCTCGCAAGCACAGAACACATACATAGGCGCAATGGCTTCGAGTGCGGCTAAGGTTGGTAGATGCGCACTTTGTTCTACCTCCTCTTCTTCATCTTCCGCCTGCTTGTTTTGGATTTCTTCAATATTTTCTTCCGTTAGCTCTGGGGAGTTCATGATTTGCACTTTCACGATCTATTTTTATCCTTGTACCGAGGAAAAGGTATTTACGGGGATCCTAAATGTAATCGTAATGGAGAGGTGTATCGTTATTAAGAGTATCGTAAAACCGAGGGGAATTTTACATTATTTTAATGGAAAGAATGCTGGGACCAAAATATTTTAACGTTATAAAGAGCCTTATCGTTATATCGGTAATCGTTGTACGGGGATTTCACTGTATAGAAATAAATTCAGTATGTTATGTAAATATATCTGTGATGTAGTTTCTGTTTGTTTAATGTAAATATAAAAACTTATAACCTTTTCAATTAAATGTATTTAAATGTATTTAATATCTAGAAGTTATAACGTCTTTATAAATACAAGCCTTTCTTAAATTAGGCAAATTCAAAACAATTTGAGAATGTGAAATTCCATGTTTAACCAAATGGTAAAAATGTAATGTCTGAGGTGGCAATTTAGGGTGATGCCGAAATACCTAGAACCGGCCCTGAGGTAACTGGTAGAGAGTGTGAAATTCCATTCAACAATATATTGGAAGTTAAAACAGTGAAGAAAAAAACTAGTTTCGAGGACCATCATCATTCATAATCATCAGAGTAAAACCAACTGCCAGCTGGACATTTGTGTTCCCCTCTCGGGGAAGTTTGCTGCATTTGGCAATCTATTCAGGCAACTACTTCTAATAAAAATAAAAATAATTAATTCCTATAAATGGTACCTATAATTTCCAGAAAACCTAGTATGTGTCCACGTAGAGTTTTTTTACCCCTTTCTTTTTTCCCCCAGCGATCATTGGAGCAATATTTTATATTCAGTCTATATAAGTCTGTATTCTTTCTCGACACCTTAGTTCAGAAGGTGTGGAGGCATCACTTGTCTCTAAATCTGAAGGCTTCAAGGTGAAACCCATCCTTAGTCGACGGATTTTTCAGAAAATAAGCATAACCAAAATGGTCTTCAGTATTGTAACCTCCATCTGGAGCCCCTCTACCTCATATGTGGCATGAGAGAAGAGAATCAACGCTATGCTATACTATGAAAATCTTATTCTTCCTCACAGAGTAACACTGCTAGTAATTACTCAGCAGTCTACATTTTAGCTACTTTCAGTAAATTTTCTGTGTATGCATTCAACTGACCAGAAATTTTGTATGAAAATCATATACAATAGAAGTCTCATATAACACTGTTGCTGGGGGCACAATAATTTTTTTTTTGCAGATGTGACAAAATAAAAAAAAAGCAACAACAATCTCGTCACCTTGTGAATGATACTCTACTGTACATACAGGTATAAACCTTCATATACTTATGGTCAGTAGAGTTGGACAAAGCGAGGGTACAAATGTCCCATTACTTTAGTGAAATCTCTGGACTCCAGTCATAAACTCTTGTAATTGTTTGCACTTTCTGACAAGGAAAACCTACTAAAATAATTGTTCTTACTGCAGAAATGCATTATGCAGATTCATGGGGGAAAAAATTATTACTATTAGGGCTATTTTTTTTTCAACCTCCCATCGGGCATAAAATGAAAACCACAGTGAAAATCAAAACTGTTTTATTTGGAACATTTAGGTATAACTTCTAGCTACTTCTCTACATAGTCGCGCCCCGCTTGAGACATTTGTTGAAGCATGGTGCAACTTATTACTCATACTTTCACTCTTTGTTGTCTTATGGAATTATTTTCTGGGGAAATGCAGTAAACAGTAAAGTTGTTTTCAAAATTCAAAAAAGGGCTATTAGGATAATGATGCAGAAAAGTAGTAACAGCAGTTGTAGGGAATTATTCAAACAAATCTCTATCTTACCACAACCTTCACTATACATATATGAGGTACTACTTCATGTTAAAAAGAACATTACTTTATTCCAAGTCTCTTCACAAGTTCACTCCCATAACACTCGTTATAAAAGCAAATTATCCATAACCACTCATAAAACAACTTTGTTTGCTGAGAGTTTTCGCTACAACAGTATCACATTATATAACTGCTTACCAGATACACTCAAGGAAATTTCTAATTACAATGTGTTCAAAAATAAACTAAGTCACTTTATGTATAAACACTGCTTTTATAGTATTGTAGAGTTTACTGAAACCTGTGGAAAAGATAGGGAACGTAAAGGTAACATATGAATGTATACATTTCTACATTTCTAGTAATGGTACAGTGAATATATAGGGCAACAAAATTTTAATAACAACATGTTCAATGTAAATTTCTAATCACGATGAGTGTAAAGTGAATTGTAAACAAAGGGGGTGAAATTTAGTATATTTAGTAGAATGTTATTGTCTATTATTGATACTGTTACACATTTGTATTTTAATTCTATTATTATAATTTTGTAATTTTGTATTGACGTGTCCATTATCTTGTATAAGATAGAAAGGATGAATAAATTTGAATTTGAATTTGAACTTTCAAATACCCTCTTCATAGAAGTTTGCCAGTGTTTGAGAAGTCTTCACAATATTTTGAAGTGTTTTGAAATTCTTTGTTGGTGTGGAAGCTCTGTCCTCCCAGATCTTTCTTCAGCTGCCGAAAAAGATGAAAGTCACTCAGCACAGGAACGAGTTTGTGAAATCCATCATGACAGGGGATGAAAAATGGATTTGTTACGACAATCCAGAATCAAAAGAACAATACAAACAATGGATCCACACAAATTTCTGAACAAATCCAAGATCTGGCTTCCATACCAACAAAGAATTTCAAAACATTTCAAAATGCCGTGAAGACCCTTCTCAATAAGCCGGTGCTAAGCTTCTATGAAGAGGGTATTTGAAAGCTGCACCACGCTTCGACAGATGTCTCAGTCGGAGCACGACTACGTAGAGAAGTAGCTAGAAGGTGTACTTAAATGTTCCAAACGAAACCGTTTTGATTTTCACTATGGTTTTCATTTTATGCCCCATCAGAAGTTAAAAAAAAATAGCCCTCGTATTCAGGCTACATTTTCCCAATTTTTTTTTTTCTTTGAGGATCATGATTTGCATCATGTTGAATCCAAATTCGCTGTAAATTGGACAGCACTAAACAGGGCTTTTACTGTAAAGTAGAAGTAATTCACCATTATTTCAATTCTTGTTTTGTATAACATGACTTAAGATTATTGCAACTATCTTTCAGTGTCCTGTATTATTTAGTGAAATACATACCTTGTGTCATCAATAGCCTTGAGATTGATGGGATGTGTGACTCCAATGAGAGTTCTTACAGGAACACCATCAATAACGTCCCAGACAGAAATTTCTTCACGTTCTGTTGAGACAGTGACAATAAAATTGGCATTCTCTGCTAAACGAGTGACAATATCAAAGCGACACAACTGATCTAAGTCCTCCATTTCAGCAGCACCACCAGCAGTAGCAGCCAAAACAGATAATTTATCCATTGTGTTCTTCTCTTTCTCTGCTTCTGAGTTCTCACCGACCAGCGGCTGAAGAGGCAGAAGCGAGAGCACAGGGGGAGCACAACACACATTATAGAGTTCCTTTATAAATTTGTAACCTTCAGGGGACTCAAAGTTTGGTTCAGGTGGTGAAAGTTTCTTTTTGGCTTGGTCACTTGTTTTCCCATCACGAGGAGCGAATATTGGTGCTAAGTGACTGTACATTTGAGAATAAAACTGTTTACCATCGTATGCCAATGCACAAGAACTATACTCAAGACACTTTTTAAGGAAGAGTAGATCCTTCTCCTTTTCTTTCCCACTTTGTTCCATCGATTTCTCTTCCAGAGCAATGTCTTCTAGCAACTGCAAAAGTATTATTAAAATGTAAGTGAACGTCTTTATTGGCGAGTTTTCAGTTCAATTTCACTGCCGAGATTTACACTTCAATTTTTAGAGAAAAATGTATCCTTAGCCAGGACTATGATCCAAGATCCGGCTTTTTATGCAGATCCTCAACCATTAAGCCCTACCCAAGAATTAGCCAAGCTTATGTGTAAATTCTACAACATGCCAAGCAACCAGCTAGATAAAATCTGGCAAGCTTGGATAGCTCAATGGCAGATGGTTATTTAATTCCTGTTTCAAGACAAATTGAATTTTAAAGGGTATAGTGTAAATCTGAGTGGTGATATAAAAATGAAACTCATGAACCAAAGGAAAATTCTTTCAGTACATATTTATCTTAATAAGAAAAAAAAGAATGTCTGCCCAGCATAGTAGGAGACCATGAAGGTCCAAAAAAACTAAATCACTCTTTATATAAAGAAAACACATCAAAGAAGCTAACAATTGAAAACTAATTCACATTATTTAAGTGGTTATGTAAAATGAATCAAGAATCAATATTTTAAAGCTACAATTAATCTTGTCTTCTGCAAGAAGGCTGTAGTTTTGAAGTGTCCTTTCTGTCCATGTGATTGCTTTATAGAGTTTTTATTAATTTATTTATTTATTTATCGAAATCTCAGCTAATTACCATTGTTTTACTAGGAAGCAATGGTGGAATGATATATTTCAGATTTCACAAATTCTGGGGTACTAACAATGGAAGGTGAGGTGTCTAATCTCTCAATCATGAAGACGGTCTTCAGATGGCTCTTCAATTCTTACATTTTTTTAAAATTTTCACCAGAATTGTCATTTTGTAATAATCAGCTTTAAGAACGTGTAGAATTTGGAAACCACTGAAGTTACTGAATTGGAAGTAACTTTTTTTTTAAATTGGAAATAGGACACTAACAAAGCAGCTTTAAAATTTTTGTGATAGATATTTTACAGAAATCATTTTAAGGCTCTTAAAATATTAATACAACGTTTTTAAAGATATGTATATCATGATAGTCCCTTGTAATTTTTCATATATTTTTTATTATAATTTTGTATGTATTTTTCAGAATATATAGAAACAAAAGCTTACCTGGTATACATCAGAACCACAGACTTTAACATACAACCAAGAATGGTTGTACAGGAACTCTTCCTTTATGGTTCCATTAAGTTGGAACACTTGGTATGGCAGTTCATCCAGTTTACGTCTGTTATAACTGAAATTATGCATAAAATGCATGTAAAAATTCCTTTGTTACTGTTGCTTTCAAATGTGTTACATTTCCAGATATGGCCCTCAGATACAATCTACTTCACACAGAAGTATTGCAAGTATGCAGACTTTACTCAGTCAACAACAACAACAATATAAATAATAATAACAATAATAATAATAATAATAATAATAATAAATACTGATTTAGTATTCTAACATCAAGCCTTTTGCTATTACTGTAAATATGTGCAGCTATTCCTGTAGTAAGCCATTCAAGGTGCAAAGCTAACATACCATATTGTCTGACAATAATAAGCTCTGCAAAGACGGAGCTGATTTAGTTCTGTACAACTTTCCATTGTTACTTGGCAAGCGTTCTCAGCTTTTCATAAATTGTACATTTGTACAGTTGTTTTTAGTAAAATACAGTAATTAATCAATTGTTTTATTATGTACGAAGCACAATCAGAAAGCAGGTCCTACCTCCCGACTCAAAGTCATAGATTTCAACCCTTAAGTATTCTTAGTTTGTTGTTGGCAGTAGTAGATTATTCAATTGTATCATTCACATTTATACAATGTCATGCCCTCCATAGTTTTCATTATGAATTTCACAATGAGCAAGAAAATAAAATGCCAAGTGATTTCATTCAAACGAAACTGGAGTCTATCAAATGGTTGAACCAGAGGAAATGGTGACTAGTCATGCATGCAAAAATGTATTATAGGCCTAACAATGCAACTAACTATACTTACAGATTAAGTCCATGCATCTCGTCTTATAGGGTCAAGAACTTTTCAATCACTTTCTCATAAAATTCCAGAATGTCGTTCAGCTGTTGTAACTTAAAACGTTTTATCTGAAAGTTCTTTTTAAGAGACAATATAGCTAATGAATTTTTAAGGTAGGGTTTTACTCTGTTCAAACATGAGAAACATTGTTCTTTTAAAGTTGTCATTGGTATGATGATATATCCATGCATAGGAGTTTTGCAATTTCTGAAAATTGCCTGTAAGTTCTCAAAAAGAAGAAACTGCAAGAGACTCACTGCGCCACTGATAATTTAAAATTCTTGTCTCAAATATAACACAGTGAGTTTCATTTTTGGTTTGTCTTTACTGAGCACTGGGAAAAGCTTCACTGTACATGCATTTCAACCAATTTCAGGAAAGGAGCTGCGTGGTAATTTTAAAACATTTTGTCTGAATACATCAAACATTCGAATATTTCAATAGCTCATTTTAAATGTTTTTGAATGGCTTTTAAATGGCGAAGAGCTCTTCAAATATGACATAAACAGCGAATCTATTTCACTTGTACATTTTACCATTTTACCAAGTTTGCATTTCCATTTGAAGAGACTGTTACCCAACAAAACATTCACATAATATGTGAATAAACAACTTAATACTGAATTCTGAAAAGAATAATTATTACAAAGGCCACAGAGTCACATCCTTTTGATGTCTTATCTCAAGTAATCCCACTGTTGAGGACAGAAAAACTACGTATATTATTACTATGGTACAATACGTCTGAAGTTAGCCCATAAGCCTACATGTTTTAACTTTGATATTATTTATGTTAATTTACATACTGATACCAAAAGCTTATTTTATGGCTTCATCATAATTTATTTATGTTAACTTAAATAAAATGCACTAATTACACATGCTGTGAAAACATGAAAGTATAATTTTTAAAACAGTTAAAATTGAAGGACAGCAATACAAGAGTTGAACTTTAAGAATAACAAGGGCAGTGCTCTGGAACCCGTACACCCCTTTAATAAGAAATGGAACCCTTACACCCCTTTAACAAGAAATGAGATGAACTAATTTATAGACGGGCTCCTACTTAGATAGATCTTACTTTAATAATTAAAGTTTAATTCATCAGAAAAAATCATTCGTTCTGAAGTCAGCCTATCAGATACATTAGAAAGATATGTTTGTTCGGAATTGTGAAAAATTACAGCTCTTTCTGTTCGCATTACTTTTATAGGCGCCGACTTAGGGGGGGCAAGGTACTTTCTGCCCCCCAAAGACTTAAGATTTTATCATGTAAGGCCTATGTATAGCTACTGAAAATCCAGTTCTTGCCCCCCCCCCCCCCAGAAATATTACCAAGTCAGCGCCTCTGATTACTTTCCCACACAATCTTTAGAATGGATGGTAAATCACACTAATCAAAGCAATCACTAATTCAGAGATTTGTAGACATGAATCAGACTTACGGATTAACATCCAAGAAAAACAAAAATCTTGCTTCAAAGTGCCAGTAATCATGCCTGTGAAACAAAGTTTACAAGCCATGCATCACACACAACAGTGTTGTTTCTTACCACTTGTCAGTTTTATCTGGCTGAGGCAGATGTCTTCCAGTCATCCCAGGCGGAGGCTCATCTGCCCACTTGCCCTACAAGTTACATAACCATAGGTTATGCAAACTTATGTTTGTTAAATTTAATAAACATCATGGTGGAGTGATGTATTATTAGAAGAAACATGGAATTAAGGGAGAAAATATAAAAATTTATCTACGGAATCAGTTTGAATCCCGACATTTACCCCTCCATACAACCAAGAGGTAATTAAATTAACAAGAATAGTAATGGGTACTTTTCATGACTTCTTCACATCATAAACCCACATCTCACTTTGATATGTAATTTATGGTCACTCTGCAACTTCTTGTTACATATTGTATTATCTCTCTGTAAATGCCTTCTGTGACAAAATTCCTGTAGGCCTATTTCTTCAAGGAAACCTGTTTTCACAAATAATAGACTCACAAAATCACAGTATACTGCAAACTACAGGAAATTGTTGTTTTGTCCCTACAAAGTAATTATGTCGAAAGTCCTCAGTTTACTCATGTGAAATAAAGGGAAATTTATTATTATGCAAAACTTTACTTTTTACTCATAGTAAGCCTATTGGTTTTCAAAGAATTTTATCTTCTGCTGTAGAATTTTATTTACTTTTTGCTCTCACAGTAATCTAAGAACAAGTAATACTTTTAAGTACACTTTAATTTTTCGATGGAATTAAAATAGATTTATTTTATGGTAGTCTTGCATTTGTGTTATCCACCTGATTCACCATAAAATTCCACCCCTGTTGACTGTACAACTCCAGGTGGTGACTGAAGGTAGTTTTCTAGAACTAATTTTCAGAAAATTCATGTTCCAAAAGACAAAATATCCCATATCCAGGTTTATAAACCTTTTTCTTTTCCCATATCTCAATATCTCATATTTCAATTCAACAGTGTCATACAAATGAGTGAAGAATTACAAAAATAAATGAATAATGAATATTGAAGAAAAAAGTTATAATGTGAAGTTGTGGCCATAATTGTTCCTTCTGTGTATAAACACACTCAGATATCTTTTTCTGTAAACATTGCATCATTGCACTCTTTTTGAGAAGTTAACGAGAACCTCTTGCTGTCATCAGTATATACATCACTAGACTTCAGACTTTTAGGTCGCTAGAATTCAATTTTAGGTGCCTAAAATGGCTCTGTTATAAAATTGTTAATTTGACTTAAGTTGCCAATTTTCTCAAGTATCTCTCTTACAATAAAGAATTATGATCAACATGATCATCTATGATCATTAACAAACAACATGCATATACAGTTCACAGAAATATATAGGCCTATTACTTGGGCCTATGTTACTACCAATGATATGTAATACACTATTTTACATCAGCATTTCATATAGGGACCACCTGCATGGTCTTGTGGTTAACACCGGTGGCTGTGGATCCACAGGCCCGGGTTAGATTCCTGGTACCTCTTCAAATTTTCCCCAGATAGGGAGGTCTGGAACAGGGTGCACTCAGTCTCGTGATAGAAAATGAGAGTTATTTGATTAAGAAGTAGCGGTTCCGGTCACAGAAACCATCATTAACGGCCGTGGGTGTCGGCATGCTGACTACATGCCCCCAGCAAGCCCCCAATCCTGCCATCTGCCTATGGTAGATGACTCAGCAGTCAAATGGTAGGCCTGGTCCATCAAGGGATAGCACCACGGTGGAGTTTAGTATTTATATAAATTTTAGAAGGCAAAATTCATTAAGTAATATGCCTATGAACAACAACAATTAATTTCATCCAGTTCTTATCTATAATTGGCTCCCTAATATTTTACCATTTTTCAATACCATAATTCACATTATACACTTAATTCAATACAGCCACAGAGTTAAGTGTTAACTGAACGAGCTGAGCTTCCACCATACCGCTTTTTGTTTTACCCTATGCAGAAACCAGCCGGTTAGCTTATTCATCCCTCCCCCACAACATTCCTCAGTCACAGTGGCGACTCCTGGTTTTTTAGTTGTGTAGGATGGTGTGGAGAGAGCGAATTAACCCATTCACTGCTATTGACGTACATAATAATAATAAATAATAATAATAATAATAATAATAATAATAATAATAATAATAATAATAATAGTTTATTTAACCTGGAGAAGTTAAGACCGTAAGGTCTTTTCTTCCACTTCACCAGGGACTAAAAGTATGCGTCGCCGTAAAAAATACATAAAGGCTGAGATGTAAATTTAATACAATAATGCTTTATCCTAAAATATGAAAATATTTAACCACGTATGAAAACTGTCGCTATTCCGCTATAATTTTCATAGTTGATATCAAACTTGATATTACTCCAGGAATACTTATATTGAAATATAAACAGCACTGTAAAGTTTAATAATAGCTAGGCCTATAATATATACCAAGAAATGAAATAAATAAATATTAATAAAAATATGATCACTCCTCTCTTAGAAAACAAGCTGTCGAACGTGAGGAACACAAAACACATGTGAGGAAGGACTGTAAGAATTCCTCAAATTCGTCCATATGAAACTGGCTTCTCACTGCCTTTTCTCTTCCCACCTCCCCCTTCACATGCCAAAGAGCTTTAACAACGGCATGGACTACGTAACATCAACAGTGAGTGACTGAGGACGTCCTCACAAATACCAACCTGCTCAAAAAGGAACCGCTAACTTCCTTCCCGATTGCTCTACAATAACGCTGTTTTGTCAATTTATTGTTTTAATTTTGACAATGAATGCTAGTAAACATTTATGTTGATCAATTAAGAAGTGTAGGATGATCCTCACATCCTATATGGAATAATCGCCACTGCTCAGTCATTCAAAGTACTACACTTTCTTTTGTTACTCGTGGTGGAAGCAAAATAACTAATTTACCCGAAAAGTCCAAGGAATTATTTTCATGAAGACAAGATATTGCTGCCCTTTAGACATACCATTAAGTATGTTATGTACTTGGCGTCTGAGTTTAAAATTCAATATGAACTGAAAATAAATATTTGAATTTATAACAAAATTGTAGAAAAAATAACTTATTTGGAACTTTTACGAGGAAAAATGCAAAAAGGTAACGTTAGGTCCTAACATCAAAATATGCAGTTTTAGGTTCTATAAAAGCATAAATTTCAGGCTTACTCACCTATGAAGTGCATACATACAAGTTTTCGTACATATATTTCTCTAAGGATTAAAGTAGGATTTTACCTAAAATCTGAAGTCTACACATCACTATACTGGTGACGGCAAGTGGTTCTCATTAACTAGCTCCCCCATTACATCTGGACTCCACCTTAGAGAAAACCGGAACTCACACTAATTTTAATCAATTTAAAGACTGACTAACATTGTGTATTTTAGTTGTGAATGTGAGGCGTGGATCCAAATAATACAGTTACTGTTGAACGAAATTCATTAATGCTAAATTAAAAATATATTTCTTACCTGGTAGTACTGGACAAGAGTTTTATGTGCCCACTGTCTTCTCTTTTGGTCCCCTAGATATTTTTGTTTGACTGCATTATACAACATCTCATCTCTCCAATGCAAAGTACTGGGGCCATCCACACTTGACCACTGCAGGAAAGGAGCCAGGTATTTATTGAGCCTGGCCCAAAACAAGCAGCTAGGCGCCCAAAGCACTGAAATAAATAGGGAAATATAATGCAAGATATAACATTAGGCATTGATTTATTTCAGCAATGGCCCACAAAAAAAAAGAATCAGCATGAAACTTGTACAAAAAAGATTTAAATAGTGGATTAAAAATAAATTCGAATAACCTAAATGGGAAGCCACTAAAAACATATAGGCTTACCTATATAAACATTTTTTTTAAATACTAGTAATGCAAATTAATCTAAAAAACTGTATATCATAAATGTTGTTAAAGAATTCAATGCCACTGAAAGAAAGTGTTTCAAATTTTTCGCTTAAGAACATAATTAATAGGCAGATTTTTCTCAGAGGATATCATATCCATCAATTCTTTTATTCTGAATAATGAGTATTAAAATCTACATCGTATAATTACAAATAATCAAATTTCCTCAATTTTAAAATATTTTATTCTGTATTTTTGTTATAGAATTATAACATTTCTTGTTTTGTCTTTCTTGACACTCATTTTCTTTCAAAATGTTAGAGAAATGAAATGAAGTAATTCTACAGTGGGCCATTACACTTTTTACTGGATTTTCTTCTTCTGTTAATTCAATAAAGACAGATCATCATTTTCTTGAATATGTTATTTACTGTACAAGCAAATCATTCTGAAATAAAAATCAGAGGTTCCAGGGGTAAATGCATTAATAATGGTATTTTGTTTCTGAAAGTTGAAAGGTATAGCTAAAATACAATTCTTGTAAATAAATTCTTGTTAATAAAAGAATTGTGACTACTTTTGGTTTGGGGTGGAGGTTTCCTTGCAATTGGGGAATTACGATAATGTAAGTTGTATTATTTTAATTTTGAATTCTACTTCAAGTCATGGCGAGGAGCAAATAAAAGGGAATAAGAAGATTGATATTGACATCCAATTATGATAAATAAAAGTTATGCATAGGTTGCAAACATATAAATATAATTTTGTATACCAACTGGATTACGGGGAGGGATTATCTTTACCTTGAAAAAAACCTTGTCTTCTTTTGCGCTTGGCTTTGCTTTTGGTACCTATTTTGAACCAAAACATTTTGTATTAATCAATATTAGTTCAATTTAACAATCCAATTTTTATTTGTATAAAAAGGCTGTAGTATTTTTGTGACCTTTTCACTCGTGATCTCTCTTAAGATTTGTCTCTACTGCAATATTTTTATAATTCAGCCTACTTGGCACACATGGCACACATATTAACATACTTGACTTCCCTAGTATGCAATGAGAGTAACCGGTATGCCCTGGTGATTTTGAGAGACTTTTTGTCATGCAACTGATTTGTCACTGCTATAACCAATGCCATGCTCTGTAATTCATGGTGACTAAGCAAAAGTTTAAAGTATGCTCTTTTGTTTAAGGTTATGGGATTGACAAGAAGTCCCTCAAGTTTACAAGGCCAAAAATCAACATTTATTCCAGTATAAATTTATTCACCAGTGGTTGGGATAAGTTAAAAATGTATTTTGTAAATGAACACAAAAGAATACTTAGTTAAAGAATGTTTAATGCTCAAGATAGTTCGATATCAACCAATTATATAAATAATTCCTAAAAAATATATTGTCTCTTTATATGATTATCATCCTCATTCTTAAACTTTTATGATATAATTTAATTTTGTTACGAGATGATTTGAGGGGTCTATTAGCAAACCTGGCAATCTCCGATTTTGATGAAACATAGAGATGCTAACTTCAAATAAAAGTTTAATACATTTCCTGGTATATATTTAGTGTATATGTAGTAAATTTGAGTTCCTCCCTTATGTGGGAAGTCAGATTTTTAATGCATACACTAAATATGTAGCAAGAAATGCATTAAATTTTCATTAGAAGTTAGCATCTCTATCTTTCATCAAAATGGAGATTGCCAGGTTTACTAATAGACCCCTCATTTTTACTTTTACCCTTCGAGCTCTCCCCTCCTCTACCTTTCATACTCATTCGTTCATGTATCCCTCATGTTATGGGTACGGGTTAAAGTCAGCTTTGGATTTCATTGGCTCACCCAGAACTTAATTTTTTTTTTTATTCCTCTCTTCAGTTGATGACTGAAATATGTGTCTCAGTAGACTGAAAAATAAGACTGTGATCAATATCCTCCAAGAAAGGAATGCAACAATAATCCAAAGCATGCCACGTCACCTACAAGATGGCATAAGAGCTAGGGGTGACAACACATGCTACTGCAGTCACAGAACTCACATTTTTTAAAAATTAGAGAACATTATTTTGTTTTCTATATATGAAGAAATAACTTACGGTAATTGTATATCATTGTAGTGAATTTTTAATAAGGCAACAGTGTTTTCTGTTGATGTAATGCTTTGTCAAAATATAAGATTATTCCCAACTGAAAAGATTTTCTGTCCATTTTAAGACTGACCAAAGACTTTAGCAGTCAATTTTGTACTTTATTATTCTTAAGAGTTCACCCATATTGGAAGTGAATCATTTTTATATGATGTGGATGCCAATTCTTTGAGCTGTTGATATGCCATACTATTGGCTATTTTCAACAGTGAATGCTTTTCTAAACTTGTTTTATGAGAATTGTATCTTCTTGGTGAGGGCAGTGTCTTGGTAAATTTTTTTTGTCTTGTTTATTACCGTTTTCTGCTGTCAATAAATTGGTTATCTGGATGGGTTGGGATGGGATGGGATGGGATGGGATGGGATGGGATGGGATGGGATGGGAGATAGTCACCAACCAACAGGGGGTGTGGAAGATTCCTCGTTTTGTGAGCAGTGTGATTCAGGAGGCATCTGAGAAAGGGTCGAGGAAAGACTCAAAACGTAATGCAGCATTCTTTTAACTATTCACTGTGAGTAAAATTTTATATATTGTATTTTAAACTAGTATTTTAGATATTAAACTTTAAAACATTCTACTTCACATAATTGTTCTAAGTAAAATCTTACTGAATTAGAACATATGTTTTGATGGGTTTCCAGATCAGATGATGATGATGGGGAAGTCATTGAAAAGTATGTTCTAATTTTCTAAGTTTTTACTTACAACAATTATGCAAGGAGAATATTTAAAAGTTTAATACATAATGTTGGCACTTCACAATGTTTTCCCGATTAATTTAATCAAATTTAAGAACCTTTTACTATAAGGCTTAAATGACCCCTATTGTACATAGGCCTTTAAATGTTACTACTTGTCGTATGTGATGTCATTATCATTGATGTTCGCGTATGTGTAGATTTTCTAAAAAAAATATCTGGTAAACTGATTAAAAAAGTGCCACAATGCCTTTGTTTATTCAGTAATAATTGCAATTATGATTATGCAGAAAATAAGTTTTTAAATTAATTTCCAAGTTAAGCTCCAGATTGATTCATTAAACAAGCCTAATTGAAGAACAAAGAGCTAGCT
Source organism: Ectobius pallidus (assembly GCA_964059195.1). Lineage (NCBI taxonomy): Eukaryota > Metazoa > Arthropoda > Insecta > Blattodea > Ectobiidae > Ectobius > Ectobius pallidus. The sequence goes on from CAXKWD010000005.1 coordinate 124,209,974, forward strand.
ATTTTTTAAAATCATCCAGCATCAGCAGAACTTTGCACATTTGTGATATCTTGACAATCGCACACTCACATAAAAATACAAAAAAAGAATGTCACATTGGCCAGCTAAGTGATTTAAACCAGCGACCTTCAGAAAGTGAATCCATGAAGTTCCCATCTCTGCCACCTCACTCAGTTTAACGGTCTAGTTTGATAAGCATATGTGAAGGAATAACGTTATTTGTCATAGCTAACTGTATTGCAACTTCCAAAACCATATATGACCACTGTAAAACAATATGTTGTCATGATAACTGATTTGTATTTGTAAAATTTTTTCTAATATATTACCATAAAATAGGCACTAAATTGGGCTTTACTTCAGTACCGGTCAACTGATTTGGTCCATTATCAATAGGCTTCTTCCCATGAACGTTATAAATGCATATACCAAGATTTATTAAAATTCGATAAAGCGTATTTGAGTTATCACGCGAACAGACTGACATTTTCCCATCCCGCACACAATTTCATAAAGTACCATACTGGCACACATGCACACAGTAATTTGTCCTCATTTTATTTACCAGTAAAACAATCTATGGCTAAGGACTTCTCAAAGCTATGTTCAAAACTTATGAACCAACTGTAAAGCTGCCTTATTATAAAATATAATTTTTAAAAATTAGCTGTGAATTGTAAAACAATCTATGGCTAAGGATTTCTCAAAGCTATGTTCAAAACTCATGAACCAACTATAAAGCTGCCTTATTATAAAATCTAATTTTTTTAAATTAGCTGTGAATTGTGATTGTAAATACCATCTTATCTCAAATGATTCTATACATTTACTCACCGTATGTAGCTTTACTATGAAAAGCAGAATTATGAGCAAGTAGGTCCAACATCTCAGAGTCCTTGAGTCCAGTCTTGGCTGCTGTTACTAATGCTAGAGCATGTTCCACCTGTCAAACAAACAAGTCTATTAGATGGAGATATATATTTGTTTTTCCACATATTATTGTATTTGTTAATATTATATAAAAATAATTAGGAGAAAAATTCTTCTGGCTCCAAGAGTCAAAACTGGGACCAAAGGCATATCCAGGGGGGACAAGGGAGGGGAAGCTGCTACAAGAAATTTCTGAAAAATTATATTAACAGATTGGTTGTTGGGATTCAGCAAACAAGGATTTAAAATATAGTAATATAAGAATTGAGTCAATTTTTATGACACTTACTTCACTTGAATTCTCTATTTGGAGACTAGTTTCGGGAAACTTTTTCTCCCATATTCATTCCATTTTGACTGCTGCTTGTTGCTGTTGCTACTTGACTGCCCTCTGGTTTCCTTAAGATGAATTTGTTGATCAGTTCATTGGAGGCGGGGATTTCAAAATTCATAGCTTTGTCTTGATGTTTGAGGATGAAGATTATTTCCCAATTGATTAATTCCGTATGTCCTCTTGCCGATTTTAACAATTTTGCTTCTGGTTCAATGTCATGGTTTTTTATCCAAAAATGGGCTGCAACTGCCGATTTATCTATTTCATGGTTCTTTATGTTCCTGAAGTGCTCTTTTGTCCTGATTTTTAAGTTTCTTTTTGTCTTTCCGATGTAAACCTGGTTGCAATCCTTGCACTCTATTTGATAAAAAACCATGACATTGAACCAGAAGCAAAATTGTTAAAATCGGCAAGAGGACATACGGAATTAATCAATTGGGAAAAAATCTTCATCCTCAAACATCAAGACAAAGCTATGAATTTTGAAATCCCTGCCTCCAATGAACTGATCAACAAATTCATCTTAAGGAAACCAGAGGGCAGTCAAGTAGCAACAGCAACAAGCAGCAGTCAAAATGGAATGAATATGGGAGAAAAAATTTCCCGAAACTAGTCTCCAAATAGAGAACTCAAGTGAAGTAAGTGTCACAAAAATTGACTCAATTCTTATATTACTATATTAGAAAAACTTCACTGTTACTAACTTCCTGTAATAATTAATATTTAAGGATTTAAAAATTATATTAACAGATTGGTTGGGATTGGTTGGTTCTTTGAAAGAAACTAATTACAAAATAGAGATACCTGCATCACCTGTGAAAGTCATGAACTACAACCTTATGATTTCTTAAAAGACTAGCTTAAGCAACTCACAACTCACAATTCTTACTGTTACATGCCATCTATAAGAAGTCATAAGAACTAAAACCTTTAGCATTTCTGATAAGATTACAACACAACCCTTACTGATACTGGACAGATAGTCAGATTGAAAAATTCAATACAACAGCCAGGATTTGAACCACAGATCTTCGGCTCCAAAAACAGCCCTTATGTTATAAGTAGAGCTGGGATTTTTATGTAGTATCAATTGGAAAATATGTACATAAATATGTAGTGAAAATTGGGGAAATATGTAGAAAAATATGTAAAATCTTCAAAATATGTAATATAAAATATTAAATATTTCATTTAAATTTCTTAACATTATGCTCAAGAGACATTCATACGTTAACATTACATTTTTTAGTACAGTGAACAGTTATTATTTGATGAAAATGTAACCTAGAAACCACATTGTATTAATCTGATTTCGAATATTAGCTCTCAGTCCTATCAAGTAAAGATATTATAATATGAGTAAACACGCAAATTCCAATACTAGAGACATTCATTCATTAAATTTTGCAGCACAGTGAACAATTAAATATTTTTCTAAGTTCTCTGGGGTGAATGATAGCCGTTTGTCAGATAGAATGTTCTTATAAGCGGAAAATGACTGCTCAACATCGCATGATGTGACTGGGGCAAATTTTAGCAAAGGAATATTTCCCGGTGAGATGTCCTCAGGACAATCTATAATGTCCCCTTTTAGAATTTGACACACACTGCGAAACGTTGAAAATCCAGGTTTTTTTTTTTTCTCAAAACGGTTTTTAATTTATTCAATGCACTCTCACCACTCTCCCCATGCACTACACTTAGTTTTTCAACTGCATCTTCCACAACACCAATAGAATCTTGAATTGGAAGTTCTGAAGTTTCCAAGCGTGTGATGCTCTCCAGTAGCCAGCTAAAGTTGCTCCTAATGTAGGAGACAGAACAAACCACTTTGGAATCACTGAAAGCACACTGAGATTCACGAATACATGCAGCATTTTCAGGATCAAAAGAATCTACAAGTCTTTACAAGTCATCAAAATGTTCACCATAAAAGTTCACTGCTTCAATCCATGTTCCCCACCTAGTTAAAACTGGCTCTGGAGGCAATGGTGTTCCTGGTAGTTGCTCTTTGTATGAGTTCACTCGCTGTGGGGCTTTTAGAAACACTTTTTTTTGTTGCTGAAATTAATGTGTTGACTTCTGGAAATTTAACTCTTATGTCCTCGGCAACACGTTACAAACCATGAGCCAAGCACGTCAAATGGAGCATGTTCGGGTAAAATACCTTCAGAAAAGTTGCTGCTTTAAGCATGTATGGTTCTGCATCAGAATATAGCACTAACACTTTCTCTTCTTGAGTTCCGGTAGGCCACAAGACTTTTAGTCCATCGTTCACAAATCTTGCAATAGTTGAATGATTAGTACGGTCCATCTCTTTGCAGTAGATTAAACACAGGTTAGAAGCGCTGTCAGGTTGCAACTTTCCTACCATGAGATTTGCTATGTTAAGTCTCTTAGAATCAGTTGTTTCATCAACTGAAACCCATATGAAAGAATCTCTGATGTACTCTCTTATGCTGTCCATTACCTTATCGTAGCAGATGTGTAGATAGTTTTTGCGTAGTGTTGAATGGTTGCTTGCAGTGTTTTTCCAAGAAAGATCTAAATTCAGGTACTTGAATCTTGTACCAGGGAATGTTAGCAGCAATCATTGCACTGCACAAATCCTTATAGAAAGGGTTAATTGAAGTTGAATTTTTCATCTGTGTTACAAGCATTTGCTTTGTCGGTTGACGTAATTCTTTGTTTTTTCTATGCAGTGCACTCCTTAATTGCTGTTCAAGCTGGGATTTCATAGAGCGTCTTTTGTGTTTGTTGCAATCTTGACAAATCACTATTTTGCCGTCAGTCGTAAAACACTCGTCAATTGCAGTCCATGATTTTAATTTTGAAGACAGCGAAGATGACACTGGTGCCATATTCGCACTAGAAAGAACTGAAGTAAACTGTTCACTTACCCACTTTGATCCTGAATGAAACTAAAAACAGTTTGGGATTAGGGTTAACTGGAATTCCCAAAAAAAGAACAAATTTAAAAATATTACTGGAAAATCCAAACAACAGTAGCCTACCTCTTTGAAAAGAAAAATTAGGCATTGTTAAAAGGGAGATGTAAAGTAGGCTATATAGTAAAAGTATTGAGTGCAGAATTCACAACAGTTTTATGGAATAATTCGCAAAACCATTAGGGCTAATAGGTTTCTTTTCATGCTTTGGTCATGCTCTTAAGTGGCTGTCAACCACCTGTCATCCCTTTCCTTACCTGGTATGGTCATTCCTTGCTTTTCAATACCCGTCAGTGATCTTAATCTTCCTATTGTGGCAAATGACAGTATCCACATAGCTTCAGTATAGAATTTATAGAGAAATTTACACTTGCGAATACAATAAAATATTGAAATATGTAGTTTTATGTAACATCCCAAGAATATGTAATATACTTAAAAATATGTAAAAATGAAATTCAGTTACAGTAACCCTAACATAGTGGTTTGTGAAGATATCTCTTTTCCCAGCATCTAAATAGCAAGGAACAAAATATGTAATTACATAGAAACCCCAGCTCTAGTTATAAGTATCATTTTATTATAATGGACTTCCAGGATATATGAAAAATTTAAATGTAAAGAAATTTAAATTTGAGCTTAAAAATTATTTAGTCAACAAATGCCCATACAGCCTTCTTGAATTGTATAAGATGCCTTCAAGCTAAAAAGAAATCCAATTAATTTAGAATCTTATCTTAATATTTATTTTAAGTGTTATTAAAACATATTAAATCATAAATTTCATTGTATTGTCAAAATAATTTCTGTTTTATTTTTATACAATGACTATGTTTATGCATGCATTGTACATGTTACAAACAATAAACTTTGAAATTTTGGCTCTCCATGCCACTGATCTGCCACTTGAGCTAACATGGTAACTTGCTGCACATCATTAAATTCTCCAACTGACTCAAATATTCTGGTACACCACCAGGCGTTCTCAATATTGAGATAACAACCCAATGGTGACTTACAACCTCACAAATACTTAATTTAGATTCAGACTCTTCAATTTTTAATTATTTAAAGTCATGAAACCATAAAAAGTATTCTTTAACTTTGCTAAAAGCGTTTCTAATTTATTTTATATTTACATCAATACATACTCTTTCTTTTCCTAGTATGGCTTCCAGTTCTTCAAGCATGAGATGAAGCTGGTCAGTGAGGTTTCCTTTTGGCACAATATCGTGGTCCTTGTCAGTCCACCAGGAAGTTTGCCATGCTAATATCTGAAGATAGAAAAAAAAATGAGCTAAGTATTTTATTTTTAATCATTAACATCTTGAACAGTAGTTAAAAGTCTTAGAGATCTATGCAAGACAATGATCACAGCGTATTTCACTGGACAGTATTTAGATCCAGACTATTGTTGAACATTCACAGCAGTAGGGAAAACATTGCCACCAGCTCCATAATCACTTGTGAAAAGGCTCAAAATCAACCAAAAAAATATATCATGAACAGCCCTATGATTGTATTAAGAATAAGATAAATATTTTGTCACCAATAGTTAACATATGCATGAGAGGACTAGGGGCCAGTCTTTAGAAAAATTTTGAAATTTTACATATAGCGCACTTTCACATTATATGAATGTGTAAGAGGATTGCATTAATTCAATATCACTTTCATACCTCCCTCCCCAAAACTAGAATATATAATAGAATGTTCAAGGTAAGATAACCTAAGATAAGATAAGATAAGATTTATTCACAAGTAATCCCATGAGAGTCAGCTGCGGTGGTCTAGAGGTAGCGTGCCTGCCTCTAGATCCGAAGGTCGCGGGATCAAACCCGGCCACAGTCGATGGGTTTTTCAGCACGTAAAAATCCTGTGCACGGAGTCCTCCGGGAGGGACTTTAAGCTGGGGGGCCCGTGTCGTAGATTTAAGGCACGTAAAAGAACTCCAAGCCTAAATTAGAGCCTCTGGAGAAAATTTCTCGGCCCTTTCACGTCCAAGTAATACCTTAGTTTCCGGAGGGGGGTTAAGAGACGATGGGCTTACCACCTGTCCTTCTGCCCTCTCTAGGAAAATGACCATAACAAAATTCACATCGGTAAACAGAAACCTCCACTTGGAGGCCCTTCGCCCCAACATGGGGGCATAGGATTCGAGAGAGAGAGAATCCCATGAGAAATTTATCTGATGAAACTTGTAATCTCAAGAAGGATTTATTAAGACTATTCCACAAATAAACTGCAATGGTTTTTGTAAATAATAATTATTTTCTTACTTTGTTGTCAATATTCTGTCAGCCGTAAGATTACGGCACACTAGAATGAATAGTCCACGAATCAATTCAATGAATAAGTGATATTTGTGCAGTGTAGTGTGGGGTATGAGCGATGACAGTGAGGTAAGGAAGGATGGAGGGGAAACCCTATGCTGGCCTTAGCCTACTTTTGGTGAAAGACACCAAGGGGCTGCCAACTTGAAGTCCCTGTCAGACAGACGAATCACCATCAACAGTGACATACGTCTCAATGTCATGTGCAGTGGGGAGAGGTTCAAGATTGAACCCAGGTATATTTGGGACAGACTAGAAGCTGTGATTAGAAGCTGTACACCACCACCTCTCCTAAATCCAACCTCAGAACCAGATTAAAAAATCTGACCCTACCGGGAACTGAACCTGGGCTGCTGGGTTGGAAGCCCCATGGCAGCGGATGCTATAGAAAGATAAAGTGTTGTTTCTGGCTTAATGCATGTGTCATTAATTAAATGTAAAACTCGCCTTGTCCAATTGAAATGATTTCTTCTTAAACTCTACGTTCGTCATCCTCTTCCTCTAAAACGTGATGTTTGCATAAGCCTTCACTATTTTCTGTATTAGAGAAAAGTGTAACTTGCCAACAGCTGTTCTAAGAAATCAATAATTGTAGCAAACAACATTGAGATCATGAAATTGGGCGTAACTCATTTTTTTTAAATTTTGGACAAGGCGAGTTTTGCATTTAATAGACTAAATTTAGAGAACAGAAAAACTATCAAAAGTATTAAATAAAAGAATACTGAACCCTAGATTTGAACACCTACCTTCACATACAGAGGCAAAGTGCAGTCTTGTACAGATGAGAGAACACAGTCTTGAACTCTGCTGCTCACACTATGGTTGTACTGCATCACAGATGCCATTAGGATGGACTGTGCTTCTGTCTTTCCCAGTGCAGGCATCTATAAAAAAAATACAATATACAATTGGAACTCAGAGGCTTCCAACACATTACAATAACAAACACAATCCTAATAAAATCAGGTAAACCAATAGAACAAAGTGCCAGTATGTTTTTGTTGAATCAATTATAATTGCAATTATGATATGCAGAAAATAAGTTTTTCTAATCAGATTAAAATCGACCAGTGTCAGCAGAACTACAGATTTGTGATACCTTGACAATCGCGCACTCACAAAAATAAAAAATAAAATTAAAAAATCCATATCAAATCGCCCGGCTCCGGGATTTGATCTGGGGACCTCCAGAATACGAGTCCAAGAAGTTTCCACTTGGCCAACTCAGTCACTTTCACGGTGTCGTTTGATAAGCATAAGTGAAGGAATAGTGTTAACTGTCAAAATTAAAAAAACATGTGACCTTTACTCTGTAAAGTCGTTACTGTAATTAGTCGTTACTCTGGTACCAGTCAACAGATTAGGTCCAAAATTAATAGGCCTCTTGCCATGGACGTTATAAATGCGTATACCAAGTTTCATGAAAATCCGATAAAGCATATTTGAGTTATGGGACCTTTTGTTATATAATACCATAAAAATGCACTAAATTGGGCATTATTCCGGTACCGGCCAACCGATTTGGTCCAATATCAACAGACGTCTTCCCATGGACATTATAAATGAGGATACCAAGTTTCATGAAAATCCGATAAAGCGTATTTGAGTTATGGCGCTTTTAAATAAAAACACTAAATTGGGTTTGACGCCAGTACCGGTGAACCAATTTGGTTCAATAACAATAGGGTTCTTTCCATTGACATTATAAATGCGTATACCAAGTTTCATGAAAATCCGATAAGCATATTTGAGTTATGGCGCGTACAGACACACGGATGGACGGACAGACAGACAGACGGACAGACGGACAGACGGACAGACATTTTTCGTCCCCCACACACAATCTCATAAAGTACCATACTGGCACTTAATAACTGAACACCAAGAAGAAATCAGAAAACCTCATCATTTTCAATAAGGTTATGTTGACAAATAAAGAAGGCAGTGATATAAACAGTAAAGCTATTGAATCATTATTAAAAATGGTCAACCTATAAACACTTATAGCTGCACTTACAACAACTACCAGCCATAGCCGAGAACACCAGACGAAAATTAGCCGAGGTTGAGGATGATGGTTTTCCTCAAAACTAGTCCATAAAAATGAGACGTAAGAAGAGCTATAAGTGTTTATAAGTTGACCATTTTTATTAATGGTTTTAATAAGGTTATGTTTAATGTTGCGTACTCATTACTGGTAACTCACAAACACAAAATTATAGGTACAGTACTATTTCCCTATTAACATTAATACATGTTATTCAAAAACATTTAAAAAGTCAGCCATACTCCCAGATGTTATTGCATTCATGTTACCACATTCAGTTTTCTTACACTTTAACCTTTTAACTGCTGTGGCAGTGAGCACGAGTGAAAATTTGCTTATATGTGACCTTATAAAGTGTTCAATTATATAAGATAAGTATTTGGTATTGCTTTATGTTAAACAGTAAGTAAGGTTGAGTGTAAAAAACTGACCATATACAGTAGCCTACTATCATTCCATTTCAACATACAACTTCATTATTAGTACCCAGCCTTACAACTGATGCTTTTTCTTTTTAAATTAATCCAATTTTAATTTAATTTATCTTTTTTTCTTAGGGATAATCTTCTGAAGGCAATTTTGTCAAAAATTATTTATTTTCATTATTAAGATATAAACATTACATAATTAGGTAGTCTTAAAAGTGCCTGAGGTGAAACTTATCCAAAATGCTAATTTTGACCAGAAATGGTGATTTATTTTTGAGATATCGGTAGCCTTATTATGTTGATTTAAAGACCAAATTGAGTCCCTAACTACCATATGTATAGTTTTTATCACAGGTTCTCTAGTAAAAAAGTTATGATGGGATTACAAATAGGCTACTTGTATTATGTACATTAATTTATCTACAACAACTTCTACAGAATAGTATTGTAAATAAGTTGCTAATGAATAATGACTGAAGTTTCAAAAATATAAATATTCTTTGGAAACTCACAGATATAAGAGCAGCAGAGTCTGTAATCTTCTTATGAATCTCAGCAAATGCAGCACTATCATCAGCCACAGAGAGTATCAGCTTCACATTTTCTGGCAGTTTAACAGGCAACCAATCCAGATTTTGGGTACCATAATCCTTTACCTAGTAAAAACATGAGCAAATTTAATTTATTTAGAATATCTAACTCTAATAAATCTACCTTTCTTACAGAATTAGCTAAAAGTCCCACACCATCTAAATAACTTTTGAAGTATGTGGTTCAGTGACATGAAACTCAATGTGTTGGGCTAGCCATATATGGAGAACTCAAAAACGTTATTCCGAATTTTGCAGACTTCTGGTTTAACCGGAAGTAACTCCATACTTATTATTTTAAATGGAACACGAAATATATTTTTATATTCTCGAATAGTGCTCACTGAGTGCTTTTCAGAAAGTACCCACAAGAGATACTTCTGTGCAAATTTACTGTTGCTTAATCAAGAAAACAGAAAATGAATAATACCAGTAAAATGCTTCTTTCGTTTACTGAGATTTCACTTTCAGAATAATACCGTAATCTGCACTTTTTAACATAAAGTTCTATGCGGGCACATTTAAGAAAATTTTCCTTGCGGTAACTTCCTTTGCATTATTTGCTTCTGTTTTCTTGATATAGCAACAATAAATCTGCACAGAAGTATGTTGCGTGGGTACTTTCTGAAAAGCAATCAGTGAGCATAATCGAAAATATAAAAATATATTGAGTGTTCCATTTAAAATAATAGAGTTGGAATTACTTGGTTAAACTGAAAGTCCACAAAATTCAGTAATAATGTATTTACCACACCACATCGCATACCCGAAGGATACATAACCCAAATAAAATCTAATTAATGCACTCTCATAACTTCCTTTACTTTAAGAATGGCCAATACATTTTTCTCACTTCACATTCTGATATAGAACAAGAGGTCTCATTGCAAACAGCGCATATTCAGAGTGGGTAGCTATTAACTACCCTTCAGAAAATTTTGACGAAAAATTTTTAAAGTAAAAGTTTTAGCTCTTATTATAAGCACCCCATGTATAAAATTTAAATAAAATTATTAGAGCATTTTTGAGAAAGTCACGACAAACAAAAATATCTTCATTTCAAGTCCCCTTAAAAATAAGAAAGTCGTCGCCATTCTTCATGTCACATCCCCAGAAGATACCGAATACAAGTACAAAATTTTGTTTTCATACAATTTTCCGTTCTGGAGCTAGGCTGTTCACCAACACACACACATAGAGAGTTTATATTTCTGAAAACAGTATTTTGAATTCAGGAGACCTCAAAACATGTATTTGTATTTTAAAACCCCAACTTCAAATATGCGAGTCGAAAACAATACTTCTTTTACCTATAGTAGAGTACCTATGGTATGGGCAGAGGAAGTAAAAATGATTTAAATAAAGTTTTAGCTCTTAGTATAAGCACCTTGCATATAAAATTTAAAGAAAATAGTTAAAGCTGTTCTCAAGAAGGAAGGAAGGAAGGATGGAAGGAAGGAAGGAAGGAAGGAAGGAAGGAAGGAAGGAAGGAAGGAAGGAAGGAAGGAAGGAAGGAAGGAAGGAAGGAAGGAAGGAAGGAAGGAAGGAAGGAAGGAAGGAAGGAAGGAAGGAAGAAAGAAAGAAAGAAAGTAAGAAAGAAAGTAATGGAAGGAAGGAAGGAAAGAAGGAAGGAAGGAAGGAAGGAAGGAAGGAAGGAAGGAAGGAAGGAAGAAAGTAAGAAAGAAAGGAAGTAAGAAAGAAAGTAAGAAAGAAAGAAAAAAATAAAGAAAGAAAGAAAGAAAAATGAATGAAAGGGGAGGGTAGTAAATGGAAGAATGCTGGTAGAATGAGATTCAGAAAACAGGGAACCTCAAGAAAGCCAAACAAATTCAAACTTCATCCAATGTGAATTCAGCTCTAGTAACACTCAGATTCAAACTTAATTAACTTATTATAAACCCATGAGCAAGACATAAAACATGCTGTGAATTCAGATAATTGTAAGAAAATATCTTTGTAAGATTTAGGTTTGGAAAACCCTTCCTAACTGATACCATACTCTTATTTCTGTTATGTTTGTAATCTTAAAATCTAAAATGTGGACCAAAATAAAATTAAAATTAAAAAAAAAACTAGTAGAAGGAGTACAATTTTGGAATGTGGAAAGTGAATTACACAGCAAGTTTCATCACACAAACAACTCCCAGAGTTAAATAACCAGCAAGACTTCTCCATACAGCAAAATATCTCATAGACTCTGACACCTTATGAACAGCAACTTGATTAGAAAACAAATCAAACCACAAAGAATTGGAATAGATAAAAGTTCTTTGGTTAAAGCATATATGGGCAACGCCTGGCCCGTGGGCCGAATGTGGCCCACCCCGACTTTTGATCCGGCCCGCGGAACATCTTAAAATCGCGCTCGAAAAAGTAAATATTTTTGGTTCTCGCCAACTAGAGTGAGAGGGGGAAACAAAAGCCTGAACTACGTTCCGGTCAGCGCTAGAAAAATGCTACAATAGGCCTAAATTGAAGTATCGAACCAGACTTACAGATGAAAGTTTGGAAAACATCTGCGCTTGTGTATCAGTGGGATTGATGCCAACATTGATTATCTTGTTTCTCAAGATTAAGCTCAAGCTTCTCATTAATTTCTGCTGATTGTAAGTAAATGCCTAATCAGTTTGATATTGTTCTCATTCATGTAACTTTAGCATTATACTTTATAAATATAAAAAACCGTATCATGATTATTTTTTCACAACTACTTATTATCTACGGCCCGCGACTTCATAAATATCGTAAAGTTTAGCCCGCATCTTTCCAAAGGTTGCCCATACCTGGGTTAAAGCATAGCTAAGGATGGGAGAAAACTGGAAGAAAATTCAAATAACTAAATATAAAATCAATGAAGTAAAGGTTAAATAGGATCAGTTAAATAGGATCCCCTTCAGTATATATTTCTATCAGAATTAAATTTGTTTCGATGCTTAGATTTAACTGTTCAAAAGACTTAGGCCTTCAATAAAATATGTTTGTAGTGTTGGTCAACTAGCCACAGAAATACACAGAGGTTAAATTAATATTTTCCAAACAATTGTTAGGCATTGTTTTTCTTTTCCTTTTATTTACCTGATCTATACCATCTATCATTATAACCTGAGGTCGATGTAGGCAAGAGGCAGCAAGCAGACGAGGCAGTAGTTCCGAGTAGCTCTTCATATTCTGTGAAGAAACATGCAATAATGTAGTCAGAAAAAATATTCAAGTTAGGATCATTAATTAACATCACAGAAAACTTAGTTACTGGTAATTATTCTTGATGCCTAAAAATATTTCTATAGATGGTCCATGGTTCAGGAAACAGCACAGGCCTTATGTATCTTTACTTTATGTACCTATGCTATACACAAAAGTAATGTTTCCATTAATCTGTCCAAGTTTCCTAATACGCTTGTTAGAGTGATATAAGAATATGAAAAACTGCATACATAGTAGCTGTTACAATAATTATATTATATTTATATATTACTATAAACTAGGGTATATCAGCACAATAATTGGAACAGCCCAGAAACTAGTAGTTAACAATGCTTGCATAAGCTCTGTGCTGTTTTCTTAACTCTAGATCAATGCTTCTTAACCTGGGTTCGATTGAACCCCAGGGGTTCGGTGAGTCAGTCTCGCGGGTTCGGCGGAGGTCAAAACATACCCAACTCATATGATTCATGATGACACGCCCCACTTGTCCATCATTGGCTGCAGGTGATCACGCAACATTATTATTATTATTATTATTATTATTATTATTATTATTATTTTTTTTTTTTTATTTTTTATTTTTTTCTTTCAATTAAGAAATGTTTGGTGAACGCGCATATGAAACAGTACCTTTAACAAGGTTAAGAACCACTGATCTAGATGATCTATAAGCTTGCAATTCTATAAAATCCTATATGATTATAAGAGTATTTTGAATTAAATTTTAGACTGTTCTGAAATTACACAAATCATGTCTTTATTTTTTTATAGTTTTCTTACATTAATTTAGATACACGACAAACATCTCGGTATTTTTTAAACTCTATTTATTCTTTCGGTCTTTTCTATAAAACAACAATAAAAGGTGAGGTTACTAGTAACATCATAATATTTATAACGAACAAATATTCTACATACGGAATGTGTGAATTGTCTGCATAGCATGCAGATATATTTTATAGTTTTACTTTAAATAAATCTGTGTTTGTTCCATCTAAGACCAGATAACACCATATCAATTAAGGAAAGTTAAATTTTGGAAACTAATGATAGTTATCAGCACAACTAAATTTATCAAGGCAGTTAGGTAACTTCATACAATAGTGTCCCACAAACTAAGCACCTGATAACCCAGCAGTTCATAAATGAGTATCAAAGAAAATTTTTTGGCAAGAAATGAGGTAAATTATTTTCTTGTAATTTACTGACATGGTATAATTTCTGTTTCATAGAAGAGAACTACATCCATATTGATTTTTAAAATGTTATATATTTAAGACCAATAAACACATTTTCAATTTTCGCAGGAACAGTTTTAAGTTTTAAACCCTTATTTCCAACATCTCGATATTTTTTTAACTCTAGTGCTTTCGGTCCTTATTAGACTTTGTGGGACTCTGCTATAACTACTTTACACTTCAAACTGATAGATGATACCACAACATTTCTTCTTAAATGTTGTAGAAACTAGTTTTTCTGTTTATCTTTTTACTTACATGAGTAGCCCATGACTGCTGTCCATAAGTGAGCACAGAACATTGGTCCACAACACTCCTGAGTAGCTGCTCAGTAGTATGGCTCTGAGCTATGGAGACAAATCTGATGAGCAGGAGAGATTCGGGCTGCCAAGAATGACACATCTGAGCTGCCCTTGCTATTAGTGTAGTCTTCCCACAGCCTCTAGGGCCATGGACCACCAATGGATATTGTGCCTCTCCTGTCACATAGCTAAAGCATACCAACAAAAAAGAGTTTTACTTTTCCAGAAAAAAAAGTTTTATGTTTCTTTAATTTACTATGTTGTGTTAAAAATTTGAAGTGTGTGTTTTTATTCAAGTTTACAGGCGGTGGAGGCCCCTAGAGTTCAAGGAGGTCAAGGCTGCCAAATTTTTAGACATTTGGCAAAAAATCTAGATTGTCAGTCTTACAACCCCGCACTAAGGATTGCTCCTGGTCAGGGCCGTCACGTGGGCGGGGCAATCGCCCCGGGCACCGCGACCAGGAGGGCGCTGTGGCAACGGCAAAAATAAAACAACAAAATTTGAAAAAATAAGTAGGATGTACATAACGTATTTTTTAAAGTTAGGTCTAACTGAATTTGTAATATTGCGTTGTATGTTTTTATTGAACAAATAAATATTTGACACCAATAACTTTAGGCCTATATTTGCTAAGTTATCCCATAATAAATATTTGCTTATAAAGACATATTTAGATCAACTACGTCACAGAAGAGATTGAATTCTCTGGCCTTCTTGTCCATTGAAAACGATGAAGCACAAAAAATAGACTTGATGGAAATTCTAACGACAATATTGCTTGTGCAAAAACCAGGCGAATGCCATTTAATGTTTAGCACCTTATCTTAATTTGATAAACGCGGTTCCCTTTTCTATATTCTATTCAATGTATGTAACGAGGTTTCCCACACTAGTAGTTCATTAATAACGCCTATAGTATTTTTTATGATTGTTAAGATTTTCTTCCATTACTAAACTTGTATTAATTTGATTTTCAATACAATCTTATTAAAAATTTTAAATAATTTTATTTCTGGTATTTTTGTAAGGTAATCCGATTAGGTGTCTCTTACGGGCACAAAAACACAGACAGCAACGCAACACGACGCGCAACTTTGCTAACGAGCGACTGGACGCGATGCGGCTTGGAATTTGTCCAGTCCATGTCGCCCCAAGTCACGTCGCTCATTGCGTGTTTAACCCCATATGCTTATACGTATTTGATAGCATCGTGTCATGTCACTCGCTGTGTGTTTGTGTTTGAATCCCTACAGATAGGTGGAATGTCGGGAGGGTGCACGTGGGATTGAGTTGGGGGGGGCACCTGACGAAATCTTGCCCCGGGCGCCAACAAACCACGGCGACGGCCCTGCTCCTGGTACTCATTTCTGATAGATACTCAATCGACCCCAGGGCCATGGAATTAGGCCAATTGAAAAATCCCTACAACCTCATTGGTTGTTATTAGCAATTTCCAATAGTATATTAATGAGCCGTATCTTTTATTTAGTATAATGCATAGCAGTTGAGCATTTTTACAACATGAAACAGCAGCATATAACTATAATTGAAAGGCTCAGAACAGGACTAAATAATATGGTTACAGATGGAAAATAATAAAGGCTGAAATAAAACTAATGAGTGAAAATGTTGGACAGGTGAAATATTTTTAAATACCATATCAGTATTTAAGATGTTGTACAATGGAGAACATATTTCATTTTTTAAAGAAATTAATATTATGAAGAGATAAATCAAGTAAAAAAAGTTGTTCTACAGGAATTCAAAAAAGAATTAGGAAAGTGAATACTAAAATGCTGAGTTGAAAGAAGAAGGAATACAGGATATAAGCATTGAATGTGGTTTTGGAGAGGAATGGAAGAAGTGAGTTGGGTAGATGGGTTGAGGAACAAGGAAAAAAAGAAAGAAAAAAAGTGAAATATCATAAAATATCAGCAAAGAATAATGGATTGAAATTTACACTGTTAAACAAAAAGTGGGAGGACAATATTAGGATAGCTTTAAGGGAAGTAGGAACTGCGAGGGATGGTTGGATGGAGTTAGCATAGAATAGAGTTGAATGGTGGGCTCAGATAAGCCTTCGGGTTCCATAAAATAGATAATATTCTTTAAGCTTACTTAGGAATTGTCTAATGCCATTGAGTAAGTAAGTAAATAAAACAAAAAAGTAATTTCTTGAAAATACAGAAGATTGCAAAGAGAGAAGGAAGATGAAGTTAAATTCTTAATTGGTAGACAACATAGGAATTGAAGGGTTAAATGAGTAAAAATAAGTTTCCAAACATAAGGAAAGGTGGAAGAATGAACTATGAGAAAAGACAGCAGTTAGAACAAAGTTATAACATATATTGTTGTACACTGATGTACTCTAGGAAAACATCACCCTCACTCATAACATTGTTATACTCCTATTCCCTATAAACATCTTACTTCTTTATTTCCTGTAGCACAGCTTCTCTGTTAATACTGCACTGCGCAGCCCTCTGACAGAAACTCGTCTGCTGCATCAGTTCTTGGAAAAGCCTACAGTCAATTCCATAGCTCGATTTTAGAATACTCTGTAAACAAAATACCAGGTTAGATGTAGATATTAGAGCTGGTATTATCCAGATAAAAGTTAACTGGTTAACTGAGCAAATAATTGTTCAAATAACCATTATCTCTTGTCCAGTTACCTGAATAATAGTTAACTTGATACCTGGATAATGACATCAGTTATTTGTGATTATCCAGAATTGTAGGCTAATGGTATTGTAAAGAATAAAGTTGCAATT
Organism: Ectobius pallidus; assembly: GCA_964059195.1. Classification (NCBI taxonomy): domain Eukaryota; kingdom Metazoa; phylum Arthropoda; class Insecta; order Blattodea; family Ectobiidae; genus Ectobius; species Ectobius pallidus. Next base: position 124,227,106 of record CAXKWD010000005.1, read on the forward strand.
AGTGTCACAAAGAAGAAAGCCATTTCTGAACCATTCAAATTGCAAAAGATTGAAACAAAGAAATGCTCCACCCTTACTTTTCAATTCTGCATAGAATAAAAGACTGCTTACCTTGGTTTGGTCCTCTTCTATGATAGTATCCACCATCACACGAATATGCTTAGCTAGCTGCGTAGTGACCTCAGTGATGTACTGTGCATGATCGGGAAGATCTGGATCCAATTTTCCTTCCACCCAGCGAACTGGCAATCTTAGTATGTGTTTTTCAGCCAGAAGGTTCTATAACATAAGCACAGGGTAAAACTTATATGCTGTCTACAGTTTTCTTTTACATGGTGAAATATGATTTGTTACACCAGTTTTGTGTAGTATAACACTCTTCCTTGGTACTACATCCTATGGAGGCTTCTTCTACCTCAGTCTTGGACATCACTAGCAGATGACTGGAGGCTTGTGATCAGCATGCCAATCCAGTGGTGAACAAAAATCAGTCAGTCAATCAATGGCTGCACTACTACACAAATTTATTCTAAGTTTTCCATTTAATCATACTTATTACAACTGAAGAGATTGGTTCTAATTTCTTTAATTTAAAAAATACGTAAGGAACAAATGAATGTTGGGCGATAGATAAGAGTAAGTCGCCCCTTACGCTCCGAACAATGCGTTGCTATTGGCGACCACACGCTTGTTATCTCGGCACTCCTGATCATTCCTTCTCTCCAAACTCCCGATCGTACCAAATACCAGCTACCAACCCTTGCACCAAAATGACAACCCTCTATCTCACTCGGCACTCCCGATCAGACCACAATCACCTCTTCACATAGTCTAAATAATGCATAACACTATCCACATAGTTAAGTGCGCGAGCGGAGGCGGCAGCCGAAGCGAAGTGCCCTTTCATTTTCGAATAATGTACGATACACTGTTTGTAGGTTTAATGTGGTATATTATATCTTCCAGAGGTTAGTAAGCCTGTCAACTTTTGTTTACCGGTATGACGTCACACTACCAACGTCCAATCACGAGTTTCTACGTAATATGAGGACAGAAGAAGTGGTATAAAAGAAAGTGCATCGCGAGGGAGTGGTGGGTGGGAACATTCATCCAAGGTGCGACTTAAATTTATTTTTTCCTGAATGTTGTTCTCTCTTTATGTAAACAACATGATTTAGTAGTATGTCAGTTTGTTTAAGCAACTGTTTCTTTTTGCTAGGACAAAGTCAAGAAGCCAAGAAGAGTAACAGAGTGGCCATTATCATAACAGTCATAAACAGGGAGATACTCTAAAAAAGCTTAAAAAGATTGTCTAGATTTTGAGATCAGAAACCATGAGTGTTATATTGTACAATGTTATATTGGTTCTAACCTAAGGTTTAAAGCATGATGGTTATGTGAGAGTCAGGGCTAGACTTAAGATACATATAATGGATGCAGATAACTGTGTAAATAAAAAGAAATTCTATTCTATTCTATACTAGCAGTTCTAGCAGTGTTTGACTTTTGTTTTGTATAAAAAGTTGACACCAAACAAACTCTCATGTGCACTGCAAGAAGTAATAATCTGACCTGATCTCATTAATTTTCTTGTAACCTGCATGGCAGGGAATAGGGTCCAATTAGAGGTTTCAGTACCTAGACTAATTTTGTTATGCTTATTTTCCATGAAACAGAGGGACATCACCTCACAACTGAGGTATTACTTGGATATGGAAAGGGCTGGGAAATTTTGTCCCGAAACTTTAATTTAGTCTTGGAATTATTTTATGTGGAGAAGTAATAAAAAACAAATACAATTTGATACAATAAAACATCCATACTGGTCCTGAATTCCACTGCGTCAAACACAATTAAAAAACTTTTTAAAAATTATTTCTAAAACAGTGGATAAAAGTTAAAACACATGTCTTTTAAGTGAATTTGATACAACTTCTTAAATCTAAAAATTAGCCATGGGACTTGATTGTTTTTCAATAAAATTTATATATGAGTTATTTACCCTAAGGTCTTTCTGCAGAGCTTCTAACCGACGTTTGAGTTCCATCTCACCAGGAGATGATGAGTCTTGAGACTGTCCACCAGTAGGGGCACACACTCTATACACCCATATACACCTTCTGGCTAGTTCCTGACTCATGCAGACAGTATTATGCACCTCCTGAAAAATTTAATATTAATTTATAAATAAATTATAACCTTGCCATTTAGCTCAATTTGATTAAAATAAAAATAGAGCTGCAGTGATTAAGTCTCCTAATTGGTCAATATTTGAAATAAATTAAGTAAATTCTTTGAGGTCCCTATAGAGATTGTACACATTTGCAAACAATCATTAACAAATATCTGATTCATAATTCTGAAATAATGCAATCAATGTTAGCTCTTCGTTTAAGCTTCTTCAAATTCAATTCAATTCAAGCTTCAGTTCTTCAAAAATTCAATAACAACAGCATCAGCAGAAGTAGCATTCTCAGGAATCAAATAGTGTAATGTGTTTGTCATTAGATTTATGGTTGATGGCTTAGAGACAACAGAGTACCTCAACATAAGAATTCTGGACGTTAAAATGTATTGCAGTATCCTTTCCTTTCAAAAGGAAGGTTTCAGTTCATAAAAGCTCCTTGTACCTCCAATAAATTTTAGGCAATGGGATAATTTAGCTAAGGCAGAACACAGAATTCTTACCAGTGACCTTAGATTACAAGAATAATATTATTGGAATATTCTCTTAAAAATTTCCTTAAAATGAGGGCAACAAAGATTGCTAGTTTGTGTTTCCACCCCCCCTTCATTGAAATTCGTAAGTAAGGCATTTCTTTTAGAACCTTTAGAGAAACTGTTGCATGGTTGCATCACTACCTTTCCACAAAATCTACACACAATAAGGAAAACCAAACTTGCCCACAACATGCTCACCATAAATTGGCAGAACAAACAGTAAATTCAAGGTACAAGGAACACATGAGAAATATAGCCTAAGATGGAAAAATTTGCAGTGGCTCATCATTTCGGTCTTCAGGTCATGATTTCAATAGTGAGGCAAAATTACTGAAATATGTTCAGAAATCACCTGATTAAACCATTTGGGAAAAGTAAACATCCAGAAAAGCAAAGGTAGATTTATAAATTTTGACATCCCTATGGACAATGTTTTCATTTAAAAATCCATTCAATCTGGAGGACATATAAACTAAACTCTGCGGTGCTACATCCCTGAAAGGACTTGGCCTACCACCCATCTGTTGCATCATCTACCATAGGCAGATGGCAAGATTGGGGGGCATGTGGTCAGCATGCTGACACCCACGGCTGTTAATGGTGGTTTCCATGACCGGAGCCGCTATTTCTCTATCAAGTAGCTCCTCAGTTTGCATCATGAGACTGAGTGCACCCTATTCCAGATCTCCCTACCTCAGAAAAATCCGAGGAGGTACCGGGAATCTGTAGCCAGTGACGCTAACCACGAGACCACACAGGCTGGAGGACATCTGGTAGGTAATAAAATCTCAGCTAATTATGAAGGAGATTCCCTTTGAAACATATATTCTAATTTGGTAAGATTTATTTATAATAATTATGTGAAGATGAATGCCTTAAAGTTCATTGTATAACATTGACACTTCACAATATTTTCCTGGTTAATTTAAGCAAAAGGGATATAAAGTTCAAGAGATCATTTCCTGTATATGAACTTACTTGTTCTACAACAGTAGTTAAGTAAGTATCCCTCAGTTCTTGTGGGAATACATTAACCATAACAGCCAGAGTTCTTTCAATCTCAGAACGCCATTCGCTTAGTGCTCTTTCCTTTTCTTCTGGGCAGTTTTCCTGAGAAAAGAAAATAAACGAGAAGTATTTAATAATCATCTTATAAAAACAAATTCTCATTCATTGTTATTTCTAATTCAAAGTATGTAAGATTCAGATTATTGATGATTTCTTCATGGGTTATTGTATGGACAGAGGAAGTAATTTAAGCAATGACTTCTGGACAATTTACAGATTAAGATATTTACACACCTTAAAGCCAGGAATATGACTGGCAATGGGCTGAAGCCTATAGCAAGGTGGTTGTGCATGACTGTCCAACTGGTACCATTTCTGTAGCAATTCCTTGTTATCAGCAAGACCCAAAGCCATTTCAAAATCTTGATTCTCAATGGTTTTAGGGAGAAGAGGTGTACCAAGAGAATTGCTTAAGAACAGCACTGGGATCACGTATGCCACTTCCATTTGACCTGAAAACAAGTTAAAGGGGTAAGTGATGCAACAAATCAGAACATAAACTCTTGCATTTGCAGGCCTTAATTACTTTCCTCATGGAGGCATTGTCATTAAACTGAATTATTTCTCACAAGCGTACCGTACACCTGTCATAGATGTTAATTATTTTTTTATACAATTTTCTTGGTTAAAGTGAAGACAGGTACACAAGTGTTCAATACGATAGCCGATACGGCAAAGTATCATTATGTGTGGTCATGGAGAAATAGTTTTTCTCGCGAGTTTAATAAAATATGATATAATGTACATATATGTATTTATATGGCATTTTACTCTTCTCTATGGATTCCTAGCAATCAAGCAGAGGGTAGAAAGATCTCATTGACCATAAATGGAAACAACTTTCAACTTAATTATTTTACTGTTTATAAATTTTCATGTTTTATTTTAAAGGATTATAAGAAAACTACATACTGAATTTCTATATGTTATAACCTACATTATTAAAGCTAAATACTACTGCACCATCTGCCATAGGCAGATGACTTGACTTGGGGGCATATGGTCAGTATGCTGATTCCTGCAGCCATTTTTCGATGGCTTTCTTGACTGAAGTGGCTATTTCTTTATCAAATAGCTCCTCAGTTGGTGTTACAAGGCTGAATGCTCCCTCCAAACCTCAGAAAATTCAGCGAAGGTACCAGGAATCAAACCCACATCTGCAGATCGGTAGTCAACAATATATCAGTCTTCTTTATTTTCTTCCCCATGATCTTGGAAAGTCTAATCTAACAGTTTATAGCCTTTACATCTCTCTGGACAGCATTTGCATTTATATAAATGCCTGCTTCCCACATCCCTATGATGCATCCACATCTCACGTCAGAAGTTTAAAACATAAACTAAACTCCATGGCGCTACATCCCTGGAGGGACTCGGCCTACCACCTGACCGCTGCATCATCTCCCGTAGGCAGATGGCAGGATTGGGGGGCATGTGGTCAGCATGCCGACACCCACGGCCATTAATGGTGGTTTTCTGGACCGGAGCCGCTACTTCTCTATCAAGTAGCTCCTCAATTTGGAATCACGAGGCTGAGTGCACCCCTACCAGACCTCCCTACCTCAGAAAAATCCGAGGAGGTACCGGGAATCGAACCCGGGCTGACAGATCTGTAGTCAGCAACGCTAACCACAAGACCACGCCGGCGGACACTTTAAAACATGGTAGTTTCTAAAATGTATAGTTTACTGAAAGTAAAGTTCCCATCCCTAGTATTTTGTAACATCCCATAACTGTAGCTGTATGTAGCTGTATCTGGGAAAAAGATAGTAGGAATTTTTTTGACTGCTAGTTTCTACATCTCTTTAGTCCATGCATCCTAGATTAAAGCCTTATATTAATTTTTTTGATCTCTCTTTCTCATGTGATGGAATGACAACAGTTAGACAAATTATTGGAATTGCAATGAGCAATGCGGTATAAAGCAATGAATTTTGAGAACAGCATCAAAATTACATTTTTCTCATTTATCAGTTAATTTCTGTGAACAATAGTGTTGTTCTATGTGCAGTATTTCTTAATTTCGAAGCACCTAACTTGATGAATGGAAATATGGTCCAGATTTCTGCATAAAAGAGAGATGTCATTTAACAAAATTACAGGAAACAGTCACTCTTTTCATGATTTCATCATATGTCTCACTTTAGTTCATAAATATCTTGTCATCCTATACAAGAGATTTGTATTCAACAATTTCTATGGTATCATGCATCCATACTTTTAAAAATAACTTTATTGAAGAAAACATACGTGATAATTCTCCAAGACACAGTTCTGGGAATTCATGATCTTGCTGTTTTTCTAATCCAGTCTTCCAATGTAGATCAACAATATGAAGTTCATACCCTCTACTACGGCAGAAGACTCGAAGCTCAGGGTATACAACATTATGCAAAACACCCTTCTCAACACAGCAGTCTATAAACAAAGAACATGTTCATTAAACAAACATGTGATTTCAGCTGAGCCATAAGCTTCAGTTTACTTCTAATGAGAAGAAATCATTAATTAAAATTAAAAACATTAATTGGGCTGGAAGTCTGCAACTTGAAAGACAGAAATAAAATAAAACATTTATGATCTTAATAACTACTACAAAAATTTTACCATAAATTGAATTTTAAATTTTTTTAATATGTGAAATAATATTTTTTCTTGGGTTTTTCATGAAAGAATATTACATGGGAGTTTTTGACCACATACTACCATAAGCTTAGCCTTCTATATAAATTCTTAAAGTATAAGGAAGAACACGAAAGTGAAACTTTTGTAATAATACATTGCCCTACAAGACAATACAATACTATTTATAGAATTAGATTTTATCTATGTTTTATGTTGCCTTACTTTTAAAGTGATAACGTACCTGATTTTCACCTTACAGTTATCTTCTATAGACTGTCTTTTATGATACAGATATTAAAGATAATAAAAAAATATAACATAAATAAAGATAAACAAGATAAATAACGTACTATATAAAAACATAACAAAAAATCAATTTAAGAAAAATTATTACAATTTCCACCAAAATATTGGATTCCAACCATATAGACTACTTTGAGATTTCTAGCTCAATGCCTTGACTACTAAGCTACCAGCTCACTTGAGTTTTCTGACCATATCTCACAGAATACATGTGACATGATTTTGTTCAGTGAACAACTAATCATATTTTATTATGATTTGTAATGTGTTTATCCATTTTTATTTTCAAATTCTCAACTGTACACCTATATAATCTATACGGCTTTTGGCTGAGAATGTAATTTAGGGTCCGATGGTCTTCCATTGTATATGAAACTGATATCAAGGTGTAAAAATTAATTAATTCAAGAAAAATGTTACCTTGTGAATCAGCAGCACACACATAGATGACAATTTTTCTTGTTTTAGAAGTGGTTCTTGTGGCTGCAATACGACCCAGTAGCAAGTTCTGGATGTTCTCTGGCAACTGCTGAACTTCTTGTGGCAATGGAGTCTCACACTTGTCAAAGTCACGAGGACTTTGCACTGATGTCCCAGGAGGAGAAGACAATGACATAGAGTCAGCTGCAAGTAAAATACTTCATAAGCTCCAACGTGAAAAGCAAAGGTCATAATGAGAAAGCCGTTTCATGTGGGAAAGAGTTGTATAGTTTGAATGTTTCTGATTATTATCTACTTAATAAATTGACTGTTCTGTGAAATTCCTGCGGTTTTCCAATAAAAGAAGAATGAAACATTATAAAACTATGCTGAAATGAATAAAAAATCAACTTTTGATGGATTTACTTACAGTCTTCCCTATCTGTAATTCTTTTGTATGTGAAGGAAATGATTAGAAGACCTTTCAGGTGATCATAACTCTTTGTGCCAATATTATTTATTTCTGACATATTTAGCAGTAAGTTCAAATTTTTAATGTAAAGTTTTTATAGTCATTTTTCAAAGAAATTAATAATTATTTATTTTATTTTATTTTATTTTATTTTATTTGCTTTCTTGATTACAAGATTGCCTAAACGACAAAGCTTACTATGCTTCTATTAACAAAGAAGTATAACGCACCCTACAGTTCGAAACTTCTAGAATGGTGGAATTAGGAATCCCTAGTCTCTTGCACACATTCACGAAAAAAGATGGAATGCTGCCCTGTGCTCCAATCAGAAGACTGATGATTTCTATTTAATTTAATTGTAAGAGTTCATTCTTGTTTTCAACCAGTTTTAAATTGTATAAACTAAAATTCTCTACAAAACGTTAATTACTATCAGGACAGTTGACAAAAAAACTAAATAAAATGTTGGTTTTCATCTGTGCATACAAATTTAAGTGGTTACTGAAAAGGAAGGAATACAAAGGTGACAATAACAGAAGTGTAAGTAAAACAAATCAAAAAAGAGAAAACGAAATAAACTAGTAGATCTGTGAACAGTAGACTCGTGTCCAAAAAAAAAATAATTTGAAATCTGTTTTTATCAGTTAAAACTACTACCACTTTGAAATGGAATAAGAAGATTAAAATCCTGACATACTATGTCATTTTAAATGACTTCAAGTAAAATGTATGCCAAATTGGAAGAAAATCGAACGAGTTTGGTCCTGATTGAGGGGGGGGGGACACATAGGAACAGACGAAATGCCAGTAAATCATTAGAGTTACGTCCAAGATTAATCCAGAATTTTTCCAGGGTAAATGGTTTAAAAATCTAAGATCTGCTCTTGATCAATTAAAATGGCCATCATCTTGAAACTGAATAAAACAAATTTCTACACAAATGTCATTATTAATTATTTAAAGGAATATTCATGCCAAATATTGAACAACATGTTTCATCGTAACTGTGTAACACATAAATTTACAGACAAACAAACAAAATGCTGGACAGTTAAGTTAAAACAGGACCTCACTTTGCTCAGTCAATAAATAGCTTATACAGAAAATTACAGAAGGAAAGAGTAAAAAATGATAAAAAAATTAAAAGAATAGCAAAATATCTGTAGATAAACAAATGAGAACAGAGTACTGTATAAAGAATTTGCTTTAGTTCTATTTTAGCATAAAACAAATTGGTTTCTGTAAACTTAAAACAATGTAAAGGTAAACAAAGCATAAGTATCTTTCATTCCATAACCCTTTACTGTGTTACTTTGCATTTGAAAGACAAAGCAACCGAGAACACAAAAGATAAAAGAATCAGTGTTTTGTTTCATTGTATAAGGGATAAAATAATTTCAGAAAGACTGTATATATCACAGATGTCTGAATAGCTTTGAAACCAGTGGTATTCAATAAACTCACTGTTGTGTGATATTATCTGTAGCAGATACGTATCATTCTCTTTTCTATCTGGATGTGAACAATTGACCAGTTGATTAATTTCTTTTCTATTCTAAATACTGACAGTTTCAAACATGGAAGCTTAAATTGGACTGTACAGAGTACATACAGAGATCAAATACCTATTTTTAGAGTAAGGAATAATAAATGGAATGGAGGAGCTCTTTGTTACACTCGTGCTAGAAGTGTAACAGAAAGCCTATTGCTGGGCTCATGAAAACTTTCATCAACTATTCCTGTTCTAAATTTGTATCTACTTGTATATCTTTCTGTATTTTAAACTCATTAGTCATTACTAATAAAATTATCATAATGCATTTATTTGGAGATGTTGCTATCAATTACATACATTTTAAACAAAAATATCCTTATCCTTTACCTAGATAAAAAAACGTAGCCTACATTACAAATAGATTTTTCTACTCTCCTTTGAAGTACTTCCTTAATGAATTCTGAAAAATGCATTATAAAAAATGAATTATGAAATTTTATATGTTACGTGATTAACATATTGTGATTAAGAATTTAAATAAACTTTTCCTTAAAAGTCTCTTAGGCTGTTTTATTTTAATAAATCAATTTTTACATACCAAAGCCCATAAGGGATATACAGCTCAATTCCGAGCTTGTTGGAAGACTGACAGTTGACACCTGCCGAGTCAGATGTGCTATGGAGAGTGTTGCCACCTTTGATAGCTGAATTAAGAAGACTATAACCTTTCAGTTTTCATTCCTTTTCATACTTCATTTTCTAGTTTAAATTATTAGCCTACACTGTATTATGCAATATGTCTACATTAAAATGATGACACAAACCATGTGAACACAAACCATGTGAACACAAACCATGTGAACACAAACCATGTCAGTTTTGGCAGAGAAATCAGTAACAACTTCATTTTAAAAAGTCTAATATTTCTTTGTTAATAAAAGTAAATGGCTTTAAGATAATACCACTACCAAGATTTTCTTCAACCCTTGTTAAGTGATCAGGAACTAAGTCCGTCAACCGATAATCCTACAAATTTTCATGTTGCTAATTTCTAAAAGCAGACTTTACAGCAGTTAAGTAAAGAAAGAAGACATCATTATAAAATATGTGTGTGCATGTGTGTGTGTATCCAATGCTAAACCCTTTACTCTGATGCATTTGGGGTCTGCCCTGGGCAATAGTGTGACCCACTTTCAAGTTAAGCACCACTTGGGCAGGCTGCATGGTGATGTGTAACTGGAAGAAAAATGTAAGGTATGAAGAGATGAGTGTTCATAGTGGTGTTTGTGTAGTGTAATGTGGGGTATGGGTGGGGTAAAGTGGAGAGGAAACTCAGTACCGGCATTAAACTACTCTTGTCGAAAGACTCCAAGGGGACTGCAGGATTAATTCCCCATCCGACGGATGAATCACTATCTACAGTGACATATGCCTCCACATCATACACACTACAGAGAGGTTTGGAATTGATTAAAAAATCTGCCCCTCCCAAGAATCAAACCCGGTCACTTGGAAGGCAGGCTAGCTGCCAACTGTGCCATAGCAGCAGGCTCATTACAAAATATTCTTAGCCAACGAAATAAATAAATTGTGGCTGTCATCAAAATATTTATGTTTAAAAAACCCAAGAACACATAAATCCATTAAAATTCAAAGTAGAAAACATTTGCACTATAATGACAAAAAAATTGGGTATACCGAAAAATGGATGCAATATCATACTCATTGCCTACACCTATTTCGGAAAACATTCGTACTAACATTTATTGAAGAGCAATAAAACAGATTTGATCAGAGGCTGCGGTTGTTCACTGAGCAGCTCAGAGGTGTCATTACCTATTTCCTTTTCACAATGATCCACACAAGATTTGTGTGAACATTCATAAGAAATGACACTAGGCTGGATGATAGCGTGTAGGGTGGTCAGGTCCTTTTGCAGGATGGGAATGAGGACACAACACCCAGTCCTGACCCAGGAAGGAAACTTTACACCTCTGTAAAATTGCCAACCAGGCTGGGAATCGAACCCAGGTGACTGGCAGTCATGCTACCAACTCACCCATGGCAAACTCATAAGATATAATAGTACTTAAACATATCACACATGACAAAGATCATAATGCAGCTAAATAATGAAGTGAAATTCTAAATGCTGACTAGAGGCTATTCTATGAAAATGTATCAAAAGCAATTTTAAAAGCATATGCAGTTGAACGATTTAGCATCAGTGCAAGAAGAGCAACTATTTGCTAAAAATTACTGCCATAGTAAATCGAAATACACTAATCATAGTTTGTTTATACCAAGTGAATGGAAGAAGCAGGATTCTAGAAGTGGGTTATAATTTGGGTGAATCAAGTATGGACGGTATTATTTTGATTAAGCTCTTTCACCATTCCATGCATTCATGCATATGTTATGAGTATAAAGAGATTCTTCTACTTTTGTTTTGCACCATTATCTGAATTTTATCTTGAACTTAATATCAGAAATACACTAAGCATTCACCAAGCAATTTAATGGTTTCATTAATATTATATTAATATATTATTTAGATGCACTCAGAAGTTTTAATAAATATTGCAGTCCTAATCTCATTTTCACTTTCCTACCCTCATGTACCTTTGCAGGATCATTTCATGTAACGCTCAATACTTGACCATTTTTAAATATAAAACTGTTATATTTTTAAAATTTGAACATACAAACTACTCCTACTTACTCTTGTAATTTGTTTCTTTTCTACTTATTTGATATAATTACTACTACTGTTAGTATATTACACACGCAAAAGTAACAGTTCTTGAGATTTCACAATTATTTTAAAAAAAAATAGAATTTATAATAATATTATGTTGGATTTTGTCTTATGTTTCAGTTTAATAAAAAATATGATTCTACTGTGCATCTGATAATAGGCCTAAACTTGACTATTAAAATACAAGGAGTCGGCTGGGGTGGCACAATGAGTATCATGCTGGCTTTCTGTGACCAAGATTGCAGGTTCGATCATGACCCAAGTCAATAGCATTTATGAGTGCATAAATGTGATAGGCCCATGTCTTTAGATTTACAGAAATAGAAAAAAACTCCTGCAGGACAAAATTCCGGCACAGGTGATGGTCACAGGCTTAAGTTGCAGTACATCCCCGTCAAGGAGTATCAGAATAATTTTATTATGTCTATTATATTATTATTGGCCCCTATTTAATGCTTAATTTACTCATTTAAATAAATAATCTGACTTTAATTTATTCTTATATACCATACTATGATCTCCTTTAAACTAGCAAGTATTTTGCCAATTTTGCTCAGTTATAACCAAACTTTTCAAGATAAACTTCAGACTAAAGACATTTTCTGTCAACTATGTAACACCCGTCACAGTTAAACACTTATGTTCAAAATAACAAGATTTTTTTAATGTTTCCTAGTTTTCTAGTTTTTTGCTCTGCAATAATATTTGTAAGATCCTATTAGTTGTCATCTCACTGAGTTTATTGATTTTCACCATCTACCTCAACAAATTGGATGTATTTATGTAACACCCATTACAGTATGTTCTTTTTAATATTTAAAATACTGAGAAAAGTTGTAGTTCAGGAAATAATACCTTCTGATATACACAAAAGTAAGAGTTATCTTTTGTAATCAATGAGATTTTGATAATCACTGTTTCTGTCTCAAAATTTGTCTTCTGAACTGCCCAACTGTAACACCCATTACAATGGAATGTCTGTTATACTCATATAAGGAAATTTTTGTGTATGAGGATATAAGGTTGAGGATGTAAAACCCTCTACGGTAATTAAATTCAAATTAATGTTTAATATCCCTGCAGAGAATAACCTCGGCCTTCCTGGGAAAGTCACAGTAAATAGCAATTTAGTGGTTCAAGACAAAAGTTCGGCATTTAGAACTTAGCTTGAAGTGTGAGAAAGCTCCTTTAAACAAGTTCTAGATCAGGCCTGTCCAACAGGCAGCCCATGGGTGTGTAAGTTATTACTGTGGCCCAGGAAACAAAATAAAATAAAACTTTTTAAATAATACAGTTTCATGTTAGAACAGCTTCCTTTACCATGGAGTAAGCTGCAAATCTGTTGAGGTCAAATCTTGAACAAAAATATTCTGACACTTTTTTTTTTCTAGTGTCATTAATATAAAATAGTGATTTCATTAACTTGTGATAATATTAAAATGATTGTTTATTAATTTTTCAAGAATATACTGATTTTGAAAACATAAAGGACAAACTGTCTCTTTTTAACGATCCCTTGAAAGCGGACACTGAGGCTCAACTATCTAAGTTTGAACTTGAGCTATGTGATTTTCAAGTTCATCCATTTCTTCAAAACAGAACGGAAAACGAGACAAATTTTTCAGACTTATTTCAGATGAAAAATTTCCCAGAAGTTCTGCACACTAAAAGATGGAATGGAACAAAACAATCAATTTTACAAAACACATTTACAGGCCTTCAATATAATTTCCATTCTTCTTTATGAAAGCTTCCAACATTTTGAAACATCCTATTTCCGAATAGAACACTTTCATTGTTGAACTGTCTGATGACTCGAGTCACCTCATTTGAGACGCCCTCAGTGGTACCAAAACATTTTCCACATAGTGGATTCTGCAGTTTCAGAAACAAATCAAAGTTTGGTAAACTCAAATCAGGAAGTAGTTCCCAACCATATTTCTCAGAAGTTTCTTTCACTTTAGGGCAATATATGGTCTCACGTTATTGTGCAAAATGTGGACACCAGCTGCAAGCACGTTAGGCCTCCTGTGATGAATTTTTGGGTGCAAAATTTTGCACAAACAGCTTGTAGTATGTGCCTGTTATGTACATCCCCTGGGATACTCTATTTATGGCTATGACTCCATTAATATCATAAGCAAAGATCATCATCAGTTTCATCTTTGAATGTTGGCAGTGGCATTTTTTACAGGTGTAAAGACTCTGGATGTTTCCACTGAACTGAGACATCAGGTCAAACTCAAAATCTCTTATCCAGGTTTCATCTATTGCAACAGTCCTTTTCAGGAACCACTCTCCTTCTGTTTCCTAACTCTGAAGCAATTCTTCTGCGATTTTCTGCGACCCGCTTTCTGCTTTTCACTCAGATGATAAAAACTCATCTGGCAGCAACTTTGCTCATCTGCAAATTTTCAGTAATGATTCTGTAAACTTAAGTGACAGGCAGACATTTTGGCCTCTTGTGCAATTCCCTCATATGTTTTTGTCAATCCTCTTGCAAAATGCCATTAACAACTTTAGATATGTAGTCTGTTGCAGTTGATGGTATTCTACTTCTTGGGTTGTCCTCAGTGCTTACCTGACCTTCATGGAAATGGGAAGACCTCCATGTCACCGTGCTATATGATCCACTACACTATCCCCATATACCTCTCTCAAAGCATTTTGAATTTCAGTTGGTTCTTTCCTAGTAAAGTTTTAATTTTGATGTAGGATCGTTGGTCACTATGTGAAATCCGACCTGACTGTTTCCTCTTCCGTTTTAAAGCTCAATTATTCAGGACTGAGTCAAGCTAACCACCAGAAACATATACTGCTTTGTAGCCTGAACTGATGGTAATTTCAAATTGATTGTGCCAACATAATGGTCGTGCAGCCATGTGCAGAACTTTTGGAATCACCCCCTCTTATTATGTTACTGAAATGGTGCACTGGTGTGACAAAAACTATATTTTGCAAAAACAAACATTTCCTCTTTATTTGACGAACTATTTTACAATTATTTAACACCTACCATAGAGTCACCGATGACTATAATAGACTCCATTCATGTGCTTTATCAGTGTGAGTCAAAACTGATTAAGTTAATATGAGTAAAATTGGTATGGCCCTCAAGATAATTTTTGTAAATTAACTTGGCCCAAAGTTCCTCCAAAGTTAGACAAGCCTCTTTTAGATAGTGATCCATCGATAAAGAAGTATTTAATTATTTTTAATACATATGAATTATTATAATTTATTAATAAGGCATGTCCATTTATTTTTATTTTGTATTTTACTCTTCAATATCAATTTATGGGAAAGTGATTTTAAATTAATTTTAAAAAGTGACTGCTACTATATAACATAACAGAAATAAAGTACTTTTCAGTCAACCTTAAAGTACCAGAACCACTCTACTGAAGCATGAAGAAGAATGCAAGGACTATCAAAGCACAAGCTAGTATTAAATTAGTTAACTACCTCCAGAACTAATGTCACTATGAAGCAAAAGCTACTAGTTAGCTAGATCAAAAATGAAGCTGGGTGCAATCGAGCAACAGGTATAGAAAACTTTATAAAATATATTCACCAGATATACTTGAAGTGGCCACATTCCTCAGTACTTTGGTCAGTCCATCCTTCGTAGGTTTCCTTTCAATAGTAATAGCAGATGGAGTAGCCATGCCTTCCATCTGAAACCCGCTGCCACCATTATTGCTTCGGAGTTGTTGCTGTACGGTGACTGCCACAGTTGATGCATCCAATATAACTCCTGAATCAGGCTGTTGCTGTGGTGGACTCGTACTGTGGTTCCCATGTTGATGTTTCTTATTCTTTCCTCCACTTTCCTGTGATGACTTCTTGCCTGACACCTGATAGCTTGTAGATCTGCAACAAGCAACAGAACTGCCTTTTGAATTAGATGTTTACACATTCTTCTGCTTAATATTGTAAGCATTCTTAACATAGATTTTCAATTACAGCTAAGTTTCACATTTTGGTCACCTATGCACTAAAAGAGTAATTCTCAAATATGCTGCAATTATTAAAAAGGATTATTAAAAAAATTCCAACTTTATGAGGCTCATGCAGAAAGTGAGTTCTGATTGCCGATAAAGAAAACGAAAGCTTCAATAAGTAAGAAATATTTATTGCAATATTTACAGAGATTCACCAGCTACTTCTCTACATAGTTGCCATCGTTATTGAGGCATTTATCATAGCAGTGTACTAACAACTGTATGCCCGTGCCATAGGACTCTGCCACCGATGTCTAAAGCAATGAATCTGCATCTGTACCTCAGAATTGTTGTGAAAATGTTTTCCAGAAAGCGGTTCATGCCCGTGCCATAGGACTCTGCCACCGATGTCTAAAGCAATGAATCTGCATCTGTACCTCAGAATTGTTGTGAAAATGTTTTCCAGAAAGTGGTTCATGAGACGGAAGAGGTGGAAGTCATTTGATGCGAGGTCAGAGCTGTAGAGTGGATGGTCGAAAATCTCCCAGCCAAACTGAAGCAATTGATTCCATGTGGCATTGGTATATGGGGTCATGCACTGTCGTGCAAAAGTGTAATGCCTCTTTTCAGCAGTTGGCGGGAGCCAGTATCAGTGCAGTTACTGTATCCGAGTACTGTTTAACAACTACTGGCGTCACAAGACTGAGACTGCACTGCAGCATTTTCACATACTGCTATGCATGTGCAGGCGTGTCTGACTAGTAATGCCATCTCTGGACACAATCAGAACTTACTGTCTGGATGAACCACGTACTTATTGACAGTCATTTTTCATTTTATTTGCTATTGTTAGTAAACAACCCAATATAACAGATAACTTACATTGAATAAAATTGTGTTATTATTATTATTATTATTATTATTATTAATATTATTACTAGTTATTTTATTAGTTATTGGAATTTGCAAGTCTGAGAAGCACCCTACAAAAACTAGCTGTGAAATTCCAAGCTCAGGAGTGACACAAGTCCTGACATGCACTCTATTATTATGTGCTTTATCAACTAACTTTATTTCACATAATGGCCAAATAATAGAATGTACTACATACGGTATATGTAGTAGTAGTACCTAATGCCCAGACACTTGGATGATCTCCATTCGTCTTATATATCTACACACACACACACACTTATATACTACATACATAGAGGGCCCTATATCGCAGTATGCAGGTTTGCATGGATACTGCAATGTTTGTTTGTTTGTTTGTTTGTTTGTTTTTTTCCACCTAAGCAGGTTGACCAACTATGCTTCTTGCAACTGGCTTATCACAGATAATGTCACAAGTGACTTGGAAATCACTGGTAAATTCCATAGGAGATGTTCTAAGTCACTAGTTGCATTTATAATGATTATTAATAACATTTATTACATGCCAGAATGGTACTTTATGAGATTGTGTGGGGGACGGGAAAATTTACTGTCCATCTGTCCATTTGTCCATCTGTGTGTCTGTACACACAATAACTTAAATACGCTTTATCTGATTTTCATGAAACTTGGAATATGCATTTATAATGTCCATGGGAAGAAGCCTATTGATATTGAACCAAATCAGTTGACTGGTACCGGAGGAATGCCCAATTGAGTGCCTATTTTATGGTAATATATTAGAAAGGCGCAATAACTCAAATATGCTTTATCGGATTTTCATGAAACTTGGTATACACACTTATAATGTCCATGGAAAGAAGCCTATTGATATTGGGCCAAATCAGTTGACCGGTACCAGAGTAATGCCCAATTTAGTGCCTATTTTATGGTAATATATAAGAAAGAATTTATCAAATGCATATCAGTTCTGTATATGACGTTACACCACCAACGTCCAATCTTTCTTGTCGGTTCTGCGAAATATAGTGGAAATTTCGCTGATAGTGTATTGTTTAGAGCAGGTGGATTCTAAACCATTCCGTCAAGACATCTCTCCACAGAACGAGGCATTAGGGCTTTACCTTATTTGTGGTACCCGGTTCCAGTCTAGTCACTATGTTTTAAGCACATGACATTGCCATGCATAAAGTTTGCAGAGCCTGCAGCAAACCCAGAATCCAATCACTAGCCTTGTTTTCTCGAACGTCAGTGATTAGCTGTAGACCTGTGGTCCATATAGACGTCAGTTATCTAAGTATAGAACGATACGCAATACAGCTGTTGACAACAGGAACAAGATAAAAAAGGGTGTAACAACATAATAAATTATGCAGAGGCGTAACGAGGGGGGGGGGGGGTTTGGGGGCTTGAACCCCCCATTGATTAAAAAACGGAAAATTGTAAAATTTTTTTAAGTCTGCATATAAATTACTTATAGGAGTATAAAGCGTGGGAAGCATAAAACTCGTTATTGTGCAACTTAATTTTTAAAATTTTCCGGGGGAGGACCCCCGAACCCCCCTCTCCCTGGGGGTATTCCACACCCCCCCATATGGTCGGCCTGGTTACGCCTATGAAATTATGTGTCCCGATTACAATATGTAAATTATTCCCCAGTTATGCATCCCCTTTAACAATGCTGCTTCCTAACCCTTTTGTTTTCTCTCGTGGTCGGAGCTTACGTCATCGCAGCGATGTGATGACGCAGACCGCGTGAATCCGTCACCCCCGTTCTACCCCGCAAAAGCACTCTTATCCGGGCTCCGATATCGTGACTAGATCTGAGGTAGAATCAACTTCTCGCCAAAATAGTGTTCAGTGCATAGGAACTTCAAAGATAAATTTATATTTGGATTACAGACTCGTTTTTAGAACGGCATGAGGTAATAGATCACACCGTGGTTCAAAGTTTCACGTTCGTTTCCGGAATGCAATGTAAAAGTTCTCCATCGTGCCAAGTAAAATTAATCCCTAGCCAAGAATCGAACCCCTTAACGGTACACTTCTAATTAAATAAACCCTTTTCTTCAGCGGCAACCAACAGTGATTGGGGCCTGGAACGCTAATCAACCCAGAATTCACAATTTATACCATTTTCACAGTATACACAAATATACGGTAGTGAGCTGCTTAATTGATTATATTTCTGTGGACCCTGAATAAACTATTTAATAATTAATTACTTTTTTTATTTGGGATTGACATGTTTATTATGCATTAGACAACTTGACGTTTTTACCATAAATTTGGAGTACCAGTACCAGTACTGACTTGTGGTCGGAGAAAATTCACATTCGTATACAGAGTGTTAATGATTAATAACAAAGTATTTTACCCGTGTATAGAGGGGACATAGTTGCTTGTCTATATCGCGTCTATACACAGGTAAAATATTTCGTGTTATTCATGAATACACTGTATAATTCCTTCAGCCGTGATATTGAAAATATATTTCAACTAAACAGTTGTGATTTCACAATATTCTTTTATGTACAAAACAAAGGAGACCCAAACAGCAAATAAAAAAGAGATTAATAATAAATTAAACAAATTACGTAAAAATCTTTCTAGAGAGCTTTTACCTCTGAATCTCTTATTAAATCATCAAAACTGATTCGTTTTGCAACAGAGTTCTCAATTGAACGCATTGGGGCTAAGTTTGACAAAGAGATTGCTCTCACTCTTCCTTTTCTGTCGGGTTTATATTATTACAATAAGTCTACGATGCTTCCGATGCGGTTGTTTCTAATCTTTTTTTTTTTTAATCCACTGTTTAAACATGTATAAAGCTGTTAATAATAATCAGTGTTGTTAAGTATTTTCATTATTCACTGAAACCAAAAATCGTCACTGGCATGGTAAAAATAAATAAATAAAATTGAAGGGCCTGGAACGGACCGAACTTCCCGCCCCCGCCTTGATACGCCACTGCTTTTTTTATTATTATTATTATTATTATTATTATTATTATTATTATTATTATTATTATTATATTTTTTTTAAGGTTCAAGATGTAGGCAAAGATTAGAATATTGTACTACGGAACAATAGGCCTACACTTTTTTGGATTTAGAAAATCCAATTTTGGGGGGGGGGGAAAGATTCAAATTAGGGCCTTTTTAGATATTAATCTCAGTCTGTAACATTTCTCTTTTGATATTTTATAAGGAAGCCCTGGAAGTTAACAAGAATGGGGGGTTTCAATATAATAGGCTACATATTATATTCTATAATGTATTGTTTTAGGCGAGACAACTTGGAAACCGGATTTTCAGCTTTATACACTGTCGCCGAGATATAATATGAATTAATTTCCAAATTAAGTAGTTGCCATCGTCAAAACATAAACCATCAACAAATATACATTTAAATTTTTAAAGTAATAGCGCTCTTTCAAAAATTCATCTTCATGATAAAATGGGTTATTTATTAACGAAGTGGAATCTCTTATAACTGACAAGTGTGTGCGTCAGGAGGTAATTTATTAAACATTATAACAAATAGTTCAACCAACTCAAGCTCTTCTTTAAGCTGATATGAAGTAAAACAATTTTATAATATATCATCTTGTGGGATAATTATGTCTATCAAAAATCTGTGTAAAACTAAACACCTTTTTATAATAAGTACCGCTACCGGTAGCCAAGCTCTGATTATATATATATATACACACACACACACACACACATACATAGTATACATACATACACATACACACATACACACACACACACACACACTAGCTTAAAAGGCTCGGCGTCGCTCGGGTTTTGTATTTTGTAATTCGAAATTAACTTATGAAGGACTTTCGATTTTCAAACTGTAGGTCCTTACATGGGTATTTAGAATTTGAAATGAGGAAGAACGACTTATCACACTCAAACTATTCCCTCAGAAAACGCTTGATATAACTTTTTATGGCTCATAGAGGATGTAGAATTTTGCACCCCACTGCTTATACACACCAATCATGGTAGGGGTTGAAAGAAGAAACAGAAATTCCGGTAACATAAAACTGTATTGTCTTTAGGGAATATTTTATTTATCACTCTCATGTTACCATACAACCGTTTTGGGGCTGAAATCAAAACGAAATTTAATATTACTTTTATGCTTTCCTCCCCCAAAACCAGGGTCATAATAATATAGGTCTACTGCGTGCATAGGACTAAAAATGTTCCATCCTATTTTGTCTCCTTTTACATGCTTACGGCATACAATAAACATCCATATTTCTTAACTAGAAATGCAAAGCCTACAGCTATGAATAACGTACCAGGATAGAATTTTTAATGACTTCTGATATGGCATACTCGTTGGCACACTCAGGCTGAGTCAACTGAAAATGGTGTCCTATCTCTAATTTATCCAAGTCCCATTTATCTTGTACTTCCAAAGCTACCACTGAACACTGCCAACAATACACTGTTGTCATGAGAACTGTACATGCAATGTGATTTGTATTTGATTAATCCATTGTAATAAGGTATTTCGTCTCTTCAAAAACATTTGATTTTTTGCACTTGAAATCAACATTTTGCAAAATCCTTTCTTAGTCTGCACTTACATTATGAAACGAAGGTACTGTCAAAATTCCAAGACTCACCCATTATAGTTTAGGCTCTACGTTGATTCTCTGTCTGTCAGTCAGTCATTCAGACAGTCAGTCAGTCATTCAGACAGTCAGTCAGTCACTCAGACAGTCAGTCAGTCATTCATTCAGACAGTCAGTCAGGACAATGCCGCATGTATAAGAGACTAGCTTAAAAGTCCCGGCGTCACTCGGGTTTTGTATTTTGACACTCGAAATTAATTTATGAAGAACTTTGATTTTCAAACTCTAGGACCTTAAATAGGTACCGTATCTAGAATTTGAAATGATGAAGAACGACTTATCACACTCATACTATTTCCTCAGAAAACGCTTGGTATCATATATAATTATGTTTGTTGCTTTCGAATTTCTATATTGATTTGTTCATAATTTCTTCAAAAGTTCACTATGTACTAAGACTTTTCTGAGGGGTAGTTATAAATGAACCATCTCTTCCATAAACTTGGATCAAGTCCTATCCGACGAACAACACGACATTGTGAACTATAACAACATTGCGAACAGCTTAGAATAAGAAGCAAGAGAATAGCAAGATCCTTGTTTAGTTAATGATGTAAGTTTTTTATTCCTTTATAGATGGAATTAGTAGTACAATATCCTTGATACAAATAGACTATGGGAAATTACTAAGTAAATTCCAGATAACGCTGCGGGTGACTCTGCGGTTAATAAAAAAGGCAACCGTTGACCTTTTTCTAGTAATAAGCCGCTTTGCATCTAATGTATTAAGGAAATAGTTGAAATAATATTTAACATACCTATCTGTATGGTAATTTGTAGGAAAATCACTAGCTTCGCTCGTTAGGTCTCTGCCCCCAGTGTGGTTCTCGGGAAAAGATTTTTTTATGAACTGGGACCTTATCGAAGATGAGCCCGTGAATTTAGACTGCTTTATATTACCGTTTAGCCATAATAAATCTAAAAAATTGAGGAGCGACTTTAAGACTTTTTGGGGGTAAAAATTAAAAATTGGAATGTTTTGGAATTTGCTCGTCCCTTACAGGCAAAAAGCTATAAGTCTGATTATTTAAAAATGTCTAGCAAATCTGGATGTGGTAAACATTGCGCCTAATGTCAGTGAGTGATTTAAGTTTTTTCGGGGGCAAAACATTTTTTTATTATTTCCCGTCGGTTACAGGCTAAAACTGCCAAATTTCAAGTATCTAAATCAAGTCTGTGTGTGTATGCCCTAGATGTAGGCGGACATCCAATCACTTTGTCCACACTTATAAGGCAAAAAGAATCACTAAATTTCGCATGTTTGTGAAAAATTAATGTTTAATATTCCTGTGAAATTTTCTCAATTTAACAGTCCCATAAATGCGTAAAAAATTACATAATGCGTGGAAAATGAATGGAATTTACTTAAAATTAAAAATGTAACTCTATCTAAGGTATAACAGATCGAAATGCGACAAAAAGTCTTAGAGCAAAACTTGTAGATCTCTCAAAATCTGTTACTGGAAGTGCAATCGACTTTATGATATTACTTACTGTATAGCTACTGTAAGCCTATAATAAAAGGTCTGCAGCGACTTTACAGCTGCATCAGCCATTTTGAAGGCTTTTTGGGGTAAAAAATGTGTATGTGTGTGTGAAGATGGTGGTAGACTGTTCAACTTCGTTGGTACTGCAAAGTCACGAGTGGGATGTGAACCAATGCCGAAGGAATGATGGAAAAAAAATCTTCATGAGATCTGCTGATTTATGTGAATTGAAACTTATAATAAAAAATTTAATCATGAATTGCACTAACGCTTAAACATGACAGGCTAAAAAAAAGGAACTACTCTAATCGAACCTTCCCTGACTTTTCATGAATAAAAACTTTCATTTCCCTGACCACAGGAATCTATGTTTTTAAGGTTATATTTATAAAAGAAACAAAAAATCCAGCCTACGATGCGGGCAGAAACTGTACTAATAACATAAACAATTTATTTGGAATTGTATATTTTCGATCTATTTCGTAGCACCAAACTGGTGCCCAAGTCATTACAACTAACATACGGATGAGAGTAATCTTCTGAGAATAATTGGCACTTTAGTAGAGGCAGAAATAGGAGGATTTCAGATTGTGTAGACGGGAATCCCATTGCACTGTTTTCCTAACTGTTTATGTTTCGTGTACCAGAACCTTGCCCCTGCTCTTTCTCGTTCTGTATGAATGTCAGTTATTGCCAAATCAAGCGATGTTGTGGCTGTTACAGTCGAAGAGTGGCTTACTCTGAGAAACTCCAGGAAGAGACCTCGAAAAAGTGACATCAGGAACAGACTCAGTCGGCTCATACACTCACGCTGAAGGCGGTTGTTATGAAGGTGATAATGACGGTCAACTGATATCCAGGGACCATCATCCAAAGTCTAAATTTTCCTGACAATTCGCCTTATAGGTGATCTTCTTCAAAGTTCTTAAGGGCAGAAAAGCAAACAGATAAAAATAAAAACAATTTGGCAAGAAATGTATAGCCTATATCGGACAACTTGAGAATTGACAGTATGACTAAGTTAAATGTGTAGAACTATAAAGAGCCATCATAATATCGTATTATTTACAATAATATTTAGACTTCACTTACAAGACTTGAGGGGAAGAAAACTGAAAGTAAGTTTGTACTGTAAGATTAATTCATTGACTATTAATACATAGCGTTAATACAGTATCCTTCATGAGATTAAGCGTCTTTTGTCTCTCTTTCTCTTTCTCCCTCTCATGTAAGTTTTTATATTTTACCAGGGCAGATACTTGTCCCGCATCCTGTTCTCATTCTCTTTGCAAGATAAAATTACCAAACTTATCCCCATAATATAAAGCCACACGGCTGACTGACGGACTCACTCACTCGCTCACTGACATTAATGTTTGCCCACTTCCAGATGAGCTAAAAACTTGAAATCTGGTACACCACATAAAAATTCCAAAGAGTTTTTTTTTTTATTTTTAGCCCTAAAAACCCCCGAAAAAGGGCTTGGTTTCCATGGCAAAGATATTATCAAAGTGTTCACATAGGGCTCTGAAAGATAATAGCCAATACAGCAGACTAAATACACGCACTCTATCTCCCATAGATCTTTTAACAAACCTTTCCCAGCAGGGGTTTGGGGACGGAGTCCCCAATGAGCGAAGCGAGTCTGTTATATACAAGCATTCGATAATACGAAGAAAGAAATAACATGTAGCATATAAATATCTATCTAGAAAAAGTGCAGTAACAAAACTGGCATCTAAACCTATGAAGACAAAAATATATAAACCTACATATAACATACAGAACACATACAAAACAACGTTAGATCAGAATTTTATTCTACTTACTCTTCAGATCTTGTTGATACACTGTCTTTGTCCTTATGAGCTTGCCCCGAGGAGCAACTACTGCCCATGTTGACGGATTAAAAACTATAGTTAATTACAACATCGTCCGCAAAGAAACACCATTTTCGTATTTACTTCTTCAAAGTCCATAGTTCCTGCGCATCACTCCAACAACACGTAAACACATTTTAATTAAAACTGAAGAATCTCTTCTTGGAAGCGAGTACTCACTGCATAAACTCACGATTCTTGATAGAGGGGTGATCAATAACAGTTGGCAGCAGACCTGATATGTTTATGACAATATTATGTTTAACATCACCTCGTTTAAAGTCACTTCCAGAATTTTTATGATAACTTATCGACGATCTTGGGTAACGTCGGTTTAAAAAATGCCTCTCCGTCTCCATTAGTTTTTAAAGGAGTTCCGCGGAGCGGTGAGTCATTCTATAAGTAACAAAACATCTGAACACTTCTGCTGGAAGTCGTCCAATTTAA
Source organism: Ectobius pallidus (assembly GCA_964059195.1). Lineage (NCBI taxonomy): Eukaryota > Metazoa > Arthropoda > Insecta > Blattodea > Ectobiidae > Ectobius > Ectobius pallidus. Next base: position 124,252,277 of record CAXKWD010000005.1, read on the forward strand.
CTTTTCTTTCACAAGGTCATGATTTCTCTACACAGGACGACCTACCTAACAAGAAAAATAATATGATGTTTATACAAAGTCATATTTCAATAATTTTATGTCAGAGTCGTTATTACAAAAAGAGCTCTAATAAAATCATAGATAATTTCACATCTCACTTTTAAAAAATATGGCATTTAAAATTTTACTATTAAGTTATATTCCCTAATTCAACGAAGCAGTAGCCTATCGAAAGTCACCTAAACGGGAATATATTAAGACAAATGAAAGGTTGATACTGATGTCACAAAATAGACAGGTATTCAAAAGTAATCCTCTGGAAATTATAAATACCATTTAACTAATATGTGTTTAAAATGTGAAATTCACATATATTCGAAATTAATGCTACTTTCTTTATTATTCCACAATGAAAGTTAAGCACCGGTACTGATCTGTTATGCAAACAGACTAATATTTTATCAATAATGGAAAATGTACATTAAGTAACCTTAGTAAATTTAATAAAATAAAATGCTGTGCTTGTTAATACAGTAGTTTTTAATTGGTTTTCTTCCTTGACAAGTCACGGCATTTAATTAAAAATGATACCACTTGTGGGAAAAAGTTACTTTTAAACACAAATGACAATTGTTTATAAATGCGACAAAAGAAAAATTAGTTTTTTTGCCTTTAGTAAATTGCTTTTATTTCTGAAAATGAAAATGGATTATGGATTAAGCAATGACATTTAGTAAGATGATGGGCATTAGAAGAAAACTATTAATATATATATATATATATATATATATATATATATATATATATATATATATATGACTTTGAAGAAATTTTTTTAGTAAAGTATGTGGTGATAATAAACGTTTTCTGTTGTGTTTTGTATACACTTTTTATTACATGTCTTGAAATTATTTTTTTTATTTACATAATACGGAAAAATGACTAATTGAATCCTTTTAGCTTCACGGAATCCTTATATTATTGGCCATAATAACAATACTAATAATGATTCAATAACTTCCTTCTATGCTACAAGCCTATAATCATAGACTTGCAGATCATCATATACTATGGGCATATTACTAACCGGAAGGGGCAGAATGGGTGATATGATTTTAGCGCATGTTATATCGCGAATTTAAGTGCAGTTACAATCATTCCCCCACTCCTCGCAACCCTGACCTAGACCTCTTCACTAAACATTTATTAGTTATTCCATTCTTCACACAAATCTAGTATTCGGATATCTTCTGACGTTATCATCTGATGTCCATCACTGACCAAGCTGACTATAATATCTCGATAATAATAAATATATTGGTATTAATTAATATAATCATAAATTTACAGTAATACAGTAGGTATTTGTAAATAAGTAATGCATTAAGGAGACATATTGATTTCTGTAAATTTCAATACAGTAAGTTTACTGCAACTGACCAGGGCAACATAAAATATGTAGATGTTAATTTTAATAATGTAGTTACATTAATTTATGATATGCGAGTCAACAGAATGATCCAGTTCACGAAGTTTTTATATTGGAATGAACTACATGCTGTTACATGAGTAGCTTTTCAACAAGAGTATCGTGTTTCACGAAATCCTACATTATTGATAGAGCAATAAACTGACAAATGTTTTGACTCTATATAGTCATTCTCAACATGATACTTTTATGATGAATGTCTTATTCAGACTGTAAACCTAACATTAAAAACAAAGTTTATGTCTAAAGCCATCAATGCCGGAAGGATGTGCTTCATGTGTAGATGTTGGTTCTAGGTAGTTTTGAAGAACAGCCTTGACACTGAAAAAAGGTTGTATAACATGACCTTATTCGACCACAAATGACCCTACTTCCACACGCGCGTAAATTATAGGTAGCCATCTTGAAATCTTACCGGCTGATTGCTTATTTTTCCGAAACACTTCAAGTTAATGAAGGAGAAATAGGATGATAAAAATCACAAATCTATCATATCGGTAACATAAATGAAACGCACAATTTAAATAAACTGCTGTGATATGTAATATAACTTTTAGACGTAAAGTAACACGACACACGAAGCTGATATGTCAAAAATTCAAAATTTTGCAGAACACCTCTTCACTTGTGGAGCGCTCCTGCCATGGAAGGGGAGTCAACTGCTGGTCATACTATTTTGGAAAGCGGAGTAAAAAAAAATATATATATATTCCCTACTTCCTTTTCCTTATTTTTGTTTTTATTACTTACGAAAACAAAAACTAGTGCGAAAGTAGAGACACCGCGCGATCGTTCCCTCGCATTCCCAGAGCTAAAAATGAACTCGTCCTGACGACACAACCACAAGTCAGTTCTAGTTGCATCATGACAGCAGTTGACTTCAATTTACTCTAAGTATTAATGTACTAAATTATTTGACCTTGTTCCACAAGAGAATTAAGCACAGAATCGCGAAAACGTTAGTTGTCGAAGCTCAGCTTTAAGGAAATAATCGATACAATGTATGACGACAAAAAAATTAAAACCAAATACACATGTCAGTGAATTTTCCTTCAGTAACGTTGGCAGTACGATGAATCCAGGACCGGTGAAATAATCGATGGGGTCTTTCATAAGGCTATCACAAATACGCACGCGTCGAGGATGCTGCTATTAAATGAGCAGGAAGCCCATGTATCAAATACGACCCACACAGAGAAGGCAACTCCACGACTACATTTATACACAAACTTTCAATTCGATAATTGCATTAGATCCTCTCTTTCACTCCCGCTCTCTTTCTAGCTCGCTTACATTTCTGAATTGACTCCATGCTTCCTATTGTTGTCTGATAACACTCATGACACATTTTGTAGCATCGTCTGGCTATTCATCTTCATTTGAATAAACGATCAAACACAAGTCATTTTGACCATTTATTCCTGAAAATACGGCAATATAGCATTGTGAGAGATACCGTTTCTAAAGGAAGTCCATTAAATCATCAAAAGTTGAATGCGGCGGAATTAATCAGCGGCGTGAATACAGCATATTCTGTTAAACATTATTGCGCAGTATTCTCCTTTCCACTAACACTGAAAGGAGGAGGATTGCTGCATCGTTTTCCTTAAAGGGGTATTAATTCAATACAATGAAAACTGTCAGAAAGACCATTCCTATTAAGAGACCATCCCCGATTTCCCTAAGAACCGATGTAAAACCCCATAAAACTAAAATACTGTTCATCCCTATTTAAAGAACACCCCTCACCTCGACCGCTTACCACCCCACGAAAAAAAAAGTTTTCTTAATTTTACGTCTTGTAAGAATCTATATTTCAAAATTACAATACTAAAACATAAAGATTGTATTAAAAATTCGGATCTTTTAATTGAATAGGGCTTCAGTAATCTATTTTCTAAAATGTAATCTGACAACAACGTCTACTCTCCAAATGGAATGATTGATTCTTCAGTCCTGTAATGGTAGGTCTGGGTGGCGCAGTTAGTTCGCGCTGGCTTTCTGTGCCCAAAATTGCGGGTTCGATACCGGCCCAGGTCGATGGCATTTATGTGTGCATAAATGTGACAGGCCCATGTCAGCAGATTTGCTGGTTTGTAAAAGAATTCCTTCGGGACAAAATTCCGGCACACCGACAGTCACAGGCCTATGTTGCAGTATATCCCCGTCGTTAAGTAACCATACACCAACCAACCAGTCCTGTAATGGACATTTCCAGCAAGATACAATTTTTCTCTTAATAATAATAATAAAAATAATAATAATATATGACAAATAAGAGGATGAATCCAATGAAGGGTACAGTAATTTACTTCTTCGATAACGTATATATGTAGGCTCCAGTCTGTACAATGTAGGCCTATATACTCTATTAATGGTCCAGGTGCGCCGTGACTCACCGACTACTTCTCTGACGCGTATGTATTGCACATAATCTAGTCAAAACTTGGAAGGCGTTAACGTGTTAATAAAATCGAAGTGCATTTTAAACTTAACCTTGTTCAGCCTGATTCAATATCTGGTTAACATCTTTAAAAATATTTGCTCTTTCGAATTCCACCATTTTTATTTTATAGGCTTTAGGTGACTTTGAAATCCTAGTGCATTTCTTGACATAAAGACGAATTAACCGCATCTAACCTTGGAATATTTTAGTGTTATTTCGCGTTTTGCTCAAGATCCTCCATGTTTTACTCATAGGCGTAACGAGGGGGGGTTTTTGGGGGTTTGAACCCCCCCCCCATTGATTAAAAAAAGGAAACTTGTATAATTTTTTTAAGTCTGCCCATAAATTACTTAATACAAGTATAAAGTGTGGGAAGCTTAAAACTCGTTATTTTGCGTGTTAATTTTAAAAATTTTCCGGGGATGGACCCCGGAAGTTTAAAACTCGTTATTTTGCGTCTTAATTTTTAAAATTTTCCGGGGGGGGACCCCCGGAAGCTTAAAACTCGTTATTTTGCATCTTAATTTTTAAAATTTTCCGGGGGAGGACCCCCGGACCCCCCTCGCCCTGGGGGATATTCCATACCCCCCAGACCCCGCGGATGTTATAACCCCCCCCCCATATGGTCGGCCTGGTTACGCCTATGGTTTTACTATTGCAGAATAGTATTACTGATTATGATGGTTATCATCATCATCATCATCATCATCAACAACAAAATATCAACATAATAAATTGTTAACCTTATACGTATGAAAACACTGCCTTTAATGTAACTTCAAATGAAAAATCAAATGAAAACAGAAACTAATTGTTTCCCTATTTCACTACAGGAAGAACATTTTTATAAATAAATTAATTCTGATGTGACCAAAAAAATATTTTTTTAGAAAAGTTATTATTTTATAGGCCTATCAGCCTATTAGAAATCAACATTCATTTTGCTGGTCACCCTAACGTACCGGTATCTTAAATTATGGCGAAATTTACATCCCAAATGACTTAAATGACTTCTTAATTGAAGCAACTTTCTTTAAAAGCATAAAATACACTGGCCAATCGGAATCACAAAAAAGAGGGGCTTATGATCGTCCCAAGATAAAACTTTCGGGATAGCGGGACATTCTGCCAAGAAAGAGACTGTCAAGGGAAAGCAGGACGAATGGACATTCTAGCCCAGGTCATAAGTGTTATCGTGACAGGGTTGGTATTTTAATAGCCCCATCTAAGGGGACACCTTATTGGAGTACTAGTAAGCCGGTCGTTCCTTTGTCCATAAGTAGGATTCGTAATTGAAATGCAAATTGTTGCTCGTGGGGTAACTTTACACCCCGTCCGAGGGCTAGAAGAGGACAATTCTAGGGTATTTTGAATTGCTTGCCCGTCATGTGATATAACTTATTTTCACATCTGACATCTCACACTTCCTGTTTCAGTATCTACAGCTGAAAGGTCTTTTGGAAGTTCAAATTAATTAAGAACTCTCCTATTTTAAAATAGAACAAAGGCTTGTATATGTATTTGAGAAGGCAAGGGAACCTGAGTTATAGACAGCAATTGAATAATTTGTAGCATATCTAAAAACTTCCAGAAAGTAAAAGATATTATTCAGAACGACTTGATAGGGAAATAGGTATAAAAACAGCAATAAAAGTTATGAGACATTCCTATTTGCAATCTTTCTGAAAAGAAACACCTGTCATTTAATATTAATTTTGTTAAATATTAATATTTTTGAGTTATAAATCTTGGCTGAGAGTTGATAAAAAAATATATAGCAGTGGTTGACAGGAAAAAATAGAATTACCGGTACATAATTATTATCATTTTAAAGCCATCTACTTTTAGGAACACGTATTGAATAACAATCTTTTCTATGTGCATTAAAGAGCAATTGGGGGCCCAACAATGTTTTTTTTTTTCTACTGGGGGAGGCAAAAAGTTACGTCACTAATCAGTGCACAATGTTAGAAATCATAATTAATTTATAAATATTTACGATATCCTACATTGATTTTGGTGCCACTGCCACTTATTACAGCTATACACCTCGGCTAATAATCGTGCTGTGATAATATTTCGTGCGTTATGTGCGAACTCATCCTTCGGCTCTTCCTCTTGTATTTCCATGTTGTTGAGCTTCCTGTTGATGTAGTTCAGTCAGAGAATAATCGATTACGATACGGTCACCTATTTTAATTCTCCTCGTCACCCCTAGCTTCTCTTTGTTGTCAGACTCGGCGTAAGGCAGCCTTGTTCTTTTTTATTTGGAAGAATTCAAGACAAAAGTAGAACTAGACGAGAGGGGGTGTCGCCAAATGACTTAAAAATGTATTTTAGATGCAAAATTCTTACAGTTATTGTAGGTGTCATTTATAAGACCTTTTTCCAAGAACTTCCCCTACCTGCTGCCACCCTAATCCTCTTCGACCTGTCAATCAGTGAATTGAAAGGTAATTAGGAGTATTTACACTTGTTTGCAGGCTAGTACAATGTTGCCCAATACATACCACAGCACGGTTACTTCACTTTTCTTTTTTTACTCTTTTTCTTGTTTTACTTTTTTCCTTGTTTTCGGTTTTTCCCTTTCTGTTCTTTCCTTGTTTTACGTGTTTTCTTTATGACACACAAACACCCATGACCGAGGCGGGACTCGAACCCACAGCCTCCTTACCCACGGCTCCAGCTACCGCGGCTAAGGAGACCGGCAAAATTTGATTTTACTGGGACTCTAACCACTGTCTTCAGAGTTCGAAGACCAGCCATTTAAACCCCATGGCTATTTCTCGTGTTTTCCTTATGAAGTAATGAATGGCAGCGGCAACACTGGGGAAATCCACGCGACTACAAGAGCACTTGTTCTTTGTCGGTTTCGGTGTTAGTGCAGATTTTCGGATTAGGGAACAATGCTATTATATTATATTCTTATGTAGATAGACGATGGTTTGGGACGAGGTCTTCTTAAAATGGGACGAACAATATTAGTTTTATAGGATTTCAAAACACCCGAAAATTCTGCTAGACGTTTGGGTCCCTTATAGCCTTCACTCTCCCCTTGTTGCGGGGTCTGCGGGGGTGTAAATTAGGCCACTGTCTGTGTATGAACAACATAACCAGAAACCGAATTAATACCTTTCGACGATATTATAAACATTCTTCCTCTTGCCTTGACTAAAAATGGGTTTCCCGATTTCCTTGCAATGGCTTTAATGATTTTTTAAAGAGATTTTGTATATAAATAACTTTTATTTCAAATGCTTTTAAATACAAATTGTCTGAGGGATAGTTATAAAAGTTATATCACGTCACGAGAGAGTCCTAAATATTGAACAACTAAGCCCCAGGGAAAGCAGCAGAATGCACACTCTCGCTACATGCCTTCCCCAAGTCTGGCGCGATAAAATTACACGACAGACAAAACATACTTTCGTCTTTCGTGACTTTATATTTTTCTTGTTCTTTGAACTAGCAGTGCTTACACAGGCCTGTGCAAACACAGAGAGAGAGGGCAGGGCGAGATGGGCCCCCGCCAAGGGCGCAGGTACAAAGAGGGCGCAAAATTAACAATGAAAAATACCACCTTTTTTAGACTGGTGCAATTTATCAAGCAATAAAAATTCTAAATTTTATGATTTAATTATTTTTTAAGTAGTTCAATCGTCTGAAAGTAAGGTTTTAGTACTTTGAAAGTCCAACACTTAGCCTATTTCATTTTCAAATTTAGGTTTAAGTTTTCTTCGATAATAACCGTGCTTTTATATTAAAATAATAAACAATTTTACAGAAACTTCCAAAAATTGATCAGACCCCCCAGTATTGGAGAGCGTAGATTTATCAAACTCGACAAGGGCGAAGAAGGATCTTGCTACGGCCCTGAGAGAGGGTGAGAGTAAGAGAAAAGAGAGGAGGGAGATAGAGAGGAGGGAGATAGAGATGGGGAGAAGGAAAGAGGAAGAGATGTTGAGTGAAAGGAGCGAGGAAGGAAGACGGAAAGTTGGAGACTGAGAAAGAAAATATACTTTCTGGCATGAGGCAACTTGGAACTTTGATTTCGATTACAGATAAAGTAGGCTTACTTGCTTTGTTGTCTACGCCTGCTAGAAAACAGGCTACCCGATGTTGAAATTCTAATTTCGTGGACAGTAGAGAGTATATTCGATAATTCATTAACCTCTGATCGCTACGATATGAGACAGCAAACAGGTGCAAGATTCGATTCTTTTTTTTTTATTGTTTATAAGAAAACCATCAGCTGCGCCTCTGACACATGGGCAGAACTTTCCACACTTGCCACGAATTTAATGGCAATAAATAAAATTATTCTCAATTGACAGATACTTCATCCCATTCTGAACAGTTTAAAAATAAAATTTCACAGTAGTGCAAAACAGAAAGTTTCTCAATTCATTTCAATCTACCTTAAATTATTTCCGTAAAAATTATGAGAAATAAATCGTTCAATTACAAAGTGTTTGTCCACTCTAGCAACACGTGTCCAACACAAACGACGCAAATTTGGCAACACTGAATAACGCAACAATCCACAAGGTACATCAGATTTCTATATTCAACGCTAATGGTTCATTGCAGTGTAACACCAGTCGCAAGGTAGAAACAAGAGCAAGTCTTAAGTAACCACTATGCCTCTCTGTTTCTTAAAAACTGTACGGAATCCGTTCATTTGCAAATCTAAGCATGGGTCAAGTAAGTACCACATAATATTTTGATAATGGGTGATTTAAAATTGATAATTTATTTAATCTGTGGTAAAATACAAGAACGCATTAAACACTCTACTGGTGCGATCATGGGCTTGCCTCGTCAAAAAATTCAAGTTAAGTGGTTGGAACTGGAAATACTACCAGCGTAAGAGAAAGTGAACACATTAAGAAATATTAGGTCCAAGAAACATTAAATTATTAAGTATTAAATGCAAATCTTTCAAAAGATCTCTTAAGGAATTTTAATAACTCACACCTTCTACAATATGGATGAATATTTCCAGCTTGAATAAGTTTGCGGTATAGTACAGTATATTATATATTATATCATGCTTCTATATTATGAACTGACGTGTTCTATATCCTTGAGCCAACCTAGGATTTACAGGACGAGATAACTACATCTACATTGGTCATGAGTTCAAGACACTCCTAAATTTGCTTAAATATGCTGCTGGTAAAATTTCACTAATATACAGACTTCATTACTATAATGGTGAACACAGATGCGCTGAGTAATATAAGCACAACATTAAACGCATTTTGTAATGTTTATGCAAATGCTGTGATCTGTTTTAACACATCCGATACAGTTATTAAATAATGCACCAAGGTATATTAATTCGTACAGCATGAAATATTCCAATTTTTATACCAACGCCATAGATATGCTACAGTAGCTTCGTAAGCTAAGTTTATATTATTCATTATATAATACTGTAGGCTGTAATTTTATATTCTAATAAAAGAATATCGAGCAAGCAACTTATATGACCAGATCTAACATGAATAAATAATAATTGAAGCCTGCATCGTATAGGCCTAAGTCAAGATTGCATGGGATCTGCTCTTAGATTTATGGTACCGGTACTTATTAAATTAGGGTTAAATTAAAGTAAAGTAAAGTGATCCCTATACAGGCCATGGAGGCCCAGAGGGTTCCAGGAGGTTGAGGCTCCCAGATTTTGGATATTCGGCACGTGAAGGTGGTAAGGTGGTCAGCCTTACGCACCGGCCGCCCTTACCCCCAGGATTGCTACTGGTACTCATTTCTGTTAGAGGCTGAGTCGACCCCAGGGCCATAGTGCCACCAGAAGGATTAGGCCAATTGAAAAACTCCAACGACCTCATCGGGAATCGAACCCGCGACCTTCCGGTTTGTAGCGCAGCGAAATTAGGGTTAACGGCAACGAAATAAACGCTGTTGCCTTACTGTAACACACACTCAGCAGACGCATCAGGATAGTTACACGCAAATACCACCAAACGTAAAACTGTCAAAACATTGGATATTTCTTTTTTCGTAAAAACTCCTATATTAAAACTCTCCAAAACGAAATATATACAGGTGTATGCAGTAGAGTCCCGCTAATTCGGACCCCGCTCGTTCGGACATCCGTTTAATCCGGATTTTTTAATACTGAAAAATATTTGAATTTTAATAACAAAGATGTGTTGTTTTGTTCATTCTATATCAGTTTGTAGGTTCAAAACTTAAGCCTAATTATACATTACTACTAAAACTAAAATTAAGTTTTAGGAAAAGTGATATTTATGAAAAACTTAAATTTTTATACGAGTAGTTTACACATCTAAGCCTTGTGTTACAGTACAAATTCCGTTTAATCCGGACTTTCGATGATCCGGACAGGCTCCGGTCCCTTCTAGTCCGGAATAGCGGGACTCTACTGTATATGAATATTGACTGGAACAGAATTTAACTATTTAATCCATATTTAACTGAAAACATGATAAGTTATAGACAAACAAAACGAACCTCGGGAATTTTTTACAAAACAGAAAATAATGGTTCCAGAATTTCACGAACAGAATGTTGTAGCGATCTATTTTAAGCCTGCCTTTACATTACAGCATTTTCACATCCATTTGCCGGAAGGAACAATAATATCTTCTAAGTTTTCTTTTTAATTTCACTTCCAAAGATAGGCCTACTCTCAAACAGTAGCTCTTTTAATAGGGCTTAAGGAAACATTTCCACATCTACATTCGGTACTGCCAAAGTAAACTCAACAACTAGCGATATTTTTGTAGAGTGGATATATTTTTCCTGGATCACTTTCAAAACTTTTTGTGCAGCCTATGTTATGGAATTTCATAATCATGTTTTCCAAGTTATAAATGTTCAGAACATAGGCACTACTACAGTTAGTGAGAAGTCATATCCAAAATTTAAAAAAATTAAATTATGGTTATTTAACAACGGTTGTATACTGCTGAGGACTGTGATGGTCGCCAGTGTTCCAGAATGTTGTCCTGTAGTAGTTTGTTTACATGCCTGTAAATCTTCTGTAACATTTATACATAAAAGCCATCGATCTAGGCAACCATTGAACTCTTGAACTTGGAAATAGAAAGCTATTATCTTAACAAATATCTTGTATCTCTAAGATTCACACTATGTTTTTGTTTTTTAGTTCTTAATTTATTGTATAATATTTGTTATTATATGTTATTGTTATCCTATGCCAGTACTGCTGGTCTACAGGATTGCTAAATAAAAATAAAATAAAACAACTGTTCCAACTAGATGTATAAGCATTCATGAGCCACAGATTATTGTCTCTGTTGGACACTACATGACAACAGTGTCATCTAGTAGTGTCATGTAGTGTCCAACAGAGACAATAATCTGTGGCTCATGAATGCTTATACATCTATCTTGAATGTTAACTGTACAATAACAGTGGGAGCCCGGTCACAAAAATCACTACTTAGTGTGCCTCACAGTACTGCATATGACATAACTTGTCTGTCTGTGAGGTAGACCATTAGGGCAATCAGTCATAGGAGAGACGTTCCATCTGGCGCTGTGAATTGAGCTCCGGCTTAGCTCAGTTGGTAGAGCATTGGCGCGAATAGCCAAAGGTCCTGGGTTCAAGTCCCAGTGCCGGAGGAATTTTTCTCCTATAATATTATCATGTTCCAACTAGACTGACATGACAAAAAAAAAGGCCTTATCAGTCATAAGAAGTTGGGTCCCATTAAAATTTCAGAAAGATGGGGGACTGAGGTCTTAACTCTTTCAGAAAACGGTAGTACAAACAATTATCAACAAATTATACCAATTCAAAGCGTGGTGTTAGCCTGGGTGGCGCAGTTAGTATCGTGCTGGCTTTCTGTGCCCAAGGTTGCAGGTTCGAACCCGGCCCAGGTCGATGGCGTTCATGTGTGCATAAGTGTGACAGCCCCAAGTCAGCAGATTTACTGGCATGTGAAAGAACTCCTGCAGGACAAAATTACAGCACACCGGCAACAATCACAGGCCCAAGTAGCAGTACATCCCCATCGTTAAATAAGCATACACCAACCAATCAAAGCATGGTGATACATGTGGTGTACCACCTATTTTTATTGTATTAACAATATTACATCTTGCTGGGAATAATTCCAGAACCTCTTTGAAGGGGCTTGTAGTATAGATTCATTTAAAGGCAACAGTTAGCAGGAATTTTGTAGTAAGAATTTATGTAGAATATTAGTTATGATTTTTTTAACAAACAAAAAAAAAAAAAATAGAAATATTTCTATGCAACTAGCATAGGTAGCACAAATTTCCTGGGCCTGAAAGAGTTATAAAAGGGACAATCCCACTAAAACAGGACATTTGACCAACTATATTAATCCTATTCGTAAGAAATTAGATGTAAATGTGTTTCATTATTTTATCATAAAAAATGTATTTTAATTTCTTTCAGTTCATACTCCATACTTCTACTTTAACAATAACTATAACAATGGGACAAAGAAAGGGAAATATAATTATTATAACAAAAAAATTGGTGATGAATGGGATGTTGCAAACCTCCCAATTGTTACACGTTATCACCTAAATCACCTCACTCTCATCAATGATGTCATCACAAGAAAGAATGATGAATGCTCAGATTCAGATCCTATGAGTTATGACTCAGACAATATCATGGAAGAGGTCAATGATACAGATCCAAAAGAAATCTTACACCTGCCGGATAAGACCAATTCATCCAATCAACAAATAAATAATATGAATGAGAAAAATGAGGATGTGAATCCTGAACACGAAATCAAACGTTCTTCCCGAACTAAATACAATCTGAGAGCAGCCTCTAAACAAAGCTACAGACATGCTACTGATCCTGATAACCCAGTAATCAAAAATAAAAATAATGTTGACAACAAGGGAAACGTTAACAGAAATTGTGATCTCAAAAATATTTCTGAAAGTAATTCTATGCCAGAGCTGAAGAAACTACTGACACAGGATATAAAAAGACCATTAAACAAAGCACAACATCCTGCTGTGAAGAATATAATACAGCAGAAAGAAAATGAACCTCGACTGTTCAAACTATTTGAAGAACAAACTACAGTACCACAGAATAACAGTAAAGCTCAGATGAAAACACCAGAAAAAGACCTGTTACAAAATGTGAGGATTACTAAAGATAATGAATTCTTCCAAATTATTTCTGAAATCAGTACCCACAGCAACAATTCACTGAATTCCAATGAAAATAAGAAAGAAATCAAACAATTTAAAGTGACATCAATTGAAAATCAGACAAAAAATTCAAATAATCATTGCTTCATTATAAATATTCCACAATCATTTAGCGAACAAGGTCCTTTAACATTCACACCAACATTTAGCAAAGTACTGCACACAGCTCTGAAGCAACTAAAAGTCACTAGTGTAAGTTCAAAGCCTAAGACAAAATCAAGTACTGCGTACATCTTGAATATGCAGCAGGAGACAATTGTCTCCAAGAATCATTCTGAAACCAATACTTCGAAAGACAACAGCAACAAAACTATAATAAATGTTGAACAGTCATCTTCCAGTAAAAAGACAGTACAAGATGAAACTGGGAACGTCCAGAACTTAAACAAAGCATATAGCAGTTTTACTTTAGTTGCAAAAGGTGATACTTGTGACAGTGCAGAACGCGGAAGCTTCGCTTCTTTATCCAATGTACCTGATTTTGCAAGCCGGCAGAGTTGTGGGTCCCGTCGTCCAGCACAACATTCATGTCCTTATTGTGACAAGAAGTTTGATCGACCTTGGGTCCTGAAAGGTCACTTACGTTTGCACACAGGAGAGAGGCCATTTGAATGTCCAGTATGCCACAAAACGTTTGCTGACAGGTAAAGTTGTAATATACTTATTAACATACTCTTTTAAGGACTTTTAAGCCAAATACAAATCGCCAATTATTATTTAAATTTACTCTGCAGTTAGTACATATATCCAGAAGTAAGGTTGTAAACATTGTAGGCATTTGCAAGCCTAAAACTCATTTCTTTATGAGTAATTAATGAAAGACAATTCCAACAGAATTGTGGAACGTAGAAGACATTTTTAAGAAGAAAGAAATATCCTCCAGTTTATTTGCCTAAAAGTTTGAGTAGTTATTATAGCACTATCTTGAAGACAGCAAGCCTGGTAAAAACAGGTCAAATGAGCTTCATAACTGTGTTGATTTTAATTCTGATGAAGGAAAATTAAATTCATGTAATAATAGGCTACTGTTACAGGAGTTAGTCTTTTGATAAATTAACAGCAAAACAGTAGGTCATAAGCCCTCTTGGTCATTTTTTTTTCTTCATTTTAATCCTTTTTTCATTCTATTAGTGTCTATGTATTATAAACAAATTGTTAGATACTTAGAAATAATAGTATTTTATGGTGGGATTCGAAGTATTTGGCTTTTGGCATTAATACATTTTTATATTTACTTTTTCCTGCCTTCACCATAGTTCAAAGATATGAATGATCTGAATGTAAAGCAAAAATACTTCAGTGGAACCTCGGGAATCCAACCTAATTGGGTCTGACCTCTGTTCAGATTCTGAAAAATTTTGATTATTCGAGAAATTTGGTAAATAATGAGAAAGCCGGACACATTTATTGTGAGCCAGTTGGAGAATTTAATGTTGTACCGGCACGTTGCCATGGTAGCTCAGTTGGTTAGAGCATCGGCACGGAGAACCGAAGATCCTGGTTCAAATCCCGGCTATGGCATTGAATTTTTCATTCTGACTTCACGTGTCCATCTTAGCCTACACAAGGCCAGTGTGAAAGAATTATCATTCCAATGAGAAAGCCTAATTAAAAGTTTCAAATTTCAGATGTTATCTGCTTTAACAGATGTATTTTCACTAATGAACAATAGTGTGTTTCTTTCTATATTTGTTGAGTCCTGAATTATGTCAATAAATGATATACTGTCATCCGTACAGGACAAGTCTTGAAAAATGTCACAACGAACTAAACCCATCCACAGCTTGCTGACTACTATAGATAATACAGTAATAACTTTCTGCTCTTACCCTTACTCTAATTATATGGTTAACTGATACATTGTAATTGCCCCCGACAATAGTCAGTAATGTAAGAAGAGTGATTATAATTTATTTATTTGAAATTTCCCCCTTTAAAGTAACCAAAAGTGTACCATGCTATGCTGTCGTTTATTATGAAATGACTCACCTTTCCTATCAATGCAAGTTATAACAACAAGATTTTCTGTATGTACCATATTATATACAGGGCCAGCATTCCCATATAGGCAAACTAGGCAGCAACGGGGGCGGAACATTTTTAGACATTTAGGGGCGGCAACATTTAGATTTTTAAAAAGCTTAAATTTCCAATGTGACACCAAAATTAAATAAAAAAAATTGTAGAGTAAGAGTATTATGATTTATTTTCTTGATTGTTTAATATAAGTATAAAAAGTTATAACATTTTCATTTAAATATATTTGTTATTTAATCCCCATGTCTTCATAAATATATCTTTCTCAAATGAGGCCAATTCAAATTAATTTTATTTATCCACTTACCAATACCAGGGTAGAGAATGTGAAATTCCATATTAAATTGTATTGGAAGTTAAACACATAGTGAAGTTATATAACATAATAATTATATAAGAGTTGAATTTTACATAAAAACTTCACTTTTGGTTTAGTTTACCTGTACTAGTTTCAAGCGCCTTCGCTACCATTGTCAACAGCTATACTTCAACTGACAATGTTGACAATGGTAGCAAAGACGCTGAAACTAGTACAGGTAAACTATACCAAAAGTGAAGTTTTTGTGTAAAATTCAACTCTTACATAATTATTGTTTAATTCCATTATTAATCAACGGTAAAAAAATGGAATTATTGAGGTGGAAATTTAGGGGGCACTGAAATTATTTCTTGCTTAGGGCATCAAAATACCTAGAGCCAGCCCTGATCATATATGCACTTCAAATATCTTGTATTTGTATTTGATGTATATTTTACAAACTATATCCACCCTTCTGATCTTATAAAATATAAAGAGACCACGACTAGCTACAATGAAAGCACTGTTTCAGGTACTAAAAAATTGTTAAAACCCTTTAATTGAAGAATCTACTCTACAACTGTTTTAGTTAAAAGATCAATGTTAACTCACCCATTTCCACTTCCTTGTGCAGATCAAATTTAAGGGCTCACCAACGTACCAGAAACCATCATCAATGGCAGTGGAGATGTCCAACCTGCAGCAAAGCATTCTCACAACGTCGCTACATGGAAAGACATCGTTCTGAAGCTTGTAGGAAGTACCGGCTGAGTCAGCAGCGTCCAGGTCTTGTCACAAAATCTCTTGCCGAGCTGTATCGAGCACAAATGAATTACAAAGGATCTCAAACCCACAACAAAGTGCAACACACTTAATCCACTGTGTTCCTGCATAGTAAAATTACATATTTTGTAGTAGTACATTCCAAAGAGAAAAATATTCATAATCAAAAAACTTATTTAAAGTGACAATGAATTAAATAAAATGTTGGTATTGCTTCTTTATTAATGTTGAAGGTATAATGTGACATAAACTAACAGTGAATTGTTCTTTAGATATATAACAACAGTTTTCATCAACATTTATAATGTATTTTTTTTAACTATACCAGTAAGAAGAAAAATATGTATTTTCATTATACTATAATGCATTGATGGATTTTTTTTCTTTTTTAGTCTTAGAGATAACTATTCGGTGTTCTAAGAGTTAGAAATTAAATTGTGGATCACAGTCAAGGTGTACTGAAGTGGTATTCTGGAATTTTATTTTTTTAAATCAAGAAACAAATAACACAAACTGTGTATTGATTATACAATAATTACTGTATTTATTGTATTAAATGTATGAAATTCAGTGGTATTGTAAGTACAGGTAATTCTATCCTTCGGTAAATCATCTTGCTGCTTTTTACTTTCACTTACCCTTCAGTCAGTGGTGAAATGGAAATTTTCATAGGGTAGGCTGAGGTTAATGAATCTTTAACAAAAACAGTGCCCTTCTTTTATTGTTTTCTTGTAAAAAATTCAGGATAATTAGTAGTTTTATTGGATGGTAGGCAAGAAGCTTTGAAGAAATAAATATAAAATATTTATTAAATACATTAAGTGAAATTATGCATGATTAACTTAATGTTAGTCTGTTTTCTAGATTATTTCCATCTTCCTACCCTTTTTCTGAGCATAGTCGTAAATTAGGCAAATTACTGTACCTGTTATCTAACTATAATACTTACTGTTGTTTATTACCAGGGCCCGGATTCTGATGACCTAAAATTGTTTGAAAAATGACCTATAAATTGACCCTACATTTTAAAGAAAATGACTTAATAATAATAAAAAATGACCTAAAAACTAATATTTTATTCGTAAAAGAAATATTGTACACACCAAGTTCTAGCTACTATTTTGTACATAATTGTAAAAACTGTAAATAAGTGTAATGTAATTTCTCACGGAAATGTATGCTGGCACTGAGGCACTGGTGAGTCAAAATTCGGCATTTCCTTTTGTGGTCTGCCGGATTATATTGTTGTTTATTGAGGGTAAACAGTAGTTTGCACTCTCAAATCCAAGCAGGTGACAGGCTCTGTTGCCAAGTCAATCTAATAACAATAGTAATATAATACAAATTTTTGGCGTTTCTTTGATTCTCATTTCCGACTGAGACATGTCAATGCTTTAACGCCGATTTTTCCCTTCTAAAAAGACAGCACCGCTAGCGACAAAAAAGTTAATACACTCTATGTAAATACATGAAAATGACTAAATAAGGAAGCAAATGACACGAAAATGACAAAATATTGACCTGAAATTGAAATAAATGCCCTAAAAATATAAAATTGCATAAAATGACACAAAATGACCTAATAAAAATGTATTTCTATAATCTAGAGGCCATGATTAAGATTTATCCACAAGTTGGCAATGTCTATGTAGCATCAATAAAAAGATGACATGTCATTAAAATCCGGGCCCTGTTTATTACCTAACATAGATGGGACCGAACCCTGTCTGGATCACCGAAAGTCCGGATTAAATGGAATTTTCTTAAAATGCACATACTGAACTGTATTACAAGTTAGATGGGTAAAACTAAAAAACCTGAATTTTTTTTTTCTTAAATACAGCTTTTCCTAAAACTTAATATTAGCTTTTTTACTTCCTCTGCCCGTACCATAGGTACTATAGGCCTAGGTAGAGGAAGTATTGGTTTCGACCCCCAAATTCAAAGTTGAGTTTTTAGCATAAATACACGTTTCACATGTCTGTGTGTCAGTGTGTCTGCCTGTGTGGATGTCTGTGAACAGGGTAGCTCCAGAACGAAAAATCGTATGAAAACAAAATTTCATATTTGGATCAGGTTCCTTCTGAAGATGTGAGGCGAAGATTGGCGACAAGTTTCTCTTTTTAAGGGGACTTTACATGAAGAAATTTTCGTTTTTTGAGATTTTCTTGAAAACAGCTATAACGATTTTCTTTAAATTTTGCACATGGGTTGCTTATACTAAGAGCTAAACTTTTATTTGAAACGGACATTCAGAGCTAAAACTTTTATTTGAAACATTTTTTCGAACAAATTCTCTGAAGGGTAGTTATAAGCCACCCACTGTGAATATGTGCTCTTTGCAATACGGCCTCTTGTAACGGAAAATCATACGAAAACAAAATTTGGAAAATCGTATGAAATCAAAACTTGTATTTGGGTTAGATACCTTCTGAGGCTGTGACATGAAGATTGGCGACCTTCTCTTATATTTAAGGGGACTTTTATGTGAAGAAAATTTTGTTTTTTGTTATTTTCTAAAAAAACGGCTCTAACAATTTCCTTTGTACATGGAGTGCTTATACCAAGAGCTAAAACTTTTATTTGAAACTTTTTTCAAAAAAAATCTTTGAAGGGTGGATGTGAGCTACCCACTGTTTGTAGAAACTCTGTCTTGCCTGGTGAACAACTCAATATGCGGACATTCACGGCCTCTTATTCTATATACGTACGTGAAGTGAGAAAGATGTAATATTGGCCATGCATAAGTTACAGTAAAGAAATATCTGAGGGGAATGTTCGATAAATTTCGGAAATTATTCTTAACAGCAGAAAGTTCAATAAACATTTGCAGTCACTTGTTGATCTTCTTTTTTGTTTGTCCATAGCCTGCGTTTTTTAGTCGCAACATTCAAAGAAGGAGCTATAAGGTATTTATAGCATAATTAGCATAAAATTGTGTACAAGGATAAGTGAATACTGCTAACTTTTATTTGGGCAGAGGAAGTTATGTGACTTTCACATCAGATTTTTTAAAATATTACTATATATGTAGACCTCACATCTTAACCTAGGAACTGATGCAGGATTAAAAAAACGAAACATCTTAGTGATTAAGTTCAGAATGTATTGATTGCTCAGTACTTTTTCATCAAAACAACTGAGGACATGAATAATCAATAATGCCTTTTTTTTTTCATTCATCTTTTAAAAAAAAAATATATATATATATATATATATATTTTTTTTTTAATCACAAAAGCAGATGAAAACATCCGGTTCACAGGGTGATAACGCTGAAAAATGGCACGGTGTGGAGTGTTAAAATGTTTGCTTTCACAATACATCTCTGTACTCGGTATGTATGAAAAGGTGAAAAGGCATCAGAGTCGAGTTTGAAAAGTAAATAAATGAGAGTCTTTGAATCTGTGAAAGTACAGCTCCAAAACGAGAAGTGTAACAAAATGAAATATCATACTCACATTAAATGCCATGGAGCATGAAGCTCATTGCAGTCCTCCTTATCAATGTGAGACTAAATATGTCTTCCTCAGTTTGCAGCTGTCTCCTCCTCGTACAAGTCATTTTGTTTGTGAGGCAGGACATACAACTAGGGTTGCCACCTTTTGGTAAGGCTAAGGAGGGACACTTATCGAATATATGCAGATCGCCGATCTTCATACCTAAATATGTACACGGAACAATTTAATAATAACTGAAAGATGGAATATATCACAAAGCCAAAACTGAATAGGCTATGTAACAGTAACACTAACATTAGAAAAGAAAAGATTAGCAAAATAATTTAAAAAAGAAAGAAAAAAAAAACCTGGGCAAATTCATGACTAGAAGCTGTATTTCTTGTTTGATTTGGCAGCTTCTAATAGTTGTTTGTTCTGTTTCACCCTCACTAAATCATCTTTGCAGGTATCTGTAACATTTGTAGAAATGATTTCACTCTTTATGAGGTCAGCTGAGCACCTATTTCTGGATTCTGTCCATTTTAGATTCAAGAGAGAGAACACTCTTTCCACAAAGGCATTGCTACCAGGAATGCTCAGAACAAAGCATTTGAGATTGGGAATGTGTTCTTTACCAATCTCCTGAATAATTTTCTTCCATTTCATACTCATACTTAGTCTCTCCTTCTGTATAGTTCACTTTAGTAGCATTTATTATATCTGAACTGAAGCAGAATTCCTCATATAACTCATCAAAATTAACATCACAGAGTCTTTGAGATGTTTGAAAGATAGTGAACTTACAAACTATTACAAAGAATAAGTTCTTTCGTGTGCCCTAAAGATTGTTTTCTGTGAAGTCAAATACTTTCTCTAAGGAACTTAAAGCGTTCTCATAGAATTTCAAAAAACAATGTACACTCATAGACATGTTTCGAAAAAATTATGAACATTGGCAATCCAGACTCTGACTAGGTAATGGCTTACCACTAAGTTTAGGAATAATAGGAGACATATTTAATTAGTTTTTACTCAACGAACGACACATAAAACACACAGAGAACGTGGATTCAAATTACAACTGATAACACTACACACGTCTTGCTGTGCTATAATTCCAGAAGGAACTGTACTTGGCAAATCAGTGCAGAGTGTCATTTGATCTGTTTTCGGTACTTCCCCGTCGGATCACCAGTTAATGGCTCGCACGCTGGTTGTACAGATCACGGACATACCCCAAGAATGCCCGCGCGACTTATACAAATAAATTACAAAGAATAATGTCATGGGCGGTGATTTCAATGCTGCCAACACGATACATTTTAGCGATGGAACAACATCGATATCTTGACCATGAGACGAAATTCACAAAAGATGCAACCAAGAATTCCTGTCTCATATTTTGTTTTGGAATAATTTGGCGTCCCGCAATATAATGCGTCCCTCTTAGGCATAATTCGGGACGCTGAAAATGTCCTTAAAATGCGGGATGTCCCGCCTAATTCGGGACAGGTGGCAACCCTACATACAACCTAAATGTTATACAATACAATCTAACTGTTAACTATCTTTCAGATGTTTTTTTAAAAAAAGTTTCATATGAAAGTATAAAATCTTAACACAAACCATTCTGATACACAATTTAAACAAAATTGTTAGATCCTGAAGTGGTAGTTTGGATAAGAGGAAGTTATCGACATGCTAAAATCACATCTTTGAAAAAAAAAAAAAAAAGTCTAATTTAAATTCAATTTTTGTTTTGATACAATTTTGAGCATCTGAGCTTTGCTACACACAGAGGGAGGAACATTTTTTTTCTTTCAAAATGGTACTTCCGGTTTCTGATGTGAACTTAGCATTGAATGAAGAGTTAAAAACAATGCCTGCTCTACATATAGCACCTATTGTTATGTACAAAAATTTTGTTTTTAGATTTTCTTGGCTAGGGTGCCACCTAAGCTTGGGGCTTAGAGTTGGTGCGAGTAGAAAATGTGGAAATAATGTTTTAGTTAAGTAACTCCGTGGCACGACATCTCCGAAGGGACAAAGCCTATGACCTGACCGCTGCGTCATCTACCTGTAGGCAGATGGCAGGAATGAGGGGCATGTGATCAGCATGCCGACACCCACAGCCGTTAGTGGCGGTTTCCATGACCGGAGCCGCTACTTCTCTATCAAGTAGCTCCTCAATTTGAATCACGAGGCTGAGTGCACCCCTATCACACCTCCCTACCTCAGAAAAATCCGAGGAGGTACCGGGGATCGAACCCGGGCCGACGGATCCGTAATCAGCAACGCTAACCACAAGACCACGCCGGCGGTCGTTTTAGGTAAGTATTTTCCTTATTTGTGGGGTAATGGTTTGGTTGACTAGGCTAAATTTTGTCTTAGTAAAGCATTCCTTATTTGTGGGGTAATGGTTTGGTTGGTTGGTTATGCTAGATCTTCTTCTGGTAATACCTGTTTTTATTTTATTATTCAGCATACTCCTTTGATCATCGAGGCAATATCAAGTTCAAGTTCTGTGTGTGTAGCCCATGCAACTACTTATTGATGCTCAACTGCTTTCTATTGTTGGTGTGTTCTATGGCATCAGTAAATTTCAAATGATATTAATTTCATTGAATATGATACAGGAAGAAATAGCAAGGATGAGTCATGGTAAGCAAACATCCAATTCAGCATTTACCTTTATGTCTGCAAAAACCATGAAAAAACTCCTCAAATTGACTGGCCAAGGGATCTGAACCTGAGACCTCCCAAATGCCAGTTCAAGATGATACCATCTCAGCCACCTCGCTCGATACCTGTTATTAATTTTTCTATGTGTACTCTATAAAATTAAAATTGCACCTTAAGAATAGATATGAAACTTAATAAACAGAAAATTTTAAAGTGCATTGATACATTTATTTGTACAGTATTTAAATTCTGTACTAAAGAATTGCTTTTGTAATTTAACTGGCATTTTATTAAATGTATGAACATTCTCAGCTTATGATTGAATTGAAGCAAGCAGTTAATACTGTATAATAAATTATTTTATTTTGTTCTTGTTCACAATTGTTTATTAATAAATTGCCTAGATACAAGATATGTAAGTCATATATACTTTTGCAAGCGTATATTACTGTATACAGGGCACGAGCCATAAAAGACCCATGGGCATTCACGGAAATGTTGTCAAGGGGAGGCAAATGAAAAAATTACTGCCGGAACCATCACTATGCTGCTAGTACTATGACTACTACTATGAGCATTCTCAGCTTATGATTGAATTAAAGCAAGCAGTTAATACTGTTAAATAAATTATTTTATTTTGTTCTTGTTCATAATTGTTTATTAATTGATATGTAAGTCATATATATATCTTTGCAAGCGTATATTATATTACTGTATACAGGGTCATGGGCCATAAAAGATTTATCGTGGTAAAATGGAACAAACAAAATTTTTAAATTAATATGATTGCAAAAAAATAATGATACTAATTGTAAGTAATGGCTCTTAAACATCAATAGAGTTGAAATAGAAATTGCAGTGTTTAAAGGAATTTTTTAAGGCGATTGTCCCTGCATTAAATCCTGTTTCATCTTCATTCATACACAAAGCCGATTATTCTATATCAACATTAGTAGTACAGTAGAGTCCCGTTAATCCAAACTAGATGTGACCAGTCCAGATTAAACAGAATTTGCCTTAAAATGCACATACTGTATTGTAATACGAGTTTTAGATGGGTAAAACTACAAAAATTGTTTTTTCCCCATAAAGTATAACTCTTCCTACAACTTAACTTTAGTTTTAATACTACTGTACACGTAGACTAAGATTTTAACATGCAATCTGTTGTAGAATGAACAAAACAACTTTGAGATTAAAATACATTAAAAATTATTGGTTTTTTGTCCGTCCAGATTAGCCGGATGTCCGGATGAGGAGGGTCCAGATTGGCGGGACTCATAGGATTGCAAGGGAATACAATTTCATTTATCATGATTGTCAGTAGACATTGAATATGGCTCTTAATAAGTAAAAGAAAACATTGTTTGTTAAATATATTTATTACGATATTCCGCCTTAACCCTTAACATTTAACACACAACTTATCTTGAAAATGCATTTCGGCGTATGCTGCGCCATCTTCAGTTCATATAAGATGTAATGAACACCACAATTCTTCTGAAATAAACAACATTAAACATCTTCAGTTCATATAAGATGTAATGAACACCACAATTCTTCTGAAATAAACAACATTTCAGAAGAATTGTGGTGTTCATTACATCTTATATGAACTGAAGATGGCGCAGCATACGCCGAAATGCATTTTCAAGATAAGTTGTGTGTTAAATGTTAAGGGTTAAGGCGGAATATCGTACTAAATATATTTAATATTAACCCTTATCTGTTGGAAATGAGTTATTTTAATTGTTTGTTAACACAAAAGTAATGTTTTTTTTAAACATACAACTTCTGCTCAAAAGAAATGTTACTCACAAAAGAAGCTGGATTAATGATTTTTCCCTTCCTTTTGCTTGAACAGATCTGATCTGACCGTATTTTCAGTCTTCAGCCTAACCTTGCTGAAGAGATTTATATTAAGCATTATACTAAGCATGTTTGTGAATAGTATACCTAAAAAATTTACATATGAGTTAGGTAAGTTTAGGCAACTCTTGAGAAGTGACATGAAGTATTCTGTTGGCTTTCTCTTACTTATATTACAAATTTATATAAAGTATTCTTTCTTAGGCCAGAAATGTGTGCATTTGTGAATGGGTGATTTTAAAACAAATTCATATAAAACAAAACTTTTACACTTGAATAATATGGATTATGTTGATGACTTCCTTGTTCTACAATTAATTTTTTTCATGAAGGAAACTTTTCAAATTTTATGGTTTTAACGAATGTTTACAGCTTTTGCACTAACTACCTGCAATCTAAAATTTTATTTATTGTCTGAAGGATAGGTAAACGTTGGCTGAAAAGGAGAGAGGGACCTATGAGGTAAGTATGAAAATTGATAAAAATATGGAATTTTCACATATCATAGCAAAAACAGTATTAAACCTTTTCAGTGCTACTGCTGTATAAATGCATTACTTCCGACTGTTTCAAGTAGGTATCTAAGACTAATGGAGTAATATTTTATGTTAAATGTGAGTACAGTGTTTCAGAAAAATGTATACACACTTTGAACTGTTATAGGAAATTTATTTCCCGTTCTACAAGGTTCAATTTCTGGGAGAAAGTAATGTTATATTTCTTCAACAGATTGCAGCAGAAGAGATTCAACAATCGTCCAACAAACATGCCATAATCATCCAACAATGAAAAGTACCAAACAGTGCTTGCTCATTCCATATTCCCTGCCATTCGTGCATTATACGGTTTTATTACCAACAAGATGGTTCTCCGCCACACTGTCAAAGGACGTACGAGCATACCTGAACCGAAATTTGCCAAGGCAGTGGATAGGACGCAGGGAGCCAATCAAGTTTCCTGTATGCTCTCCAGACCTAACACCGCTGGATTTCTTCTTAAGGGGCACAGTAAAAGATGTGTACAAACGTAAACAACGTAACTTATGCCCGGTTTCTACAAACTTGTGAATTACCTATGGGTAAATTACCCATGGACAAATTAGTTCCATTTAACCTACAATGGTATAATGAGCAAGGCTTTGGAGTTGTACAGTTAATTTAATTCAGAAGGCTTTGATTCTCATTGTTATTGATCCTATGAAAGGTTAAATTTTATCCAGCCATCCATGAAAGGACAAATTAACCCAAAGATTTACCCTTGGACAGATCTAGCCCGAGTTTGTTGGAACATTTTTTCTGTCATTTTCATATTTACCTAGAGGACATTTATCTAGAAACTCGCCACAAGTGTAAGTGATTGCTATCTTTAAATTATTTGTGTTTGTGTGGTGTTATTCTTGTGTAAATTGTGTAAATTCTGTGCATTAGATAATTTACCCATAGGTAATTCGCGAGTTTATAGAAACCGGCCATTAGACACACTTTGGAATGAGGTTTAAGCGGTGTGCGCAGAAATCTCATTGGACACTTTGGTACGATGTACGGATTCAGTGGTGACTCGTACTCAGAAATGTATTGATGCTGAAGGCCACCGTTTTGAACATTTGAACAATCACATTTTCATCAGAAAGTAATATATTTTTCAAATTGGACTTCAAGCTTTCCATTTCCAGAAATTTAATGAAAAGGGACCTTGGAAACAGCTGATCTCAAACTGTAGAACGGAAAATAGATTTTCTATGACACTTCAAAGTGTGTATACATTTTTCTGAAGCACACTGTATATTTATCCACATATTAGGTTTATTACTTACAGAACTAAAATATTTATTTTTTATTTCAACTTTAGAGCTCACTGTGGTTTCACTTAATGACTCCTTATATGGAGGGTTGTTTACAATCTATGGTAACAAACTTAAGACACCCTTACCTTAAGAAAAACCAGGCCTCCACCAGCAGCAATGTTCTATCTGGTGGCCTTTAGCTCAGGCTATCGTCCTGCAGCACAGCTTTCACTGAAGCAAACTGCTAAGAAGTACAAGGATGTCCACTTTATTCCATTCCTCTTGATAGGCTTTCCAGAGATTGTCCACAGTTTGAGATCAGCTGTTTCCAAGGTCCCTTTTCATTAACCCAAATGCACAAAAATCCATCGGCGAGCATCAGGTGACTTAACAGGGTATTTCTTTCTCTATGTTCTTAAAAAATGTGTGGGTTGAAGGAGACGTAAGGCTTGATGCCTTATCCTGATGCAGCCAAACCTTACTTGCATCTGCACCATAGAGAGCAGGAATTTCTGTTCGGGAAAATAGGAATCAGGAAGTTAGACTGAAAAGATACAGAGTTGATTTTCACATTTTTATGTACATGCCGGATGGTTAATTTGCCATATTTTTTCTCCTCTTAGTCTGCAATATATAGCCCAGGTTTTGTTGCAACCACTTAGACAAACAACAACAAATATCCACTTTTCACAAGCTAGGTATCATTCATACAGCTTTCTGCTGTTAGTGGCATGTTCTACAATGTGTTTGGGCAAAGCTTATGTACCGGCTCTTATGGTGCTTTTCTATATTCAAATCCCAATTGACTATGGTGTTCACACTAGTAACAGAGATCCCTAATTTCAATGCAATGGCCCTCTGAGTTGCAGGATTTGTCCGAATTATCTCCAGGATGCAACTGGTGGCTGGTTGTGGATTTCCCTGTTTGGAAAAGTCCTGATTTGGCCTTACCTTTTTTGTTAAGCATACATGAGATCCCTTTCTTGGATATGGTAAAACCATGCCTCTTGCACTACTTAATAATCTCAGAATACAAGCATTTTGCATTGGAAAGGGCAGTAATGTACCCTTCCCAAAACGGTCTATTTTTGGTGCAGTAGGTACAAGAGCACACTACTGCACAAGCACATAAAGTCACTCATAATGCTGAACTTTCAGTCGGTTCCCCATGTTTCAGTGCGGAGCTACTATGCTCACCTGAACTTGTTACCACAGATTGTGAACAACACTCCGTATACCCGTAACAAATTCAGCTCTGAAATGGTTAAACAATGTAGATATAGAATCTTCGGCTCTCCTTGCCGCTGCTCTTACCAACTGATAGCTCAGTTGGTAAGAGCAGCAGCACAGAGAGCCAAAGATCCTGGTTCAAATCCTGGCTATGGCATTGAATTTTTCAGTCTGACTTCACCTTTCCATCTTAGCCTACACACGGCCAGTGTGAAAGAATTATCGTTCCAATGTAGATATAGTTGTTAGAACTGCATCACAATAGGACTTTGAACAGCTAACTGGCAGCAATTTAAAACACCATGCATATGGACAAATAAGTAATTGCTGAATTTCTTTCTTGCAAAGGAAATTTTTTTTATGTATTTGTTTTCCCAAGTTACTCGTAATTAAATAACTTAAATACTTTAAATACAACCGCATGAAAAATGAATGAAACTTCTACCCCCACCCCCCCAATTTAAATTTCTTTAGAAAATATGATTTTTTAATAATTTGTTTATACATATATATTTAATTAAAAATTAAAAAAGGAAACTTCAAAAAGATTCCAAAAAGCAGAAATTCAGTAACCTTTTATTGAAATCCAAGTACAAGACTCTATGTAAAATTATATTGAAGCCATTTATACATTACTTTCTCATGCTTCTAGCCAAGTGGTTACTTGGATAAATTCTGATGTATTGTGGCTGATCTGAGGCGCCAGGACTGAACGGTGTTCTTGACAATGGAGCCTCAGATTGGCTGTGAAACATCGGAAGTAACCACATGATTGAAGCCCAGGAAAATATTCTATACTACCAACACCAGAAGAAGTTAAAAGTACATGAAGTGATGTTACATGATACATTGGAAATAATTAACATGATTAAAGCCCAGGAAAATATTCTATATTACCAATACCAGGAAAAGTTAAAAGTACATGAAGTTTTTTACTTTGCATCTACACCTACTTTTCTACTGTTTTCTTGATGTGGGTAATGAATGGGTCCTGAAACTTAAATTAATGCAAAAATCCTGATTTGTATGCTATTTGATTACCACCATGCATTAAAAAATCCCCATGGCACAAAAAGTAATACTGAGACTATAATGGGACCACCTACTTATGAAAATGAGAAGCAATAAAATTGTAAGATTCTATGTTAGGGTAGAAAAGCGATACGAGATTTTCTTACATTTCCTGAGCCTACATCCAATTAAAGAACAAGATTACAAAAGTAGGAAGGATCACAAACACAAAATCAGGGGTAGGCCTCAGAGAACAAATATTGCCAAATTTTCTTTTTTAAATAGATTGGATTCAGGATTGGAATGACTTACCTGTAGAAGCTTTGAAACGTTTCCTGCTAACATCAAATTTTTAAAAAATATATTGAAAAGGGTATGTGATAAGAATGTATAATATTATGTAGTTACGTTTGTAAATATTTTTATATGCTATAGTTTTGAATGGACAGTTTTTTTTAATTATTAATACTCATACTGATAGGGTATTGGTATGTTGATAGCTGTTGTGATATTTAATGTGTAACTGTATGTTTAGTGTGTAATTGTATGTATATATGTATGGCTCGTATTAATTATTGCAACACTGCCACCAGGTTGTTGACCCACTTGCAGTGTAACAAAATAAATAAATAAATTAATATTCTTACAATAACACACATACTACAAAGAATAGGGAGGATAGAGGAAGATTTGATCTAGGGATCAGATTTCAAGAAAATGTTGAAGTGGAACTAAGAAAAACGAACATAATACATAGAACAAATAAACATCTTTATTACACAGAAATAAAATATGTGTAGTTATTGTTATACAGTCTTTTCACACAAAAAAAAAATCAGTCTTCCAAAACTCATATATCATCAGTTCGTTATAATAAAGCCCTACTTCTAGTTGCAATCCAAGTCAAGTCATATGGTCATAATATTAAGGGATTGCTATCATGAACTATATATAAAATAGATGCAGGATAAAATTAAACTAAATGTACTTTTCTCGGCATTATTGCAGCACAACTGCAGTGATAATATTATAAAGCTTAAATTACAAGAAATGCAAAAACTGCAGTCTTTTAGTAAAACAAAAATAACCTTTTGCTTTTGATTTTACATCTACAGTAGGCTCCCTCTAATCCGGCCACCCCGGAACCGGACCCTTGACCGGATTAAAAAATGGCCGGAACATCCGGCGGTCTTTTAAACATGTAAAGGATAACCTATGAAAGCAAAAATTAACTTTTAAGATGGTTTTGTCGATTTTTAAAGCGCACTTACCCAAAAATTAAAATACAGTATTACAATTACAATTTCAAAATTAAAAGAAATCTGTCATTTTCTTCTGCTTTTTTAAACTCACATGCTAACAGCGCAAGAGTAAAACTCACGTCAGAAATGAACGCAATTGTCAAGTGAACTGATGTGATTTGTTTACACTTAAGACATGTTTATTCTAGTCGATTACTGCCGTGAGAAACCCTTTCGAGCGCAGATGGCTCATTCCAGGAAGTCGGCCGGAGCATCTGACGGCCGGACTAAAGGGAGTCAATTGTATAATGATAATAACAACATTTGATTATTGGACAGTCAGGCGATGAAATTGGTAGCTGGTCTGGTTTACTGAAAATTTAAACACAACATATTTTTCAGTATGCTAAGATACTTCTTCTATCAAAAGAGACACTCCACACAAAAATGTGTTCTTTTCATATTGTATCTGCTGAGACCAACAGTCCAAACATGTGAGCAGATGGTAATTTAAATACTGATGTTTTGAGTAGAGACTCCATTAAGAACCCAAGGTGTAATTATATTACACAGACAAAACACATCAAGTTACCAAGTTTACATGGCATATTCAGAGTGAATTGAGTATACTGATTTTAATCAAGTACATTCTATGTAATCTTGCACACTGCACTGAAATTGACTGAAATTCTCCAAAAACTCCCATGCTGCTTAATCCATTACAGCGAAATGTTGTTACATTGGCAGCAGAAAATAGAAGTAAGCAAAACGAAAGTAGAAAATCAAAGATCAAGTATTAATGAGGCCTTTCATTAATTTATACTATAAATAATAACATGCAAATTTGGTGGATAAATGGAGAATGAAATGCCTTTCAGACCATTTTGGATAGTGCAATTAACATTTTCTGTTAGAAATTTTATTTTAAGAAGTCAGTAAAATAGTTTTTAACAAAATAGCAATTTGAAACATGTACTACACACGAACTGATACTATTCAATTCCACTTTCAATTAATACTGACCTTGAGACTGATCAATTCAAACCATATTAAATCCCAACCTACACGAGTATACAGAATACAACCAGCATACTCAGTTCAATCTGAATTTGCCAGAGGCTTTTTTTACCTTCAGTACTTCTTAAATCGAAATGAATAATTTAACATAATTTTACTTCCACCACATGCCCTTATCTACACCTCTCACCTCATAAATGTATTCAACTACTCAAAGCCAATAACCTACGAAAATAAAAACTACAGTTCCCCACAAATCTACATTAGGCAAATACGAGGGTTGGAGCATAAGTCATGGCAACTATTTTTTTGTGTGAAAATACCTTGTTTGGAAAACGTAAAATGTACATAACAGGACAAGATATAAACTACATGCATTAACAATGAACAACACGCCAACAATGTGCATCACATATTTATTAAGATAGTTGATATGACAGTACTGGATTGGCTTCATGTTTCACACTCATCACAACACAGCACACATACCCGCTCTAAAGGCCATCATATATATTATGGCTTCTGATTTTTAAATGATTTTAAATTTTGATGATTATAATAATTGATGAAATAGGGTGATGAGTAATGGTAAATAAATATTTAATTTATTTTTAGTTATGACTGGGGAACCATAAAAAACCAAGTCAAATTGCTGTGCTGGGATGTGCTGTTGTGAGTGTGAAACATGAACTCAAGTACTGTCACGTGAACTACCTTAATAAATATGTGAAGGACAATGTTGGTGTGGTGTTCAATGTCCATACATGTAGTTCATATCTTGTCCTGTCATGTGTATATTTCACATTTTTCACACGTGCTGGTATTCTTGCTACCTTGTCATATCAGAGACTCGAAATGAACCACAATTTAGAAATAAACTGAATATACATTTTATAAAGTCATTAATTTTGCTTTAGTTTATTTTAACAAACTTGTAATTTTTATTGTCTGTAGCATGTTTAGTTTTAATTTCTAAATTATCAAATCTTGTATTGTTTGTAATATGTGTTATTTGTAATATATATATAGTTTTACTAGTGCAGTGAAAGAAAAGGCTTTATGGCCTTAACTTCGCCAATATAAATAAATAATAATAATAAATATTCTCACAAAAAAAAAAAAAAGTTACCACAACTTATGCCCCAACCATCGGAGATATTTAATGAACACAACAGAAAACATAATATTCTATATGAACAAACACAGACCACACCATGTAATTTCTGTAAATGAAATGGGGGAAAAAAAGTACAGACAATTCAGAATCCACTAATCATACATTAAATGAGAACCTGTGAGTTATAAAAGTACCATTGAACATTTGAATGTGCCTAATCTATGAACCAATTTTTGACAACTTGCTCACAAGACTGCCTGTCAATAAAATAAAAGAAAAGAAAAGAGTAGACTGTTTAACATTTCAAGAATCCTTTCCATTTTGCATACCCTTTCAATTATTGGCACAAGGGTGATACGGTTTTACTATATTATTACAATATAATTGCTTCTCCTCTCCCCCCCCCCCCCTTAGCGTTTAGCATCAATTCCGTTATTTGTTAAGTAATTTACTATAAATTTGATTTCTAATTCTTTTTTCCCCTGGAAATTCAGAAATAATTATATCCAGGTAAGCGAGCGACTCTCGCAGTATGTTAGTACAAAAGTGCAGGTGGCAGCAGTTTTTGGTATAGATTAATGAAATAAATTGCCATGACTTAAATTATTTTATATGTATTATTTTAAGGACAAGATCTGTACACCAGATTTTTTGTGCAACAGGAAATCAGCTATCAAAGCTGGTATAAAAGCTCAAAATAAGAATTTATGCATTCATTATATGTGTAAAATAAGTTAAGGTAATTTGTTGCATAGATCCTTAAGCTGCTAAAAACATGTACCAGAGTTATAAATACCTATTACAGGTACAATAATACTTTTTTTTAAATATCCTAAAATACTAAATTAGAAATTATAAATCCTGAATGTCAAGATATCAATATATCTTGGTTCTAGCCAAATTGTTTACCACCCATTTGACTACTTAAATACCCAATCATGAAACTAAAACAATAAAACTGCTAAAGATAAGTTTAATTTAAAGTAAAATATAAAGAAAAGGAATGAATACATTTTGACTCCTAATTATATGTTTTCAAAATTTTTCACTATATCAGAGCAAAAAATTCTGTAGGAAATTACTTGGTTTCTTCACGCTTCTTGTTACTCAAATGTGCCCTATCTTATAATTTACACAAATTAAGAATTATTTAATAACTATGCAGCTGTCTGAATCTAATATCTTCCTGGTCAGCTACATCAATTTTTTATTTTCACTACAAGTTTTAAAATAGGCCTACTGATTCAATATTACGTACTCCAGTCTGAAATATGTTTTTTTCTCTTCTATTTTTCAGAGCACCATGGTATGAAACTCTACTTATGGAAAAAGGCCGAATTATGTACAATCAATTTGTGTTTCCTTAAATAAATCAAATTCTACTCACTTCTATAGTCAGTCGAGATTGCTTTGAGTCCTTCCAATATTTATAAATATCTCTAGCATATGCCACATGAACAATGCTTAATACATCCAACAAATCCTCTTAACTGTCTGAAACTTATTGCTCTCTTGTAACCAGTCTCTTGAATAACAAAATGCACTTCAATTATTCAATGATTTTCTTAAACTTTTGCATGTTTTTCAATTACCAGAACTCTTGCTGAACTCCTTCAAAATAAATGAAATTGGCAACAAATAGTGCTCTAGAAACCAGAAATTATAATGGCTCTAGGTAGCACATCAAATTTATAACATGGACAGCAAAAAGAAACACAGAGTTTAGAGTAGGCGTACATAAAATTACAAACTCCCACTAGATATCAATTTAACCCTTCCTGAGCAGAAAAAGGATAAATCCACAGGTGGTCACCTGCACACAATAATACTGTATGTTCATTCTAATATAGAGTAACCTGTCATATAACTTACTAAAACAAGTACTCTTGTCCACTAGTGCCATCTAGTCTCTCTTTGGTAAACTATTACCAAAAAATAATTAAATTAAATACCAAATTAAGGAATTAGACTTCAAGCTGGCCACTCATAGATATATCCATAATCATAATTTATAAGTGAGACTAACGGTTTCACAACCAGTCTCACAGAAGGTCTCAATCAAAATTAATCTGGCCGTTGGCATAAGCATTCAAGAAATGTTTCTTCAGATGATTCTCACATTTATAAATAAAAACCTATCATTATAAACATGAGAAGTACACACCATCTTGTGAACAAAACTGGCTCTCCCAAATGAACATGGAAGTACGACGACTGACACTTCAGAGAGCCATGGCCAGTTTCATATCCAGTAGGCCTAGTAATTACTACATTATGAAGGGGTTTGTTGATGAAAGTAAGTATGCATACAGAAAAGCAAAAGCATGACCTAATAATCAGACCACTTGGCATAATCTTAAACAGATTATATGAATTTAATTGGACAAGATAAAATGTATGGTCATGAAGCTAAAGCCGAATGTACAGTTGAGAAGTTCAATCTACAGGTATCACAATTAGTGTGAAATCAGGAAATGTATACAGAGATTATTTTTTTTTTTTAATTTAGCTGTGTTTATACTCCTTTTAGCTGCAAGGCCATATCAGGAGTTCTGGATCTGTGTGTGCAGTACGGTAAGCCATGGAACTATTGAATGTCAATTGTTTCTATTATTGGTGTATTTTTATGGAGACAATTTCAACTGATACTAATTTAAATGGAAATGATACAAGATGAATGGTGAGGATGATTCATGGAATGTGAATATCCAATTCAGTTGGGGAAAAAATGAAAAAACCCTGTCAAATTGGCCGGCCACGGGATTTAAAACTGGGACCTCCCGAATGCGAGTTCAAGATGTTACAATCTCGGCCAATAGAGATTATTTTATGGATTGAAGTGGCTAAAGAGGTATTTTACTCCCAATTTTATGATAAACTTAAAGAATACTTGGCCGAAAACTATTCTTTCACAAAATTTATTAACATGAAATTACAGGTACACAAAGCAAACATAAATACGATCTTTGATATAGGTTTCATCTGTTTACATATTACTATAATAATGTATTGTATATTCATATAAACAGACAACAGATAAGAATTGATGCTGTAGTGCAGGAAAATGAAGACTTTTTAAGAGATTATGAAAGACCTCCTCCTAGAAGGTAGTAATTGTGTATTTCAAATGGGATATGATTTCAATATCACCCTGAACAAAATGTGTATACTAAATGCAAAGAATTTTCTAGCTAAAATGGATAGATGGGAAACTTTCAAAAGTGTTAGTTTTCAATGTTCAAAGCATGAACATTATTCTAGGGACTAACATACATTCAACTAAATTAGCTTTGACATCCAAGCGAGGATTGTTAAATGCACTTAGACAAGATGCAGTGAATTTAAGTAGAGTAAAAATAGGCCCAAATACTCAGAAGGGTTTATTTGGTCTGTTAGAATATAAGCAACCGGTTCTCAATTATGAAGTGGGAGAGCTAAATTATTCTGATTTAAAACAACATTTGGAATACAATCCATAAGCACGTATAATACTATTGCTGGCCCACACATAATAGTACTGCAGGAGGTAATGTGACTATATAAGAATGGGACCCTAGATTACAAAGCCCCCACCGATGTTTTTTTCTAATTTGAACAGACTGAGGAAGCAGATTGAAACAACTGATTGGGATAAACTTTTTGTTGTAACAGAGTGTCTACGATTTCCAAAGGATCAAAGTTTTGACTTTTCCATTGCTGTTTTAGTTAAATTCATGGCCTCTCGACAATGTGCATGGCACAATGACAAAGGTGGTGCATTTTTTTAAAATGAATATCCACCTGAAAGCCAGTTTGAGATGAAAGCTGAATGTAATTCTTATGTCATGAAAATTGCATGCCAACATGAATTATATAATTATTTATGGCTTGCACTAAGCACTAGGTCATACTACTTCGGAAGTGCAGAGAGATAAAACTGTAGAGTTGAAAAAGCAAGCATTTCTGTCAGGTCTCAGTACCGGACTAAAGGATCCATCGGGGAAGGGCAAAAGATTAATTTTGTTACATATTGGAAGTGATGATGGGTTTTTGGAGGGGGGTTGTCTCCTGTTTGAATCCAAGAAAACAACAGACTATCATGAGGAGATGACAGGTGAAGTGTTCCAGGAATGGTTTCAAAGAATTTTAACCAAGCTTCAACCCAATAGTGTGTTAGTTATGGACAATGCGCCATATCACAGTGTTAAATCTAATCGTGTCCCTACTAAATCATGGCTTAAGGCTGACATTTTTCGAGTGGATGCACGCTACAAATTTGCCATATGAAACAAACATGGTTAAAGATAAACTTATTCGTGAAATTAAGAAATCAAACATTAACAAACAATATGACAAGTATATTGTTGATAAAATGGCAGAAAGATCAGGTCATACAGTGTTAAGACTCCCTCCCTATCATTGCGTTCTAAATCCCATCGAGCTTGTGTGGAGCCAGGTGAAGGGATACGTTGCACAAATTTAAAGATGCCAAGGTCTTGTTAGAGAGGGCAATAACAGAAGTTGTTCATTTACGTATGTAAATTCACATTTAGGTTAGGTAAAGGTTACATTATTTTTACGTACATAACATTTATAATTATAAAGTATTTTCTTTCTTATGTATTCAAAGGGTTTTGCGTATCTTTCTAAATGTGTAATATTTCCTGTATTTCACCTCATGTTTGTATAACTCGTCATGTTCAATGTGTTTACAAACATTAGCGGCCATGATATTTGGTTAGTTTCCAATTTGGTCACTAGTGTCTAAAAGTGTCATTGTTGCCAACATTTCATGCCTCTCTTATTTTACTCGCAAACTTTCATAGAATCCGCCAAATTTAGTTTATTGCTAATCAATCTTAATTCATTTCGCGTATTCAAATTCTGAGAGTAACTTCAGATTTCATACCTTTGTAATTCTTTCAATACATGGTAGGAAAACTTTTCATCAAGTCAAACGTCTAAAAATGGCAATAGCGTCTTACAAAATTCATAATTTTTACAAGTAAATATATTTTAAAGTTTATAATAAATTTTTATGATTTATATATCATGTAATCACTTGCAATTGGGTCTAAAATATATTTCATTTTCAACTTCCCAAAGGCCCTTCTTTTGAAATTGCGTACATACGCTTTCTTCGGCATTCAGCTACTTAATTGTTGCTGAATACCAGGCCTGAATATCACAACATAAGTTTTTATTGGTCAGAGCATTTCACAATGAATTCATTAGCCAATGTCTTTTTCTTGAGATGGAAAACTTATAACACGTAGTTCGATTAAATATATACAAATGTAGCTTCTGAGACGCTTCAGAGACGCTTCGGGAACCTCAACAAGAAGGATCGCGTTCCGTAGTACGGGCTCCGGTTAATCAATTTCAATCAACTAATTTCTACAATCGCCAGAGGCTCGTATTTTACGTTTAACGCGTGCGTCTTTCATTTATCTAATCTGACGTTTGTCAATTATTCACCAATCTATCGATCACGAAATAACTCGTGAAAGCACAATCAACATCAACATGTTTGCAACATGGCGCAACCATGTCATAGTGTACTAATTTAGACATTCAATTAATTGACTTTCTAATCTCAAAACAACGACAACAACTGTTCGAAAATCATAAATCTTCATATGTTTAATTGTGACATTTTTCGTGTATCCAACAATAAATGACCAATTGTTGTGCAACCAATCTCAACACAAACACGAGAGGTGAACTTACTTCAACAAGTAAAATCTCATCAAACAAAGTCAAAACATATTGTATTTTATAATTATCAAGATTAAGTGAAACAGTGTATCATTTCATCGATTGTAACTTTAAGCTAAAATCAACAACACCGAACCATCTAACTTCAATGTGACGTCAACACTCCAGAAGTTCAGAACAGTGAACAGTGCAAATTTGTAGTGTATTTCAATGTATTATTAACAGGCTAACGTCAGGATTAATAAATTAAGATTAATTTATTCATTCTTTCATTCCAATTTCGGAAAGGATTGCATCTTTATACAGTCCACTAAGCTTTGTGAAGCAAATATTTTTTGCTTTAATCCTCCTTTATATTTCAACTCTTTTCAAACCAGATGCAAACCTTTTCAGAAGTAACAGCTGATAAATGGCAACAGTGTATTGAACACATAATAAAGGAGGAAGAAAAATCCTGGGAATTAAGACAGTATGTGCGATGACATTGTTGACCGCTGTGTAATCAATCCTAACAGCAGCAGCACCGAGGACAAGGTGGAGGAGGAGGTGGAAATGGATGAGATTGAACCACTTTCATGTTCTCAATAATAAGGTAACTTTTAATTTCCAATGCCGTTCTATAATTATATTACCACTTTAGTAGGCCTATTTTAATTATAAAATTATATTCGGTCAACAGAAAATGTATTAAAGTTACGTTGTTCTTCTATTTTCCAATGCACCAAATTATTTTCCCAAATTTACATTTAAATGTTTGTAAACATTAAGCCGGTCGGTTAGTTCAGGACATAACCATGTGATGTCAAATACAAATAGTGCGCTCGCTCTGCCCATGGCGTAGTAAAAACAATTTCAGTCTAGTACTTCGCGTGCTTTTCTTTGTTTACATTAGGTTCCCTTCTTAGGCTGGCATATGTATACAGTCGCCCCTGATGTCAGTACTAAACCTATATTCCGTCGACGTGAAATGAGGACAGAGCAGCACTGGTCGAGACACTGCAGTTCACTACACCAATAGTAATGAGTGCTGTAGCGAACGAGAAGCACACAACAAGCTTATTAACAAGGCGATGACTTTTCCATGCTAACTGGGAACACAATTATTTTGTCACACACATACAAGTACATAAAATAATCACAGTATATTTCTTGCAGGACACAACACAGCCTCAATGGGTGTGCGACCTGGCATTTATGATGGATTTGTGTGGCCATTTTGATTCCTTGAACATAGCTCTACAAGAGAGAATGAAAACAATGTTTCATTAACAACATCAGTAAATACATTTATAAGACAACTGAAGAAGTAGGATAACCAATTGATTGTCGTGTAATTTCCTGTGTTTACAGTCCTTACGGCTTAGAAATCCATTAGCTGGCTACAGAAAAATCCTACAACCGTCATTACATTTGAAACCAAATTTTCTGATCTAAGAAATATGGGGCTTGAAATCAGTCTATCTACAAACTCCTTCAAATTTCGTTCTTTATCATCATCATTTGGTTTGGAAAATAAATTAGAGCATTCAGGAACTGTAGTTATTAATCAAAATGTGGATTATACAAACCTTTATATTTTCTACAAACAATTGTCAAGTGAAAGATTTCCCAAACTACACTGCTTTTGGCAATTTTGGCACAACATACTTATGTGAACAAGCATTTTCTAAAATGAGTTTCGTAAAAAGTGATGTACGGTCTACATTAACTGACAAGCATTACTTCGGCATCTTTATTCCCTGGAATTAAAGAATTAGTGAGATCCAAACGCTTGCAAACGTCATTACAGACAAGTAAATAAACATAACTTCAAATAAAGTAAAATATTAAAGCAGGGTTATTTTTTTCACAATTTAGTAAACAAACAAGCGTGCGCAAGGACAAAGCAGTTCTGCACCGAACATGAAGGGCAGGTTTCATTACAACACAGCAGTGGATGAAGGACTGAAGAGTTTCCCCTCACTAGAAAGGGTTGTGCAGGGGTGGGTTAACCCTGTAATAAATGTGTATAAAATAATCACAGCAGACATCAACAAGGTATGTACGAGGGTCATTCAATAATTAAAGAGACAAATTGGTCTGGGGAAAAGACAGTTGGTAGTACAAGTTTTATAATTTAGGATTTTAAGTTGGCATCATTGGGATGAGTTCTAATCAGCTGATGGATCAACATTGCTGTGTTTATAACCTCAAAATTAAGTTTAACGATGTTGGGTCTTCTTGAAAATTCCACACTGGTTGAACAATGTTCTGTGATTTGTGTTTTGATTGCTGAAGGTGAAAAACCAGCTAATACACAATATACTCTAGAATGACTAAAGTGTATGGTGAAGTATGAACCATGGAAATTTTTACAAGTGGGTAGAACAGTTCAAAAGTGGTAGAGAATCAGTGACTGACGAACACCGTTCTGGCCGGCCTGTTGAAGTTGCAACTTCCTCACTTGAAACTCGAATTGTTTGGTCCACTGAAGGAAGCATTACGTGGGAAGAAGTTCCAGGATAACGAGGATGTCAAGAAATTTGTGGGAAATTGGCTCCGACACCAAGACAAAGAGTTCTTTGCAGCTGGTATAAAAAAGCTAGTAACCCGTTGGGACAAGTATACCCTATAAATGTTGATGGGGATTATGTTGAAAAGGAGGAAAAGTCTTGTTTTGTAAAAATAAACGGTTTTTTCTCCAGGTCAGTTTTTATCTTTAATTATTGAATGGCACTCTTAGCATTGCTAACTGCAATGAGGCATACCTATTGAAGGACATTAGGGGAGAAAAAGATAATGATAATAATGTGAAGTACCCCGAGTGGTAGCACTGGCTCTAAGGTCCAAACCTTGTTTGATTCCAGAGTCACGGTTGGGGGATATAAGGTGAATGGACAGAGATATAAGGTGAACGGACATCGAGAGGCAATGTGCTTTGTAGATGAACAAGTAGTGACTATGTGTACTTGGGAAATGTAGAATAACCTGAGAATACACCTGAGGGGAGAGGAATGAGCCATTTCTATCCTATAGGAACAACTAGAGATGGTGGTGGCAGAGGAACATCAAGATGGCTGCTTGAGCCGGTGCAGGTAAGATAAGGACAGTGCCTGGAGGCCAGGGCACTACACTTGGTATGAGGAGTGGAATGGATCATCCCCATGAGATTGTAAGCTGCAAATAAACGAGGGAAGGGTTGCTTACCATCCGTGCCGGACCTCTGTCATGCTGTAACTACGAAGAGCCAAGCAGGAAGTGCTGGAGTTATATGTACGAATCCAAGACTCCCTCATGTCTCATGTTGCTGAGGAAATTAACCCAAGATCCACCTGTTTCATCAGACTTGAATGTAAAGTATCAGTTCTGACTAAGAGTACATAATGTTACTCTGAGTAAACTACCCTGCATCGACTGCTTACTACAGTGCTTCAATTTAAATTTGTGAAACGGAATCGTCAGTGTTTGTTGCTCAACAGAGATGACATTGTGCTGTGATGGAGGAAATATTTGAGGGCAATAAAAAAAGCACTGGTCTCAAGGCAAGGTAATATATTATCTAGACGAAACGTGGGCGAATGCGGGCCACACCATTAATAAAGTTCTAGTGGACAAAACTATTGAAACCCGAAAACAGGCATTCCTCTCCGGGCTATCGACTGGACTAAGGAACCCCACCAGAAAGGGGAAAAGGCTGATAGTGCTTCATATTGGTAGTGAGAAAGGGTTTATGGATGGGGGTCTTCTTCTCTTCAAGTCCAAGTCGACTAAAGATTACCATGAGGAAATGGACGGGGACAGATTCGAGAAATGGTTTCGTGAAATTCTTCCATGCCTGGAAAAGGACTCTGTTATAGTTATGGACAACGCTCCTTATCACAGCGTAATGATGGAAAGAATTCCTAACAAATCATGGACTAATATTAAAATCAAGGACTGGCTGATTTCAAAAGAACTATATTTTGAGGAAAATTACCACAAGCTGGAACTATTGCAGTGTATCCCAAGTCACCTCATGGCTGAATGCTGCCAGTATAGAGTCGACAAAATTAATGAAAATTCTGGAAGATTGGTTCTAAGACTACCACCGTACCATTGCAATCTTAACCCTATTGAATTAATTTGGAGCCAACTGAAAGGGCATGTGGCCAGGAACAATAAAACCTTAAAACTTTCAGAAGTGCGAGAACTCATGCTCGAGGCAGTAAGAAATATATTGTCGCATGAATGGGAAGATTGCATCCGTCATGTGCGTGGGGAAGAAGAGAATATGTGGCGTCTACATTGCCTGACTGAGGAGCTGGTGGAACCTCTAATTATTAACGTAGGCGATGACAGTGACGACGATGATGGTGGTGCTGATGATTCCGGTGACTTTGACATGTCAGGAATTGAACCTCTAGAAACGGATGATTAACTGGCGAGTTCCCTTAACATTATTTTAAAATCATGGTTTTCAATGCTATGTTTATGTTTGTAGGATCAATAGTAGAACGGAGCCACAGCACATGGACCAGTGTGCAGCGGGTAGGGAGTTTGTTTTCTTGCGCTCTCAAACATCATGAGATGAAGTTTAGAAGGTGTTGGAGCACATAAAACAACACAATCATTGTAGTGAAAGTGACTCCACACTAATGCTCCTTAACCATGAGTGTCACTGCACTCTGGATGCAATTCTTTATTACAGAGAAAATGGAATTATCTTGTGTACTTTCCCCCCTCATTGCACTCACCGACTCCAGCATCTCGATGTAGCAATCATTGGTCCATTTAAAACTAAACTACTCAGAAACAGAACACCTGGCTGTTTGCTAATCCTGGACAGACAATTTCCCTTATATGCACTGCCTGGAATCATCAAAGAATCATTTGATTTGTCAAGCAAATGTGATTGCTTGATTCAATAAAACAGGATTCACTGATGAAGATCTTGAAAAACCAAATAAAGAATCTGGAGGAACAGTGATCCTCCTTAGCTAGCCAATCCCATGCCAATGTCTCAATACATTCATCTTCAGAGTCTTTATTATTGCAAGATGCTAGTCTATCACCAAGAGCAGGCCCTTCCAATGTAGATATGCCTGCACCCTCTGCTGTTACTCCAGAGTCTGTCACTGGATTGCAGAAACGAAGTCTGAACGAGGCCACGGGTTAAAACCATGAGTTGGGTTGCTAAAACGAAGTTTCTCGTAAATCAGCTCGCCCTCGACTTCGGCCGCGGCGTGAAATCTACACAACGCCACAGTCAGGTTTAAAACTGCATCTGCTTTGGTCAGCTGTTGGAGAATGGAAGCCTACGTAGCTTTGCGTGAACGTAATCGACTAATTGCTCGTTTGAGGATGCTTAATCCGCATCGGAGAATTCTGGATAGGAGTAATCCCTTTGAAATGTATTCAAATGATGAATTCAGAAGAAGATTTCGATTCACAAAGGAAACAGTTCTCGATTTGGCAGAAATACTCAGGCCTGACCTAGAACACGCAGGAAACAGGGGTTCTGGCATTTCTGTTGAGTTGCAGATCTTAATTGCTCTGAGGTAAATGAAAATGGGTCTGCCGTTATGGGTTTATAGGTAGTATATTTGCCTACCACCATGGCGGTCCGGGTTCGATTCCCGGCCGGGCAGTGGGTTTTTCAGTAACGAAAAATCCCCGGGTTCAGGTCTGGACATCACCCAGGCAAATTATAGGCTACTTTAAAAAGCCTTAAATTAGAAGTGGTGACTGCTAGAATAGGATATAGGGTATTCACAATAGATCTATTACGGTCGCAGTGTTGAGAAGCCGAAGGGCTTACACTAC
Organism: Ectobius pallidus; assembly: GCA_964059195.1. Lineage (NCBI taxonomy): Eukaryota > Metazoa > Arthropoda > Insecta > Blattodea > Ectobiidae > Ectobius > Ectobius pallidus. Next base: position 124,295,420 of record CAXKWD010000005.1, read on the forward strand.
CCCTCATTAATCTAATCTAAAGTGAAAATGGAATAGCATTATTACTATGGTATTATTATTATATCTCACACAAAATTATGTAAAAGCACAATCGAAGTTTGATATTAACCATAGGGGAGTTTTTTAAAAAAAGAATTAGGCCTAAACTGTAGGCTACAGGCATGTATAAATAGTGCACTGAGGAAAATCTAATTTCAAGTTTTTCTTTCCATTGTTGCACGAAAATACATTGTCAAAAGGTTATGTTGGACTAGCCTCTTGTAAATACTTCTGGTATTCATCATTAGAGCGCAGGTTTTTAAGTTTACAGGATTCCTCACAAGAGTAATTCTTTTATATCCCTAATATTGTAGTTCATAACTGAATAAAGTTGTTAGGCTATAATGGGGCACATTAATTTTGTTGTACGATATGACTTTCCTCCTACGCTGTAAAATTTAGCCTACGTAAACAAAAATTCAGGCCCTGATTATTTCATTATATTGACCTAAATTGTCACAATGATTCAGACTGCAGTCTACAGAATAAAACTTTGAATTCTGTCATTACCTTATATAATTCTTCACCAAGAAAAAACAGGCCAGTGACAGTGAATTCTTAAAATTTCATATAGTACCGGTACACTAATTAAAATTAAAAATATTATGAAAAGAAAAAAAAATAGTTGTGACTGGGGTTTGAACCTGCGATCTCTTGAACCACAGCTCAGTACTTAAACCACACAGCCACGAACGACATTAAGAACAGCGCACGAATGTTGGCAATCTGAAGAGTAAAGGCTTCTCCATGTCGCACCTCGAGAATTTAAATTGTGTTTGTAGGTCTATGTGATGTGATTATATAATATTTATTGTAGTTTTCAGTTCGGAAAAATGGTATGATGATACTGATAACATTATTATCGAAACCTAATTCGTCTAAAAAGAGATATATGAGAAGAAGAGAGTTTGCAGAATGAATGCAAGAACGGCTTCTCCTACCCGGTTATGACGTCAGTTACAGTGTTGCACGTTCAAAATCTCGACAACAGCCAGACTTCGTTTTAGCAACCCAACACGGACTCAGTCCTCGACCGTGGTTTAATAGTCATGGCTTTAAACTTTGAGTTAGTCTTCGTTTCTGCAATCCACCGATTGTGTCCTTACACAAAAGCAGCGGAGAGGAAAGAAACTGCCAAGGGAAGAAATAAAAGCAAATCTCAAGTTTTAAGTGACCCCAGGAAAGAACAGACTTGAAGCAGGGGCTCTTGAATGATTGAAAAAATATTAAACAAAAAGGCTTTAAAACCAAGGAAAAAATAGGCCAACAAAATAAGTCAAAGAAGAAACTTTTTAAAAAGGATCATAGTTACACACAGCCTCCTATACACCTCTACTTGCTCCTCTCAACAAGAACCCAATTACCTCTACATCCCTGATGTTAACCACAGTGAAAGCAGAAGTGCCGCCTTCAGCTCCCATGGAACTATTCAACCATGCTCCAATCAAGTCAGAGGAAGTTGTGGTGGGAGTTCTAGAAAGAAATGATAGAATGGCGACGAAAGTTTTCAGCTGACTTGAATGATGAAGCTTTTGATAAGACTGTTACCAGTTGGACTCATTTCTTGGCATCGATAGTTTTACTCCTGGGTCTTAAACATCCATCTCGAAAATATTACCAATACAGGAAAAATAAAAACAATACAGATGCCAGTAAACATACAGGATTTGTTATAGACTATGTTGACTCAGATAACTGATGTAAACAATAAAATTACGAATATGGAGGATAATAATCAGAAATTAAAAGATGGGTTAGGTAATCAAATTCAAGACAATAATCAGAAATTAAAAGATGAGTTAAGTAATCAGATAAGTAATGTAAATGATAGGATGAATAAAGTAGATGAAAATACCGATAAATTGAGAACTGAGCTAAAATCAGAAATAGGCACTGAGGTACAGGACAAATTAAGTTCTTTCAAAATTCAGATTACTGAAGAGGTTGTAGAAATTCAAGATAAAGTGAGTGATTCAGAAGTTAAGATTGTACAAACAGAAGCTGATGTCAACTTATGTAAAGATCAGGTGGGAGTTATAGAGAATGCGATTTACGGTATGGCCAGACTAAATGATACATTTAGAAATGAATTTCATAAAGAATTGATTGCAGAAAAAGAGTATGTAGATCAAGCAAAGCAAGCTGTTGAAAATAAAATAGAAGTTGTAGAAAATAAAATAGATGAAATAAAGTCAGAATTTGTTACTAAAATTGATAAAGTAGAGTCGAAGGTTAAGGAAGTTATTATGGAAACACATGAAGAAATTATCATTCTAAATAGACGTGTTTGTAGGGAGACAGAAAATCTCACTGATAGAATCATTGTAATTGAAGAACAGTTAGCTTAATCAAATATTCCAAATGCCAATGGTGAACAAATACATTGTACTAGCGAAATACATTGTACTAGCGAAGTGAGAAATAATGCTCTTGTGTTTGACAACATGAATAATGATAATTCAGGAAGAAATAGATCTCTACCATCAAGTGATAATTGTTTTGGTCCACAAAACATTAATTCTCACTTAGCTGATCCCATTGCTCATAATGCTAGTATATCAGGACCTAGTGTAAGTACAAATGCTCAACCGTATCAATTAAGCGTATTCATCTTCCCATTTTTGATGAGAATGCCAATCAGAACCCTCAACATTTCATTTTCGAGCTAAAAGATTACATGAAGGTTAGAAATGTCCCACCATGCATGCAAATGGCCATCATAAGTAAAAGCCTACAGGGTAGAGCACTGACTTGGTTTAATTTAACTACTGATGAGAAAACCACATTAGCTGAATTCGAGAGAGTGTTTATGGAGAGATATTGGAATCAGAATAAGAAAAATGATATTAAGTTAAGATTAATGAATGGCAGATATGACCCAAATGTGGAAAGGTCTTATAGATTATTTTCTCAAAACTGCTTAATTAGGGAAGTTAGTAACCCCAAAGATGAACGAAAAAGAAATTGTGGATTTGTTAGCCCATCACTTCCCAGATCAGATAAGATGTCATTTAGTCGTTGCTAGACCTAAGACTTTTTCTGAAATGCTACATTTAGTAACAGCATTCGAGAGTTCTAATTAACAAAGGAATACAGATTATCCGCAGAGATACAGTAATAATGACAATAGTAGTAATAATTTTAACAAATTCGGGAGTGGGGCAAGAGTCCAATATACTAACCAAATGCCCAGAAATAGAAATAATAATTTTGAGTCTAAATTAGAACTCTAGAAATGTCCAAGGAGGTCCTATCAGAAATAACAATAATTTCAGGAATAAAAATAAGAATCAAATCAATCATATTCATATCCAAAGGGATAATTAATTAAAATAATAGAAATCCTAACCAACGTGTACCATGGTTGAGAAATAGGACATATTGGCAAAGAATGAGGTACCAGAGAAGTAGACAAAATAATCAGGGAAATCAACCTAGGATAGGCCAATACATAAATAGAGGACGTTGGAGTGTGACAAATGTTGAAGGTCAAAACAACGAGCTAGATCCTATAGAATATTTCAGAACAGAAACAATGAAAATAATGAAAGAAATAGTCAACAAGGTAGTGAGGCCGAGCAAGGCAACCATATTGAAAATTTAAACTAGAAAGCCAATACATTCCGGGTTCGGTGTACTCTGGCGTCCATGTCGTAGAACCCATTCTAAGTTTACAAGCTAACAAACAGCCAAATAATATAAATAGTCAAGCAGCAAATAATGATTAGACAGAAAAAAATCGTGGATCCCCTCGTACAGAAGTAAAAATTGGAAACTTTAATGTTCATGCTTTAGTGGATACTGAGAAGATATTTAAAACATAATGAATTATAAATTTTCTCCCTGCCTGCTATCGTACTCTGAAACCAGCGCACGATGCCATCTATGAACTAAAAATGGTGAATGAGGTAATACTTCCGCATATGGAACAGCGAACGCTATCAGTGGGACATCGTACCAATTTGCCTCGTGCCACCCCCACAATCCGTTGTGGGAGGAAGCGTTTGTGATCAAGGGTGATTGAGGATTTGTTCCCAATGCCAGAGTCAATACCTTCGAGATTTGACCAAATACCTATTTCCAATTTCCAATCAACGCAATTAGAATTCAATTCGGCAAACTCGTCAATCATTTAATCATGTTTGCGTCTCTCACTTCTACGTTTGACACCTGTCGAATTCAAGCTGGTGATCGCAATGTCAAACTGATTTTCATGAAAAAGTCATCAATTGATAATTTTGTAATATGACGCAACTATGCCATACAGTGTAAATTCATCTTCAGATATTAATCACTGACATTAATCTTAATAAAGCAACAATAACGACTGTTTTAAAATCACACTTTTCTACACGTTAATTGTGACATTTTTTATGTACCAGACAGTTATAATTTCATGACAACTTGTTGTGTAACCAGGCAACACGTTAACTTTGTAACAATTCATTATTAATTATTTTATCGCCATAAACACAAGTGGTGAACTTACTTCACATAATTGGAAATTCATAAGTAGAACAGTGTATCACTTAGGCTAGGAGCATATTGGGGCGCGATTGACGCATGTGAGATGACATGATGTGAGCGGCATGGCCCGATCGCGCCACAAGTGTCGAGTAGGGGAACGTGTAGGGAACGCAGATTGCAATGCAGTTCTCCCTGACTATCACCCAGTAGACGTGTGTATTTTATTAATTATTTGTTATCAAAATGAATGATTCAGGAATAAAAATACGTTTATTAGATCTAAGTTCGGAGTCTGTTTCAGATTGTGCTGCTGAAGAGTTTTTACTCAATTCGTTGGCATGCAAGAAACCAAAATCCCCCAATAACTTATACCTTTCTAAGCGAAAAACCCATGGACAATTTAAAATGACATCAGAATTACCTGATTCTTTTTTTACCAATTACTTTCGGATGAACCGAAACCAATTCGCAGAAGTGCATGGGATGATTGAACAGTCTATTCACTGTGATGGATGCAATGCGCAAGAGCCGATTGGGACCGAAGAAACACTTGCAGTGTTCTTGAGGTAAATAATATTATGTTATTTCTATGTACACACCTTAAAATTTTCACTTGTTAGTTTATGACTTCATGAAAGCATATTATTTTGAATTTTTACAGGGTTAATGTCAAAGGCCAAATATTTTATTAAAAAATTCAGCTGACTTATAAAAAATTATTTCAAAAAAGTTCAAAATGTTTCAAGAAAAGGTTCAAAATATTATTTCAGAAGTTATCATCACACTCGTAGTTGGTGACAAAGTAGGCCAGACTGGAAATGTTGGATTGGCTGGAATCGTTTGGTAGATTTTCAGGGTCTCGCTCCATCTGATGTGTATTGTGTGTTGGTGCCATACGTAGTGCATATGACGATTCGTAAGAAACTGTAGAGGGAGGCCGGTTAAAAGTTACGCACATAACTTCTGCCTCTGTATCAGACACTGCCTGAAAAACTTGGGCTCTCACCCTATGCTGGTAATGGTGGGGAATAGTTTTCGTCAATTGGTACATTGACATGAAAAGGTTAAACAGAGGGTCATCAGTGTTTTTTGTTTCTTCTAACATTTTGCCCATTGTCGTGCCCTCTCTTCTCGTTGTTTGATCGATCAGTCCAGTATATCACGGATATCATTATTTGTTTTTCTTCTTTTCGTGGAAATCAGCGGGGATGGACTTGCAGTTGGGGTTAACAATTCCCCTCCTGCTTCCATCATCATCATCATCATCATAGTGTCCTTCATCGCTAATTAGGGGTTGCTCATATCCAGTGATTCCTTCATCAATTGGTAAAGCATTTCCACTAGGATCCAGGTGTGATGATCCTTCACTTTCACTACAAGCAAATCCCTCATCCTGGCTCTCAAAATATTTATTTTTCGATGGCTCTGAAGGAAACTGGGATTCGTCATCACTGCCGTCAACTACATTTCCTTCCTGTGGCAACAAAGAAATCCACAAAGCCAGCAGTTAAGCAAATCAGAAGAGTTCTTCAAGAGCTACTGAGGAACAACGACATTACATTCCACTGGATCAGAGGATACACCAGTCATTATGGAAATGATTTTCTTGCCAAAATCAGCTCAAGGACCCAATGGTCATAGAATATGACTGGCTTCCCCTCTCACTTTGTAACAGTGAACTTGTAGAAACTTTACTCAAAACTCTGGAACCAGTCTACGCGGAGCCCCAAAAATGTAAGCCTTCACGCCAATTTTATCACCAGAGCGCACTTTGTATCCTCTCTCACTTTGTAACAGTGAACTTGTAGAATATTACTCAAAACTCTGGAACCAATCTAGGGGGAGCCCCAAAAATGTAAGCCTTCACGCCAATTTTATCACCAGAGCGCACTGTAAGTCTGAATCCCATCCAGCACAGTTGGCATTTGTAGTACAATTTTATAAACCTCAAGAAGAAACTTTAGAATCATATCCATATCTAAAATCTGAAGACTTCTGCCTTATCATTGCCAACAATGCTCGATTTTCCTTGTTGCAAAAATATGGTAGTGATGTACTTTGTACTGATGGGACACGGGTAAATGGATACGATTTTGAACTATTTACATTGCTGGTTCTTGATGACTTAAAAGAAGGATTTTGCTGTAGCTTCATGCTTAGCAATCGAAGTGACTCACTAATAATGGAACATTATTTCAGGATTCTAAAATCTGACAATGTTCCAAAGTACTTCATGCCAGACATGGCAGAGAGCTTCTTCAATGGGTGGTCAGCTGTCTATCCTGATAGTGACAGAGACAGACTTTGCATGTGGATAAAGCATGGAGACAAAATCTGAAAAATGTTCCACAAAAAGAACAATAGGCCCAGGTTTATAAGCAGATTAGTGTATTAATGATGGAAAGAGACACTTACTTTCCAGATTATGGCTTTTAATTTCCTGAAGCAGCTGTTTTCTGACAAAATACAAGATCATTTACATGCTACTTTGAAAAATTCATTAATGACCCTCATCCATGTGCATATTGCTACAGGTTGAATGCTGGTAAAAATACAATTATGCATTTGGAGAATATCCATAAAACAATCAAATATACAGTATTTATTTAAAGGGCAGAAAAGTACAACACCTAGATAAAGGCATCCCTTGCTTTGATGACATACATCAGAGATAAAATGTTTGATCGACTGATTACATTCCATAAAGGAAAGTTAACCAACTTCTTCAATGGGTGGTCAGCTGTCTATCCTGATTAGTGACAGAGACAGAGACTTTGCATGTGGATAAAGCATGGAGACAAAATCTGAAAAATGTTCCACAAAAAGAACAACAGTTAGCTCTGATGTAAGAGCTAGACACAAAACTTCAGTTGAATAGAGGAATGACTTAGCCCAAAGGACTGGTGAAGACAGATGGATTGTCAGCTCAAGCAATAAGACACAATTAACAATTTGAATGTTCTGTGTGATACATAACACTAAACATCAGAAATAAAATCTTTGATCGACTGATTACATTCCATAAAGGAAAGTTAACAAACTTCTTCAATGGGTGGTCAACTGTCTATCCTGATTAGTGACAGAGACAGAGACTTTGCATGTGGATAAAGCATGGAGACAAAATCTGAAAAATGTTCCACAAAAAGAACAACAGTTAGCTCAGATGTAAGAGCTATACCAATGCCAGCCTAAGAAGGGAACCTCATCAAAACAAATAGCACGTGTACTGCCAGCCGGCGGAGCTGTGCATCGGCCGCGGATTACAGCATATAGTTCCATGTCAAATTACAAAAATCTATTTTGTTTTATATTAATAGGTGCTTTTTATTTTTTTAAAGTAAAGAATTTTCGATTATCAAATTTTAGTTCACACTATACAGTGTGTCCACGCTAGAGGGATCGAGAAGTAAATGCTCGCCAGTTAAAACGAGATAAGGATATTGCTGCATTCTGCATATGACAGGAAAGGGAAACTCTCCGAGATTGTGCAACAATGTTTTCAGACCCCTCCACGCGCATGCGCGTCAAGAGCTTTCGTCTTGAAAGAAAGCCAGGCGCCATTCAGTAGTCGATCGCGCAGTGGAAAACATGTGGAAAACATGTGGGATATGTTAAGGACGTTGTTTATCAAGGAGACAGACCAAGAAATTTGCAGGAACTGAGGGGCCGCATCACAAATGCAGTAGCGCTTGTGATTCCACAAATGCTAAAGAACACTTGGCGGGAAGTTGAATACCGTTTAGATGTGTGCAGAGCCACAAAAGGTGCACATATCGAGTTGTATTGAACATCATCTGAAACTCGGTCAGTTTGTATCAAGTAACAGTACAAGTTTATGTTACCAATACATTCTGTTCACTAGACATTATCACTTATTGATAGACGATATTGATAGACGAAAGCTCTTGACGCGCATGCGCGTGGAGGGGTCTGAAAACATTGTTGCACAATCTCGGAGAGTTTCCCTTTCCTATCATATGCAGAATGCAGCAATATCCTTATCTCGTTTCAACTGGCGAGCATTTACTTCTCGATCCCTCTAGCGTGGACACCCTGTATTTAGAAACATATAGTAAATAATAAAAACATAATGAATTGAGATATGCGCATGCGCCATTGCGTTATAATTCAGTTGATCAGTCTTCTCTTGCTGCATATAGCTATCGCTCGCTTGTTTTCAAATAGTCTATTCTAGTATAATTTAGGATAATAATCATGAATAATCAGAATGTATTTGTGAAACATCCTAAAGGAAAAATATTGAAAAGCGGTGAGAAAACTATAGTTTTGAATGTGTTTGTGAAGTTTTGTGAAAAGTATCCGGAATTAGCCATTAAAGATCTTGTTAATTTAACGTCCGAATTTACTGGTGTTTCCGCGAAAACTGTCAACTCTATTCGTACGGAAAAACACAGAACTGGAAAAGTGTCAACACCCTCAAAGGCAAGAAAACGCGAGAAAACTGTGCTTGAAACGAAGTGTGATGACTTTGTAAGAAATGCTGTGCGTCGTAAAGTGCATCAGTTTTTCTTGGACAATGAACCGACAACTATTGGGAAGGTGCTAGCGGTTGTTAATAGTGATACAGACTTACCTGACTTTAAAAGATCAAGTTTTAGTATTCTATTGAAGGAGATCGGGTTCGAGTACGTGAAGAGGAACAGGAAGAACTTGATTACTGACCGCGAGGACATATTGCTTTGGAGAAGAGACTATCTTAGGGAAATACGCAATGTAAGACAGCAAGGTCGTAAAGTGTACTATCTCGATGAAACGTGGGTCAACGAAGGTCATACTACTTCGAAAGTGTGGAGAGACAAAACTGTAGAGTCAAAAAAGCAAGCATTTCTGTCAGGTCTCAGTACCGGACTAAAGGATCCATCGGGGAAAGGAAAAAGATTAATTTTGTTACACATTGGAAGTGATGATGGGTTTCTGGAGGGGGGTTGTCTGCTGTTCGAATCCAAGAAAACCACTGACTATCATGAGGAGATGACAGGTGAAGTTTTCCAGGAATGGTTTCAATGAATTTTAACCAAGCTTCAACCCAATAGCATGTTAGTTATGGACAATGCGCCATATCACAGTGTTAAATCTGATCGTGTCCCTACTAAATCGTGGCTTAAGGCTGACATTTTCGAGTGGATGGACGCTAAGAATTTGCCATATGAAAGAAACATGGTTAAAGATGAACTTATTCGGGAAATTAAGAAATTGAACATTAACAAGCAATATGACAAGTATGTCATTGATAAAATGGCAGAAAGGTCGGGTCATACAGTGTTAAGACTCCCTCCCTATCATTGTGTTCTAAATCCCATCGAGCTTGTGTGGAGCCAGGTGAAGGGATATGTTGCTCGTAATAATAGGTCTTTCAAACTCAAAGATGTCAAGGTCTTGGTAGAGAGGGCAATTACAGAAATAACAGCTGATAAATGGCGACAGTGCATTGAACATGTAATAAAGGAGGAGGAGAAATTCTGGAAATCAGATAGTATGTGCGATGCTATTGTTGACCGCTTTGAAATTAATCCTGCCGACAGTAGCAGCACCGAAGACGAGGTGGAGGAGCGGGAGGAGGTGGAAATGGACGGGATTGAACCACTTTCATGATCTCAATAATAAGGTAGGCCTAACTTTTAATTTTCATTGCCGTTCTATATTTCCACACTGTTTATATTTCTACTTTAGTAGTTAAAGTTATGTTGTTCTATTTTCCAATGCACCGAATTATTTTTCCAAATTTATAATTAAACGTTTGTAAGCATTAAGCCGCTCGGATAGTTCATAACACAAGCACATGTTGTCAGATACAAATAGAGCGCTCGCTCCGCCCATAGCGTAGTAATACAATCTCAGTCCAGTACTTCGCGCGCTTTTGTTTGTTTACATCAGGTTCCCTTCTTAGGCTGGCCTCAGTATAGACACAAAACTTCAGTTGAATAGAGGACTGACTTAGAAGTAGAAATAAATGTCCCTTTGGTAAAACTAGAAGCAGTAGGTTTAGACCAAGCAAACGAAATAGAAGCACAAGAAGTTAATGCATGTTCCTTACACCAGAAAGTCCCGAAAACATTCAAGAGCAGAACACAGGAAGTTCTAGACGTATTGAGGTTAAGTCACCTTAATAAAGAGGAAAGAGAGTCCGGGGAAAAATGTTGTAAAGATTATAGCGACATATTCCATTTGCCGTCAGAAAAGCTAACGAGTACTAATGCCGTTAAATATTCAATCGCTTTAAAACCAGGCGAGGAAGAACCAGTAAATGTTAAGCCATACAGATTACCGGAAGCCCAGAGACAAGAAGTTAATAGGCAGGTAGAAAAAATGGTAACAGACGGAATTATACGAGAGAGTATGAGTCCTTAAAATTTTCCAATCCTAGTAGTTGAAAAAAAAAATGGATGCTAGTGGAGTAAAAAAGTACAGAATCGTAATAGACTATCGCTTGCTAAACGAGAAAATAGTTGGGCAAACTTACCCTTTGCCGGATATTAATGAGATACTAGATCAGTTAGGCCAGTCGAAATATTTCACGTGCCTCGACTTGGCTATGGGGTATCACCAAATTGAGTTAAGAGAAGAGGATAGGGAGAAAACAGGATTCAGCACTAAAGATGGGCACTGGGAATTTTGTAGATTACCCATGGGCTTGAAGACAGCCCCTCCCGTGTTTCAGAAAATGATGTCAGCAGTACTGAGTGGGTTAACACATTCCAGGTGTTATATATTCCTTGATGACGTAGTCATTCATGCTAAATCGATAGCAGATCATGATACGAAACTGAGAGAAGTATTCAGTAGATTCAGGAAATACAATCTAAAATTGCAACCTGATAAGTGCGAGTTTTTTAGAAAGGAAGTAAATTACTTGGGACATGTAATATCGGAACTAGGAGTGAGACCGGATCCGAAAAAGATAGAATGCGTAGAACAGTTTCCTACGCCAAGAACGCAGAAACACATAAAGAGTTTCTTGGGATTAGCTAGCTATTATAGGAGATTTGTGCCAGGATTTAGTCAGATAGCAGCTCCATTGAATAAGTTGTTAAGAAAAGATGTCAAATTCGAATGGCAGGAAGAACAAGAACACGCATTCCAGCGGTTAAAGCAGATATTAATAACTAGGCCATTGTTACAGTACCCAGAGTTCGAGAGTGATTTCAATCTCACCACAGATGCTTCGGACTACGGGCTCGCTGGGGTGCTCTCGCAGGGAGAAATAGGTAAAGATAGGCCTATTGCTTATGCGAGTAGAAGTTTAAACCAAGCAGAAAGAAATTCTTATACAACTACCGAGAAAGAATTAGCTGCAATTGTATGGGCAGTCAAGTACTTCCGTCCATATCTATACGGGAGAAGATTCAAGATATTCTCCGATCATAAACCATTGGTGTGGTTGATGAATGTCAAAGATCCGGGAAGTAGGCTAATGAGGTGGAGGATAAAACTTGAGGAGTACGATTACGAAATCGTGTACAAAAAAGGATCTACGATAACCCATGCTGATGCACTTTCAAGAATAGAACTAGTGACAGCAGATGATGGTAGTGTCGAAACCGAAAGAACCGAGGTTAGTGAGGAAAGACGCGAGCCACTAAAGGAACTAGATGAAGAAAGCAGGAAGATAGTACTCTATGAAAACCATGATTCGCCGTTAGGAGGGCACAGGGGTATGAATAGAACGTATGAGGCCATTAAGAGTAGATATCACTGGCCGAACATGAAACGGGATGTAGAAGAGTACGTAAAGAAATGTAAAAGTTGTCAGATTAACAAACTGACCACGCCCAATAAGAAAGTTCCTATGGAAATAACCACAACGGCTAAGAGCCCATTTGAAAAATGCGCGCTGGATATTGTAGGCCCAATAACAGAGACAGAGTCAGGAAATAAATATATCTTAACATTCCAAGACGAGCTTACTAAGTATTTAATAGGAATACCGATAAGAATGCAAGACGCAGAAACGGTAGCTCAGAAATTCGTATCTGAAATAGTGTTAAAATACGGGGTGCCATGCAATTTGCTTTCAGACAGAGGCAGTCAGTTCCTTAGTGAATTATTCAAAAATGTGTGTAAACTACTAAGAATACGAAAGATACAAACCACAGCGTATCACCCAGAGTCGAACGGGGCTCTAGAGAGAAGCCATCGTGTTTTAGCAGAATACCTAAGGCACTACATAATGGAAGACCAGACTAATTGGGACAAGTGGGTGGAGTATGCTACATTCGTGTATAATACTTCCGTACACAAAAGCACGGGATTCACCCCTTTTGAACTGTTATACGGCAGGAAAGCTGACATACCCTCAGCACTGACAGGGACACCTGAGAGGCAGTACACGTACGACGATTACGCAAATGAAGTGAAATCTAGATTGCAAACGGTGCATGAAATTGCACGAAAAAAGCTAGTGCGTAGTAAGGAACATAGCAAAGAATACTACGATAAGGTGACTGAAATGAAAATATTCCAGCCCGGAGATAAAGTATTGTTGTACGATGAATCAGTCAGAAGAGGCAGGTCTAAAAAGCTGTGTTCCCAATGGATCGGTCCCTACGATTTAATCCAAGTTGATAGAGTAAACGCTATCATAAAGAAAGGAAGAAAAAAGCAAAAAGTACATTTGAATCGGTTAAAACCATTTTATTAAAGAGTGTGACTAGAGTGTAAGCAGTGCACTAATTTAGTGAGAACTAAAAATTGCAACTATTACTTTCAGGGGCAGAAATGGAGAAAAATATAAGCAAGATAATAATAATTATTCTTGGAATACTAGCAACTGTGAAATTGGAATTTCCGAACGGATCAGGCTATGAAGTGGAGAAATATGAGGACTCCCACGGACTCTATTACGAGAATGTGGGTAATGTAAAACTCTATGATGCTCAGTGGAAAGTTATAGTGTATGTAGACCTCAAGGATTTAGACAATGAAATCAGTGCAGTGAAAACTTACATAAAACACACTAAGCCATTATGCGAATTGCAGACTGTTAGGAATTTAACAGATTGTGTAACTTTTGATCGTTATACAAGGATTACTTTAACTAGTATAGTAAGGAAAAGAGAACTATTTAATGATATCATAGGGAGTAAGAATAAAAACAATAAAGGGAATAGATTTAGGAGAGGAGCTTTTAATTTCATAGGTTCGGTGAGCAAAATATTGTTCGGAGTCCTTGATGAGGATGACGCCGATTTTTATAATGAGCAGATAAAGCATTTTGAAGATAACGAAGAGAGTTTAACTCACCTCATGAGAGAGCAAGTTTCAATAGTTAAGGCTACCCTCACTACAGTGAATGGTACTCTGAATGATTTAACACAAAATAATATAGATATAAAGAAAGGTCTTGCCCAATTACAAGGAGCTGTGAAAGTACTGCAGGATGACGGACAAAAAAGTGTGCAATTACTAGAAAATCAATTGATAGTGCAAGGGCATATCCATTCTATTAAATTTGCGTTAGCTGAAATACATGAGAATTTAGATGTCTTAATTAATGGAGTTATCACCACTCAGAAGGGGATTCTCCAACCTCAGATAATTCCGCCTGCAAGAGTAATAGCAACTTTGGAACACGATTCTAAGTATTTCCCTAAGGACACAGCAACACCTTTCGCACTAAAAAGAGAATCCACCCCTCTTTTAAATAAAGTAGCAACTTTAGATGCATATGTAAATCGAGGAATTCTAGGTTTTATATTAACAATTCCATTAATTAGCAGAGGTACATATAACGTGTATAAGCTCATACCGTTACCAATTCCTATAATAAATAGTGATAAATATTTGTACATTGACACAGAAAAGGAACTCTTGATCATAGATACAAATAGGCAGTACTACTATATGTCAAGGTTGAATGACTTAAGTGAGTGTAAGACATTAGATAACAACTGCTACATATGTAAACAGAAGCAGCCTTTGTTATCTGCACACGGTCAGAGTAACTGTGCAGTGAACTTGTTATTATTACGAACAAAGTCTATTCAGACCTGTGAGAAAAGAATGTTAATCATTAAAGAGGTAATATGGTTTCAATTAGACAATAATGAATGGTTATACGTCACGCCTCAAAAGGCGAGTATCACTATTGTTTGTGTTAACAAGGAACCTAAAAATGTAATTTTAACAGGTATAGGGAAGCTAACTCTAGATAATAATTGTAAAGGATTTAGTTCAGAATCCATATTAACGGCAGAAATGCTAATTCATAACAATTCAACTGTAAAGAATACTGATGTTATTTCGCATATTCCCATTGAGTACAACACCAAGGAAGAATTGCAAAACACTTTGAATTGGAGTAATATTAATGTACATTTACAACTGAAACCTGTAATAACAAATGCAGATGATTTAAAAACAGCCAGTTACCGATTATCGTAACTAGACTCTTTACTAAAGCAACAAGAATGGAAGAATAAGCATGAAGTATCCCATCAAGCTTATTCCGCCATTGTATATGTCATTTTAATAGTATTAGGCCTATATATTGTGTATAAGATATATAGGTATGTAAATAATAAAACTAGGTGCACTCAAGCATGTCTAAGGGCTATAACTGATAGACCCATGAGAGTAACCACTAGAAATCAGGATAACCAAAATGACAGTCAAGAACGTACTGAAGGTACGCCCATGGAAAGAATTCCATTGGCTGATGTTGCAAGCCACGAGCCAGAAACAAGCACCAGTAGCGAAAACATCAGACGTTCTGCTAGACTGCAAGGAAAAACTTGTTTCTGACACGTCCAATTGATGTGTAAATTGAACGTTCATTTTGGCAGGGAGGTGTTGGATATGCAGGTAAATGCATAGGGAATAGGATATTATAGGTAATAAAAGTTAGCATGTCCTTAAACATTTTATTAGAACTTATTGAAAGGTACAATAGCCAGGATACTGATGAAGAAACCAAGCCGCCACACAGGCGCCAAGATGGGTAAATACGGAAAAGCTAAATAAAGTCACATGAAAGTACAGAGTTTCACGGAAAATACCACTCGTTTTCACTTGTGACTTTCTACGTACTTTTGTCAGTGTTCTCGCTCAAAAGGGAAATCAGACGACCCCTATATAAACTCCGTCATTTTTTCCCTTATCATCTTTTGACCTACAACGCTCCAGGAGGGACACGTCGGCCATTTGATCCGGCTACAATGTAACTTTAGTCGTGATAAGCTGCTACATGAGATGCACAGCCGTGCAGGGAACAGTCAGATAAGTACTGTAATTAAACATATTAACTACCATCGGGTTTAGTCTGATTTACCAAGAAGCTTGAACACAGTAGGCGCTGTGCGAGACACCGCTGTAGTAATTCAGTCTAATAAATTGTCATTGTGTATATTAAGTGCTGTTGGACATACTTTGTGTATTACCACCTACGAACCACTCCCAACTAAGATAGAAAGGCAACCGCTCAACTTTCTACCTGATCCTGTATTGTGTTGCAAGGAGGTCCTGATCAGTCCATCCCAGGGATACAACACATTGTCAGAACATTCAAGTAAATATTATCGCAAATTGCTTGAGTAAGGCTAAGAGGAGCAAGCTTCTGATTGGTGGACGATGATGTCACTATTTCTCTGTTGTTTAAGTGCAAGTTAAGCCTTTATTAAATTTAGGAAATTCAGTGATTTTCATATTACGTTAATGCAAATAATAAGACATTTGCATGCAGAAAAGACGTATAGCACTTCTTTAAGTAGCATTACTTCATCATGACTTTTGACCTTGGATCAGGCGTGGCAGGGAACGGTATAAAACCCTAGCCAATGCAAGCCTCACTCTTATTACTCTCAATTTTGTGGCTTCGAAGTGTTAAGACTTCAAGACGATTTCTCTTCATAAGGGGGAAAGAGCATAGCTCTGCAACAGAGACAAGTAGTTCAGGTAGCTCGACAAAAAGACTTCATGGCATGTAGTGCGATAAAAGAGTGAAGTGGCTCAGCTGGTGGGTTACCAGTTAAAGAATTTTTCAATAACGTAGATGCAGCAGCTACTATGAGAAATCTTGAAACTGCAGATAAAAAGCAGATAGTTAAACTTAAAGTAGCAGGTCCTGCAGCAGAATTTTTGCATTGCCCCCAGATTTAATTAGCGACGAGACCTCATATGATCAGTTGATGGCAGCTTTCGAGAATAGGTTTAAAGAAAAACTACCCGATAATTATTATTACACTCAGCTGCAAACGGCAACACAAAAGAAAGGTGAAAGACCCGAAGCATTTGCAGATAGGATTAAAGCACTTAGCATTAAAACACTTAAGCCAACTGATGATGCACAGGAGAAGCGTATTTTAGCAGAGGAAGCTGAAAGACGGCTATTAGTAGCTTATGTATCAGGATTGCAGGGAGAAGTCAGAAAACAGGTTCGACTCAGATTACCTTGTACCTTGTAAACCCCATGTGAGGTAAGAATTTGAGAACAATGTGCATTGGAGTAGTGAGGACAGGACTCAAGGGGAGGAACTCCCAGGTAATAGTGAAACTCAAGTAAGAAATAAATCCCACGAGGCTAGGCAAGGCAGGTCACACATAAATACGGTACCACTCGATTCAGGTTACGAATATGAACGCGAAAGCAGTAATAAAACAAGTCTGCACTTAGAATCGCGAGAATGTACGGAATCTCAGGAATACAGAGAATCTCAAGAACCCACAGAGAACGAAATTAGTAATAATAATGAATCAAGCAATTCAGGGCAAATCATAACAGATCCCAATATTAATAACATACCCCAATGTCGTTATAATCTCAGATCGAGACAAATATTTTAACTTGTTTACAGGGACCGTAATACTGCTGACAGTTACGTGGGGACAAGGATTTAGTAATTCAGCAAGAGAAGAGATGACTAAACTTAACAAAGGATTGGTGTTTATTAAGGGAAAAAATATCCTCCTTTCAGGAGATAAGTGGACAATTGTTATGGATTTCAGTCTTGATACTTATTATGATATTGTAGGTAATGTAACAGACGATGTTAATTATTTTCGAGAAACAGTTAATGATCCAGATTTTATGAAGTTAGCATTATTTAATATGCTAGCACCTGAAACGCGCAATACCATTAGAATTGCGATACGCGATCAAGAAATTCAAAGAATAACTAATAAATTAGACGAGATCAGTAACAAATTATTTAAGTCAGAAACTAGGACTAAACGTGGTTTATTTAATTTAGGAGGATCAATTTTATTAAAGTTCCTCTTTGGTTCGATGGACGATACAAATTTAAGGAGGATAGACACTCAAATAAATTCTATTAGCAGTAATAGAAATCAAATAACGGAAATAGTGCAAGAACAGCTTTCATACATGCAGAAAATGGATGAAAGGGTTGACCAAAATAAACATGACCTTCAAAAATTCGCTAAATATGTTAATAAAACATTACGCGCTTTGGATAATTAAATTGAAGATGCTTCGCTTGAATTTAATGTAATTACTAAAAGTATTAATACTCTTGCAAATTTACAATTTTTCATGGATACTTTAAAAGAGTTAGAACATCACTTAATGCAGTTCAGGGAAGCTGCAGATCTCACAGCTACTGGTAAACTAAGTTCTTACTTATTACCACCTCACATATTTTCAAATATTTTGAAAAGAATTGCTTTGAAATTACCAGAAGGAATTTCCTTATTAAGACGTCAAAACTAGTGCTATATTTTTGTCCTACTCGTTAGTAGAAGTTCACGCTCTTGCAACTAAGAATAAATTATGATTATTTACTGACATACCATTGAAGTCATTAGACAGGTATTTTGAATTGTACAGAGTACGAGCACTACCATATTGGGACGCGACAGCCAATGTCAGAGCCCTGGGATCTTTAGTGATCCAACCTGATTATAAGTATTTAGCTATAACGACTAATAGATTGTATTATGCATTGCTTGATGAGAATGATATTTCCAGATGTAAAGGTGATTTGTATACCATATGTCCAGCCGACATAGTAATATTTTCAGCAACTCACCCAAACTGTATTCTGGCGCTATTCACAGAACAGCAAAAGGAAGCCACTGAGACATGTGACAAGAGGATTATTGCAAATCAACGAAAACCTGTTTGGTATCGTTTACCCTATAAGTGTTTTTGGATATATAGCCTTCCGACGGAAGTGCGTTTAACTAAAGCTTGTCATTCCAGAAATGGGTCACGAGTCAAATCAACAACTAAAATTTTGTTTAATACTGGAACATTAGAGGCAGCTAATAATTGTTATTTTTACTCTTAATAATTTTAAACTTTTACCTCATACTACAGGATACATTTATGCAAATTACGACCCAAGTTATATTTTGTCAACTATTGTGATTTATAAAGCAGAATCAACCAAAAGAACTATTTACTATGATCGACACTGATTTGGATTATGAATGTTCAGAACCTGGTACACCACTTAGAGATGAGAATATAGATCTCACAGAAGATAACGTGCAATCGGAAAGCGAAAATAATACACCATTAGACGATACGGAATCGGAAACTAGACAAGGGTTGCAACGCGAAGTAGGAAAACCACATAACACTCAACAGCAAATTTCTCAAGATAACACGGTTGCACAAACTATCGAAGGATTTCAACAAACGACGAAAATACCAATAACAAATGGAACACATATAGGAAGATCACAAATAATAAATGGACAACAAGGGAATTTGACAACAGCAGCACAGAATATGAATACAGAATCACAACAATTAAACGGATTGCAATACAATACGACAGAAGCGCAGATTATCAATGTGAGACCACAAGGTATCAAGGGATTCAACAATACTTTAACAGACACAGAAATCATTAAACAATTGGAAAATGTTATGGCAGGAACCCACATTATTCACCAATTAGAAGACTTTTCGGCGACGGAAGCACAGAGCAATCTACAACTATTAGAAATGTTGGCAGAATCACAGAGCGATCAACTGCTGCTAGAAATGTCGGCGGAATCACAGAGCGATCACGGGTCACAACAAGGATCGGCGGAATCGCAGAGCAATCACTGGTCACATCAAAGATCGGCAGAATCACAGAGCGATCACTGGTCACAACAAAGATCGGCAGAATCACAGAGCGATCACGGGTCACAACAAGAATTAATAGTGAAAGGCAACGTAAGTCAGGAGGGATCAACAGTTGCAGACAAAGGAAATTGGGAAATGTCATTTCGGCAGATGGAACTAGTTGTAGAAACTACAATGGCAGAAAATTATGAGACATTACACAATATATTATCCAAAACACACCCGCCAGCCATATCTCAACCAACTGAAATATCATGCACTCAACATAAAATAAAGCAACAAAGAGTCATGCCTATGCAACACCCAGCAAAACGGTTGAAGGCCAACGATGGAACTGCAGTTGCATCTGTCGGATTTCAATCATCCCCAAACAACATTGGAACGAAAACACCTTTACTATCACCAACATCTCTCAGATCTCCTGTTGCAAGCACATCAACCAATATAATAGGAAGAGGCAATGGCAAAGGAAAGAACATGAAACGTGACGGGGAGGATATAATTGGAGGTGCTATCTCTGGATTTATGACACTGGTACAAAACAGATTCCACATATGCATCAATCAAAAGGATGTAACAGCTAATATATACTTTTACTTCACAGATATATTTAATGTAGATTTGAATTTTTCATATAACGAAGTGAGTTCATTAATGAGTGAATTGCCAGATATTAAAGATTAAAAGCTAAAATAAAGTCATTAAGGAACGATTCCAATTATGTTATCAGTAATATCATATATTATGAAGTATTATTATGGTTTGTTTTGTAAATTCTTGTATTGTGTTTTTGTAATACAGATACGGACTTTGCTTATACGAAGAGGATATACGATGTCTTCGATAAGAAGCCTGACCTTACCAAACAGACGTCATGAGTCCGAGAGTTCAAGAAGGGAAATGACCTTGCAAACGCATGGTGTTGCAGACGTCACAACGTCTTCAGCAGATTCCACTATAAACACAGCCAGTCCATTAATATTTACTGGCTCAGGAATTCACTTCACTTAGTTAAAACAAAAGTCAATTTATGTAGTAATTTTTGTTATTTAACAAAAGAAATTATGTAATTTTGTGAACATGTAATCACACACACGCGTGCACACACATACTCTAAGAATTAAATATATATTATTATGATATAATATCAAGTAATTAAAGGAAAAGTCTCAGCTACCACAACTGGGGAATAAAATATTAAAGTAACTTTAATTTTTTTGTAGTTGAAACCGAAGGTCAAGAAGTCGTATTGATAGATTAAAGTAAACTCATTATTACATAATGAAAGGAAAATAGAGACATCATAACCAAGCAAGTTAAATTAGTAATTCTGGTTTAAATAAAATTTGAGCATTTACTATGAGGACCATAAGAAAGAGACATACATAACCCTTATAAGTTCGTCGACTTATTAAGACTGTAAGTAGATGTTTTAAGGCCATTGGAACGGAATAACATTATTGTAAGCCTGATTGATGAATGATTGAAGCCTCTGCGGACTTAAAACTCTGCATGCGATAACTGTTGAATGAATGAGCCTTGCGGCTCTCAACAAGGTCGTGAATTTGGAACTCTATTGAAAAGCGAGTGTTCCAAATGGAACAACTCGTTTTAAAAAAAAGAAGGGATTCATGTTGTGCCCTGGTGTATGCCTGAGTATACCACGGTTATACCAAATATCATTGTCATTGCTTCTCCCATATTATAATAGCAACGTTATAATTCAGGATGTGGCAATGCATGGGTCAAGGAAATTAACATTATACTGTTGAAATCTTAAGATAATCGCACACTTTTATGGATATTGCTTTAGAAGACACATTAAAAAGGCCAAGATCACTGCTCATAAAGGAAATTAGGTATTACATTGCATACACTGTCAGAACATTAGCGCAGCGCAGCAAATCCTACATCAAGTGTCAGTGCGAATTTCAATAATGAAAATGAACAATGGGATGTTAATAAGAATTGTTTGCTTACTTGCTATTAAGTAATGGTCAGGGATTCATACTAGTTTAGCAGTAAAATAAGTTTTTACAATTATTCTGTACTCGTGATAGGGAATCCAACATAAATATGGTGAAAATGAAAAGCAATCGGTGCGGTGGCAAAATTTTTGCAATGAAGAACCACCATGAAAGGAACCATACATGTCGCAAATAAAGCAGCTTTTTAAATTATTTTTTTGGATAGTTCGTTTATCATTATACTTTGGATCTCTACTCAAAGAAAATACAAGTTTGGTTATGAATACAGCAACACATGCGGGATTGGAATTCAGTTAGCAGATCAGATAAGCTAATAAAGCCCAAAATAATATTATAAGTTTATTATAAATTCAAATTATAAAAAAGAATAAATGAAAATCAGCAAGATTTACAAGAGTAATAAAATATGTAGAAGGTATTTTAAATACCCTCTTTAATTTAAATGAATTAGTACACGTTATTGCAAGTTTACAATTAATTGCAAAGACAATAAAAGAAACTGAAATATCAAATTGTAATTTCTTGTGAAACAATGGAAATTATAACAAGTAAACTGAGTACTGTGCTCATTATAAATTTCTCCATAAATTTATTAGCACAGTTTATTTGGAATAGGGAATATTTATTAAAAAAATTATATTATTATTGCTTATTTTCTGGGTCCTGTTAATATGAGGGGTATTCCGAAAGTAAGTTTCGTCAATGTATGGCAGGAGCGGCGTGTTCACCAGGGGAACCAAACAAACGCCAGACGAATCCCCACCCGTGGCTGGTTCCACGACGGAAGTGGCGTCAGCGGAGGAGGCATGATGCAGGCGCACTGCGCCGTAGAAGAGCGAGTCGCAGCAGACTGGCATGCCCGCGGGTATTAGTGTACCGCTCACGATGGCAGACAGACGTGTACTGACAACGTGGTCGCCCATGGAGGTGCGTGCTGTTATCCGGTATGAATGGGCACGTGGGACTAGTGTGTCCGTCATCCATGAACGCCTACAGACCGTGTATGGTGAGGAGGTCATGTCGCGTCAAATGGTTGGTCGCTGGTGTCACATGTTCAGTGAAGGACGGCAGAGTGTCGAGGATGACGGTCGAAGTGGGCGTCCGTCCACATCCACGAATGAAAGCAACATTGCTCAAGTACAGGACATAGTGTTAGCGGACAGGCGCATAACGGTGAAGGACGTGGCATCCACACTGCGGATTGGTCGTGCTCAGGCCCATCACATGATCCATGATGTGTTGGGTTACCGCAAAGTGTCGGCCCGATGGGTGCCGCGCAACCTGACCCCGGAGCACAAGTCTGCACGCATGGGAGCAGCCTCGATCACCTGATGCGGTACGCGCGAGAGGGCAATGCGTTTCTGTTCCGCATCATCACAGGCGATGAGACATGGGTGCACCACTTTACCCCCAAAACCAAGGCCGCCTCAATGACGTGGAAGCATCCCACTTCACCTGTGCGGAAAAAATTCAAGGTGGCACCCTCCGCAGGAAAGGTTATGGCCACCGTGTTCTGGGAAGCGCAAGGGATGCTTCTCCTTGAGTTCCTCCATGAAGGGACCATCAATGCGGCACGCTACTGCGACACCCTCACCCACCTCCGGTCCGCCATTCGACGCAAGAGGCCAGGCCTCTTGAGTGATGGTGTGGTGCTCTTGGACGACAACGCAAGACCACACACAGCACGGCTCACACAAGAACTGATTCGTCGCTTCGGATGGGAGCGCTTGGAGCACCCGGCCTACAGTCCCGATCTGGCCCCATCGGACTTTCACCTGTTCCCTGCCTTGAAAGCCACACTCGCGGGACGTCACTTCCACGACAATGCTGAGGTGGAGCAGGCTGTGCGCCGATTCCTTGCATCGCAGGGCACCGAGTTTTACCACAGTGGGTTCTTCAAACTGATCGCACGCTACGACAAATGTCTCAATGTTGCTGGCGACTATGTCGAAAAATAGTGCACGGTGTATAGTTCATGCTGCCATGCTGTATTGCTTTTGGGTCAATAAAGTGTCCGTGTGACAAACTGACGAAACTTACTTTCGGAATACCCCTCATATATGCAAGCATGCAAAACACGCAACAATACACCCCAATGACGTAATAATTAATAATATGAGCAATTCAGCAACTAGCCTTAGATATCAGTTTTCCCAGTCATATTGGCGCTCAGCTGTTTCCTTAGTAACTCCTCTTGCCGCTCCCCGCTCTGAGGGAAGGAGAAGGGGCAAGTCTTCTCTCTCTCGTGAAGGGGGGAGTCAGTCGGCGTGCGCGCTTTTCTAGCTGGCAGCCATGTCGTGCTGTAACAGCTGTTATTAGCATATATCATCAAAATTCAGTTAATAGATAGTCTTTTGTTCATAGTATTCTTTAACCCCTTGTGTAAAGAAAGCCTATTGGTAACTAGGATGACGTAAGTAGGATCTGGAAGGGGAGCGTTTCCTATTTAAGGGATTGTTGCTGTCAACTCGCTCTCATTTTTTCGGAAACCGGGATCCAGCCATTATGGTGATGTTTCGTGTTACTACTCCGTATGGTGCAACCGAATGGCGATAATTCGCCGTTCATTGTTTGTGTCCTTGTGCTCTCAGAAGGTATGCAGGATGTCTTTTAAAATCGTGTTAATCATTATGCATCTTTGATTTGATTTGGGTTAGGTAGTCTCCTTAATATTATTCCTTTCTTTTGGGCTGGCTGACCTTGTGTCGTAATTACCATGAATTAATTTTAATCCTTCAGAGACATTTTTTCCTGGGGCGGGATCTTATATAAACTGTTTAGATTTTAGTTAATCTCTCAATACATTGAAAGGGGTATTTTATAATTTATTTTGTCTGAAGAATTTAGTTTGGTTGTTCTTTAAATTTTAATTTTCTTTTTTTTTTCTTGTCAGTTGTGTCTAGGCTTTCTTGCTGTTCTGGTCAGCATGTAGGCCCTTAAGGTATTTTAATTTTCTCCTTCCTTTCCCTTTTGTGTGCAGTCTATCTATGCGCTATCCTACCTACCTCCTGTGCAGAGGGCCTTGGTAATTTTTTTAGTTGCACTGTATTTCCAAAATTTATTTGTGTTTCCGGAAATAGAGCCTACCTTATTCCACTACCGGGGGATAAGATAGTTTGGCGAGATACACGGGAGTGCCGGTACAAAGGTACGATGATCTATTTAATTGTATTTTAAAATAATGAATGGACTGAAACTTCACCTGAAGAACTTTACATTTTTTAGGACTGACAATGCTCATGGCCAGAGTAAAAAAACTTACCATTGCAGAATACTGGTCCAGAGATCCCCTAATTTCCACACCTCAGTTTGCAGACTACATGTCCCGAGATAGATACCTTTTACTACTAAAACTTCTGCATTTCAATGACAATGAGACACAGGTCCAAGGACAAAGACTGCATAAACTGAAACCAATTATTGACCATCTGAGAAAAACTTTCAGTGAATTGTTTACACCTTTTCAAAATATTTGCATTGATGAGAAATAGGTGAGAACCGTGACTTTGGGATTTCTTGGGCTGTTGTACAAACACTAATGACAAAGTATCTTGGTAAAGGACACAACTTGTGGCTTGACAATTGGTATTCCAGTCCTCTCCTCTATATATACATATATATATATATAGAGAGAGAGAGAAAGAGAGAAAAATTCTAGATCTAAAGGGATTAACATAAATCTACCTCTTTAGTAATAAAGATTGCCGTGTTCCTGAAGGGAAAATTGTGAATCTCAATAGTGGAAAGAGCCATGCTCAGTAAACCAATAGAATAGGGACACACCTCTAGCAGAAAAGTAAAACTTTTTGCATATGTCCTGAACATATGATATTCCCAAAAAAAGTTCGATTATGAAAAGCACGTATTATGAACCATAATATCGTCTTTTTAGAGGAAAGAGGGCAGTGTTAAGCCTGAGCAAATGAATATTATATATTATAATAAATAATACCCAAATACTATATTGGTGTATATTGTCAGAGTTCAATGAGAGCAATCATTGGAGCTTCCAGTTAGTCTGACCATTATCTTGTCCACCAATATCTCTTTGACAAACGGTAATGTTTGAGGACCTTTTAATCCTTAACCTCGTGACATCATAAAGCCAGTAAGAATAACAAGATGTTGAAATCTGGAATCGATCTAATAAATTGGTATATTGCTTATACAGTTGACTCCCTCTAGTCCGGCCTCGGATGGTTCGGCCACCGGATGATCCGGTCAACTTCTTGGAATGAGTCACCTGCGCACTTCTTCTTATGGTGAAGAATGTGATGTAATATAAATAAATTATTGGGCAGCACTTGCCACTGTTTATTGATCCTTTTGTGAAGCCATTGTCATCTTGCGTGGGGCATTCGTCTTGAATAAATATGTCTGTTTAGTTTTCAGTCTTTAAGTGTAAACAAATCACAGCAGTTCACTTGACGATTGCGTTCATTTCAGACGTGAATTTTACTCTCGTGCTGTTAGTATCTTACTGTGAGTTTAATTTTTATAGTGTGTCTTGACTGTTAGTGTAGTTACAAAAATGTTCTCAAAAATGAGTGAAAAACGAAAGCATACAACTGTAAACATGCAAGACAGACTTAATATTTTACAACGTCTAGATAAGGGTGAATCAGTGCAAAGTATTTGTAGGGAGTTTAATGTAGGTAAAAGTACTGTCAATGACTGGCGGCGAAACAGAAAATCAATCGAGGGTTTTTGTACGCAAATTGAAACAGAAAAGGTCCTTTCTACTCGATCTACCTTGAAAAAATCTAAGCACGAACTTGTTGATGATGCATTATGGATGTGGTTCATGCAGGAGCGTAGAAGAGGGACTCCAATAAATGGGCCCATTTTAAAAGAAAAGGCGATTATTCTTCATGCGAAACTGGGGGAAAAAGGAAACTTCTCGGCAAGTGATGGGTGGCTAACGAGATGGAAAAAACGCCATGGAGTACACTTCCTTGGAGTGTGAGGAGAGAAGCTCTCAAGCAGACCAACTGGCAGCTAGTGATTTTTGGGCAAAATTGAACCATATCATTGATCGTGAAAAACTAACCCCAGAAGAAGTGTATAATATTGATGAGACGGGACTTAACTTTTGCCTCAAAACATCTTCGCCACTGCTCAAGAAAAGTCTGCATCAGGCTTTAAAGTCAGTAAAGAAAGGATTACTGTCGCTTTATGCTCAAATGCAACAGGGACACACAAGATGCCTCTATTCGTGACTGGGAAGTCGGCCAAACCTAGAGCATTTAAGAACTTAAACATGTCTTCCCTTCCAGTGTACTACAGGTCACAAAAGTCTGCCTGGATGGAGTCGTATTTGTTTAAGGAGTACTTCGTGACCCAATTCGTTCCGAGGGTAAAAGAACATTTAACCTCTTTGAAATTGCCGGTAAAAGCACTTGATAATGCAATCGTGCTTGATAATGCCCTACTCATCCCGCGGAAGATCTCGAATGTGAAGGTTACAGTGACGTCAAGCTTTTGTATATGCCACCTAATGTCAAGTATCTCACAACCTATGGACCAAGGCGTCATTGAATGTTTCAAAAGAAAGTACCGCAGGAAGCTTCTTTCTGAAATTCTGGATAAAATGGACGGTAAGGACAGTGCAGGTCTCATTCAGACCCTTAAGGCAATTAACATTAAGGATGATATTTATATAGCGGCTAAGTCGTATGATGAAATCCCATCATCTACATTTACTAAGTCCTGGAAAAAGGTGTGGCCGGATGTCGAAGAACACGTCGAGAAGAGCAAAGAAGATAACCCAAAAGCAAGAGACTCAAATCTTCATGCCACTGAACCTGATGATAACCAGTCCATTTTAAAGGATTTACAACAACTACCTAATTCAGCTAATCTTGTTGAAGACTACGTTGTGGGATGGATTTCACAAACAGATGATGAACTAGTTAATGAGATCTTGAACGACGACGAAATAGTCGAACCAGTCCTTCGTCAGGAAGAAGGGGAGGACGACAGTGAAGCGGGAAATGGCGAGAGAATTTTGACTCATGCTGAAGGGAGGGCAGCACTGGAACTGGCGACTACCTATGTCGAGCAACAGGTTGCTGCATCAGCTATCGATGTAATGTTCATGAAGAGAGGCGTGATAATGCTTTCAAGAAAACAGTTCAGCTAAAAAAGCAGAAGAAAATAACAGATTTCTTTTAATTTTGAAATTGTAATTGTGATTTCTTTTAATTTTGAAATTGTAATTGTGATGCTGTATTTTAATTTTTGGGTAAGTACGCTTTAAAAAATCGACAAAACCATCTTAAAAGTTGATTTTTGCTTTAATACGTTATACTTTACACATTTAAAAGACCGCCGGATGGTCCGGCCATTTTTTAATCCGGTCGAGGGTCCGGTCCCGGATTAGAGGGAGTCTACTGTATGCACAATTTCATGCAAGAACATTATAAGTACGACCTCGCCTTACTTGAGGTCCAACGATCAATTCGGGCGTTGGCTGAATTTTAGTAGGCTTATAAATATATGCTAAACATGGATTAAGAGCCCCATTCTGATTCTGGTTCTGGTTTGAAGAACTGAAGATGTCGCCCCAGAGGGATGGCAGCTTCACACTTATTTTCTGTAAGTAAGGAACTTACATTATTTCTGTAAAGATGGAAGTGATCGTTCCTGTTTTTATTTCTATATAAAGTAATATTAAATGTTAACACATGCTTGAGTGTTGTAGATACCAAAAGTTAACTTTTGGAGAGTTCTTATAAAAATATAGAAGTCAGTTATGTTTCATTTTTACCTAATATATCTTTTATAATAATATAAGGAAAGATTTCAATAATAAGTTAGATGAAAATAATTAAATAAAGAAATAGAATTCTTTATGTTAATATAACCAAGAAGTGTTTGTGCAAATGTTTATTATTCATTTTTATGGTTTTATTTTAATTATATTTAGATACACTATATTTATGTTGTTTCATGAGTTTTTCCCAAGTGATTAATCCTTTATGCATCATCCAGTGAATGCAACAGAGTATGAAATCCGCAGTGCCTGTCCTGTCTAGTGCTATCATAGACAATTCGAGTGTTATATTAAGTAGAGCATACTTAATAGATGACACGCACCTAACAAGAAGATAAAAGCCAAAGAACTTAGGGGGAGGAAGGGCAATGGCGCTCTGTGGGCGATGGCGCTTAAGTGGGTTATTTCGTCAAGTATGGCAATGTAATGCAATTTGATTATGCTGACACCTAGCAGACACTATGAAATGCACTTAGTAGAGATGGATGAAAGTGTTTGAGCTATAAAGTGAATCCGAGTCATCTGTTATAAGAAGGGATCATTTCCACTTCAAGGTATGAGTTACTATTACTAGCAATACGTGTTTGTCTGTGTTATGTAACAGTATTTAAGTGGATGGTGATGGATGGATTGATATATGATTGAATTGAGTGATGGATGATTGGTTGATTGATTGACAGATGGGTTAAAGGATGAATGAATGAATTATGGATACATGGATAAATGAATCCATGAATTGATTAATGGATGAGAGGATGGGTGATGGATGGATCACTTGATGAATTAATAAATCTTCCTTCACTCCTCATCACACTCAATTGTCCCATTCATCCAATAATTAAATAGGCTATCTATTAATTAATTAAATCCATTACTTCATTTATTCATCAATCCATTCAACCAACCATTTATCCACTAATTAATTCATTCGACCATAAATCAATCAATAAATCCATCCATCAATTAATCCATCCTGCCGTTTATCCATCCATCATTCATTCATCTAAACATTCATGCATCCAAACATCCATTAATCAATCCACTCATCCATCTCTTCATCCATCTATGTATTCTTCCATCTATCTATTTATCTCCATCCCGTCATCCACCTAAAAATAATTAAATAATTATCCATTCATTAAACCATCCATTCATCGTTCCGTTTACCCAGTAATTCATCCATCGATCCATTCATGCATTAATTAATTCATCCATCCAATTATTAATAAATTAGTTAATGGATCATCAATCCAACCATACATTAATGATTTAATTCAGTGAAATCCGGGAATGGAACCCGGGACCGCCTATACACCCACGGCGGCGGACCTGAGGTTTGGTATAGACTGTTCTATTAAGTCTTAGAAGCAATACTGAAAAGATTCTGGAGAGATTATTCAGTATCTCTAGAGTGAGAGAGCATTGGTGGAAGCTTTCTACATCCAATGTGCGCATTTTATAATCCTTCGGGTATAAATATTTTTAAAAATCGCTCCTTAAATGAGCCGGAAAATGAGCATATCTATTAGGCTGTGGTAATGGTCACTGTGATAATGATACCAGGCTTGACCGGTGCAGTTTAAGAAAGCATCGAAGACGGGACTGTAGCTGATTGTGTGTATTGTGATTGGGTGAATTATAAGAAACAACAGAAAGGTAAGTAATTTAGTTTACACCCTTATAAAAGGGGTGCCCACGGAGGGGAGGGGGTTAAAACGTAGTGTGTGACAACTTGTCTTTTTTCAATAGTAAAGAATTACTATTTTATGTTAAAATAAAAACGGTTAAGAAGCTACTCGAGGCTTTGCGCGCGTTTATTAATTCAACCGCTTTATGTTTTATTTAAATCATTTCTTTAACACAAATATAATTAGAAAATTGACAGTTATGGTTTTTGCATGAATTGCATTACCTTGCACGCATTTCATAATGTTATTTATTGATACTGTTAGACGTAGTAAATAAGTTACTAAAACGACAACAACGAATTGCGGAACTAGATGGCCAAGACAATAACGTCTTGGATTCGCATTCGGGAGCTCCCAGGTTCAAATCCCGTAGCCGGTCAACATGGGGTTTTTCATGGTTTTCTCAGTCGCAATGACAAATGCCAAATAGAATATTTACATACCATAATTCATCCTCACCATTTCATCTTGTATTATATAAATTATATAATAGCTGGAAATTACTCCATAAAATAAGTTACACCAACAATAGAAAATAATTCAACCAATAGTTTCATGGCCTACTGTATCGACACAGATCCCGAACTCCTTAATGACATTTATTATGATACGAATATATTTATGAAACGAGCAACGCAAGGGTATGAAGTGCATTTCAAGGCTATTAGTGGTTTAAAAAAGAAACGAAGTGAAAGCTATAGAGGATTGCTGTGGCATCGTTGTGAGATTGCAGAATTTGATGGAATTGTACTTATGGAGGGGATTACTTTTCATGAGACTTGGGGGTGGGCATCCCTGACTATATGAACTGTAATTAATATTAAGTAATGCATGTTTATGAGATTTGTCCATATTCTTATTTAAGGCAACATGCCAAGACCAATCGATAATCGATGGCCAGATAATCGATGAGCGGATAGACCTGGTGGAAGTCACAGCCAACTTCCAGGAGAACGAGATTGCAGTTCCTTGGCTGGCACGCCGGAGGCTCCTAAAAAACAGTCATATTTGCAACGAATGCAACCAGGCCTGCACCCTCATCAACTCAAGGAAATGCTGTGATGGAAAGGAATGGTCATGTCCTGTGTGTAAACGCAGGAAATCCATACGGCATGGATCATTCTTCTCTCAAAGTCACCTGACCTTGAAACAACTAATGCTATTGACATTAAGTTGGGCATTAGATATGCAACAGGACAATATAGCTATTATGGCTCGTGTTGGTGGCAAGCAGACAATTATTGACTGGAGTAATTTCTGCCGGGAGGAATGCGAGGGGTATTTGTTCAGGCAAGCAGGCGCTATTGGTGGCATGGATGCGAATGGCATGTCAATTATAGTGGAGATTGACGAGAGCAAATTTTTCCACAGGAAATACCATGTAGGTAATTACCATGACGGTCACTGGGTCTTTGGTGGCACTGAAAGAGGAACGGGAAAGTGTTTCCTCGTGGTAGTGGCGGATCGTAGGGCTGCCATCCTGGAAGCGCACATCATTCAGCACATTTTACCAAGTTCTCACATAGTGTCAGATGGCTGGGCGGCTTATGGTAATATTGATCAGATCAACAACGGTGTGTATACGCATTCTGTTGTCAACCATGCGGAGAACTTCGTTGACCCTTATGACCGAGATACACACACCCAAACTGTGGAGAATATGTGGATGCGTGCCAAAAGGAAATTAAGGCGGCAGCATGGTACGGCACGACACCTTTTCCCATCTTATTTACATGAATTCATGTATAGAAATGTATTTCGAAATAAGCAAAAGATAGTAAATCACTTTTTGGTTACCTTATCTGAGAATTACGGCAACTAAGTCTAATTATTAGAAGGTGACCAAGGTATTTTTCAATCTTTTGCAGTATTTTGAAATTAAATTCCTGTATGTGAATTCCTGAAATTAATTTTGAAATTGGTGTTCAGACGCTTCCACTGCACTGATACTTTTCGCTTTGCTGTCATCCACAATTTTTCAAGGTTGATTGTGTGATTTCCGGTCATTGTTTCAACGAAACATCACCTATGATTTGCAATAGAATGCGTGTATGTACTGTTAGTGGTACCTCCATATTGGCATAAGTAGCTTTCACCATGTGAAATATGTGAAGACCTGGCATTATGTATTGTAATGTAGGGGCCTTCTGGAGTTAATGCACGTCAATTCGGCACTAAGGTAGAAGCACCAGTCTTTGACAGTGCTCCAGTCATTGACACTTATGGTAAATTTTTGAAATATTAAGGAAAATTATTTTATTTTTTCCACTGTGAACATAGGTAAATTTAGTTTAGTTTATGTGGCATTCCTGGTGAACATCTGAAACTCAACTCTTTCTTGGTTTGGTGGGAAAATCGTTTTTACATTATTGCAGCACAACTTCTTCAGATTTTCTAATTTTCCTTGCTACAACTCTTAAGGTAAGGCATTATTTTGTATGTTAATAACAACAATTTTATATTAATATTGATGAATAATATTATGTAGGACTGATCTCTGATAATGAAGGAATAGATATGTTAGGTCAAACTTAACTCCAACCTCAATCACTAATTTATTGGAGGGGTGTCAATTACTGCTACGTTAAATTATATGATGATCCAGTTTTAGACATCCCCTGTCAATGATTGGTACAATGATTAATATGTTGAATTTATATTATTTATTCCTAAGATGCTTGTGCTGGAAATACTATGGGTGCCTATCTAAAAAATATTAACATATAACCATTTGTACCAATCTTTGACATAGGTGTCAATCATTGGAACACCCAACTGTCAATGACTGGAACATGTTTCAGGTATGACTTCTAAGAGGAAGTACACCTCTGAACAAATGGCTGAGGCCATAGAAGCTGTGGAGAAAGGTATGCCTACAGCTACAGCTGCCAAAAGATTCAATGTACCCAGAGTTACGTTGTATTATAAAACAAGCGGGAAGAGCCCAAAAGTTTGTCAGTATGGACCTGCCACTGTTCTGACCGAAGATGAGGAGTCTATTTTGGTCCAGTGGCTTTTATCAACAGCTTCTCTGCAGTATCCAATAACGAAAGAACTGTTGTTGGATAGTGTAGAACAGATCTTAAAACAAATTAAAAGACCAAATCCATTCACTGATGGACGGCCAGGCAGGAAGTGGTATGCATCATTTCTAAAAAGACATCCTGAATTGAGTGAGCGAGTGGCACAGAATTTGGTAACTTCTCGAGCAAATGTGACAGAAGAGCAAATTCGCAACTGGTTTGCAGATGTTGGCACATATCTGAGGGGAAAAAACTTAATGGACATTACAAATGATCCAAATAGAGTATTTAATGCTGATGAAAGCGCATTCTTTCTGCAACCTAAAGGAGAGAAAGTGATTACTAAGAAATGGAGTAAAGTTGTATACAGCATTGGGAGTGATGAAAAAGAAAACCTCACAGTCCTTATGACTGCTAATGCTGCTGGCAAACTTGCTCCTCCTATGGTTGTCTTTTCATATGCAAGAATACCAAGTTCAGTAGCAAATAGTATACCAGCTGCGTGGGGGATTGGACGTTCTGAAAGTGGATGGATGTGTGGGCCAACGTTCTATGAATATATGACGAATGTCTTCTATCCTTGGCTAATAATTCAGGAATAAATTCAGAGACCTATAATTTTTTTTATTGATGGCCATGTGTCCCACATGACTCTGAATTTGTCGCAATTCTGTTCTGAAAATGGAATCGAACTCATTGCATTGTTTCCAAATTCGACACATTTACTGCAGCCAATGGATGTGGCAGTATTTGGCCCACTGAAGAAGAAATGGAAGGCATCTGTTAAAAAATGGCGCATAACAAATTCTGGAAATAAATTAAAGAAAGAAAATTTTGGACCCGTCATGAATGACGCGATACAACAGATTAATGAACGATCCATTCAGAATGGCTTCAGAAGTTGTGGGCTCTGTCCGTTTAGTGTTGAAAATGTAAATTTCAACAAAATTGTACCTAAAGATCATGATGTTCCTGTGCCTGTAGTTTTATCAGTAGCATGCACAAGAAAATTTAATCTGAAAGATGGTCTATCATTTTTGGAAAGTAACATACCCCAAGAAAAAATGCTTGGGTTTAGAAACAGTTATGAAGAACATAATTGGGATGGGCCCATTGAAGATACTTCACTTTTCTTACTCTGGAAAACCTTGCAACAACAATTGGATAATGAAAATCAAAGAAATAGTCAAGCCTTAGGCCTACCACAACAGAATGGAATTGACTCATTACCGTCCTCAAGCACAATGCCTGACACAACTTCCTCAGCATCAGGAACATCCATAAGTCCTCATCCAACTACTTCATGCTCAAAAGAGTCTAATTTGGCTGCACCCATGGTACCGTTTTCAACATTAAATGTACCCTTAGTTTCTCATCCAGAACCATCTTCATCAAATTCAAGTTTGACTGCTCCAGTAACACCATCTGCTAGGCCTGTATCTAAAACACAACCTGCCCTAATGACAAATGTACCTTCACCATTTAAAAGGGTATTGTTTTGGCCTGAGCCTGCATCCACCAAAAGAAGAAAGAATAAGGAGAAAATCCCTTCCGTAGTAACTTCTGAGGCTTGGCAGAAATATCATACGAAGAAAGAAGAAGATAAAATAAGGAAACAGCTAGAGAAGGAAGAAAGGTTGAAAGTAAGATTGGAAAAGAGGGAACAAAAAATGAAATTGTTGAAGAAAACAAGATTTGAGCCCAGCAGTTCAGAAAGTTCAGAGGAGTGGATTGGGAGTGGGGACAGCTTAGATGATGACATTGAACTAATAAAGGACTCAGAAGAAGAAACATGTGAAATTATAACTTGTAAAAAACCTAATGTTGGGGATTATGTGTTGGTCAAGTTTTGTGGTGGCAAACGAAATTCTACTGTATATCGATATGCATGTGTGGTGCAGCGAACATATCCCAATGACAGTGAGCTGGAGATAATGTCAATGAAATGTGTCAGTGATGACAAAAGGATCTTTAAGATGGATGAAGAAGATGTATCAGTAGTAAAAACAGCGTCTGTTATTGGAAAACTGTCTTCACCAATTCTCCTGCGCACCGGAGCAAGATTAAAATATGAATTTTCTAAGCCTGTAGACATTTTTGAAAAAGCTTAAACAAAAGGTTTTTTTTTTTTTAAATACAATATAGGACTAATTACTTAATGTCAGCTACCCCTCTCCAAGCAATCAGCTAGCTTCATATTTTCATATTTGTGTGGTCATAAGAAGAAAGAATGTGTGTGGAAAAATTTATACTTTTGTTTATGTGTTTGTGCCTTGAATGAGAATGTTGTTCTGTTAATAGCTGTGAAGTCATTTACTGGTATCATTATAATGAACAAAGTTAAGGGTTCAACAATTTTGTTAGTTAAAATTATCACCTTCTAAGTTTAATAGATTATGAAGTGACTGAACACAAATGTCAATGACTGGTACATGGACACTGTCAAAGACTGGTACATGCCAAAATCTTGGGTGTCAAAGACTGGTACAGCAAACATGTGTTACAAAAAAAATTATAACTTAGTTAATATAGTGTATTAATAATTAAAACTATTTTTACAGTGTTCCTAAAACCTAAAACAATTAGAGAGTACTGGTCTTATTTAATTTATTGAGTTTGTTTGATAACAACGTAGAAAATAAAGAAATTTCACCACTAAACTGTCAAAGACTGGTGCTTCTACCTTATTATGAATAAACATTTTTCAGATCCTCTTATCAGGACAACCCCGAAAGATCCATGGTACCTCGTGTAATGCAATCAGTGGTTTTTCTATGGAAATGTTATGATCTCTCAGTTTTCATTTCACAGGTGTGCTATTAATATCTAACCCGCCAAGGCGCATGCCTTTCCTTGTCCAAATACGTCTCATATTTCTTCATGCAGAAATACTTCAAGGCAATAATAGTAATGGTAATGCTGACACGAACCTTATCTGTTATATTGTAAGCTTAGGGTTGCCAGATTTTGTGAATTTTAGGTCTCATTATAAATTTATATTGTAACATTGGCATATTCAATTAACTTATAAAATTTACATGTCTTTAATTTAAAACCAAGTTTCTGTAATGACTTACATTTCGCCGCTGTGTTTAGAAATTACAGTCTTACATTTGTTTTCGAAAATAGGGTACTTAGTTGGAGGTAATTAGCACAGAATAGGGTTGAATGGCGGGCTCAGGTAAGCGCGGCAATGAATATTCAGGATCCATAAAATAGATAATATTCCTTTAGCTTGCTTAGGACTTGTCTATTGTCATTGAGTAAGTAAGGGAGTCTTATATATTTTCGGGAGAATTACTTGACTATTGGCGTACGGTACAAGTAACAAAATTTTTAAAATTTGTGTAGGCCTACATGTGGGAACCCTTGATGCATACTATGTGTCCAACTTGTGCCATTATCATTATTTATCTGCAAGAAGATCAGTTGGCTTTAGGGACACTATTCTGAAAACAATAGACCATACATCTATATTAATAAAAGGAAGTGTCTGTCCTCCGTCTGTCTGTCTGTCCGCGATGCCCAGCGAAATCTACTCAACGCAGAGATCTGAAATTGTATACATAGGCGGACTAAAGGGTCGGAATGTGCACCTCGAAGCCGGAATTTCAATTTTCGCTTTCGTTTGTGAGTTATGAGTGAAAAATGAGCAGAAAACGTGTATTTTTTGCGTTTTCGAAGCATGAGTTTTCAGTAATACAAATCAATTACACTAGGCTTTGGCTATTTTTGTCATACCTTCGACATAAAAGCATCGCGATCTCTTGAATGTTGTAGCTCACGCTGGTAGATTCATTTGTTTTTAATGTCAAGGCACGCAAACATAATATGAAATTTTCAACCTACACAGAAGAGAATTATTATTATTATTATTATTATTATTATTATTATTATTATATGGATAATCAATATTAGCCTAAATATGGTCAAACGTTGTTCGATTTGGACGAAACTCACTATACAGGGGTTTTCTGGGCCAAGGAACTCGAATCTGAGGTCGCTTTTACCA
The DNA here is from genome assembly GCA_964059195.1 of Ectobius pallidus. Lineage (NCBI taxonomy): Eukaryota > Metazoa > Arthropoda > Insecta > Blattodea > Ectobiidae > Ectobius > Ectobius pallidus. Next base: position 124,332,467 of record CAXKWD010000005.1, read on the forward strand.
GGTGACGCTATCTAATCGTGAAATATAGTCCACATGATTTAAGTGTTAATATAATGATTTAACTATTATGATCTTAATTTTTAATTTTTGAAATAATTATCGCGGGCGAAGCCGCGGGCACATGCTAGTTTTAAATATACAGACTTTACGTTTTGGGATGAAGGTGTACTGCCTATGAAAATTAAATTTTCTCGTGTTAAGTAAAAAGTGCCATCTTATGTTTTCAGTATAGTGTCCCCTTAAATTAACATATACACCCTTCCACCTATGGAAATGTCAGTACATTTAGCACCCTCCTCTATGAAATAAGCAATTCACCTTTTCTGAAAATATTAGATCGTAAGACAGATGAAAACCTATAAAAGCTTACTCTTTGGGTTTAAATAGTTAAGGCATTTATTCTTTAAGTTTAATTTTCGTTTATTTTGTTGCAACTAAAGCTCATTTAATTAATAATGAACTCACCCAAACATTTCTTCAATTCCTTGGGCTGAAAGGTGTATGTTCATTGGAAGAAGTCCATGTCAAATATGTATTTCCATGTTGTATACATTAAGGGTTATACCTAGGTATGTACGTGAACTTTCGGATTATTTTTCTTTCTTTGAAATTTATTTGTATATAATATGAAATGTAAGATGTTACAATTAATAATTAGATGTCTAAAAACACAGAATTCAATTCAAATGTGCTTTTAGTGATTTTTAGTTGCCATTCGCCGTGTTTAGGCTTCCAAGAAGGGAGCCTACTTACCCTATGGCCAGGGGTAAGTAGTCATGAGGTTGCAAAGGAAGAAAGGCAGCCGTTTGTGAGTATAAAGAAAAAAATGGGTATGTACAACAAAACCTTGTTAAGTGTGATTGTTTTATTTTAAAAATAAATGTTATGTTTGTTAAAATCAAATTATTATCGTTTTCATGTGGCCTGTAATTAATAATTATGTGACTTTAAAACTTTGGCCATCATATTGTATAAATAGTCTTGATTGTTTCAAAATAATAACTTACAATTCATTAAAGTAGTCTCTAATATAAAATGTGTCAAACCATCTTTCAATGTTTTGCATTTTCTTGGGGCCTAACCCATTTCAGTGTAAACCTTTCAAGGTTTAAGAAAACAAATAATCACCAAAGTATGTAAAACAATTAATGTAAAGTTTGTCAATATAATTATTATAATCAAAGTGCTTCCGGGGTGTTTTATTTTAAAATAAAAACACATTTTGCGAGGACCCCTGCATTCATTGCAAGTGTCCTCGTTCAAATTTGCTTCCTTTTCCTCCTGCCCTTTCAGACTCTGGGGTAGCATGAGCCCAGCAACGTGGGAGTTAATCTTCGTAGGAGGTGGTGCAGTTATGATATTGGTAGCTGTTTGTTTTTCTAAGATGCCTGCATATTCGTTTTACGTTTCAACCATATGCTAGAAGCATTTTTACAATTTTAACAAAGATGGCCACGTCAAGTGATGGCACTCAAAGTGAGCGGCGTTGTCCTTCCTCCGAGCATCATTGCATTAAATGTTAACTCTTGCAATTTAGTTTTTTTTCCCAGTTCCTTGGGCTTATTATTCAGTTTAGTTCTTTACAATTAATCAACAGTAACAGTATATAGTAAACAGTATATAGACATTTGTTGTAGGCCTGAATGGAGCAGTTGGTAAGATACTTTCTGTCCCCAAATTCAGGGATTCAGTTTCGGATCAGGTCGATGGCATTTATGTGTATGTAAATGTGACAGTTTCAAGACTATAAATTTGTGGTAATGTAAAACATTCCTGTGAGAGAGAATTTAGCATACTGGCGACGCTTACAGGCCCTTCTATGCATATTAAACAAAAACATCTACAGGCAAAAGAAGGAAAGCAAGGTCTGAAATTTTGACTGCTAAGCGTATGGAGTGGAGTGTGAGCACTCCAAAACTAATAAGCGTCTGTACGCAATGGAAAGGGATGCTAAGAAAGCTGAGAAATGGAAATAGAAAATTCCCAGATCTCCATCAGATGAAGATATTAATTTCAATAATCTATGCTATGAATCAAATGACTCATGATATTGTAATGAATTATCAAAAACGATAAAAGATACCTATGTTCAGTGTGTGTGGCGAGTTTGGTCATGATAACGGATTATGGTTTCGTTGTGTAAGATGTGCCCAATGGACACACAAGCAATGTAGTGCAACAGACACCATGAAAGACCACATGTGTGATGAGTGATGACTATTTGAAAAAAAAGTAGGATAAGTTAGTCGAGCGCAATTGCCCTACTGCTGCAGGCAATGCCACTCAGTGTAGTGTCATTAATAATGATTTTTTTCATTGTAATTTCAAAAACGTAGATCTCATTGTACTACCTATAAGAAGGCAGATAATTAATAATGTAGTCTTCAATTATCTTAAAAACTAATACATTTATAATAATTTTTTGTTAGGTGAGCGCCATTGCCCTACCTTCTCCTAATCTGATTGCTAAATTCTGTCCTCACAAATGCAAGCATCAAATTAGTCGTAAAGAGCAAGAGTGCTTGGACTCTTGCCAATCAATCTCTCTATTAATTTCATTTTACAAGTTGAAAAATCATTCATAGGAAGTAGGCTAAATAACTTTTGAGGACATCATATTGCTTTGATAAAATACAACAGAAAAATTACAGAGTCATGGTTCTATGTAGGAGACAAAGAAATCGATGTTTGCAAAACATTTTATCCCAATACACTTGCTATCATCCAGAAAATGATATACGAGTACAATGCCCATAAGAATAAAGACATTTGTTCGGAATTCCAAAATTAGATGGTCGGGGCAAGAAAACTAAAGACAAAATATTGAAGAAGTTGAAGGAAAGAAGGAACAAACAAATCATTCCCTAAAGCTGAGACTCATTACAGCAAAGCTAGCCCTAGCAAAAATATCTAGAATCTAATTTAAACATTACACCAAGATGTATGCTATTTACCGGTAGGAATGTATAAATGAAAACAGTCAATATGTAAAATTATCAATGTACCAGAAGATATTCAAAGAAGGATTTAATTTAAATTGTTTCCAACCAAAACAGGACTGATTCAAGGTTTTTCGGCTGCCCTGAAGTTCGCACAGGAATTGGAAAACTTTGATTCTACACCACAGAATACCCACATACAACATATTAAAAGATCATTAACTTTGAACTTTTTCCACGTAAAAGTACCTGGTGACTGGACTAAAATACAGAAAGTTCATTTGTCCATGTGTTTCTGTTCCCAAAAGATATAGATTTAAGGGATAAGTGCATCCCCTGTGAAAACTGTATCCCAACAGATAATTCAGTGACTGACTGACTGACTTGTTCCTGTATCCCATATGGTAAGGCATAGGGCCTCCAAGTGGAGGTTTCATTACCTTTACTAATTTTCTTTCGCTTACTTTCCGAGAGAGGGCAGAGGAACAGGCGGTAAGCCCATCAGCTCTCAACCTCCTCTGGAAACTAAGGTATTACTTGAACATGAAAGGGCCGAGAAATTTTGTGCAGGAGGACTAATTTAGGTTTGGAGTTCTTTTATGTGCCGTAAATCTACGACCTGGGCCCCCCCAGCTTAAAGTCCCTCCTGGATTTTTACGTCCTGAAAAATCCATCGACCGCGGCCGGTTTTGATCCCGTGACCTTCGGATCTAGAGGCAGCTGACAGATAACTCAGTAGTGTGTATAAAACATTGGTCCAGGTAAGTTGTTAGTGAAGATAAATCCCCATGTGCGGAGAGTTCCGCTATAACAATGCCTTAAAAAAAAAAAAAAAAAAAAAAAAAAAAAAAAAAAAAAAACAACAACTTCAAGGAGAAGCATATCCTACCATTTTTAAAACCTTCCTTCTTACAATAGCACCAAAATGTTGCTTCAGTTGCTTCACTGAAGTTCCAAGAATGACTATTTCTATTAAGACTGCATCAGAACTTAATGGCCATGCCTACTGATAAATTTCAATGGTGTCTAGATAAAGAAGAAACATATGACAAGAGGATCAAATTTGACTAATGAATAACAAACTCTTTCAAACTTCAGGATATGGACACCAAGGAAAAGTTGTCCATGTTAACCTCCATCCATCACACTGATGTAGAAAGTTTGGAGCACGAAAGTCAGGATAAACTGAAATGTTTGCATGAACAGTTAGGGTTATTGCTATCCTCACAGCCGAAGTGTTCATCTCAAACTCTGTTGTGAGAAACTACATTTTTTTATTCTTTTCCTGGGACATGTTAATGTTGCCACACCCTTCCTACTTAAGAAGACTATGGAAACAAACAATTCTGCCAACAGTGCTTCTAAAATGTTATATTTACAGCAAAAATACAAATTATTCAAGGAACATAAAAAAACAGTACTTGTAATATTGGATGAAATTTACACAGCACCTAAATTGAGTTACATGGGTGGTAAAATAGATGGACTTGTTGTAAATGAAGGTAGGAAACTTGATATTACTACTACAGTTCAAGTTTTCAAGATCTCCTCACCTTTATCAAGTAATGCACATGTTGCCCTAGAGCACAAAATTGCAGGTAGTCGTTTTTCCATTGCACAGGGTGGCGTGTGGCAACAGACGATTTTAAATTGATTAGCAGTAAATCATATTTGAAGTTGGCAAGACTGTACGCCTCCACTTTGTTCCTCAAACAATGCCATTTCAGTTGTCATGGAGCAGTGGTCAGGAGAGCATCATGCTTTTGCAGTAAAGGCTTATTATAAAAACAATTAATATGAAGCTGCACGACAATTTTGGCATCATTTTCAACTTGGGCGTCATGATCCTGTTCCATCAGGCCACGCTGTGAAAACATGGGTTGAAAAATTCGAATCAAGAGGTTCAGCTTGAACAAGACGCATCCAGGACCAAGAAGAACTGTTCGGACGCCAGATACCATTCGAAGAGTCAATGCCGCCATTGTGCAAAGTCCACAGCGTTCTGCAAAGCGACATGCTGTTTCATTAGGTTTATCTCGCTGCACCTTGGGCAGAGTATTGTTTTCAGATCTCAAATTGCATCTGTACAAGCTCCAGATCATCCAACAATTGGAAGCCAGTGATGCCAACAGACAATTATTGTTTGCTGAACAGTTTTTAGCAAAATGTGAAGATGATGAAATGTTCCTGAACAATGTGTGGATGTTTGATGAAGCAAATTTCCACTTAAGTGGTTATGTGAATAATCAAAACTTTCGTTACTGGGCTGCAGAAAATCCCCGCTTCCTACACCAGCGACCATTGCACACTGCAAAAGTGAACGTATGGTGTGCTATGTCATTGAACGGGATAATTGGTTCATATTTTTTGGAAGATGATGCTGGCCGCGCAGTTAATGTGAATTCCTGACTGTACGTCAATATGATTGAAACATCCACGTGGTTTCAGCAGGATGGAGCAACGTCTCACACGGCAAGAATATCCATCGCTGCATTATGACAGCTCTTTGGAGAGCATCTTATCTCAAGGAATGGCAACATGAATTGGCTCGCCCAGTCGCCTGATCTTTCAATGTGCGATTTTTTCCTATGGGGTTTTTTAAAAGCTAGAGTGTATGCTAGTCATCCTCAGAACGCAAATGAGCTAAAGGCTAGGATTCGTGACAACATTGCATCAATCACACATAACAGAAAATTCAATGGTGAAAGTTTTTCGGAAACTCCGTACGATTCTTGGACACAACAATGTACGAAATGAATCTACTGTTCGTAGGTTGATCAAGAAATTTGAAAACACTGGTTCAACAATAGACATCAAAAGCCCTGGACGCCCTCGAAGTGGCCGGAGTGAGACAAATGTTGCTGTGAGAGAATCTGTTACTGTGAGTCCGGAAAAATTATGTCGCCATCATGCTCAAGAAATGCGCATATGTCTAGCAACAATGCACAGAATATTAACAAAAGATTTGCACTTACACCCATACAGAGTTCAGTTAATGCAGGAACTTAAACCAGCGGATCATGCAGAACGACGGCAATTTGTGCAGTGGATCCTGGAAAAGTATCAAGAGAGCCCTGGTTTCTTAATGCGCATCATTTTCTCAGATGAAGCTCACTTCCATTTAAACGGCTTTGTGAACAAGCACAATTGCTGAATGTCGGGATCAGAGAACCCAAGAGTAATTCTCGAAAAGAAGATGCATCCTCAGCGAGTTACGGTTCGGTGTGGATTTTGGAGTGGGGGCTTAATCGGTCCTTACTTTTTCGATGAACAAGGAAGGGCTGTATCGGTGAATGGAGTTCGTTATCGTGCAATGCTCAGTCATTTGGCCCCGTTTAGATCAAATGGACATCAAGAATTTATGGTTCCAACAAGATGGCGCAACGTGCCACACTGCAGGAGACACAATCGCTCTGCTGCGTGAAAAGTTCCCGGCCAGACTAATCTCTCGTTACGAGGAGACCAAACCTACCCTCCTCAATCTTGTCACACCTTGTGACTTTTTCCTATGGGGGTATGCTAAGTCACGAGTTTACCAGAACAAACCCCATACTCTGTTGGAACTCAAGAAATTCGACATGTCTTCGACAAAGTTGATGGGGGAATGTGTGAGCAGGTGATGGTTAATTTCATGAACCGAGCTATCGCATGTAGGGCTAGTAGGGGGGGGTGTCATATGCCCTATATTGTGTTTCACGATTAAACCTCAAGATCTCCTGTTTGTTTTGTTCGCTTCTTTCAGATAAATAAATAAAATTCATAGTAGCTTAAAATCCGGCGTTCTTTTTGAGACACCCTTTATCTAACATATTTCAATGATAATTTTGACGTCACATTTGGATGTCCACAGGCAATACCTGCATAACTTGTGAATTCTGTGTAGGAATAAGATAATTTGTGTAGCACAAAGATAACTTAGGTAGCCCTAAGATAAGTCATGTAGCAATAAGATAAATTGTGTAGCACTAAGGTAATTTTGCAATTTCAAATTAGTAGTATAATTATTGTAGAACAGACTAGACTTATTTGCACCAATGGGTTGCTAATAAACTATCACTATCACTAACAGTTACTGTAAAATGGGGGAAAGTGGATCGCCTGTGGTAAAGCGGATCACATGTGTATTGCTTTGCTAAATCACTGTATTGTTGATAATAGAAATGAAATAAATAAAAAATAGTGTCATTTCAAGAAAGCCCTGACTTATTGAATGATCATCCTGGCAGTTATCAATTGTGAAAACGTAAGTTGTATCTTGAATAAATTCTTTTTTTCATGGTCACTGTTTTCAAATTTCTAAAATCAATGAAAACAAACCATTGTAGTAACTAAATGTGACTTGTTATGTATGAATGAGTAGAGTCATTTTGAAGCATGACAGTAAATCTCAAATATAAATGAAGAACGTGTTTCTAGGTTATGTCCTTTTCTAGTTATGACCAAAATATTATTTTTTTTTGACATTGCAGGGGTAAAGTGGATCATGCCGCGGACATACAAAAAGAAGCAAGGTGGAGAAGGAAAACGTAATTATAACGAAAATTATCTGCATGAAGCAGTAAAGAAAGTTAAAAATGGAGAAATGTCATTGCGCAAAGCATCTGAATTTTATGCTGTGCCTTATACAACCCTTCAGAGATGGGTGAAAATGGGGAACAAACTGACGAAATATGGCAGACAGTGTGTATTTAGTTTAGATGAAGAGAAGTATCTTGTGGAAGGCCTGCTTTTATGTGCACATTGGGGGTTTCCACTCTTAAATATGGACATTCGAATCATTGTTCAACAATATTTGAATAAAAAGGGGGTAATAGAGCCACGCTTCACAGGCAACATGCCAGGAATAGAATGGTTTCGTTCTTTCATGGAACAGAACAAAGAATTAACTGTGAAGTTTGCAGAGAACATAAAGAGAGCCAGAGCTGGTGTCACACAGGAGTCTCTGGAATTGCATTTTCGGAACCTTGAGACCTCTTTACAAGGAGTTCCATTGTCTCATATAATAAATTATGATGAGACCCATTTTACCGACGACCCGGGGGCTGTCAAGGTGGTTGTGAAACGTGGTTCTAAACATCCAGAAAGGATAACTGACTGGAGCAAAACAAGCACAAGTGTAATGGTGGTGGCTACAGCTGATGGACATGTTCTTCCCCCCTATGTTGTCTACAAGGCAAAGCATTTGTATTCTGGATGGACAGAAGGTGGAATAACTGGAGCTGCCTATAACAGAAATTCATCTGGATGGTTTGATGCCGAGATCTTTTATGATTGGTTCACTACCATTATTCTTCCATATTGCAGAAGAATAGATGGACCAAAACTGCTAATAGGAGACAATCTGTCAAGCCACTTGACGTTAAAGGTGGTTCAAGAATGTCAAGCAAATGACATTCGTTTCGTCTTGTTGCCTCCCAACTCCACGCACATATGTCAGCCTTTGGATGTGGCATATTTTCGTCCCCTGAAGAGAGCCTGGCGCAAAGTGCTGGATCAGTGGAAGATGAAGAATAGAGGATCTCTTCCCAAAACAGAGTTTCCAAGGCTCCTGAAAAGTGCTTTTGAGATGATTAATAGCTCATCAGCAGAGAATGCCAAAGCAGGTTTTCAGGCTTGTGGAATTTCGCCATTCAATCCAGCAAAAGTTCTGGCAAAACTTCCTCAAATATCAACATCAACTGAGGAAGAAATGCAGAAATGTTGGTCAGATTCCCTCATAGAGCACCTTCAGAAAACACGGTCCAGTGAAACATCTGGAAACTCTCGTAGAGTGGGTACCGGTAAACGTTTAAACGTTGAACCAGGAAAGAGTGTTGTCTGTAGAGATCTGACCAATGTGATTGAAGATGTTGCAGAAGTTGATGATCCAGATGTTGGCATTGAAGATGATGGAGAAGTTGATGATCCAGGTGTTGGCAGTGATATTCAGATGGAAGCAGAAGAAACAGAAGCCTCTGAAGTGCGCTGTAATGAGGGCGACTTTGTGCTGGTTTCCTTCCATACCAACAAAAGGGATCGGTTCTTTGTGGGGAAAATTCTAGAGCCAAAAGAGAACATGGCAGTAGTAAATTTTCTCAGGAAGAAAAACAGTCAAAAGGAAGTCTACTTTGTATTTCCTGACGTTATTGACATGCAGACTGTTCCAATTACCAGTATTTGTTCCAATCTAAAGGTTAGGGACATTAGAAGGGGCAGATATGTATTTTCAGGTGTAAATCTAGACAATGTTGAGTAGGCATGTCAATAACAGCAGCCTAAACTGAATGATTCATTTTCTGATTTGTTTTGTAATAAACCAACCTCATATAGGCTATATTCACAGTCTTTATCTTTTTTCATGAATTTAGTATATAGTTATTTTGAAAAATATTTTTAAAAATGGCTATGCTGATCCACTTTTCCCCTGCAGTGGGGTAAAGTGGTTTTTTCATGAAAATATATGAGTGATCCACTTTACCCCACTCTATGAGGTAAAATGGATCGGTATTTAATAATTTTTATAATTGTAACTATAAGTCATAAAATTTTATTTTTAATAGCATCTGAAAGGACATATATGTTGCATATTAAAAATATTTTTTATAATTTTTTCTTGATGATACAGTTCCTAAATATTTTTAAAAAAGTGAAATTTCGATCCACTTTACCCCATTTTACGGTACTTGTTAAAATGAGGAGCCCTGAATTATGTGAAAATGTTAAGAGAGCAGTGGCAGCTGAATTTATGGTACATAAATGGCATGCAAAGAAATTCTATACTGAAATGAAAGAAATTAAGGAGAAATGTATGGATGAAAATACTGTATTAAGCTTTGATTTTATGCAAAATTTATCACTGCCTTGCATTCCAGGGCAGGACATTTGTTTTATATTTTTTACATGAGACAGCTGTGGGTACAAGTATTTAACATCCACAACTCACCCACACAACAAACTGTCTATTATGAAGGTACAGCGCAGAAAGGAGCTAATGAAGTGTGTTCCTTCATTTTAAACTATGTTAAACTTGTGTCCCTGACACTGTAAGAGCGCTTCATATATATTCAGATGGCTGTGTAGGGAAAAATAAAAATCATTCTGTCCTCCGAATATGCACAGCTTTAATGGAATTGAAACATTTCGATGTGATCTACCACTGTTTCTCTACTAGAGGACATTCATTTAATGCTTGCAATAGAGATTTTGGTTTAATCAAAAGATATGTCCGTAAACAAGATAGAATTTATTCTATTACGGAATATGTAGAGATCAGTGTCAACTCAGCTAAACAAGATTTACAGTTAAATTGGTATCGGCTGATGACATTCTACAAGTCTCAACAAGGTGGCAAAAGTATTACAAAAAGTCTTGTCTCTCTAAAGAAACACAAACAAAAGACATACCTCGTGACAAGAAAATGAAACTGCAATCTACGTTGTTTAATGAGTACCAGTATGATTCACACAATCCAGGACAAATTTCTGCTTCATGAAACATTGGAGGGTGTATCAGCCAAACCTTTGATGTGAAAATATATGCAACACAGATCAAGATACTTTCTGAGAAGTGTGCTTATGAAAATAAGGTACCCATTAACATCAAGAAAATAGATTTGTCAAAACTAATGTGTTACATACTGTTCATTTATGTACGTAAATTCGCATTTAGGTTAGATAAAGCTTATACCATTTCTACATGTATGACATTTATTATTATAAAGTGTTTCTTTGTTATATATATTTGAAAGGCTACGCTTACCTTTGAAATGTATATTTTTGATGTAGTTACTTTTTTGTCATCTTTTGTATAATTTGAAGGTTTGTCATGTTTTTAAACATTACAGCCTCAATGACACTTGTGTTTAGTTCCCAATTTGCTCACTAGTTGAGCTATCATTGTTACCAACTTCTTTCGATTATCAACGTTACATGTGTGCATCTTTCCCTTATCTATAGTTTGACGTTTGTCAATTTATCAACTTATCGATCAAGACATCAGTGATTCGTGAAAAAACAATAAATTTATCCTTTTGCAATATTACACAACCACGTTATACAGTATAAGTCATCTTAATTCGGGCGTTATTAATTGATATTATAATCTTAACTACATAACAAAAACGACTAATTAAAATCCCAAATGTCTACACATTAATTGTAACATTTTTTCGTGTACGAAACAGACATAATATAATTACCACTTATGGTGCAACCATACAACATGTTAACTTTCCACTGAATTACGTTGTAACATACAAACACAAGTGGTGAACTTCGAATAATTGAAAACTCATCAAACAGATATAAAACTTGTTACATTTTCATAACTATCTGCCATTAAGTGGAACAGTGGATCACATTTCATCAAGTACAATTCAAGTTAAAATCTTCAAAATGAAAATCTGCCTACGTCAACCAAAAAATCGTTACATTAAGATGAAGAGTGAAAATCCAGAAGAAAACACGTTTGTGTAGTGCATTCCATAGTGTATTTTTTTGTTATCAGGGTGACAAACTACAGAATTAATAAATTAGTATTAATTTATTCATTCTTTTATTACAAAACTGGAAAGTGTTATATTACCTATAATTACCTACAATACTCTACAGATATTACTCTCTTAATAGGCAACCTGCTTTTCTTCTCTCAGACATGTCGCCAGTTCATCCTGGAAAATAGGAAGTACTCGCTATCAATTTAAGTAGGAAGTCCAAACCTCTGGTTTGTGTGACTTTATTGCGAAACTTCATCATTTTCCTTATGGAATTATACACTCTTAAGAAATATGCCAGACCTGTGACCTTCCTTCTAAGCCAAGAGGTATATAAGCATGTGATAAAGTAGATGTAATGAACATTATATTAAATCTGTATAGGGGGGACGTCTTGTTGCTCCTTGACTTGACTTATTGTACTCATCATATCTTTCTTCTATTAAAACTTTTCTCTTGTCAGACTTCTTTTCTCTGTCTTGATTGTATAGTCTACCCAAGGGTGACTACGATCCCACAATAAAATATAAAAAGGTATCACCGCTATCTTGGTATCTTGGAAAATGTCAATCTTCTGACAGCCTGATCAACTGGAAGACATCACTACACGACAAAGGATTGCATCTTAATACAATCCACTTAGATTTGTCCAGCAAATATTTTTGCTTCAATTCTTTTTCATTTGTTTATCTCCCTCCAAACCAGATGCAAATTTTCACATACCAGAAGGACAAAAGCATTTCTATGTAGACATTCTCGCATGGCCTACTTGCAGCAAAGATGCTAATGAATGAAGAAAGTATTTTACATATATTTTACATATGTTTTCATTGATGTATGACTTTATTTATTACTCAAGATATTAAGTTGTTCATACATATTATTTTAATGCTACATAAATCAACATTATAGTTGATTTTAGTTTAAAACTGTGTTTTTGCACAATGTCATCGTTACGTTTGAGTGATATACTTTGGAAAGGGCTCAATTCCATTACTTTGAATCACTATAATACATGATGCAAGCACACTGTATTTCTGTTTCACATGCAGTGATGATTCAATTGTAGCTTACTGCAAAATTATTTTTCAGTCTTTGTGGAAAGAAACATCATCATGGGATGACCCAATTCCATAATCACTAGCTAAGAAATGGCTTAAAGTTCATGAACAATTGAACCTTATCTCTCAAATCACAATTCCACAGTTAGCATTATTACAAAATGTCACTTCAATTCAAAATCATTGGTTTTAAGATGCCAGTAAGACAGCTTATGGAGCCTGTCTTTACTTGTATTTGTAGCATACATTAAGGTCTGGCAAATAATAATTCCCGTAATTAAGTTAATAAAATAAGTATTAAAGAAATCAACTTGAATTATGTCACACATTCCATGTTAATATAATCCAAGTCATTATTATGTCATACGACATATCGAATTAAACAGTGAACCATAAAGAATTCATATATAATATTTATGTTTTCATACAATGTAATACGTAATTATTAATTAACAAAATAACTAATAAATAACTAAAGTAGCAAAGTGTCATATTAGGTGGCGTAATTTATGTATGGAACCATATATAAAAAATTCAGTTAAATGATAATAAATAATATCACAAGCATACTGCCATTAAACATAAAATAGTAGAAAGTCCTTTTTCCATTGTATGTATATTGAAACAAAACAGAATTAAATAACATCCCAGGTGAGTGGATTAGAAGGTTCGGAAGAACTTAAAGTTTTCACGTCGTTTTTCCGGATATTCCAGAAGGCGGTGTATCCGACGTTTCGACTTTGTAAACAAGTCATATCCATGGAAACTCTTTGAGTTTGTTTATTTATCAGTTGAATCTTTCTTCTTGCTGTACCTGATGAAGGCCAAATGGTTTGTGCCGAAACGTTGTATTATTAATAATAAAAAGTATCCATTGTGAATTTAATTCTGTTTTGTTTCAATATACTGCCATTAATTAATTACACACCCCATTGTTCACGGTTATTAATAACATACATGAAAAACTACACAATGGAGTTCAGATAATCGAGCCGAGGGAAATCCAAGCCTGGGTATTATGAAGCAAATGAATAAAATTGAGGAGTCAATGAGAAATTAGATACCGTGCTAGGGTACCGTATCCCTTTATGTTGCAGACATCTTGAATAGAAGTACACCTACTACCCTGAGTCATTTCCTACCAACAGCATTTGAAATAGTAAATTATCAAAAAGTGGGAGGAGATGCAATCTTTATGTAAGTACATATTATTTTGTGGGGAGGAAGAAGCTTGCTACTGATTTCAATCATTGCCGAGAATGTCAAGCACTAAAACATCCATATTGGTCCCATATTGTCAAGCACCTGAAGTAATATTCTATGCACCAGGGGGAGTTGACACAGGCAGTCTAGAAGGTATCTCACCATCTCTGATGAGTTGGCACGGACATCACCTCACTTAACGAGCATAAAGAACATAAAGAACATTATTCTACTATTCAGCATGTCCCTCGATGCCCCTACATTGCCAAAACTTCCGGAAATCAGACTTCCACGATTCTCCGGCAATCCTATTGCTTGGATCTAATTCCGGGATACTTTTACTTCATTAATAATTAATAATCAACACATATCAGATATGGACAAGTTCCAATATTTGAAATCTTGCTTGACCGTTGAGGTTATGTCGGTCATCAGAAACATTCCCGTCTCAGCCGCAACATTTGATGTAGCATGGCGTACGTTGTCGGAGAGATTCGACAACAACCGCCTTATAGCGAATACACACCTTGAACATTTGTTTTCCCCTCCAAATCTTGAAAGTGACTCCTCGGAGTCCCTACAGCGATATCTGGATCATTTCATTAGTACAGTGCACGCCCTACAATCTCTCAACACTGCCATTAGCGTAACAGATCTAATTATTTCTAAAATAATACTCGATAGGCTACAACCAACCATTACCAAGGACTGGGAATCCTCTGTCAAGCAAGACCAATTACCCACACTTAAAGATTTATTTGATTTTCTCGAATCAAAGGTCCGCATCCTTCAGATGACAGACGCAACGGTAAAATCACAATCTAACAATTCCTCGCCAATCAAGACTAATATGAAACCTAATTCCACCGCAACACATGTGACAATAAGAACAAACCCACTGCTCGTTCACGCTGCATTTGCTGTAAACAGTTCATTTTACATGAACTATTTATGTGCGATGCTTTCAAATCCATGAATCTTACTAGACGAGAGCAGTTTGTCAAATTTGTCAAATCTCATCACTTGTGCCAAATCAAGAACAGCCCCCATTAAAGCCACTACCATACTGAGGTTAAACTCTTAGTGGCACATCTGCTAACTAACCTAATTTACAAAGTCCTACCCACCCTATAATTGAATATTACATCAGTGTATATATGGAGTGAATCTAACGTAGTATTGGGATGGTTACATCGCTCACCCGTCACACTCAAAACCTTTGTAGCCAAAAGAGTTGCAGACATTCAAGAGTACACTGGTAATCACACTTGGCGTCATGTGGCGTCTAAAGACAACCCTCCTGATCTTATCTCTAGAGGTGCTACTCCTCAGGATCTAGTAAAGAATCAATTATGGTGGTAAGGTCCCTCTAGGCTATTGGAAGACATTTCTCAATGGCCGGGTAATAATTCACTGATCGTGCCTGATTCTTTATCTGAAACCAAGGTTGTAGCTCATGTTCAATCCAAGACTTGTACATTCTAAACTTGGCTATCCAAGTTCCCATATTTAAAGACACTTCGCATCATGGCCTATGTTTTTAGATTTCTAAATAATTATTGTAGAAGACCTCAAAATCAATTGAAGGGTCCCTTGACAGCTGATGAAATCTCACTCTCCCTCCAGCATTGTGTTAAGTGTGTACAACAAGCATTCTCGGAGAAGGTTCAAATACTAACTTCCAGAAATGACAACTCAAACTCTAGCAAGTCACACAATCTTTCTCCATTCCTAAACCAAGATACCATTCTGCTTGTAGGCAGATGCCTTGAACGGTCTGAATTGCTACTCGATGCCACCCTCTAATCATCCCTTTTGTTGTATAGGCAGGCATCAACCTGTCGCCTTCTATACGGAAATAAGATGATATGTAAGCATTAGTGTTAGTATTAAGGTACGGAGTGCCTTACAGACAGAGGAAGTCAGTTTCTTAGTGAACTATTTAAAAATGTGTGTAATTTACTCAAAATAAGAAAGATACAAACCACAGCATATCACCCAGAACGGGGCTCTAGAAAGAAGCCATCGTGTTTTAGCCGAGTACTTAAGGCATTACATAATGGAAGACCAACTGGGATAAATGGGTAGAATATGCTACGTTCGTGTACAATACTTCCTACACAAGAGCATGGGATTTACCCCTTTTGAATTGCTATACGGTAGAAAAGCCGACAGTCCCTCAGCATTGACAGGGACACCTGACAGGCAATACACATACGATGACTATGTAAATGAAATGAAATCTAGATTGCAAACGGCGCACGAAATTTCATGAAATAAGCTAATCCGTAGTAAGGAAATCGCAAGGAGTATTACGACAAGACTACCGAAGTAAAAATATTCCAACCCGGGGACAAGGTTTTGTTGTATGATGAATCAGTTAGAAGAGGCAGATCTAAAAAGCTGAGCTCTCAATGTATAGGTCCCTACGAGTTAATCCAAGCAGATAAAGTAAACTCTATCATAAAGAAAGGGAGGAAGAAGCAAAAAGTACATTTGAATAGTTTAAAACCGTTTTATTAAGGAACGCTGCATTTGTTGTAAACAGTTCATTTTACATGAACTATTTATGTGCGATGCTTTCAAATCTATGAATCTTACTAGACGAGAGCAGTTTGTCAAATTTAACAAATTATGCAGAATCTGCCTAAGGGCAGGAGGCCATGCTAATTATTGCAATACTTATGAATGTGCAATCCGTAATCTTGGCCTCAGCACCTATTTACATAATTCCAATCTCCAATCGGCTAACACCGCTGGCATGATAGCATCTCACAACACACAACAGAGCTGTTTGCTTCCTACAGCTACCGTTCTCATCAATGACTGTAATGGCCGTCCTGTCGAAGCAATAGCATTGTTGGACAGCGGTTCTGACCGTAACTTGATTAGCAGTCGTCTGTCCAATCGTCTTCAGCTGTCACCCTCTCTCAACGTACTACACTAACTGGAATAATCTCCTCCCAAGTGAGTACTCACAAAGTAGTGCCCCTTTCAATTCACTCTAATACTATTACTTGGCGCTATAATGCACATGCAATCGTTGTCCCAGAAATTACTACCACA
Organism: Ectobius pallidus; assembly: GCA_964059195.1. Lineage (NCBI taxonomy): Eukaryota > Metazoa > Arthropoda > Insecta > Blattodea > Ectobiidae > Ectobius > Ectobius pallidus. The sequence goes on from CAXKWD010000005.1 coordinate 124,349,206, forward strand.
AAGCTACCAAGTACGTCAATTGACGTTCAAACATGGGACATTCCACCCAATCTCAGTTTGGCAGATCCTAACTTCTACACTCTACAATATGTTGATCTCTTACTTGGAGTAGAGATTTGCTCCCAGATCGTCTGTTCGGGGGAAATTACTGCCAATCAGCTTCTGGTCATACAAAATTCGCACTTAGGATGGTATGTCTCCAGAAAGTTGACACAACCTAACCTCAATAACCAAACTCGATCTTCAACTCAATTCCATTCAAGTCTCAAATCATCAACTACCTCTAACAACGCTTGTGCTACACATGAGACTTCATCACATTACTCTGCTTTTCTGAATGCAGACCAATCTGTTAGCAACCAGTTAAATAAGTTTCGGGACTTAGAAAAGGTATCTAATCACATTCCATTTTCCGATGAGTCACACTGCGAACAACATTTTGTAGAGAACACTACTAGGGACTCTAATGGTAGATATATTGTCAAACTGCTATTCACCACTGCACCACTATCTCTAGGCAGCACCAAAGCACAAGCCTAAAAAAGATTTTCATCATTGGAAAAGCGCTTAACTACCAGTGAATCTCTTGCTAATGATTACATCAACTTTATGTCAGAGTATGAAAGCCTAGGCCATATGGAGCCAGCTGATCTTAACTCTGTTCAATCCTATGATTATATTATACAGCATCATCCAGTTTTAAAGCCTTCAAGCACTACTACCAAACTTCATGTGGTGTTTGACGCTTCAGCCAAGTCTTCAAACGGCAAATCTCTTAATGACATACTGGCGATCGGTCCTACGGTTCAACCTGATTTATTTTCTATTTTGTTACGATTCAGATTAAACCCTATAGCATTTATGGCAGACATTGCGAAGATGTATCGTCAAGTTATGGTACATCCTGAGCATCAACCATTTCAACAAATTTTGTGGAGAAACACTACTACTGAGATGATCAAAATCTTTAACCTCAAAACTGTTACGTATGGTACTGCTTCTGCCTCCTTTCTAGCCACAAGAGCTTTAAAACAGCTCACTATTGATGAGGGAACACCCTTTCCATTGGCTTCTTTCGTTCTCAATAATGCAACGTATGTTGACGACATTGTTGCTACTGCCCCTAATGTGTCTCAAGCCAAAACAATGATATCGGAACTAAATTCTTTGCTTCCATTAGGCGGCTTTGAACCAAGGGAATGGAGCTCCAACACCCCAGAACTACTTGAAAACATTCCCCTTGAATTGCAAGAAACTCAAGATTTCCTTACATTTGGTGATTCAGATGCCACGTCAGTTAAGGGATTAGAATTGAAACTTCCATTGATTTTTCTAAACCATTCACTACTTGCTCTAGAAGAACCCTATTATCTTGCATAGCTTCCATTTTTGACCCATTGGGTTTAATCTCTCCAATTGTTGCTTATTGTAAAATCATTTTCCAGTCTCTATGGAAAGAAACATCGTCATGGAACGAACCCATTCCCAAACCGGTAGCTAAAAGGTGGCTCAAAGTTCATGAACAATTGAACTTAATCTCTCAAATTACCATCCCGCGGTTGGCGTTATCACAAAATCTCAATTCTGTTCAACTACGTGGATTCTGCGATGCGAGCGAGGTAGCCTATGGATCTTGTCTATATTTGCGTTCCATTGATCAATGTGGTAATGTAACCGTGTCATTACTTTGTGCCAAATCTAGAATAGCCCCCATCAAAGCAATCACTATTCCTAGGTTGGAACTCTTAGCAGCCCACCTCCTAGCTAACTTAATCCATAAAGTTTTACCTGCTTTACAGTTGAATATTTCATTGGTATATTTATGGAGTGACTCTAATGTAGTATTGAGTTGGTTACATCGCTCTCCCGTCACACTCAAAACCTTCATAGCCAACAGAGTTGCAGACATTCAAGAATACACTGCTAATCACACTTGGTGTTGAAGGAATCATACCTTGCCTATAGTTATTATAGTCAATGCGATGATAGTAATTAAGATAAATAATATATTAATTACATATTAATTAGTATGATGATAATAACTCATATTAATACTACAGTAAGAACATATTTTTCATATCAATAGAAGCGTAATTAAGAGAGCAATAATATTAATAATTAATATGTAATGAATAAGTATAAGTAATCAAGAAATAATATTAGAATACAAAATATTATAAGTAAATTGCAATTGTAATAAGGCTTGAAATGTAGAAACTCGCAAAGAGGCTTATAGGTCCAAACGTTATTCTTGGAAAAATTCAATAGGGGACTAGACTTGCTATTGACACACTCCATGAGTCAGGCGTCAATTATTATTCAGAGTTGCTACTTCCTTTATTGCAGAAAACACACAAAGGTGGACTAGCTCTACTGAAAGAGGAGGTCTGTGAAACTCAAGTTGGAAACATTTAGTGAATAAACATTCTCGGAAATTGAGCTCAGTACTCAGAACAGGGCCAAGCTAAAACTTACAAGCCAACTTGAAACACGCGTACTGAAGCTTCAGTTCAAGGAGCCAATCACAAGTCAGTTTAAATAACAAAATAGTTAAAAACCTTATAACATGAAATATTATTTGTTTAAGTGTAGAGTGGGAGATTCACTAGCCGAACAAGGAAATTGCAGAAGACACGTGAAAAGTAGTCAGTGCTAGGAGAGTACCGATACCGCGTTCAAGGAGAACGGTCGGTCGATCACGTCACCATATATGGTGAAGTGAATCGCATCTTTAATTTCATTTTATTTGCTTAATATTGTATTGGGATACTTCCCAATACAATCCAGTCTATTTGAATATAGAATCAGTGTGATTACGAGTGTAATTGCGGTAATCGCTCTATTACAGCGATTACCACTTAACTTCAGTTAGTGACAACGTTAATTGATCACACATATTCACATGATAATATCAAAGTATTACGCCTCTACAGAATAATAATATACAACTAGGAAGAATAGACACACGGGCACTGCAATTCCCCACTTCAAACGGTGAATTTCCAGATCACAATAATTACAACAATAACTTTGAAATTCCTAACTTTGCTGATTTAATAAATAAGTATCCATTAATTACACACAGTAATTATTATTGACTAGATTATAAGAACCACTATATCCCACATGGAACGCCCTGAGACCAAAGGAGAGACAACTTGTAGCTAGACTGAGTGAACCGAGGCTGGTGAGGAATCGAAGACTATAGAAGTAAGTACTACAATGCCAACTGACTTATTTGAGGGTCTTCTAAAAATCTGAGTAAAAGGATCCGCATCAGTATCATGTAACTTCCAAAGACAACCCCGCTGATCTCATTTCTAGCGGCGCTACTCCTAAGGACTTGGTGCAGAATCAGTTATGGTGGTTAGGCCCCTCTTGGCTGTCGGAAGACAATTCTCAATGGCCAGGTAATAGTCCACTGATCGTGTCCGACCCATTGCCTGAAATCAAAGTTGTAGCTCGTATTCAATCCAAAGCTTGTACATTCAATGCCTGGCTAACCAAGTTCCTATATTTGAAGACCCTCCGCATCATGGCCTATATTCTTAGATTTCTAAACAATTGTAGAAAGCCTCAAAATCAATTGAAAGGTCCGTTGACAGCTAATGAAATTTCTCTTTCCCTCCAACATTGCATCAAGGGTGTACAGCAGCAAGCCTATTCTGAAGAGTTTCAAATCCTGGCTTCTGGCAATGATATACCAAATTCTAGTAAATTACACAATCTCTGTCCATTCTTAGATTCAGTTGGCATTTTGCGGGTAGGCAGACGCATTGAACGGTCTGAACTGCCGTTCGATGCTAAGCATCAAATCTTGCTACCGTCTAATCATCCCTTTACTAAGCACCTCATTCGCTACCAGGGTTGTAAAAAAGCCGGCTAAAATTGAAAAAGACCTGACCAGCGGTTTTTTTTCAATTTTAGCCTGTTAAAATCATGATTTTAGCCAGCTAAAATCAATTTTTCCTGGTTGGGGGAGGTGGGAGCGGGTTGAAATTTTGAAAAAATCATATTTAGGGCCCTATGGGGTTTAGAGGGAAACTTAGTATGCATAAATTAGACACCAATGATTCAGTGGTTGTGGGGGTGAGGGTGGAAATTAAAAATTTTTAAAACCATGTTTGTGGGGTATTGTTGAAAAGCTCTTGATGAGTAATCTCTAAATCAACAACTAGTTTCTCAATAGCGCTCATATAAGGAGAGATTTGAATTTTTGAAAGTCAAAAACACTTTAAAATATACCTCAGCCAATTGGCATGCCAAAATGAATTCATGAGGACCAACTGAGGCTAAAATTACCAATGAAATAAAGTTTGAAATATTAAAAATAATAGTTAAATATCTTTAGAACAATAATCCTTGGCCAAATTAAAAATGAAATAATAAAAGATATCAATTAATACATAATTAACAACTCTCTTTTTATAAAAAAATATTTCAGTTTTTATTCTACACTTAGGTACCCCAATAAATTCATAAAAAGCACTATGAAATCTACCTCAGCCTGTGCCCTGTAGGCCTACCTAAAGGGATTTTTTATACTCATTTCTCCATCAATTACACAAATCTGAAGCGTAATCACCTATCGCTGGAATTTTGTCAAGCCATAGAATCTTTACATAGTATGCCAGCCAGTTCTGCATCAATCGAAAGAGTATTTTCTTCATTTGGGTTAATACAAACAAAATTGAGAAACAGACTAGGCAATGAAAAAGCCCAGAAGCTTGTATACATCATCAGGCAGAATAAAGCAAATATGCAAGAGTCTTATGATGAATGGTGAATTTACCAATTTACTTGAATATAACGTGCCCTATTTTTGTCCATTTGTAGATTTCAATACTGAGGTGCACGTTAAATTCTAGTACAAATCCGTTTCGTAGGTCGGAGGTAATATTGATCTACATACAAGGCACTGCTATAATTCTCGACTTCGTTCGTTTTATCGTTAGCCTACACCATATGAAATTTAATTTCTGAAACATAATGAAAAAATAGTTTTTGTCAGTTCTATAGTGCAAATGTGGAATATTGTGCATTGTCGATTTTAAACTCATTTAAGAGTGGTATCAGCTTTTATTGTGAAACATGCATTTAACATTTTGTTTGTCCATTTAGCAATAAAAATAAGCACCTCCGAGGATTCCAGTGATGAACACATTAGTGAATATTGATGAGCCATGCCTATAGGTCTACTTGTAGGCCTAAATCTGGCAGTTAACTGTAAATGTTTATGTGTTGGTTCATTATTCTATAAATACTAAGACAAAATTCCAAATAAAATATCCTATTGATGCGCATTACATTCGCTAACAAACTCTTTTTTTATGATTTTAAGTTTCAAAATCAGGGTGCACATTAAATTCGAGGGTGCATTATATTGGAGTAAATACGGTAATTAACTATTGCTGGGAATTACACAGTGAAGTGGTACAGTGAGTCCCACGCAAGAGTTGGCCAATGACGGATTCTGCGAAGCGGCAGGCACAGCTCCAACTCCCGAGCGATCGGGTGAAATATCTACGCAAATAAAGCCGCGATTGGTGTAATGATTCAGGTTCTCATATTTACAGTTAAAATTACAATGAAAATAACCACATACCTCATCACAAGAGCTGCTGGAAATGTTCTTCTCTTGCATCCACACAATACTGGCGCCTTTTCAGGAAATTTTCTTTCACACGCATAATTTCAGCTTCCGAGACAGAGTTAATTTCTCTTGTTTTATTGTTTTTAAGTTCTTCTAACACCATGTGACTATTATTTATGGGGAAACTTCAACAAGAAAAATTATCTCTATTTCGGAAGCTGAACTTAATGCGCGTAAAAGAAAATTTCCTAAAATGGTGCCAGTATTGTGTGGATGCAAGAACAGAACATTTTAACATCTCTTGTGATGAGGTACGTGGTTATTTTCATTGTAATTTTAACTGTAAATGTGAGAACCTGAATCATTACACCGATCACGGCTTTATTTGCTGTGACCGCCGCAACGCCAACTCTTGCATGAGACTCACTGTATTAAATTAAACTAAATACAATTTTAGGTTTCTGAGCTTGTATCTTTTAAATTTGTGATGTTTGGAAATAAGAACATGAAAGAAACTTCAATTATTTTTACTCAATTTGATTTTATCCAGATAAAATGCCTGGCATTTTTCAAGTGGATAAGACTGGTAGCTCTGCATTTGCACTCAGTAGGCCTAAGTAGGCCTACTACAGGTTCTGAGCTTGTAACTTTTAAATTTGTGATGTTTGGAAATAAAAACAAGAAAGGAACTTCAATTATTTTTATTCAATTTGATTTTAGCCGGATAAAATGTCTGGCTTTTTTCAAGTGGATAAAACTGAGGCCTACTACAGGTTCTGAGCTTGTAACTTTTAAATTTGTGATCTTTGGAAATTTAAACACGAAAGGAAATTCAATTGTTTTTATTCAATTTGATTTTAGCCGGATAAAATGCCTGGCTTTTTTCAAGTGGATAAAACTGGTAGCTCTGCATTTGCACTCAGTAGGCCTATGTAGGCCTACTACAGGTTCTGAGCTTGTATCTTTTAAATTTGTGATGTTTGGAAATAAGAATATGATAGATACTTCAATTATTTTTACTCAATTTGATTTTATCCAGATAAAATGCCTGGCATTTTTCAAGTGGATAAGACTGGTAGCTCTGCATTTGCACTCAGTAGGCCTACTACAGGTTCTGAGCTTGAAACTTTTAAATTTGTGATGTTTGGAAATAAAAGCATGTAAGAAACTTCAATTATTTTTATTCAATTTGATTTTATCCGGCCTGGCTTTTTTCAAGTGGATAAAACTGGTAGCTCTTCATTTGCACTCAGTAGGCCTAAGTAGGCCTACTACTGGTTCTGAGCTTGTAACTTTTAAATTTGTGATGTTTGGAAATAAAAACATGAAAGAAACTTCAATTATTTTTATTCAATTTGATTTTATCCGCCCTGGCTTTTTTCAAGTGGATAAAACTGGTAGCTCTGCATTTGCACTCAGTAAGTATTACAGGTTCTGAGCTTGTAACTTTTAAATTTGTGATGTTTGGAAATAAAAGCATGTAAGAAACTTCAATTATTTTTATTCAATTTGATTTTATCCGGCCTGGCTTTTTTCAGGTGGATAAAACTGGTAGCTCTTCATTTGCACTCAGTAGGCCTGCTACAGGTTCTGAGCTTGTAACTTTTAAATTTATGATGTTTGGAAATAAAAACATGAAAGAAACTTGAATCATTTTTATTCAATTTGATTTTATCCGGCCTGGCTTTTTTCAAGTGGATAAAACTGGTAGCTCTGCATTTGCACTTTTAGTCCTAAGTAGGCCTACTACAGGTTCTGAGCTTGTAACTTAAATTTATGATGTTCGGAAATAAAAACATGAAAGAAACTTCCATTATTTTTATTCAATTTGATTTTATCCGGATAAAATTGCCTGGCTTTTTTCAAGTGGATAAAACCGGTTAAAACCGGCCGGTTAAAATCAGCCCGGCTTTTTTCATAACAACCCTGTTCGCTACACCCATTTTCAAATGTGTCATGCTGGCCCTCAGCTCATTATTGCTCATCTGAGAGAGCGATTCTGGGTGCCTTCTATCAGGAAGATAATACGTTCGGTCTTGAGGCAATGTAACACTTGTTTTCGTTTCAAAGCTCAGCCCCTTCAACAGAAAATGGCCGACCTTCCTTCTGGAAGAGTCACACCTATTTCCCCTTTCACAAATGTTAGTATTGACTATGCAGGTCCATACTTAATCAAATATGGCGGTCCCCGTTCCAAAATAACCCCCAAAGCATACCTTGCCATTTTTGTCTGTATGTCTACTAAGGCAGTGCATCTAGAACTTGTGACTACTCTCACCTCATGTTCTTTTTAGCCGCTCTCTCTCTCTCGTTTCACAGGCTGTCGAGGCATTCCAAGCTCAATCACATCTGACAACGGTACTAATTTTGTCGGTGCACAAGCTGACTTGCAGCATTTGGCCGAATTGCTTTCTTCCAATGCACATCAATTTTTCATTCAAGATGCCACTACTGCTTTAAATATTACTTGGCACTTCATGCCACCTCACTCTCCTCACATGGGCAGCCTTCACGAAGCTGCCGTTCAATCCACTAAGTACCATTTGTCCACCTCCTTAACATTCACTTATGAAGAAATGTCCACATTGCTAATCCAGATAGAACCGATTCTAAATTCTCGCCCACTTATTTCCCTTCATGAAGATGTTGACGACTTTCACTACTTGTCTCCAGGGCATTTCCTCATTGGTAAGGCCCTGGTGTCACTACCCCCACTTGATCTAACCGGCGGTTACTCTCTACGTTCCCGCTGGAATACACTTCATCAGTTCATAGCCAATCTTTGGAGAAAGTGGTCAAATGACTACCTTCACACTTTCCAAAAACGTTCTAAGTGGACAAGGGTTTCTTCAAATCTCACAATTGGATCTCCAGTCTTACTAATTGAAGATAACATACCCCCTCTCAAATGGATTCTAGGAGTTATTGATCAGATTCACCCAGGCCCTGACAGTTTAGTGCGAGTCGCAACAGTTCGTACTCCTACTGGTCTGTACAAACGTCCTATTGTCAAGATAGCTCCATTGCCTATAGAAAAGGAATAAATTCATAATCCATGCTTATTTCATCGAGGGTACCTTCAAGTTAAAATCAACACCGAACCATCTTACTTCAAGTTGACATCAACACCTCCAGAAATTCATACATCAAGAGAACAGTGAACAGTGCAAATTTACAACAGAAGATGCTTGTGTAGTGTATTTTAGAGTTTCAGTGTATCTTTTATTATACAACAGGCTGACGTCAGAATTAATAAATTAGTGTTAATTTACTCATTCTTTAATTTCAATTTCGGAAGGGATTGCATCTTAATACAGTCCACTAAGCTTTGTCAAGCAAACATTTTTGCTTTAATTCTCTCTTATTATTTTATCTCTTTTCAAACCAGATGCAAACCTTTTCATAATTTAAATCATAAAAGTAAATAATTAAATACAGTGCTTTACAAAAGTAGCATCAGTGATTTAGATATTCAAAACGTGTAGTTGTAGACTATAACCAATAAATTCTGTAGGAAGTAAAAAATAAAATGCCACGTGAAAGAGAAGCCACTAGTAATAGTGAAGATGAAGAGACACAATATGGTCCTTTTAATCAAGCTATTAAACTACTTAGAAGAACCTTCGACGGAAATAAACCTGAATTGCGCAAATTCATTAACTCTATTAAATAAAAATTGTAAACGGGATTCACAGTGAAGTAATCAAATATACACACTTAATTCTGTTTTCCACTCAACTTCACTTATATAAGTAATGACTTACACATAATGCATTTCACAGCTTCTTAGCTGCATCATCAGATGAGGTCAACTGCCGAGTTTGCTGGAAGACCGGTAGATGTCTCTGTTGGGCGTATCAGTGTAGTGATGAGGTCGTTTTCCTTTGGGATAACTTGGTTAATTTCGATATCCCAAAGGAAAACGACCTCATCACTACACTGATACGCCCAACAGAGACATCTACCGGTCTTCCAGCAAACTCGGCAGTTGACCTCATCTGATGATGCAGCTAAGAAGCTGTGAAATGCATTATGTGTAAGTCATTACTTATATAAGTGAAGTTGAGTGGAAAACAGAATTAAGTGTGTATATTCATTAACTCTGTCAAAACAGCCATAACTGAAGTACACCCTGACCAGCAAAAGAGATTTTTAAAATTCATTGAAGTATCACAGGCGAAGATAAATCAAAGCTATTATCGCGACCTAATAGGCGAACATGGCAATATGTTAGGGAAATTATGCCTCTAAGCAAACTATTGATTAACTATCCAAACAAGCTTTTCAATAGCAAGCAAATGCCGAACGAAGAAGTAGCTTCATGGGTAAGTCGCATTGACACTATGACTAGAGACATAAGTGATTGAATCACTAGAGTTATGAACCCCGTATATCATAGGAGCAGGAGCATTTGAGTTCTTGCATCTTATTTCAAAGTCTTGTTTTGTAAATGGTCATCATGATGATAAAATTGTGACAGTACTCAGGGCTCAAAATTTAATTGAGTTAGCACTGGAAACAGAAAGCTCTATTATATCAACCAAGCTAAAGAAAACAGATTATATAAGGCTACACAGTACACAAAGTCAGGCAAAGAGAATCAAACCAGAGACTATCAAGGTTGTAGGTACGATCATAGGGATTTTAAGAAGGGAAACAGAACCTTCAATGTTAATTTAGTATGTTTCCACTGTCAGAAAGAGGGGCATGTGCGAAAGATTGCAGAGGTAGTCCGAAATGTAGGACGTGTGGTAAAATGGGGCATTTAGCTAAAGATGGTAGAGTACAGTTGCATCAGGGAAATGGACTGTAGGAGAGCCTAAGCAACCTGGGTTGTCCGGGAATCTAGATGAAGGTTGCACTAAGACAGAAGTAGACAAGGATGAAAAATGTGCACATAAACATAATAGGAATAAAAAGCAAGGTGAAATAAATAAGAAAACTACTAGTAGTAATGGAAGTAATGCAAGTAATGGAAGTAATGATACTAATAAATTAATTATAGTAGGCCTAATAATGAGATGTTGCTAAATGAAATAAGTCAAGTCCCAAAATGTAAGAAAACTAAAGAGAATAAAGATTATAAGCAACAATTGTTCTAAATATGTTTCACTACACGTAAAAGAAGTTGATCAGTGTTCAAGTAATGAAAGTGATTTACTTATTATTAAACTAGAAGGAGATAACCTGTAAGGAGAGAAAACACTTGTAGATACAGGATCTCAAGTTTCATTGGTTTGCATGAAATCATTAAGAAATACGGGAGATATTAAAGTAGCAAATACAATTTTGCAAGGAGTAACAGGTTCCACTCTTCGGTAAAAGGAAAAATTGAATTGTTAGTGTTCACACAAATTTTGTGTTGTGAAAGAATTGCCACAAGAACTAGATATTGTATTAGGGCAAGATTTCTTACGGAAATATGAAGTACAAATTGTGTGTTGTGAAAGAATTGCCACAAGAACTAGATATTGTATTAGGGCAAGATTTCTTACGGAAATATGAAGTAGAACTAAGTTTCAGATGTGGAGAGGAAAAGATTCGAATCCCCGCTAGGACAGAACAAGTTGTAGAACTTCCACCAAAAAAGAAAGGCAATGTACCAATAACTAAGCAAGAAATAAAATCAGGCATTTTTCTTGGAGATGTTTTGACAACAATAAGAGAAAATAAAGTTGTAGTTTGTGTAATTAACACGACAGACAATGAGATCGAACTAGGTCCCTTAAAAGTTAAATATGAGAGACCACCCACTCAATACTTGTGTGCTTTAAATGTACAATCCAAGTCGAAACCTAATGAGAAGCGACACCAGCTTCTAGATACACAGTTAAGACAAGACCATGTTACAGAGGGTAAGGAATCAGTACATTCAATTTAGAATTAGAATTAATTTAGTCCTTCTAAACATGTATATATTATAGGACATGTTCAAATGTTATAGGAGGCACTCCCGTTTTTCCCTGCGTGATTTTATCCCCATATGAGTTCTTGAGTTCTTGCATCTTATTTCAAAGTCTTGTTTTGTAAACAGTCTTCATGATGATAAAACTGTGACAGTACTCAGGGCTCAAAATGAACTTTCCATACTACCGAATTTAATTGAGTTAGCATTGGGAACAGAAAGCTCTATTATAACAACTAAGCTAAAGAAAACAGATTATAAGTGATGACGTCATGCGCATCTTTATCATGCAACAAGTATAAAATCACGATTACTGTAGCATGCAACAAGGTGAAAATCTTGAGAAAACTACTTTTCTATTTTTGAAAACGGGAGTGCCTCTGGAAAATATTTTTTTTAAAAAGAGTGTGCCTCAATAAAATCTTTTTTTTTTTAAAACCTGAGTGTCTCCAGAAAATATTTTCAAAAACCTATAACTGGATACTGAATCACGTGTTTCTCGACCATCATGACAAAGCATACTGTTCCGACTTAGGGTGTTGTGATAGTTCATTATAACTCCCGTGAAAATCTACATATCGTAATTTGCACTTGTCAATGGTGACAAAAGGAAAATTACATTTATACCAGTTTGGTAATAAGTGGGAACAGCATGGAGCGATCGAGATAAAGCACTGTAAAATTTCCTTCAACAATAAAAAAAATGTCATCACATATTCTATTCTGTATCTCACGATGTTAAAGAATGGAAAATTATTAATTATAACAAGTTGTAACAAAATTTCTTGGGAACAATACGGACCCTAACTATAAGTGTATAGTAAACAACATGCTATCAAAATTCAAAGACTTGGGTTGTTCAATGAGCTTGAAGGTATACTTTCTACATTCTCATATCGACTACTTTCCTGAAAATCTTGGCACAGTCAGCAAGGAGCAAGGACAAAGATTTCACCAAGACATAAAGGAGATGGAATGTAGATACCAGGGAAGTTGTAACGTGAACGTGCTTGCAGACTACTGTTGGAGCATCTATAGAGACGAGCCGCAAGCTGACCACAAGAGGTTTAGTGGCAGAAGAAGTGTTGAAGGAAAACGAAAACGGAACTATAAGCTGTTGTAAAGGTATATATTTATTCATAGATTGTTTAACTTTAGCAAAATTCAAGACATAACTGTATTATTTCTTTATAAATATGTTTTTTCCATACAGTATATTTACAAAACATATGCATTTTTTCATTTTTGTGTCAAGTCCATGCTTATTTTGTGAAAACACCTTACGTGATAGGAGAAAATGGTGGTCATATTTGAATTCAGCACACAAAATAACATAAAAGCCAGTCATTAGATTGCAAACAATTTTTAATGACCTTAATTTTGCAGACCTGTGTTATAGATGCCATTGTGCATGCTAAAGATGGTACATTCCAGCCTCAACTGATCACACCAAATAAAATAAGAAATATAGTTCTGAACAACCAACAACAGGGCTAGATTATCCTGTAAATCTCCCTTCCCATGAGTTAATGAAACTCATTACTGCTCACATCTTTTTACAAATGAAATAGTCTTTGTCCTATATGTTCCACTCCTTCTCCCAGAACAATTTCAAGTGTTTAAGATTATACCTTTTCCCATATCGGGTCAAGAAGGAAGAAATCAACATAATCTACAAAGGACTATATAATAATTGACACACTATGCCAGAAGTACGCGAAAATATCGCAGTATCAGCTAGACAAGTGCTTCAAGATCGAGTTAAAGTTCGTGTGTAAAGAAACAACTCCCCTACTTACCTTCAAGGCAGGTGAAGACTGCGAGGCAATATTAGTAGATCCTTCAACTACAATAGTCCTAGGTTCGTGCACCCAGCGAATGATAAAAACTGACAATACTTTATGGATCAAGTTATTGGGTAACGAATGGTTATGTCACTCCAAATCCAGAAAGATTCACATATTTGTGGAAATGATCCACCTCAATCACAAATGATTTATGGCAGAGGAAAAATACAATTGCGACATGGTTGTAAAGGAGACACGGCTCATACAACTATATATGTATATAACACCTTTACCACAAATGTAACCCTTCCTGATATAATTCCTATCGCACCTATAGATTTTGATTGCTGTTTGAAAGCAGAAAAATTACCTTACCTTGATAACATAAAACTTAACCTTCCTCTAAGCAATGTCTTATCTCCTGCAGACTAATTAAAAATCACGAGTCATAAAATTAAAGAGGTTAATAACTTGATTCACGATGAGATACCAGGAAAATCCTTATGCACAACATGTTATAAGAAACTATTTATTCCTGTAGAAGGTAGCTCACATGAAATTGATAATGATAATGACAATAGCTTTGTCCCTCCTGAAAACACATTGCAAGAATTAGATCAGCTGTGTTCTGCTGTGAATATGTCACCTGTTTCAAAATTGAAGAGGCTGAGTGCAGATAAACAACAGTGTGCTGTTCGACGTAAACTTACACGTATTACACAGGGAGTGCAAAAGAAACTCTTTCTCAGAATCTGTAATTGAAAATGAAGATTGTGATGACAGTAGATTTTGTCAACAATATGAACTTTTAATTGAGAAGCTAAAAGAAAAATGTCACAAAATACACAGTAATGCTGAAAAAGTAAAAATTATTAGTTTGATGCCTATGAATTGGTCAAGAGAAAAAATAAGTAAGGAATTGGGGGTATCAGAGTACTTAGTGAGGATGGCCAAAAGTTTATCAAGTGAACAAGGAATTCTACCTGATTTGGCAAAGAAAAAGGGTAACAAACTGGATGAAAAAGTAGTAAAGACTGTAGAGGAGTTTTATCAACACGATGACAACAGTAGAATATTGCCGGGCAAGAAGGATTGTGTATCTGTATATATTGATGGCAACAAGGATTCAAAACAAAAACGTTTAATTTTATGTAATTTAAGAGAATTGTACACACAGTTTAAAAACAACAATCTTGATATAAAGATTGGCTTTTCAAAGTTTTGTTCTCTTCGTCCAAAGTGATGTATCTTAGCTGGTAAATCTGGAACCCACAGTGTTTGTGTGTGTGTGTGTGTGTGTGTATCACCAAAATGTAAAACTGATGTTGGAAGGAGCTAAGCTGCCAGTAAGCTATAAGGATTTACTTGAAATCATCACTTGCAACATGGACGGTTACGAGTGTATGATGAGTGAATGCCCGAACTGTCCCGATCCTGGTGTAGATACTCTTATAGATCTTTTACGAGAGGAGATATCAGAAACAAATGACCATGATGAAATTCGTTACAAACAGTGGATAAGCACCGATCGCTCCATGTTGATGGACTGTATTCATACAGAAGATGAATTCATCGAAGCACTGATTGAAAAATTATTGCCTTTGAGGAAACATCATTATTTGTGTAAAATTCAGTCTCAATTTTTGAAAGATAAGAAAAAAGAACTAAGCGAAACAGAATGTTTAGTTTTGGCAGATTTTGCTGAAAACTATACTTTTGTTGTACAGGATGAAATTCAAAGTGCTCACTGGTCTAAGGATCAATGCACATTGCATCCATTTGTTTGTTATTATAAGAGCAATGAAGAAATAAAAACTTTGAATATATGTATGGCTAGTAATTACTTAAAACACAGCACAGTTTCATTTTATTGCTTTCAGAAGCATCTGATTCAATATATTAAAGAAAACCTCCCTATTGTAAAGAAAGTAGTGTATTTCAGTGATGGTGCAGCAAGCCAATATAAAAATAGAAAAAATTTTGTTAATCTGTGTTACCATCAAATGGACTTCGATTTAGAAGCAGAGTGGAACTTTTTCCCTTCTGCCCATGGTAAAAGTCCATGCAATGGCATTGCTGGAACCACAAAAAGGGAGACAGCAAGAGCAAGCCTTCACAGACCCTACTCAGAGCAAATTCTCACACCTGAATCTATGTTTAAGTTTTGCTCAGAAAACATTAAAGGAGTAAAATATATTTTTGTTTATTCAGAAGAAATTTTAAAAAGTGAAATTTTCTTAGAGGCACGATTTGTGAACTGCAAAAAAGTTCCTCAAACAAGAGAGAAACACAGGTTTGTCCCATTGAGCAAATCAGAATTAAGATGCTACAAAACATCTAAAGCTGAAACATTTCAAGATTTTACCATCAGTGCAAATAGAAAATAATCATCGTTTAAACTTACTGACTTTAACATTGGAGATTATGTTGCGTGTGTGTATGATGAAGAATGGTGGCTTCGAGAAATTAAAGGCAAAAATGAAGACCACAATGATGTGAAGGTGTTATTTTTCAAACCTGCAGGACCAAGAACTTCATTTATTAAATCCACATCTGCAACTTGGGTCCCTATGAGTAAAATTTTGAAGCTCACAGTTTTGGAGCTGACCACACAAACTGAACGAGGGTATCAAGTATCACAAATACTATGCAATGAGTTTTCCAAGATATTCGATCTTCATTCATAGTTCCAATTCCTGGTAAGTATTGCATTACAATATTATGTTTTTCACACAATTTTAATATCATTACAAATGTATAATAGTAGTTTCATGTGAATACGCTACCCTAAAAAGTGTGATATTTCAGTTTTATCAAATTAATAGAAGGAGTTGGATCCAAAAATAGAAATTTTAACTGTGTGTTAGGCACATGAAAGGCTTCATTTACACAAATTTTCAGATTTTTTGAAGGGTACCCACCAGAGATATTTAAGCCCAAAAGTAGTCAAAATCTGAAAAACGGTAATATTCGAGGCCAGTTTAAAAATAAGGGATGTATTCTTAGACCATGATTTTTTCCTCACAGACAAATCACATGTAGGTTTGAACATAACACAAATTTGAACGTTTACAATCACTTCCTTCTCATATAAAATTTGGTCCAAAAAGTGATTTTTTTGGAAAAATTTGCCCGAATTTCAAACTCATATTTTCATATGAAAAATTTTGTGTTGAAGAAAACAATAAAGTATTTCTGAAAGTACGCTTCAATAGTTACAAAATGGTTCATAATTCAAATTTCTAACTCTTATGGATGTTGAGTAATGAAAATATTCGTAATCAGCTACATTCGCAAAAAATGCATTACACCAGGATTGAAAAATGGACACCCCTGGGAAACCAAGAACACAAGATTTTTTTGAAAACTTGTTTTGATATCTTGAAACATGTATGAACTCATATACAAAAAATAATTTTTTTCTAAAATGGTCATGCAACCATTTTTAAAAATTTTGGATGATTTCATATGGAATGACCCTTGTATTTTTTTATTTTGTTAACATAACCTAATGAAATTATTTGTTAAAGATATAATATTTTAAATAGAATTCTATATATATTGTCAAAAGAGAAATATTCCTTAAAACAGAAGTTAAATGTGTGAATTTGGTTATAGCATGAATCGTTTTGGGCTTGCATATTGTCTGAGAGGGCAAGTAAATTCAGTGGTAATTTGATTGTATAGTTTAGGTCTTGTAATCTCTAGTCAACTTATTTTACTAATTCCATTGAAAATTTTAATTAATAGTAGCATGTATTAAATGCATGGCAAGCATGTTGTACAAAATATGAACTAACTTAATTGTAGTACACAGTGTAAACAATTTAGAATTGGAAATTATATATGGCCTAGGATTTATTAATATATAGCATGAAGTTAAATTGTATCCAATTGTAAACATGTATCCAAGTTAAATTGTATTGTTTGTAAATAAGTTGTTATTAATATATTTATTCTCAAGTTTGAAATAATTGCTTTGTCGTTTCCACTTGGTCGAAGAGGCTAGAAGGTTTTTCTAGGCTCTTCGAATTTTTTAATTTGTGCCATCCCCAGTACTCTTGATCGTTTTCAGAACCTCTGCGGGTCAGTATTCCTTCCACAATCCTCACCCATTGTTGTACTGGAGGTGGTGGTGCAATTGTCTGCAGTGAACATCAAAAGAAATAAGTACCGTGACCTGCTACATAGGTATGAGTTTATTGCTTTCGCAGTTGAGACCATGGGACCTTGGTGCGCTGAGGCTAAGTCATTGATCTCAGATATAGGAAAGAAACTTGAGGCTCAATACGGAGATTCTCGATCCACGACTTTCCTGAGGCAGAGAATCAGTATTGCCATTCAAAGGGGAAATGCGGCTTGCATTATGGGCACTTTCCCTAAAAATCTTGCTCTTGAAGAAATCTTTTACTTTGTTTAATGTTTTAAGACGTATATGGATGGCTGTATTTTATGTACAATTCTGACTTATGACAAAAGCTCTGTGATAGGCTATAGCCTACATTCATGATTCCTCTTACGTCCACCTATAAATAATATATATTTATTATAATACTATATTGATGTATATTGTCAGAATTCAATGAGAACAATTATTGGAGCTTCCAGCTTGTCTGACCATTATCTTGTCAATCAATATCTCTTTGACAAACGGTAATGTTTGAAGACCTTTTAATCCTTAACCTTGTGACATCATAAGGCCAATAACAATAATTTTGAGGCAAGATGTTGAAATCTGGTATCGATCTATTTAATTAGTATATTGTGTTTATACGCACAATTTCATGCAAGAACGTTATAAGTACAACCTCCCCCTACTTGAGGTCCAGAGATCACTTTAGGCGTTGTCCGCATTTTGAGGGACTTTATAAATACGAAACATGGTGTAATAGGAATTAAGTTTTTAAGGGTTTTCATATAGAAATTACGATATATTTTGTTATATGTAATATTCATATTACTAAATTCCCAGACTCCTGACTACAGTAGGGTAAATATTACAACATAGATAAGGAGTAACTTTCCAATATATGTGTTTAAAGGGCAAGCGAAAGGAATTGTATTTAAGAGAGTATGTACTTAATGACACTGGACATGCCAAGGTTCATGGTTAGTGCACATGCACTCAAGAAGAGATCAAGTGAATGTATAAACGTCCTAAATACAGGTAGAATGTATTAAAGTTACTATATAAGCAATTGTCAGGATGTCTTGGGGCTTTTTTCTGTTGTATCGACTGCCAGTAATAAGTCCGGTCTCTCGGACCGTAATAAACCTATTTTTCTTCTTCTAATCCAGTGTGTAGTCCAACTTATTTATACTTGTTCAATTCGCCTCCACTCTCTTTGCTATAATCTAACGATTATAGACTGACTCCAGGATATCTCTAAATAAAATAATAATAAAGGTCGGCTATTCATTTAGTCGACTGGTAACCGTAGCTCGGCTTGCGCAGTTACAATGGATTAAAATGACCATTTTGTGACTTCAAGAAGGGAGAGGCAATACCACTCTGCAAGATGGCAGCCTTCTCATACACTTCATTTGTTCTATGCAAGTAAAAGAACTTACGTATATTTCTGTAGACATGGAACTTGTCGTTCCTGTTTTATTTCTATATAACATAAAGTTAAATATCAACACATGTATGAGTGTTGCAGATAATTGAAGGTAATGTATAAAGAATTCTTACAAGAATATAGAAGTCAGTTATTGATTTTATACAATAATACGTTAAAGATATCAAAATATATATTTTAAGAATATTAAAGTCATTATTACCAAGAATCTATATAATCAAGGAAGTTTAAACATTTTTATGTGTTAATGGTTTTCATTTTATTATTGGTTTAATATATTTATATACACTAATTGTGACATGACTTTTCTATGACCAAATCCTTCGTGCATGATCACTAGAGTAGGCCTATAAGATTAGCAGTGCCTATCCTGTCCTAGGCGGCACGCGCCTAACAAATGGTGTCCTAAGAAGTGTGATACGACGCGACTAAATTAATAAAACTCCCATACTCTAGGCAAAATAGTGATCACGAACTAGGAATTTCTATAGAAATAAAAGTGACTAATTCGAAACTTACTATTAATTAAGTGCTGTGTAAAACCAGGTTAGGTCAATCAGTGATTGTTAAAATACAATATGGCCGTAATAGAATTGCGAAATCAGTTAGCAGTGCTTTGCACTCAGAATGATCAGTTGCAATACTGCTTGTAGTCAGTTTCAATACCAACAGTTAAGCTAAAAGATCTGGTAGCAGTATATTATTTTAACAATAAGCCATAGTTTATCGAGTGTTGCATTCTAGTATATGGGTCATTCCATGTGAAATCAACCAATAAAAAATTAATTCTGGAACTTGATGTTTCCAATTCAGTTAATTTTTGCAACATTTGTTTAACTAATTAAAAGGATAGAAAATATGAAGTTTTAGATTTTTTAAGCAATCCATTTTTGAGTTATTAATTTATTAAAAATGAAAAATTGCATAATTTTGGCCATGTTTCAAAAATTCAAATGGCTCTAACTTAAAAACTATTTGAGCTAGAGAGATGGAACTTGTCATTCTCTTCAGATTTCCATAGGCTTTAATATGATATATAACTTGGCTATATTATATAATATGTTGTAATATATTTTTGAATTTTAGAAAAAGAAAAATTAATATCTCAAAATCGAAATTTTAAATTTTTTTAAAAATAATGTAGTGAATTCACAAACTTTAGGAGAGCATATGTACTAAATTTGAAGATGGAATGACAATGGGATCATGTTGAAATAAATAATTGTTTGAGCAAATTTCCATAAGGAAAATGAAGTTGGTTAGTTTTGGTCCATACAAGTAAGAATCAGCTTGAAAAATTTCATGTCATAACCGGGATTTGAACACGTGTTCAAATCCCGGTTATGACATGAAATTTTTCAAGCTGATTCTTACTTGTATTAATATCCCAGACATGGATTTAATGTCTATTTCCTTTCCTTCCACTTAATTAATAGTTTTGGTCATAAAACACTTTTATTACATCTAAAATAAGTGTAAAACATTACACAAACATAGGCCCAGTTGGTAGGTTCTCATTGTAGATATAACAATGTAGATTACCATTTAAAATAATTTAAAGGAAATTTACCATAAAGGTTAGTTTACATGATGACACTAGTTTTCATAGCCACTTTCATTCCACAGTCTTTTCAAATCAACTTATCCTAAAGTAAGAATTGGATTTTCTAAATTTGCTGAATTAAGACCAAAAAACTGCATAATTGCTGGAGCCAGTGGTACTCATTCAGTTTGTGTTTGTACCATTCACCAAAATACCAAATTGATAATAGCTGGTGCAGGTTTAAACAAGATCACTCTCTCAGATACAAACCATCCACTTCAGACATTCAATGACTGTATATCTAAAATAATGTGTAACCCTCCAACTAAACTGTGCTTTATAATTGAATGTGATTGTTGTCCAAACATAAATGACTTTAAAGATTATTTGCTTACAGTGACGTGGGGGAAATGGGTCAGTTAGGGCAGGGGGTGTTAGTTTTGTGGATAGGGATAGGTTGTGCTATGAGCTCCTGAGGGCGGGGGTGCTGGCAGGGCCGGGGTCTAGTACCCTGAGTCTTGTCGATACCTTCTGCTTAGGGAGCCATAGAGGGATTAGCTTATGGTAGGGGGTTGGGGGGTGGTTTTCCCCTGGGTGTTTGGGGTCCTTGTGTGGGACTTCGGTCCCCGATTTTTGTCAAAATTTTGTAGTAGTCTTTTCTTTTTTTTGGAGGACACTTTCCTCCTTTTCTGTTCGGAGACTTGGTCCCTGAATTGTGTAAGTTCTCGGTTTTATCCCTATATTTGGACCCTATGGGGTGTAGTTTATTAAGGGTTTGGGGCTCCGTCGAGGGGTGCTGCATTGGTGGTTTTTCGGGTAATTTTCCCCAGCTCCGACCATCAGGAGCGGGAGCGATTATTCGAAGGGCTCTTTATCTCCCAAGCTCTGACCAGGGTTTCCATCGTTCCCCTGGTCCTATGGAGGTTCACTCCTGAGGGCGAATGCCAGAGCACTCTTTTATCTCGGGCCATGGACCTCCACCTTTTAGAGCCGTTACCAATGTAGATCACCTCTCCACGGTCTCGCTTCTTGACTGTTCTTCCTTTCAGATCTAGAAGAAAGCTGTCTCTTTAGAGGCATGGGTTGCCTGTTACTGGTTTCTCGGAGGGGGACGGGGGGCTGTTCTGACTGTTTTGCTGGGTCCGGCTGAGTGTTTATTATGATTAAGTTTCAATTTATTTTAATTCTTGTTTCTTTTATGAATAGGTCAATACTTGGTTGACCTACTAACCCCTTAGCCTGAGAGGGCGACGGGGTGGGGTTATTTAGGACCAGACCCCTGATAGTCTGGCGAGACGGGCCCACCAGCTGAGTAGGAGTGGGTCCTTTGCGTAACAGTGTCTCGTCAGGCGTGTAGGGGGCGAAGGTCAGCGGGGTCACCCTCCCGCTTGGGATGACCTAGTACGGTAGTCAGAGCCGCCCCTCAGAAACCGAAGTGTGCCAGTATCAGATGAGGACTCGGCAGTCCGATGGTTAGTTGGGCTGACGAAACCTGGCGGTCGGCAACTCCCTTGGTCCTTGGGCAAGGACTGGTGGGTAGACCGCCTAGCCCCCCGGCATGCCTGTGGTGTCGATCGCACGTGGTGATAACAGGTGGACCCTCACTTTTTAACTTTCTAGTGTTTTATGGTTACAATTTTAGGGAAACTATAATTGTGCTGTGATATTGCTTTTAGATTTTCTGCTAATATGGAAGGGATGAAATGTATTTTGAAACTTCCTTTTACAAGGAGTAGCTGCGAGTGGTGTTCAGCGGCTCTCGACAATTTTAGGGAGGCATACAAACATATGAGAGAGAACCACCCCGGTGTAGCAATAGATTTTACTTGCGAAGTGTGTTCGAAGGTTTTTGTAACCAAAATGGGTTTAGAGGTACATCGAGGATTCTGTCTTGGCCCAGTACCTACAGAAATACTAGCTTTCCCTTGTGCTTTCTGCGACAGTAGCTTTGGCTCCAAACGGGGTCTGAGCTTACACGAAAGATCCCAACACCCAGCTGAAAGAAATGAAAAAATGACCCAGGAGTTGAATAAGCCTAAGGGTGTTCCTGGTAGGCTATGCTCTGTGTGGTCTGACCAGGAAACCGAGCTCTTATTAGAGCTTGACAAACAATTCAAAGGCGAAAGATTGATTAACTCAAAGATTGCCGAAATTTTAACTACCAAAACGAATAAGCAGATCTCTGATAAGCGGAAAGGCCTGAACTTGGTCGATAAAGTGCCGATGAAATTAGAGACCCAAATAAGTGAAGAAGATAATGAAGTAGCGATAGGGACTAACTTGAATAGCCAGGATAGGGAGAGAGAAGTCCTAGTGTTAGAGGAATCATCAAATTCTCTTAATGAGAGTAATGATCCTAATTTGAGTTCTGCAGATGGAGATATTGAAGAGGTACCAAGGCCGATCTTAATTAGTCAGGACAGTGTGACGGAGGTTCTAGTTTCGGTAGTCATCTAATTCTCTTATAGTGGAGGATGATACTACTCAGTATCCTATCCTTAGTTCGTTGGGGTCAACAATACACTTAGCCCTGGAAAGTGTTACACAGGGTAGGCCGGATTCAATTAGGGGTGTTCGTAGGGATCAGGATAGCGTGGACGTCCAGCTTCGGCGCTGAAGTACTCTCAAGATATCTCCCAGCATATTGAGGCTGATATTAGCCATTCTTTGACTCATGGGGATGAGATGGGCGGAACTTTGGCCGACTGGAGAGTAGGAATAGCGCGTGAAGCTTTGCGTTGCGCTATGACAAGAGAAGAAATTGTTAAATTTAAAGCAATTCAAAGAAAATTGGATACTTTCTTTTATAAAGCCATAGAAGATCAAGGCTCAATAACTGATATACTAGCTTTCCCAAATAACTGATATAGATGAAATTTTGAGGGACCTTGTAAATGGGCTCGTTGACAATGAGGAGAGTAATGAGAATCAGAAGTCAAAGAAGAGACCTCATCAAGGCCCCTTGTCTAAGAGAGAAAAATACTCATTAGCTCAGAAATTGTACTCTAAGAACTTAAAGATAATTGTTGATAGAGCATGTATGGACTTAGATATTGCTAGTAGCGAGGAATTGTCAGCTAAACCACCTATGGAAGACCTTGTCAGAATTTATTCGGAGTTGTGGGGATCAGACCCCAGTGAAGGAATAGAGGTATGGGAGGGAGAAGAGAGTGGTCTTACTTTCGAAATTTTCAAGGCCATCACTCCGGTTGAGGTTGGGACTAGAATCCGTAGGTTCAAAGCCTCATCCTCGCCAGGCTTAGATGGAATCTCAAAAAGACATTTGGGGGGAATCACTAGGTTGTTGGCGAAAATTTTCAATGCCATCTTGATCTCAGGAGATTACCCGCTAACGTGGAGATTGCACGCACCACATTTATTCCCAAAGAAGGCAAAGATCTTAAGGAACCTGATAGTTGGCGGCCCATTACAATAATGTCATCTCTTGCCAGATTGTTCTCCGGGTTGATTGACGGCAGGCTGAGGCAGGTCGTCTCTCTCTCCCGGAGGCAGAAGGGCTTTGTGATGGAGCCGCGATGCCAGATTAATGGGACAATTCTGAGCGAAGCAATTAACTACGGAAAAAAGAATAATGGAATTTGCATGGCGGTACTGGATCTAGCTAAGGCTTTTGATTCGGTACCGCACCGATCCATTAGAAATGCTCTGAAATACAATGGTGTAGAGACACACCTCGTCGATCTAATAATGAAGGGTTACGAAAGGTGTTCCACCACGCTTGATAGGGGTAGTCCTCCGATTTCCGTAAAAAGGGGAATACGTCAAGGCGACCCTCTCTCCCCTATACTTTTCAACCTTGTTATAGATAAAGTCATTGAGCTGATAGAATCGGCGGGGCTGGGCTTTTCCTGGTTGGGCATCCGAACAGGAGTCCTAGCATTCGCTGATGATTTGATGTTGTTAGCTGACAATAAAAGAAAGATGCAGGATGCTTTGGATTTATTGGTCGAGGGCCTCTCCTTAATAGGATTGAGCCTCTCTGTGGAAAAATGTTGTGCTTTTGACCTTGTGGCCTTGAAGGGGTCTTGGGTTACTGTCGATCCTATTCTTCTTAGGATTAGTAATAGTCAAATTAAGTTTGCCCCTCCTGGGGAGGCTTTAAAATACTTGGGAATTAACATTGACCCCTGGCAGGGAAGGCAGGAAGGTCGTACTCTTGGGGACAAACTTTTAAAGGCAACCAGAAAAATAATGACCTATCCGCTAAAGCCAAAGCAGAAGCTGGACCTTATCTCCGGTCATCTTATCCCCAAGTTTCTTTACGTTATGGTGATGAACCCCCTAGTAAGACTCTACTGGTCCATCTTGATAGTTCTATTCGCCAGCTTGTTCGTGAGATTTTGCATCTTCCCGCCGAGCTGACGTCTAGTTTTTTCTATACCAGAAGTAGGGTTTCCCAAAATTGGAGAGTATAATACCGTTAGCCGCTTTGAGGCTGAAGGTTAGGCTAGAAATTAACGATGACCCAGTGGTTCAGGCGATGGTGTTAGATCAGAGCTTCGAATCTAGAGTTAGTAATAGGGCGCAAAAGTTTGGCCTTCAATGGCCCTGCAATATGGGAGCCATTGATAGGAAGAAATTGGATCTAAAAGAAGATCGTATCCACTGGGTTGGCTGCGATTGGCAAGGAAAGGCAGCCCCTTCTTTTTATAAGGACAAAATAGGTAATGCTTTCCTATTTAACAGAGATCTGCTGACGTCGAGGTTGTTCATTGAGGCAATCAAGATGAGAACTAACACAGCAGCTTGTAGAGTGATTGAGAAACGTTATCTACCAGATTTGGACCCCCTATGCAGACGTTGTGGTGCCCTGCCGGCGACACTTGGGCACATTGTTGGTCAATGTGTGAATAATAAGAATCCTCGGATGAGGCGTCACGACCAACTTGTGTCGAAGGTCTTCGACAGGCTGACCAATGTTAGGGATGCTGAGGTATACAAAGAGCACTCTTTTATAACTGCGGATAATGAGATCTTGAAACCTGATAGAAAAAGAGAGGATTACAGTATACGATGTAACTATAAGGTTCGAAGAAAGGGATAGTCTGGCTAGGGGGTGGCAGGAGAAGGTAGATAAATACTCCAGGCTAAGAACTATATTTACCGAGAAATGGCCGGATAGAGTCTTGATGGTTAAGCCACTTGTTTTTGGCTCTTGTGGCTCTTTACCCGGTATTACTAAAGATTACTTGTTTGAATTAGGGTTCAGTAAATCGCAAGCAATGTATATCTGCTTAGTGATTCTTAAATCTTCAATTTTTATGCTGAACTCTCATAGAGATTATGGGTAGGGGTCTTAAATTAAGTTTTTAATTCTTTTGTTATTATAATTTAGAAAGTAGGAATTTAATCTCCGGGGATGAGCGAAGTATATGGAAAAATATAATGTTCTCTCCCATCCCTACGTGTGTTCCCGGAAAGTTTGCAAATTAGTGACGCGCATGAATGGATTAACGAGATTCCCTCTCTCCCTATCTACTGGCGGGAGTAGCTATGACTCTTGCCCCCAGCTGGGTTGTTTGGCCTGCTCCTCGGAGCTATAGGGCTTCCCACCTGGGAGATCTGCTTCAGGTCTGTCAGGGAGCCTTGGCTCCCTATTTTTGTCAGAAAGTCATTGTTACCAATTAACAATTATTACATTGTAACCACACTATTTGCCACATGTGAACATCCACACATGTGAACACACTTATCCTCCACATGTGAACGCCCACATGTGAACTTCAAGACTACATTATTTTTAAATGTGAACACACACATTGTTTTTACAACTGGTTTCTACCACACGATTAACTCAATTCGGCTCACAATTCAATGAGATGCAATGGAATGCAAACTGCTGTTCATTCCATTCAATCCAAGCGATTTGCTACGGTCTTAGTATAGGACCTAGCTGTGTCTCTGTGGAGTTAACACTAGCTTCACATGCTCCTAAATTCTCATGACGCCATACGAGTGTAAACTAGAAAGCTAACTCACGGGGTTCACTGACAGCGACGAGTTGGTCAGGATTCTGCCGTTCACTCAATGCAATCCAAGCGATTGGCTACGGTCTTAGTACAGGACCTAGCTGCGTCTTCGTGAAGTTAACACTTAGCTTCACGTGCTCCGAAATTTTCATTTTGTTAGAAACCATTCATCGACGTTATTATTCAATTCAATTCAGACGCCATCCGAATGGAGGCTAGAAGTTCACTGACAGCGACGAGTTGTTCAGGCTTCTGCCGGCCATCTCGATGCAATCCAAGCGATTGGCATCCGTCTCACACGAGACTGGCTGCGTCATTATTTGTTGTCATTATTTGTTTTAAAGGTGTTCATAATATTTCCGAGTGTGCTTGGGAACTTTGCAAGACGACTTCATCTCTTGCTCAGTAATGACACACACTCGTTCTTAACACATTTTAGTGTGTTTGGAGCTTATAAGGCGACTTCATCGCATAGCACCGACACACGCTCACTACATGACCTCCAAATGGGCTATGTATACATTATACACTTCAACAACATACTACAACATAACCTACAAATGTATTAACATGCATCGTCGTCACTTTATTGAAGTTAATAGATAACTTCAGTCATCATTGCAGATCGCCATTACACTCAACAACACACACTCTTCATAACTGCTTCACAGTGCAGTCCATTACACTCAACAACACACACTATTCATAACTGCTTCACAGTGCAGTGCATTACACTCAACAACACATACTTTTCAATGACTGCTTCACAGTGCAGTTTCTATCACACTCAATATCTTCTACACATCAAGTTTTACACTCCAAAGGATATGGAGAGTTATTTCTAGATCGTATATGCAGGGAAAATTAATATCCCTCAACTTCTGGTCATACTCTACTCAAATGTATGGGAGTATGTTTCCAAGAAGTCGATCAACAAGCTAACCTTAGCAAACCCCTTCAGCTTCCGGTCATACAAGACGCACTCATGTTAGTATGCTTCCGAGAAGTTGTCTCAAGCTAATCACAGCAAACAAACTTTAACTCCAAAGCAATTCCATTAAGGTCGTAAGTCTTCGACTAACTCTCACAACTTCCTCCCTGTTTGGGTGATTTTTTGGAGCGTTCAGGAGTGCGATACCAGCATTTCTCAGCTTCAATGTGGCGAGCGTCCTGTCTGACAGAGATCCCTTCAATACTCTATCACAGGACGTCCAAATTTGATCTAAATCCGTTCTCGGACGAACCTTTCTGAAAATTTATCACCCCTTTCATTATAATCGACGGAACTTGGCAGGCAACCCCTCAGGTTGACCTGACCTTATCGCGACGCCACGAGCGTTATTGAACATGTCCCCCAGGGCACTAAGCCTATTGGTGTCTTGGGTTAAGTCACTCGTGCATACTTGGTATGTTCACCAGTGTCTATTTCTACTATTTTCCATTTTTCATTATTTCTCATATTGTCATGTGCATTAAATGGATTGAACGCACCGCGTTTCAATCCAGCAGGCGAGTATGTTGAAACATAAGCATATAGCCTAAGAATTTAAGGTTAAGGTTTCAAGGTAATGCAGATATTTTCTACTCAATATAATTCACATTTGCCATTACCTGTGCTAACGTAATTAATAAATTTTCATGTAATTTGTTTGCCTTAGTGAGTATAAGGAATTATTTCGTGTAATATTGAATACTTTCATGCTTAAGAGAGCTGCCATATTTGTTTACAAGCATCGTTCATCAAATGCTCACCAGAGGCGCTGTGATCGATTCAGCATCACAAACATAACACAAATTAAGCTGCACCAGCTCAGCGCTTGAAATCTAGCTAATTATTAATTTCGACACATTGTGTGATCGGAATTTAGAAACTTCATATGGATTCATAAATTAGGTGGTCAAAAATCGCGCAGTAAATGAATGTAACATTTTCCATACGTTAAATCAATAGTTTTCCGTAATGACGCCTCAGCATAAAGCATGTCAAATATCTCTGAAACCAATATCTCTGAAACCACTCATTGGAAAACGGAAACTCGTATGTTACTACAACACCTGTCCTTAACCTCAATTATTCATACATCATTTCAGTACATAGACTGTTTGACCAAACAATTAAAGGAAAGGTCTTTGTCTTTACTTAGGGACTTCAACTAATGAATTTTATGGTAATTCTGATAATGACGTAATGAATTAACCATATTGGTGAAACCTAACTCAGAGCGGCAAATCTCGTCGAATCAGAATTAATATGACATAATTTGTTTATATTATACCAATTGCGCAATCAGTGCGTATAAAATAGTTCGGGGCCATTCACGCCCGCGAGTCACGCAGTCGTCTTCATCCACATCATTCGCCAGGCGGGCGAACGTCCGCCTGGCGAGTTTCTCTTTGTTCTCTGACCACATCAGGCCAGTCGCCTTCTTCAGCATTCAGTGGTCGCTTCGTATTCAGTCGTCAGTCAGTCAGTTCTATTCAGTAGCCTTTTCGCCAGTAATCTTCTGAAGAACTGCACGCAAGTTTGTCGCCGATTTTTCGGACAAACAAAGGCATCATGGTTACCAGTTAGTTCCAGATGCCATGAATCGTCAATGTGGCTGTGTCGCCACTTACAACATGAATCTTAGTTTCTATTAATACAGTTCATATACTACGCTTCGCCTATATATATATATATATATATATATATATATATATATATATATAATATTGCTGCTATAATGTAGTGTGTTCTACTACGCTTCGCCTTCATACAATTTGTAATAATGTAGTGCATCGCTCACAACCTCCAAGTGCTTCACAACTCACACACTATGTAGTACGTCGTTTATAACCTCCAAGTGCATCACAATACAACACTGTACAACATGTAACTATTTCATTATTCTCCTTGGCAAGGTTGTACAACACTAGAAATTTATTTCACCAAATCTTGGTGATGGAAATCATTATTCATTGCACATGCCAACGTGACTAACATCAAGATTGTGTCACTGTCATCACATCAAACTCAAGTCAACTTCAAGAGAACAATACTCAAGAAGATCTAAATCCATCAATCATTCGAGTCAAGACCGTGTTTCAAACAGTGTTAAATTTCTTCAATTTTACTTGTTTTTAATTTTATATTATGTAATCAGTGATTTTTAACAGTTATCAGTGCTTTCTCCGCTCACTTCACTAACAAATAGCAACCTCCAGTATTTAACTTAATAAATAAATTACTAACCCCAAGGTTTGTGAATTTCTTATTTTTTGGTTTTCGATGTAGGGTCCAAATTTATTTTTTTATCCTTTCCCCCTTTCCTTTTCATACGGTCCATCTTACTAGAGGCCTTAAACCCTACACTGCGTCACTAGTGGTTGCGCCGCGCCGTGTTTCCCCTTACTCACCTGCACACCGGGGGGCGGTGGGATTTCGGAGAGCTGCTTTCCCACCGCCTGCTTCATTGCAACTCGATGCACAGGGTCGAGTTTTCAGACATGTGCGAGGACGGGCGACTGGTTGTCTACTGAGCGTCGGCTAGTCGCAGCTCTCCTCACGTCGGGCTGGTCCCATTATTATTTAACTTTCCATTTATTTTATTTTCTCTCTGTCTTCTTTAATTTTTACTTAAGGCGTACACGACGTAGGCGCCTCCATGATGGCGATGATGCGGCGCTGCTGAGAGCCTCTCAGGCTGCGATAGGCAAACCCCATTTGACTCCAAGTCACCCTAAACTTATTAACTGCCACTAACCCCCTACTAATATAATTATTAGGTAACGGCCCTTCCTCTTTACTGTCGTCTATCTTCTCTAGTCCACATATCTTCCCCTTTAAACCGATAATGGGAATCGACGATGAAGGGAATTTGGCACTTCCCCTCCTACACGGTGGATAACACAGCGCCATGAGGGTAAGCGAATGCTGCACCTGGCGTAGTATGTTGACGCTCGTCATAGGGCCAGCATGGCGTGTTCCCCGCCCGCTGTAGTGGGTTTCCAATGCACCGACGGGATCGTGAACCTAGGTCCATAGTTAGGACGCCGGGGGAAGTAGTTCCGCGCCAGCCGTGGTGCAAGGAGTTCGCGTAAACATGGGTCACCAAATTTTACGGTGGCTCTCCTGGGACTTGCACGTAACCCGTGGCTAGTGTGTAGGCCCGCCGGCTAGAGGGGAATGTTGCCCCTGTCGCAGATAGCCCCTTCCGGTTTGCTAGGGCTGAAGCTAGTGTATCACGTAAGCCGGCGCCAGGAAGCCACCGCACGTCGACTAGCGACATCTAGGCCAAGACCCCCTTGACATTCACGCACTCGCGCGGAGTGATCCCTTAGGTTGTAGCGTGTCGGAGCGCCGCTCAACTAACACCATTACTTCTCATCATGTCTGTCAACGCTTTCAAAAAAAACAAAAAAACAAAAAAAACAAAAAAAAACAAAACCCCAGCGGAGGAACCCGCGCCAAAACCCAACCAAGAGTGCAAGCTCTTGATAAGACCCCTGCAATCGAGCTGGTAAAAGCCGACAGGGAGAAAGAAAGTAACGCTACCAGGCAACCGCAACGAGGCAAAAGCCCCCCCCCCCGCGGTAAGACACCCCCAACAGATAGAAATCCCTCCTCTAGCGATGAGGAATCACTACCAAGGAAACCCCGATCTAGAGAAATCAGCTCGAGTAGCAGCTCCGCCAGCGGGCCGGAGAGTGTAACTGAAACCCCGATAGGAAAGGTAGACTCAAACCCCGCAATCCCAGTAGGGGATTCTGTTGAGCACATAACTCTCGCAGCATTAAGACAAACCACGGCTTTTAATTTCAGGCACCCTAACGCCCATGCTTACGAGGCCGCTAGCTAAGTTGCTAGCGTAGCTCCGGTAAGCCCCGACTTTGATCTCTCCTCCCTCCCTCGGCTGGACGGAGACGACAGAATAGTCATTGAGATCCTAGTAGAGGTGGCACAAAACCTCCTAACTAGTAAAGAAACACAAAACAAGAAAGAGATGATTCTGGCCTCGCTAGGCCGTATAGTTCAAATCCATACGGACCACCAGGCAGAAATCACCACCCTGAAGACTGAGAACGCCCAACTAAGGAAAAACAAAACCACGGTAACGACTCCCCCCTTGTATAGTAGGGCTCTGCAAGCACCACCCCCTAAGGTAAACCTCCCGCCACCGCCTTGCGTCACTAAACACGTGCTCTTTCTCGAGAAAGACGACCCTAAAGTTAAAACCGCCTATTAACTCAAAGCTAAGCTGATTAGCGATGACATAGCAACCAAAGAAGACTGGCAGGTAGCCAGCCTGCGCAGAATGCGTGGTCCCAAAGTTATTCTTGAGACCACGTCGAAATCCCAAGCAGACAACATTCTACAAAGCAAACTACTCAAAACTAACGGCTATCGGGCTTCGAGGCCCCAAAAGCTCAAACCCCGTATTGTGATTTGGGATGTCCCCCGAGGTACTGAAGAAACCACAATACGAACAGCCCTAGGAAACGCTCTCACAAACAAACCAGGCGAAGAGGCCCTAAAAGATCTAGTGGCTTTCCGCTTCAAATTCGGTAAAGCCCTAGACAGGGTTCACTGGGTCTTCGAAGTGCACCATTCAGTCAGAGATGCACTCCGAGCCAGAGGACGCCTATTCCTCGGCTTCAACAGCTGCAGGGTAGGCGACCACGATAGACCAACAAGGTGCTACCGATGCCACCTATATGGGCACTCGGCCAAGGTCTGCGAGGCCCAACATGAGATGTGTGGACACTGTGCCCAACAGGGGCACAGGTTCTCCAACTGCCCAAACAAGGACCGTCCCCCAACTTGCGCGACGTGTACCAGACACAAAAAATTCCCTAGACACTCTACTATGGACCGCGAATGTCTCTCCAGACATCTCGCAATACAGAGACTTAGGGACATGACAGACTATGGACCTGGATAGGCAGACACTAAAACTTTGGCAAGTCAACACTGACAGGGCTCGAATAGTAACAGATCAAATACGAACTGAAGCGCTAAAACACAACGTAGATTTATTACTCATTCAGGAACCCTACGCGTACCACGGGAACAAAATAACAGGTTTCGGTTGTAGAGACAAAGTAGTCACGGGTATCAACCCTGACGAGTACCCGTGGACCGGAATTGTTAACCTAAACCCAGAAGTAGAATGTCTTAAACAATCACACTTCTGCACCCCACACGTCACTTGCGTAAGAATAACAACCACAATTGGAGAATTCACGCTAGTTAGTGCCTACCTCCAACCAATAGAACCACCCGAACAAGTCATCAACACGCTACTAGACATCGGTAGGACACAACCCAACATTATAGTATGCATAGATGCGAATGGCAGATCCCCTTCTGGGGAACTCCCGACACAGACTTTAACGGTTCCTTGCTAGAAGAGCTCATTGCGGAGCAAGACTGGTTCACCCTCAATGGGAACAACCGGGTCCCAACATATCAATCCCGCCATGGCACCTCATTTGTAGACGTCACACTAATCTCCCACGACCTGGTTAGACACAACATAAACTGGACAGTAAAACCGGAAATAAGCACGAGCTCCCACAATGTACTAGAAATCTCGATCAATGACACAATAGTTAACCCGATCAGGCCAACTAGGAAATACAACTTTAAACACGCAGATTGGACAAAATTCCGCACAAAACTAGACAATAGACTGGCACCGCTACAAACCCCCCTAACTTCCACACGGGAATTAATAACACGAGTCTGGCAAGTCACTGCTGCCCTGAACCACGCGGCTAGGAAAAGCATCCCAGCATCGCTACCAGGGAAGAAACCCGTCGCCTGGTGGAACGACGATCTCGACACCCTCAGGCGGGATACGAACGCCAAAAGACGTAGGTTCCAAAAAGCCACGATTCGCGACCCCCAAAATAGAGACAGACTATACCTAGAATATTCACACTCCAGAGGAGAATACAAACGGGCCATATACTTAGCCAAAACAGAGAGCTGGCGAAACTTCGTCACAGAACAAAGCGCCCTCAACTCGTGGGGGCTTGCATATAAACTACAAACCAACAAAATCCACACTCGCTCCATCGCAAACAGTCTTCGCGCCCCAGATGGCACCATTGCCGACTCATGGGATAATGTGGCCACCCTGCTAACCGACACTCTCATTCCCGACGACACAAATGACGAAGATACGCTCCAACACAAAATTCTACGCCGAGCAGCCAGACACCCACACCACAACAACAACCTATCCAAACCCTTCGACATCGTTGACTTAAATATCGCACTAGACCGCTCCAACAACCGCACAGCCCCAGGAATAGATGGAATACACCCGGAATTTGTTAAGAAAGGAGGGCCTGTCCTCCACGATCAGCTACTACAAATATATAATGCATGCCTTGCACTAGGTAAATTCCCCAACTCATGGAAACAAGGGCTCCTCATAACGATCCTTAAACACACTGATAAAGACCTGTCGCTTCCAAAATCTTACAGACCCATTTGCCTTCTCCCAGTAATGGGAAAAGTTCTCGAACAACTACTCCTCTTCAGAATTAACCCGCTATTAGAAAACACATACTCACCCCGCCAATTCGGTTTCCGACCCGGCAAATGCACTGAGGACGCAGCCTCACTCCTTCAGCAAAAGGTAGAAACAACTAACTCAAAATACATGCTCGTGATATTTATAGACATTGAAGGAGCCTTCGACAACGTTTGGTGGCTGCACGCGCTAGAAAGACTGCGACAAATAAACTGTCCTCAAGACATATATGCCATAATACAAGACTACTTTCGAGCCAGACAAGTACCTTTACGAGACAGCCTCCACTCACACACAAAGGCCGTAACCAAAGGTTGCCCCCAGGGCTCAGTACTGGGGCCCAAGGTATGGAACCTGGTGTTTGATGAAGCCCTAAGACGAATAGACCAGACCGATGCCGCCGAAGTAATTGCCTATGCTGACGACGCAGTTCTCATAATCGAAGGCGAGTCCAGACTAGAACTAGAAGCCAAATCAAATAGGGCACTAAATATACTCAACACATGGTCCGCAGAAGCTAAGCTTAACATCTCGAAAACAAAAACTAAGTCGATGCTGCTCAAAGGCAAACTACTCAATCACCCCCCAGAGTACGTATGGGAAACTCTTGGCTCCCATATGCCCGAGAAATCCGATACCTAGGCATTGCCCTTCAGGAAGGGTACAAAATCACAGCGCACGTACAGAACATCTCAGCAACTGCGAATAGTTTAACTCAAGCCCTAGCCAGACTCTCTGGCCATCAATGGGGTTATCAATTCACTAACTACAAAATACTATACACAGCTATATTTGTCCCGATCATAACTTACGCTGCTAATGCCTGGGCGTCCAGGCTGAATGTACACCATATACGCAAACTCCGGTCAGCACAAAGACTTTCCCTCCTCCGAGCCACTAAGGCATACTCAACTACCTCTAACAACGCTCTGCACGTCATAGCTGGCGTCTTGCCAATCGAACTCCTCCTACAGGAAAGATCACACAGGTATAAAATCCGGCGACAGCTCCCCATACATTTGGAAAATCTCGACCTACAACAAATTGATTACGACACACTTGAAAAAACGCAATTATACAAACAATTATTCAATGCCCTAGTAGCCGTATGGCAACAAGAATGGATGGAATCCCAAAAAGGGAAAATCACAAGGGACTTCCTCCCGAACATCCAAAGCAGACTCAAAATGCCCTGGATTAGACCCGATCATTATGTCTCCCAAATTTTAACAGGCCACGGGAACTTTGCCGCAAACTTAGCACGTTTCAATCTAGCCGAAGATGACCTCTGCGCATGTGCAGATAGCGAGCTCGACACTATGTATCATATGTTATATACGTGTCCCTGGTATAGCGAAGCTAGGCTACACCTACACGAAGCAGCGAGAGCTGCAAACGAAACCTGGGCACCTGGCCTTCAGTTCTGGACTCAAAGAAATTCCTTCCCAGCGCTCAGCACATTTGCAAAACAAGCGCTTACTACAAAACAGGATGATAACTAACCCACGTGGAGGCCGCGCCTAATTGGGCCAACCTCCGCCCAGCCCGAGAGGGGTTTCCCCTGCTCACTGACAAATGTCGGGCTGGACCAAATCCCCTCACACAAAAAAAAAACACACCACTACAAATTAGCTAATAACACAAACTCTCAGCAATACACAATCAATAGAGCAAAATAACAAAAACTAAAAGCCTCAGCGGACAAGGCAAAAATAACTTGAGCAAATTGTTAACTCATACAACAACACAGCCCAAAACGACGCACAATCAACATCCCACATGGATGAACACAAGGGCACTATAGGAACACTCAGCACAAATGGTTACCAAAATTTGGTTTGACCCGAGGTTCTGGCTTCATTGCTAGGTTCTCGGGGGGTAAGGGAGGGCACAAAAAAAAAGTCCCTATCTACTATCTAGCGAAACCACTGCCAAGGGAACGGGCTTGGAAGAATCAGCGGGGAAAGAAGACCCTGTTAAACTTGACTCTAGTCTGGCACTGTAAGGAGACATATAACAGTCAGGAAGAGAGAAACCTTATCTCGTGGAAACTGCAGTATCAGCTAGTTAGTGCAATCTCACTGCAGTGCCTGTGGGAAATGCAATTCTGCATTTTCTTAGCCCCTCAAGGCTAGCAATAGGCAACCTGTATGTCACCAGCTGACAAAGGTGAAATTTAATTCGCGTGTTTTTAATTTAGCTGTGATGTTTGATTGGAGAAATTTATAATTAGCGTGCAGAATAATATTCGCGATAGGAGATTTTACGAGATTTTAAGTGGAGAGAGAGTGTGAGGGACATTATCATCAATCATTGTCATTGTGTGATTCTTCGAGACAAGATGGAGTCAGACGTGGATCTGTTCAACGAACGTGAAAATTTGTAAGTATTGAAAGTAGTATTTTTACTTAAGTGTTCCGCAAAAATCCGGATGTGTAGTAGATTTTTGCGACGGTCAGTTAAACTCGCTAAGAGACAGCGAACGTAAAAGTCATATGCTGACATTTTCAGTAAAACCTATATTGTTAAATAAAGGTTCCCTGGTTTCCTACGAAATCCGCATAGTCCACATACCACTATGCGACGGATAAACTCGCTAAGAGATAGCAAATGCAAAAGTCAAATGACGATGTAACGTCATTTTCAGACACTAAAAATGTATTCCAGTACTATATTTACGTCGAGGAAAGATTTTGTAGTATTTCAGAAAGTATGAACTTTGTGTGCTCAGATTTATATAATATTTAAATAGTTAAGACACATATTTGAAGCGCTGTTTAATTTAAAGTTTAAATTACCGATTACTCAAGCGATGTTCATATTTTCTACATGATTTTAAATTAACATATGAAAATATGATCATCACGAGGGTAGGCTTTACCCTCCGCGTGAAGATGTTTTTGTAGTAAAACGGGTTAAGTAACCCATGTTTCCATGTAAAAGGATTTTTATTGAAGTTTAGCCTTTTGTCAAGCATGTCAATGCTAGTTTTTCCTCGTTAGTATAACGAAGATAATTCACACCCAGAATGTGAATTATAAAGGCGACATTAACACTTTATTTTGTGTAGTTAATACTATTTTTGTTTGAAATAGTAGGAAATGCCAAAATTAATAAACAGAGATTATTCAAAATAATTAGTTTATTTTGAACACTTTGAGGATTTTCATTTTAAAGAAAATTAAACACAACAGTCCATAATTGTGCCACTTGTTTTCCGTATAAATTTTATGTGTTAAAATTTCTATGAAGATAGGATTCTCGCTACTTTAGCGAATGGTTTAGGTACAAAAATACGATTTCTATTTTAAAGAAAATGAAGGTAAATTTAAGGTAAATAAATTACAAGTTTAAGTAAGTTTATTACACAGCGTGTGCTGACGAGTTTTAATACGTTATAGAGGAATAAACGTAATTTGTATTTTTAATATGCAAAAGAATATATTTTATAATTTTCAAAACTTGTAAACAGAGTAGAAAAGTTTATTTTTACCATATAAATTTCATGAGTTGAAATTTATATGAAGATCATAGTATTTCGCGGAAAAGCGAAAGATTAACATATTTTGAAGTTAAACACTTTTCAAACATTGGTTACTGTTGTTATTTAATAAGTTAAAACCAGGATAAAGTTTATCAGTAATTAAATTGTTATACAAAATACTATGTAATTAAGAAATATCGGATTTTTTAGCATTTTGTTAGTTAAATATTAATTGTTATAAAGTAAACAAATTTTGTTTGTTAAAATATCATTTTACATTTTAGCCACAATATGTATTAGTAGATAAAATACAAATTTTCCATTTGTTGGATTTCATGTAGGCTACTACATTTCACTTTATGTAGATACATATTTTTATTATTTCATTTATTAATTGTTTTAATAACTTTTATTTGAAAGCTTAATTAAAAGAACTTTGTAGTTTTTAAGATTAAAAACAAAGTTAATTACTTTAAAAGGAATAAATTCGCATTTGTAATTTTCCTTATTAATAAACCACAAATAACACTGGGCAACAAAAAAGAAACTTTTTTTTGTCTCAGAAAGAAAAATATGTGATTCTGATAGCATTTCTTCTCCTGAATTCAAATATGATATCGGTTTTTCTCCATTACGCAAGGTTTCCGAGAGACAGGCATTTATAATTTCAAACACTTTAATATTTTCTACATTCTTAAATACACAATATCCGAACATTCGGACTCACCTAGAAAGTAAGAAATGATGATTGTCTGCTATATTTCGCCTGTGGAGCATCCCTCTTGGTGGTCCAACAATAATCAGCCAGCATATTAGGATTCCATTTGCCTTGATATCTCTTTTCTATAGCTCAAATCTCCTGATGAAAGCGTTCCCCGTGCTCATCGCTCACTGCGCCATTTTCCGGGAAGAAATCTAGGTGCGAGTGCAGGAAGTGAATTTTTAAGGACATATTACAGCCCAAATTTTTATAAGATGTTATAAGATCATTGACTATATCACGGTAGTTTTCCGCCTTTCGATTTCCCAAAAAACAATGAGTTACTTTTTTGAATGCTTGCCAAGCTGCTTTCTCCAGTGGATTCAATAGTTCCTCAAACTTTTCATCATGCATTAGTGATCGTATTTGTGGACCCACAAATATCCCTTCTTTAAGTTTTGCTTCACTAATTTTAGGAAACTTCTGTTTTAAGTACATGAAACCAGGAGTATTGCCCATGGCTTTCACGAAATTCTTCATCAATCCTAGTTTGATATGTAAGGGACCCTAGTTTGATATGTAAGGGAGGTAGATACACATTTTTAGGATTACACAATGCGTCATGTTTCACATTTTTCTGTCCAGGAATGAATTATTCGCGTTTAGGCCATTCTTTTCTGATGTAATGGTTTTCTCTGTCCCTACTATCCCAAAGACACACAAAAAGCAACAGTACTTTGTGTAACCAAGAATAAGTGCAATTACCTTCAAATCACCACAAATATTCCATTCATACACCGCATATTGAAGCTTTGCCAATATAAATTGAAAGTTTTCATATGTTTCTTTCATACTAGCAGAGTGAGCCACAGGTATTGATGGGAATTTATTTCCATTATGCAGAAGCACTGCTTTTAAACTTGCTTTGGAGGAATCAATGAACAAGCGCCATTCTGTTGGGTTATGTTCAATACCAAAGGTCTCCATAAGAGAAGAAATGTCATTACAAAACACTAAGCCATTTTCTTCAGAAAAATAGCCTTTAAATTGAGAATGAAGACTACGATAAGTACATATCTTTGTATTCTTTTGAAGAAGATTCCATCCTTTTAGCCGGGAACCAAGCATTTCAGACTAGTTTTTGGATAATTTTAAATCTCGTATGAGATCGTTATCCTCTTGAGTCAATAAATGAGACTCAGATGAACAGCTTTGTTCAAAAGTTGTATCACCAAAATCTGTTTCTTCTTCTTCCTTACTTCCATCTGAATCTGAGCTCTCTTCATCTAATGTCACATGTTCTGGAGGCTTTGGTATGGGCAATTCTTCGCTGTGTGGAACTGGTCTCATTGCTGATTGCAAGTCAGGGTACACCACTGTATGTTTTGATTTTGACGTAATCCCTTTAATGATTGTTAAGCAGAAATAACAGTCAGAGGAGTGATCTTTGGGTTCCCTCCAAATCATAGGGATAGCAAATGGCATGTGGCGTGTGCCATTCTTCCATGCAGTGAGAAGCCTATTACACGATAATCAACAGATATGTGGGGCCCAGGTCCCTGTTTGGTCCCCCACTTTACACACAAAATAACACTTTTTTACCAATGGAGTAAGGTTTCGCCTTTGTGACTTGAGCGTCACTTCACCACATAAGTATATAACAAAAGTTGTTAGGATGATTTAAACAAGCTCTAGGCATTTTGTAACTAACAACAAATTAAAAGAAATAAATTTGTAAATATGTAATATACAATATACAATAATCCAGACACAATGCACTCACAATTACGTGTTTACTGGTTCACTAGTCTCTCACAACTAACATCGTTGTATTGAATGGATGCAGGATCATGTTTGTGCCTGTCTGTATAGTCTGAACTTGCACAACAGTAGCAACGGTACCATTTGAGTTAGCTCATTTGGTTCCATCACATTTACAATGCTCTAGGAGTTTTTATTTTACAATGGACAAATGGCCGTTTATTAAAAAAATATATTTAAATCCATTAATTGAAATTGAAATTTAAAAAAACTGTGGGTGATAGAGAAATTCCGAATACATATTTGAAAACATGATAAAAAACTGCATTAAGTGCAACTATTGATACTCATGAGACAAAAATCATGTTGACCAGTGATAATTAAAATGAATTATTTTATTATTTAAAGGGTCATATTGCTAATCATTATTTTGTTTACAGCTATGACAAGGTAAGTGGAAGTGCGTCGAGAAAACTTACAGTGCGAGTAAATCAAATATTAGTTAAATTGTTCAGAAAGACTTTATTTTCTCATACCTAATAAATACTATAAAAATCAGTTAGCCATCTTTAAATAAAACCACCAATCTATAACGATCCATAACCACTCAGGGTCCCAACACTTACAAGGTGTATAGGTATGTAAATAGTAAGAGTCGGTGTACTCAGTCATGTTTAAGGGCAATAACTGACAGACCCACTAGAGTTCGCACCAGAAATCAGAACAGCAGGCATGACAATCAAGAACGTAATGAAGGTACGCCCGTGGAACATATTCCACTGGCTGAGGTTGCCATTAACGAGCCAGAAACAAGTCACGATCAGGTTAGGCGATCTGCTAGACTTCAAGCTAAAACTTATTTCTGGCACGTTCAATTGAAGTGTAAATTGAACTTTCTTTTCGGCAGGGAGGTGTTGGATATGCAGGTAAATGCACAGGTTAATAAGGTGTAATAGGATATAATAGGTCATTAGAAATAATATTATATTATAAAGAAGTTAGCATGTATTACGAGTTTATTGAAAGCAACACTGAACAGGATGCTGATGACGAAATTAAACAGCCTTTCCGGCGACCAGGATATGTAAACAAGTAAAAGCATACACATAGTCACATGAAAGTCACAAGTTTTCATGGAATCTCCCACTGTGACTTTCTACTCTATTTTGTCAGTGATCCTGCCCCCTATATAAGATACTTTCACTTTTTCCCTTATCATCATTTGACATGCAACGCTCTGAGAGACATCACGCCCTTTGGTCCGGCTATGGAAGTTAGTCATAAGAACACGCTACATTAAGATTCAAGATTCAAGATTCAAGATTTTTATTTGTCATTTAGTAATACACTGATTACAATAGACTTCGTCAATATATTAAAATTAAACAATTACTTATTTTAAAATTATAAACATAAAAATATATAAATATATAAAAAGTAGGTCATTCTAGTGACATTGATCCAAACAATATACACAGAAACAATCAGTACATTCCTATAAATAGTTCAAAATATATTACATATGCAAATTTTACTTTATGGCTTGTTACAATCTAAACTACCTAGTTAAAATTTATTTCAGAAGTATCTGATGCAAAAAAGGCTTCTACATTATAAAATGCCATTTTAATAAGCCAAGTTTTAAGAACGTTTTTAAATTTAGTGAGAGACGTTTGTGTAGCAGAATTAGGTAACTTATTAAAAAATTTAATTTGCATGTATATATGACTATCAGTACATTTGCGCAGTCTAAAAGTTGGCAATTCTATTTTGTTATGAGTTCTAGTATTATAGCTATGTATATCTGATCTTAGTGAGTATTTGTGTATATTTTCTTTGATTGAGATTAAGTTAGAGTATATATAAAGGCTAGGTAGGGTCATTATTTTTAACTGTTTAAAAAAATCTACACAGCTGTCTCTATTCTTAGCCCCTATTATAATTCTTATAGCCTTCTTCTGACATATAAAAACCTTGTTGGCTCCAGCACTGTTACCCCATAATTTAATTCCATATGTAAGATGCGGATGGAAGAAGCCATAATAGGCTAATAGAAGCATTTCTTGATTAACACATGACCTTAACTTTCTCAGTAAATATAAAACTCTAGATACTCTAGCAGTGACATTAGTTACTTGGGTGTCCCATGTGAGTTTCTCATACAGATGACATTCCCAACTGTACAGAACAAGAAATCCGGCATTATATCTACAATGGTATAAACGTCGTGACCAATCGACTTGAATTGTTGGATTGCTTTGAATATAATAAAGTAATCTTAATAATTCCAGACGATGTTGAATTGATTGCAGAGCGTTTAAGAAAACGTTGTGCAATATCACACCAATTGGCAAGTACTTGGGCTAAAGCAATAGAGCTAGAGCCAAGACGTTTAGCTACAAAGTTAAAAGTAGCCATGTGGATCAAAATTGGTTCAGGAGTATATGTTGCTGATGCAATGTCAGCCATCTATCCTGATTTGGACGAACAAGAGACCGACGTTTCATGTGTCCTACACATCCCAAAATAACATTTGCTTCCACTGCCTCGACAGCTTTTATCACTATACAGGTGAAATAGTATGCTGACGATGCGCAGACTTCAAGGAAGAGACTCCAAGAGAGTATTGAATGCGGCGTGACCACACCCCGCAACAAGCTGCACATGCTGTGCGGAGATTTGCAAGATAAGTACAGTAATTATACACAATTAATTACTATTGGGATAGTCTGATTATCCAAGTAGCATGATCACAGTAAGCACTGTGCAAGACAGTTGTAGTACATCAGACA
Organism: Ectobius pallidus; assembly: GCA_964059195.1. Classification (NCBI taxonomy): domain Eukaryota; kingdom Metazoa; phylum Arthropoda; class Insecta; order Blattodea; family Ectobiidae; genus Ectobius; species Ectobius pallidus. The sequence goes on from CAXKWD010000005.1 coordinate 124,391,863, forward strand.
AATAAATTATAATTGTGTAGATTAAGTGCTGTTGGAATCGCTTTAAGCATAAATTACCTGAGAACCTACTCCCACATAAAGGTAGAAGGACAGCCGCTCGACTTTCTACCAGTGGCGACTCCTGGTTTTTTAGTTGTGTAGGATGGTGTGGAGAGAGCGAATTAACCCATTCACTGCTATTGACGTACATATGCGTCGCCGTAAAAAATACATAAAGGCTGAGATGTAAATTTAATACAATAATGCTTTATCCTAAAATATGAAAATATTTAACCACGTATGAAAACTGTCGTTTACGGAAATCAGCTATTCCACTATAATTTTCATAGTTGATATCAAACTTTATATTGCTCCAGGAATACTTATATTGAAATATAAACAGCACTGTAAAGTTTAATAATAGCTAGGCCTATAATATATACCAAGAAATGAAATAAATAAATATTAATAAAAATATGATCACTCCCCTCTTAGAAAACAAGCTATCGAACGTGAGGAAGGACTCTACTGTAAGACGTCCTCAACTTCCTCCATATGAAACTGGCTTCTCACAATATTTTACTTCCCCGCCTCCCCCTTCACATGCCCCAGAGATCTAACAACGGCATGGACTGCGTAACACCAACACTGAGGACATCCTCGCAAATACCAACCTGCTCAAAACAGAACCGCTAACTTCCTTCCCGAGTGCTCTACAATAACGCTGTTTTGTCATTTTATTGTTTTAATTTTGACAATGAATGCTAGTAAACATTTATGTAGATGAATTATGAAGTGTAGGATAATCCTCACATCCTATATGGAATAATCGCCACTGCTTTCTACAGATCCAGTGTTGTATTGAGAGGAGGCCCTAACCCGACCATTCCCAGGACACAACACATTATCAGCTCCACACATTTTGTAAGCCTTATCAGCTTCACAAACAATTACCTATATCTCTTATACACATTCCTTATTAGAAAAACCGACCAAGTACAAGTGAACTGAAAACAATAACAAGTTTCTCTTTTCCCTTTACTAGGAAATGAAGTAAGGTAATGTTTAATTTCCATCATTATACTGCAAAGGTAGTTTCATCATTATACTACAATGTGTTTTGAACTCTCACGTCCTATATAAACTCTGAGTATTTTATGTTAAGTTGAACTCTGTTATGGACTGTACAGTCCTGGACTGTGAGAGCATACTATTAATATTGTTGCTAGTATAATTAATAAATTATAATCATTACCCAAGCAATAATATAATTCAAAAATTTTGCACTACTACTGCATTTGATGCTACATATAAACTAAATTGGGTATAAATCAATATAGTGCAACTCTACAATTATATGCTACTACATCTATCCATCCTACATTAAGTTCTAAGCAAATCTCCTACCAAGCAGGACAAACAGGTTCCATCCCCTCCGGCTGCCCCACTACCAGAGGGTATGGAGGAGGAAGTTGATACCTTTAAGGCCAAGGTTAACAGCCTTTTTTACGAATTGGGAAAAGTCACAAGGACCAAAAGGTCAGTATCACTAAAATATCACCTGATGATAAACATTACCTTCAAATAAACATTAATGCATGGACTTCAACAATTTTATATGAACAATTTCTAGCATGATATAATACCATTATATAAAAACAAAAAAAAAGGTTCAGGTATATATAAATGAAATATAAGAGAACAAAGTTCTCCAACTAAAAATTTTATATTATAAGATTAACAGTTGAAATACTGAATGTCATGTCATATAATTTGTCATAATTATCTTAAATAGACAATTTTAACTGTTAGATATGTAACTGCTTATAATAACTTATATGCTGAAATACACTACTTTGTAATTCTCATATATATACCACTACTAATAAGTGTTCAATGACAATTGTTTAATTGACAGTTTCTTATTATAGAAACTTTTTAATTTATGGACATTAAATGTATGTATGTATATGTATAAATTGTATGTATAAATGTATGTATAAATTATCTGTGTATGTATAAATTGTATTTCAACTTTGCTATATTACAATTTTAACATTTACGTCACAATTAACAAGTGTTTGATATAAAACGAAAAGATATTATAACTTTAGAACTTATTCAGAATTGTAATAATGTAAACAATTTTGAATAAGTAATAATTTTAACATTATTGTAGAGCTCACTAGCCTTTACAAATAATTAACAATTATAATTCATCATTTACTACATAATATAAGGTTATTAATACTATTCATTCTTGACTTTTATTCTTTGAAATACTGACTTTATTAACGACTTGGAATATGCATTCTATAAACATGTAACATACTTCAATTTTAGTTCTTACTTTTAACAGGACATTATACTTAAATAAAAGATAAATTGTTTTAATTAAGCATATTTCAATCTATTATGCTCTTCTAACCTAACATTTTCATTGACCATATATTTCTCATTTAATCCCCACAATACATTCTATACCCGTCAAATATATTTCCAGGCTACTCGATCCTTTGCTTTTAGGTTTTGAAATTTTCTTTGAGGGTTTAGGCTAAAAATACGCATACATATATATTCTAAACTTACCCTCAAATAAAAAAGATGAAATTCATTAATATAGTTATTTTCCACCATTGAAGAATAAATATGATCTTCTATAATTAGTTAGTTAAGGTAAATTTCCGCCTATATACCACTAATATTAAAAACAAAAAGCTGAAGTTTATATGAGAAGAAGAGAAAAACTAAAATATGATGTAAATTTAGCTTTTATTGTATTAAAATACTTAATATATTAAATTAATTCATCACATTTTATAAGATAGAATATTAAAGCGACATTGAGCTCAATGTATTGTCAAAGCAAAATATTTACAATAATCAGTAATCTAATATATAAAATCGAAAGTGTGTATGTATGTATGTTTGTTCCTTATACAAATCTACATTTCTTTACCAATTTACACGACATTTTGCACACATACCCAGTTAAGCCCGGGAAGTATAGCTGTTAAAAATTGAAACAAATCAGTCCTTCCCTTGAAAATTATATAATTTCTGTGAATATTATACTGAAAACAATGAAATGCTGTTCAGTTCACATGACAACAGTGAATTGTTTACTGTGATTACATAGGGCCTTGGCAACTATATAGCCTAATGCCTGTTGCTCACGGTCAAAATTTTCGTTAAATTTATTGCACAACTAATTTTGTCAAGCACGTTGTTAAACGCGTCCCTTGTCAACGATCAAATGATTCACGAAATTCAAATTATGTTCCCTCTAGTGGGTAAATTTCACACCACCATTGATTTACCCTGCCACCTGGTGTTAAATTCTTGTACTCCATCTTAACCTCCCACCTGGTGGCTGATTCTTGAACTGGACTCTGTGTACTAAAGTGAAAAATTTGTTTAGTATGCCTCCAGTAAAGAAATCGGGGCTTATAATTGCTGTTGCTGCAATTCTTGCTTGTGTAGCAATTAAAAAAAAGAAAAGAAAAACTAGGAAGAGTTGGACACGCGAATGGATTATGAGAAGAAGCCAAGGAAGAGGGGTATTGTCTCTTGTGCAGACAATATTGAGGTTAGAGGACCCCAATTCATACAATAATTTCTTGAGAATGGGGGAAAGCACTTTACCACGGCTGGAATTTTACTTTCTGCTTCCCTTCGCGCGTTCCGATTATGGTAGAGAGGCATCTTGACTTCATACAAACAGGGGTTCTTCTGGTATTCGTCTAGCAAGACGCATACCGCTTCCTTAGTCCAACCTGCACCAGCCATTTTGGAAGAGCATGCAGGAGGCTTCGCTTTCCTCAGTTACCGGCAGATGGAGCGGAAGTTGCGCTAGACGCTGATTGGGCGTGGGGTGTTCACGTTCGTTGCGCTGATTGGCTTTTGACAGCTTATTTGCTAGAATTAGAACAAGTCCTATATGCCGACGCGAATAAACAAACGCTTGACAAAAGGCGAATTTGATCGTTAGCAATACCAATTTGTTGAAAAGTGATAGTTGTGCAACAAATTTAAAGAAAAATTTGACCGTGAGCAACAGGCATAATGCTGGACTTTAACGAATTATGATTCCATGTAATATATTGGCGAAAATAATTACTGAAAAATGAATTACATGAAAATAAAGCACAGTGTGATGCAGTCACATAACTTTCTCTACCCTCGACATAAGAAATATTTTCTCACTTCACATTTTGATGTAGAATAAGAGGTCGTATTGCAGGAGCAACTTAAGTGTGTGAGTATGCTATATCAGAAGTCGGTAAATAGTCAGTTATCCATAGCTGTAGGCTTTTTATTAGTTGAGATTTATCATAGGCCCTAAGCATGGGATGGAACATTTTGAGTCCTATACTCGCAGTATATTATGTCCCGGGTTTTAGGGGAGGAAAGTATGAAAGTGATACTGCATTTCTATTTTATTTCAGCTCCGAAACGGTTTAACATGAGAATGAGAAATAAAATTTTCCGTCAAGTCAATACAATCTTATGTAATTTATGTTTCTTCTTATTTCAACCCCTCCCAGGCATGATGAGTAGAAGCAACGGAATGCAGCATTCGACATCCTCTATGAACCATAAAAAGCTATATCTAGCGTTTTCTGAGGGAATAGTCTGAGTGCCATATGTTGTTCTTCCTCATTTCGAATTCTACATACATTATTATATCAGGACCTAGAGTTTCAACATCGAAAGTCCTCCATAAGTTAATTTCAAATTACAAAATACAAAGCCCGGGCGACGCCGGGCCTTTTCAGCTAGTAAAATTATAAAATTGACCTTGTCACTTATTATTTAAAATATAGCATAGATTAAAACATGTATGAACTTGAACTGAGGCATTCACATATTGTCAATTGTTATAAAATATCGTACAGGGTTTATGTGTGTCACAAATATTGTATTCTATAGATGAGATGCACTTAGCTCCTCCTTCTTGTATTTAGTGCGGCTGTTTATTATTATGAAAGTCAATTATAATATTGTCAATATTAAGAGTAATTCTAAATTTATGTAGTTCCTCGTCTTGGATCGACTAGCAGATCTTGAATAGTATGTGGTGAATTATCTCTTATACTCTTCAGCTTTCAGCTTGTTTTTAATATTAGTGGTATATACACGGAATTTACCTAAACTAATTAATTATATATTATACCACAGGAGAAAATGAAGCTAATCAACTATGATCTTCTATCTCTAGCCATGGAGGATTGTGGCCTTCAAGTCTCTAGCAAGTTTTGTAGTATTAGAGATTCTTCAGTAAAAAAAAAAAAAATTCTGACAGTATTAAATTCTTTGGAGTGTATTTTGATAGTAAATTAATATGGGTACCTCATGTCAAATATTTAACTGCTAAGCACTCTAGAGTAATTTATTTATTAAGAAAGCTGAAGAACTGTGTCCCTGATAATTTTGTGAGATCTTCCTACTTTGCCTTTTTTTCAGAGCATCACCTCTTATGGCATCATTCTTTGGGGAAATAGCAGCCATGTTCAGGATATTTTGCTATTACAGAAAAAGGTGGTTAGGGTAGTTACAGGTTCTGACAAAATGGAACATTGTAAACCATTGTTCATTAAATTAGGATGTCTGATTGTGATTAACTTATACATTTACCATGTTCTGATATATATACAAAATATATATATATATATGTCGAGTCAACTTTTAAGACATGATATTCATAGTCATAATACCAGAAACAATAATAAGATAGATGTACCTTTTAGTAGATTGTCCAAGTCACTTAATAGCTACAAAATAGCTTGGTCTCAAAATGATTAACAAATTACCATTTGAACTCACAGAGCTATCTTTAAATTTGTTTAAATGCAAGCTGTATAAGTGTTTGGTAAATATGCCCTTTTACTCTGTCAATGATTTTTTTGAAACCAGCTTTTAGTTACAGCTTTACTGTCTATTGGTTGTATGAGCTCAGTGACAATAAAATATTTATTTATTTATTTATTCCCATAAAATCTTCATACGCAGAAACAGTAGCGCGGAAGTTTTAAGGTTTGGATCCCCTTGGGAGTTACTCACAGATCAAGGGACACAGTTCTTGAGTGATCTTTTCAAAAATGCTTGTAAACTCTTAAAAATTAAGAAGGTCCAAACCATCGTGTTCCATCCAGAATCGAATGGGGCAGTAGAACGTAGTCATAGAGTACAAGCAGAATATTTGTGACACTACGTCAAAGAAGACCAAAGGAATTTGGGACGAATGGGTTCTATACGCAATGTTTGTATACAACACCACTGTGCATATTTCAACAGGATATACCCCTTTTGAATTACTGTTCGTTAGGAGAGCTGAAATCCTATCATCTCTCAAGGAAACGCCCGAACCACAGTACTCATATAATAATTATCTCAGTAAACTAAAAGGAAGACTAAAAACTTCCCATAAAGTTGCACGCAACAAGCTAATTAAACACAAAGAAGCAAAGAGTATTTTGACAAAAGGTCAAATCCCAAGTTTTCGAACCGGGTGACAAAGTACTTTTATATGACGAATCAGTCAGAAGACATAGGTCAAGGAAACTAAGTGCACCTTGGTTAGGTCCATATATCGTGGTTAGCTCAGATAAAGTAAATGTGGTAATAAAAAAAGGAAGGAAATTACAATAGGTACATGCAAATAGATTAAAACCATTTTACTAATAACTGAAAGGAAATTCTCTTACATTTGAGATGACGAGAATATTCCAGCTGCAACTGATTTGGATGGAATGTTTACTATTAGGAATAAATGCAGCCAAGACCCCCGGTCCAGGCTATAATGTTGAGGAATTTGAGGAAATGTATGGATTACACTATGAAAACAAATGTGATATGAATTTGTATAACGCTCAATGGAAAACTATAGTTTCCAATTTCCAAAAATAAACAAATAAATAAATATTTAAAAATTGCACACACACTAAAATCTTAAGACAGTGGATAAAAACAGCACATACATAACCGCTACGTTTCGACCGGCACCAGCCGATCTTCCTCAGGCACTGGTAAGAAGGTTTGCTGGGTCACATGAAGAAACTCCCTCTACGTCTGCGTCATCAACAGAGAGGGGGGGTTGCGCAGTTTCACCCGGAATGCGCACAGATGCAGATGGTTTCATGTCAGGACGAAACATAGAGTAACGTTTAAATCTAGAGATCCAATCCATGGGAATCATGAACTCAGATTCCGGAACTTCACCAACCTGACAATTAATTTTTAGGCCAACGTTATTATGAACCATTCTGCGAATAACACCAATCCATTCCTCACCCAAATCGCCCTCGTAGTTATTAACACAATTACCATGATTCATCGCAATGTGAACGGCTTCACAAATCTTCCTCTTGATAAGGTCATTCTCAACTTTTACAACCTCTAGGTCTTTGATATTATGTTTTAACGTAACCATATGTTGACTTAACCCCGTGTTTGTTTTCGAATTACGAATGTCTCTATTGTGCTCTTGGAGCCTAACCTTGAAAGACCTGCCAGTTTCACCAATATAGATCCCGTTACAGTCATCACACTTAATAGAATACACCCCAGGGGAGTCAAAACAATTCTTTTTGCATCCCACTTTCTTATGCGAAGAGAAAATCCTTTCCAATGTTCGCTAATCTTGGTAAATATGGTTTAAAACCTGCGTTTAAAGTTGAGCGAACATTGGAAAGGATTTTCTCTTCGCATAAGAAAGTGGGATGCAAAAAGAATTGTTTTGACTCCCCTGGGGTGTATTCTATTAAGTGTGATGACTGTAACGGGATCTATATTGGTGAAACTGGCAGGTCTTTCAAGGTTAGGCTCCAAGAGCACAATAGAGACATTCGTAATTCGAAAACAAACACGGGGTTAAGTCAACATATGGTTACGTTAAAACATAATATCAAAGACCTAGAGGTTGTAAAAGTTGAGAATGACCTTATCAAGAGGAAGATTTGTGAAGCCGTTCACATTGCGATGAATCATGGTAATTGTGTTAATAACTACGAGGGCGATTTGGGTGAGGAATGGATTGGTGTTATTCGCAGAATGGTTCATAATAACGTTGGCCTAAAAATTAATTGTCAGGTTGGTGAAGTTCCGGAATCTGAGTTCATGATTCCCATGGATTGGATCTCTAGATTTAAACGTTACTCTATGTTTCGTCCTGACATGAAACCATCTGCATCTGTGCGCATTCCGGGTGAAACTGCGCAACCCCCCCTCTCTGCTGATGACGCAGACGTAGAGGGAGTTTCTTCATGTGACCCAGCAAACCTTCTTACCAGTGCCTGAGGAAGATCGGCTGGTGCCGGTCGAAACGTAGCGGTTATGTATGTGCTGTTTTTATCCACTGTCTTAAGATTTTAGTGTGTGTGCAATTTTTAAATAAGTGACACAGTTGGAAAGCTTGGACTTCATGTGTTTTAATATTTTTAAATAAATAAATATTGATCTAGCTGAAGCAGATAATGAAATAAGTTCTTGAGTGCAGTATGATAAGTATACTAGGCAATTATGTAACTTACCTAGATGCTAAAAAATTGAACTGTGATAGTTTTAAGAAACATTCAAAAATGGATGAACATCTCACACACTCAAGGGTGGTGGAATGAAAAGGGGAGCATCTAGCTTTGTGGGAGAACTAAGCAAAATACTATTTTTCACATTGGATATGGATGATGCAAATTATTACAATAACAAAAAAAACTCTTTGAAGAAAATTCAAGAGACTTATCTGACTTAATGGAGGAACAAGTTTCTGTCGTAAAAACCACCCTAAGAGCAGTCAATGACACTGTAAGCTATTTGACTCATAACGAGGCAGACCTAAGGACAGGAATAATCCAGCTTTACACAGACTTGCGAGCTATGAAAAAGGAAGAAAGTGTAGCTTTCAGAACATTAGAAAATAAGATTGTTGTAGACAGTCATATTAATGCCTTGAATTTTGCTATTAATGATATTAACAGGAATTTAGATATGTTAATAGATACTGTAGTGAGTGCAGAAAAAGGTATAATAAAACCTCAAGAAGTTTCTCCAGCCCAAGCCATTGATATATTACAAGAGACCAGGTTTCTTTTCCAAAAGACGCTACTCTACCATTCCCTTTAGAGAAAAAAATCAGCTTATTTACTGACAAAGGTTGCTAACTTGAATGTATATTTAAGTGATAATATTCTTACTAATGATGGTTTCATGGGCCATAAGCCGAGAAAAAGGATATATTGCATCCAAGCTTTCGGTCACTGACCCCGAAAGCTTGGCTGCAGTATATCCTTTTACTCGGCTTATAGCCCGTGAAACCATCAATAGTAATCTACGCCGAGAAAGCCTCAAGTCATACGTGATAATATTCTTGGTTTTGTTTTTTATTGCCATTAGTTAAAGAGGAATCTACAAGTTATATAAATTAGTACCATTACCAGTAACTTTAAAAGAAGGCAACAAATTTATGCATGTGGATACCGAGAGTAAAATTTTAAGTATAGATGCAGCTATGCTACAGTGTGTCCCACGCAAGAGTTGGCCAATGACGCGGGTTCCTGCGGCGCGCCGGGCACAGCTCCAACTCCCGAGCGATCGGGTGAAATATCTATGCTAATAAAGCCGCGAGTGGTGTAATGATTCAGGTTCTCACATTTACAGTTAAGATTACAATGAAAATAAACACGTGCCTCATCACAAGAGATGTTGAAAATGTTCTCCTCTTGCATCCACACAATACTGGCACTTTTTAGGAAATGTTCTTTCACGCGCATAAGTTCAGCTTCCGAGACAGAGTTCATTTCTCTTGTGATAGGCCTATGTGATGTTGTCTTTAAGTTCTTCTAACAGTATGTGAATATTATTTATGGGGAAACGTGAAAAATAAAGTGTATAGGTCAATTTCCCATACATTACAAAGGAAATAATAAAGCCACTGATGGTGTAATGGTTCAGGTTCTCGCAAAGAAAATCTCAAGTGATTTATCTGGCAACATTGGCACGTGTGTCGTTGAACTGCTATGACCTTGACTGTGTCGACAAAATAGGTCAGTATTCCTTCTGGTAGTGTCAAGTGTAGACTTGTTGTTACAATGCCAGGACATAGACCTACGTATACAGTAGAACAAAGGATATTTATGTACGATTAGTATGTGATTACATCATCTTGCAAGGAGGCAAGACGTTGGTTTTTAGCCAAATTCCCAGGTGTACGTCCTCCAAGCAGAGAAGCCGTGCGAAAACTTGTAAGTAAACTTCGGGAAACGGGTTCGGTTCTTGACAGGAAACGAGATACCAAGTGGCGCGTACTTACTGAAGAGAAATTGGATGATCTTGGAGAATGATTAGAACATTCCCCTCAAAAATCTCTGCGAAGGCTTGCACAGCAAAGCGAAATTTCAAAGACCTCAGCATGGCGAGCTACCAAAATGCTAAAATTGAAGCCATATAAGATCTCTGTTGTCCATGAATTGCTACCACATGATAACGACAGTCGAGTGCAGTTCTATAATTGGATGTTGAGGAATGTTGCTGATGGGGTAATTGATCCAAATTTAATAATATTCTCTGAAGAAGCATGGTTCCACTTACACGGCTATGTTTCGACACAGAACAATCGGTATTGGAGCTCTGAGAAACCCGATATAGTGCAACAAACACCATTACATGACCAGAAAATCGGGGTCTGGTGTGCGGTAAATGCATACAGAATAATAGGCCCAATATTTTTTGCTGATAGTGTGACAGTAAATGCAGAGCGTTATAGGAATAACATTCTTAAACCATTCTTTGAAGAACTGACCGATATTGAATGTCGTAGTGCATATTTCCAGCAAGACTCTGCCACTGCCCATACAGCTGATGAGTCATTAAAGTTAATTCAAGAAATTTTTTAAGATTGAGTTATTAGTAGGGGTTTGTGGCCCGCACGGTCCCCAGATCTAACAGTATGTGACTTTTATTTATGGGGGAACTTGAAGAATAAAGTGTACAGATCAAACCCTCATACATTAGAAGAACTTAAAGACAATATCAAAAGAGAAATTAATTCTATCCCGGAAGCTGAACTTATGCGTGTTAAAGAAAATTTCTTGAAAAGATGCCAGTGTTGTGTGGATGCAAGAGGAGGACATTTCCAACATCTCTTATGATGAGGTACGTGGTTATTTTCATTGTAATTCCAACTGTAAATGTGAGAACCTGAATCATAACGCTATTAGCGGCTTTATTAGCGTAGATATTTCACCCGCTCGGTCGGGAGTTACAGCTGTAGTCGGTGTGTCATTGGCCAACTCTTGCGTGGGACACACTGTATATTATCTCATGTTTAACAAAAAAGAGCTCTAAAATTGCAATATCTGACATCAAATACTTATAAATGTAAACAAAGACAGCCATTACTATCCACATATAGTCACAGTAATTGTGCAGCGAAATTACTATAGCCAAGGGTTGGTATGTAGCTATGAAATCAGAATCTAACAAAACTCTTCCAATCAAGAAGTTCAATGTGAAATCTAATTCTGCTGCAATGACTAATGAATCTAGGCCTCATTGGATTTGCTGTAAGCAGTCAGTCTCACATGAATTACTTCAGTGTGGCTCTTTCAGATCCATGAATTTCACTCAACATGATCAATTTGTTAAGTTTCTCAAAATATGTAGGGTCTGTCTCAGGGCGAGAGGTCATTCTCCTTCTTGTAGCGTGTATAAATGCAAAATCTGTGGAAACAGACACAGCACTTTCTTGCATAATCTAGATCTCCTACCATCTAATAGCACTGGTATTATAGCTTCTCATGAGCCACAACAGAGTTGTTTACTTCCCATTGATACTCTCTTTATTACAGACTGTCTTTATTACTGAAGTAACGACATTTTAAAATATAGAGGTTCAGATTGCAATCAAATAAGCAGTCGTTTCTTTAAGTGCCTTAAGCTGCTGTCCCACTCCCAGCATACTACACTTAATGGAATAATGACGTCCCAAGTAAGTATGCATATATCAACTTCCATTTCAGTCAGGGCCACTACCACGTCGCATGGCACCACAACACACAAGCCATTGTTGTGCCTGAAATTTCAACTGGAAAATTCACTTGCATGTATGCCCAAATGGAAGCACAAAATTTGTTTCAGTCGTTTTATTTATTTACTATGTTTAACAACATAATTCTAAATAAAATTAGGAAGCTCATGCAGTCAGTGTTAATAAGTACCTATCTATCTTCTTGTATATCCCCACTGTCGGGGCATTAGGGCCTCCAAGTGGAGGTTACTAAAAACAAAGCTAATTTTGTTCCACTTGTTTTCTGAGAGGAGTGTGCCTTCACATTTAAACATAAGAAAGATTTGAACAGACATATCAACTGTTGTGATTGTAAAAATTAAGAATTGGGCCCTCTAAATGGTTTTGGTAGTATAAGCCAGTATTGGGTTCACAACGAGGAAATAAGAAAGTGTCGACGCAGAAGTTTACGCTAAAAAGAATTAACTTTGCTATTTTGCTGACTGAAATTCAAAGGTGATTGACTGGTAGAACAGTTGTGAAACAAGGAAGAATATGTTGTTAAAAGTAAAGAAATAGTATTGAACCGGGAAATTGCAATTAAGGTTTTTTTACGTCACGGATGCCAATCGGAGCAATGACTTGACCACGGAAGTTTATTTAAACAGGTGAAAACTGTTCACCTCGTCTTGTAAAAGATTCGTGGCTCTTGACTCGACATGGGACGACGTCAAGGCTGGGCGCCTCGGCGCAAGTATATCTTTATAGTGTAAAGACAACCAGAAGTGTAAAAAATGTAAGTAACCATGTAATTTCTTTTGTATGTTACTTAATTTTAATAATGTAATAAATTCTAGTCATTTTGGGTTTTTATAAACTGGCATTTATACTTTTAGTGCAACGCAATACTGTCCTTCTTTTCCTCACCGTGCGTTATTATTTTTATGTAATTAATCAATTCGGGCCATCCTGATAAAGTCGTAATCCCGGGGAAAAATGGTGTCAGAATTAGTTAGGACCCCGGGATACGACAAATTGGTGTCAAGAAGTGGGCGAATTCAACGCGGGACGAAATTAGTGTAAAGAAGTGGGCGAACTCACCGCGATGTCAGAAGAAATAAATTACGTATTTTAAGTTTAAATTAATATTTTTTGAAAATTTGTAGAGTAATGTTGTAAATTTTTTTTTAGAGTGATATTTGTAAAGAAAATAATTTGTGTTTGTGTAATTATTAATTGAAATGCCAATGTTAGGGTTAAAGGAAATAAAATTTTTTGTTTGTCATTTTAAGAATAGACCGGATTATAATAAGTTGAGGAATGTGCGGATTAAAGATTAAAAATATTTGTTTAATATTAAAGGTTGTGATTAATTGAGATAAATTATTTTTTTTAAATTTTTGTTAAGTTAAGTAATATAATGTTTTACAGTAGCAATTTATTAAGTAGACCAGGGGTAATTAAATAAAATTAAAGAGTAATAATAATAATAATTTAATAGGAAAGGTTTAATTTATAAGAATGTTTAAATTGGAAATTGCAAAAGAAGATAAAGCTTTGAGAATTAAATAAATTAATATAGACAATGATAATGAGTTTGGTCAGAAATTAAAATTTGTAGAAGATATTTTGAAAATGGGAAATGAACGGGAAGGACTTGGAAGAAATAATAAGTTTTTACGAGGGCATAACAGAAAGTTTAAGTAATAATAAAACGTAAAACCCCCAAAATTTTTAAGAGTAACGAGAGATAGGTTTAATTTTTTTTTAAAGAAAATATTGGTCAGATAATTTGTCAATTTGAAGAAGTTTTAAAAATTACAAGCAAGATAACATTCATTTAAATATTTAATGAAAGAGGAATGTTTACTGTAGATAATGTAAGTTAGTCAAGGGAACAGATATTTTGTTACATTACAGAAATCAGCAGTAGGAAAATGAGAATGCTGAGGTGACATGTTATAGCACAATGACTTGTATTGACATTGTAATAATAATTAATTTTTTCAGTGCATAGCAAATAACAGGAGATAAAATTGTTGAGAGGGATGAAACAGGAACATGGGTGCGAGAGAGGCGTACGGGGAGAGTAAATTTAAGGGTCAAAAGGTAAACAGTTGGGAAAAATACTAAAGTAATAGCGAAAAGGGGTAAAGGGAGCAGTCGAAAAAAACCGCAAGGAGAAAAAGGGAGAAAATACACTTAGTTTTGTTGTAATATGTCCGTTAGGAATTCACCAAGCGGGAATTCTGGGTTTAGATTATTTTTTTTGAGTAAACACAATTTGCCTATTATTAACAGGGTACATCGCATGTACTGGCGTACAGCGGGGAATTAAATCTCGGGAATCAACCGATGACGTGAAACTAGGAGGAAAAATTTCGGTCTGATCCGCCGAAATAGTCCGTGTTATTCTTCGGAAAACACAACCCAAGGACACCTCCAAAAATGTTTCAAGAACAAAGGTTGCCAGGGAGAGGTCCTACGGGAATCCACCCCTGCGAGTCAGTCAAAATGCAGGTAGGATGTCAAATGTTAATAGTAGAATTGTGAAGGTGCCTCCAGAGAAAAAATGTGAAATGATAACATGAGAAGTAAAAGTGAAAATGGGATGCGCGTCCACGAGAGAAACTTATTAGAGAGAATAAGAAGTTAATAGTGAATAAAGAAGTTACTGTGGAGGACAGGGAAACTTTGGAACCCAAAGGGGTTGGGCATATATGGAAGATATATTGCTAGGTAATTAAAAGATAATGGACAATTAAAAGCGAAGGAGGACTCAAATAAAATGTGTAAAGTGTAAGACGGAAGAAATAGAAATCGTGAGAAAGAAAAAACGCATAGGACATATTACTGGGTAGTAACAGAAAGTGAGAACATTAGTGAAGCAGATAGAATAAAGTATTGCAGAAAGAAAAAATGAATTAAGGTACATTAGCGTAATCAAAGACCGGATTAAGACAGGCGAGGCACGTCCTGTAGAGAAAGAACCCTACCCCATACCATCATAAGATCATCAACTCCCGTAGACCGAGCCCATCGTATTAAATTTGAAAAAAAAGAGAGCCTGATGAAATAAATAAAATAAATGTGTCAGAATTTAATTTCATAATACAATACAAGTGAAATAAATTGAAAGGAAAAATTTGTAGTTGTGAGAATATTTAAGAATTTAAAAAGGCATTGCGTATAATTGAAGTTTAGGGTGACTTGAGGGAAGGACAGGTCAAAATTTGTTTTTTTTGTAAAAGTATAAATGAGCCAGGTAAGACATTTTTTTTTAGTAAGATATTGCATGTTGTAACATTTTGGATAAGGATATGTATAATCAGTTGTGGGAATCTTATGGGTCAAATGCTAGAATTACAGAATATTAATATTAGATAGTACTGTGCAAGGGATATAGGATTTCGCGTGTAGACGTAATTTTAATAGATGCCATAAAATATTGCAGAAAATTTTAGTAATTGTTATTGTTAAATGAATTGAGTTTTTTTGTAATTTTTTTTTGGAAGGTTAGTCATTGGATTGAGGGCATGTGCAAATGATATACAAAGTTCAGAATAGATGATCAGTGTTCTGTTCTTTGCGAAGTCAAGTGTGTGTCGCTTAACCAAGAAGTATACCGTATAGTGTTTGATTTAATTAGGAGAGAAAATGAAGAAAAGTTTTAAAAATGAATTGTTTAAAGGAAATATAAATTACGGGAAGTTTTTTTTTAAATTAAATGAGAATTTTAAATTATTTGAACCAACAGCCACTTGAAACATATCGTATCGGGACGTGCACACCCAAGCGATTTGCTTCAATTGTGTTTGGAGGAAAGCCGCAGAACGATGTAATTTTTTAATTTTGGTTCAGTTATTTAAATCAAGGGAAATATAGCATTATTGGAAGTAAACAAGAGTTAGGTGTTTTCCATTTAAGGGTAATTGATTGTTTTTATTTATAAGAGGATAATTAAATTTTTTTTTTATAATGTTACTGACAAATGTTCAAGTTGATTATGATTTTTTTTTCAAGGGAGAGTGGGAACCAGACGATTTCCAATTTTTTTTAAAGAAAAGAAAAAAAAATTTTATGTTTTAGTTTTGATTTAATTTTAACCGGTTGAAAATATTAAATATTGTTTGGAATAAGTAGATTTTGAGGGATAATATTATCTGTGTTACAGATTAAATCGCATTTTATTAATAACTGTTTTTCTCCATATGTTATAGTTGGTTGAACAAACGGGCAGAATATCACATAGCAGTTCCGACCAACACGAATGCAGAGTTAGCACATTCCATAACGTTGCATGCAGACAATATAGCAAGTCCAGCTGACGCGAAGAAATTAAACCCAAGGTCAAGAACAACTGAAGTATCATCTATATTACAGCAAGGGATTTTATCAGAATTTTTTTTTTTAGACAACATTTAAGTAAATTAGGTTAAGCAATAGGGAAGTACCAGTATATTTAAAGGCATAGGATTTTTTTTTAAATGATAGGAAGAAATCAAAGATTTTTTTTTTTTTAGACAGATTTTTAATTTATCAGGGTAATATATTAGGTTAACGTATTTAAGAATTAATTGAACATAAAGGAAAAAAAAAAAGAGAAAGTAAACAAAATATTGAAATTTTATGAAAGATAGTTAGTGTGTCAAGCCGTTACCTTTGGTATCCATGACATGTATAGGTAAATTATTAAGAATAACCGGAATTAAATTATAAAACTTTCAGTCACCTCGGAGTACAGGGCAAAAACGCAAACCAACAGAAAAAGAAGATTAAGCAAAGAAAAATAATACAAAGCAAAGACAACAAACTGTACGCATTACGACATGCGACGACGATGTCAACATTCAAGTATAACTAAGGATTTTATATCTGTATCAGTATAAGAGAACTATGAAAGACATACACAAACCCCGTCCGAACCCACCTACCGTGCGTTCGGGCTAGGGGGGGGGGTAATGTTGTGATTGTAAAAATTAAGAATTGGGCCCTCTAAATGGTTTTGGTAGTATAAGCCAGGATTGGGTTCACAACGAGGAAATAGGAAAGTGTCGACGCAGAAGTTTACGCTAAAAAGAATTAACTTTGCTATTTTGCTGACTGAAATTCAAAGGTGATTGACTGGTAGAACAGTTGTGAAACAAGGAAGAATATGTTGTTAAAAGTAAAGAAATAGTATTGAACCGGGAAATTGCAATTAAGGTTTTTTTACGTCACGGATGCCAATCGGAGCAATGACTTGACCACGGAAGTTTATTTAAACAGGTGAAAACTGTTCACCTCGTCTTGTAAAAGATTCGTGGCTCTTGACTCGACATGGGACGACGTCAAGGCTGGGCGCCTCGGCGCAAGTATATCTTTATAGTGTAAAGACAACCAGAAGTGTAAAAAATGTAAGTAACCATGTAATTTCTTTTGTATGTTACTTAATTTTAATAATGTAATAAATTCTAGTCATTTTGGGTTTTTATAAACTGGCATTTATACTTTTAGTGCAACGCAATACTGTCCTTCTTTTCCTCACCGTGCGTTAATATTTTTATGTAATTAATCAATTCGGGCCATCCTGATAAAGTCGTAATCCCGGGGAAAAATGGTGTCAGAATTAGTTAGGACCCCGGGATACGACACAACCAACATCAAACGAAATCTGAGTATAAGTGTGATACCTGTGGTGTGTCATTTAGTCGCAGGGACAACTTATCAAGACACGTCTGCGAAAAACATTCTGGCGCTGTCTTCACCTGCAATATTTGCCTCTCCAACTTCTCAACATCGCGAATCTTAAGTATACACCAGGAGAGGAGCCATCACCCAGCAACAAGGGAAGCGATCAATCGCGTGGGACTCTATCACCAGACAGCCCACTTATACTTCCCTGCTGAAGCCGGGACCTACGGCATCAGAGGCGAGACCTCGAGGATTCCCATGCGTGGTGATGAGCAAATCCAGGAGCCAACCCGATTACAGGTACGTTTTATTTCATTAACGCATATGTTTTCACAATGTAAATATGTATGCATATGTTAGTAGTGGTGTAACGTATGTTCTCATTCTATTTTTATAGGTCGGAGCAGGGAATGGCATGAGTCACGATGTGGTCGACGCCAGACACACCAACACTGGTCTCTTCCATCTGCCAGCGCATAGCGGGGACGGAGGAGTCCGACATGAAGCGGTAACACCCCATCCACCGATGCTGGGAGAGGAAGCTTGTCCTTCTGGTGTGCATTTACAGGTATTATTATTATTAATTCTTATATTTCAGTGATTATACAAGACATAAAACTTAATATTATTTTTCCTTGTTACAGAATGATAGACCTATAACAGAGACCAACCGCCAGTTACGACCTAGCGTCATCATGCATACGCAGGATAATCCACAGGTATATACAAGGTAATATCTTAGTAACATATTAATCCAACCACTTATGTAAGTCTCGATTGCTAATGCTGATGTTTTTCGTTATTACAGAATCAAAATGGAATTGCCCGTGGTAGAACTCATAACGCCTACGGCGCATAGCTATGCAGCATGAAATAACGAAAACAAGGCCACGCGGTCGCGAGGTCGTGCGTGGGCTTGCCACGTGACCCAGACAGCCTCCCAGGCCACACCGGTAGGGAATGGTGCCTTTCTAATAGTGAAAGTCAAGCAGTATATAAAGGCTGCGTAAAATACCGAATGCATGTAGTCTGCTGCATGTACTAGTACAGTACGCATCAACAACAACACTATGGCCAGCCAACAGATAGATTCGTCTACGAGCACCGACGCTTGCAATGTTGAGGACGTCGTGCTGACGAGCGAGGAAGAGTCGCCTAAAGCATCGTCTTCAACCGCTCCTGTGAAGAGGAAAGGAAAATCATCCGATGCTAAAGAAGACGACTTACCAATACCTACGAAGGTACGTGGTAAGTTTGCTTACGTATTACCAAAACTTCCCCAGGATTCTCCTGTCCAGGGAGTTGTAATCTGGAAAACGAAGGAATCGGGAATACGATTCGATTATGATGTAGTCGATTATTTCATTCTGGGAAAAGACGAATTGCCGAGTGCCCTGGAGATGGACTGGCACATTATGAATGTGTTTACGGATGGAGAAGGGGAGGCCCTTCCACCAGAGGTTTCTCCTTTTGTGCACCTCCATCTCTGCACTCCTAAGTGCAAAATGGTAGATTTCAAAGGGAAGAAGGAATGTCAGCATGCCTTTAATATTAAAAAAAAATCATGCTGAACATTTGGTCAAAAGACATTTCTCTGCAGCTGTTTAGAACGAATGAGAAGTAATGTGAAACATCGAAGAAAACAAAAAACATTCCTGTAATACGTAAGCCAACTTATCAAGTACTGTATCATCGCATTGTTACAGAGGAAGTCGACGATGAAGCAGACGACGATGACGGCAACCATGACTGGACAGCAAGCAACCTTAGTATTGATTTGTGCAATGATGACGGTGGTGGCATCTCCGGAGGATGGTCTGAAACGTCTGGCGGAGAAACTACCGTATCTACTGGAGGGATCGGAATTCAAGGAGGAGATGGAAGGCTTCTACCTGATCCTCCTCGCTCTGATGGACGGGGAACAGAGGACGATGTTGTGGAGGAAATTGCTAGACACGGCGTCGACCTTACCATCATACATGACGTCGTGTTTAGCAAAGATGCACAAGGACTGCAAAATCTTCTTACAGTCCTTATTGCGAGACAACAGGAACGACGCAACACCTGGTCCATCGGTTACAAGCACGACGCCGGAGAAAGAAGCCACATTCACGTCGTCCACGCATGCCGCATGGGACGTTGCCAATGCGTCCTCATCAAAGGGATTCCGAGGATATGACGATGCGGTCAACGCAACGGGGAATATCGACCAACCTACTTTAGAAACCTCTTCAACTATTTCCTTCGAAAAGGACAAGGACAGATATTCTCTCATCAACATTAATAACGAAGATGACTACTGTTTTAAATATTGAATTTTATCCAAATTTATAGAGTCTGGTATGGACCAGCTACCTTGAAAGAAACGAATTGGGTAACAAGTACGACTGGGATTGTGTCGAGTTCCCCGTTTCACTTCATGACATTCAAAAGTTTTCTAAAATAAATAATATCTCTATCAATGTTTTTGGATTAGAAGAAAAATGTGAAGGGAAACATGTTTCGCACTACGTGTTTCCTATAAAAATTGTTGAAAATCAACTCGCGGACCAAAGGGATCTATTGTATGTTTGTAATGAACAAAATTCGCATTACATAGTAATTTCCGATTTTGATGCATTCATAAAACCATTCATAACAACTAACGAACATAAGACCAAAGTGTGTAAACGATGCTTTACACATTTCCAATCGTACAAAGGTAAATCTGCGGAGATTGGATAATCATCTGACTGTGTGTAATTCTTTCACACCAGTCAGATGTGAAATTCCAAAGAACCCTGAACTTTGCTTCAATAAGCATGAATTTTCGCAATAAATTAGATTCGTAATTTATGCGAATTTTCAGTGCATATTGGAGCCGATTTCAGGAAGTTCGGGAGATCCGCAGAAAAGTTGGACAACTCTTTTCCAGAAACACACTCCGTACAGTTTTGTTATTTCATCAAAGATGCAGAGGGTACGTTTTCTCAGTTACGGCTGTTTAGAAGGAAAGATTGCAGCGGAGAGTTTATGTGATCACTTGTTGATGATGTCAAAGTCATCGATCGAGTGCTAAATAGCGTAAATAAACCTATGATCCCTCTAAGCAGCGAGGAAAACAAAGAGTACATGAACAGCACCATTTGTCACATTTGCAAAAAAGGTAACTTCACCGTAGTGAGCTTTAAAGTTAGGGACCATTGCCATGTCAGCGGTCGTTTCAAAGGGGCCGCTCACAGAAATCGTAATCTAAATTATAGAAATCAAACATTTGTCCCAGTGTTCTACATAATCTTTCAAATTATGATGCACACTGTATTGTAAAAGAGTTAGGTTTCGATGAAAATAGAATCAACGTTATTTGCAATATGCAAGAAAAGTATGTTACATTTTCTAAATTTATTCCCTCCTCCTATTTGAAAAGAGAAGGTATGGAGTTGAGATTTGTAGATTAATTTCGATTCATGGCAAGCAGCCTGGAAAAGTTGGCAAACAATCTACCTAAGGATAATTTTTTTGAAACAAGAATTCGCTTGGTGATAATGCCGATTTGGAGGGTCGCAAGGGGGTGTTCCCCTAAGACTATGTGTCATCACACGAAGTTCTAAATAAGAAAAAACTGCTGCCTAAAAAAGCATTTTACAATAAGCTTAATAACGATCATATTTCAGATGAAGATTATCTTCACGCCACCAATGTGTAGTATTCATTTTCACTGAGCTCTTTGGGCGAATATTCGGACCTATATTTGAAATCAGATACACTCATTCTAACCGACGTATTCGAAAACCTTAGACAGATGTGTTTTGATATGTATGGATTGGATTGTTTGTATTATAGCACTGCTCCAGGCTTCGCATATTCCGTCATGTTGAAGTTCACACCAGTAAAATTACCCTTACTCACCGATATGGATAAGATACAAATGATTGAGCGTGGTATAAGAGGTGGAATATGCCAATGCATCACCAGAGACACGCTACAGCAAACAATGAAATGTGTCAAGATTTCATCGAGTCGGAGAGTAAATCTTACCTCTACTACGTTGATGCAAATAACCTCTAAGGGTATGCGATGTCTCAGGCATTACCAACAGGTGAGTTTCGCTGGCTTGATACCGAGTCGTTTGATATCATGTCTATACCGGATAATTCCAACACCGGCTACATATTAGAAGTAGACATTGATTATCCAGAACATCTCCACGAATCACATTCTGATCTACCGTTCTGTGCTGAAATGAAAAATCCACCAGGTAGCAAAAGCAAACAATTATTAACCACTTTGGATTCAAAAGAAAATTATGCTGTTCATCACACGGTACTTAAGCAAGCCGTGCAACACAGATTGAGATTATCGAAAATCCATAGAGCCATTAGCTTTGAACAATCAAATTGGATGAAACCTTACATCTATTTTAATGCCACCAAGCGAAAAGCTGCCCGTAATGAATTTGAAAAAGATTTCTTCAAGTTGATGTTCAATTCAGTTTTCGGCAAAACTATGGAGAATGTAAGGAAAAGAATGAACTTTAGCAGATCAACTCGTATCATTCAATGTGGTAGCACTATTTCCAAGCATCGATAATGATAAACTTCTGAAATATCTTACTAATTGGCTGAGATCAAGTGGATTTAGTGATAGCACTATCAAAGAATATGTCTCATTAACAAACCTATGCATTAACCAAACATATTTTACATTCAATGGAAAATTTTATCAACAAAGACAGGGACTAGCAATGGGAAACCCACTATCACCCTTCCTAGCAGACCTATATATGAGCTACTTTGAAACTCATATTACATCAGCCTTCCCACATACAGTATGTACAAAACATGGTTGAGATACGTGGATGACATATTCGCCATAGTAAATGAAAAACATATACAAGATGCATTAAAACTACTTAATATCCAGGACCAATCAATCAATTTTACTCTAGAGCAGCAAACTGAAAACCATCTCCCCTTTCTGGACATAAAGATCATAAAACAAGATAATAGGCTGGAATTTGGAATTCACAGAAAGGAAACTCACTCGGACAACTACATAAAAGCCAATAGTTTCAACCCTATCAATAAGGACATGTAAAATTCGCATTTGCGATAAAACGAATTTTTACGTGAATTTAGCACTTTTTACACGAATAACACGAATTTAGACAAAATTTTAAAGAAAGCGCAATTTTTAAATATTTTCCTTTTAAAACGCGATTTTTTCAAAACTCTGTGTTACGTCACGCGAGCAAGGGGCATTTTTTAATAAACTATAAGACCTAAATCACATCCCTAATTAATCATGTGAATGGTGATCAAACAATTTACAATTTTGAGGTTATGAAGTTTAAACCATAATTTTTCATCACCCGAGCTAACCATGCTTATATCTGTCTCCTTTATTATTGTAGCTTACTTCATGATTCATATATATCATGTTTCTGTTTGTTTTGAAGCATTTTTAAGAATATTATTTCACATATATCAATGAATTACGTTGCTTTGCATATACCAGAGCAGCCATCTTGTTCTTAAGCTCTTTGCATGGAAATTGACTTGGTACATTTGCCAAAGCAGCTATTTTTCCGCGTGCGTTCTTTGACTAACCGAGCAGTGTACCAATCTCTCTTAAATATCACTGAATCTGCAATCCGCAGACATGTGGTTATAATTAATTCAGTTAAGCTACTTATGCTTAATTATTCTACATTTTGAGTATGCCATTATATAAGTCCCTACGGTAAATATCTCACTACATGAATGCAACCATTTCCATTCACGCATTCATTAATTATATCAAAACGTGCGTTAAAGCAAGCCAACAATGGAACTCTCAAATATTTTGTTAGCTTCTGCATAGAAGTTGGAAATTTATATTTCAAAAATATCCACATATTAGGCCTAATGCAACTCATTGGAATCCCAAATCTCCAAGCATTTGATTGTTCCAAGAGAACAATCTCATTGTCTCGTTTTAGGGTTATTCAATTCATCTTTGTTGTGCACAAGCTGTCGTAACGTCATAACTAACTGTGATTGGCCAGAACGCCTGGTCATTCACCAATCAGAAGTTTAAACCATGCCCACTTATCGATCACTATATAAGCTAAGTCCCGCCTCCAGTCCCCCCAGTCGGCTAAGATTCATCAAGTCAAGCGGTCAAGTCCGCCAGCTCTGGCTGGCGGGCCGCTGGGCCGCCATCTTGTGTCATAACCACGTGGTCATCATCAGGAGTGCGCACAATGTACTCATCATTGCCACCTCACGCGGCCCAGTAGTCAAGTCACCATTGCGGCCTGCTACGTTTGTTGACATTCAAGCATCATCATTGCAACCTCACGCGGCCCAGTAGTCAAGTCACCATTGCGGCCCGCTACGCTCTTTCTACACTCAAGCATCGTCATTGCAATTCACGCGGCCCAGTAGTCAAGGCACCATTGCGGCCCGCTACGTTTGTCGACATTCAAGCATCATCATTGCAACCTCATGCGGCCCAGTAGTCAAGTCACCATTGCGGCCCGCTACGCTCTTTCTACACTCAAGCATCGTCATTGCAATTCACGCGGCCCAGTAGTCAAGGCACCATTGCGGCCCGCTACGTTTGTCGACATTCAAGCATCATCATTGCAACCTCATGCGGCCCAGTAGTCAAGTCACCATTGCGGCCCGCTACGCTCTTTCTACATTCAAGCATCATCATTGCAACCTCACGCGGCCCAGTAGTCAAGTCACCATTGCGGCCCGCTACGCTCTTTCTACATTCAAGCATCATCATTGCAACTCACGCGGTCCAGTAGTCAAGTCAACATTGCGGCCCGCTACGTTTGTCGACACTCAAGCATCATCATCGCAACCCACGCGGCCTAGTAGTCAAAGCACCAATGCGGCCCGCTACAATTATGTATATTCAAACAACATTAACATCACTGCCAACATAAACAGAAACCACTTGTCAACGTCAACTTATGTAACTTCATCATTGACAGCACTGCAACCATCGTCAAGAAACTAAATTCTTAAGAGAACAGTGCATCAAGATTTAACGTTTTCAAATCAACCTTTGAATTACCTTTTTTTTTGTGTAACAGTGTTTTCATAATTTTTTACAGTGCTCAGTGTTGATTTCTATAGTGTTTTTTGTTCTTTTCTAAATATATTTTATTATACAGGCTACGAGCTATGCTATGTTTTATTCATTTGTTCCCTTATCAATCCAGGCATTGTTTGTGTTTTTTCAATTTTTTATGCATTTCATTTTTTCTCTCGAATGGGATCGCAGCACCCCTAATCCTATGGTGTTCAATTACAGTCCCGTACCACTGCGATCTTATTCACTCTGCCATCTTAATTTATATCAGCTGTCAACCATGGGTCTTAGAAAGGAAGTAAGGGTTTAGAAATCATGTAAGTGACCATGAACTACTCCATTGAATCTTCCTCCATGCTCTCAATTTGATCTTCTTCTTCTCATTGGTCGGTATGATTTCACGTGACCAATGAGCTTAGACTCAATTTAAATTTCGGTAACAAACAATTTCCGGCTTGGCATTTCGGGAAACGAGAAGCCATTGTTATTCGTTATTTTCTTTCTTAACAGCCAATCTTAGCATCGTGGCCTTTGTACTTGCTTGCATTGGTGTAGTTGTATATTATTGTTTTGGATTAATTTGTTTGAAAGCTTTTTCTTGAGTGACCAGCAAGAAGAAGTAGCAGTAAAATGCCGAAGTCTTCTGTGACGGCAAAAGATCGGGAAAATGAATTTGGGAAATTTGGACTTCATGCCACCGACAGACAGACTGTTATGTGTAAATCGTGCAATGTTACCATATCATGGGAGCACAGAGATTCCTGTGTGAAACACATAGAATCCGAAAAACACAAGCGCTCATTCTCAACTTCAGGAGGAAGTAAGCGACAAGCATCTGTTGTGACTCTTTTTGGTACAAAACGCAAGAAGAAGGATGCGGCCTCAGAATTAGCTAAAGATACAACAGAAGCCTTTATCAAAGCCAACATCCCTCTCGAGAAAGTGGATCATCCCAGTTTACGAAGTTGGATGGATAAATATGTGGAAGGTAAGTTCATGTACTGTAACGTAATACACAACCCAAATGGGCGAAAGATAGTTATAAAAACGGCCCTTGCACTTCACTTCATTTCACAATTATAAAATACTACCCTTGCACCAAATAGACCAAAATAAAAAAATTAAAAAAAAAAACAGCATCTCTCATTAGGGGTGGCGTACGGTAGTGCAAAGATTTTAAGAATCTGGTTTTAGAAACGTGTTTTTTTCAGGTGCTGGTGATTTACCTCATGCCAGAACGCTCCGAGAGAGGTATGTCCAAGAATTGGCAACTGCACGAATACAGGAAGTAAGAAACAAAGTCGAGAATAAGCAGATAGACTTATTCTGCGATAAAACCACCGACAAAATGGGCAGATGTGTCTTTGTGGTCCTTTTCAGAGTTATAGCGCTTCTTAGTACAAATATTCTTGTTGGAGGCGTTCACTTCCTTGAATGCAGCAATGCTACCAACTGCATACGTGCAATTCTGGACTCTCTGAAAGTCTACAGTGTTGGGTATGAAAATGTAGAAGTGTTACCACAGATTCGGCACGATACATGACCAAGTGTTATCAGGGACTTCAGCTGGTTTTGGGCGACAGTGTAACGCACATTCAATGTTGGGCCCATAAATTGAATTTAGTTGGCAATGTTTGGCCTGTAGAGCTTAAGAAATTAAATGAAGCCGTTGTGAAAACGAAGAGCTTGTTCTTGAACACTCGTAAGCGAAAGCATTTGTATGCTCAATTTCTCGAGGAAAAGCTAGGGAAACGTTGTCCGATGTACCCAATGCCTGTCACAACACGGTGGAACTCCTGGTTTCAAAGTGTGTTTTATTTATCTGAGTATTTTCCATTGATTGTAGAATTTTCTAAAACAGAGGAAATGCAAGATATAAATAATGCTGGTGTTGTGTTCCTCAGTTCTCTTAGTTCTGATAAAGTGCAAAACATTCATACTCAAGCAATATTTGTTCGAGAACATGTAAAATGTTTAGTGAATCTGATAACAATGTTGGAAGGTTCAACTTACCCTACAGCACACATTTTGTATGGTGAACTGAGTAAACTTAAATCATGCTTTGATAATTTAAAAGAGGGCATTTTCATGAGTGATACAGCTGCTGCTCTGAATCACTGTGGTGTAAACCAAGCTGCCGCTCTCAAGGCAATACTAAAGGAAACTGTGGTCAAGGCATCAATGAAACTTTGTTCATTGATGTCTTCTGACCCATGCAAAAATGTTTTTGAGAGTCTGGCCATCTTGGATCCAAAGAACATTGTGTTGACAGAAATGAATCCTGGGCTTGTGGCACAGTTATGCAAGATAAAGTGTATGAAAGACTTGGACCAAGATGCTTTAATTACTGGTTACTATGAGCTGAAACAGTGTTTAGAAAAACAAATTAAGGACAGTACAGTGGACATTTTGAAATGCTTAAATGTTATGAGTATATCGCAGCCAGATTTTTGTAATAAATTGGGAGAGGCACTTTGGTTCCCGTGCAGCAAAGTCGATTCGGAACGATTTCTCTCAAATTACAACAATGTGTTAACGGACAAAAGGACCAATTTGAAAGAAGACAATGTAGCTACGATGGCAATGTTTTCATTTGAAGGTTAAATGTATGACAAAGTTGAATTTTTTTACGTATATTATAATGCAACAATGTTAAAAATAACCTCGCTTTCTTGTGAAAATAACCTCCCTTTTCTTAAATAATAACACCGCTTTTCCACATAAAATAACCTCACCTTTTGCAGGTCCCTACCTATCAATCACAAACATGCAGTACTAAACAGCTTAACTTATAGATTAGTGAATTTACCACTCAGCAAAGAGGAACACAAGAAGGAATATGAAACAATTATTAATACGGCACAACTAAATGGGTTCCACAAAGAACTGGCCGACAAAAAATTGAGAAAATACCATAGGCAAAAACAAATTGCAGATCTGACTACACTAAAACCGGAAAAAGAACAGAAGTCTACATACAGGAAAATCACCTACCACCCATTAACCCTTTCACTGCTAACGACGGAACTGTGACGGCGTGGAGAATGGCACCTACGTGTGCTGTTGACGGAACTGTTCCGCCCGCGAAGTGGGTGCTATGAACGAGACGATTCCACAAGGCATGGAATTTTTTAACACAGTTTTAACGAAAGGATAGTGTCCTGCCATCTATTGGGGTTACATAGAACTTAATTTCATTGCTTTCCCTGCTCTGTGGTGCAATTTGTATATGAAAATGTGAGGCCTTGCACAATGTTGCCGCGAAGTTAGTGCTACGAATAAAACAATTGCTCGTAGAATAGAATTCTTTAACAAGGTTTCAACGAAAGGATAGTGTCCTGCCATCTCTTGGGGTTAGATAGAAATTATTTTCATTGCTTTCCTTGCCCTGTGGTGCAATCTGTAGACGGAAAAGTGAGGCCTTGCACAATGTTGTGATGTCTGAAGAAGCCATTGAACTCACGAGTCATATGACAAGCGGGGATTCACGTCAAGGCCATGGTATGTTCAATTTCAACACAGTCATTGCTTTCACGAGCAAGGAAAAACATTTCTAACGTGATGACGAAGTTCTGGCGTATTTTAAAACTGCCTTCTTATTTTTCGGATTTAGCGCCGAGTGACAGTGAAAATATCTCAGCAAGGAGGGTATGTCAGCTTGCCAATATCTCAGCAGTGAAAGGGTTAATGGACAAAAAATTCAAGAAAATATTCAAAGACCACAACATCACCTTAGCCCCGGTTAATAGATACAGTTTAGGAAATATGTTAAGGTCAACCAACATAGAGAGAGTACAACACCTGGAAAAATCGGGCATCTACCAGTTTAGTTGCAAAAACTGTCCACAAAAATACATAGGCAAAACAAAAAGAAGTATAGAGACCAGGATGAAGGAACACCAACGACACGTCAAATATGCACAAATTGAAAAGTCTGGAACATGAACCATGAAGTTGAACAAGAACCTAAGTTGGTTAAGTGTGCCCACAGACATAGTGAACTGACAGTCTGGGAGAAGATATTTATCCAGAAGAATGCAGATAACCTAATGAACTTTGAAATACCAACAGAAGATGACCTGGTCAGGAAGTTCATAGGACGTTCGCGGGAGGGTGCTCATACAACACAAACATCAGTTGGAGTACGTTGAAAATGGGGTAAAGTTATAATCCCGAAACCGGTCCAGGTTAGTACAAATTTAATGAAGGTCAGTGTATTAAGTCTCCACTCATATGCTTACATATTTAATAACTTCACTGTGCAAACTTCCTTCATTAATTAAATAACTTTAGGCTTGTTTCAGATCAAAATTTAATGAAAAAGCTGGTAGTTAAATCCACCTTTTTAGATAGAGTTATTTATAATGAGAACTTGGTGGGAGTCCACCTTGCTAAAACTAGCTTGGTGTTTGACAAAGCTATCTACATCGGCATGTCTATTTTAGAAATATCTAAAACCAGAATGTGCGACTTTCATTATGACAAGATGAAAAATTTGTATAAAGAAGGTTTGAAATTGTTATATGGAGCTCATCACCTCACTGACCCCTCAGGAAACCATGGTATTACTCGGATGTGAAATGGCCGAAATATGTTCTCTAGAGGCTCTAATCTAGGCCTAAGTGCCTTAAATACGGTATACAACATGGGCCCCCTAGTTTGAAGTCCCTCCTGGAGGACCTGTGTCCAGATTTTTACGCCCTGAAAAATCCATCAACCGTGGTCGGGTTTGATCCCAATACCTTCTGATCTAGAGGTGGGCATGCTACCTCTACACCAGGTCGGCCGACGTTAATTAAATATGATGTTCTAATAATTATATTTACGTTCAATAAATGATTTAAATAAAACTTCCTAGCACTGCACATTTAGAGATTAGAATCGTATCGTTAAATTATGAACACAACAGCAATAATTAAAAAAAACAACTTAGACCAAAGTGATATATAGGCACTCATAAGCAATTCTGGTTTCGAGTGACAAAACTTGGTGTTATGAATTTTTGTTGTAAATCTCATGATATTTTATCCTGGAAAATATTTAGACTTGAGACTTAAGAATCATTCACCATCGCCACAACCACACCCCATAAATAAGAGACTACAGTGATTGATGACCTCTTCCCTTTATATAAAACTTGTGTTACTATGTATTCTTTCTAGCAAGATACATTTCACAACACAGGAGTTGGCATTTCACAGAACTTGCCTAAGTAGAACTTATGTCTATCTTGTAGACCATAGTATATAACCAATAGATCAAAGACAGCACTATTTTAAGTCTCCCCCATGAAATATGATACCACCATAGATAACAGCATCAGTGAAATCTCAGTCTAGTGCAACAGAAAAACAAATTATTTATACTGAAACAAGTAAACCTTACGTCAAAATCAAACTTTTTACAGATTAACCGGTCAAAAACAAAATTGAGATTCTACAATAAATAATGCGAAAAGAGTTATTCCACAATACATTATGCCTTTGCCGAATGTTCATATATTTGAAGCACTTTTATGTTGTCCTTTAACATAGCTGATAATGTTGTTGGTTTTGTGTTGTAAACACGTGCCACATAAATCGGTTTCAATCCATCCTCAAATTTTTTAATGACTTCTTCCTTCTGTTCTAATTTTTTTTTTGTCTCGTCTTCATTATCACAAATATATAATTCTAATAGTGTAGGGTGTACAGTCGGTCAAATAAAAAACGTCGGGACTCGTATGCTGTTAAAATTAAAGTTTTTACGCATTAGTTCACAAGTTTCCTATAAAAAACACAAAATACAGGTCATTTTCGGAACATATGAGGCCATGCGGCAGGAGGGAATATATGAACAAGGAGGGAA
Source organism: Ectobius pallidus (assembly GCA_964059195.1). Lineage (NCBI taxonomy): Eukaryota > Metazoa > Arthropoda > Insecta > Blattodea > Ectobiidae > Ectobius > Ectobius pallidus. The sequence goes on from CAXKWD010000005.1 coordinate 124,422,431, forward strand.
AAAATAAACAGCGTGGAAAGCGCAACACACTATATTCAACTTAATGCATTGTCATAATTCATTTTGCTTTGTGTCATCGCCACATACAAATGCTAACGTGAGAGAAAGTGTAGTTAGGGCTGTAATTGACCTGCATTTTTCGGTCTCTGAAGCAGCGAGAAGGTTCCATATTTATGAAAGAGCAGCTCAGAGGTGGGAACGTTACTATAATGCGACCGGAAGTTTTCATAGCAAACGTTGATCTGGCCGGACGCGTATTTCGATGCTAAGATTGGTTGCAGAAGTTGAGCGTAAGTTATTGATTTTGCACTAGAAGTACCGGTATTATAAAATAAAATCTTAAAAAAATGCTCCTTGAATAAACATATTTCTCGCGAATCTATTAATTATTAATATTATAAAAATTTGCAACCAAGAATATGGCGGATTTGAGGCATATAGTCACAGCCTTCCATACATGTTTGTTTTGGAACAAAACTGACTAAATAATAAAGAAAATACATGGATAGACACGAGGCGTGTGTGAACCTAACCTTAAGTCTTCCTGTACATGCGCATATGCTCGTTCGTGATACTTAATCAAATACCGCCCGACGTTTTTTATTTGACCGACTGTACAGTGTTTTCAATGCACACAACACAAAAGTAATACCCTTAGTTTTCAATATTTAGAACATGAAGATCTAAATTTAAAAATGCTACAGTATACAACAGATATGTGCGACACTTCGAGCCACCCTTGGAGAACATGTTCCTCCAAGCAGGCACCATATTGTATTCTCTCATTATCGATCATTGGAATTTTGAACTAGATGATTCAATGACTAACTGTTCTTCCCAAACAAAAATATACCGTATTTACTCGTCCATAACACCCCCTCACCTATAATACCCCCCCTAATTTTAAATGAAAAAAAAAAAAAAAAAAAAAAAAAAAACCTCTCAGAAAATTTTTTCCAGTGACCAGCAACATTCGAGTTAATAATAATAAGAAAACTCGCACAAATGTGCATTTACATTCGAGTTAATGGTTGTTGGTGTTACTCGTTTTTAGATGCTAATGCTATCTCCTAGCTAACGGTAAAACCCACGCTTCCCCGCCAACTGTGTGTTGGCCTTCTCACCCCTACCCTAGATTTCTCAATGCTCTTCCGGTTTCCAACTTCCGTGTCCGCCGTATGCGTTTAGTGTGTCGTTGACTGAGTAAGCAACCACGTGCAAAATGAGTAGGAGAGCAAGTTTTACAGCATCATTCAAGATGAGTGTTATACAACATGCGGAAGAAAATGGAGTACGAGCGGCGAGTCGTAAATACGAAGTGCAGCCATGTATGATTCGTTATTGGCGTAACCAGAAAGAAAAGTTATCAGGAGCTAAGAAAACGTCGAAATCATTCCGCGGTGTGAAGAAAGGGAGGTATGAAAATGTGGATATGCAAGTTCTGGCGTGGGTTACAGAAACAAGGAACAATGGGAACGCTGTAATTCACGAAATGATGCAATTTAAAGCTCGTGAAATTGCACGAAATCTTGGCATCACGGGATGGAATTTCAAAGCAAGTAGAGGTTGGGCAGAACGCTTCATGCGCCGGAATGGACTAAGCCTGCGGAGAAGAACATCACTGTGCCAGCGTCTGCCTGCAGATTATAATGATAAAGTCATAGAATTTCATCGCTATGTCACAAGGCTTCGGGAAGAGCAACAGTTCCTGTTGTCGCAAATTGGCAACGCTGACCAGACGCCCATTTTCTTCGATATGCCATCAAACACCACGATCAACACAGCTGGTGCATCAAGTGTGATAGTAAAAACTACAGGAAACGAAAAATTACGATGCACTGTGATGCTAGCAGTGACTGCAGATGGTAGAAAGCTTCCGCCATACTGCATTTTCAAACGGAAAATGCTGCCAAAAGAAGATTTCCCCAGAGGCATACATGTCCGGGTACAGGAAAAGGGTTGGATGGAAGCAGAATTGATGAAGGACTGGTTGAAGACAGTGTGAGAACGTCGACCAGGAGCCCTTCTAAACAAGAAGTCCATGCTAGTACTGGACAGCTTCCGCGGGCACTTAGTGGATGCTGTGAAGAAACAGATGAGCGTGACGCAGACCTGTCCAGTCATCATCCCAGGAGGCCTTACTTCAATTTTACAGCCATTGGACGTCTCCGTAAATAAGCCCTTCAAAGATCATGTAAGGAGGGCCTATGCAGATTGGATGGTGAACAATAAGCATGAGATGACGAAAGGCAGCAAAATCAAACGCCCAAGCTTTCGTGTAATCTGCGAGTGGATCCTAAGTGCATGGGGATTAATCACTCCTGACATTGTGGAGAGGATAAGTTAAAATCAATCAGAAATAAAAACACTTGTTGCTCCACTTGCTTATGTAAGTGGAGCAACAAGTGTTTTTATTTCTGATTGATTTTAACTTATTGACATGCTCTACTGTATACAAATTGCTTCATTTTGTTTTATTGTGGAGAGGAGTTTCAAGAAAACTGGAATTTCTTCAGCTCTGGATGGAACAGAAGACGATCTACTCTGGGAAGGGGAGAGAAGCGAAAATGAGGACCTGGACCAGTCAAGTGATGTAAACGGTGATGGCAGCGATGGTCCCAGTGAGTGATCTCTGCACGCAAGATAAGATAGGCTTGTAGCTAAGCCACCGTAAAACGGCCCTTTTCAGGGCCAACAGGGACTCAAGGGGAAGTGATGTGTCACATATAACCTCTCCTTCCCAAATCAACCTCTACCGTCACGTGGCGAGCCCTGAGTAACGCTAAAGAGGCTCTGGTGACATCTCAATTGTAGCTGCATTATCGACATTGAGCAGCGGCTGGCGGGTGATAGGAGAAGATTGGCAGGAGGGGTAGAAGGAGAAGCGGTCGTGGCGAGTGAAAGGGGTACGCGGGAAGACATAAAGTTCAGTTACATCATAAGAAGAAATGAACTGTTAATTGGTATAATAGGTTTTAGCTTATTTTATACATGTCTGTGTTTAAGTGAGTGCTACAGAAATACGGTGAGTCATAATTTAGTCAGTTGCCGCCCAGCTGGATGACGACATTGTAACGCTGCAACCTTGAACACCACGCGCGGCGGTAGTCCACGTGACCCAGTCGGCTGCGGTAATGCAGGAGGGAGCTCTACCAAACTATTTAAATTTAAGTGGTAATTTAACTTTTTGTAAATAAATTATAGATTTAAAGAACTATTTTGCGTGTTGATTTAAAGACGCTAGATGTGTATTTTTCTGCTTTTAAAGCCGCTAGATGTGTCTTTTTCTGCTTTTAAAGCATCATCTTAAATTTTTCACCTATTATACCCTCCCCTATTTTAGAAGTTGAAAATTACGAAAAAAGGAGGGTGTTATAGGTGAGTAAATACGGTACTAATATCACACACTATTTAGGAAGTTTATACAGTGATGTAATTATTATATAAAAATAATGAGATGGAATGTGACATACTAATGGAATCTAGCTGAAGATGAAAACTGTAATTCAAGTGTGTGTCAATTTTAGTGAAGTTAGTGTTTACACTACATCTCATTTTTATATCTTAACTAGCATGTGCCCGCAGCTTCGCCCACGATAATCATTTCAAAAATTAAAAATTAAGAGCATAATAGTTAAATTATTATATTTATTAACACCTTTATCACGTGGACAACATACCACGATTAGAAAGCATCGCCTGGTAAAAGCGACCTCAGATTCGAGTTCCTTGGCCCAAAAAACTCCTGTATAGTGAGTTTCGTCCAAATCGAACAATGTGTGACCATATTTAGGCCTATATTGATTATCCCTCTTCGGTGGAGGTTGGAAATGTCATATGTTTAAGGGACTTGACATTCTAAACAAATGAATTGTCCTGGATGGACTTACAAAATCAAGCGATCACCCGCGATAATTATTTCAAAAATTAAAAATTAAGAGCATAATAGTTAAATCATTATATTTATTAACACCTAAATCATGTGAATTACATACCACGATTAGTGTCGCCTGGTAAAAGCAACCTCAGATTCGAGTTCCTTCGCCCAGAAAACCCCTGTAGGCCTATAGTGAGTTTCGTCCAAATAAAACAATGCTTGACCATATTTAGGGCTTACAACATTCAAGTGATCGTGAAAGTTTTATTTCCTAGGTATGGGGTCATTCCATATTAAATCAACAAATGGGCGTTGCCTCACCATTTTTGATTTTGATGAAATTTGGTAGGTGATGTGTACCAGTCTTCTGAACCCCAAAACAAATCTTGTCATACCTCTAAAAAATTTTACTCCTGAGATATAGGCATTTGTTTGGAGCACGAACAAGCAAAAAATGTAATTTCAGACCTGTTTTCTGAAAGCCGTAGAATTTATATTTGAATCAATAGGATGATCAGATAGGGCTCATTGGAAAGCTTAAAGAATGGACTTTCATTTGTGCATACTAAATTGGATTTAAGTTAAGTCTAAACAGACGTTTTTAGGGCTCTAATCTTTGTTCGTGAACTGTCGTTTTGCGTAATTTTAGGCATTAAAAAAACAACGAAGGACATGGAGTAACAGGCCAATTTTTTTTCCTGTTACACTTATGTATGAGGAGTATGTGTAGGAAAAAAACTGAGCTGTTACTGGTGGTCCTTCACCCTGAAAAATTTACTTAAACTTCAAAAAAAGTGTAAATCGTGCTTTTTCTCGGTCCCAAAAAGTAATGTGGGACAGGTGATAAAAATCTGAAAATGCCAGGATGAGAAGCCCTTATAGTGTACTTTAAAATAAAAACAAAATCATTCTGTGACTGGAAGGGATAGAGGAGCTACAAGCCTTTGAAATATCAAGAAAACAGCACTTGACCGCTACTGAAAATAGGCTAAGCAGATAGGATAATTACCACAAAATTTAATTTAAATTTACATAAAATACAAAACATTTATTTACAAATGAGAATTTTCCTCAGTTATACAAATTTCTGATTTTTTGTAATTTTTCTAGCAAATTTTCACATTTGACTTCTTTTTAAGCTACATTGATGGCAATTTCAAGTAGGCCTACTGTATTTTCAACTATTTTATTTAGATACCATTCTTATCCTGGTTTTTTGGATGTAGGTAATGCATTAAACACTAAAAGCTGAATAAAGCTCTTTAAGGTTACATCAAATTAACCTTTTCTGTATGTTAACCTTTTTCTCCATTAGGTCCTCTAACAGACACACAGTATCTTTTCCTTGGCATCATTCTGCTGTACTCATCATTTTCGTAGAAGTCTTGTACAGTTTTGACTGAAACTTCATCAAGTTTATTCCTAGTCCTGTTCTCCCTATTCTGTGGCAAAATCCCGTTCTTTTTCACTAAATTTTTTTACTGGTGGGCTAAGTATTGGCTGACATTAAACTCGCTCTGAACTATACTAATACTCCAACTACTAGGAGCTAAACTTACAATATTCTTTAATTTTTTTTAAATTTAAGCTTGTGAATTAGTTGCTTGTACTCATTCGCTAAACTGGCAGGCTGCATGTTCATTGAAAATTCCTCATTATCAGTTGAAATGTTCAAATCAAAAGACTTAACTTTCCTGATATACTAACCTCATTTGTTAACACTGAGGTTCTAGCTTCAACTGACAGCTTCTGCGCCTTAACAGGAGAAATACCAAGGACTGAACAAGCATCATTAACTGTTTCAACAAGAATGATTTCAGGTTCATAAATGTCTGGGCATTCATCTTCACTGTCAGTACCGGTCTCTGTGCCTTGATTTGGATTTTTAATTTTTTTAACATTTTGTGCACAGTAATATGCTGGTAACAATTTCAATAGCATGTATTCAGCACAAAATAACAATAGTAATAATTTTAAAAAATAAACTAATCAAAAGATAATGAAGCACAAACACAACCTACATGCTGTGAGTCAGCTCAATAAGTGAATAGTGGACAGCATTCAACAGAGGGGCTGGATCATATGAAGCTATGCATATTCAAACATGACTTGGTCAGCAACCAGACTCCAATGAACAGTGCGTGTCCAAAACTTATGAGTTATTAGTTAACATAAAATTCAATATACTGTAGAGAAGAGTAGAGTTTAATCCAGTACCTACACCTAATAAACCAGGATAAGAATGGTTTCTAAATACATCACTTGAAATTGCCATCAATGTAGCTTAAAAAGAAATCAAATGTGGAAATTTGCTAGAAAAATTACAAAAATCAGAAAGTTGTATAACTGAGGAAAATTCTCATTTGTAAATAAATGTTTTGTATTTTATGTAAATTTAAATTATATTTTGTGGTAATTATCCTATCTGCTTAGCCTATTTTCAGTAGCGGTCAAGTGCTGTTTTCTTGATATTTCAAAGACTTGTAGCTCCTCTATCCCTTCCAGTCACAGAATGATTTTGTTTTTATTTTAAAGTATACTATAAGGGCTTCTCATCCTGGCATTTTCAGATTTTTATCACCTGTCCCACATTACTTTTTGGGTCCGAGAAAAAGCACGATTTACACTTTTTTCGAAGTTTAAGTAAATTTTTCAGGGTGAAGGACCACCAGTAACAGCTCAGTTTTTTTCCTACATATACTCCTCATACATAAGTGTAACAGGAAAAAAAATTGGCCTGTTACTCCAAGTCCTTCGTTGTTTTTTTAATGCCTAAAATTACGCAAAACGACAGTTCACGAACGAAGATTAGAGCCCTAAAAACGTCTGTTTAGACTTAACTTAAATCTAATTTAGTATGCACAAATGAAAGTCCATTCTTTAAGCTTTCCAATGAGCCCTATCTGATCATCCTATTGATTCAAATAGAAATTCTACGGCTCTCAGAAAACAGGTCTGAAATTACATTTTTTGCTTGTTCGTGCTCCAAACAAATGCCTATATCTCAGGAGTAAAATTTTTTAGAGGTATAACAAGATTTGTTTTGGGGTTCAGAAGACTGGTACACATCACCTACCAAATTTTATCAAAATCAAAAATGGTGTGGCAAAAGAAATTCTTAAAATTTGTTGATTTAATATGGAATGACCCTATGACAAAAATAGCCAAAGCCAACTGTAATTGATTTGACATTGAAATGTATAACCGAAAACCAATGATTCGAAAACGCAAAAAATGCACGTTTTTTGCCCGTTTTTCACTCATAACTCACGAAAGATAGCGAAAATTAAGATTCCGGCTTCAAGGTGCATTTTCCGACCCCTTAGTCTACCTATGTTAATTTCAGATCTCTGCGTTTGGTTGATTTCGCTGGGCATCGTGGACAGTCAGACAGACACTACCTTTTATTAATATAGATATATACCTAGGTACGTAATAGATATTTATTGTGAACAAAATAAAGATGTAATTTAAATTTTCATACTTAAAACTGAAAAGAACATGGAACTGTAAAAATAAAATATCTTTTTACTATAAAGTATGGGATTTGAATGGATTTAGAATATCTACTTAATACTGAAAAGTGTACTAAACTGAGGTCTGTTAGATCAAGATTAAAATGTAGTAGGGGGCTTATTGGGAGGAGAATAGGTCAGCTTCAATCATTACTGCCTGCAACAGTGTCATCGCAGGAACAAGCATCGATTGGTGAAAGTAAAAGGGGAGGAGTGCACGGCACATTTTCGCCATCTTTGATGTAGACGGTTTGTTAAGCAGTAACTGGGCGAAGTTAACATCACCTACTGAATGCAGATGGTTCACAGCCAGTGCGAAAGAATTATCATTCCACTGCATTTTTCAAACTAAAGATAACTTACTTAACAAAATCCTTTATCTGTAATTTAGAACTAAGAAAGGAGGACTTCAGTGTAAAAGCATTTATCATTCCACAGCATTTTTCAAACTGAGGATGATAAACTTTTTAAACAAAATCCTTTATCTGTAATTTAGAACTAAGAAAGAAGGACTTCATTTTGTTTTCACACTAATTTAGAATTAACAAAACAGGTCTTCCTTTTTTTCAAACTGAAGTAATACTAACTTTCTCAACAAACCCCTTGTTGTGTAATTTAGAATGTATAACTATCTATAAAAAATTGTTATTATTATTCATTTTAAAAACTTAATTTTTACTATGGCACACTTACAGAGCACTGGTAATTCTTGCTGTATGGCACATATCCAGGTTGTACTACTCCACACCATTCTCCCTCTGGAAACAGCACGCACAACATCAGAGAACCTAAATAAAAACAATGAAGATTAATTTGAATATTATTTATTTGAGGACATGTGGATCTTCCCTAACATAAGAAATGCTACTGACTTATAAATTACTCTTTAAACGTTAGATGCAAGGAGTTAACTCCACTTTTTTTTTTTTTTACTTTAAAAGTTACAGGTCACCAATAGTAGAGAAAAAATCAATGCACATTTTGGTGCAAGAATTATGCAGTTCTATTGAATGTTGTTGATATGTTCCGCCTATATACCACTATATAATAACAACGCTCAGCTGAAGTCTACATGAGGTAAGGAGCAATTAATTAGCAACACGTGTTATTGAATTTGATTTTTGTTGTGTTCTTCTAAAAGTATTTTATTATATTAGATGTAGTCTATCACATAATCATAAAATATTAAAATAAACATTGAGCTCAATGTGCTGTCAAAAATTATTAGATATTTACAATAATTAGTAATAAAATTGTGAAGTTATCCTCGTCACAATATTTAAAATATGAATTAAAATTAACATATATGAAATTTAAACTGGTAAAATATTCTGATACTTGTCAATTGTTTTAAAATATCACACAGATGTCTGTGTATGTCAAAAAAAATATAATAATAATTGTATTCGTGGATAAAATACACACAGCTTCTTTCTTCTTGTATTTGTGTTGTGAGACTTATTATTGGAGAGTCAATTATAACAATATCATTGTGAGTAACTGCAATTTTGTGGTCCTTCTTCTTGGAAATAGCTTAGTGGATCTTGAGTAGTGTAGTGAACTTATCTCTTGTGATCTTCAGCTTTCGTTGTTTTTTAATATATTGAGATGCATTTCGACGTCATATGCGTCATCATCAGTCACGCCTAGAATGTGAATATTTTGGATATCAAAAGAATCTCAAGTAAAATTAATTATTGGATAAGACACCTCGTTAATAAAATAAATTTAAAATGTGACTAATTTAAATGGGTTACATATAGAACTGTAATGAAGAAATTGCTTGTATGCTAGCCAGTAGAAATTTAAAATATAAGTTATTTAATAAATGAATAATATGGTAATTATTTGTTCATATTCGGTAATTGAAATTTATAAGAGAAACTATTAATTAAGAAACTGTATTTAAAGGTTTAAGTTGACATAAGTATTGTAGAAGAATATCTATTAAGTTTTAATAAATGCAATATGTAACTTACCGATAGTCTTGAGAGCTGAACATTCTACAGTGAATGTTTGAGTGCTACTGAATATTGTGAGAGTTAACTCCTAGCTAGTTAGGTTAATGTATGTTTCAAAAAGTGCGTCCTGGTCTACTGTGTTTTCATTTATGATGTTGTTCTTATGTTTATAAATTTCTATTTGCTCTAGAGTATTGAGTTTAGGAATTTTATTATGTTTATGTAAAATTTGCAAAGAATTTTCTATGGAAGTAGGGCTATGTTGATTGTCTAGAAGATGCTTTGCATATGTGGATTTATTTCTGTTAAATCTAAAATCAGAAATATGTTCTTTATACCTTGTTTTGAAAGATCTTCCAGTCTGGCCGATATATACTTTATTACAGTCTTGACAATTTAGTTTATAAATGCCACAGCTTTCATATTGATTGTTGCTATTATGATTGTTGATCTTATTATAGATTTTATATTTTAAATTGTTATTAGTTTTGAAGGCGATGTTTATGTTATTCTTCTTTAATTCTTTTGTAATTCTGTAAATCTTGTTATTTATGAAATTGACGGTTGCATATTTGTTGTGTTTATTAGTATTGGTTTCTTGGGTTGGTTGGAGTGTGGTTATCGGATTATTTTGTTTGTTAATAATATTCTTATTCTTTTTTATTAATTTGTAAATTAAATTGTCTTGGTACCCATTATTACGGGCTATTTGTAGAATGGTGTTTAATTCGGTTTGGTAATTCTTATGGGACAAGGGGACTTTTAATAGCCTATAAATCATACTATTAATTGCTGCTGTTTTTTGGTTATTAGGGTGGTTGGATTTTTGATTAATTATATTGTCAGTATAGGTGGGCTTTCTGTAAATGTTGTAGACTTCAGCTGAGCGTTGTTATTATATAGTGGTATATAGGCGGAACATATCAACAACATTCAATCTAATTATACCACTGGAAAATATGAAGCTAATTAACTATATGCAGTTCTAAGCAAACATTACATAAATTTGTCCCACAGGAGATCTTTTACATGCCTGTAAATCTACAGACATGGGAGTGTCACATTTATGCACACAAATGCCATTAACCTGCGCTGGGATCGAACCTTGGGCACAGAAAGCCAGCGTGATACTGACTGCACCACCCAGGCCGGCTAATGCTAAAGAAAGAACTGGACATGGCAGGCTTATGTAGAATTTGTCATCAACCAGTTCTCTATATGAATTAGCATTGTAAGATATAAATTTATACCTTATCTGCTATAAGATATAAATTCATGCTATATAATTATTTTATATATATTATATGTGTGTGTGTGTATATATATACATATGATCCCCTTAAAGCCCAAGTGGTGTAACTCACATTACTGCTGTTCTGAGATATTTAGGGTTTTAGCTGTCACCAAATAGATGGCTTTATTGACAGCATAAAATTGTGCTCCTGCCTACAGGGTTGCTATGCAAATTATGACTTACACCATTTGCGCTATTTCTGAATAGGATCCTGACCATAACTAAAAAAATCCAAAAACTGGAGTTACACCACTTGGGCTTTAAGGGGCTCATATATATATATATATATAATACCAGTAGTGGTTGTGTTTTTTACACAATTTTCCACTCTGTTAAGGCAAAATTATTCCTTTTTGTTTATATCTATGACCAAAGAATTTCTTAACTTTTAACTACTATGACCAATATTTTTATATTGTCACGCCTCAGGTTTATTTACCAGTTTTCAGGTCTATAAGGGAACTTGATAAAAAGAATCAGTATCAGTCTTCACTGAACAGCCCTCATAAACTGGAAAATCACCATTCAACTGTTAATTTATGTCACACATACCTCCTTATAGTAGTGGTTCATTAGGTTTATCTCTGTAGCCATCACTCTGGAATCCTTTACCAGCTATTTCTAACAAAGCCTTGGTACCTTGATCCTTGTCTAATATGCTTTCTCCTTCCTGTAACAAACCAGACAAACTAGCATTTAGCACAGGGAAAATGTTAAGATAAGCCCTTATAATACGGTAAATAACAGGAGCAACCAAGATATTTCTTGTACTTAACACAATGTTTAACTATGCCAAACATTCTTTGGCTGTCTACCAAAGATCTGGCTGCATACTCCAATGCAAAATTTAAAAGTACAGTAAAAAAGCATGTCCCTCTTTGAACTTATCAATTTGGAGAAGCTTGGAAAGCTGCTTACATATCTTTATGCTCCCTACTAAAACCCCAAACTTTTTAACAAGTTCTATTATAAAGATTCCAAACTCAATAAAATTAGGAAAACTGATGTAACAAAGTAATATCCTTTTGCTTAATCAGTTATAATTGCAATTAAGATATGTATAATTATTTTTTTATATTATTATTATTTTTTTTAACCGATTTCTGAGCTAAGCTCCAGATTGATTCATTAAGTAGGACTTACAGAAGAACAAAGGTTTAGTTTGTTTAAAAATCATATTAACATCGTCCAGCATCAGTAGAACTAGATAGATTTGCTATATCTTGACAATCACAGTCACATAAAAATAAAAATTAAAAAGTCAAATCGGACGGGATTTGAAAAAGGCACTTCCAGAATGTGGGTCCAAGACGTTACCATCTCGGCCACCTCGCTCAGTTTAACGGTCTAGTTTGATAAGCACATGTAAAGCAATAGTGTTATTTGTCAAAGCTAAATGTATTGCAACTTCCAAAGCCATAAACGAACACTCTAAAACAATTTGCTGTCATAACTGATTTGCATTTGATAAATCCTTCCTAATAGGCACTAAATTGGCACTAAATTGGGCTTTACTCCAGTACCGGTCAACCGATTTGGTCCAATATCAATAGGCATCTTCCCATGGACGTTATAAATGCATATAACAAGTTTCATAAAAATCCGATAAAGCGTATTTGAGTTATCGTGTGTACAGGCACACAACATTTTCCCATCCCGCACACAATCTCATAAAGTACCATCCTGGCACTTAATAATTAAACAATCTGTTCCTGTTAATCCAATCACAAGGTTCTTGGAAACAAAGTAGAGTTGGTGTACCAATGTAAAAATTTGACCACCTTCAGTTTTTTTTTTTTTTTTTTTTTTATTTATTTATTTATTTATTTATTTATTTATTTTAGTTTTAGTTTTAGTTTTGTCTGAAAACTGTATTGGTATTCTCCTGTTATATCATTACTGTATGCAAAATGTTCTTTTAACTTTTCTTAAAGCTGATAATGTACAATATCAACTGAATTAGCCTGTAAAGGGGCAACCTTCCCTGCGAATGCAGCATGCAATACACTGGACACTCCGACGACTGCACTGAATGGAACAGCCTGCAACAATCAACTACACTACCCAAAATAGTAGAACACACCAGAACCATGGGTTATCACGCAAAGTATGACAAAATAGCTTGTCTTGCCAGAACTTCAAGCCTCTGGAAGAGAGTGGTGAGAGAAGTTGGTACCCAACAATATGAAAAGAAACAATGGTCCAACCGAACCCTGTAACAGTATTATTGAGACATTTAAGACCAACTGAGCCATCGCCCTTCCAAATAATTAACCACAATACTGGGTCAACTACAGATTTTGAACACCATAATATCCTGCCTCCACAAATAAAAATCTAGCGGAATAAGTCAGGTGAACATGGAAAACTCTTATGTATGCAACACCGGTGCAAAATGTAGAAAGTATCCATACTGCAATGCTGCCAGATAATAGAGAAACTCCGGGGATACATTAGCCCATCAGGGAGTCCATGCGATGGCAGGTTGAAAGACATGCCTGTGCTAAAGGAGGACATTTTGAACATTTCATTTGATGTTCTGTTACCCACAGTACTGTTTTTGAGTAGACCTACCATTTCATACGATTTTCTGTTTTCCTCACTTTTGTTTTTGAGTATTCTGCTAAGTGGTTAAGATGAAGAGAAAGAGCTCTAACAAGGAAATCAAGCATTTTCAGACCCATGTTCATATAAACATAATTTCACCCTCTATATGCAAGGAATGTTTCCCCAAAGTTTTAGTCTACCTTTTTGTTAGACTGTGTATAATAGCTTGATGATGAAGTGTTCGGCCCGACCAAAGGACAATAGACTGAATGATACTTCGTAGGATGGGCAGTTCCTTTCGCAGGATGAGAATGAGGACATAACACCAAGTCCTGGCCCAGGAAGGAAACTTTACATCTCTGTAAAATCCCTAACCCGGCCAGGAATCGAACCTGGGCCACCCAGGTGGCTGGCAGTCATGTTACCAACTCACCCACGGCAGAGGACATATAATAGATTAGGCCTATTAGCTCTATATTTTTCTTGAACAAATCTAAATGCAAAAAATAAATAAAAATAATAATAATAATAATAATAATAATAATAAAATAATAAAACTATTCAGATTATGTACTGAACAGGTACATAAATACATCCCTACTTAAAAAATAGAAATGAATTAAAGTGAACCTAAGTCACATTTTGCCGACTTTGTTTCATTTGCACTGTCTTCTTGACCTCTGTAATCTAAATGGATAGCCTGGTCAATTATTTTATCAGTTAATATGACATACAATGCTGTTTGGAAAATACATCAATATTTCAGCAAGACCACTAATTCTATTTCAATCTGGAGGTTATATATTAATTTTTGGATGCTGCATTTTGCTTCTTTCGTCAATCTTAGCAAGTATATGTGAGAAAGTTTGTGCAATGTATTCTTCAACACATATTTTAAACTATATAGGTACAGGCTCTCAAACTTCATGAGAACTTAACATTTTAAAAAATCAGTGTAAAATTACAGATAATCTATTATATCATATAATGTTCAAGTGCTACAGAATAGTTTAATTTTCTTTATTTCATCTGCCCTTAAGACTGGAAAACAAAAGTAAATGATGCAGCATTCAACAGTAGGCTTTTTAAACTGACATTTAATAAAATGATGTAGGCCAGGGGTGCTCAAACGGTCGATCGCGATCGACAAGTCGATCGCGAGTGCTTTTTGAGTAGATCTCGAGAAGAAAAAAAATTTCAATAAGTAGGTAGGTAACTAATAAAATAACACTGCTTGCGGCAAAAGGTGGCTTTATCAAAGGAACGCGCGGCACTTGTCAAAGAAAAGCCGCGTTGTTTCTAGACTAGACAGTGGAGTCTAGTCTAGAAACAACGAGAGACAGTACAGTCTAGTTTCGGGCGGCGCGTTTGACGGGAACATTCGAGACTTTCGTTCACGCCGATATAAATGTTGCGCCTGCAGGAATTGGAGTCATTCTGAATTGTAACTTGATGGCGATACTACGTCGATAAGTACAAAGTTTATTATTAAATAGTGGAAAATGAGTGCAGTGAAGAAATCTAAAACGTATCATTTTAATAAGGATTGGGAGGAAGAATTTTTCTTTTGTATGGTGAAAGATAAGTGCATTTGTGTTATTTGTCGTGCGTCAGTTGCAATACCTAAGCGTGGTAACTTAGAGAGGCATCATAAAACGGTTCATAAAAACTATGAAAAGGATTTTCCGCCACAGAGTGAATTAAGAAAACTAAAGGTACGTGATTTGATATCTTGTTTGAAAAAAGAACAATCCATGTTCACAAGACCAGTCAAACAATCAAAAGCTGCTACGATCGCGTCATTTAAAATATCTCATATATTGGCGAAACACAAGAAACCATTCGAAGATGGATCGGTGGTGAAGGAAGCATTTATTGAAGCGGGTGAGACTTTATTTGGAGATTTTAAAAATAAAACAGAAATCATGTCTGCTATTAGAGAACTTCAGTTATCTCGTCCGACTGTCACAAGGCGTATTGAAGTCATGAGCCAGGACATCGCAGATAAACTAAAACATGATATCATGGAATGTACATACTTTTCTTTACAGTTCGACGAATCCACCGATATGACAGACACTGCCCAGCTGTGTATTTTTATTCGGATGGTATTCAATGACATGTTGGCTAAGGAAGAATTTTTGACAATCATACCTCTGAAGGGGAAGACCCGTGGCGAAGATATATTTGACGTTTTCTTCAATTTTGTAAAAAACTACGAGCTACCAATACATAAATTAGTGTGCATTACAACCGATGGAGCACCAGCAATGACTGGAAACAAAAACGGTTTTGTGGCATTGTGTCGAGCTAATGAAGAATTCCCTTCATTTTTTTCATTCCATTGCATTATACATCAACAAGTTTTGTGTTCAAAAGTTTTAAACACGGAGGAAATTATGGGCATTGCGACAAAAATTGTGAATTCCATCCGTGCACGTAGCTTGCAACGGCGGCTCTTTCAGTTGCAGTTGGAAGATAGGGAGTCAGCTGAACACACTGATTTAGTTCTTCACACGGACGTCAGGTGGTTGAGTCGCGGAAAATTCCTAGAAAGGTTTCAAGAATTATTGCCCGAAATAACAGCTTTTCTAGACGAAAGAGGTGATGACACTCAGATTTTGAAAAACGAAAAATGGCTAAATGATTTGGCATTTTTGACTGACATCACAATGCACTTAAACACCGTTAACTTGGAGCTTCAAGGTAAAGGAAAAACTATTATTGAGATGATTAGCGCAGTAAACGCATTCAAAAGTAAATTGCAACTTATGATAGATCAACTGAAAAGAAAGGATCTGAAACATTTTCCGTCTTTGAAAGCAAGGATTCCTCAGTTGAATTATGATACGTATGAGGCTGAATTATCAAATATTTTGGGACAATTCGAAATGCGTTTTCATGATTGCAGTAAATTGGAAAATATAGCATCATTTATGAGTTATCCTTTTTCATGTAAAAACATTGAGGAATTAGCTACTGAAATAGCCAGTCAGTTTAATATGAACTCATGTTCTGTTGAAAATGAGTTGGTGCAGATTATATCAGATATACATCTCAAAGCTACAGCATCTGATACAAATTTCTGGTGTTTTATATCTGAAGATAAATATCCGAATGTAAGGCAAATCGCCCTTCAACTGACGGCATTTTTTGGGTCAACTTACTTGTGCGAGTCTGCATTTTCTGAAATGAAGATAATTAAGTCAAAATATCGCAATCGACTAACTGACGATCATATGTCATCATGCTTGCGATTAGCACTCAGTGGTTACGTACCATCTTATGAAAAGTATGCTGAGGACATGCAGTGCCACGCTTCAACATCCAAAGCCACTCCTTAGTTAAGTTTAACACCATATGTAACTCTTTTGTTTTGTAACAACCAATAAACTCGCAATTTTGAATAACTATGAGTTTTTTCATTGATATTGTAGAGAAGAACCTAACTAAACCTAACCCAAACCTTGACTAAAATAATGTACCTATACTGCGCAGAAAGCTAATATCTATATATGCTACGGTACGCCCTACCTAGGTAGGTAGGGTGTATCGTGTATGTACGACAACCCTGCATCACACACACTTGCAGTCTCTCAGAGTCGATCGTAAGTAGTCTAAAAATATTGAGGTAGATCGCCAGCAGTTCAAGTTTGAGCACCCCTGATGTAGGCTTTCACAGCCGGTGTCCATTTGTTTACACTTTTCCGGGCTTTGTGGCCATGGTCCATCAGCAGTAGCAGAGCATGCGTACTCAGGTAATGAGCATTATATTTGCTTCAATCAAACCATGGTTCTGGCAACTACAAAAATTATCATGCCCGATTGCAACGAGAGGCCATAGAAATTTACAAGCATAGTAACAACTTCAACAGGAAAGAAGGCGGCCTAAAACTGAACAAAGTATGGTATCCAGCATTGAAAACACGTATGCAAGATAGTAGCTTCAATCCGAACCGCCAACTAGATAATAGCGCATCAACTGAAGGGAAAAGACAACCAGAAAAGATAGATCCAATGACCAACCAATCAACTGTGAACTCAGTCGTCAATGAGACCTCTTTGAGGAGACTTCGTTTGAGACCACGCCGCTGAGGATGCTTGCCGTAGACGCAGACGAAACGTCTGGTATCAAAACCGATGGACCACGGCCACAAAGCCCGGAAAAGAGTAAACAAATGATATTTAATACATGAATCTAAATATTAATAAAATAATTAGTAATGGACTCATACCTCTGCATCCACATCTTCTGATGGAATATCAAATACAGACCATATTTCTACATGATCTACCTCAAAATTTTTGGTTGCAGATAACATTTTGTAATTTTTGTACGTTGAACATGATTCAGTGCAATGACCTTTCCCAAATTCTGCATCAAGCCAGAATCCAAAGTACTCCAGCTGTCCACCCATACCCTAAAATAAACAAAAGTAAATTTTATTCACTTGACATGCAAACCTATACAACTTAACCGATTATTGTACAAACTAATTCATTGGTTCTAGGATACCAAAAAAAGCCGTTTAAAATTTTCATGGCCATCTTTGAGGTAGCCTATGATCAGTAAAACTCCCTAATGTGGGTCACTGATGGGGAAAATACAATGGTCTGCTCTTTATAAGAACAGTTCAATCTTGATAATCCAACATATATGGGATCAGACAATGTTGGATTATCAAAGAATTCCAGATTATCGATAGTAGCCCAAAAATTGTCCTTTTTCATTATTTTTGTCAAAATATTTTGCTTTTTCACAAAGGATGCCTCCCGATAGTGGCATGTGCCTGGCACGCTCTTGCATAAAGTATTTTCTATTTCAGGACACTCACCTGACGGATGGAAGCATAAGAGTTCGAATTTTGTTTACTTACGGTGGGGGTCAGCAGGGTGGAAGGCAATATGACATGGTTTCCTGACAGCGCCGGATTACTGAACATGCCAGACTAACCAACTGCCGGATTATCAAGAGTTTACTGTATTTATTTAGAAATGAGGTGAGAAATCATTAAATTATTAACAAAAATTGATACAGACTGAGTAAGCCACCACACACAGACCACACCCAAATCCAATCCACTTGATGCGAGAATTACTGGGACACTTGGCAATCAGATATTTATGAGTTTAAAGCCGTTGCTGTTATGGTTATCTAATGCACTGCAGCTTAGACCAGTGACCAGCACTAGTGTGCCAGAATTATGTAATCTCTAATCTACATGGGACTCCAAACAAGGTAGAATAATCTCAAAGCAAAGACTAGCACAACACTGCGAACTGATGTATGCGAAAAGACCACGACTGTTATATCTTTCTTGTAAGTTCTTCAATAAAAAGCATACTTGGTAATTATATATTGAGCTATACTTGGTCAATTATTTTTATAGAGTACCCATTTCTAGGTCATATTCTGACGTTTTAAGAAATGTTTTGATAACTTTGGCATGCATAATTTTAAGTTTTAAATCATAAAAATCTGTGACATAAGCTTATAACTATTACCAACCCATACTAGACTACAACTTACCAAACCATTAGGAAAAGTTTTCTGCTGGACATTTAGGTATTGATAATGGTCATTGTAACCTGTAGATTCGTATATTTTCATCTTTGGATACAGGGTAAATAAGAAGCTTTCTTGAGTTCCTGCAAATATGATATACAAATACCTGAGGCATTATAACATGTTTTAATGTCATCAAGATGGAACAGTAAAATAAATTCAGGTTATAAAGGCACTTAGTGTCCCAGGAAGTTGAGGTTCCCAGAGTTTTAGACATTCAGCAAGTGAAAGTGATAAGACTGTCAGCCTTACACACCAGCAGCCTTTACCCCTGCTCCTGTTAGAGGCTGAGTCAATCCCAGGGCTATAGTGCCATCAAAAGGATTAGACCAAGGGAAAAATCACTACAAGCTCATTGGGGATCAAACCCAGTAGCACAATGCCTCAACCAAATACTCCATGGTCCCCATAAGATGGAATAAGTGAATAGTATTATATTTAGCTTAGATTCAATAAGTTTCCAGAATACTGTATTACCTTTATAATGTAGTACTTTTACACTGTCTTTTATTGTGGAAATTAATACATCAGATGGTAGATGTCATTACTTTCCTTCCCTATTCAGCTACAGTGTGTCCCACGCAAGAGTTGGCCAATGACGCGGGTTCCTGCGGCGCGCCGGGCACAGCTCCAACTCCCGAGCGATCAGGTGAAATATCTACGCTAATGAAGCCGCGATCGGTGTTATGATTCAGTTTCTCACATTTACAGTTAAAAGTACAATGAAAATAAACACGTACCTCATCACAAGAGATGTTGGAAATGTTCTCCTCTCGCATCCACACAACACTGACACCATTTTAGGAAATTTCTTTCACGCACATAAGTTCAGCTTCCGAGACAGAGTTCATTTCTCTTGTGATAGGCCTATGTGATATTGTCTTTAAGTTCTTCTAACAGTATGTGAATATTATTTATGGAGAAACTTGAAAAATAAAGTGTATAGGTCAACTTCCCGTACATTACAAAGGAAACGGGTGAAATATCTATGCTAATAAAGCCCGCTGTTGGTATAATGGTTCAGGTTCTCACAAAGAAAAACATATGTGATTTATTACATCATCTTGCAAGGACGCAAGACGTCGGTTTTTAGCAAAATTTCCAGGTGTACGTCCTCCAAGCAGAGAAGCCGTGCGAAAACTTGTAAGCAAACTTCGGGAAACGGGTTCGATTCTCGATAGTAAACGAGGGACCAAGCAGCGCGTACTTACTGAACAGAAATTAGATCAAACCCACACACATTAGAAGAACTTAAAGACAATATCAGAAGAGAAATTAATTCTATCTCGGAAGCTGAACTTATGCGCGTGAAAAAAAATTCTTAAAAAGGTTCCAATGTTGTGTGGATGCAAGAGGATGACATTTCCAACACCTCTTATGATGAGGTATGTGGTTATTTTCATTGTAATTCCAACTGTAAATGTGAGAACCTGAATCATAACACCGATCGCGGCTTCATTAGCGTAGATATTTCACCCGATCGCTCGGGAGTTGGAGCTGTGCCCGCCGCGCCGCAGGAACGCACGTCATTGGCCAACTCTTGCGTGGGACACACTGTAGTTCCAACTGTAGCTACTAGATGTCTCTAAAGTGTCTTCCAGAGAAAGTTCAATTTTATATGATGAGGGGTTTATCATTCATCTATTAACAAGCATAGTAAACCCTGTAATTTAGTATTTAGTAATCTTGCACTTAAGAAATAAATTTGATAAAAATAACTTCTTTTATGACTGGGGTGGACGTGAATGTATGACATGCATTACCGAGACCGAGGTTCAAACCATTAGACCAAGGCGGTCAGTTGAGGATAATTTTCTACAATGTTGGAGAGGTAGATCAGGATTGATCACATGGTCCACTTAATCTGAACCCACTGGATTTTTTCCTGTGAAAGAACAGTTTTACACAACCCTAGTGAGTGACCTTACAGATCTTTGAATGGCTATTGACATGTGGCTACGTACGTAGCAGGAAATTGTTTATTACCTTGATAACGTCACAGCAACTGCTGGAGCTCACATAGAAGTGTGGTGATCTGTTTAAACAAAATTAGAGAGTTTCCCTTTCTAACAAAATGTGTTGTTTCATTACATCTTTAACTGTTCACATTTTACAGGCAATGGAAATGAGATATATTCAGGCAGGACATCCTATACAGGGTGTTAATAAATAACACCGAAATATTTTACCTGTATATATAGAGGGGACTTAGACAAGCAACTTTTATTAGGAGATTTTTGCTCTATGACGTAAAATGTGTATGCTAAAGGGCATTAAAGTCATTATAATTTGGTGCTCATAAAACAATAATTACGCGAAATAGGGTTAAAATGTTCATTAAATTGACATCATGTCTTCCTAGTGATCGATTAAAACCTGACTCTTAATCAATCGTCAACAGCTATTTCATAATTTAGTGTTTCCATAATCTGCAAAATTTACAGACTACTCACATGACTGGTCGCCACTGCATTATTCTTTTTTTTTATTCATAACTACTGTCTACAGTGTTAACAGCGATGTTCCTTTGTTTTGAATTTTTTTCTAATGTTAGAAGTCAGTGGCAGCCATGCCCTGGGAGATTTTATGCTGTAACAGGAAAAATTGAATCCATAGAGCAAAAATCTCCTAATAAAAGTTGCTTGTCTATGTCCCCTCTATACACAGGTAAAATATTTCGGTGTTATTTATTAACACCCGGTATAACAAATAAGCATAACCGGGGTGCGCGGGCAAAGAGAGTTAGGTTCACTTTCTTGTTACTGAGAATTAGAGTGACTTCACACACTATACCAGCCCAACATAGCTTTAGAGATGGATAAACCCATGAGGCACACATCCATAACTACCATACAATTTTGAATATGACTTACTGGACTTAACCCAAATGTAGAGAACATTTTTATCTATAACTCTATGGACATATCTCAATTTTTTAGGATGGTGGACTTAACTCTCTTTGCCCGCGCACCCCGGATAATATCTGCCACAAGCATCTGCAAGTACAAAAAAATTCCCACTGGGGCATTTCAAATACCCTTCTTGGTATTAGGAAGCTGTGTTCAAAAGCAACAGACTGGGAGGGTTAAACAATAACTTACCATAAAACTTTGGCCCAACATGCCAACTCTCAGATGCATAGCCTCCAAAAACATAGCCTGCCTTATCCCTCACAATAACTAATGTTGATCCTTGATTCACTGCCATTCTCATCAGCTTTCCAAAACCTAATCCATGAACTGGTGTAGAAAAACACAGTCTCCATTCCAACTGTTTTTCTGTAGGTAGACTTGAGTTCAAGAACATAATATCTGATACACTCAGTATAGAAAATCTACTTGATAATTCTTCTTTTAACACTATGGAAGGCAATAGATGCTTTTCTACTTGTTTATCCTTATAGGTCACACTTCCTGGTGACAAAAGGTACAACTTGTACACAAATATGGTGTGAAGCTTTTGAAATTGCGAAGACAAACAATACCACTTCTCGAAATCTATTTCCCCCCTCTTGTTTTCAAGTTCACCACACAGTGATTCTGCATATAGCATCTGACTTTCTTCAGGATTGGTAATACCATAATGCAACCACTCAAGTAGAACTTTGTCCTTTGTAGCTGTCAGAGTGAGCAGATAAGAACATATTATGGCCTTCACATACTGAAAAGAAAATGGACTTTGTTATAACATGAAAAAACTGATAACTACAACTGACATTTTGAAATTATGTAATCATGTTGTCAAAACAGTACTGTAAAAGCTTTATACAAACTGCAAGTAATGTGCTCTGATGGCTCTGTCGTGCACCTTTAACATTGTAAGGTTACATAGTGCAGTAAAGGACAATCTATTAGTAAATACAGTATGGTATAACAGAAGTTACTGTTTGTGCTTCTAGTAAAAGTAACAGTAATTTTCCTCTCATGGATGGAATTATACATATATCAGAGCTGCCCATAGAACAAAATTTGTTATGCTTCCAAACAAAAATCAGCATGCTAACATGCTAGTAATGGTTTCGCTGGCTATAAGACTAGGCAAGAAATCTAAAATATCCATAGATCCCTTGACTTGGTTTATAAACACATGGAATGCTTTGATATGGATTTGAGGAGGGACACAACTGACAGAAAACAATAAACTCCAACAAAACTGCTGTGGTAGCCAGCATTTCATTAATGGGACACCTAATAGAGAGAACCTGATAGCCTAAGATATGTCAAAATTGCATGATAGTCCAGTCAATGAATGCTCAAAAAGAGGTGTAGAGGGAAATGGAACACAATTTTTTACTTTGGGACTTTGTTTGGACTAGTAGGAGGTAAATACACTAAAAGTCCCTACTCCTAGGAGGTGAGCAGGGGGGCCCTTAGAAGGTCCCTTTTTTCGGGTTTTCACTTATATCTCGGAAACTATGGGACTTAGCGATAAGACCCTTCTATACAAAATTAAAGTTGACAAAATGCTCCACAAGATTGATCCCATTAATTTTTTCGCTATCTTGCCTAGTTTCTGAGATATCCGTGCTCAAAATTAGGTAATTTTGAAAAAAATAAAATTGCCTAGTGTTTTTTGCCTTATTTCGTTAGCTAACTCTTTGGCCCTTCGTCCTACAAAAAAGTCATAAGGAAGGAAGTTATAGAGCATTAAATTGCCTTCAAGAATATATGGGTGATTCTTCAAATACGGGAAAATTTGGTGTGAAATCCAAATTTTTTACTTTGTTTAAAAAATCTCAAAAAAATCACAAAAATACTTCAGGGGTTACTTGATTATAATATGACACCAGCAGAGCTTAAATGTTTATATATATATATATATATATATATATTTTTTTTTAAAGCCATGTGGATGACATCCGTGTACATGTGGATGGCAGAAGGCCACATTAATGACTAACTTTGGCAACAATCTGTTTTTCTTTATGTGATTTCATATTTTTCTCAGCATACTTCAGTTGATTTTGCATCAAATTTGCAAATTTGTGTGCATACTCCGGAATTAATGTAATTTTAACGAGACTGTGTTTTTATGGTTTTGGGGGAGGGGGGAATCAAGCAGAAATTCATTTAATCAGTTTTAAGATCTTAAGTACAGGTCACAGACACCGCAAACACAATAGTATCCTACATTTATCATCTACATGACTTGAGAGTCATCCACATACCCCTTCATGAGACATGTGGATGACAAAAATGGAGTTTAAGTGGTCTCAGCAAGCCATTTCTAAACCTCTGTAGGCTCAACTTCAGTCAGGTACTTTGAATTGGAAGGTTTATCATAGTGCATAATCAAAATTAATTAATATTCACTTTCTGCCTACTTTCTAGAAGCCATGTTAATGACGGGGAATAAAAACGTTTTCCTTGAAAATGATACAAAGTCCTTTGTTAATCCCAAACTGTTTGTAAGCAAGCAAAATTCAACCTTACAATTCAACCACAAGCTGCCCTGTTGGCTTTCTAACACTGTTGCCAGTTTTACAAATTTCTCATTTCTGCAGAAAAAATTCCATTCTTTTCAGCCATGTGGATGACCAAAAACCCTTGGGACATTCTTTATGTTCATTAGGTGGGGTGACAATTTTATTTCATTTTATTTTTTAGGGGTTAATATTATTCACCCATTCATACTCATTGACAGGAAAAAAGTTGAAAAGGAAATAACATTTTGTTTTGTGGAAAAATGCATTAGAATATATAAAATCGAGGTTTGGGACAGGGCATGTGGATGCCATTTCATTGAAACAAATTCGATTTTGGAATATCAGAATTTAAAGTTAGTGACATTTCAAACTGATAGTTGTAGTATGGAAGTAGTAGAAACAAACTTTTATTTTAATTTTTTTTAAAAGTTGAATTTGAAGGGAAATATCACTCCGGAACGCAAATTTTCCCGTATTTGAAGAATCACCCATATAATGATAGTTTACTTTTTAACTTCAACCGTTCAAAAGTTAGAGCAATTTTAACTTTGTGTGTAAATTCCAGGAATTTGCAGAAAAACTTAACTTTCGTATTTTCCATTATTTCACTGCTCTAACTCTATATATACCGTACGTATTTATATGTATAAATAGTATGTACTAAATTTTATACTATATTTTCAAGTAACATGTAGGCCTATATGCTTATGTATGGTCCAGTCAATGATTGAATGAATAGAGGGAAATGGAAGGAGCACGGTTTTTTACTTTGGGACTTTGTTCGGACTAGTTTTAAGTTAAACATACTAAAAGTCCCCAATAAAATGTCAGCAACACCCATTGGTTGATTTGATATGGATTGACCCCATATTTCAAAATAGGATTTTTTTTTTTTTTTTTTTTTTTTTTTTTTTACCTAAATCCTATATACAACCCATCGGCCATGGTGATGTAGAGGCAGCATAAAAATCCTAGACATGGCATCCTCCAGGAGGGACTTTAAGCTGAGGGTTCATGTCATAGATTTATAGCACATAAAAGAACTCCAAGCCTAAATTAAAGCCTCTGGACAAAGTTCTCGACCCTTTCTTGTCCAAGTAACACCTTCGTTCCTAGAGGGGGGTTTCTGAGGCAATGGGCTTACCATCTGTCCACCAGCTCAAAAAATAAATATAACAAAATTAATCAAGGTACTTAAACCAGTTGGAGACCCTTTATGTCCATCTGTAAGGGTTACAAGAAAAGTCAGTCTATATACCACCCATCTAGAAGTGTCAGTAAAGAAGAACTGCATGCTATCAATATCTCAATAAGTAGGCCTAGCATTTATTACTATCGGTAAAGACTCATAATACAGGAACTTTTGTATTCAACCTCTTAAACTTGGTAGTTGTTCTGCTCCCCTTTGTGCTGCAGCGCAGTTTGTTAAATTGTGTTGTCACATAAAAAAAAGGTATCTGAGATACTGTAGATAACATACTTCTCGATAATTCAGTGCATTCTAGGCATTCCCCCTTTTAAGCTAATCTCTTGTTTAAGGAGAAAGCTTCGGTCTCCCTAAATTTTGGGCTACTGCAATAAACATAATTTTATTTCTGTTACATTATTTACCATATTTACTGGATAACTTCTCATGACTTAAGACAGTATTTAACATACTCTACTTTTATTCTAGTTAGTTCTGCTATCAACAAGAAAGATGAAAACTTATGAGACTAACTATATGCTACCCAGGAGAGGATGATGTGTTCATGATGATTCACTAACATCACAGAAAGCAACAGCTTATCTAGAGTGAAGCAATTGTTATTGTGAGTCTAGACACAAACAAAATACAGATAACATTCCAGGAAGACAGAGAACTTATACTGCACTTGAATATTGTCTAATGGATTCAACTGTTTTTCTTTTAGGGAATGATTGTGATTAGAAAATGAGTAACTGATAAAGAATATAGCAGCCATTTCATAAAACATGGGAATTTTTCCCTCAAAGAGAGAAGTTATAAAATTATTGTAATTGGGTGGTCAAAAATAAGTTTAAAACCTCAAATTCTCTGAATGTTAAGGACTTAGGTGTATCTGAAGTGGTTTCATATGTAAAATCTGTCGATTTACTTATTTATTGCGTTGAGTTACTCTTTTTTTTTTTGCCATTTTTAGCATGATTTTAACACTCTTTAATACCAAGTAGTCAAGAGTAATCAGCTATGTCCATTTTCATTTGAGAAAATATACAGCTTAAGGTACAATTTGGTATAAGATTAACTTCAAAAAATATGTGTGGTTAATTACTATGTAAAATAACAAACAAGGGAATTTTTGTCCCACCCGTAATGTCCCACCGGTAACAGTGATAGTTTTGTTGAATTATTATTGATGAGTTAAATAAATGTTCTGACAACCTGGAAACAGTTTATAATTTGTATTTAATCCCTCATACCTTCATTAATAACAACATTAAGACCCTAACAGTAATAGCAGAACAGAAAATGAGCTTTCACACCACAAACTGTGCTACCACCTACTTAAAGGATGGAAAGATAGTAAAATACCTTGCAGTATCATGTAAGCACTTGACAGTACCATCTATGGTAACAGGGCATGCTGATAAATTCAAAGTAATTTTTTTTTTCCTTCCACCTACCCATCCCAAATCATATATATATTGACTAACTGCTAAGGAGACTGGTCATCTCCACAAACTCAAAGTCCTGAGACAGTGGTCTGCCCCTACCAAAGAGTTAGGTCTCACCAGATAGATTTCTGAACAATGAATCATGATTAAATATGATGATAGGAGGATATACGTTCAACCCTAGGCCTATGTATTTAAATTAAACAGACAGAAGAGATTTCAACAGTACACACTAATAGCAGTGTTCATGAACATATTACTAGAAACAGGAATGATTTACATAGACCGGTTAATGCATTAAAACTTTTTCAGAATGGCGCTTATTACTCCGCAATACAGATATACAATAAGCTTCCAAACAACATTATAGTCGAATTAATACAATGTGATCGCTGTGACAGTTGGTTAGCACGTGCTAGGTATCGGCGCTCCCCCACCCATAGGTTGCGCCAAGAAGAAGCAACGTTGCCACAACTTGCGTACCGCCTCCATGCGGCTCGGAAAGCAGAAACTCTCTATGGCAATACAGCCAAATGTTTATACTTCAGATAAATAGGATAAATTATACAATACTAGTAATGTCTATTAATTACAGAAAATAGGCCTAATGCTTTATCAATAATAAATAGCAAATAAAGTCATAAAAGAAAAAAAATCACTCACGATTATAATGGCAGAGGAGCTACTCCTAATGACGAGTCACTTTCTTCCTCTTCTGAACTGGACTCCCGACCCAAGGGAGATGATCATTTCTTCCACATTATGGTCCAAGAGTCCTTCATTCTTCCACTGCTGCTCTGTAATGTCTTTGGTGTGTCTCACTACAGACGCCCAATTTTCCGATGTAACATTCTGGATACCCTCCCTGGTCAGTCGCTCAACTTCCGTGATGGTAAATTTTTTGTTGTTTCTAGCGACATAACCTTTTACTTGTGCCCAAATAGACTCTATTGGATTTAAGTGGGCGTGATAAGGGGGTAATCTGATTACCTGGTGATTATTCCTCCTCGCCAGGTCGTCTATTGCATGAACTGGCTTTGGCTTATATGCAGTAACCAGCTCCATAAGTTCAGACTTGGTCGTATTTTCTGCAAGGATTATGTCTTTGTTTTTCTGCAAAACATTCTTTTCCACCCATGCGAGCATGTCTGCTTTTTTCCATTGCATAGTAGGAGGCTTTTCATTGATCTGTGAGTGGTATGGGGCATTATCCATAACTATTGCAGAATTAGGACGTATATTCTCCAAGAGAGAATTTTTAAACCATTCTGTGAAAGTTGCCGCATTTAGTTCCTCGTGATAATCCCCTGTTTTTCGTGAACGAAACATCAAAAAGCAATTTGGAACAAAACCATGCGAGGTGCCGGCATGCAAGACAATAATCCTACCTCCTTTGCCTAAGGGAGCCTTCATTGTTGCTTCTGCCGAACTGTCAGACCATCCTTTTGCTAAAGTGTGACCAGCATTTACCCATGTCTCATCTAGCCAAAAAAACGCTTTCATAGTCCACTTGTCTAATGGCCCTTAAATAACGGCATCGCCAAGCCACAATGTCTGGTCTCTCCATTAAAATGGACCTATTTGAATAATTCTGAAAATGGAACCCAATATCATGTATAATGGTTCGAAGAGATGTTTCACTGCCGCTAAACAGTTCTGCATCTCGAAGACTTGTAACAAGCTTGCGAAGTGTAGGGTATTCCTTTCTTCCGTAGTACCCATACACATGACGACGAATAGCATCTTGTTGGAAGCTGTCTAAGCCAGTGACCTGTTTTTTATAACAACGAGTCTTTCCTGGAGTATCTAATACAGTGTTCGATGGTTCAGGCGTACTTTCGAACTCTTCTTCTTCTTCACTTGCCACCTTTTCTTTCTTTTCTTTCTCCCTCCGAATTCTCGTAACAGTCGCTGTGGATATTTTTAAAGCAGCAGCTGTTCTTTCTACTACTTTGTTCACATCAATTAAAGGCCCTCCGTTCTCCCTTTCCAATTCGAAATATTCTCTTAGTGCACACACCAAATCGCGAGCTTTCCCCGAAGTACAAAACCATGTCTGCCTTTTACATTTGCTTTTTTTCGTGGCGAGCGTGTACTTGGACGTCCTCGTTTACGCTTTTCACTATCCTTTGCTGGTTGCCACATTATCGGTATGAACGAGAAAACAATGCAATTGATAATATAAATTATTCTGTAACCAGTATTTCTGCTGTAAAACCACACTCCACTATAAACTTAATACAGGGAACCAAGACACAACAAAAACGCGGCAATACTGCTTTCTCAGCTGCTTTCTGTAAGGCGCGGGTAAAGGAGGGTGGTTTCCTGCTATTGGTTTACGCGAAGTCGGACGACGGTTACCATGGAAACCGGAGCAGTTTGGAGGGGCAGAGTGCCGCCAGTTCGCACGTGCTTTCAACTGTCACAGCGATCACATTGTGTTAATTCTACTTTAAATTATTATGTATTCAAAGAAAAAGCAAATCCTTCAAAGGATCTCTCAAGAAATTTTTAATGACTCACACCTTCTACAATATGGATGAGTATTTCCAGTTTGAATAAGTTTATAGTGTAGTATATTATATATCATTATTTATTACTTGCTTGTATATTGTAATCTGACGTGTTCTATATCCTTGAGTCCCACTCAACACAGGATCTACAGAACGAGATAACTACATCTACATCTACATCTACATCAGCATAAGAGACTCCAATTTCTGACATAAACGGCATCTCCATCTGTACGCATAACTTTCACCCCTCTATTTTCAGCTTCTACAAAGTGATGACAATAATAGTTATACATAACTTTCATCCCTCTATTTTCAGCTTCTAAAAAGTGATGACAATAATAATAATCTCTGAACAACCAGCATCTTTCAACAAAAATTAGGGCAGTGGCATTTCACCATATGGCCAATCTAATCCTGCCACGACTTACATCATCAGCAGGAGCTCAAACTATCTTCAAGCTACAGAAAAGAGCAATTTGGTCTATGCTAAAACAAAAGAAAACAACCAGTTGCAGAAAACTTTTCAAAGATCTAAATATATTGCCTCTGCCTTGTATTTATATCTACGAAATAGTGACATTTGTCAAATCAAATTTAAACATGTATACCATCAACTCACAAGTACACTCCCATAACACAAGAAACAGAGAAGAACTTAGGATAATTCCGCATAACACAAGCTTGTTTGAAAAGAGTTTTATCTATACTGGCCTCCAGCTTTATAATGGCCTACCACAACATCTAAAGGAAATCTCTGTACTGCATAAATTCAAATCTTGTGAAAAAATGTTTCTAATAGAGCACTGTTTTTATAGCTTAGATGAATTTTTTGAAACTGTTAGATATAAGTAAATTATGTTACTAGATATAAAATAAGTTAGTAGATATAAGCACTTTGTAAATATTAATTTTAACTTACAGGTAATATTTTCAGCATTTGCAATTTTAATTTAAGAACTAGCATTGTATACTTTAGTAATTATGTTATTTAATAATTAACCCATTGGCGCACTTCCCCGTCTGGGGGACGGGCGAAAAATCCAAGTCCAAACGCACTTAGCCGGCTGCCAGACGGGTTGAGCAATCGACAGCTTTTCTTTTAGTTCTAGCTTTCTCTGAGTAGATGGCATAACATTCCATATACCATTTTAAAGCTGAATAAATTCTCTATGCAATGGTATGCAATACAATATGCTTCATATCGATCTTCAAGGTATAAATCGTCGTGAATATGTGGTCGATATGCACTCTGGCGGCTGCCAGATGGGCTGAGCAACCTACACCTTTTCTTTTAGTTCTAGCTTTCTCTGAGTAGATGGCATAACATTCCATATACCATTTTAAAGCTGAATAAATTCTCTATGCAATGGTATGCAATACAATATGCTTCATATCGATCTTCAAGGTATAAATTGATCGTGAATATGAGGTTATTCCTGCTTTCCGTTAGTAGATGGCATGACATGACTTATTAGCGTATTATATCCACAAAAGTTATCTACCTTATAATATTCAACATGATAAGTCGAGTTTAAGTTATAAATCGATATAATGATCTCGTGATCATGGAATTCCGAGGCACTCAGTTCAAAAAATGGCTTAGAGGAAGAAATTGTGTGTGGCGTTCCAGACTGTTTTAGGGTGTATCACACCACAAAATACCTGTAAACAAACACTCCAGGGATCAACAAAACATCACAGCATAAAAGGGGTATGCACTGAAGTCAATAAAATTGAATTTGCATATAGTAGTAATAAATGTAAAAAAATCAATTTTTGCCTGAAAATATTAGCGATTATGGGTGTGCTGTGCATAAGAAAAGTAGTGTGCCAATGGGTTAATATAGTCATGTAAGAAACTGACGTGTCCTATATCATGTAAAATGATCAAAGGATGAATAAACACACATACATACATACATACATACATACATACATCCCCATAACATACTTTTATTCAATATAATTGAATGAATCAGGGCTCATCATTTAAACTTTTTAACAGCATACCTTTTCATTAGAGGGGAGGGAATCTTTTTACTGACAGCTGTCTACAAATGTAGGAGACCAAAATGATCCAGCATATAACCAATTTTTTAAAATTAAAAAGTATACTGTATTAAATAAACATCAAAAGTAGCTGAACACTATTTTTATAAAAACACAACAATCATTCAAGAATAAATAAGGTTTTGAACTATATGACTGGAGTCTTGGAACATGGTTAGACAAATTTCTTTAGCAGGAAAGGTGGCAGATCTTGCTCCTTAAAAAGACTTCACCAACTTGGGCAACTTGTGGAAATAGTAAAGAGAAATCCTACATGATAATAATGATACATACCTTGAGCACCTTTTCATAAGAAACATAGTCATTTTCCCTTGATAATAATGCCTCCGTGAATTTTGCAATGTCACTGCATGGTTGTTTTGCAAGATTAATAAATAAGCTTGCAAATGTTTCAAAACTCAACTTATCAGCTTCAGTACCCAAGTACCTAAGAAATATTTCCAGTAGATCGTTGGAGACATGCTGCTTCCATTTTTCCTGCAAAGGAAAACAAACAAAAATTAAAATAATTTTAAAAAATAAAATAGGCTGTAAGGATGAATATGGATGAGTAAGGGCTGTGTTCACCAACACCGATAATCTGTCTGATTCCGGGTTTTAGATTGAAAAGCTGCGATATTGTCCATTTTGCGTTTCACCAGCTACAGTAACTTGGTTTTTCGATATTATCCAAGCTAATGCTTTACTGGTGAAATATCGGCCAGCAAAATAGGATAAACCAAGCTAACTGCGACATCAAGATGGCACGTAGGCGATTGGAACATCTGATCAACATAAGGTACGATCACAGTGACGAGGAATATGAAGTAGAACACAGAATAAGGCACCCTAATGGATAAAGGAACGTATGGTGTACTTTGGACATCTAGGCTATGACGTTAATATCTGTAGCCTACAAGATTCAAGGGGAAAACGAAATTATCTGCTATACTCCATGCCCCCCAAAACAATGAGACATCTAGTGACCATTTGTAGAACTACTAGCAAAAGCAGCGTGAGGAGAAACTTTCCGTTGCTATGTAGGCTACAGCACCCCCACGCAGCCAATAGTCAGTCGTCTCCCCAGTGTTTCACACAACAACAGGAAGATGACGTTGGTTTATCTTATGAAAAATTTAAGGGTCAGACAAGCAGTAGACAAAAACCAAGCTTTTGAAAACCAAGGTGACAAACTGTGTGGTGAAACCCAAAAGGTTTACTACCGGTATTTGAGATAATGGATTAGGTCTAATTGTAGTTTTTATTATCCACGATACCGAGAAATTTTATCCATGTTGGTGAACATAGCCCTTAGGGTGTAATAGGCCTATATAAATGCAACACTGGAACTGCCCCTGAGCATGAGCGCCTGATCTTTCAGATATTATGTATGGTGCAAGGGTCTTTTTTATTGTGAAATATTATTTTGTTTTTTTTAAATATGTTTAAAGATTGTGTAATATGATGTTTGGTGCAAGGGTCTTTTTTAACTTTTAAATATTTTTTATAATTTGTCTAATTTTATTTTGTTTTTTTATAATCGTTTTTAAAACTTGTAAAATGTTATGTATGGTGCAAGGGTCTTTTTTATTGTGAAATATTATTTTGTTTTTTTCAAATCTGTTTTAAAGATAGTGTAATATGATGTTTGGTGCAATGGTCTTCAATTTTTAAATATTTTTTATAACTTAGGCCTAATTTGTCAAATTATATTTTGTTTTTTATAATCATTTTTAAAACTTGTGAAATATTATGTATGGTGCAAGGGTCTTTTTTATTGTGAAATATTATTTTGTTTTTTCAAATCTGTTTTAAAGATAGTGTAATATGATGTTTGGTGCAAGGGTCTTTTTTAATTTTTAAATATTTAACACTTGTGAAATATTATGTATGATGCAAGGGTCTTTATTATTGTGAAATATTATGGTTTTTTTATAATCGTTTTTTATAATAGTGAAATATTATGTTGGCGTTGGTGCAAGGGTAATTTTTATTTTAAACGTGAAATATTATGTTGGCTCTAAAAAGAGCCGTTTTGGTGCAAGGGTAACTGTTTTAAAATCTGAAATATTATGTTGGCCCTGAAAAGAGCCGTTTTGGTGCAAGGCTGTTTTAATTGTGATACATGTAATAGTATCTCATAGTACGATCCATATGTGGCCTCGGAGGCATTCTATGAGTGTTTCAACAGATAGGCCATTACCATATGCAAAGGCTGACTTAACACAGCAAGCTGCATTACCGGCGCTTAGTAGCGGCCGGCATGGGCTGAAGGGATAGCGGAGAAGATGTGCGCTAGGCAGAGAAGGCGTGAGGGGTAGCAAGGGGAGGCAAGCAGGCAGGCGACCGCGCCGGTGGAAAGGGAAGCAGGGTGAGTCGCAAAGTACTAACTTGCCGAAAGTCGCCAAGGTCGCTCCCAACCCACCTCTACCCCCTTCCCGAGGTTCCATACATACACACACATATAACTTACATACAACTCCATGCAATACTCATATCCCATACCTCATTCCGAGGTTCCATACATACATACATACATACATACATACATACATACATACATACATACATACACAGGGTCCCCATACACATATAACCTCATGAAGACTTATACTTACCTCATATGTCTTATAAAACTTTCGTAGATGTTGTAGTTCTTCTTCGGTTAAACCACTTAAAACATCAGATTTTGCCGACCCCGACTGCGACTTTGGGTGTTTATTACCCATACCCTCAAATAGCCGTACGGATATAAGTAAGGTAGATAACAAAAAGAATAACTACTGTTGGAGGAGGGGGGCAAATATAAAACACGGAATCTTTCCTAAAAGTAAACGAGACACAGTTACTACGCCTTTAGGTTAGGTCATTCGTTTACAGTTACTTGTGTAATATCAGTACAGCACAAGAATAAATATAAGTTAGTTCCTCTGATGGCATATTAATAACACACTAGTCCTAGCGCTTTAACAACTAAAATCAATTATGTTCGCCACCTGACTACACACCCTACTTGAAACGCACATCCAAACTTTCACAAGCTCCCACATGAAACGTGACGCAAACTCATTTACCGCCCTACCACCAGAGTCTTCATGCCACTAAAAACAAACTTTCCATTACATTTTGATTTATGTCCTGAATTTATCAATAATTAGTACTTACAAGTAAAACTGGTGGCATCCAATTCTTTTTCGTTTTTAAAGCTAACAAAAATGGGACACTAATCACACGCTAAAATTATACATTTCATAAGATTATGAGTTGACTTCATTGTAATGACGTCAAGATATTAGTTTGGCATGGCGCTTGTTTCAAATCTGAACACCACGCTGACAGAAATAAAAGCTTTATTCTTGCAGCTAATGGGGTGTTTTTCATCAAAAGAAAAAGATAGTGAAGACAAAGCTCAACTCACAGATAGAGAATTAAACGATATCTCAATACTGTTTAATGAAATTTCACGCGGAAATAAAAAAACTGAGCTAGAGGTAACACTCATATTTAATTATCCACCTTACAAATTAAACACTCGTTTTAATGTTATTTACTTATATTATAATTAGCTATGCTAATACACACACAATAAAACACAAAACTCTGTAATTCTTTGGAACAAATATCATTGAAGAGCTAAAAACGAAAAACATTAGATTAGCATAATAGATTTTTAAATTTATATATCAAGACCTTGTCTCCATTATAATCCGTAAGTTAAAAGGTTTTCCACTAGTATAATCATTTATCAAAACCTTGTTTAATTCTTACCAAATACGTGTATTTGCATCGTAGTTTGAAATTCAAGGCATTGTATACAATCAAAGTATGAAAATTGATAAAACGTGGAGATATGACATTTTGCACTTTGGCCATCAATATTCTGTCAATTTGATATCTTAGTACGTATAATCACTGAATATTATACATTTAATAATAGAGTTACAGTATTGGTTAACATACATTAGTAGTTCAGGTTACTAGTTCTGGTATATTACAAGTGATATTGTATATTACTGAGATTTATCATATTACCAGAAACTTATAATCTATATAAATAATTTCATGACTGTTCTTTGAGGAAATAATAATACAGCATAAGGGGAAAAGCCTTATACCCTCAAAAAGCTCAGAAGACAAAGGAAAACTTTAAATACAGCCCTATTTTTATCGATGTTTGCAGGGTTGCTTGATTAATAGCAGAGTCAATTATACTAAAATATTGGTACCTTTTAATTAAAACATACTGTCAAAATTACAATACTAAACAGCTTATAATTACAAAATTATGCTAAATATATATTTACTAATTGTGTTACACACTGTCGTTTAATATAAGATATCTAATATAATATTTGGACTCGTGTTTCTGTGCACATCCAATGCCACCTATTAATAAGACAGCATTCAATTGCAAAATTAATTGGAGGAGTCCTTGCTTGGTTGCAATAACAAAGTGGATAATAAGAGCCACCGCCGTCTCGAGAATTACACTGCCTGTCCTATGCTTTATTTTAACATGGAGTTTAGAGTATTGCTCAATTGCATAATTTCTCCAGTAGAGGCGACACAATTCACACCCAGATTGCAGCAATAACCGCCACCTATACAACCCCCGTCTCGAGAATACACGAGTAACAGAGTCTAGAAGGCATTGCCCTATACATTACCGTACATTGCTTCTATGCGTTTGCTGCGTCAAAATAAGCATTAAACAGACACAGATACTTGTGTTATTTGTTTAGAACATAATATTATTCCAGTATATGACACTTACCTTGAAATGGAATTTTGGAGCAATAATTAAAATAAATATAAATTAATTAGACGTATTGATAATAAATTTTATTCATAGTAATTAAGTACCGGTACCTAGAATAATACAAGTTTAAACATTCAATTTATGCTTTGAGAACATTTTTAGGGTATATTTTCCAAGAGAATTTTACTATATTACGAGACGGCGGTGACAGCACTACATAATCAACAATGTCGTAGCAAAAAACAAGAAGCAATCTGGGTGTGAATGGTGCTGCTATCTGTAATGTCGCCGAGTACACAAAATTAGCCGTATTGGACAGGCAGTGTATACACGAGTAAACACGAGTGATACAGTCTAGAAGGCAGTGATACGAGCAAAGCTGAAATATATCAATCATGACAAAAAAGTTGTGAAGAACGTTGAAAGAGAGAGAGAAAAGGAAGTGGTGTTGGCAATGAAGTTGTGGGTGAAGCAAGAACAAAAATATATGATAAGTAACTTGATTGAATGTAGGACAGAAACATGGGTAATTTGGTAAAAGTGAAAATATGGAAAAGTGAAGATTAATCAAAACGGGCTAGAATGAATGAAAAGCAAGATGCAAATGAAAACAGCCTAATGCAGCATGAATGAAAAAAAAACCATCGAAATGCTAATGAAAAGCAGCTACAATGCAAAAAACAAAATTATGTTCAAAGAAAAGGATACATGTTTGCTGTGGAATCTGATGAGCAAAGTTCTCCAGCATCTTGCAAACAATGCAAATCGCATGAAGAACAAAAGGATGAATCAAGGTAATATTCAAGAAAAATCTTTGAAAGAAGTTAATGGCAAAGCTTTTGAGAATGAATCTCAAACCAATTAACATTTTTGTGGCCTATTAAAAGAAAAATGGTTTGAATGTGATGCAAAGCATTTTGATATCGAACAGTTTCAAAAAATATATATATATCTCAGATGAAACTAGAAATCTTTCATATGTGAAAACATTTACAAAATGCTACAAAAATGGACAAATTACCTTGGAGACGAGACTGCCGTATGATTTGGGTAACATTCATGAGTATGTGGTACGGAAGCACAAGATTTGTTCTATGTGTTTCATTATTTATGTTTATTACATAAAACAATATAATTAAGAATAAAATTATGTAATTCATGCACATTACATAAAAACGATGTAAATGTTAATGAACATGTTTTAATGATTTTTCTGTTAAATAAATAGCAGTTACATAAATGATTGCAAGCAAATCTGTGGGCACATGCTAGTCTATATATAAAATAGTATCTAAAATCGATGTATAGTTGATATCTCATAATTCTGTAATGTTTTCCTTCCCACCCCCCCATTTTGCTTGCATCAGCCTGGTGGTACAGTTTTTATGGCCCTGGCTATCTGTGTCGAAGTTGTGGGTTCGATCCTGGCCAAAGTCAATGACATTTAAGTGTGCATGAATGTGAGAAGCTCATGTCCGTAGATTTTCAGAATCATGTCTGGTAACAGGCCTAAGTTACCCATAATTATTACCCTTTATCTTTCAAATATAGAAATACAAACCATTATTGAATTATTTTTCTTACTAATATTCTTTTTGACTTTTATTTATATAAGAGTGTTTCTTTCTTTCTGTCTGTTTGTGTGTAATACTCAGCCAAATCTATGCCACAATTTTTACTTTTAGTTTTCGTTTGAGAGTTATGAGGGGAAAATGGCACAAAATGTAATTAAAATACCAGTTTTGGCTAATACATTTTAATTCTAAAATAATTAGTTGCAGATGGCCTAGCTCTGCTGCCCTAGCAACTGTGAAAGAAAGAACATTGCTAAAATCAATTTTTTACAACATATCAATTTGTCCATCCCTTCAATTTTGTTAGCCTGCTCTGCTTGATTCATTAGTTTATAACAACAGAGGATTTTTTTTCTTCTTTTTATGTAGGTGGACAGAAGGGGGATCATGAATTGAGGATTAAATGGGAAAACACTGATTTTAACAAAACTCACTATGCATGTCCTTATGCCCATAAGGCAGTACAAGATCCGTTCTTGTCCATATATTTATATTTACCATGTCGAACAATACAATTAAAAACAAAACTATGTAATTTAAGTAAAAATATCAGTGTTAATATGCTTATACAATGTTCTAATTACTTTTCTATTAAATATCTAAATATCTAACATCTAACATCTGTTAAATATCTAACATCTAACATCTAGCAGTTGAGTACCTGCTAGTCATGACTAAAATCAAGAATCGTAGGAATATGCAGATTAAAGGGTAGGCCTAATAGTTGAAGACTTTACAGTAGTACACTGTCATCATTAATCAACCATAAAACCAACCAAGCAACTCCTTTGTATGCATTGCTGCTTGTTTTATTCAATGTTCTGTACTTGCCTGTGATATCAGATTTTGTTTTGTTTTGTTTATTTGTTTAACACGAGGTGTCACAAACAATCCTAACAGACCCAAGTTAGTGTTCGTTATTTTTCAGGTAATCAACATCTAATTTTTTTACAGCTGAAATGGAGTTATGTGGATAAAAGATTGCTATCAATGATAGACATTTTCTACTTCAAACATAAGAAAGTTTTGACTCTTCATGAATTCATTGTACCAGCTGTACACATATTTAGAAGAAGTACTTTTGACAAAGCAAAAATGATCATTAAATTAGCATCTCAGGGAGCTGGTAGTGTTTCAAATGTTGAATTCCTACAGGTATGGACAGGCTATACAATCTCATTTATTACACAGCCCAAGTTTTTTTTTTTTTTTTTTTTTTTTTTTTTTTTTTTTTTTTTTTTTTTTTCAAGAATATTTGGATTTAGAGTATCCAAAATATCAGTAGTTTTGTTGAATTGGCTCTAACTTTGAGATGTAGGATATTATCTAAAAAACTAATTTTCTTTCTTTCATTTTCCTTGGATTTTGAATGGGGGTCACAACCCATTCTTTTTCTACAGCCAATAGCAATATATATGATACACAACATAGACAAAAATCTTGGCACCATTACAAAGAAAGCTGCAGTCATCTTCATTGTTAACACACTACTAGTAATGCAACAACACAGCATCTCTGCAAACTTTTCTGAGTAGTCTACTTAGCTTATTTTCTAATATCGATGGGTGAAAGGCAAAACATCTTAACCGCCACTTTTTCTCAAATTGACTTTTTAACGTGAATAGAAAAAGGCAACTGAGTTTTACGTCCTGGCAAAAGATCTTGCACGAACTCCTTCTGTGGCGGGAGAAAAATGCTGGTGTATTTTATCTTAAGAACCAAATAATTATTTTAGTGCCCGGCAAAACATCTTAAAGAACGAGCTGTTCCCGCATTTTTATCGTAAGTGCCAGCCCAAAGTGGCGCATAAGATAAAATGTTTGGCTCTTAAGATAATTCTTTCGGGACTAATTCTGAACGTTGGCGCTTAAGATAATTTATTATTTTTATAATTAATGCTAATAGGGTGCTTAAAATCTCCTTGTTTCTGTCAAAATCAGTCATATTAAGAATCAGTAATAATACTATGTAGTAAATTAGTGTTATTTCTAATTATAACATTAGCAATGTGACGTAACAATGGTTTGGTTCGCTTTGCGGACCTCGCGCGCCTTCTGCATTCCATTTAGCATTATTTTTTTAGTCATGTGCGAGAAATTGACAGCTGCAGTTCATTTTGTTCCTGTATGTGATATTGTATTGCTTATTTGATTGAACATTACGTATTGTGCAAGGAAGAATGAACTTCAGTAGAGGAAGGCTACTGGTTTCTTTGTGTGGTGATGAAACGATAGAAGATAATGCAACCCGTACCAGTCTGCAGACATCTAATACACAAGGTGACTTTATTTGCTTACTTATTTCTGTAAACATGCATAATTTTAATTCGATCCGAACTATAATACACTTAATTTTAAAAGTCTTATAATTTGAAACGGACCTCCGGCATGGTCTCGTGGTTAGAGTAGCTGGCTATATAGGCTATCCGCAGGGCCGGGTTATATCCCCGGTACCTCCTCGGATGTTTCTGAGTTATTGAGGTCTTGAACGGGGTGCACTCAGTCTCGTGATACAAACTGAGGGGCTACGTGATTGAGAACTAGAAGTTCTGGTCACCATTATTAACGGCCGTGGGTGTCGGCATGCTGGCCACATACCCCCAATCCTGTCATCTGCCTGTGGTAGATGACCGGATTGTAGGCCTAGTCCCTCCAGGGATGTAGTGCCTCGGAGTAAATAGTAGGTAATAGATTTGAAACAAATGTAATTCATTTTGGTTCACTCGCGTTTTTTCTTCTCTTTTTAGGCGAGCTAGATGGACATCTCATAAATGGTACAAATTCTGAAGGAATGGCAGATATGGTCAAACCAAATAATTTTAATGATAATAATAGTTCCACAAGCATTAGTGCTGCATCTAGCATTCCTTTCATTAAGCTTGTGGATTATGATTCTTCAGAAGAATCTGCTACATTCTCACCAAGAAAGAATTCGTGTAACATTAATTCTGGGGAACCGACGTTTATTGAATACATTTCGAGTAACCGATGAGGAGGATAAAGAAGTAACTCTAAATTGAATTTGATTAATTTTTCTTTCAAACACATTAATGTACTTTATTTCTTAATATTGTCTGTATTTTGTAGCTTCTTGCTTTAATGTTTTATAAATTGTTTTATTATTATAAGTTCAATCACTTAAATGTGTATAGGCTAGTTATGTGAACACTATCATTAAAAACATACTCATTAGATATTAATATGTTAATAAGTCTTATATTATCCCAGAAACTTAAAATTCCCTACCAGACATCCAAGGCTATTGAAACTCATGTAAATATTTCACTAAGTTGGAAAATAATACCCTTAAAAGTTCTCCAGCAGAACATCTTAAGTACTAGCCTGAAGAAAACGATGCCCGCCAGAACATCTCAAGTAACTGTAAGATAACTTACACCAACAATGTAGTTACCGGCAAAACATCTTAAGAACCTTTTCGGCAAGTAATAATCAGTTTCAAGAAACAACGCTGATGTATATGTAACTGTGATCCTCCCAGCTGCATACAGACAAAATTTTATTCAGTTCGGCTTAATAAATATTAAGCAAAACGTTTTTTGCTCCTCCTGAAAAAAAATGTAAATGGCGCTTAAGATGTTCTGCCTGTCACCCATCGATATATTTCAGCATTTCATATGTGGCTGTACGATTGTACAAGAATGTACGGTGTTTAATTACTCAGTTAGATGCCCAGTTGTCCTGTCAAAAGCGGGCGAAGTTCCAAAGATTCATATAGGTTTACAAGTAATGCCAATATTAACAGTATTGTCTACAAATTGCAGAAATTTTAAATTAAGGATGATAACTGCCAATTTTACTCAGGTACCTTTCCTTTTATAGAACTATTCAAAGAAAGCTCACAGTTCATTTTTTTAAATATTCCATTAACATAGGGGTTATGCAATTAGGGTGGCCAGACATCCGGCTTTTGGCCGGACTGTAAGGCTTTTTGCTAAGCAATCCTCCATCTGGCGCGGCTTTATGCTGGACGTTGATTTGTCCCCCTTTTCGAGACTCTGATGGATCGGTAAAGCATATTAATAAAATTTGTATTTTCCCGTATGTTCCTGCCAATCCTAAGGTTGGCACGCTTGTCGATACTATCATTTGTTTAGTTGGTGCCGTTGATAAATCTGAATCTATTCCTAAGGATGGCACGCTTGTCCATACGATGATAGCGTACTATCATTTATTTTATATAAATGCAGTTATTACGTAAAATTAGTCAGGGTTATACCATGTAATATCTGTTGTCCAGCCGTCCATGCCCGAAGTTTTATACTATGCTAGATTACCGAAGAAGTGTGTCCTCCTTTCTGACATTTTAGAAATGGCCACCCTATATGCAATTGTCATTTTAACTCTTCTTCTTGCCCTAATCTTCTAAATGAAAATCTTTTGGTATGTTTTCATAAAGGTATGATTCTGTTTGTTTTGTAATTAAATAACTTTGTATTATGTTGTGTTTTTCAGTATGTAAGCAGTGTTGTTTCAACATACGTTAATCTTTTAGAATATTTAGGAGCCAATGTATTTTATGGTTGTGACAGAATACTACAGCCAAAAAACGAGAAGAAATATGACAAATATGCTGCATGGCTCTGTAATTCACTGCAAACAACAGACCACAATCGTATTGAAGCACACGTCATAGATGCTTGGCTCTCTTCAGTAAACAAATTTGAAGATATGCATCATTCTATATACCATGTGATGTAGCACATATCTCCAGAAGAAGTATATTTGGAAGACATATTTCCAATATTAATAGATGAAGAAAATGTTTTTGAAAGGGGAACATCTCTGCTTGATGCTATTAGCATTTTGTTCTTAAATAATTTCATTACCAATTCTGAAAAACACAACTGGACAATACTATATTCAAGCACCGTTCATGGAGCCAGCTTTCTTTCAATCCTAGAGCAAATTAAAGATAGAGGCCCTACATTACTGGTGATAAAAACTAATGAAAATGACATATTTGGAGGCTATGCTGCTGAAAGTTGGATCACAGAAGGACCAGCTAGGTTTTATGGTAAGATTATTATTATTATTATTTCCTCAGCTGTTTGATGTTGGGAGGAAATGCAGGCTTAAGCCAAAACATCTTTCTCCTCTAAAAATATTGTGTATTATTGGTACTTGGGTCGGCAGCGGTGGTCTAGAGGTAGCGTGCCCGCCTCTAGATCCGCAGGGTGCGGGATCAAACCCGGCCACGGTCGATGGATTTTTCAGGACGTAAAAATCCTGGGCATGGAGTCCTCCGGGAGGGACTTTAAGCTGGGGGTCCCGTGTCGTAGATTTACGGCACGTAAAAGGACTCCAAGCCTAAATTAGAGCCTCTGGACAAAATTTCTCGGCCCTTTCACGTCCAAGAAATACTTAGTTTCCAGAGGGGGGTTGCGAGGCGATGGGCTTACCACCTGTCCCTCTACCCTCTCTCGGAAAATAAGCATATCAAAATTAGTATAGGTAATGAAACCTCCATTGGAGGCCCCTTCGCCCCACCTGGGGATCATAGGGTACCAGATACAGATACAGATTGGTACTTGGAACATTTCCTGGTGTCTGTAATATAGAATATTTTCCCAGGCTTTTAACCAGGTGGTTACTTTGATGAATTCCGATGTTCCAAGGCTGATCTGAGACTCAATTGTCAAGGAATTGATCAAAATAACCACCCACTTAGAAACACAGAAAATATTCTATAATATGTGTAGAGCTATTACCAGTATTATTATAATTATTGTTAATATTATTTCTAATATGTCTATTTTTATGATTATTACTGCAGTCCCAATTTTTGGTTAAGAATATCATGAATATTGGTGCCATAGAAAAATGAAGGGCTTATTCCAAAATGATGTTTCTCCATGAATTTAATAATGAGTCATTCCACACAAAATTTAAAAAGTTATGACCTTGGGGTCTCAGATTTTTTGTACATTTTGGTATTTGAATTTTTAAGTTGTGGAAAGTGAGATGGTCATGTATGAAAGTGTTTCAATTGGTGGTTTAGCTGTAGTGATGGATGTATATTAGGGGTGTTAAGGAGGAGGTACTAATTAAAAATAGTCTGAAAAGCACATGCTTCGTGGTGTAAAATAGAATGTATATCATTCTAAAAAGAGATTTGCATATTTTAAAACTTGCATATGTTTTTAAGGATATTCGTCTAGAATAACTATGAAAACTGGCAACATATTAAATAAATATTTATATAGGGAAAATGGATCTTTCTTTATCTACCATACTTTGTTTACCACAAGATAGACACTTGTTTAAACTGTCATTTAAATTTCACAATGGTGTCTAAAAACAACATAGCCTATGAATTATTCAATTGTGAGTTTTGGGCTTAAGGTTATATTGCTTTTCAGGAGTTGTATCATAGAGTAGGATTACTTCCACAAAGTCTCTGGCCTTGAAGACTAACCCAGCCAGCGAGCTTCTCATTGCGTCTCGTTACCAGCTTGCGCGGACTCGCTGCGCATAAGATCAGTGAGCTACTATTGAGCACAGAGTGAAGACCATGCAGCATGTTGCCAGTCGTAGAAAATACTATAATAGTTGAGTGGAGGGATAATGCCGCAGCGAGAGAGACAGACAACACGTGGAGTGGGATAGGAGAGCTGAGCCAATCAGGGTGCAGCTACCTCCCCTAGGCAGGAACTCTAGGAACGGTGAGACTTGCTCCTAAGGTATATATGTAAAAACCCAGAGACTTTGTGGAAGTAATCCTACTCTACCACCTTTTCACGGAATTGGCGTAGGCCAGCTGCAGTACATCACAGTCATC
The DNA here is from genome assembly GCA_964059195.1 of Ectobius pallidus. Classification (NCBI taxonomy): domain Eukaryota; kingdom Metazoa; phylum Arthropoda; class Insecta; order Blattodea; family Ectobiidae; genus Ectobius; species Ectobius pallidus. Next base: position 124,466,949 of record CAXKWD010000005.1, read on the forward strand.
TGCAGTCATGATGCCCAAGTGTATTGTGGGCAGAAAAATCTTGTCAGAATGAGTAGGCCTACATTTTAATTTGTTACTAAATTTAATACTTCTTGTGAAGATATAACCTATATTTCTTTTGCTCTTTTTAAATAGTAGTTGTAGTTAATTTTGAATTTTGATAATTGTTTTATTTTACTTGTATAAATATGTATTTGTATTTGTTTTTGCAATTCTATGTAATAATGATAATAAATAATAAATAATAAAATAAATAATTTTCAAAAAAAAAAAAATTAAGAGGTCCATTTTGTAATTATCATTATTTTATATATATTTAATATATTTTCTGATTGAATATATATTTTTTCAAGTTAACTTTTCTACTGAAGAATTAAAAAAACAGAATTTTCTTTACATGCATATTATCTTTGAAAATGTAATTTGAACTATGGTGAAGTTAGAAAAAATAAATACAAAAAGGGGTTAATGCAAATAGCCAAATACTTCGGACCACATGTCATCAAAACTATTACTTCTAAGACTATAAAATTTTGTTTATAATACATAGACACAATTAGAATAAAAATATATTAAAACGAAGAAAAAAAAGTGAAAATAAGTTTTTTTTTTTTTTTTTTTTTTTTTTACCTACTATTTTGCATAGAATGACCCATATGTTCATAAAATTGGAATTTGAAGTATAGTGGTACCTCGAGATACGAGTGCCCTAACATACGAGTTATTTGAGATACGAGCTGTCGAGCGAGCGAAGTTTTGTTTTGAAATACGAGCGACATTTGAGATATGAGGAACGGCCAGCTGCGACGCTGCACACGGCCCCCCAGTTTACTGCGCCTGCGCCTCATGCGTCTCTAGGGCTTTGCGCTTTTTGTGCATTTACATACTTTATCACGTTTCTTTTTATAACCATGGGTCCGAAGAAAGTGTAACAAATATGTATGTACACTTTATAAAACCAGTTTTTTTCTTTACATTCTCTTTTATTATGTTTTTATACAATATTTGTCATTTATAAATACATTTTTCTTATTCAAAAACACGTAACAAAAACAATTGGGGGTAGCATTTTTGGGGCTGGAACGGATTAATGGCATTTCAATTAATTTCAATGGGGAAAATTGCTTTGAGATACGAGCAAATTGACATACGAGCAAGGTTACGGAACGAATTAAACTCGTATCTCGAGGTATCACTGTAACTTAATTCATCATAATTTTAAGACAGAAACTTCATTTTTGACAACAAATTTATTTTATCTATTAAAAATTTAAAGATTTACCGGTAAGTGAATAAAATCTTGAGATTAGTAGAATTGGAATCATATGACTATGATTTAAACCAATCTGATATTAAACAGAGCTCTTGTAAATATTTTCATTGTACTGAATGAAGAAGTTAATATACATTTTACGGAAATAAAAGATAATATGGCAGGATGCCTGTAATCTACACAAATATTGTATATTGAATTGAATTTACTAATATTTTACCTGGTGGAATTACAGTCATTCAGCTTTCTCTTCTATTTTATCAGGATTACACACCTCATTATATTGCTGGTATATTTTTTTCAGGTAATAATACGAGTTTCCTATACACACTGCATCCAGAGATGAATGTCTATCAGAGTTCAGGAAATGATCAAAACTATCAGTACTTAGCTTTCAAGAAAAAGGCTTTACAAAATGGAATGGTAATATTCATAGGGCGTTTCTTCTTTCTATTTTTCTTCTACTTCTTTGAAAAGAAGTAGCCTGTTCTTCCCCGAACACAGCATCTTTTTCATGCATAACTGTCCCTTTCCCTTTGGTTTATTGTACCTTTCTGATTTAACCAATCTTACTGAGTTCATCCTCTGTTAGGATGTTTAATTTTGCAAAATTAATTTTAATTTTGTTTATTTATAGTGCTTGGAATGTGTCTATAGAATAGTCCTAAAGTAGGTGTATTGTACTGTAGACCTAAATGCAAAGGATGATGGTGATGGTGGTGATGATGATGATGATGATGATGATGATGATGATGATGATGATGATGATGATAATAATAATAATAATAATAATAATAATAATAATAACAATAATAATATAATGATGATGATGATGATAATAACAATAACAACATCAATAACAACAGAATGCTCATACTAATAATGTCTGCCACCATGGAGGATGTGGAAGCCCGACTGCCTTTCACCCTGGTGGATGGGGTTCAATTCCTGGAGGTCAGGGATTTTTTAATAGTGGAAAAACTTCCTTCTGGGTTCAGGACTGGGTGTTGAGTCCAAATCCCCACCCTGTGAATTAACATAACAAACAATTCATGTAGGTGCATTAAAATATAAGTGATAAAAATAAAACAATGAAATTATGATAAGATACTACGGATTGGTTGAAATCCTAAATTCTCTTATACTGGATGGGTCAGTGATTCTCTCCTTTTAAAAATGACATGGCAATTCAGATTTAACTTTGTGTATTCTTTTTTTACATGTACGAAATACATATATAAACATATTTTATTTACAATCTCTCATTAAATTTTGTCCGAATAGGGTTTTGGAGGCGTTGTTGGTGAATTTGGACTATGGATAGCTGAAGATGGTGTGAAGGGAGAATCAAAGGGCAATTGTCCGACATACAGTAACACTCCATAGCTCTCTTCCAAACAGCATTTCAGTATCACACATATGGAAGTATGGGGCTTTGGTTTTCCCAAGCAACGTCGCAGTACAATGGTAAAGCAATATTCACATATAAACTCTTACCAATAAAATTCTAAGTCACAGTTTTAATATCACTGCTATCCTGCAGCCATATTCTTTCATCAGTCAACTAGTTTAGCAATGGCCTCTATGGCCCAATGGTTAATGTGTGACTACTTTATTTCTAAATGAAACATTAACATGAATGACCTGTAATGTAATGAAACTGTTAGTTCAGTGAGAACACAAATCGGGTGCAGAAAGGTTATTTCATGTATTGCAGTGGTGTATGTAGGCATAAGCCATATAGGTCCAGGCCTAGGGTGGCACAAATATTTACTATACCGTACTCAATTTTATAACATAAAAAGAATGTCATTTCACAATATCACTTAGACTCACCATTCACAAACGAAAATACTTTTATTTCTATTGTAAGTTCATTTTGTATGAATACTGGCATATGGCATGTGATATGATTCTTCTTTAGTCCCAATAACACGTGAACAAATTTATTTCTGTCGGTAACATCATGGCTAGGAGTTCATAATAATAATTAGCTGTCAGTATTTAACTTTACTTACGAAAGTGATGCTGACGGCAAGGAAATAGGTGCACAAAGAATCATATTTCATGCTTTTATACTGTTCATAACTTCCTGTCTTTTATTATTTTAAATGTAATTGTGATTGCTGATGCATGATTTTCTTCATCAGTGTCTGTAATAAAACCGTTAAAGTCAAACATACACATACACAAAGATAAAACATTTGAAAGAATCAGTGGATAAAATACCTCGGTGCGACGTTTCGACCTTGTCCTCCAGGTCTTCCTCAGGCAACTGACTGCTCCACATCGACACCGCTGACCGAGGTATTTTATCCACTGATTCTTTCAAATGTTTTATCTTTGTGTATGTGTATGTTTGACTTTAACGGTTTTAACAAGTTACAGTGGAAAGATAAGGACCAGTTACTATCATTACAGTGTCTGTAATATTAATTGTAGCTGGATTCAGTTCTTCTTTTGAGTCACAAAGCAAATATTGCCAATTTATGAAATATAATATAGGTTACCAGTTTACCTATATCATAGCCAACAGTTATAAGCATGTTCTTTATTATGAGGGGTGGCATTTATTGTTGTCCTAGGGATGGGAAATTTCTAGATACACCACTGATATATTGTGTGAACACTACACAATTTTATTAGGAAATGGTTAGAATATGAAAAGATTATGGTACGATATTTATAGCGTGAATCAACCTTCAATCTCATATTTCAGTTTTGTATTAGTTTGTAACTTTCTCAATGTTATAGAGGTTTTATTATTATTAAGGCAAATGGTTCATTTATTGTATTTTATTTAAATATTTCTCTCTTACTATTATCATCATTTATTTTATTACATGTAGGTCAGGAGAATGACACAACTATGAGAAAGACATTTTGATCCTGAATGTGTTGGTCTGACTGGCAGAGCATTTTAAGACTTAAAGTTAAGCTGTTCTAATGGGTCTGCACAATTCCTGTAAGTTTGTATGAACACTGTTCTTTTAGACATATAATGTCTTAGTATGTAAGAGCAGCCATATCAAAAATAATTTATGGTATGAAGTGGTGCATGGTTTGAGTCCTCAAGATTGTTGTAAAGCAGTAAAAAAAATTTTTTCCTCTCTACTACAGTTAAGAGTTCCACTAATCTGAACCCCTGCTTGCCTGGACATCCAGTTAATCCAGATGAGATTTTAATCACAAAGATGTTAATCCTACATCAACTTGTAGGTTAAAGACTTAGGTGTATGTACGGAGTAGCATTAAAAGTAAAATTAAATTGTAGGAAAAGTTAAAGTTATGAAAGAAAAACATAGATTTTTACAGTTTTTCCCATCTAAAACTACATTATTCTGTTTAATCTGGACTTTCCATGATCCGGACAGTGTCCGGTCCCATCTAGTCCGGATTAGTGACGCTCTACTGTATTATGTTTTTCTCATAGTAATGTTCTCTGTTATTACCTAAAGAGTTTTTTCCTAAACATGGGCTTTAACCACAAACCAACTTAGACGAATAGAAGCTGCTGAAATGAAATTATTAAGACCAAATGTTATTTTATAAGACTTTATTTTTTAAATGCAGATATAAAATGCAAAAAATGTATTACAAACTATTGGATTTTATTTTCAACCCAGAGATTATAAGTTCTTAAACTTAGAATGTTTGAGTTCAGTACAATTTATCCAATTTTCTCAATTCTGGGACATTCTGTAGATTTATTGATAATAAAAGTAAGGATAAAGCACTTTTCAAAAGCCTCTGGATTTAATATATTAATGATCAGAAATCTAGCTTTTATAGTATTCTAGTACTTGTATCTAAACTATTCCCATGGAAATTTAACATTTTTTTCTTACAACAACACTTTAATTTGGTCACCGGTGAAATGTACAAATACTAGCAAGTGCCTGCAGCTTCACCTGCGATTATTTACTTAATCGCTAGAAGTTGTGATTAAATAATTTATTTAACAGAAAAATAATTAAACCTTAAATTATTAACACTGACATCATTTTTTACATAAATTGCATGAATTATATAATTTTATTCTTAATGATATTTGTTTACATAGTAAATATAATTAAATGAATAAAACAAATCTGATTTCACAAAATGAACACGGTCTAGGTGACAATGGATCTACACAGAAATGAGAGCTCAAATATTATATTAGACAATATAAAGAAAATCTAATTTGCTTGAATTTAACATGTACTGGTAAGTGTAAAAATGTGTGATCCTGCATTCACCTTTCTGGTGTAATACTGTTTGCTTTTCTTTTATTGCAGAGTAATGAGGAGCACAGCATGGACAGTGACATCCCAACCCATATATTCCAAAGTGCTGTGATTTCCATTTAGTAACTGGATTTGTGTATATAGTTGACAGTAAACATTATTAAAACAAAGCTTATTTATTTTTAAACATCCTCTACTATGGTCATATTGTATTTAACCAACCAAATTTATTACTACCAGAAATTTAGACACAAGTTACACTACACAAAGGTTACAAAATGATGTAATGCATTATGATACTCAAGTACTGCCATTAAAAAAAGACTTACCACTTTGGCGGATGCTCTCAGGATACCTTCATTTGCTGGTCACCCAGGATCGTCTAAGGTTCCTTTGAGACTGGAATAGAAGAGATAGATTTGAGAATTCAAATTTGCAACATGGGTTTTTCTGTGGGATATTCCACTCACTCTTTGTCAATTAATAAGATTTTCTTAAGTTGAACACATTATTAAATTATCATTTGATTTACATATTCCATTTTTAGGAAAAACATTAAACTTTATAGTTAATTCAAAGAATATAAAAGTTAGATTAAAAAAAAAAATTCTAAGGAAGATTGGATGAAAACTATACAAAGAGAAATTATTGGGACAATAGAAGATTGTAGTGTTTGGGATGTGAGAAGCACCAAGTTTAAGATTACATGCATTGTACACACTTCAAATTTCACTGTGAGATATCTTTAAGACTTATTATACAGAATGTTAATGAACAAACCGCAATAATTTCCCTGTCTATAGGGGGTCATAGACGAGCATCTTTTATTAGAAGATTTATGCTCTATGAATTCAAATTTTTTCTGTTACAGCATAAAATCTCCCAAGAGTATGCATGCCACCAACATTTGAAATGATGCAAAACAAAGGAACAGTGGATATGGTGTAGAGTTTGGGTCAATTGTGAAAGAATGACAGTCGAATATTTTTCAGTTTATGAAAGCTCTAAATTACGATATATATAGCTGTTGATCTGTTGATGAATGATTCAGAATCAGGTTTTTATCAATCACTAAGAAGGCGTGAAGTCAATTTAATGAAAATTTTAACCCTTCTTCACATCATCACGGCTTATGAGCACCAAACTGTAACGACTTTAATGCCCTGTAGCATACACATTTTACGCCTGTGAGCATTAATCCTCTAATAAAAGTGGCTTGTCTATATCCCCTCTATACACAGTTAAAATATTGTGGTGTTGTTCATTAACGCTCTTTATATTAACCTTTAAAACACTTAACTTTGCATAATTGTTTAAGTAAAAACAATGGGTTCCCCATAGTCATCAACCGAGATCTACAGCAGAATTAAACATATAAATCACCTTCATCCACACACTAGGTGTCCATTAGACAGCTAAGGGTACAAAGGACATGGTGATAAAGAAAGAGATAAAAGGAACACCTGCTCAACATTTTTAGGTGTATGCATTAAAATCTTGCTAATCCGACCATTAATATTTCGACCTCTCAATGTTCTGCCATTAACAATGTTTTTATAATCTTTAAAAGTAAACATTCCTATATCAACATTTAAAGAATTTGTACGAACTTTACTTGTACTTTAACAGTATTATAATAAGAACAGTGAAGCTGAATAATTATAAAGATAACATATTGAACGGAGCTGATGTTCTTTGAGGAAGCAAGATTCATGTTTTGGAAATTACTATTAGCATACTGTAGGTACAATTTTAAAATCTCTCAACAATATGGCAATCTTTTTGTGTAAGAAATGGATGGATTAGCAAGAGTCTAGTGTAATCCTATCTATTATAAATATAAGCATGAATATTTATTTATTTCTCAATCACAAGTACAATTTATAATTTTGGAGATTCTGTGCTTACATGTGCATGCATAATATATATGTACAGTGCGAACCAAACATGGCACCATTGCAATTTGCCCAGAGCCTGCTGGATTTTTCAATTGAAGAAACTTGAATTCTCCCACCAGCCAAGCAGCCTGATACAGAACAGCAATGATTGTAAAGATCACAGTTCTTGTGTTTGTAATAAAGGAATTTTCCATTGACCTGTGCATTTTCATGTTGAAGGTTATCATCTGAAATAATTTCCCATCTGCAAATTCCAAAAGACATTATCTTATAAGCATTGTGCATTCAAAATAATTTGTTTATAATTCCATTTAGAAAGTTGATTAGTTTCAAATAAGAAAAACCTGTGTTCTAAAATTCTTACTGATATTTGTGCGAGAAATGAAGTCCTAAAAAGTTCAGTCAACATTTAACAATGGCTTATTGCCTATAACATGTTGTTTTACATGTATAGACACTATAGACTCTCTTATAAATTAATTACTATTAACTGTTAATAATTTTAATGATACTGTATGACTAAAACAAAGATATTAATGCAAATATTATAAGCATACATGATCTTATAACTGGTACTTCAGATCAGGAAGTTGGGATTTCACAGCATCAGCGTTAAGGTAACTTAGAAGTTTGAAGTTTCACCTGTACAAAGCCCATGCTGTTCAAAGATTACAACTTCCTGATTATGATGCACAGTTATCATTAAGTGGAAGCAAATCACAGAATTCAAGAATTTGGGATTAGAGTGTTCCACAATCTCGTATGTGGTTGTCAGATAAGTGTAAAACAGAGGGGACAACATTTTCAATATCTACTTTAAGAAAGGTAAGTGAAATACTAAAATTCCTTTTTCACTTGGATATGTGCATTCCCTTCTTTTAATTTTTGAAAAGAGATGCAAGTAGTGGCAAGAGCTAACAATTAGCACAGAGATTGATCACTCTGTAACTGGCAACAGCTGCATGCTATGGATGGTAGAAGTCCGGTGGCATCATCTTTGATTAGCACTGTATATCCACAGCTGCACACATAATCTGTGTACATGCACACAAACATAGGTATATATCATTTTTGTAAAAAAGACTATTTTTTAGTCAACTGATCTCTCAACATGAGTATTCCCTAGGAAAACTCGACTTACAGTTTCTGGATAACAGAAAAATACACACATTTGTCGGACTGTTTTTGTCTTGGTGACATAAACCACAGGATGTGAATTTCGTTTCAAGATCAAAACACTATTATCCCTAGGTAACTCCATATTAGTAACACACTTCTTTGTAGATCCCAAAGGCACTTCAAATAATGTGCTAAATCAGTACTAGATATGAAATATTTATATTTATGAAAAAACAAACTTTGAAAGTAAATGTTACGAACAGCAATTTACTTTACCAACATTTACTAAAAAATTCAAGTATAGCACTTTGTTTTTTTCCCAGATTACATTATTTTTGTTCAAGCTTATTTGAGTGAGATTTTAGGACTGTGTGTTCATTATTGTTATTTAACTAGGGTAGCATGCTATTTCTTACACATGTAACAGTCTTTGGTGTCCAGAATTAGGTCCCATGGGAGTTCTTTTATTGCCTGTAAATATACAGGAATGGGCCTGACATATTTATGCAAATATGAATGTCACCAATCTTGGGCAGGATTAAACAAGTAAACCTACAAACAAAAAGTTATGCTTAGGCTTTGCATTACAATCACAAAACTATGTAGAAGATTTATTGGTCAGTTCTGTCTGCTAGTGCTTGATGTGCATGCTCTGGCTGCTGAAGCTATACAACTTCCAGGCAGTACAGAATGATAAATCTACCTGGTTTCATGATCAAAGTCGGTCATGGAAACCACCATTAAGGGCAGTGGGTGTCGGCTTGCTGACCACATGCCCACCAATCCTGCCATCTGCCTATGGTAGATGACGCAGCAGTCAGGGATGTAGCACCACGGGGTTTAGTTTTTCATGATCAAATTGCGAAGCTAACTAATGATTTACTGACAACTGAGTGAGATTTAGTACTGCTCAGTTCTCTTTACAGAATATCTTCCACCATACGTCTAGAAACAAAATTTGTTCAGAATTAGTAAATTAACTATGGTGATAACAATAGCACAGCCAATTTCGGAACAGTGTTTCTTTTGCTTATAGGTAGACTTTAGTAATTTTTTTTTTATAGTCAATGGATATACTGAAAAGCATTTCAGTCTAGTCCTACAAAAATGCTCACATTTTGATCAAATTTTACATTCAAAATTAGCACTATTAAATCTTGAATTTAGCAATTCCAATCCCCATGAAGACCACTCAGGTATTGCTACTTTATTAAAGTATCTTATTCAGGTTTTCATTGTTGAAGTTATTCACATCCTTTAAATATCACATTATGAAAATAACACCTAGTAACAACTTACTAAAAGATAAACAATATTTTTGTTTGTTTGAGTTATTTCCCTTGAATTGCATTAAAAATATACAACTTACTTTGACTAGCACCTACATAACACTGTATTCATTTCAAACAACAATTGTAGCACAAACAAGATGTATACACATGTTTGAATTATATTCTCAACACATATATCAATTCTTTAAAATGGTAACTTTTTTTTGGGATCGTTTATGCTCAAGAAAAATTCTTTGGTCTTTTAGCCAGATTATAAAATTCTGAAGATAGGAATCATATCCAGAGAAGCTGAAGTACTGAATAGTCTTGATAGTCCAATGTTCGCATAATTCCAAATATGAATTAACAATAAATAAATTAATTAATTAATTGTCAGTTCTCAGTGCACAAATACCTTATATGAGGTTAGCCACTTACAAGAATTTCACAGGATTAATACAAGAGATTTCATATCTCCAAAATTAGCAATATTTAGGCAAACAATAAATATAAAACCTATTTCAAAACAGTAACTTTTAGGTTATAATTGTGAAATGTATAGGTAACATTTTTATCATAAAAGACTGTTAACTTTATTAATAAAGGGAACTAACCTAAATATCAACATTAAATAAATATTAAATTGGTCATAACTCAATAAAAAGAAATGTACATAGCCAATTATGTCTTTGATTATGAGCATCTTCCGAAATAAGAAGATAGACCTTTAACTACAAAATAAATCTCTCACGACTTAACAAATTTGACAGACACTAGCCAAATACAACAAACAGAATAAAATATGCACACAAAAAAAGTACATTATGCAACAAGAATATAATGTTTATGAAACAAGCAAAGCGAGGCAAGTTGCATACAACTGTTTTTGTTCAACCATAATTAGTCTAAATGTTAAAATTTTGATATCTTAGATTCACTTAAACAAATGCTCAAGCTGTCCTTTGCATCAGCTGGTTGCTGGTTGCTATAGTTCTTGTATTCTATGACAGATGACAGCTTATAGGTCTTGTATTCTATGACAGATGACAGCTCGTGGCAATGGTCAAATCGAAGTCTCCTTTTGGTCACTTTCTTGAAACCAACGGATTTTGACAGCACAAAATTAATTAATTTTAGTATGATATTAAAATTAACACAAACAGAATTGGTTTTATTTTAAAGACAGACTACAGAGCGTCTCAAAAAATGTACTAACACTTTGAATGAGTATAAAAACATTATTTATGAACATAGAGACAAGTTTAAAGGCTTGAATTACAGAAGAAACATGTAATTAAAGAATAATGTTCGCAAATGTTCAAATTGATGACCGTCATTGTCCAGACAAAGCTGATAACGCAAACGTCACGACACAGTTCATTTGGAATTTCGCGACATTGTCTTTCAATTTCCAATTTCAATGCATCAATTGTTCTTGGTTTTGTGCGATAAACTCTGTCCTTGAGTTATCCCCATAAAAAGAAGTCCATTGGCGTGAGGTCTGCTGAACACGCAAGGTATTCAATGTTACCCCTTCGCCCAATCCGTGTGTTTGGATACGCTGCATGGAGGTGAGCTCTTACATCTCGATGGTAGTGTAATCTGTCATCTGTACATCTGTAATTCATGCCTTTAAACTTGTCTCTATGTCCATAAATAATGTTTTTATACTCATTCAAAGTGTTAGTACATTTTTTTTGAGACACCCTGTATTTATTATTCAGTTTTCAGCTGCTACTCTCAATGCCTCAAGATCATTTCGTGTTTAATAATAATCAATACCGCACCGATGTTATAATGAAAATGTTTCAAAATGAGTATATTACGTCACATGTAATAAGCATATTATAGCATGGTCGAACAAAAATACATATGGTACACTTGATTAATTTACTCCAGTGCAAAGTTACTACCTATTACAATTCACGGGTGCACGGGTAAAAAGCGTTAAGTCCACCATCCTCAAAAATTGAGATATGTCCATCGAGTTATAGATAAAAATGTTCTCTACATTTGTGTTAAGTACAGTAAGTCATATCCAAAAATGTACGGTAATTATGGATGTGTGCCTCATGGGTTTATCCATCTCTAAAGCAATGTTGGGCGGGTAAAGTGTGTTAGGTCACTCTAATTCCCAGTAACAAGAAAGTGGACTTAACTCTCTTTGCCCGCGCACCCGCAAATTTCGAGTAAGTAACTTTTTAGTTTATTCTGTTCAATTTTTAAAATATTGCTCTCTATATGTGATAGACGTGACAACTTCTGGTAACAAATTCTGAAAATACCGACCTCCCTTATACGCACAACAAGCTCTGCATTTAGCAACCTGTTAGAAACTCCTCTTGATTTGGATGCTTAAGAACGTTTACATTGGTGAGGTCTATGCAAATTGGGCAGAAACCAGAAAATCACACTCATAGATAAGTTCATAGACAAACAAGCAAAAACTACTTGGGGGGGGGGGGGGATATTAAAATTAGTGAAATCGATGGACAAAGCTCAAGTCATTAGAAAGGAAACATTCATTTTTTTGAGACAACTGATGCAACACATGAGCTTGTATTGTGTCATCAGCATAGGTACTGTATGTTCGTTGTAACATATCTACTTTTTATGCCCTTGTGCTCTCAATCTAAATTATCATGTTATGATTAACGTAGAAAATAATTTTACCACATAACGCAGAATCAAAGGAGGTTATAGTGGCCCATGGTCTGGAAGATGGTCAGAGACCACAACTTTATTTTGTGACAGTATACTGAAAAAATAATCGATCAACTTCCACTCAGTGATCTAATGGGGGCTAAAAATGAATGCAATCTACAATAGTGCCACTTGTAGACGAAAATGCATGACTTTTTAACAAGTGGTCTGTATATTAAACTTTAAAACATTCAACATCACAAAATTGTTAAAAAAACTTTCCAAATTAGAACGTACATTTCAATGGGTTCCCCATCATCATCAGCTGAGATCTAATGACAAGTTTGCTTCAAAACTCACATTCTAATTTGGTAAGTTCTTACTTACAACAATTATGTGAAATTGAAGAAACGTTTAATATATAATGCTGACACTTCACTATGTTTTCCTGATTAATTTAATAAAAACTGGTTAGTTAACTTAAAAATGAGTAATACCTCATTCTAAGTGATCATAAAATATAAACATCCTGCATTTGTGCAATATGTACAGAATTAATGCTGTAAAGAAACCATACTGAAGCACAACAATAATACTGTTACATTAGTCTACCTGAAATAAAATAAATATCATTATTCTATTTCTGGTTCGTTAAAGCACATTTACTTGAGATAATAATAATTTGTAATTCATAGAACTGTGTCATTTCATATCACATAAGTAACATTAAAAGATTCAACTTTTTCTATTGTTCAAGTTCTGAACTACAAAGGCCCACTAAAAAAAGTTGTGCAAAATCAATGAGATCTATTCAATATTGCCCCGAATCAAAGAAATAAAATGTTCAACCAAACTAAATTATCTCACTGTAGGTCAATATTGGAAAAAATTCATGTTGTGCCAACGAATCAAATATATAATGAAAATCTGTTCATAACTGTAGTCACAAATTATTGGAAGATTTCATAAAAACAAATTTTCACTGATACTGAAAACAAATAAATTAACTTCACCTTTTCATTGGTACTGACATATATATGCATCACCACAAAAGAATGCATAAAAGAAGAGATACAGAAATAGTAATTGATTACAATGTGTATGAAAAGGTTCATGGCATTTCCAGTGAAGGCAGCAATAGGAGGATTGACATTATAGCCTTCAAACCTTCATCTGGACCCTACTCAGGTTCGAATCCTACGAACAGCAGCCAGAAGAGGTGAATGCAGAGAAATTACAGATTTATTAATCTGCTGTAGATTTTTATAAACCTGACTTTTGTCAGTGAGATGGGTGAATGGTAGGGCCCGAGGAACCATTCCTCATTTAATGGCCAGTGTCTGCCAAAAGTTTAGCATTCCTAAAAACATTCTGGAAGATACTGCACTGGCAGCATTGAAAGGATATTTGGCCATATTTCGAAGCCATGCATATGGACATTTGCTTGTGTTTGCTTATATGTGTGTACAAGTGCAATGTTATTCTATTACATAGTCGGATTCATTAGTCTTAAGTTTATATTTGTTTCTTTCCTTATATTTTTCAATGTATGGTACTCTTTGACGCAAGGCAGCCTGTAACCATTACAGGAAGAAATTAAAATAAAAGAATAATGTTTTATATTAAAATATGAAGATTTTATTCACATGTTATTTCAGCTCTGAAAGCAGGAAGTTTGAAATTTTCAGTGATTTTCATTTGTCATCTAGCAGTATGCACGTATATTGCTATCGGAGAAAATGGATGCGCTGACAACTGATCGTAGCTGTTGTGTGATTGAATATGCATGAAGAAACAACATTGTTGTGTCCGCCGGCGTGGTCTTGTGGTTAGCGTCGCTGACTACAGATCCGTCGGCCCGGGTTCGATTCCCGGTACCACCTCGGATTTTTCTGAGGTAGGGAGGTCTGGCAGGGGTGCACTCAGCCTCGTGATTCAAAATTGAGGAGCTACTTGATAGAGAAGTAGCGGCTCCGGTCAAGAAAACCACCATTAACGGCCGTGGGTGTCGGCATGCTGACCACATGCCCCCCAATCCTGCCATCTGCCTGCGGGAGATGACGCAGCGGTCGGGTGGTAGGCCAAGTCCCTCCAGGGATGTAGCGCCACGGAGTTAGTTAGTTAGTAACAACATTGTTGCTGTTTGATGGGCACTTAGATGGCAATTTGGATGCACCGGAGGGTACCTAAAATTGACACCTTCCAAGGTAGACAGTCACAAATAACAGTTCCTGCACATGGCCATCATGTTCACTGAACATCCCTGTAGGCTTTTATCAAGAACAACATTAACATTCCTGCACTTCCAACAACACTACCAAAATTGAGAAGGTGCATTAACAGAGTCATCGAGAACATCACATGACATGCTTGAGGGGTTTGGTGAGAATGGGCTCTCTACATATACACCTCCTTATTGCATATGGGCTTGCTTCAAGTGAATCTAAAGTGAGTAAAAAACTTCAAACTTTCCTCCTTCAAATGGTGGTAAGATATTCTATTTATGTTCAATATCGGTGAAAATACAGCCTATTGAAACCATCCAATAATTTGTTACCAAGACCTATAGTGAAAGGACCTTAAACCAAAGCACTGAGAATACGTTATTTTACTTAAATTAATCCTATGAAGAAGGCAACAATATAAATAATAATAATAAATAACACATTATTAGAATTTAGTAAGTTACAACAGTGAGGGGTTACAGCGACCCTATGTGCAGACTAAAAAAATTAAGCACCAAGAAGAAATTTGCATCTGTTTTTACAGAAAAATAATTATACAGTAATACAAAAACCTCCACACATACTTCACGAATTTCAATATATCACCCAAAGTGTAAATTTATGTACAAATGATTGAAAATAGATAGCTAGTAATAACATTGTAATATGAAATTACTGTATATAAAGTTATATTGTATGTTATATATTTATAACGACTTCATTAAAAGCTGGTAACTTCAGTGTAACGTTATATATATAAAGCTGTTCCTACCATATTATTTCACTTTTATTAAGTCCATATTCCCATAAAACAAGAAATGGACTACTTTGCTGTACTGCTACTGTACTGTACAAGCAAAACCTATCTGGTTAAGAAAGAAAAGTATTAAGACAAAACATATGTAATATGAAACGATTACTTTTTTTTATAATGAATAGAATAATTAAGGGCAATTCTGTTTTAGATTTTTTTTTGTAAAAGCAAAGCTGAATATTAATAAAGATTCACTCTCAAATTCTAGGAATAACAATTGTGCAGAATGAGACTTAAAGCTAAGTGCTACACCACCATTTAATTGGTGTAAAAACTAAGATATCGATATTTATATGTAAACAAATTTACAACTCTCGAAGGACTCGCAAGCTGTTCCTTCTCTTAGAAAGTACAACCTTATACATCACAATCTCATACGGTAAAAATCAATACACACAAGAACACCTTGCAAGATTAAGTGGAAACACAAGATGTGAATTATACAGACACAAAACATCTTATGAATGACTAGCAACAAGAACCCACTTTGAATAGGTGCTACTGATATTTTTCATAAGGAAACAGTACTGGTGTTTGTCAGTTTTCAAAAAGAACATCAGAATTTTTTCTCTCATTGATTTGAAAGGATTTCTCAAGATTTTATTAAGTAATGTTTGCATATTAGGTAGAGAGTTCGCAATGCTCCTCTAAAAAAATTGTTGTAAGCATTTAAAAAAAAAAAAGTAGACTGGAATTTTTATGGCAACCTGATCAGATAAAAGCAATAGCAGGCTGAAATAAAGACTTCTATTAATAAAATAAAGGAGGCAGGCTTTACACATATGTAACTTATGAAATATTATTTGACTTGAACCTTTCTGGGTGTTGAGAATATACAATGGTTTCTCGGGCCCCCAACCAGGAGAGTTGAGCTTTTGGAAACTATCTCTCTGCCATCTTCACAGATACTTTCCCAAATCCAGCTCACTTCTCCTGGACAGGCAGCGAATCATTCCTGCTCACCCGGTTGGAAGCCCAAGAAACCATTATATTTTGCTAAACATCCATTCTTTGAAATTCCATAGAGAATAATACTAGTAATACTTGTACATATTCTCAATTTTGTCATGTATCACTTTCATAGTAAAATAATTTTCTTCATTTTTCTTTACTTCTCATGCCCTTATTTCCCACCCTCTTTTATTATTGTATAAAAAAATTATAGCTTAAAAGTTTCCGGAGTGTCTATAAATTCAGAACATGGGAAGGATGAGTATTGTCCATCTTTCCCATGTTCTGCACATGAAGTATAGGACTTATGAGTGGAAGTTTCATTACCAAAATTAATTTAGTTATGTTTATTTTCTCACAGAGGACAGAGAGACTGCTGTTAAGCTCACTGTCTTTCAACCTAGAGGAAATTAGGGTATCATTTGGGCATGAAAGGGCTGGGGAATTTGGTCCAGAGGATCTAATTTAGGTTTTTAGTTCTACGGTTTATGGTACCAAGTTATTTACATCCCAACAAATCCATCAACCATGACCATGTTTGAACCCATGACCTTCGGATCAAGAAATACCTCTACACCACCGAGGCTGTGATTTAGAATTAGAGGCCTTACTAATTTTATATGCTGCAGTCGGCAAGATGCTTTGACAGACTGATTCACATGAATAGCTAAAATTACCACAAATTGTGATCATTCTCCATCAAATGGATAATTATTATTTAACAATTTTTTACCCTGAGTTAAATATTAAGCCCATGAAACCTTACATTTTACTTTTATGGATTATACCAATTTGCTTAGGTCATGGCAAAAGTCCACTTGGTTATATAAATCAAATTTAAATTATATATAATCATGTATGCAACTTTTAATTCACGAATTGAATGTTTTGATATATTTTAAGGAGCCTGGTTGATACAATAAATCTTGAGTTACTATGCTTAGGGATGTTCCTACCAGATCTGATCAGGTGCCAAAGTTAAAGCATAATGTGCCAATATCTTTAAGATCAATTGAAAATAACCATTTCAAAAGAGGGGATACTTTCAAAATTCATCCTTCATATAAAATGTGCAGCAATCTTTGTTTTACACAGCCTACAGTTACTCATGGGAAGAAAAATAAAAAAGGAAACAAACAACAACAACAAAATACAAAGATTATAACAGAAAAAAAGCACTTAGAGACTTTCTAGAGTTGTGTGTCTCATAAGTTTTCCTAGTGTCTTGAACAATATTTGTTTAAAGAAGTGAGTCTCTACTAAGTATGATTTCCTTGTGAGAATCAAATCTCAGTTTGGTGAGATAATTTTCATTTCCACTTATCTGGCAAGGCATTAAATTCTCTTTTTATGCTTTTGCTAATATTTTACTTCGCTGGGTGTGTGTCAAGGTACAGAAACAAATTTTAAAAATACAAAATGTATAAAAGAAAAGATTTTAGTCCAACTGAAAGTTCTGGGCAATCATGTGGCAAGTTCATAAAACCATCATTTGGACTTACAAAATTTGATATAATTAAAATTTTCATTTACTCTAGCCTTTTGTAGATATTTAATATGAAATTAAACTAATTTGTATTCATAAAATTCATATTGTTGTATAGCAGTGATGCAAGGGATGGCTGATGTAAAATAGAAAGTGCCATATCAAGTTACAGTTTCAGTAGAAAAGTAAACTAAATACTGCTTATGCCAAGCTATTCTATGGTAGATCTCAAACATGCTTTAAAAAGTGAGCAATGCTAAATAGTATAACATGAACTTTAACATACACAGGTCAACTTAATTCCATACAAAATCTAAATAATAATTTGGAAATAAAAAAGTTAAACATTTGGTTATTTTGTGAACATTCCATCGAACTGTCCAAAACTGACTACATTTTTTCTTGTGAATTACCTTTATTTTATTCCTGTACCATAACACACAAACAAAAGCATGATTTTGCTTTTTCATTTTTATATAATACATTGTCTGAAAACTAAAGGCTGCAGCGATTCAAATCTCAGTGGTAAAGAATTAAACATTACTTTCTATCACTAACTTACTTTAAAAAGTAATACTGTCAATCACATCTTCACCATTTTACTATTGTTCATGTACGACAAACAAATCAGTACAATGAAAAAACACGATTTAATAGTTGAATTTTGTCCATTTTGTAGTGATGTAATCAAATGGCTATAAGTATTTTGGTGCCCTAGGTGAGAAATAATTTTGGTGCTCTCCTAAACTGCTATCTCAATCATTCCATTTTTTCACCATTTTATTAAACATGGAACATCACATTCTCTAGCCTGGTATTAGTAAGTGGTCAAATAAAATTGATTTGAATTGGCCTAATTTGAGAAAGACTTGTTTTATGAAAACGGTATAACATATCTAGATAGTATGGGGATTAAATAAAAAACACATTTAAATTGTTTTAATCTAAATGCTACCACCCTTAGATGTTTCAAAAATTTCCTGCCCTGGATGGCTGCCTAGTTTGCCTATATGGACGAGTTGGTCCTGGATGTAACTTAACTTTGCCATCGACAATAGTTGCACTTGATGCATCAGCTGTTTATTTCTTTAGATTAACCTCCTTGGCATAATTTAAAATTGTATTTAATACTGTATAAGATTTAAAATACTCCTTGACTATACACAAAATTATATATTTTGTTCAAATGCAGCATATATACTCTAGGGTGTCCATTCATCCCGTTTTTTGACAAAATGTCCAATTGTCCTGAAATTTTTATTGGGGACACTCAGATAACCTGCTTTTTTTATTGTGACTAGCCAGTGTGTTTCACGCTACATTAATGAAACTTACAACAGTGAAGGTCTTGCCAATTGTCAAAACATACTTTAATGGAGTAATATGTGCTGACTTTTATGATAAATTACAAGAAAAAAACGCACTTCTTGATAGAGTACATAAAAGTGAAATGTAGGCCTACAGTGACAATGAGGCATCTATTTCTGTGGAATAAATTATCTACACCAGTTCGCAAAAGAAATTTAAGAAGTTTTACAAAGGTAAGTTATAAATATTCTCTAAATTTTGTGAATTAAATTTTTGTCCCCATTTTGCTTAATTGTCCCCCGTTTTTTTTTTTAATTAGATGTCCAGTTTTTACAAAAATATTATATGGACACCCTAATATTCTTGTGTTCAATGATTATTGTTTTTTATCAATGAAGCTACAGGTAGGAAGATGTTTCATTGTTCTGTCCTTGTAAATTTACATAAAAACAACTGCACATAGTGCAACAAAATGAAAGTGATAAAAATAAAACAATAAAATTATGACGATGGAGACTTTCAATTAGTTGAAATTACATAAATTTTTATACTGGATTGGATCATAGAACCATTTCCACAGTCCAATGATTCCCAGCTCTAAGGATAAAGTCCAGTCATTCCCAAATAGTTCCTTTTTTTTTAAGTAGAGAAAACTGGAAAGGAATGCACCGACCCTGGTGAAGGTAACTGAAGAGCTACTTCAAATTAAGAAGTAGAGAATGGTTTAAAAAATGAATCAACTTAAATGCCAAGAGTGTCCATATGCTGAGTACATGCAACACTCTCTTACGAAAGTGAAAACAATCTAATCTTTTTCAACAAAGGAAACAGTCCTGATAATGACAAAGGAATGAATGAATTCAATTGTGGGATATGAGAAAATGCCTAACTCTGAAGTAGTTATTCAGCTTTGCAGCCATATTTCAAAAATTACCTCAAGGCCATAGGATGGGTTGCTAGATAGAAACCAGAGTTTCAAGGGACCCTTCGAGATACCCTACTGGTGAGAAGTTAGTAGAGCTAATGACACTAAACTAACTTCACAGACAGAGTAACCATGGCAATGAATCATCACTGAATAAATTGTGGTTTCCCTCTCTCCCCAATACAGCGTGTGTGAAACGGTAGTGACAAGCAGAGATCAACCGCAAATGCAGGTCAGTCCAGTGGGAAAGCAAGGAAGGCTGCCAATAACACAGGCTGTGTGTTAACACATCACTGAGCTAAGACAGACCTCCATCCAATTCTATATGACCAAAGAAGATGAAAAACCTAACTGGAAATTTTAGTGAAAGAATCAGTTTGTCATAAAAAGGCTCTATGCAAATAAATGGCTGCATTTCTCCACAACAGGTTCAAAAATAGTCCTGAAATAAGCAGATGCTCAATACTAAAATTTATTTTACTAGAAGCTAAAATAAATACTAATTATATGGCTCGGGCACTAACACCTGGGCCTCGCAATCAGAAGGTCTTGAGTTAAAGTCCCTTGGATTTTATAAGGTTTCTCCAGTTGTAAAAGCAAACACCAGAGTAGATATTTACTTCCCATGACTGATCGCCATTATTTTACCCAATATCACAATCATTAAAATTAAATATCAATGAAAGAGAACAAGACATTGAACAACAACAGCAACAGATGAACATCAATACTACACAGCACGCTGGAAGACCCCAAGATCCTAACATGCTATATGACCTCTGCAGTTAAAATGTCTATAAATAAAGCTGAAAAATAATAATAATAATAATAAATAAATAAATAAATAAATAATACAGAGGTGTACTACACCCTTGCAGTGTGGTGTACTGTAACATATTACACAACTCTCTACTCAATGCTAAAACAGGGTTGTTAAGCTGTATGTTGTGTGATTTAGATTTGTTGTAATAAAGAACTAATGTTAATGTTCCCTTGTGAAAATAAAATTCACACATATCAAACAAAATACTATCTATGATACACATTCTGATTAGCTGCAACCTTAAGTTTCAATGAAAGATTTCATTCTCTTCCCGGTAGATACCGAGCATCTATGATGCCATTTGAAGATAAAGCCTGACTACAAGGAGTACTTAGTACTTCCTTGTCTCTAAATAAAAGCTGTATTCTATTTTAGAATCAAAAGTTGTAATATTTTATTACCAGTACGGTAATGCAAAAAATTGCCAACATGGCAAATAGCATATTCTGCAATAGCGGAATACAGGAAGGCAGGAAAATACTAGATGCAATTTGAGTTTAGCCCTAGTCCAGGTTACCATATATCTGATTAACCTGTTGTGTGCAGCGAATAAAGGTGGCACGTCGTGGCAACTCCTTCAGCTTACCAGCACCAGTGTACGTACAGGCAGATCTCAAGCCACCCAAGATATCCAATACTGTAACTTCCACATCACCTCTATAAGGTACTTCAACAGTCTTACCTTCAGAAGACCTATGAAACAAAAAAATGTTTACATAAATAGATCGCTCAAACAAAATTTAAATGATTATCAGAGTGAGGTCTCAGATTTTTCAGTTGTACAACATTTTCTGAGCAAAATCCCATAAGGTCCTTCATAAGTAAACAATAAAACTACTCCAAAAAATATATGAACTTTTACTTATTGTACTGGTTATGGTACTACGATCAGCTGAGTTTGACATCATGTATCTATGAGCTTGCCACTTCACTGAAAAAATTCTACCTCTAGATAGGGGTTGCTCATAGATCAACTTTTACAGCAGTCCTTTTGGGATCCTGCCGGGTAGGTGTAAGTATGCGAGTGAGTAGAAATGACATAATTAATATCATCTATACCTGTATTCAGCAACTTTCCCAGCATGCTTTTCCATGGCTGTTGTAGAGGACATGCCATAGAAGAGCTTGAACTTTTTACCATTCTTTTCAATAACATCACCACCACACTGATCATGCCCAGCAAACATTCCACCAGCCATTACAAAATCAGCACCTGCTCCGAAAGCTTTTGCCACATCACCAGGACATGTGCAACCTCCATCCTGAAAATTATCACTCGTTAAGCAAGGACAGTAAATAATTATATGCATTCTGAAATAAGAAAAATTTAAACTAATAGTAGGCCTATATTAGACTGCCTGCATGATATCATGGTTAGTGTCGCTGGCACCTTTTTGAAGGTAGGGACGTCTGGAATGGGGTGCACTCAGCCTTGTGATACAAACTGAGGAGTTATTGATTGAGAAGTAGTGGAACCAGTCACGGAAACTATCACTAACAGCCATGGGTGCCATCTGCCATCTGCCTATGGTAGATAACGCAGCGGTCAGATGGTAGGCAAAGTCTCTCCAGGGATGTAGCACCACAGAGTTTAGTGTTTAGTAGGCTACACAGTATTTGGAGGTCTGTAAGCTTCCATCCAAAAATTGGGAGCATTGATTAATTTTAAAGCTACATATACATACCCAAAATACATATATATATTAAGATGAAAAAATTAAATTAAACTCCATGGTTCTACATCCCATGGAGTGGCTGGGTCTACCATCTGACCACTACTTCATCAACCTATATTTTTCGTTTCATTGGTAGTGAAAGATTGGAGGTATGTGATTAAGGGGACCTGGTATGCTCTGTACCGGCAACGTTAAAATCATGAAAATCAGGTATATTTTTCTCTGGAACTGCTTATTTCTCGAGGAAACTTTCACACCATCTAAAAATACACCTTCCTGCACATTTTAACACAGACTTATTTAAAGATGTTATACGGTAGTTCATAATTTATAATTTTTTCCCTACCTGCTCTTTTTAATCTAACAAAAATCTTTGTTTCATTGGTGGTGAAAGGTTGGAGGTATGTGGGTAAGATGCCAACTCACATATTGACCTATAATCACATATTAATAACTTTAATTGACTCAATTAATTAATGAAGTGTAGTTATTTGGTCAACTGGGCTGCAGGTATTTATTGATTTATTGAGCTGACTGAAGGAATGAACCCACAGAGCCACTTTCTATGATTTTTTTCCCTTGGATATGGATTTTTACTTCTTCAAGAAGTACCTTTTACTTACTGATATAATGTGGCCTTGAAGTCCATGAGCTGCATCAGCACATTCTAGTACAGCACTCAACTGAGGAAACCCAACTCCAGTTTTAATGCGAGTTGTACATACAGAGCCTGGACCTATGCCAACTTTCACGATGTCAGCTCCTGACAGGATTAATTCCTCCACCATTTCTCCAGTCACTACATTGCCAGCCTGAAGGAAGAAACAATTGGCATATTTAATTTATTTCTTTAGTGTCCAATAACCAATGTGAATGACCTTGTAGGTATCAAATATATCCCTAAAACTTCTCAGTAGACTGTATGTATTTCAACTAGCAGGTGTCTGCGGCTTTGGCCATGATTATTTACTCAATCGCTAGATGTCTTATTTACCAGTAAAACATTAATTGAATAGATAAATAATTATCATCATATTTATTAACAATGAAAATTTTAAAACTTTGAAGGTTCTCCCAACGAATACAATGTAAAAACTGTTCTTGGGTTTCCAGTCGGGTAGTAATTGAAGTACATTCTGAGCTTTCGGCGACTGTCTGCGTTGTCATCTTCGGAGAAGTGAGAACCAGTCTGCGTTGTCATCTTCGGAGAAGTGAGAACCAGAGGTTGTGGTGTTGTATATATACCCATTGCAGGACTAGTCAGATGCAGTCGTGGATCCTGATTGGTCGGTGGAAGTAAACGATCTCTCCCTCCGTGATTGGAGCAAAGAAATAGCAGGTTGCCAGGAACAGGCCAATTGGAACCCTCCGTCTCTATTGATGTTATTGGGGTTCAGTTTGATGTGAAAGGCTTCTTTGATGAGACGGTCCCATAATCCCATGGTAGAAGCCAGTACCGCTGTGTTGAGGTAGTCCATCTCGTGGCCCATGTCGAGACAATGTTCGGCGATGGCGGACTTTTCAGGTTGCCCCAGACGGTAGTGCCGTTTGTGCTCCTCAATTCTGGTGGAAATGTGGCGTCCTGTCTGACCAATATAAATCTTGAGAATATTATAGGAGAAAAATTCCTCCGACACTGGGACTTGAACCCAGGACCTTTGGCTATTCGCGCCAATGCTCTACCAACTGAGCTAAGCCGGAGTCCAATTCACAGCGCAGGATGGAACCTCTCTCCTATGACTGATTGCCCTAATGGTCTACCTCACAGACAGACAAGTTATGTCATATGCAGTACTGTGAGGCACACTAATTAGTGATTTTTTGTGACCGGGCTCCCAATGTTATTGTACAGTTGACATTCAAGATAGATATTTAAGCTTTCATGAACCACAGATTATTGTCTCTGTTGGACATTACATGAGAATATTATAGGAGAAAAATTCCTCCGACACTGGGACTTGAACCCAGGACCTTTGGCTATTCGCGCCAATGCTCTACCAACTGAGCTAAGCCGGAGTCCAATTCCAATTCTCATGTAATGTCCAACAGAGACAATAATCTGTGGTTCATGAAAGCTTAAATATATATCTTGAATGTCAACTGTACAATAACATTGGGAGCCCAGTCACAAAAAATCACTAATTAGTATGCCTCACAGTACTGCATATGACATAACTTGTCTGTCTGTGAGGTAGACCATTAGGGCAATCAGTCATAGGAGAGAGGTTCCATCCTGCGCTGTGAATTGGACTCCGGCTTAGCTCAGTTGGTAGAGCATTGGCGCGAATAGCCAAAGGTCCTGGGTTCAAGTCCCAGTGTCGGAGGAATTTTTCTCCTATAATATTCTCATGTAATGTCCAACAGAGACAATAATCTGTGGTTCATGAAAGCTTAAATATCTAATATAAATCTTGCCACAACTACAAGAAATTCCATAAACCCCGGGTCTCTGTAATCCAAGGTCATCTTTCACAGGTCTTAGTAGTTGCCGGGTTTTGGTAGGAGGTAGGTATATCGTCTTGATCCCGTGGCGGCCAAGCAGTCCTGCAATGGGTATATATACAACACCACAACCTCTGGTTCTCACTTCTCTGAAGATGACGACGCAGACAGTCGCCGAAAGCTCAGAATGTACTTCAATTACTACCCGACTGGAAACCCGAGAACAGTTTTTACAATGAAAATTTTATTTTTAATTACATTGTTACATATAGTAAGCAATGCTCTTCTTACCCAGTTTAATATGGCAAACCAAGCAAGGCCATCTTCAATTAATTTCACAATTGAATTCGGTCTAGATGGAAATACCAGCTGAAATATTATATTAAGCTTATTTATGGCTTGATTTAATCTGTATGCTGGCCTAATAACAGCTCTTAAATCTCTAAGGGCCGATTGTATAAACCATTAGATCTCAGACCAGAGACGAAACTGATCTCGGTTCACACAAAAGCCTAGCTTCATACATTTCTACAGTGATTCCCATGCAAGAGTTGGCCAATGACGCTGGTTTCTGCGTTGCGGCGGGCACAGCTCCAACTCCCGAGCGATCGGGTGAATATCTACACAAATAAAGCCACGATTGGTGTAATGATTCAGGTTCTCACATTTCCAGTTAAAATTACAATGAAAATAACGACGTACCTCATCACAAGAGATGTTGGAAATGTTCTCCTCTTGCATTCACACAATACTGGAACCTTTTTAGGAAATTTTCTTTCACGCGCATAGTACAGCTTCCGAGATAGAGTTAATTTCTCTTGTGATATTGTCTGTAAGTTCTTCTAATGTATGGGAAATTGACCTATACACTTTAATTTTCAAGTTTCCCCATAAATAATAGTCACATAGGCTATTGTTAGAAGAACTTAAAGACAGTATCACAAGAGAAATTAACTATCTCGGAAGCTGAACTTATGTGTGTGAAAGAAAATTTCCTAAAAAGGTGCCAGTGTTGTGTGGATGCAAGAGAACATTTCCAACATCTCTTGTGAAGAGGTACATGGTTATTTTCATTGTAATTTTAACTGTAAATATGAGAACCTGAATCATTACACCGATCGCGGCTTTATATGCGTAGATATTTCACCCGATTGCTGGAGAGTTAGCGCTGTGCCCACCGCGATGCAGAAACCCGCGTTATTGGCCAACTCTTGCATGGGACTCACTGTAGCTATATCATAGCTGTAGTTCATATAGGCAGACTCCTTATAATGCAGTGTAACATAACTCTACAACACCACCTCTATAATTGCTTAAGTTATTATTAACATCTCATTCCAATTTTATAGATTCTTATATTACTCTGATAGGCCCTTTTCCTTCTAATGATGAAAAATATGAATTTTGTGTTTTACAATTGTCTAGAGCAGCGTTTCTCAACCTATGGTCCGCGGACCACTAGTGGTCCGCAGACATAATTTAGAAATATCATAAAGCAAGTGGAAAGTAAAGAAGTAAAATTTTTCACATATTTCGTTATAGTAGTAGTAGTCCTTCGAGTCTGGGTGTAGACTCCTGGTGATCCTTATTTGGATTTACTAGGCATTATGTTTAATACAGGAGTGGTTTGCCATTGCCTTCTCCCGTGCTTAGTGGACGTTTGTGCATTCCCTGTTCCTGGTTCTCACTTCTGTCAATTTCCGCCATTCTTTCCTGTCCTTTACAATGTGGGTAATGGCTTCCCAACTTAAATTGACGGTTTTCTTCACATCATCTATCCAGCGTGTTCGAGGTTTTCCTTGTTTCCTAGATCCTTCGACAAGTCCAATCATGATGTCATGTTCCAATGATCCTTGATTTCTCATGACATGCCCAAAGTACTGAAGCTTCCTTCTAACTACCATGGCTTCCAGCGACCTTGTGGGTTTTATGTCTTCCAGGACCGACTTGTTCGTCCTTTTCTCTGTCCAAGAAATTCTCAGGAGTTTGCGCCACGTTCAGAGTTCGAATGCATCAATTCTTTTCCGGTCTCTTCTCAAAACAGTCCAACTCTCCGAACCATATGTAACGGTGGGGAACACCAACGTTTCAATTAGTATGACTTTCAATGGCACATCCTTGTCTTTTATGATTTTGTCCAATTTAGTCACTGCTGTTCTTCCTATTGATATTCTTCTATTAATCTCTTTCCGACTGTAACCATCTTTCGTTATCAAGGATCCCAGAAAATTGTATTCGTTTTTTACTTCTATTTCAGTCCCGTCAATTTGAAATTTTCTTATCATTCCTGTGGTCATTATTTTGGTCTTGTTCAAATTGAGCATGAGTCCTGTCTTTTCACTTTCTTTTTTCAATTTCCTCAGCAGATCTTTCATTTCATCTTCATCCTCTGTGAGTATGGTCGTATCATCTGCGTATCTTAAATTTTTTATCATCCTTCCACCGATTCTGACTCCTTGACTTTCTTCAAATATGGCTCCTCTTATGATTTGCTCACTATACATATTGAAAAGGCATGGGGATAGTATACAACCTTGTCTTAAACCTTTGGAAATTCCAAACCATTGTGTTTCTCCGTATGATGTTCGTACTATTGCTTCTTGAAAGTTATATAAGATCTTCAGCAGTGTGATTAGATGTTCTGGCACTCCCATGCTTCTCAAGGTGTCCCACATTCTACTATGCTCAATGCAGTCAAACGCTTTGCTATAATCAATAAAGCATAAAAATATTGTTTTCCCATATTCTCCTGCCCTCTCTAAGATCCATTTTACTTTTGCAATCTGATCTCTTGTTCCCTTGCCCCTTTTGAAGCCAGTTTGCTCTTCTGCTACTTCTCTTTCTATTTCGTTATAATGACCTATAATTAATACCCCAACGTTAAGAATATAGGCCTTTTTTTAAAAAAAATGGGATGTAAAATTAGGGGTCCGTAAATTTTTTTTTACATTTTAGAGGTCCTCGGGTTCAAAAAGGTTGAGAAACACTGGTCTAGAGCAAATGCTTTAGTTGTTCTCTTTTTTATGTAATTGATTAAACAACATGTAATAAAGCAGTCTCAAGTAAAAATATCAGTAGGCTCTTAAGTTTAAGATCGATAAGAAAAATTTCAAGGGAATATGTGGTTTCTGAATGATAAACACACTATAACAGATCCTCACGTTTTTCATAAAACATTACTTCTATTAATCTTATAACTCTGCTTTTGTACAATTCTTGATGTCAGTAGCACAGAAAATGTTAAGCTGATTTATATTGCCAGAACTGAAACCAGAGGCAACATTTTTCCATGCATTTTGTATTTGCACACATGTTATCATATACATCTTTTTTGATTCTATAATGTCTTTACAATTTACCAAGAAAATTTCAATCAGACATCCTTGACCTCCTTAAAAAAATTAATCTCTTTCTGCTTAATTTCTGCCATATATTCCCTTCCTTTTGCACAACACACATAGTCTGGATACGAAGGAAAACAGAGTAACAATGCTTTCACATTGCAATACTCCTATTTCTGAGATGTTGCCAAGCGCTCATATACGAACTGGGATCAAAACTGAACTTCGATTAATTGATCTTAGGTCAGTGTTATACAACACGACTCCAGTCTGAACTCCGATCATTTTCTGAACTTATATCATAATAGCCTATATCTCTAGTCATTATCCAGTCATTATCATATTATCCAGTCTGCTTATGCAAGTGGCCCTAATAACTTATATTTACATCCTTAGAAGTAACTTCAAACAATTTTTTAATTATTTATTTTTCTCACTTTCAACAGTCTTTTAAAAAGACCATGTTCAACTAAAATATGAGAGGTTCCTGGTTGTTGCCAACAATTTTTTTTTATGATTCATGCTTGTACATAGTTCCCTAGTCAATTATACAAGCAACTACGAAATTCATAACTTAAATTATACATTTCAACATTCATTTTCTTAATAACACACTTTGCTCTTGATTTGTATTATTTACTATTTGCCTTTTTTGTGTGTGTATTTGTGTATGTCATGTGTGGGTGTGCATTGTATGTAGAGTCGCTTTGCCCTGAATTTTTGGTTTTGTAATTCCAGTGGTCACTGTTTTCTGTTGCTGTGCTGAGCCGAGCATGAACACAAGCTTTTGCTCATTCGGGCATCAGTGATGAATGTATGTGTTATGTTTTACAAAGGAAGGAAAAAAAGGAAATTAATATTTTTAAAAAATTAGCAATTATTAACTTTTTGTTTACTTACAATGATGGTGTGACTGGGGAAGGCAGCACGCACTTTGCGAACATACTCAACAAAATGTTGGGAGTAGCCATTTGCAACATCCAGGCAGATGTATGTCACACCTGGGATTTCTGTAAGAATCTGAGATAACCTCTCAAAGTCTCCTTGACCTGTACCAGAACTCGCTGCTACATATCGCAGATATTCAGGGTGGTTGTCAGCAAAATCTTTCCAGTCTTCCAATGAGTGGTATTTGTGTAATGTAGTAAACAGTCCATGCTGGAACAAAATTAGAAAAGTCAGACAAGTGTATGTATGCAGAGGTACAGTGAGTCCCACGCAAGAGTTGGCAAATGACACGGGTTTCTGTGTCGTGGCGGGCACAGCTCCAACTCTCGCGCGATCGGGTGAAATATCTACGCTAATAAAGCCGCGATCGGTGTAATGATTCAGGTTCTCACATTTACCGTTAACATTACAATGAAAATAACTACGTACCTCACTCATCACAAGAGATGTTGGAAATGTTCTCCTTTTGCATACGCACAACACTGGCACCTTTTTAGGGAATTTGCTTTCACGCGCGTAAGTTCAGCTTCCGAGATAGAGTTAATTTCTCTTGTGATACTGTCTTTAAGTTCTTCTAATAACAGCCTATGTGACTATTATTTATGGGGGAACTTGAAAAATAAAGTGTATAGGTCAATTCCTCACACATTAGAAGAGAAATTAACTCTATCTTGGAAGCTGAACTTATGCGCGTGAAAGAAAATTCCCTAAAAAGGTGCCAGTGTTGTGCATATGCAAGAGGAAAACATTTCCAACATCTCTTGTGATGAGGTATGTGATTATTTTCATTGTAATTTTAACTGTATTTCTGAGAACCTGAATCATTACACCGATCACGGCTTTATTAGTGTAATTGTCAGAATTATATAAATAGCCGCCTATATAAGATATTAGCGTAGATATTTCGCCCAATCGCCCAGGAGTTGGAGCTGTGTCCGCTGCGACACAGAAACCCGCGTCACTGGCCAACTCTTGCGTGGGACTCACGGTAGTATGCCTGCCAGTGGCGGACGCAGAATTTTTCTTCGGGGGGGGGGGGGGGGATTTGAATAGGTACAGAAGGAATACTAAAAAAAAATAATTAACTTACATATATAATTAGTTTATAAAACGGGCCACTTAGAGTGCATATATAGCCTTTTTTCAAATTTCAGGGGGGATCTATCCCCCCAATCCCCCCCTCTGCGTCCGCCACTGATGCCTGCCCCTTCATCAAAGGTTCAAACGTAAAAATCTCGTGCACATAAACCACAAGTCCCATGTTGTAGATTTACAAAAAGTTAACTCCAAACAGAAATTAGAGCCTTTGGGCAAAACTTCCCAACACTTTTGTGTCCTAAAAATACCTTGCTTCCTTCTACAGGGCTGTTGAGTCGATGGGCCTACTACAACTGTCACTCTGCCCTCTACAAGAAAATAAGCATAACTAAATTACTCTTCAGCAATGAAACCACCACTGGAAGAATATAATTCTTGGCATAAGGAGTACGGTTGACTGATTGAATGAATGCTATGGTTACCAGACTTGCTAAGTCAGTACAGTTCATTAGCACTCTAATTAATAAACAGTATCTTGGTGGAACTTTTTAACAGTGAAGCACTATACTATGTTTTCAAAAACAAATTGGTTGACCTTAACACACCACATGACCTAGCTAGCACTGGAGGCACTAATACAGTGAGTCCCATGCAAGAGTTGGCCAATGACGCGGGTTTCTGCGTTGCGGCGGGCACAGCTCCAACTCCCGAGCGATCGGGTGAAATATCTACATAAATAAAGCCACGATCGGTGTAATGATTCAGGTTCTCACATTTCCAGTGAAAATTACAATGAAAATAACCACGTAAGTTACCTCATCACAAGAGATGTTGGAAATGTTCTCCTCTTGCATTCACACAATACTGGCACCTTTTTAGGAAATTTTCTTTTTATAGCTCCATAACATTTGTAAATTTATAAGTTACTAATGTTTATGAGACGCATAAGTACAGCTTCCGAGATAAGAGTTAATTTCTCTTGTGATATTGTCTGTAAGTTCTTCTAATATTTGGGAAATTGACCTATACACTTTATTTTTGAAGTTTCCCCATAAATAATAGTCACATAGGCTATTGTTAGAAGAACTTAAAGACAGTATCACAAGAGAAATTAACTCTATCTCGGAGCTGAACTTATGCGCGGGAAAGAAAATTTCCTAAAAAGGTGCCAGTGTTGTGTGGATGCAAGAGAACATTTCCAACATCTCTTGTGATGAGATACATGGTTATTTTCATTGTAATTTTAACTGTAAATATGAGAACAAACTACAAGAAGCTCTAGACAGACTAACTGAATGGGCAGCAAGAAATGGGCTACAAATAAACAAGGTTTAGACAGTCGCAATGATATTCAGAAATGGTGGAAGGATAAGGGACACAGACAAAGAACTTTGACAATGATACATTTGTAATACTAGCTATTTACAGGGCACCATCAGGTAATTTCAATTATTTTGTAAATCAGTTAGAAAGGGTTCTTAATTCACTGTATAGTACTAACGTAAATATTATACTGTGTGGGGACTTTAATGTAGATTTCTCAATTGATAGTGAGAAGATCAGACTGATATCATTATTGGGTAGCTATAATCTAGATTTCATAGTAAACTTTCCAACGAGAATTCAGAACGACTCCCAAACAACAATAGATAATATATTCATAGATATAGAAAAACATTTTAATTTTAAAGTACTTCCAATATTAAATGGATTATCAGATCATGATGCACAAATGTTAGTGCTGAACAATATTAAAGTAAATTCGAACAGTAAACATGCTCATAATGACTAGAGTAATGAATGACGATTCAATTTTAAATTTCAAACAAGATCTTGCGAATGAAAACTGGGAATCTATGTTATCCTATGACAAAGTAGATAGTAAATTAAGTGAATTCCTAAACATAGTGTCACGACATTTTGAGGCAAATTTTCCAAAAAAGAAAACTGCTAATTTACCTAATTCAAGGAATAACACATGGTTAACTGCTGGTATTAAAATATCATGTGCAAACAAAAGAGAGCTCTACCTAAAATATAGAACCAGTAACAACCAAACTCATAAGGAATACTATAAAAAGTATTGCAACATACTGAAGAAAGTAATCAAAGAAGCAAAAAGTAGGCATTTTTCACAAGTAATTAATAAATCAAATAATAAAGTTAAGACTGTGTGGAATATAATAAAAAAAGAAACGGGGAGAACAAAGGGAAACAATGATTGTACATCATTAATATACCAAAACATAAAACTAGATAATTTATCAGACATTACAAATGCTTTTAATAGTCACTTTATAAATATTGCAGAGAAATGTATTCCTATAAATAATATTAACATTAAGGCAGTAGACCTACTAACAAAATCTACAGTTTGGAACCATAGATTTCAATTGAACCTGACTTCCCACATAGAAATTGAAAATATAATCAAGTCTCTCAAAAGTAAAAGCTCGTCTGGATGGGATGAGATAAGTAATAAGTTATTAAAAAGCTGCTCATCGGAACTCAGTAAACCTCTTAGTCACATATGCAATTGTTCATTAGAAAATGGAATATTTCCAGAAAGACTGAAGCATGCTATTGTTAAGCCCCTCTTTAAAAAAGGTGACAAAAATCTACCATCAAATTACAGACCTATATCACTCTTAACCTCATTTTCAAAAGTTTTTGAAAAAGTCATGTACAACCGCATAATACACTATCTTAATTTGAATGACATTCTTACTTCGTCTCAGTTTGGATTTAGAAGTGGCATGTCCACTGAGAATGCTACATTTCAACTTACTACAGAAATATTGGAAGCGTTAGATAAAAAGAAATATGCTCTGGGAATTTTCTGCGACTTAGCTAAAGCATTTGACTGTATAAATCATGAAATATTACTTCAAAAATTGGATCATTATGGGTTTGATAATTTAACACTTAAGTGGTTCAAATCATATCTTTCTGATAGAACTCAAAAGGTAATAATAAATGGAAATGAATCTAACCTAGGGACTGTTAAGAATGGGGTACCTCAGGGATCAATACTGGGACCTTTGCTCTTTTTAATTTTCATTAATGACTTGCCCTATAACTTAAGTGACGAATCAAAGGTATTGCTCTTTGCAGATGATACTAGTGTACTTGTAACAGGAACGTCACAAGAACAGTTATCAAGAATAGCTACAAAGGCTTTTCACGAGTTAAACACATGGTTTCTAGCTAATAAAATGACACTTAATATTGATAAGACCCATTTTATACAATTTAGGACAAAAAACAGATGTATCTCAAATCTTGAAATTAATTATGGAACACAAATCATACAAGAAATTAGCAATGTAAAATTTTTAGGATTACAAATTGACCAAAATCTTGACTGGAAGACACACATAGAAATGATAAGTCCAAAACTGAGTTCAGCGTGCTTTGCTTTAAGAATTTTGAATAATATATTAAAACAGGATGCATTACTTATGGTATATTTTGCATATTTTCACTCGGTAATGAGGTACGGGATCATTTTCTGGGGCAACTCTACCCATAGGGAGAAAATATTTAGATTACAAAAGCGGGCAATAAGAATAATATGTGGAAAGAAAAAAAGGGAATCTTGTAAACCGCTATTTGAAAAATTAAAAGTCCTCACTCTTACAGGGGAGTATATATACTCTGTTATGTGTTATGTAGTGAATAATATTGATAAATTTCAAACTAATTTTAGTGTACACGGACGTACTACCAGAAACATGAATGATCTACACAGACCAAATAACTCGTTAAAACTCTTTCAGAAGGGTGCGTATTATTCTGCAGTACAGATATATAACAAGCTTCCAAACAACATTAAATTATTATGTATTCAAAGAAAGAGCAAACATTTCAAAACAGCTGTCAAGGAATTTTTAATAACTCACACCTTCTACAATTTGGAGGAATATTTCCAGCTTGGATAAATTTGGCAGCTTGCAGTTTCTGTAGACCTATATTATTGTTATAACATGCATGTATTTTTTGATCTGACGTGTCCTATATCCTTGAGCCCCGCTCAACACAGGATCTACAGGACGAGATATCTACATCTACATCTATATCTTTACTGCAACATAGAAAGGATTGAAGTGAAGAACTCCTTCAAGTACCTGGGGATGACTCTACAAACAACGGGCACCTCATTTATGAAAATTTAAAGGAAAGGACCACACAGCCAATCATTGCAATGAACGATATCAGAGATCTCCCACAGTCATTAAGTTATTTAACTTGAAAATAACACCAATTCTGACGTACAGGCTCGAGATGATATGGACATTCCTGTCAGAAAAGATCATGGCTGATACCGGTACTGAAAAAGTGAAGGCTACGTACTTAAAGAAGGCACTCTGTCTATCAAGAACAAGACTCGAGTACGCCATAGCAAAAGAAACGTTTTACCTAGAAGATCTCAGATTAAACCTCCAACTACAGACAACAAAAGCATGTGAAACCGCGATGTACAAATGGAGAGAGAAGGCAGTTACTATTCCAGAAGAGTTCTTTACTACAGACGCCATGGTGTATATGGGCTGGATGAAGACGAACTTCGCGCTCAGACATGTCATGACCAGGCTTGCGGCCCATAGTTTCCACCATAACATAGCCTATGTGCACGGAAGACATTTCATGACCCAGACGAACATTGTAAGCTTATATGTGAACTTTGTGGACGCTGGTGTGGAAAGTATCATACTGAAGAGTGCAAACAAAGAATTAACTTACATTACAGAATATAGTAAAGACAATTAATTCTGCACAGAGTTAAACATGCACATTTGTGCATTGTTTACATGCCTATTGTGCTTTTTATGTATTGAATATTGTTGTTATGTTTTGTAACTGCTGCAAACTTGTAAATGACTGTCCCTTTATGCGAGCCATCTGGCTCTTTGGGACCTTTATGATAGCTAATAAATAAATAAATTCCTTTATTATTATTAGAAAGGCATTTCCATAATACTATCATAAACCTCAAAGAAAATTGAATTCTTAGATAACTATCAAAATAGCAGACTCTAGGTCAAACTGTCATCCAATTCCTATTATTATTATTGCATGACTCTGATATTAATCAACGAACCCAGTAACATGCAGTACTACCATCGCTACCACCACCTCTTCAAGGTCCATTTATTTCATCAATCACTCTTCCCTCCCCCTCCTTCTCTGGTCCGTCCCATACCTTACCTTGAACAATTGACAAATTGTAATTTTGTACTAACCTTTGCAAGCGCCTTGGCCATTTCAAAAGTACCAACCGTGTCCATATTCGAGGCAATTACAGGTATTCCTTTATAAGTTTGCTTCGAATTCCTAAACGTTATCTCTCGGTATAAATCGACCTGAAAAAATAAAATTATTTTAAAATGAATATTACCTTGACAAACATATCTGTGCCAGCGCAATGCAGAAGAAAAGATGTAGGTCAAGTCATGTAAGAGAATAGTAGACTACTTACGTCTGCTCTGCTCCGTAAAGTGCTCCGTTTCGGCCGTAAGAGTACATCTTTAAAATCTAATTTTATATCGTTTATAATGTTGGGCATGTTGAATAAAATGCGGTAGAGGCGAATTTCAAGCTTTGGTTGTTCCGCTTTTCACGTCAAAATGCCTCCCTCAGTCGCTCAAAACACCGGGTTTCGTATAGAGATGGGGAATATTTCTTGTAACTGTTACTTTGTAACTGTTACATGTATGTAACGGTAACGACCTGTTACAAAAAATCAAAAGTAACGGTTACCAAAGCTCCTCCTAGGATAGCTTATTTTCGTCTCAACCAAAGGCGGAACCAGAAAATACTGAAAGGAGGGACCGACACAGACGAAAGTTTGCTATTATTTGGAAATCCAAAAAATGGGGGTCCTCCCCCGGGATTTTTTTTATTAAAAAACGAGGGAAAATCAGGTCGTCCCTTTAGCTCTTCCCACTCCAGACATCTAGATGTGAATGGTGGAACAACTAGCAGTATTGGAAATTCTGACTCCCCCCCTTCACCACTTCTTTACCCTTTCCTACTATTCAACCTTCATCTTACCCACTACGCCATCGAGCAATCATTGCAATGAGAAGCGAAAATTCATCTATTTAAGTTTAGACATCTGCATGAAATGGCGGAGATTGATCATTTCCTATTAATTGCATTTGTGTGAAGTGAAATAAAATCCCTTTAGGCAGGCCTACAGGCTGAGGTAGATTTCGAAGTACTTTTGGTTTAATTTATTGTCACTGCGCAGTTCTCTTCTTCTTTAGCCTTGGCATGATAAACCCGCAATAATAACTGCAAAAAAGAGGAAAGAGCACTTGTTTAAAACATTCAAATCTTGCCTTATATGAGAGCTATCGAGAAACTAGGTATTGATTTGTAGAGTACTCATCAAGAGCTTTTCAACGATACCCCACAAGACGTGGTTTCAAAAATTTCGAATTTCCATCCCCCACCCCTACTCGTACCCCTAAAACCCCCGAATCGTTACTGTCACTGTGAACTCCATAGGGAGTACTCTAATTTATTCCAACAAAGTTTCTCTCTATACTTCATAGGGGCCGAGATATAATTTTTTCAAAATTTAACCCCCTCCCACGACCCCCCCTTGGGCTAATTTTGCTCATTAACTATTGGGCCTAGAAATAACATAATAAAATTTGGTTCAAATATCTTCAAAATTACGGCCGCTAGCGTGTAAATATATATAAATATATAAGAATTCTGTATAGTTTCTCCAAATTTCTCAGCAGCTCTCCTTTTTCTCAGGGTTTTTTTTTAATACTTTTATTTTTATTTTTATTTTTATTTTTATTTTATTTATTTACTTATTATTATTGTTATTATTAGTTGCGTTGAGAAATTTGTCGGTGTCGAGCGAATGTAACTGGTCTGGAACAAAGTAACGTGTCGAGAGTTACACCCGTTACATTATTTTCACCTGCTCCAGTTACACGGACCCGTTACTGTTATTTCCACCTGCTCCAGTTAATCTGACCTGTTACTGATACTCTCGCCTGCTCCAGTTATTTGGACCCGTTACTGTTATTTCCACCTGCTCCAGTTACTCTGACCTGTTACTGATACTCTCGCCTGCTCCAGTTATTTGGACCCGTTACTGTTATTTCCACCTGCTCCAGTTATTTGGACCCGTTACTGTTATTTCCACCTGCTCCAGTTACTCTGACCTGTTACAGTTAATTCTAATATTTCTGTTACAAGTGTTTTATCCGTGACTTTCGCCTCGTTCCGTTACATCTGTTACTTCCAATATTTGAAAAACAAAAATAATTAAAAAATAAAAAATAATAAAAAATTAAAATAATAAAAAAACAAAAAATAAAAATAAAAATATTAAAAAATAAAAATATTAAAAAATTAAAATTTCAAAAAAAAAGAATAAAAAATAAATAAAGAATAAAAAAATTAAAAAGTTATTTTCTTAATTAAAACAAAAATAATTAAAAAAATAAAAAATAAAAATAATAAAAAACAAAAAATAAAAATATTAAAAAATAAAAATATTAAAAAATAAAAATTACATAAAAATAAGAATAAAAAAAAATAAAAAAAATTTAAAAAGTTATTTTTTTAATTATTAATGGGCGTCAAGAGTTCATGCATAGAATTCATGCTGTCTGATCTCATATATATTTCTTGCTTTACATACCACTTAAAAATTTATCAAAATACGATATTGCCTTTACTGGACAATTTAAACTTAGAATGTGGGTATATAGCATGAAATGTGAATTCAATAACTGTAGTAAATTATTCGAAATAATATTGATAATTTTACTACTAATAATAAAATCCCTATAATATAAAGCTACACGGCTGACTGACTGACTCACTGATATTAATGTTTGCCCACTTCCAGATGAGCTAGAAACTTGAAATTTGGTACACATATAGCTTTTAGGCTGTAAACCACAGGAAAATTCCAAAACGTTTTTTTTTTTAATTTCTAGCCCAAAAACCCCCGAGTAAGGGCTCTCTCACTCACATTAACGTTTGCCCACATCCAGATGAGCTAGAAACTTTCAATTTGGTACACATATAGCTTTTAGGCTCTAAACCACAGGCGAATTCCAAAAAGTATTTTTTTTTTATTTTTAGCCCTAAAAACCTCCGAAAAAGGGCTCGCTCACTTCGAGATGAGCTAGAAACTTGAAATTTGGTACACATATAGCTATTAGGCTGTAAACCACAGGAAAATTCCAAAAAGTGGTTTTTTTAATTTTTAGCTCTAAAAACTCCCGAAATAGGGCTCGCTCACTGACATTACTGTTTGCCCACTTTCAGAAGAGCTAGAAAATTGAAATTTGGTACACATGTAGCTTTTAGGCTGTAAACCATAGGAAAATTCCAAAAAAAAGTAATTTTTAAAAATGTTTAGCCCTATAACCCCCGAAAAAGGGCTCGCTCACTGACATTACTGTTTGCCCACTTCCAGATGAGCTAGAAACTTTAAATTTGGTACACACATTGCTTTTAGGCTGTAAACTATAGGAAAATTCCAAAAAAGTATTTTTTTAAATTTTTAGCACTATAATCCCCGAAAAAGGGCTCGCTCACTGACATTACAGCTAGAAACTTTAAATTTGGTACACATATAACTTTTAGGCTGTAAACCACAGGAAAATTCCAAAAAGTAGTTTTTATATTTTTAGCCCTAAAAACCTCCGAAAAAAGGGCTCGCTCACTGACATGAATGCTTGCCCACTTCCACATGAGCTAGAAACTAGAAATTTTGTATACTTATATCTTTTAGGCTGTAAACCACAGGAAAATTCCAAAAAGTTTATTTTCATGACGATAATCGATGTTTTTTACATCGATGGAAAACAACTGATGTTTTTGCTACATCGATGTTTCTCCCCGACATGGATGTTTTTGTAACAAAAAGAAGATTAATAG
This sequence comes from Ectobius pallidus, assembly GCA_964059195.1. Taxonomy (NCBI): domain Eukaryota; kingdom Metazoa; phylum Arthropoda; class Insecta; order Blattodea; family Ectobiidae; genus Ectobius; species Ectobius pallidus. The sequence goes on from CAXKWD010000005.1 coordinate 124,506,281, forward strand.
GCTACCTTGGTTCTACGATATAATTTTATTTACAGGAGCTTAATTTCCCAAAACATTGATTTTTTACATCGATTGCTTTCATGGAAATTCTTCTGTTTATTTATGAATTTTGCCTAATTTTCTGATACCATGGCCCTTTTTAAATATACATCGATGTTTTTTGTCTAAATACATCGATGTTTTCAGGCCGATATTATCGTCATATCGATGGTTATCTCCGATTTTAACCTCGATATTTTAACTATCGATTATCATCCCTAATTGAAAGCTTAATTTTACAACTGTTTTTTATTTCGGGGGTCCCTCCCTAGAGCCCCAGCCTTGGCTACGTCCATAACCGTTGTGGGGGGGGGGGGAGATAAAGGGCATTCCCCTACAAGTGGGAAGTGATCTGACGATTAACTACGTAATATACAAGAAAAGTAACAGGTAACGGTTATAAATAACAGTTACTTTCGTGTAACTGTAACAGTAACGTAACTGTTCCAAAAAAAGTAACAGATTCCCATCTCTAGTTTCGTATCACCGTACCATTCCCCACCACAGAACAGTTCCACACCGCACACAATTGCCAGTGCACAGGCGCTCCCGCGATCAGCTGTCCGATGGCTACAAATAACACAACTACCAACATTGGACATGTTGTGCAATGTCGTATCGGTCTGTAACTAATTACGTCAATAGCCTGGAACGCGCCGTTCAAATGATTGCAAAGCCCAAAACAATTTTAATGCAATAAGACCCGTTCCCAAGATCCAGAAAATCAGTAAGATCCTGACACGTCTTACTATCCGAAAATTAGGGTAAAATAAATAAGTAAATTAAAAAAAAAATCTTCCTACAAATAAATTACCCAACGATTGTTGGGTAAACGCAGATATGACACAATGAATGCCTTCTTCCGGAAGGAAATAAAGTTAGTCCAAGTCATAGGCCCTACATTAAAAAAACCCTAAAGAATCTTATAGTTTGAAAAAGAAGGTACCTGGGCAAAATGTCCAAGCCGTTTTACTCACAGCATGGTTGCTACCTCCTATAGACAGTGAAATTGAACCCTTATTAAATATAGCCCCCTTGGGAATGAAGAACTCTCTCCCTACCCCTACATTCTTATACTGCATATGCAAATTATGCTGACAACACCAACATCATAATATCAGACAATATTAAAATCCAATTTCAAACTAAAAATTAATTTGTGTTGACAGATCCGCCTTAATGCATTGCCACTTTGGCTACAACTCATATCTTACGGAATCCCATTACAAATTAATTTTTCTAATTGACCATTAAGGCAATGAAGCTCATTAATAATTCAAACTACAACTAATGCAACGTTAGGCACCTTACCCTGGTGAATAAAAAACAAACTTTATCTCAAGAATCAAAGACAAATTATATAATTCAACCCTCACTCCAATATAAATGAGACTTTCAATCAAGTCATAAAAAGTTGAGAACCATTGCTTAACAGAAATCCTTGGAACCCTTTGATCTTTCTTCAGGCATCTTGAAATACACCAGATGCCCTCCTGCTGCACTTTGATTAGCAAAAGGCACAGCTCTATTTAATAATTATTTACCCGATACCTAGAACTTACATAAAAGTAGGTGCATGCCAAAGAAAATTGAACCAAAAATGGTCTTGTCTTAATCATAAAAAGCAGGATTAAATAATGGCCTTTATTTCTATAATAATATGTTAATAATATAATTATTTTGAGGCTAAAATAGCCCAACTTATGTGGTTTCAAATGTTTGCACACAATGTCTATAAGCACAACCTGTCAGAAAATCACTTAAAAATTCTGATATTTAACAGTTTCTTTACACTGTAAGTTATTGTGAAAATATCTTCATGAAATACTGGTAACTCTATCTACACAAGAATTAAAATATAATATTGACACATTTTAAGTATATTTACATGCCAAAATAACAGGCTGTACCACATATTCAAACCTGTCCTGCAACTTAAGATATAAACACTGACAGGAACAGATAATAAACTAGCATAGGCCCTGCTAGAGTTTTACATTAAAGATTATTAACAGTAGACCAGTAGTATTATGAAGTGTTAATTATGTTAATATTGCAACATGCAAAAGATACTGAAACTAATTATTGGAAAATAACAAAACACAAAGCCTTAAACAGAAAGAATAAGAATTTTTATTAGCTTGAGTACAAGCAAAAATGATTCTAAATGACTGGAACCCCATAAGATTCGAAAGACATCTTTTTTGCTCAGCAAAATATGTAGGATCCAAAATGAAAGCAGCCAATAAATTAAGTTATAAATTGAATTAAGAATACATGTTTATGGTCAGCCTGTAATCTGCTAAGAGTTTCAAATTATATAAAACTAGGATGTGCCCTTGGCTTCGCCACGATAATTCTTTTAAAAATTAAAAATTAAGAGTATAATAATTATTAAAGCATTATATGTATTAACACTTGCACGCGAATCATTCATAAACTAAGCCATTAATAATTAATGAAACAGCTAAAATTCCTGCTTTAGAGTACATTCCACGACATGAAAGCGCCCCCTGGGAAAACTATATCAGAATCGATTATGCAGTTCCAAAGAACCTGTGAACACATAATACGTATTGTTTCTCAGCTGTTTATTGACATGAATATGATGTGAATTTTATTTTATCAATTCAGTGTAATTTTCAGAAATTATATAATGTTTCAAGGGAAGGAATGGTTTGTTTGGATTATTATTATCAGCGATATTTCAAGAGATAAAACCATCAATATTTTACAGCTGTTGCCCCCGGCTTCGCCCGCCATTATTCGTTGACTCCAGGATTTTTAAGAAAATTACACTGGTAGATTATTAAAAATGTTTGTGGTTCAGAGCTATGAAAATTGTAAGTAAAAATAAAATTAGAATATTTGTTCATTGTGTTCATTTCACTTAGGCCTTATATAATAAAGAAACGGTTTTCCTTCCTAATTTTGTAGTCGTCATGAAAGTTTAGACTGCGAGAGACGAACATCGCCGAGTATACCCGATGTCTCACGAAGCGGGCGAGCAAGCACGCTATTTAGGGCCGTTGAATTGTATAAGAGTAGATAGTATATTAATATAGTAATACTAGCATGTGCCCGCGGCTTCGCCCGCGATAATTATTTCAAAAATTAAAAATCAAGAGCATAATAGTTATATCATTATATTTATTAACTCCTAAATCACGTGGACTACATACCACGATTAGATAGTATCGTCTGGTAAAAGCGTCCTCAGATTCGAGGTCCTTGGCCCAGAAAACCCCTGTACAGTGAGTTTCGTCCAAATCGAACAACGTTTGACCATATTTAGGCCTATGTTGATTATCCCACTTATAATAATAATAATAATAATAATAATAATAATAAGAAGAAGAAGAAGAAGAAGAAGAATCCTCTTCGGGATTAGGTTGAAAATTTCATATGTATGCGTGCCTTGACATTAAAAACAAATGAATCGACCAGCGTGAGCTACAACATTCAAGCAATCGCGAAAGTTTCATTTCCAAGGTTTGACAAAAATAGTCAAAGCCAGCTGTAATTGATTTGACATTGAAATATATTACGCTTAGGAAACGCAAAAAATGCACGTTTTCTGCCCGTTTTTCACTCATTTTTGGCATTTAGAATCAGAATTTTTCAAAATCCTTTCTTAGTGAGCATCTACATTAGGAAACGAAGGCACGGTCAAAATTCCAAGTCTCTACCTGTTATAGTTTAGGCTGTACGTTGATTCCTGTCATTCAGTCAGTCAATCATTCATTCAGTCAGTCAGGACAAAGCCTTTTATATATATAGAGATAAAACAAACTAAATTCTGGGTTTACCACACTTGATATCACTGTGAAGAGCCCATATGACTATGTAAGAGTTGTCAAGATTTGTGATTTCACTCTAGAGCTACTTGCAGGTTCTGACTTCAGTTACCTGCCCTTTTCATTTTAACTTTTACCACCCACTTTAATCAATATTCAAACAAGTAAGTTAAGATACTACCATCGTCTACAGATAATAATATAAAAATAATGAGATGGAATGTGACACACTAACTTCATTTTTTGGGGGAGGGGGAAATTTCACATATACAAGGACAAATGAGATCATCATCCGTGGGATGTTCAATGTTCATTAGTGTGTTTTTGGGAAAACACACTTATGAATTCTGAAATTCCCACTCATGATGATCTCGAATGCATCATGCATTCGACTCATGCATGAGTCGAATGCATCATGTTTTTGTGTATCTGAACATTGGTGCAACATTTATAATAGTGACCTCGCCAAACTAGAAGGGTACACGACAGGTAGTATTTTTAGTCGTAGTGTTTACTCTTGTGGCGGTGTCGCAATTTACCTCAAGAAACATATTAATTTCAGAATCCTGGATGTGTCTAAATTTTGCACTGAAAAACACTTTGAGATTTGTGGAGTTAACATACTAGATTGTGGTTTTATTCTTATATCTATATACCGTTCTCCATGTGGCGACATGGCAGTTTTCATGGAGAGAATGGAAAAGCTACTTATTTATTTGCTTTCTTTTAGCTTACCAATAATCATTTTCGGGGATATAAACATCGATATAAACATACCTATCAATCCAACAGTGGAATTCTTAAACCTCATCAGATCTTTTGATTGTATCTGTCTAAACACAAAGCCAACAAGAGGTAATTCTTGTCTGGACAATGTTATTACGAATTATTCCAGACAAAATATCTGTGTGGATGTTTTACAAACACTTATTTCTGACCATGATGCCTTGTCAATACTATTAACTAAAGATAATCCCACTCATAAGATTATATTGGCAGATGATACAAGAAAATGGCGTTCTTTTAATGAATCTAATTTATATAATTTTAAGATAATGCTAAGCGGAGTTGATTGGGACTCTGATCTCAATTTTAATCATAATAATTATTTTGAAAGATTCCTTTCGTGTTTCTTAGAGATTTTTAACATTTGTTTTCCGTATAAGGATAGTAGATGGAAGAATAGTAAAATGAAATCTAATCTTAATCAAGGCTTGCCTTGGTACAATGATGACCTTAAAATATATAAAGCTAATATACGGAAGTGGTATACTTTTATTAAATGGTGCGAAAGATTTGATATTACTAACAATTTTGCGAAGGCTGAATTTTTGAAAGCCAAGAAAGAATACAAACTTCCGCTAAAGAACGCTAAGTTTTCTTACAATGAGTTTCTTAAAAAACAATTCAAGGAACAAATGTAAAGCTGCTTGGTCAGTTATTAACAAAGTAAAGAATTGTAATACTGTTCAACAGAATAATTGTGATTTAACTCCTGATATTTTTAAAGAACATTTCTGCAATTCTGTTAGTGATATACAACAAAGGGTTCCTCCTTACTTACTCAGTGCAAAACACTTTTTGGATAGAATTCAGCGTAATCAATCATTACTTGCTTGGAAGCCGGTTTCTTGCCTTGAAATAAGTAAAATAATAAAAAATATGAAGAATTCTAACTCTCAAGATATTTTCGATATTGACGCTAATCTAGTCAAGGAAGTTTTGCCATTCATTGTGCAACCCCTAACTAAAAGTATAAACCAGTGCTTGGAAAATGGAATCTTCCCTGAGACATTAAAGATAGCAAAAACAGTCCCGATACATAAAAAGGGTGATCCTTCAGATGCCAACAATTACAGGCCTATATCAATCGTTCCCATCTTTTCAAAGATTATTGAGACGGTTATGAACACCCAGATTATTGCTTATCTAGAACAGAACTCCATCTTATCCCAATCACAATTTGGATTCAGAAGAGGGTTGTCAACCATAGATGCGATTGAAGAGTTGGTGTCTAGTATATTAAAGGGATTTGAAAATCATAAAAGCACTATGGCTATTCTATGTGACATGTCCAAGGCATTCGATTGTGTTTATTATGAAATTCTATATTATAAACTGGAATACTACGGGGTGACCGGAGCTGAATTGAGTCTATTCAAATCTTATCTAACTGACCGTTATTCAAGAGTTTGTTATAATGGCATTCTTTCCGATAGCACTCCTGTTAAATGTGGCGTCCCACAGGGTTCTGTTTTGGGTCCTCTATTGTTTCTCTTAGCCATTAATGATTTGCCAAGCAATATTAGTACCGAATGCGTTTTGTTTGCCGATGATACTTCTTTATATCACTCAGATAAAGATTTGCTAAATTTAAATAGTTATGACCGAATCTCTAAATAATGCCACTCTGTGGTTCCAGGCCAATGGTTTCAGTCTTAATTTTAGCAAAACTCAAAAGATACTTTTTTCGTTAAAAGACACAATGAATGCTCAACTTCAAACCAATGTTAAATTACTTGGACTAATATTGGATCCAAAAGTATCTTGGGACAGTCAAATCGAACATTTATGTGTAAGGTTATCTAGAGTCATTTATTTGCTTCGACAGTTGAAATCATTAGTATCCAAGTCATATTTACGAATGTCATATTTTGCTTTTTTTAATAGCCTATTGTTATATGGCATTACGATATGGGGGAACAGTCCAGGTGTATCAAAACTTCTCATTCTACAGAAAAAAGCCATACGTATAATAACAGGTGCACAGTTCAATGAACACTGTAGACCGTTATTCAAGAAGGAGCACATCTTTACTATAGTTAATTTGTATATATTCGAATGCCTATTAACGGTGAAACGTGGACTTAATGAATATAGTAGTGCTCATGATGTACATAATCATAATACAAGATCAAATTATCTTTTAATTGAGCCTGCAGTTAGATTATGTAAAACAAAAAGGTCATTTCATGCTATGTCTTTAAAACTTTTTAATAAACTACCTCAATGTGCTCATGATATTAGCTTGCCTAGATTTAGAGCAACCATAAAGAGATGGCTAGCGGAAAATCCATTTTACAAAGTGGAGGAATTTTACGAGCAAGTAGGAACCCTACAATTGTAATTTAGTTTAACATTGTTATTTTATTGTTACCTTGACTATACCATTACATACATCTTGTATGTGTAAGGTTGTAAAAATAAATGATTAAATTAAATCTCACTAGGAAGTTCACTGGTTGCCCATTAGAGAATACTGATGCCGATCAACTAACGGATGGAGTGTAGCTGAAGACTACAGCTGAAGCTTCGAAACTACAGTCCAGGTTAGTGTCAATTTTATTATTATTATAATACAACAATTACTTCTCTGTATAAATTTCCTAAAAGTGTGATATAGATAATAAGTTAACATGGATCCCCCACATTGAATCAATGTGCACAAAATTGTTCAAAGTAATATTATTGCTTGAAAGTTTATCTTCTATAATACCATTAGATTATTTATGTAGGCCTATTACCTATTTTGCTTTTTCTCGCTGTGATTAACTACGGCCTATTGCTTTAGGGAAACAGCAGTCATATAGAAAATATCCTGTTACTACAAAGGAAAACTTTAAGAATAGGCCTAATCACTAAATCACAAAGAACTGCTCATTGTAAGCTCCTCTTTAGAGAAAAAAAAATCTGTGACAAATAAGTACATTTTCGTATGTTTAGTTAAGATAAAAGAAAATCCTATTGCAGTTTCAGTTCATAGAAATAATACGTGAAATCAGCAATAGTTCCCTTTTGTAGATTGAGTAAGAGAGTACAAATAGTTATAGTATTATAGGACTTAAGCTTTATAATAATTTAAACAATGAATCCAAGATGTTACTATTTAATGCATTCAAAACCAGACTATACAACTGGTTGATTTTTAATAATTTTTTTACACTTTAAAATAATATTTTAGTAATGACAATGTTACATTTTAAACAGTCTAAAATTATGTAAAACTGACAATGTCTATTGTATTTCCGTAATGTTCAGTGATATTAAAAAAATAAAAATAAAAACTTACTTAGTCCCACCCCGAAGTTATTGTTTTAGTGTCAAGTTTGAGTTTTACCCAAGTATCAACCAACAGGATTCCAAAGTATTTTCTTCTTGCGAGTAATCCAATCACTACCTAGGCTACACAACAAAATTTAAAATATTTTTTCTAAAATAAAATAATGTTTTGGTGAAAAAAGCATGGCTTCTATGTAATTTCATTTACCACCAGTTCTGGGCAGCATGGAAACTGAAGAATAGATGGCTCATTTGTCCTGAACCCTACCGGCACCTGCACCGCCAAGAAAATGAAGTGGAACCTCCCATGCAAACTGTGACGGAGGACTGTTTCATTATCGTTGTAAAACCACAGTGCCCTAAAAGTCTTGAGATACAATATTTTGTTATATAATACAATTTTTTTATATAATAAAAAATCCCCCTAAAAAATTTCCCACCCTGGGCAAATACTCAGTCAGCCCATTTATAAATTAGGACCTAGTTACTTGGCTATGTTTCTATGGATGGTAGCAGAGCTTGTGTGAATGTGGTGTGCCATCTATGCTAAGAGAACTATTGGGACAACTTTCATTCACTAAACTGGAAATTCTGTATGTAAATAATACACTAACCAATGGTGAGGCATGAATATTCCCGCTCTATATATGCAAGTTTTGTTTAATATTGTTCTGTTTATTTTATGGCATTAATTCTATACCAAAATGCTATTATAACAAAAAAGGTACTCCAGAGCAGAACAGACGGTTCTACTATCTAGCTGCCAATGCATTTGGACAACACATGAACTTCTTGAAAGTGATGTTATATACAGCTGGCAGTTAGTGGATAACACACATGTTCTTGTCATTGAATAATTTAATAGTGAATCATTGCAGTTTATTATATCAGATACTCTTTGTGGCTATGTAACGTATGTAAGATAACTTTGTACCTCAGGGGCTCTGCACAATCAAGTCAACATAAGAGATGAAAGTGGGGACTGGAGAAACTGCATGACAAGCTTCATAACCTGTGAAAGTAAAGTAAAGTGTTCCCTATTACAGGCCATGGAGGCCCAAAGGGTTTCAGGAGGCTGAGGCTCCCAGATTTTTAGACGATCGGCAAACGAAGGTGGTAAAGTTGTCAGCCTTATGCACCGGCCGCCTTTATCCCCAGGATTGCTCCTGGTACTCATTTCTGTTAGAGGCTGAGTCGACCCCAGGGCCATAGTGCCACCAGAAGGATTAGGACAACTGAAACATTCTAATGACCTCATCTGGGATCGAACCCATGACCTTCCAGTTTGTAGCACAGCGCCTGAACCATTATGCTACGGTGTATCCCTTCATAACCTGTACTCTTCACCAAAGTAAGGATAATTAAATCGTGGATGAAATGGGCTGGACAGGTTGTACACATGGAGGAGTAAAGGCACATCTTAAAAATATTAACTGGGAGACCCAAAGGGAAAAGGTCACTTGGAATATGTAGACATAGGTGGGAGGAATATATTATAACAGATTTAAGGGAATTAGGATTTGCAAGGGATGTTGAAGTTAGTACACAATAGGGTTGAATGGCAGGTGGCAACTAATCTCCACATTCCATAAAATAGATAATATTCCTTTAGCTTGCTTAAGAATAAGGATAATTATTATTGAATAAGTATAATGTAAGTATACGGTGTTAAAATTACTTAGATGATAGAACATATTTATTTGATTCCAGAGCTTATATTGCAAATTTTAGAGCACATTTGCATGCATAATTAGTCTTCTCATAGAGCACTAACTTCCGGGCCTTAGTAATAAAATGACGAACAATACTAATATTGTTACTCAACACCTATGAGCATGTTGCAAAATTAAATAATTTAGTTAGGCCTTTCATATCCATGAATATGGCACAGTCATAAATATAACATTTGTTTCTGCGTCGTTTCCAACAGTCATAACATGAATGCACACATAATTCATGTCACTAAATTAGCTACATGCAGGCATGTGGCTCCTTCTCCCAGATGGAAATCACTGCAGAAACAAATCTATTATGTACTCATACATAGGCTGACCATATTACCTTGAGTCAAAAATGGGACATAGGGATGGTAAAAACAGGGCAATGGAAAAATGGACATTGCAATGTTGGCAAATCATTTTCGTTCATCACTACGCTGTGATGAATGTTCAGTGTGATAATTCTGAATTCTTTCTGGAGATAGTCATTAAAACTGCAATGCGGCAGAGAATGTACTATCTCATCAGAACAGAACTTTGATATTGAAGTACGCTGTTCACTACCCCATGCGATGTGATATTTTCTTTAAATAATTCACTGCAGGTATCAATATTTAGTACCGAACAATGCAGCTCCGTAGTTGTTCAGTTTACTGGTAATCATGACATTGATACACGGACATAGGTTATGAATATGGCCTGGATTTTTTAGGTATTTATAAACCCTATTTTAGTTTTTTTACACATTAAAATAGTTTTGTTTTAGTTTTTTACCATTTTCAGACAATTGTTTTTAGTTTAGCTTTAATAAGTACAACAAACACACTGAAAAAAAATTCTTTTTATTTTTACTTAAACCTCCATGGCTCTGAACCACAAAACTACAGGAATACTTTTTGTTTAATATTAGAATTACCCCAGTCATTTCCCTGTAACCATATAGGCTCAACAAGAACTTTTTCAATTAATCCTTCAACCTTTAGAATACTTCACTTGCAGCATCTTGCTGGAGCAAACACTGTGAATAACTTCAAATGTAAGAGTATTAAGAATGGGTTAAATTTTTTCCTTAAGAAACAGGGGATTTTGGTTCACTAACGATTTCCTTTAGTGGCACAATGAGAGACAAAATTACAAAATGCAAAATGTAGTAGATACTGATATTTAAAAAGTAATTTCTAGAATAATAATAGTAATAATAATAATAATAATAATAATAGTTTGTTTAGTATTTTATCGTATTTAATTAAAAAGCAGTTTTAGCCATTTTTAGTTTTTAACGTCTTATTTAGCCATTTTTAGGTTTTGTAAGATTGGACTTTGCGACAACCATGATGATGAAAAGGATAATTGTGTTAAACATCACAGTTAGCTAGCAAGGAACAATATAGTTCAAAACCTAAGAATCCCGGCCCTGGTTATGAATAATAAACTAAACTTGACCAATATTAAAGTGTATTAGAGCTTTTATTAAAAATGGTACAAGTGACATTTTCATTAAAATGACGAGGCAGTCCAAAAATACAAAAATAATAGTACTGTCCTGTTCAAAATGGTACATATGGTCAGCCTACTCATACAACACTTAAATCTAAAAATAATTAAGCTATTCCTTGCCAAAATACAAACATCTAACCGTTAAAGATTGTCTTTATGAAACCCATTATATTTTACATAAAGTCGATAACAGAAAACCTTCCCCTGATTAATGGTTCTGAAAATATGTTTAAAAAATAATAACTGGTTAATGCAAATAACATTAAAATTGTTAACAGTTCTTTCAATTAAAAAAAAAAAACTGTTCGATGGAGTAACTTTTTCTATCTCAAGTGAAATTTAGTATTTGCCACATAGGTTTTCTATCATCGACGATAATAAATTAGTTATACTAAACATTACTAATTTCAATTAATCGTAACACAGAATAAAACACATGTTACCTTACCAAACCCCACTAATCCAAAGATAGAATTCTTTTATTTGCTTATTTAAGAGACTTTTAGATGAAGCTAACAAATAGAATTTGGATCACCTGGTACAATATGCATGCACCACTTCTGACATGTGATGTTATGTTTTTCTTAATGGGCCCAAGGGAATTAGTTGTATATTATTATAAACATACTGAAAGCATCAACTATGATTCCACAAAAATAGACATTTTAAAAATGCGAGATAATTGTAGTTATTCATCTAAACCTTGGATCAACTTACGCATGTAGGTTAATCTTCCCCTCCCCAATTTAGTTCAAGAATTGCATATAAAATAAATTACAATAATAATTCTGAGAACCAAGAATAGGAAATTGTATCTATGAATAGATTATACTAAATTTCTTAGTTTCTTCCTTCAGGGCTTCAGTCAATGGGTCTGCCACCTGGCACTCAGCCCTGAGCATTAGAAGAACTATTGGTACTCGCTGCGAGTTTTAAAAATGTTCGTAAACTCGCTATGAGTTTAATCACAGTTACATGCTTGTGAACTAATAAACTGGTACTTTGCTGCAAATATGGTGCACTATGAATTTTTCATTAAATAATTATTAATTTTATTCAGTCAAAACTCTGATAATGAATCTATATAACAAACTTGCACTAAGCAATATTTCTCTTTGGTCCTATCTTAATAATGTTAAATATGAGTCACTAGAACGATGAAGCTATTTTAGCAACACTCTTTTATAACAGTATTTGGTGGTTGAATTGATACTGGACTCCAGTAGCTTAACCCTATAGGTGGTAGCTGGTATCAGCTTAGTGTCCTTACCAGCCACCAATATTGTTTTCTGGAGGGCTTATCGCTGTTTCATTTCTTAGGAATTCCAGAAGAGAAAGGTTCTGTAGGGGTGGAAAATAGGTCATCCTTACATATGCAAAAACAGACAGTGAGTTAAACTTTTGAAATGCTCTCTATTAACTTTCTTCCCTCACTGTGACATATTATGTAGCTATTATATTACAGTCTGAAACTTGCTAAGAAACTGGGAGGATTTCTAAATAAAATTAAAAAATCATTTCACAACCATAAATTGCGTGCATGTTCTTGCACACTATCTCACTGAAACTAGTTCTTCTGAACATTGCTCATCAGATCTGAAGCTATAGGCCCACATTTGCTTGTGTTAAAAGCACCACATATGACTCCAATAAAGTTTTCACCTAGTTTTGAGTTTCTGAGTAAAGAATCCATTAAATTTGTTGCAGAAAAATGACTAGTCACTAGAAATTTAAATTATTATTTTTATTAAGGATATCGCTTAAAAATAATTTTTCCAAAATACATTTTTATAGTAAGCAGTTGTTTTCCTGGACCTAAAATAAAAGTAAGTAAAAAGCAATATCAAAATAAGAACTCAGCATAAAAGGCAAAGAACACAACTTTTCCAAAGAACACTAAACTTATTTTTATGATTTCATTGTTAACATGCACCTAAAATAAAAATAAATAAAAAACAATCTCAAAATAAGAGCTCAACATAAAAGGCAAAGAACACAACTTTTCCAAAATATATTATTTATATAAGAAAGAGTTGATGTTAGCATGCTCCTAAATAAAAGTAAATAAAAAGTAATATCAAACTAAGAGCTTAACATAAAGGCAGAACACAATTTTTTCCAAAGTAAAGTCACTTTTAAAATAAGGGGTTGTTGTTAACATGCACCTAAAATAAAAGTAAATAAAAAGTAATCTGGAAAAAAATACATGGTAAACTCAAAATAAGAGTTCAATATAAAAGGCACAGAACTCTAACCACAAAGATTTCATTAAAAAAGATTGGCAACATACAAAAGGAACATCTGTAACAAAGTGCAATAACTACACAACAATAAAAAAAAGAAAGCACAAAACAAGGAAGAAACGAAGATAAAGACAGAAAAAATTAATCTGTACGAGACTTTAACTTTTTAGGAATCAGGAACGGGTGAAGAGGCTATATGCTCCAATTTTGCTATCTAAATCCTTATAATATCTGAGAAAGACTTCCAGTCACTTCTTGGAAATGGCTGTGTAGCTTACTGCTCAACATAGTTTAGAGTCATTATTATAATTTGGAACTATTCCTGGCAAAAGTGGCAACATGGTGAGATCATACCATAAGGACATGCCTGCACAGTTGCTGACATATGGCTTTTCTGTAATTTACTCTTTACGGCAAATATCTGTTTATATGTTTTCAAAAGGTGTCAACAAAAATAGCGTAAGAAAGAGAATAATGCAAAGATGAAACAAACAATGAGGTAATTTATACAGTAGAACCCACGAAAACACTCGTAAATTACTTTTAGCATTTAATAAAAATCTAATTTTATATAAACACTAAATGAAAAATATTCCATGCAATTTTTGCTATTGAATGCTTGAAGATCTAGGCTGTAGGCCATGATCAAGCGAGTGTGTTCACCAGAGTTTCATTCCTAGCCAGGGGCGCCGACTTATAAAAAATATTGGGGGGGCCCATACCGGGGTCCTGCCCCGGGAAATTTTCTAAATTTTAGATGAAAATTAGTGAGTTTTAAAGTTTTTTTTAAGTATTTTAGAGTCATATGATCAACATTAGAACCCCGAAAACTCGACTCTCTATAACTCCACACTCCGGGAAACTCGACAAGCCTGAAACACTTTTTGGCTTTGAAAAAAGAAACTAAACATAAACACGCACGGTATTTTCGTAAAAAGCTAATTTAATTTACAGTAATAATTATGCTTATAGACTATTACAGAGCAGTGAATATATAGCTCTGAAAAGACTGAAATTATATTTAAATAAATCCTAAACTATCATTAAAAGAATAAAACATAAAATATTGCTGTCGCACAGTAATAGCACTTTGATTAATAAGTGAAATAGCTAATTTAAGCTTACTTTGAATAAGGCTGAGGGTTCATTAAATAAAAACAATATCTCAAAGTTAATGCTTTAATACAGTTAATAAAGTTAATACAGTATGCCTAATACTTTCAGTCAAAAAGTATGTAAATAACGGGCTTTAATTGGGTCTTACACCCTAAAAATATTTAAGTATTTGAAAATAACTAATACAGTACTATAGTAATATAGAAATACAGTACTAAACTAGTACTAATATTTCAAAACTGAAAATTTAACATTCTGTATGTATTTAATTCTCTATTTTATAAAGATTTTTAATATTGCTCTAAATACCATTATTAGGGCTAGAGTGTCTTTAGAAAGGTGCAAATGTCGACCGTCTGACTGGATTACTGAATATGAAGTCGTTGATGACTGGTCGGATATCCAATTCATCCAAAACATCTCGGTGGGCTTGAAGAACAGCCAAGTTGTTCAATTGCTTCTGTCCCATTGTTGATCGGAGATATGACTTCAGACGTCTAAGGGCGCTAAATGACCGTTCTGCTGTTGCTGTCGTGATTGGAACTACTTGGAGAAGCTTAATGCACTTCACTACTTCACATAACATTTCTCCAACTGCAGGCTCTTGTGTAATGTACTTTCTCACATCACGCATGTTTTTTAAGACCAGTTGTTTTTTATTAGCGATATCGGATAACATATTCAAGTGTAAGCGCAGTCTCTCAATGTCTAGGTCATTTTTGAAAAACTCAGTTGATTTTTCAAAATTTGTTTCACCTCTGTTTACTAAAAGCAAGCACTCTTGTTCAACTGCAATGACCTGTGTGAGTCCAGTTGATGCAAACCGCTCAGTAATGCAAGATTGCACCGTTTCACAAACTTCAATGTAAATAGCTTTGTAGTATTCCTTTGGGGTTTTGAAAGTGTGCGGTGAGCTGGCTTCGTTGTTTTCATACTTCTTTGGTATAGGTCGATTCCGAGGAAGCGAAGAAGGATCATCAACTTGTGAAGGTTTTTCTTTTAAACACAATTCCCAAAAGTGTTCAAAACTATCACGCCTTCCATTCAATATACAAATCAAGCCCTCATATATTTTGCCAGATCAGCAACACTTAGATGAGGGCATTGAATTTTTTCATTGACATCCTCTACTGGGTTCATTGCATGGCAATAAAGACGTAAAAAGAAATAAGTTTTGAATTGTAACATTGACTCAAGGTAGCCTGCACATTTGTAACCTGCCTCTGTTTTGTCCTCTGCAGAAAATGTTTCAAAAAACTCTAGAAGTTCTTCAAAGTTTTTCAATATTCTCAAGATACTAGAAGCTCGCATAGTCCATCGAGTCGGGCAAAGGGGTCGTAGACCAGCTTGGTCGTTGGTGCTCTCACAGCGTATGCTTCTGAAAAGTCCCATCCTTTTGTTGGATTCCCTTACGGTGTTTATTAAGTCCTTGGCTAAGGCCATAATATCCCTCATAGACGTAAGATGGCGGAGACTGTCTACAACTGCCAAGTTTAAACTGTGAGCAGTGCAGTGCACATAACGTGCTTTTGGTTGTATATCCAAAACTAACTTTTTTAGTCCTTTGAACTTACCTCTCATATTCGAGGCACCATCATAGCACTGTCCTCTTAAGTTATCCATTGACAAATCAAGACGAGCAAATACGTCTTTTAAAATACTAAACAGAGTTTGTGATTCACTGTTGGGGGTCTCGTATAAGCCAATAAAGTCTTCGTTGATAATTAAGGAATCATTGACAGTACGAATAAAAAATGACACTTGTTTGTGAATCGAAGAATCACTTGTTTCGTCAACCATAATAGAAAAATGTTCAGTCTTCTTGATTGAAGCCAATACTTTTCTCAACACAGACTTTCCTAGTAGATCAATGATCTCGTTTTGAATATCGTGGGACGTCCACTTATACCCCGAACGCCCTAACTAATCTTTTAACTCAGGTACGTCATTCTTTCGGAGTTCCAACAATTGACAAAAATTTGAGTTTACATCTTCGTGCCCTCTAATTGCTAGGCCTTGTCGGCATAGAAATTGCACGGTAGTAAAAATTGTCTCAAGAGCTAAACGGCCTTTCTTCATATCACTATCTAACTGTTCATTCAATTGGGAGGCCACACTTCGGTTAGTGATGGCATTTAGTTTCAGAACACCTTCTTTATGCGTAAACGTATTTTCATGAAGACGGAATTTTTCCAAAGCCTTTTTCCAGTTAGAAAACCCTACGGAAATAAATGCATCTTCTTTTTTTGAAGAAAATTGTAATAGATTTTTAGCATCTGCCTCTTTGCAGGTTTTGCAAAAAACTTTTTTCGGTAGATGCTTCATATTCTAGCCATGTATATTTGATCAACCAAGACTTCTGAAATGATCTTCCCTTACTGGATTGTCCAGGTTTTGGCTGTGAACAGTTCTCGCCTGAAGACGACGAAGCAATTGACGACACAATTATTGTCGGAGGTTGACTTGCAGTATCATCAACTTCCAAGTGCACCTTTTTGGTAACAAATTTATCCATTGCAAACTTAATTCACAATACACTAAGAGACTAAAGTAAACGAATAAAATATAGTCATATAAAAGAGTCCACTAAACACTAAAGTCGGAACGCTAAACACGTCTGCAGCATGCACTGAACGAAACTATCCACACTGAATGACTGCTCCAGCAGGGTGGGCTTTATATAGCCACGGCGTCGTAATGTCTCGAAGCATCAAGGAGACGCTAGGTGGAGGGTTACAGGCACTTCTGCTCCAGTCCTTTTGATGTCGCCGCGGCCACAGCGCTGGCCCGCCAGACCTTACACGAAGGTTCGCGCACCGGGACAAATTCTAAGTGTGCCCGCAGCACCGTAACACTATCATGATTCACACCACTCGTTTCCAGTTAACCTGCTTACTACCGTAATAATTATTTGTTTTAACTCATTACTGAATGTATTTTAAAAGGTAACTATCGTCAAACAAGGAAAATAAAAAATACCAACATAATTTTGTGATTTTACAAAGCATAATATAACTAATAATTTTCTTAAATTATTGGGGGGGCGGAGCCCCCCCAAACGAATTTTTGAGGGGGCTCGGGCCCCCTCAGGCCCCATGGAGTCGGCGCCACTGTTCCTAGCGGTGGGGAAATTCACTGGTACTTCCCCCACTTCAAAGTCTGATAAAAAGTAGCCACTAAAGAAAATCCTTGCAGCTGGGAATTATAAAAGCCTACAGCCTGGAAGAAGTCCAGCATTCAAGGTTCTGGCCGTGAGAGTCTCAGACTTCGCTACTGAATAACTCTGATGTGACACATGTTATCAATTTTATACTTGCACCTCATATGATCTGCTTTATCACATTATACAAGTCGGCCTATAATCACCAAAATATTTTCTCAACAGTTTCTAAATATTAATACTACTTTAAATCTAAAATTCTGGGCCTCTCCTTTACCATCTTGATTCTTTCCCCCAGTACATAACATCTCTAGTTGTATCATAATTTAGTTTTGTACTCTTATGCATCAAATTTATGATGTGGAAGACCTTTGTATAAATACCTTTTTTAAAAGAAGAAATCAGAATTTCCTTTAATTTTTACAAAAGCAGAGCTGGAAAATTAACCACTGTTTCTTGTTATCATGCTTGCACAAAGTAAGGAATCAGAGAATGTACAATATACTCTCAGACCATATTTTTGTGAATAACTTTTTTTCTTTTTAACTCTTCGAACCCGGACATGGTAGTGCTACCATTGGCATTTAAATAGTGTCTGGCATTGGTAAAACTACTAGAGTGTGCTCGCCTGAGTTTAAGATTGTATTGTCAGAAAACTACCTGTATTATTAACATGGAGGTTGTGGCATTTGAAAAATTAACAATTATAGATAGCCGGTCAAAAATAGAGTGCAGTAAGGTAGCTTGCTGAAGTGTAGTTCCACCTACAAAAATGCACTATACTAACTCCATTGTTAGATGATAAACACAAGTGTACAATTTATAAGGTTTGGTGTCACCACTTTTATAATATACCCTTACATTCAACTTGGAAATATCTCTCATTCAGTTCGTGTTTGTAATTCCAATGCAAAGAATGTCCAGGACTAGGTAATTGTAAACCGCTGCTGTGTTCGAATAAATATCCATTCTCAAGACCCCTGACAGTTAAACAAATGATAGACATACTAAATGATTCTGATTCTAACCCGTTTGAGTGTTCGGAGTTAGATGAATTAGAGGAAGAATTCGACCCTGAAAATGTAAATACTGACATATCTAGCCAAATCCAGCTTTTCAACATGAGGTTTTCTTTTGGAAAATGTAAAGCCCTTGTATTTTTCGATAGCATTTATAGTTTATTACCTTTCACTTGACAAAACTTCAGTTTTTTCCTAAAAAGTGTAATTGATACAATTTTTTTTTTAAAAACCTGACAGAAAACGGGTAAAGATATATTTAAATGGCACATGGTGCAAAAAGTTAATAATGAAAGATGTTTTGTTAACTACGGTATATTCCCAGCTAGCATGTACTCGAGTGTGTTGTTTATGTTGCATACTATTGTATAATTGTAAAATTCTGTTTACTTTGATTCATTAAATTAAATTAAAAAAATATATATATACCTATATATATATTGTAGAAATGAGAAATGTATAAATAAGGTTTTACTCAACCCATATATTATATTTATGCCTATATTAATCAATAGTTTATGAGCATTACAGTAAAACACATTTTTACTATGTATTAAAAATAAACAAATTTAATTTTAGTGTTATTCTACTTAGTAGCATCTGTCCCAACCATAGTCACATGAAGCCTCAACTAAAAAAATTGGCTGGCATTTCCCTAACAACTTTTTGCATTGTTTACAAATGCTCGAAAATAACATTAACCAAATAATATGTCACAATAATCTATCTGGATAATTGGAAATCTGCTGTTGTCTGAAACATCACTCCTAAAACTGTCATTTATTCAATCCTGGATGTGGAGTTTGCTATTACATATAGATATATCTTCGCTAATCAAAGGAAAATCATTGTCTTGTAATATAACTTAAGTGCTTGTAACAATAATTGTTGCATATATACACCAGTCATTATTGTCATGAATAATATACATACTTTTAACAAAATTAACATTTTAAAACAGTTAACGACTTTTGAAGCAATGCTAACATAATATTTATAAAAAAAATTACACATTCACTATATTATGCAGATCTTTCTTCTAGGGTGCAAAATCATTGAAAAATGGTGGGGGGAAGTCCGAACTACAAGTATGATAATTTCACTGACTTGGAAAATTACAAGTAATTTCTAATTCTTAAAGAATGAAAATGCACAGCCATATTTAATGAAATGGGATGATAAGATATATAAAATAAAACTAACTACATTGCTGAAGATCTGGTGATCATGCTAATACTTCTGTTTTATAGGTTTTTTTGCTGTTATTTTCGAGAAATACACACAGAATAAATGAATAAAACACTGTTTTCACTAATATATGTACTGTATGTTTTCATAATGAAAGGATTCTTCCTTCCATGGAAAATTTTGTTAAGGATTTTTTAGACAAAATCATCTGTGGGTAGGAAAACCTCTCCATGATTTCGCACCCTGCTTTCTTCTTTCAATTGCTATAAGCAAATGCTTAGTATGCTTATTTACAAGAGTTCCAACAATAAGAAGTGAAATTTAAAAAAAAAGTCTTACAGCTTACAAATCAACAATTTGTGTCTACTGGCAATGTTCAGCAATTTCATACAAAATTCGGTTCATGGCCCCCTCCTAAGGCAAAACAGATAGAGTGAATGTTCAGAGTAAGTGATAAGTAAATTCCATGGTATTTCTCTCTATAAGTGGGGGGAAAATCCAAGAAAGGACAGATTGGCACGATCTGGGATTTTAATCCACTGTCTCCCAATTGTACTTGACATGCTACCAAGACCAACTCACTTATTAGATCTTACGAATCATTAAGCAAAAAAAAAATTATTATAAATCCTGAACAACACAAAAGATTTCCACGAATTTGACTCTTTTGTGAAATGATTAATCATGTGCTTAATATTTTTATAAAATTTGGTGGGTTGTATAAGTGGAGGTTTGGAAATCTTGATGATGATGGAATCAATGTTAACATGTTAACTGTTGATGTCTGAGTTAGGAATTTTGAGCTATTTTTTCGGACATAGATCATAGATTGTTGCAACAATCAAATAACAGCACCTTGACACTTTTATTTTTCCACTTGAACTTTTTAAAATAGAATTATGTTACTATTTGCATACATTACAAGAATAATGAATGTTTCTTCTCTTTAAGAGCTAAATATAATTGCAGATAATTGCCAGTAAAATACAATTCACCATCACAAGGCTAATAGTGTATGAAAAAAGTAAATAAATCAGTACTGTTACACTATTTATCAATTTAAACTTATAATTGTAAATTCTAAATATTTTCTTAAAAAAACAACAACAAAAACAATAATAATAATAATAATAATAATAATAAAGACTCGAGGAAGGCAAAACCTGAAATAATGTGGTCCATAGATTGCAAAACGACACCAAAAAATTTAAGCTAATTAATAATAATAATAATAATAATAATAAAGAGACTGTAGATACTACTTCACTTACAGGACTTTTTAAGAACTGAAAGTGTACGAACAACAACAATAATAATAATAATAATGATGACAAAGATGATAATGATGGTTATGATAAAAAATCATGTATTGAATAAGTTTAAAATATAACTAGATTAACTATACATTAATATTAGAATAATAATGATAACTTAGTTTTCGACACTCACTACTACTTTTGGTAAATCAAATTATGGCAGAGTCCTGCAAACACGGCCTAATATGGACCAAAAGGTTGCAAAAGTTTCAAATTCCAAGTTATCAGGAATAAGAGCTTAAAAATAAAAACTGTTATTGCGAAAATTACAAGTGTGTTTATTGGCCTCAATGATAATAAAAACTGTTAAAAGTCATCATAAAACACATTAATAGGGATAAAGCTACTCTTCTATGAAACAAATATTATAGGTTATGTGTTAATAAATTACAACAGAATAGACTGCCTCGTTTCTTGCTAAATATTGTTTCATACTTTTTTTTTTCTTGCACTGGACTCTAAGGCAAAAGGCTTCATCCTGTAGATGGTAGAGGAATAACAATTATGTTCCACTGAATTCTCTCCACAACTAGGTTTGTAATCATTTTTATTTTTTCCATCATGGTTGTGGAATTTGTGGGACTCTACTGAACCTGAGTTGCTGAAGATGGCTGCAATATGCAGACGAAAGCACTTGAAGAAGGTAATTCATAGTACCAAACGTAGTAGTGAGTATCAATATAAAAGTTTTATTAAGTTATTCATTTTACATAGTTACAAAATGGACAAAATTCAAGATCCGATAAATAAAACAAGTATGTCTTCAGAACGGAATTTATGAACATTAGCTAGCAGTCATCCCCCCTCCAGCAGCAAGAAAAAGAAATATGGAAAACAGATATGGTATGATGAAACTGAAAGCATTGAGTCATATGAATAAATAAATAAATATTAATAAAAAAAATAATAATAAAAAATAAATAAATTTAAAAAAAAAAAAAAAAAAAACTCTGCTCTAGAACAAATTTATTTCGGAATAACATGGGCATACTCTTTCGTTAGAGCACTTTCTCCATTCCATCTGAATAACTCAGAGAAATCGATGGAAAGATTGCTCTGCATCAAGGAGAAATTACTCTGACATTTTACCACACGCTTCTACATATTTACTGTATGGTACGAGGGACATCCAGAAAGTAAGTTCTGATCACCGATAAAGGAATAAAAAACAATAAACAAAAAATATTGATTGCAATATTTACAGAGATTCGCCAGCTACTTCTCTACATAGTCACCACCGTTATTGAGGCATTTATCGTACCGCAGCACCAACATTTGTATGCCTGTGTCATAGGACTCTGCTGCCAATGTCTGGAACCACGAAATCACTGCTGTCTGCACCTCAGCATCGTTGTGGAAATGTTTTCCTGCCACAAAGCACTTCATGGGATGGAGGAGATGGAAGACACTTGCTGGCAAGAGGCATTATGCTTTTGCACAACAATGCACAGCCCCATACAGCCAACACCACATGGAATCAGTTGCTTCAGTTTGGATGGGAGATCTTCGACCATCCACCCTACAACGATGCTGAGGTACAGACGGCTGTGATTTCATGGCTACAGATGTTAGCGGCAGTCCTATGACAAGGGTACACAAATGTCGGTGTAGCAATACAATAAAAATGCCTCAATAACAGAGGTGACTATGTAGAGAAGTAGCCAGTGAATCTCTTTAAATATTGCAATAAATATTTTTTGCTTTTTGATGTTTTTGTTTTCTTTATTGGCAATCGAAACTGACTTTCTGGATGACCCTCGTAGGTCAAGAATGACAATATAAACACTATTACTTATTCAGTACAGCAGCCATATACTATGATAGCGATTTACATGTGTTCTCGGATATGTTTTCATATTATTGAGTAAACACATAGTTTAAGATTTGTTATCATGGTGTTTGTAAAATACAGAAAACTACATCCATCCTCCACACACACATTGTGTCTTTTATAGGACCACATTACCATAAAATATTAATTATTTTGAAAGAATTGAGATAAAATTAAGAATACCAATAATGCCTACTTTCAAAATTTTAGTGCCTTTTTTGCCTGCCTAATCTATAGATTTTTAGTGCCTTAACATTCGGATTAAAGTAATCACGTGGGCAATTATTCGGTTACGCTAAATTTTAGCTTGTTTATTTGGATGAATAACAGAAAGAAGAAATAACAATTCAGTTAAGACCCAATATATCACATATATTTTAAAAACCTGTTCCTGAACTATGACCGCCTGCATGGTCAAGGGGTTAGCGTCGCTGGCTACAAATTCGCAGGCCCAGGTTCAATCCCCGGTATCTCTTAGGATTTTCTGAGGTTGGAAGGTCTGAAATGGGATACACTCAGCCTTGTGATTCAAACTGAGGAGCTACTTGATAGAGAGGCTCCAGTCACAGAAACCACCAATAATGGCCATGGGTGTCGGCATGCCAACCACATGCCCCCCGGCTTAAAGTAATACGCATGGCAAAGTATTCTATTAAACATCATTACTACATGATTACTTTATGCAGTAATAATAGTGAACAGATAATGCTATGCAAGACTTACTTTGATGAATGAATGTGATACAGTCAAATTCACTAATTTTATTGTTTCAAAACAAAGTGTTTAAAAGGCGTTTCATACATGCGGCCCTCAGACTGCGGAGAATTGTGCACAAGTGAATAAAACTTGCATCCCACGGAAGCTGATGCTCATTCTTCTGGATAAATGTAGCCTCATTACTATGACAGAAAAATAGATATTGGTCTGTAACCATTGTGGAAATGAAGCAGACGTAAACTTGTGTCACGGAAAAGGTGTCAGATATCACTTACTGAAATAACACAAGAAATTCATCAATCACCTGATATAACACACATATGCATACAGGGTACATGCACCCGCACCCACACCCACACACAGGTATGCAGTAAAACCTTATTTATCTATTAACTGATCTGCAGTTATCTGTCTCAAATTCCACAATTTGTATATTAGTAAATTAATTAATTGATTATTAAAAATATGCAAGTTACCAAACATGGTCATGCGAATTCACAGCTATAACCAAGTGTGAAACCTACACCAGTAAAATGAAAGCGAAGGGGGGGGGGACATACTCACAATTAAGTGGATCCCTCTTGAAATTCTACTGGAATCAGCTAAGATATTAACAGATTTCTTGAGCAAGATGAGGATTCTGATTTTTCCAACATTCTTATGGCACAGTAAATTACAATGATCAAATTAAGTAGTTAGTAAGTAAGTAAGTAAGAAAAGTTAAAGACTTCTTAAAACCATCTTAAATGTTAAAATTAATACACTGTGCTCTATAGTAAATAAAATACAGTAGCACAGCAATAAATTTAACGAGCGTTATTCAATTTTCTGCCTTAACCCATTAATTAATTAGAACGGATAATATTGAGAGTATATACAGTATGTTTCATGTACGAGTTGGCCAATCATGCGGGTTCTGCATCGTGACGGCTACAGCTCTAACTCTTGAGCGATCAGGTGAAATACCTACGCAAATAGAACCAATAATGGCGTAATGATTCAGGTTCTCACAACTACAGTTCAAATTATAATGAAAATAACCACAAGAGACGTTGGAAATGTCCTCTTTTTGTATCCACACAACACTGGCACCTTTTTAATAAATTTTCTTTCACGCGCATAAGTTCAGCTTCCAAGATGTTTTATTAATTATCCAAGTTAATTTCTTTTGTGATAATTTCACAATTCCAAGTTAATTTCTTTTGTGATATTAACCTTAAGTTCTTCTATGTATGGGGGTGTGACCTTTACACATTATTTCTAATTTTTCATCAGTAAGTATGCGTTTTACCCTTCGTTTCCTATCAAGTATCGAACCCGTTTCTTGAAGATTACTTACAAATTTTTGTACGGTTTCTCTGCTTGGAAGATTTACACTTGGGAATTTTGTTAAAAAAAGTCTTACGTCCTTGCAAGATAATGTAATCATATATAAAAATCCGTTGCTCTATTCTAGGCCTATACTTATGTTGTGGCATTATAACAGAACACATATACACTTGACACAAGCTGAAGTGATACTGCTTTGTCGATAAAACAAATTAAGGCCAAGGTTGCTAGAGTGCAATGACATGTGCCAGCGTTGTGTGGATAAATCACCTGTGATTTTCATTGTGAAAACCTGATTCATTACAAAGTTAGCAGTTTCAGTTATGTAGATATTTCACCCGAACTTGAACTTGAAAAATAAAGTGTATACGTCACACCCTCACACATTATAAGAACTTAAAGACAATATCACAAAAGAAATTAACTCTATCTCGAAAACTGAACTTATGCGCATGAAAATGAAATTTCTAAAAAGATGCCAGTGTTGTGCGGATGCAAAAGGAGGACATTTCCAACATCTTTTGTGATGAGGCACGTGGTTATTTTCATTGTAATTTTAACTGTCTGTGAGAACCTGAATCATAACACCATTAGCGGCTTTATATGTGTAGATATTTCACCCGATCACTCGGGAGTTCGAGCTGTGGTCGCCACGATGCAGCAACCCTCATAATTGACCAACTCGTACATGAAACACAAAGACAAATCCAGACTGGAAGCCATGGGATGATGACCACGAGTCATATAAGACTCTTTCAGATAAGGGTAATACCACAGAGATATTGCTTCTTGCAGGATGGGGATGAAGGGACAATACACCACTCAATCCTGAAAGCAGGAAGGAAATTTTCCACTACTGAAAAATCCCCGACCCAGCCAGAAATTGAACCCAGGCTACCAGGGTGGAAGGCAACCACACTACCAACTCCCCTCATGGCAGCGTATATATATGTACATAAATACATACATACGAACATGCATACGTACATGCATAAGTACATACATACATACATGCATACATAATATGCGTTCACTTTAATTTTTAAGATGGCAGAAAGAGTAACTACTATTGTTTTGAATGCACCAGCCACGTGTAGAATTGACAATGCACGAACATTACCAAACTGCACTTAGTACCTAGGTACATAAAGTGACATGCTACAGTGAGCTACTAGTCTCAAATCCCCTCTAACGAGCAGTACCACCAATAGGAACCCATACATACAGTTTGCAGTGCTCCATCACAATCTGCAAAATTGAAGGGAACGCATAACGTCGTTGATACTGCAATACGTCGTATGTAAAAAATTGCCATTTTAATTTTACTGCTTTTGTGATCAAAATGATCAAACCTTACCTTCTTGTAATTTTAATTTTAGTCCCTTTGTGATCAAAATAACCAGACCTACCTTTTTGTAAGAAGGTAGGTCTGATCATTTTGAACACAAAAGCACTAAAATTTAAATGGCAATTTTTTTACATATGACGTATTGCAGTATCGAAGACGATAATACATATATATACATATAAACATACACATATACATATAATATTTCCATATACATATATTTTTTAAATGTATATGTATAAAAAACTGTGTACCTATATAATATATATGTAGATGTCCTTAACAGATGGGTTGCTCGATTAGTTACGCACTACTTATCAATCAGTGAAGTTCATTTTCATTTCAGGAGTGATGGGGAGGCAAAAGTAAACATAATTAATTTTATACGACAAAACAAAACTCTCTGAGTTGTCACTTCGGCTCTGTGAGTTTGTGTTATTAACCAATAGTGTTTGAACTCATGTTCTCTTAATACTTCAGGACACTACCTGGTAAAATAGTGCATTTGCCAGATTTGTGTGATATAAAAATACTTTTTACTATCTCTATTGCACCTAGAACATTATAAATGAACTTTACCAGTGACTGGTAAGTAGTGTGTTGGAAGTTGAGCAACACATCCTTTAAGAACCCTACCAGAAAAATTGTGTAGCTGCCAAATTTTTGTCACGTAAAAAAATCTGTTCTGGTCTCCTTTACCATTCCTGATGTGTACAAACAATTTAAATTTTTAGTGAATAATGTATTTTTTTCCTGAAGCGCCTTAAAAAACACAAGGTATATGCTACGTTGGATAATTATATTTTTCATATTGAAAATATTACACATGCAGTAGAAGTACATTGCGCGATGCCTAAAATTTACCAAAGAAGAAAATGCAGAACCTCTGTGCTATATGGAATTAGAAGTAATGAGAAGGTTTCACTAGTACAATGGGACCAAAATCTAAAAAAATGGGATCCACCTGGTCACCATATCGAAGGTGATATTAAAAAAGAGAGAATATGAGACAGAAAGAGAAGGTACACCTACCGAACAGGTCGGTAAAATAACATTACCTGACAGCAATGTGTACCAAGGTCCGCCGGCGTGGTCTTGTGGTTAGCGTCGCTGACTACAGATCCGTCAGCCCGGGTTCGATTCCCGGTACCTCCTCGGATTTTTCTGAGGTAAGAAGGTCTGGTAGGGGTGCACTCAGCCTTGTGATTCAAAATTGAGGAGCTACTTGATAGAGAGGTAGCGGCTCCGGTCAAGAAAACCACCATTAACGGCCGTGGGTGTCGGCATGCTGACCACATGCCCCCCAATCCTGCCATCTACCTACGGGAGATGATGCAGCGGTCGGGTGGTAGGCCAAGTCCCTCCAGGGATGTAGTGCCACGGAGTTTAGTTTAGTTTTTTTAATGTGTACCAATAATTAAATTAGGAGGTAAAAAATTAAATGTAGATACTTTCCTATTTTGAATACCTGGAATTATAAAGAATGGTATTGTATTAGAGAAATAACTAGTCTTGATGCTTCCAGGGAATAATAAGAAAGGGAGAAATTAATTGATGAACAATTGTGTATAACAGTAAATAGAACTAACACAACTTACTTTTCACACATTCCTAAATATCTATTTAATATCTTACCTGGAATTCAACTTAATTAAATTATAAATCAACAAAAAATAATATTCATTATAAATGATAGTTTAAAATTTTCTGTTCTATGCAAATTGTTGTTAAACTTAATAAATTAGTAAAATAAACAATTTCTTAGTATTTCTGATAATTTGTGAATTAGCAATGCGATTGCTTAGCACGACTTATAAAAATACAATCAGAATACTGCAACAATATTTTCAGAGGGAATCTCTACTGAAAAATAGTTATTTTTCACTCCGATATTACAATCTGCGATTTTTATTCACAATTCATTCGTAAATATTCAGTATTTCATAATGACTACAAATAAAATTTGACTTCTAACCTGGATTAAACACTGGTTTATCAATCACTAAAATTACCTGAAAATTATTTTGAAAAAATGTTATTCAGACAGAAGAAAAATTTAAGAATGAAATGCTTTTAAACTGTCTAAAAATACAAGAAGAAAAAATGAAAGCGATAAAGTAGGTTAACATTTACATATTTCATGTAATATTTGGATTCACTTTATAAATATGTATCCCAAATTAAAAAATCAGTAAGACATGAGAGAATGTAATAGGAAACCAATGACAAATGTTGAAAAGAATTACTGATAATGTTATTTTATTGATATCATTAAAGCACCAGCAAACGTAAACAAAATGCTTATGTCATCTTGTATGCACCTGTCAAATTAATATGTTTAATAACTGAGACACTTTTTATATCAAATAAATAACCATGTTGCCCCTTTTACACAACAGAGACTCAGCACTATGAATGAAAAGAAAACTGCTTTAAATGCAGTGCAAATCATAGATGAAGCACAAAGACTTCTACCGTGCATAACATTTTAAGCACAGTTCATTTGTAATAGTATCTTGTAATTCATAATTACTACAAATAAAATTTGATAAATACAAACTTGGATTAAACAAATTAAAAAAAAAAAATTACTTGGAACAAAATGTGATTCAATCAGTAGGAAGCAAAAAACTAAAAGCAAATGCTCTGAAACTGGTCACAAAAAGTAGCAATAGTATTGTCAACGTTCACATATTTCATGTAACATTCAGATTCATTTTATCAACTATGTACCCTGAAGTAAAAAGATTCAAGTGACTGTAATACAACACAGAATGCTTTTTGTATTACATGTGGTTCCCATATTGAGTCATTGTAAAACCGAACAATGATAACAAAACCATTTGAGTTCCTCTTTAATATGACATGCATATGAAAGCTGTATCATCTGCAGCCTTCATGTAACAATTTAAATTAAGGAAACTTTTACCAGATATTAGGGACATGGTTGCATTTTGCAGGCTTTAGTCGTATGTAAGCGAGTCTCTGTTATTTAAAAGCAGGCTCTACTTAGAAGATATGCACTGCCACACATGTAGGATTTCCATTCATAATATCGCTCATATCTGAAAAGTTATTGCATATTATTTTTTATCTGCTTCAAATTGTGTCATTTATATAATCCAAAATAGATGTCTTGTATTTCAGCTGCAGACACCTTTAAACAGTAAATCATATATAAAGAATGTTTACAGCAATAATTTATTGCAAAAGTGGCCATAGAAGGACTTATTTTTATGGAGTTCTTATCACAATTTCTTTTAGTTACCATTACATTGTGTTGTTATTACAAATGCATCTTGACTATGGATCAGTGCATTACATTTTTTTTATCTTTTGGTAAGATTTTGGTGTTTATAAGAAATAATTGTGGTTGTTTCATTTTTGATGAAACATAATGTTCTATCACTTTCATTCAAATGAAGTTAATGCAGCTGAACTTTCCTTTTTATACAGCACTGATATGTAAAATATGCAGGTTGACTGTTCAAATTTTGTACTTTAACACATAAAAGTCTTGTACTTAAAGTTTTGAATGTAAATTTTTACCAATTGTTTGTGTGATCAATTCAAAATTTGGAATAACTTGGTTTCTACAAAACCTGCTCTGCACACTTTTGCAGCCCACAGGTTAGTTACCAACACTTCTATTAGCTACTGACGATTTCTCATTCCACTGGTCCTTCCTGCAAAAACTTATCCAGTAAATTACAAGACCGACTGAGCAGGCTTCCGTATGCATGCGCGATTTCCTAATTTGGACAAACTAAAACAGATCATGAGGCTTCTAACAAACTACTGGCTTTTGTGATTAACCAACTTTCTTGAAACTGATAATCATTTATGTTATTACTAGTTATTAGAGTCTGTGTACCAAATTTCCCGGCCATTTCACATCAAGTAGTAACTTAGTTTCCTCTAAATAAGTTTGTAGGCTTCCACGGCCGGTGTCATATATAAACTGATGTGTTGGCTATCTGGGTTGGGCCACGTCATGACAACTGTGACTGTTGACACTTCATTATAGGCACTTCATCTTAGTGTGAATCATTCTCCAAAGGACACAACAGGATATCCGAAAAGTTAGATACTAAAAAAATGACGCAGCACAACCCGGATAGCCAACACAATCAGTTTAGTTTTCTCTAGTTGGTCACCGAGGCAATGGCTTTTCTTCTGTCCCTCTGTCCTCTATGAGAAAATAAGCTGTAACTAAATTAGTCTTCAGAATAAAACCTTCGCCACGAGGCATGGAGTGAAAAGGATTAGATAAGATTCAACCCATCTTAATAAAACCTCTTAAGCCTGGAGGCTGGAAGTTTGATTACTGACAAGGTTACTGGGATTTTGTACACTATCTAATTCTTCAACTGGCACTATAACCCTGTGGGAAAATGCTACGAGAAATGGAAAAAGGAAGAAAAAAGGAGAAAAAAAAGAAAGGGGGAAAAAAGATTAAGTAAGTACAACTACAGTAAGCCCACCAACCACAGTGACAAGAAATATACGTGAAGTAACAACCTCAAATGAGCTTGGTAACTAATTATACTGTGATAAAAACCCATAAAACCATTTTCTCTAAACAATAAATTAAAATAATTCAACTGCTCAAAAGAGTATATCAAGTATTATTTATCGAAATGCCTTAGCTTTCACTTAACACTGATATGCTTAGATTTACTCCTTAGTTCAAAATATATTTTAAAATCTTTAAACAAAAATAGTTCTTAATCTTAATAATAAATAGTTTCTTAATTGATATACAGGTAATAGATTTTAAGACTTCACAATATTCTACAGATGAATTTCAGTACAAATAAATCATTCATCTCATTATTCCTAAAGAAAGTAAAGACCATCTAATGATCCAAAAATAATCTGATATTAGATTTTGGTATGGAAATGGACAGTAATAATAAGAATATCACTAAGCAAAAGTAAGTATTTTGATATAATACTTGTTACTTTAAACAAACAGAATTATAACTACATAAATTGTATACCAATTAGGCCAACAAACAACATTAGTCAAACAATTATTGTACATAAGGAAAAAGAACTAGAAAAATAGGAACTTTGAAGAGTGTTAAACATACAAAGGAGTAATTAACATTTCTACTGTAATTAACAAACAGCTACAAGTGTACACCTGGAGAATATGTTGACTAATACAGTGTTAATATAAAATATACAATCAAACCTGAAGCTACCGGGTTTTCACTTATGGACAAATTTATGCTAAAATTAGAACGAGATTTTCTTGATTCTTCTTCCTCCTACTATAGGCCTAGGGTCAGTTCATGTCCACAGGGCTGCCATATATGGAGGAATAGAGAAGACTGACATGTTATAAACTGATCTAGTGAAATCTCGGTATAAAGTACATCAGAAAAAACAAATTATTTACATTTTAAAACAATAAAATAATGGAACTTTTATACAGTGAAGCAGTATACTATGTTCATTATACTTTATTCTGTGATTTCAAATAAATAATGCAATAAGAGCTATTCCACAACAAACTATGCCTTTGCCGAATGTTTGTACACTTGAAAGGATTTATATCAATCGGTTTCATTGCACCCTCAACTTTTCTAATGATCTCTATCTTCTGTTCTATGCAAATCTGCTTTCTTTTCTTTGTTTCCAATTTCACAAATATACAGTTCAAATAGTATAGTATATTAATTTTTAACATACAGAACACAAAAGTAATGTCCTTAGTTTTAATATTTAGAAGAATACAATTTAAATTTGAAGATGTTACAGTGTACAGGAAATAACTTTAAACTTTGAGCCTGCTTGGAAAAACTTGTTCCTCCATGCAGGCACCATACTGTATTCTCTCATTATCGACCAATGGATTACTGAAGTAGATATGATTCAATGATTGATCGCTCTCACCAAAACAGCGTAGGAAAAAATATATATAGCCTATATATATATATAAATATTTGTGAACGAAATAAGGATGTGAAAGCCAATTATTCATTTTTAATGTTTGAATTTTTGTACTTAATACTGACTGATAGTAAGTAATGGAATTGCAAAAATGAAATATCTTTCTATTATAATTTATGGGATATAAATGGGGATTAAAAATATGTACTTAACGGTGATTAGTAGGCCTACTGAGGTCCTTTAAAATATGGTTAAACTGTAGATCTATAAGTATATCAATATAAGTAATAGTTATTTACAACTATGTCATAATGCATCATTTCATATTACAATATAAGAGGGGAAGGTTGTGAACAGAGACCATAGGCCGAAGTTCATAGCCCATCCAGTATTGTAATATGATGTTATGGTAAGAATAGGGTATTTGGAAATTGTCACTACGAACTTCTAGAGCTTGTACAGGGGACCCAGTGGATAAAGTTTTTAATAGGAAACTCTTCAGGTACAACAAATTTAAAGTGAGCATTTAAATCTCCCTTTTTGTCGGAGATAAAGCGATGGTAATTTGATGATTTATGACTAAATTACTTATATAAACAAAAACAAACATTCACTGATTTTGTGACACTGTCCAGTGTCAAGGGCAACATGTGATTTTGACATGAACAAAAACTGTTTCTAGGCAAATTTATCAAACTGTTTTTCTGTACTGAACTGCACTTCAGATGTTAGTAGCATGTTTGTTTTGTGAATATAAGTAATTGAGTAATAAATCGTTAAGTAATTATCACTTTATCCAGGGCAGAAATGGATGATTTAAACGTTTACTTTGAATCTGTTGTACCTGCAGCACACAAATGGTACACTTCCGTTATCTACTAAGTCCCCCCTTCAAGCCCTAAAAGTCTGTAATGTGAATTTCTGAACACTCTATATAATGTTTTATCTATGTTGATGAAAAATTGATTTATTTTAGAATTCTGTGTTAGTTTTACTAAGTTTGATTATCGTAGTTTCTTCCTGCAAGGGATATGTTTATATTTGATTTATTAGTTTTGAGCAGTTTCTTCCTGCGAGAGATATGTTTATATTTGTTTCATTAGTTTTGAATATGGCTGGTTTTTCTTTGAAAATACCAGTTCTGTGGAAACTAAGAGAAATAAACAAACATTGTCAAAATGAGAATCAGATATTGATATTACTGCAAATGGTACAATTGAATGCTTAGTACCATTTAATCCCGTTAAGATATGAAGCGGAATTAAAAGATCTGAAGAAAAATGTAGAAAGTATGTGGGTAAGGTAATGCTGGCGTATTTGAGTGGGAAAGCTTTATGCAGAAACCTTAGTTCATTGTCGCTAATTAGTCTTTACTAAAATAATAGGGGAAAGTAGCAATATTTCGACTAGGCCTATTCATTCTTCTGCAGCACTGTCAAGTGCAGGAATTGATACAAAAATAAGTCTGAACATATTAAAATGTATTGGAAGTTAAACAGTGAAGTTATATAACATAATAATTATGCACTGCATTAAAATTGTCTTTGAACTTGACTTCTGGTAAGTTTATCCGTACTAGTTTCGGCAACCGTTGCTACAGTTTTTAACAGCTATTCTTCAACTGCCATGGCAACCTTCTGTGGACCTGAATGTATTTTGAGATGTCATTATCAGTTCCGATGTTGAAGTTAATGAGTTGATTTCTCTTCTTAAGAATAAAAATCATCTCCCAGACCAAAAGTTCCTTGTCACCAAGGAAAGATTTTAACAGTTCTTGTTATCTATCGACTTCATGCCCTACACCCCAAAAGTAAGCTGCTACCACTGTTTTGTTAGTGTTTTGGTATTTGATGTGTCTTATGTGCTCCTTTGTTCTAACTTCTAATGTCCGCTTGGTTTTTCCTACGTGAACTTTTTCGCAACATTACATTTAACAAATCATACCTTACAGGTAGAGAAAGGAATTTTGAGTTCTAATTTTAGAAGATATACAGACAATACTAAGAGAATTCTTTGAACTATATGATATTAAAATGGCACTAGCACCCATGGAAATAATAAACAAACATATTATACCATTTAACACATATGCCACTGTAATGATTTGTCATCAAATTCTCCAGTTGAGCACTTTTTCTGAGAATACATTTTTTTAGTGTAATGCTACCTTTGCTCTGACTTAAATTAAAAATATGTCTCATATTCACAGCATTGGCATAAAACAGCAAACTTGTGATTCACAATAATTCACACATTAGAGCCCTTTTAATTACAATTGATTAATGATTGCAGGATCTCATCACATATTATGTATTAAGTAACCTGTAAATATTATACAACAGAATGCAAAATTACTGCCTATAACAAATATACCGTATATATAAAAAAACTCTTCGTTACACAGTTATCAATGGATAGACAACCTTCTTTTCACTAAGAGTAATTAAGTTTTCAACTTGTTACTCTTATTCTGATCACGTATGTTAAGTATATTACAAGCCGTAGTTAAATTACAATATTAAGAAGTAATTCCATTTATGCAATCATATTGCATGCAATGAAACAATAACAATCAACTGGTTTTGGAAATGATTTCCAGCTACTAAAACCGTATGCTTTCAGTGTTTTTAAAGAGCTTTCAGTTCTTTGAATTAGTTTGCTATGAGTTTAATAACAGATCTTAATTTATTCACTTAAGATATACCGTATATATTAAACACAATGATATAACATACTCTTAAAATTAAGGAAACAAATGTTATATACAGTTTTTGATTTGTGAATGATAAATAAGTACTACCTTGGATATCGAGCCAGCTCACCCACCAGTGATCATAGCTTGAGCATTCATAGCTACCTCGTATGTTACAAATGTCAAGACTTGCTGCGTTTGTCACCACAGTGCGTCAAACTGCATGTTAACAAACCCGGGGGCCTTGCGAGATTCCCAATACTTGTGATTGTACTCCCATACCTCTTCTCCGTTAACCATCCTTTTGCTGAAAAATTACCAAAAGTACATAATTTTAATCCACCTCTGGTGTATGTATGTATGTATGTATGCATATTTATTCATCCTTTGATCATTTTACATGATATAGGACACGTCAGATTTTTACATGACTATATTAATTATTAAATAACATAATTACTAAAGTATACAATGCTAGTTCTTAAATTAAAATTGCAAATGCTGAAAATATTACCTATAAGTTAAAATTAATATTTACCAAGTGCTTATAGCTACTATAGTCCAGTTACTCATTGCATACCCAGGCGGCTTCCTTTCGTTAGGAGGAAAAGTTTGCCGACAGCTCAACCCATGTTCTTTGTTTTACCGCACCAATCAGCTAGTTACCCCAGCCAATCAAAATCTAAGCATGTCCTGTGGCAATTTTGACAGCTACTCGTCTACTCCGCGTGGAGTGAAATGCATGGTTGCAAGATCAAGTTACAGTAAACAGTAACACGTGTTAATTGAATAAAGCGAAGGAAGAACTGAGGTCAGTGATAACAATGAGAGAATATTGCAACGTTGCTTTTGTTTTGGAAAGCGGAAGCCCAAGACCGATTTAGTCAGATCAGTTAACATAAAGAAACACCGAAACCTTTGAAGCCGACTGGCCATCCAATGAGTAACTGCACTATAACTTATTTTATAACTAGTAACATAATTTACTTATATCTAACAGTGGTAAATACAAGGACTATCTGGAAGATAGCTTCCACTCTAATGTAGCACAAGATCCTTCATAGACAGAGGCACTACTTCATTGCAAGAATGTAGAATGACTCAGTACACAACCAGCAGTGATCAAGGCAAAGCCTCAGAATTAACAGAAGGTATATTATATGAATCTTGTACATGTACTATTTAGTGAAGGCATTCACACTAAAACTTGTATGCATAAGCAAAACTCTAGCACAGGACTTGCACACTCCAAGCTATCACGCTTGATTCTTACATGTTTGTCTCCAATTGGCTAATCGGAGACAAACATGCACAGCCAATCAGTGCAAATCCTACAAAACGGCATTGTTTGACGAGAAATTAATACATTTAACTTTTCCAAGGATACAGATGTCTAGCTAGCAATGTGTGTAAAATTATACATTTCACAGCAATTTTCAAGTAATCCACAACAGAATCCCTACATTCAGCCATTTTACTACAGTCTTCTGTTTTCACGTTTTTCATTAGTTATTGTTTACATTTATGCCATTTTTGAGAAAGACAAAATTCTCTAATTGTTTATATTACATTAACATCTAAATTTTTAACTTAATTTTCAGTGTGAATAAAATTATGTAATACTTTAATCCCAACTTTTTTAATATTTATTTTGCCTAGGCCTTTCGGTACAAGGAACCATCATCAGGGCATCTTGTTTTGTAGATTCACATTTAAAAAGCATAAACCTGTTTCACTAATGAAATCATTGTTAATTAATGATGAAATTTATTGATGTTTTAAGAACACTTTAAGTTTGAGTGATTTTAATTAATAATACTTCATTCGGGAAACAGTTTTACTTTTAAAATATGAATCTACAAGACAAGATGACCCTATGATGGTTCCAGTGACCAAAAGGCCTAGGCAAAATAAAAGAAGTTGAGCTCTAGGTATTACATAATGATCAACCTCAATGGAACACACAACATGTTTTTAAACAGTTCAATGTGAATTTAACTTGCTCAGTATTATCATTTAAAACATGTGCTGCAAATAAAAATCCTGCCTGCTGAGAAATTTGCTCTGTGACATTATTTATTTTGGAAAAAACTTTAAAACTGTTGCAATTTGTAATGCTAAGTTAATGGCAAGAACATGACCGTGAATGGGGTAAGACAACAGCATCATGTGTTAAAAATGAAAGAATAATGAGGTCCATGATGATAAAGAGGTCTGTAGTCATGCACAAACCGATTAAGAAATTATGGAAGGTCGATATGATAACGACGACCTGGGTCCATGAATTAAGTCCTGTGTGCTCAGGCATGGCTCAAATCACAGGAGGCGGAATTTCATTTGCTTTGATTTGTCTTTTTCCATGCCATACAAGGCTATGCAACTGTATGAATTAATGAGTGAAAGGTTAAAAAAAAATTTAAAATAAAAACCAGCTGTACCCTGTATAACTACAGACCTCCAACGTATGTCAACACTGTTTGTACAGTGACAGTCTGTCCTTCATTTAGTACACATAACTTATTAAATTAATTACTGCCCTTTTTCTGAGGCTGATTAATGATTTTAGTAAAACTTATTTACAGGCTGATTGTACTAGGCTTATTTCTCCCAACTTACCTAAACCAAAGAGGCATGTGCTGTATACCTTCTTGCTCCTTACGTTTACGTCTATCACGTTGTGTCTGTTCTAATTGCAACTTCAGATTCTCTGCTGCTGTCAGGTTTCCTTCTTCCAATAACCTGTAATACAGAACAATTAGCAAGAATTCTGATCGATTTCAGATAATATTTGCATTCCTTGAATTAAAGTGAATAACTATTTACTCCTTCCCTTAAAAGTTGTATTCTTTTTGCTGTTATGAGGTTATAAGCATTTCAAAATAAGACCATTTCATTAGTAATGGAAAGAAAAGCAGTAATAGATGGGTGCTTATATGTTACTTCTAGCAGTCCCTCTATTCTCTACAGGAAAATAAACTTAACTAAATGAGTCTTCAATAAAGAAACCTCCACTTGGAAGCCCTATGCTCCCACTTGTGGAATGACAGGATGTAATCATTCACTCAATGAAAAACTTGTGAAAGAGAAGCTGTTTCTGAAAAAATCTGTAATTATCTTTGCAAGATAACAGCTTAAAGAAATAAGTACCTCTGATCTGGCCGGAATCTTGTATCAGTAATTGGGAGGTACTTGGCCATGTCTGGATCCAGTTCATTCAATTCCATAGCAAACCTGGTGAACCCGTAGTACATCTCATACTCTTCTGGCATAGTTCCTGTAACAATTCATTAAATATACAAGATAAAGATTATGAAAATGTAGCTCCATTTGCTACATCAGTAATAAATAACAATTCATGTCAATCATTAATATAAATTATGTTTTGTTTGAATTTTACATGATATAAACTTGTATCTATCTGTATCAAAGATCTACAGATATGTTAAATTTGAGGGCAGGTTTCAACACACCACCTTGTACATTAATAGTATTACTCTACATACTTTGTACATAAAGCTATTTTTCGTTTACCTGGTCTCCAAATGCATCTAGCAGAAGGTGCAACTCCACAGTAGAGAGCTTCACTCCACTTCCCAAAAAGATTTCTTACAACCCTTCCATCTTCATTTGTAATTGTACCAAATACTTCATGCCGCTTAGCTGACCAGTAACTTGCCTGAAATGGTATTTTAGCAAATAATCCTTTCTTCAGAAAAATGGTAGAAGAAAGAAGAAGTAACTAATCACTTGAAAACAGTGACTGTTTAACATTCTGTTGGTGGTCCTAAAATCTTTCCACTTGTGTAAAACTAATAAAAATCAAGAAAATTACCAATGTAGTAAGTGGATATTCTCTCCTTCTTCTCACAACGTTTCGCCCAGTTCCTCATGGGCTTCATCAGATGACAACTGGATAGCATGGCGCTGAGGGGCTGGATTTAAAGGCTTCCCCGGCTTGCAGATGTCGTTGCTAGCGTCACTGCTGCCAATCACGGGTTGGTTCGGAAGCTCGTGTACAGGCGTATGGTCATGGTTGTTAAATAAAAATGCCGTATACCTCTGGTGATCATTTATCCATTTCTTTGGGATCTCGTAATCGGATTTATCATTGATGTTCGGGATTGCCGGAAATTTAACGCATGGCCTTACATTTGCCATTCTCCTAATAACTTCCAGCCATTCGTCGCTTATGTCTCTGTCGTAGTTGTTAAGACATACCTCTTTTTTGCGTATAATGTTGCATGCCTCACTTATTTTCCTCTCGGTAAGGTCATGCACAATTTTTAAAGCTTTGACTTCACCGATCTGGTGCTTATAGTTATACATATAGTTATAGTATACATATAGTTATAGTATACATATAGTTATAGTATACATATAGTTATAGTATAACTATAAGCACCAGATTGGTGAGGTCAAAGCTTTAAAAATTGTGCATGACCTTACCGAGAGGAAAATAAGTGAGGCATGCAACATTATACGCAAAAAAGAGGTATGTCTTAACAACTACGACGGAGACATAAGCGACGAATGGCTGGAAGTTATTAGGAGAATGGCAAATGTAAGGCCATGCGTTAAATTTCCGACAATCCCGAACATCAATGATAAATCCGATTACGAGATCCCAAAGAAATGGATAAATGATCACCAGAGGTATACGGCATTTTTATTTAACAACCATGACCATACGCCTGTACACGAGCTTCCGAACCAACCCGTGATTGGCAGCAGTGACGCTAGCAACGACATCTGCGAGCCGGGGAAGCCTTTAAATCCAGCCCCTCAGCACCATGCTATCCAGTTGTCATCTGATGAAGCCCATGAGGAACTGGGCGAAACGTTGTGAGAAGAAGGAGAGAATATCCACTTACTACATTGGTAATTTTCTTGATTTTTATTAGTGACTGTTTAGAATGTATGGAGTGCATTTCCTGGTTTTAGCCTACTTTTTTCAGTAACTTATCTCACCCCACATCTACATAACTAGAGTTTGCAACACTTTACTTCTTGTGAAAACTTCAACATGTTTGTTTCATAAATTTTATCGTTATTTTAAAATGACTTGAAATGAAAGCAGATTTTCAGCTGCCAGGACTAATTACTTAAAATTTCTGATTAAAGTAAAAGGAGAGAGAGTATATATCTCCAGAAAAAAAAAAGTATACTTACAGAAGTTAACATGAGAATAACCCCAGACAGACACAGGCATGATAAATAAGATGTTGAAATAGGCTTTGGGAAAAATGTAAGCAGATGTTAAATACATTTAGCAAATGTTAAATACCTGTACGTAGGATCTGTTCCAGCCTTTAACCCTTCAGTTCTCGTGTGGCTGACAGGTGTCACCCAGCGTATTTCTTTTCAGTGTTCTACATCTCATAAACGACTTATAGCCATGCGGCTTCAGGTGCCTTCTAAAGAAGGCATAAACAGCAACATTTCTACATTTCATTTCTGTAGTTGTTCTGGAAGCTTGTGTATCTCAATGTAGTGTATCTCTCAAGATTTACTCATCTGTGTGCTTTTGAGGGACAACTATCAACCACATGATTTTTTTTATGCTACAGTTTCTATAAAGTATTGATAAGAACTTCTACTTCATATACATTTTATTCTCTATATTCTGTGTGCTGGTGTTATATTTTATGAGTGTTAAAATTATAAGGTTTTCATCTTGCAAAGGATAGTGAAATAAAGTGGCGCAAGGAAGAACAAATGTTTAATAACAACATTTATACCCACCAAATAACATAATCATGCAATTGCCAGGATCATTAGATCCTGTCATGTTTTTTTATTTATTCTGCAAATTTACAATCTATTCAAATAAGAACATTCAGTAAATGGTATAAATGGCACAGTAATGATGTCAGAGCTGTAAAATACAACTCTTTAAGGTAAGTCATTGAATAACAACTCTTTAAGGTAAGTCACTGAATCGGAATGCCAAGCCTAAAATCTTATGTTGATGTAAACGGTTGATTGAGGAACTACTGTCATGTTAAAGCCAGAAATTGAAGTTTTATATTTATTGTTAGACAGGAATGTCATAAAAATTCTAAAAAATTTCACTAATATATGAATTGATATGGTTTCAAAGTGATTTTGATAGGGAAAAGGATGATTTCTCGACAGATGAATTTGAAATAAGTAAAGTCAATCAAAGCCAACCAGAAGAATGCCAAGGATGGCAGATTACCTTTCTAACATTTTCTGGGAATTGACCAGACACAGATTGAATGTAGGTCTAAAATTTCACTAATTCATACAACGATTAGAAGACATGCTCAAGAATTACGTGGAGATGAAGAAACAGCAG
Organism: Ectobius pallidus; assembly: GCA_964059195.1. NCBI lineage: Eukaryota > Metazoa > Arthropoda > Insecta > Blattodea > Ectobiidae > Ectobius > Ectobius pallidus. Next base: position 124,547,570 of record CAXKWD010000005.1, read on the forward strand.
ATGGATAACACACTAAAATCGAGGAGACTTTAAATTTAACCTTCAAAAGAAGGTTAATATGAGTAATAATTTAAACACCAGTACTCATTTATTGTAGACAAAATTTATGTTTGAACACGCCACCAAAACACCCACACACGAGACAATATGGCACAGTTTTATCAATTCATGTTTACCTTTACAAAAGTAAGTTTGCAGTTGATCCTGCCGTTTGTGATTCTGAGCTCTCCATATTGGTCCACCCATCGCTGGCCACCAAACAGATTGTGCACACATGTTGTTACTTTGTTCCAGTGGTATGTGTCTGCAAACTTAGGCAACTTCACCATTACCACACCTTAAAACAAACAATTATAATCTTCAATGCCATATAAGCCTAGTTTACGGGATGACACTAGGTTTCATAACTACTTCCAACTAATTACACAGATTTCTTTCAAATAAAATTTCAGGGAGCAGCATGTTTCACGTAGTTTTGAAGTTCAAGTTATTGAAATCCCAAAAACATGTTTTGGACCACATTTAAATCCAGGGTTTTCACAATTAACCCCATTTATTCACTTCATTTTACAAAAGTCGAACAATCTGAACATGTGTATAACCTCAAAACTAACTTTTGTTTTGCAAAAAGTTGAAATCAGTTGAAAAAGTGTAGGATCATAACTCAGTATCCCCATCTCGTGCAACTGCATTCAAGTAAAGACTGTTTGTGAAACTTGGTTACAAACCCTGATTTCATTGTAGATACTGATATTGGGAAGAACACAGTGACATAACATATACATTATGGTTTCATTGTTTAAATTAGCTATTAAAACAAGGCCTTAAAAATGTAAAAATAACCAATAAATGTACAAATGTACGAAACCTCAAACCTGCTAATCTTATATTCACCTATTTTAAAATTGAGAGACTTTTTATGACTGTTTCCCTCCTTATCATTACCTGTTGGTTGGAATTCCATAGATTTCCCCCAGAATTTTGTCTTGATTCTTGCATCCTGGCAGAAAATGAAATTCCGAGATTCTGCGTAACATACGCTAATAGGAGGGTGATGGCTCACCTGACATAGAAAGATGAAAGAAAGCACAGAGTTAAAAAAAAGATAATACCTCATGATGAAAAGATTACAGAGAGAAAAATCAGCCTAGTGCTTTTCCTGTGAACGCAGTCTAAAGTCTGAAAACGTATTAATAAAATTTAGAGTGAGTTAGGATTTACATGAAACTATAACAAGTAAGATGATTTTGTCAAATTTCTGAAAGACAGGCAGCATTTACATATTGTCAGCTGAGTACTGGAGTAATTTGCAAAAAATGAGATAATGTGTATGAGCATGAGTCTCCTCAGTATTTGTAGTTTATTCCTAAGTTTCCTTAACTTTAGCTTGATAGATCTTGTACACTCCAACACTCAGAAGATATGTATGTTCAGTGCGTAGTTCTGAAGGCCACAATTTTGAACATTTGAGTATTTGACCATTAATCACATTTTCATCAGAAAGTCATTTATTTTTCAAATTGGACTTGAAGCTTTCCATTTCCATATATTTAACCTTGTAGAATGGAAAATAGATGCTCTATGACACTTCAAAGTGTGTATACATTTTTTTGCCCTGTAGATATGACAACACTTAGAACCTTGCTTGGAGAACCTTGTTCCTTCATACTATGTGCCATATTGTATTTTCTCATTATCGATAGTTGATTTTTGAAGTAGGTACAATCCATCGTTCTTAGCCAAAATAGCACAGGAAAAAGACATAAATAAAATATTAATATAAACTTAATAAATATTTGTGAACGAAATAAAGGTGTAAAAGCCAATTATTAATTTTCAATGTTTAAATTTTCATATTTAATGAACCTAAATACTAGAAAAGTAAAAACAAAATAACTTTCCATTATAATATATGGGATTTGAGCGGGGATTTAAAATGTGTACTTAATACTGAAAAGTGCTCTAAAAGTGATGGTTTTCTTTTGAGGAAAATTCGTTTTAAAATTTTAATATTTCAATGTTATTATTAATTTGGCAGTGTTATTTTGAAAATTATATATAAATGAAGCAGACTATGATAGTGCCAGACTATACCATTGAGCTCAATGGAATGCACTTTTTATGTTGATCCTAAATTACTTCTTTTTTGGCTTTCTCAGCGAGATCTTCATTTTGAAGTGAAAAATTGTTGATCTAGGCCTACCTCTCCATAAGAAAATATTCTTCTATGCCATCATGACCAATGTAATTTCACATCATGAGGAAATGGTGGAAATTAACAAAAATATTATGTGATCATAGGCTTCTGCAGCCCAAGTTGACAGTAAAATCTTCTTGGATTCCTGATACCTGCCGCATCATATTTAAGACGTCAGTTGATGTTTCGACCATCTTGTCATGCCTTTATCAAGGCTACTGCAGCTTGCTACAAGAAGTCTTCTGTATATAAATAAATACAAAGAAGACTACCGCATCATACGATTTATGGTGATGATTCGACCATCTTGCTGTGGTCTTTATCAAGGCTAGTCCAGCTTGCTACAAAAAATCTTCTGTTTGTGTGTGTGTATATATATATATGTGTATATATATATATATGTGTGTATATATATATGTATATATATATACAGTAGCCTATATTGTAGTAATAGATGATGTGCCTGCATCAAAATTACTCACTTCTATTGAGCTGGGCGCACGATTGCCTCCAGTGTCACTTACGTCGCTCTCGCTCTCATTAACGCTGCCGGTAGCGATCTCGGAAAAACATCCCTTACTATCGCTAAATGATAATTCTGACACTTCACTGTCACTCTGAATACTTAATTCTTCAGTTTCAGAACCTGTAGGACACTTTCTTTTTGCAATTTTACCGAAAATAAGGGAAAAACACGGAACAAAAAGTGCACGCTGTTCACTAGTTACGCACGGCCACTGAAACCATCTACTAAAATCGTCTTGGGCACGTATATTGGGGAATTCCCTAGTCACAGTGGATAAGAGAACATTCTCCTGCCATCTGTTAAAGATTTTACGTACTTAGTGCGTGAGAAGAGCTGGTCACATTAAGAGTCAATCAGAGAACCCATATATGGGTTACCGCGCTGGAGGCATCGGACAGGCGTCCCATATATGGGATTCCGCCCGGGAAGGGTTAAAAATGGATTAATTCATCTAAATAAAATAAATTGAGAACAAAATTAGTCTAAAAACTGAAATTGTTTACTTTTTGCGTTATTATGCAAAATTTGCACCATTTTGCGATTCAGGAGTGCTGTTTTTGGGGTAAAATGAAATCAAACTACTATTTGTCAAATTGAGAACAATTCGTGTTATTAGGTCTTGCGAATTTCACAGATCTCTATGGATATCTTATACTTTATGAATTATACAAATCTTTCAGATTGATTCTACTTTAACTATTTATAATGTAATGAAAAGTTAAGAACAGAAGAAGTGTAAAAGGTGCAGTATACACATACTCAGAAAGATAAATATCAAGAGGTGAAGAAACTGGCCTAGAGCAGATATGTATGGAGACAGCAATGGTAACAGGAACAGGCAGAATGGAAAAAAATAAAATAAAATAATTGCAATGTTCAACAGAAAAGCTTACCTGCTCTGCTATGAAACGGAAGCCCTTGTCTTCTCTGATGCATTCATAAGTCTCTCCTAATAATGGATTAAAGGGTTTGCTACCAGCTCTAAAGTATGAGGAACCATAACTCGAGACTGCAAATGCAGCAATATAAACCATTCTCTCATATGGATCATCTACTTCTGAAGCCTTATCCAGAAGTTCACTGTACTCCAGTTCTTCACACATGCGCTACAACAGGTAAACAACATTTTAGGTTAGATATAGAAATGCACAGTTTCTATTTTATTGTGGAAATACTAAAGAATGTATTAAAGAATTTCATTTCAGTTGAGGATTTTATTATATATTTACAATTGCTTTCTTCATTCAAGAGGCTGCCAGAGGCCCCCCCCCCCCCCGCTCAACAGAATGACATAGAAATCATAGATATAAAGTACAAGATAAATTAAATCAACATGAATGCTTCAGTTATAATCCATGTTGATTGTCTTGTAACCAACAAAGTGGCAGACCAATACACACAACAGCGAAGAAAATCTCTTGTCAAAGCTTCAAGAAAAAACAACTGATGGTGACTAGATAATGCCATATGCAATTGGAACATCGCAAATTTTCACTTTTGACAAATAACTAAACAATCTTATTTTCAGAATTAATCTTACAGTACAATTCTAAACTTACAATAATAATTCATTTGAAACTTATGATTGAAAATATGACAAAATACAAACTATGTAGGCCTATATTGTGCATTGTTCGCAATCACTTAAATTAACTTGTATAAATAAAACGAAGTGGAAATTCATTTTATTTAATAAACTTCTTACTTCATACTAACATATACAATTCCTAAGAACTTCCCCAACTATGTAGAAACTGTTCTCAGGTTTCCAGTCGGGTAGTAAGAGAATTAAATTCTGAGCTTTCACCGACTGTCAGCGTCATCTTCAGAGAAGTGAGATCCAGAGGTTATGGCGTTGTATATATACCCATGGTAGGACTGGAAACCGAGAACAGTTTCTACACTGCATTCGTCGGGAGAACCTTCAAATTTCTATTCCCCAACCATGATCAACTGTTGAACTTCCATCCTGTGTTATTATTTGCAAGACACAATATCCTGGTTATAAGGTTTACGATTAACTTACAGTTATGAAGAACTTATAAAAATAAATATAAAGTATGAACATGTGAACATATTCAGGAAACCTCTTTTAAGTGTTTCCTTTACTTCTGACATCCTGGATTCCTGATTTTCATACTGTAACCCTACCCGTTTAGAATTTACATAAGGCATTTCATATGTGAACTTTCTGAAATGTGATGCCACCTTTTTTGTAAGCTCACAGTAAGTTACATGTACAAATCAATGGAGTAAACACAAAATAGACTTCTGTTTCAGAAGTTCGATAGAGTTCTCTAATGTCTGGGCATCTACTAGACAAAAAAGTAGGTAATGTAATTCACCTGCAACATGTTCAGTGGTTCGTTCAGTGCTACAGGCATTGAGACTTGTGACAGATCCTTGCCAATGTTTTTACACAGCAAATTCCATAATGATAGGCCTTCAGTGTCTGGTCTTGGTGCTGGCAATTTGGTACGACGACCTGTCATGCACTTCATATTGGGAACTCCTGCACCTCCAGCTTCTAGAATACAAAGGAAACATATGAGATATTATTTATGTATCTTTTATTCTTAATGGTGATCATGAGAGGAACAATGACATAGAAGTTCCACAAATTGCTGAAACCAATTCAGGGAAATCCTTTCTCTCCACAGCTCCAATCCCTAATTTTTCCATCATGGAGGTGTAGCTGAGATACTTCTGCCAGGATGAAGGATCCTACCATGGGTTTCATACATGTATTCTCTCTCTCTTTGTGCACACATGCTTATTGGCCTGTTTCATTTGAATTTCAATTTTTCTAATGATTCCCACCTTTTGTTGTCGAGTGAACAGTCTTCTTCTCTTTGCCTCCATTATTATAGACATTACTAAAACATATGCATACTACCTGGGTATCAGTAATTATCACTGATATTGGGTACTGACAATCATGATGAACTGAAGATAACCAACAACAGGGGGAAAAGTCATACTTTATAACACTTCAGTAACATATTTCGTAAGGGCTTAAACTAGACCTGATCAGGCACATCCTGGAGCAGGGGTGCTCAAACTTGAACTGCTGGCGATCTACCTCAATATTTTTAGACTACTTACGATCGACTCTGAGAGACTGCAAGTGTGTGTGATGCAGGGTTGTCGTACATACACGATACACCCTACCTACCTAGGTAGGGCGTACCGTAGCATATATAGATATTAGCTTTCTGCGCAGTATAGGTACATTATTTTAGTCAAGGTTTGGGTTAGGTTTAGTTAGGTTCTTCTCTACAATATCAATGAAAAAACTCATAGTTATTCAAAATTGCGAGTTTATTGGTTGTTACAAAACAAAAGAGTTACATATGGTGTTAAACTTAACTAAGGAGTGGCTTTGGATGTTGAAGCGTGGCACTGCATGTCCTCAGCATACTTTTCATAAGATGGTACGTAACCACTGAGTGCTAATCGCAAGCATGATGACATATGATCGTCAGTTAGTCGATTGCGATATTTTGACTTAATTATCTTCATTTCAGAAAATGCAGACTCGCACAAGTAAGTTGACCCAAAAAATGCCGTCAGTTGAAGGGCGATTTGCCTTACATTCGGATATTTATCTTCAGATATAAAACACCAGAAATTTGTATCAGATGCTGTAGCTTTGAGATGTATATCTGATATAATCTGCACCAACTCATTTTCAACAGAACATGAGTTCATATTAAACTGACTGGCTATTTCAGTAGCTAATTCCTCAATGTTTTTACATGAAAAAGGATAACTCATAAATGATGCTATATTTTCCAATTTACTGCAATCATGAAAACGCATTTCGAATTGTCCCAAAATATTTGATAATTCAGCCTCATACGTATCATAATTCAACTGAGGAATCCTTGCTTTCAAAGACGGAAAATGTTTCAGATCCTTTCTTTTCAGTTGATCTATCATAAGTTGCAATTTACTTTTGAATGCGTTTACTGCGCTAATCATCTCAATAATAGTTTTTCCTTTACCTTGAAGCTCCAAGTTAACGGTGTTTAAGTGCATTGTGATGTCAGTCAAAAATGCCAAATCATTTAGCCATTTTTCGTTTTTCAAAATCTGAGTGTCATCACCTCTTTCGTCTAGAAAAGCTGTTATTTCGGGCAATAATTCTTGAAACCTTTCTAGGAATTTTCCGCGACTCAACCACCTGACGTCCGTGTGAAGAACTAAATCAGTGTGTTCAGCTGACTCCCTATCTTCCAACTGCAACTGAAAGAGCCGCCGTTGCAAGCTACGTGCACGGATGGAATTCACAATTTTTGTCGCAATGCCCATAATTTCCTCCGTGTTTAAAACTTTTGAACACAAAACTTGTTGATGTATAATGCAATGGAATGAAAAAAATGAAGGGAATTCTTCATTAGCTCGACACAATGCCACAAAACCGTTTTTGTTTCCAGTCATTGCTGGTGCTCCATCGGTTGTAATGCACACTAATTTATATATTGGTAGCTCGTAGTTTTTTACAAAATTGAAGAAAACGTCAAATATATCTTCGCCACGGGTCTTCCCCTTCAGAGGTATGATTGTCAAAAATTCTTCCTTAGCCAACATGTCATTGAATACCATCCGAATAAAAATACACAGCTGGGCAGTGTCTGTCATATCGGTGGATTCGTCGAACTGTAAAGAAAAGTATGTACATTCCATGATATCATGTTTTAGTTTATCTGCGATGTCCTGGCTCATGACTTCAATACGCCTTGTGACAGTCGGACGAGATAACTGAAGTTCTCTAATAGCAGACATGATTTCTGTTTTATTTTTAAAATCTCCAAATAAAGTCTCACCCGCTTCAATAAATGCTTCCTTCACCACCGATCCATCTTCGAATGGTTTCTTGTGTTTCGCCAATATATGAGATATTTTAAATGACGCGATCGTAGCAGCTTTTGATTGTTTGACTGGTCTTGTGAACATGGATTGTTCTTTTTTCAAACAAGATATCAAATCACGTACCTTTAGTTTTCTTAATTCACTCTGTGGCGGAAAATCCTTTTCATAGTTTTTATGAACCGTTTTATGATGCCTCTCTAAGTTACCACGCTTAGGTATTGCAACTGACGCACGACAAATAACACAAATGCACTTATCCTTCACCATACAAAAGAAAAATTCTTCCTCCCAATCCTTATTAAAATGATACGTTTTAGATTTCTTCACTGCACTCATTTTCCACTATTTAATAATAAACTTTGTACTTATCGACGTAGTATCGCCATCAAGTTACAATTCAGAATGACTCCAATTCCTGCAGGCGCAACATTTATATCGGCGTGAACGAAAGTCTCGAATGTTCCCGTCAAACGCGCCGCCCGAAACTAGACTGTACTGTCTCTCGTTGTTTCTAGACTAGACCCCACTGTCTAGTCTAGAAACAACGCGGCTTTTCTTTGACAAGTGCCGCGCGTTCCTTTTGCCGCAAGCAGTGTTATTTTATTAGTTACCTACCTACTTATTAAAATTTTTTTTCTTCTCGAGATCTACTCAAAAAGCACTCGCGATCGACTTGTCGATCGCGATCGACCGTTTGAGCACCCCTGTCCTGGAGGAACACTTCACTACCATCAACACTTACATCAGTTAATTACTAATTATTAGCTCATGTGGTGAAATTTCAGCTGCTGATTATGTAGGGTGAACACTTGCAACTCTAGGCATGGAATTTTCATAATGAATTCCCTAAAAATTTCAAATGTTTTTGTATCTACCATAATTTTGTATAAATATAGAATATTATGATGGTGTTGAACAGCAACCCTGTTTAACTTCAATTCTACAAGAGAGAGAAAAACCGTTAATAGTATTTCTACAAGTTTTATTATTATACATAATTCCACGAGTTTTTCAACTGATCGTTAAGTCCAAGAGTAGTGACATGCAGATCATCCAGAGAAGTTGAAAATAATGAGTTGTATTTAAACTTACAATTTCCCTAATAATTATATTAGAGTTTAATTTTACAAAAAAACTTCACTTTTGGCATAGTTTACCTTTACTAGTTTCGGCACCTTTGCTACCATTGTCAACTTCATGAAGTATAGCTGTTGACAATGGTAGCGAAGGCACCTTGAAGTATAGCTGCTAACAATGGAAGCGAAGGTGCCGAAACTAGTATAGGTAAACTATAAAAAAAGTTAAGTTTTTGTGTAAAATTCAACTTTTATATAATTATTACGTTATATAACTTCACTGTGTTAACTTCCCATACAATTTAATATTACAATTTCCCGATTAAAACAAATTAATAAAAATAATTAAAGTCATAAATAAGACCCCACGAAATTAGGTAATATTTCCAATATTTACAACAAACGATTATCTTAATCTCAAAACACTGGACACTGCAGCTGTGATAGTTTCATATAAATTTGTAAGAAATAAAATTCCTTGTTTTCACTGCTCACATGTTTCATAAAGCATGATCAATACGAACATGATGCAACCGCTGAGGAATATTTGTTTATTGCATACATTTATCAGACGTGTAAGTGGAATAGTCAACAAAATACGTTGCATTAATAAATATTTGCTTCAAAAAAGATTTTAAAAAAAGAATGCACTAAATAAATGATAATATGAAGGCAATGTAATATAAACCCTTGATTGCTATAAAATAAGAGATACTTACGGCTTTGAGCTGGAGTATACTCGGTGCCCACTTCACTGTTCTCGCTGCTGACACTGCCTTCCTCACTGCTCAGGCTACCAGCTTCAGAGGATGTATCACTGCCATCCCGTCCTCCTTGCCCGTCTTGATGCAGCTGATATTCTTCAGCATCAAAGAATTCAGATGCACTAACACAGGACGAACTATATGACAGTGATGCATGAAGTGGTTTCTGAAGCTGAAACATACAAAACATATTTCACCTGTCAATAGAATGGTACACATTATTTTCATAAGATATACAACGGTAAAGGTGGGATGAATGAGTTGGGGAAAATAACTGTCCATCTTCGGAAACAACTGTAAATATATGGCAAACAGCTTTATAATCAGTGAAGGAAGTGGGAAAAAACGAGAGGCATATGCTATTCCAAGAATTTTCGTTGTATTCAATTTGAAAAAGCATATCCTTCCATTACAACACATTATGTAATATGCAGTAAATTGTTCTACATACTAAGCAGTGTCTTTAATTAACCTCCACTACGAGTAACCAACCCTGCTTTATACACGATTGCCAAGCAAGAGTGCAAACTTCACACACATCTTGTACTGTCGATTGACAGAACTTTATTTATTTCAATAAAGAAATTTTAAAACCATTTAAACAATATAAAAGTTACAATATTCTTAAAACAACAGATTTAGCAGTGCAATCATTAAGATTGTAACAAAGGCCATTACAATTTACTGGTCACACAGCCTTCTATACTGGCAACAGTTACGGGTGAAAGCATACCAGTGGCTGAATGATCATGAAAATAAAAATTATATTACGACACAAACAGATAATAGGTCCTACTCTTAACGACATTATAGGAGCGTTAACAGTTTTTTCAAGATCCACTGATTTTCAGTGATGGTATGCTATTTGACCATAGAAACCAGTGACGGTATGCCACTGGCCCTTTAAAACCAGTGCTGGTATTCCATACCAGTGCATACTGTCTCACTTCCCTCACTGTCTATATATAATCTTCCCGTTTAGTAAATAATACGTTAAGTTTTTAGGAAAACGTTCTATGTATTTCAATACAAGTACCGATTTCAATATAAATAACTATTTAACCCTTTTACTGCTGAATTCATAAAGAGCATACAACATGTCCATGCTGAATAATTTTTAGATGAAATTTTGTAGGCCCTAATAAAAGTATTTTTGTTTTAAATTAATTAATAGCATTCTAAAGCTTACCTTGTATTATGTTGATCCATGATATAATCCATAAATGAGGTAAAATTAATCCTTTCTCTTTTCTAGTTTTTTCATAGTTCGCCACTGATCACTAGTATTATATTATGGCCTACTTGACACTACGTACACTAAAAACTGCAGTTTTTTTCTCACTTTTCTGAAAACACTTTAGCCTGATATTTAATACTTACATGTCTTGCACAGAATGCAGTGGAGATTCATTTTAAAAATGAAGTAGACTATGGTATTTTCTGAAGCAGGGCACAAAACACAATGCCACGTGACACTCTGCACACATGTACCTGCTCTCTTTTCTGCTCTTGGCCTGAAGTGTTGAGTGGGAACACACGTCTTGTAGGATATTGTTTCTTTGGAGTTGGAGGAACCTGAGATGGAAAATGCCTTCCTAGCAAACGGAATGGCTGATCAATTGCGGATGACCCTTTTTTGCACACTGTTTTGGGGTACTGAATTTAGATACCATTTCTTTTACAAGACCTAAGTGAAAATCTGCCAGACTAATATTTTTCCCAGTTTTTACATTATACAGTGCATGTGAATTTAGCACTGACAAGTCTAATAGGTGAAAAAAGAGTTTCCTGTACCATTTCATGCTCTTTCTTAGACGTTCTACTGACCCGATCATCATATCACTCCTATCTACAGCTCCCATGTTTTCATTGTATTCTAGGACACATACAGGTTTCACTACAGGTTCCTGGTTTTTGTCTGTTTTTCCTGTAGGCTTCATTTTATTTTCATGCAGTGTTGAAAGCATACAAACCTCACGCCTGTCTATCCAGTGTTGCCTGTGTATTTTGCTTTCACTTCACCTTTCTTTAGTTTAGACCTATCTGAAAATTTGGCCATCTCCTTTCTGCTTTTCCTCTCAGTACCACAAACATTTGTCTGTTTACTGTGCAGGAAATCAAAGAGGGAAGGGCTGGAATATCAGTTGTCAACGTAAAAGGTTTGTATTCCCTTCCTCCAGGTATTTGTTCATAAGGGTTTTTAAACAGCACCCAAAATTCCAATTTCCCTATTGGGGAGAATGTCAGTATCTTGTCCTGTGTATACAACGAAACCTAACAAAATACCAGTCTCGCAATCACAAATAACAAATAGCTTTATTCCAAAGAGAGTCCTTTTTGATGGAATATATTGCTTGAATATAAGCCAGCCTTTATATGGCACCATGCTTTCGTCAATACACAGATTTTGAAATGGGGCAAATACCTGGCCAAATTTTTCCCTCAAATGATCAAAAACATCTTTCACCTTGATCAGTCCACTTTAGCAAGGGGGGATTCTTAAGCATTCTTTTATGCGTAGTAGTTTGGGCATCATCCTACATTTTCACGGTCACCAGATTCACGATCACTCGCTACACAATCACTATCTTCATTTTCACTAGCTGAACTATCGAACAAACCACCACTGCCTTCATCATCTGATTGTAAACTATAAAAATAATCAAGAACTTCAATGTATTTCAAAAAATTTTTACTGCTGGATGACATATTGAAACACACTGTAGAACTGGTACTACCCCGGCTAGGTCACAGTCATAAGACAGGAGTTTGGAATTTTTGTAGATGGCGCTAATCATCAAGCAGGCAATTTTCAAAATAGTTTTATCATTTGCTCTCAATATGGAGCTGGCATTCCTTTACAGCTGCACAGAAGAAATAGCTTGGAATAAAGAGCTTCTTAAAGTCAAGGCTGAGGTCTATGTGTGCTTGAGATATCTCAACTGTAGTAAGACCGCCTGGCCTTTCCTTGCATGCGATATCTCGATTGCAGCAGTGAAAGGGTTAAACAATAATAAAAGGGGGTTTACAATAAATCAATGCAGACATTTTTTAATCTCATCTCATCAAATGAAGAACTTGTTAGTACAGTAATTACAGATATACATTAAATGCATAAACAAAAGAATTATAACTGCGGCTGACATGCATTTATGAGCTGAAAGTTAAGCAAGACTCAAACTGTAGGCATGCTTATTCAGTGAGTTGCAAGGATTTTCATAATGGTTTTAACCATTATTATTCTTAAGCCTATCTTCAGTTACCTATTCAATTATTTTTTCATCTATCTTCCATGACAACTTAATAACTAAATAATCATATTATTACAGCCGCCTTGTAATTTCATATATTAATTTCTATCAATTAATCTTTTAACTGCTGTAGCAGTCACTGTGATGGAGAAAAATTTTTAAATCATTGATCAAAATTTCAAGAAACTTTTACTTTTTTTACTTTGCTATTTAGCCCTAATGGATTTTTTGAACCTGTATGTTGTAAAAAGAAAAAAAAAAAAAAAAAATTGAATAGCATTGAATAATATATATATGTACATAAAACATTTATGTACATACAACTATAAACATACTGTGCCTCTAAAGATCGATCGGTCTGCCAGACAGGTGGCCTTGGGCTGTGTATCGTGTGTATTTTCTGATGACACTTCAGACTATTGGAAGTCTTATTGAAGCCGTTTTATTATTTTAGAGATATGGTTTTTGGTTATCTTTCATCCTCTAGTCCAAAGCAGGGAATGGTATTTTGTAGTGGTTCATCTCTACCGAGATAGCACAAAGCATGCAACAGGCAAACAAAAATTAACAGAAGCAAGTAATACTAACAACAAAAGCAATAGTGAGGTATTAAAAACATACCAGCTGCCTTACAGAAATCTATTTCCCCCTCAGATCATTGTACAAGAAAGGAATCATCACTCACGGTTTTTATCTGGATCAGGGACTTATTTCGAGCAGCTGTCAATGGGATGTCAGGTTGGCGATTCCAGTGAGGACTAGGACTCACCACTTCAGAGGCAGGTCCTACGGAGGAGATGTCACTGAGATCCGCTGTGTCATGGATGCGAGCCAACCTAGAGCGCAGATCTGCATTCTGTTGCAATGCCTGGTTCAAAGAATTCCGCAAGCTAGCTACCATATTTCCAGCATTCGAAGATCCACAGTTCAAGAGTAAGGTACTGTCGGATTCCAAAGCAGTCTTCAATCTATCACGTTCTGTCACCAATGTGTACAGAGCAAGCTTCAAGCTACCATGAACTGAAAATTCAAACAATGCACTTGTTGTAATTATTCAGAAACAACAGAAACCTTAAGGGGTACATGTACATGTATAGTAATGAAAAATTGGAATTTCCCACCCCCCAACTCCCAATGTGTATATCAAATTAAACTTTACATGCTCTATAATCATAGCTTCCTGATCAGGATTTACCGTGTGTCATAAAAATAAAAAAAATAAAAAAAGTACTGGGTGTTTTGCTTATTAATTATGTTGAAAAATTCTGCACAAGACCACAGTTTCTCTCCTAGCATCCATTGTTATATAGAGACAATAGAGGAACAATGAAAATTAAGAATTTTAAAAAATTTGCAATGTGTTATTTATACAATGACATTTCTCATTAATAAAATTTTTTAATAAATAATCAATATTATTACACCTACAGCTAAATCTTTATGATCAATTTGTAGGATCAAAGAAAGTAGATGTCACAACCTGTTACAAGGAGACAGGCCCCACGACAAGATTCTTGGGGAACTGAGGGGTGTAGACCACTCTACCCTCCTCTAACCCTTTCCCAAACGCTATTACTTGACTCACCTAAATCAGAACTGCTCTACGAACTTGCATGTTATTTTATGAACGAAATTTTCCTGAATATTAATATAAACTAAACTAGGAAACTAGGGAAATAGCATGTGAAGTGTTAATATCTGTAGCAAGATTGAGTACGGAAATATGGACGCAGTATCATCAGGTGATGATGATGGGGATACCCATTGAAACAATCATTCTGGGTAGATATCCTAACAGTGAAGTTAGCGTATATATTTCAATACTCAATCTTGATACAGAGATTTTCCTGATTTATTGGTATAATCTGCAAAAGAAACGTGCATCACCATGCATTATTTATTAACAATTTTTTATGTACTGTAAACTTTAATTTAATTTTAATGCATCAGTGAGATGGGGAAACATTTTTTAGTTAAAATGTTTTTACAGTTCATAAATTTTGCAGTTTTTCATACGGGTATACAGGAATCAAAACTAGGGCTTAACTTCAACATGTTACAGAAAATCATGACACTTTTTTTTTGGGGTCTTATGAACTGATTTTAAGCGTTTCATTTCATTGAAAATAAAAGATAGCTAACTTTTCGAGAAAATTGAAATCTTTGAGTAAGACTCCAATGATAGAATCAATGAGTTTATTGAATAGCCTTTGTCTTGCATTGCTTGTTTTGCATTGTCTTGCTTTGTCTTGCATTGTAAATAGTAGCAAAACTACAGTGCTGTACTGTGAATCAAGATGGCTCTTTAAAATTAGGATAATTACATATTTTAAATTAGGCTAATTATAAAATATATATGCTGTATTTTTAATTTGCAGTAAAATGAACACCACCACTGCACTCAGCTGCTTCAGCAGGGCTCTCCTTCGAGCTCCACCGCAATCCTTTCTAATTTAACTTTGTCAGTAACAAAACTTACATAACTACTGACTGTGTTCTATTCATCTTACTTACTGTCTTTAGCTAGGATTGTGAAATCCTCTCGTATTTGGTTGTCAGGAGTGCCCGAGGGCTTGGTGTCAACACTATACAGAGTGAGAGCAGTATTATTTATGCTACTAACTGCATTCACTGCTAGAGGGAGGAGGTGTTCGGGGCCAGGCAGGCTCTGAGGTCTCGTTGCCACAGTAGTGACTGTGGTAGGAAGTGAGGTATTGCTGCTGCTTAGACCCCCAGTTGCAGGTTGTTGCTGGATGGAAGCCACCGTCAGGCCGGCGAAAGAACATGTCTGTAAAAATAGAACTTCGGTCTACAATATGTTTTATGTAAATTATATATTCAATATACAGTACAATTACTATAGTGGTTTAATGAAAAAAGAGACTTCTGACATTTTTCTCATGTGTTTTTTTTTTAAATTTACTTGACCCCCCCCCCCCCAAAAAAAAAAAAAAATGTTGCACTGAGTATCTAGTTACACCAGTTATCTAGCAGAATTGTTCACATGTAAAACTTCATCCTGATCAACTGCTGAATCTCATTTGGAGAAAAAGTCTCCCGATAACAAAGTGCTTGCTCATTTTACTACAAACAAGAGAAAGATGCAAAAGGCAAAAAGGATGTGTTGGATCCTAAATCATGAGTGTTGTGGGGTTGTGAATAACTTACTACATGAATTTATGTTAAGAGGCCAAGCATTCTAAAAAATCTATCATAATTATGAATTTGTAATATATGTCTTGAATTAATTATTATTTTAATCTTGAGGAATGAAAACATTATCTTGCTAAATAAAAATAAATTATATAATTTCACATACTAAGTAACGATTACAGTAGATCATGAATGTTATGATTTTGATAAATTCAACAAAAAAGCATATTTCATTCAATAAATGGAATCATGTGCTAAAAAATGTTTTCTCAATTTATATTTTCTATTGATCCTAATAAAAAGAAATATTACATGCCTTATTTTGTGCTTTCATGTAGTACATACATTTTTTTTAAATACAAAAGGCTATGATGTGAGCAAGTTGCACTAGAAAATTATCTAAACTGTTCATGCTTACTTTAGGCTTGCAGAAAGTCTTTCATATGATTACATAATATAGCGTTGCCACCTGTCCCGAATTTGGCGGGACATCCCACATTTTAAGAACATTTTCAGTGTCCCGAATTATGCCTAAGAGGGACGCATTACCGTATATACATTTTTTTATTATTTTGCTAGCCTTTTCTGTTCTAACGTTAGTGTTACTATTACATAGCCTATTAAGTTTTGGCTTTGTAATGAATATATACCATCTTTCTCTTATTAATAAATTATTCCATGTACATATTTAGGTATGAAGATCGGCGATATGCATATATTCGATAAGTGTCCCTCCTTAGCCTTACCAAAAGGTGGCAACCTTAACATAATACCACATCCAAAATTGTATGAAACTTAACATTTGCACTGCTACTGCTGTATAAATGTAACACTAAAACAGTTCATAAAAGCTTAGTTTATGATCAGAAGAGTAATATTTTATTGTAAAATTTGAGGATTTTTATCAACATGCAATTGTAATTTCCACAAACTAGTTACTCTATTGACATTTTCTCCACTGATTTAAAAACTTAGCCCACTGATGACTTCACTTGATGATTTCTTATATTAATCTATACAATTCAGCTCTGAATTGCACGACTTTTTACACTGATAAAGTCTACTTTTCCTGTGCAGTTCTAAATTGCAAGTTAGTTAAGTTACACTGTGGACAAGCAACTTTATTTCAATACATCCTTTAGTATTATTATTCACAAGCTCTATTACACTATGATTGATAACAGCTAGCAAATCAGTAATGAACAAATTCTCTGCTCATTCTCCACTTGCCCTTGGATGGACAGAGGCTGAGTCTTAATACAGTCTTCTATACTTGTACCTAACACATCAGAGGTATGTTCTTTCATTAAAATAAAATAAATTTAAAACAGAAAATACTAAAAAGCTATTCTGTTACTACGAAGAGACACGGTATCATATTAGCCGATATAAATGTTATTAAAACTACAATAAAAGTGGTAGTAAAGATTTTCATAGACTGTTGTTCATCAAAAATGAAATCTCCAGAAAAATATCCAGTCGCCCGAGGCATAATACTGTATAATAAATTAAAAGGAACATTTAAGATATTACTAAAAAGGGCATAAGAAATAATTAAATGATAGGACTTTATACAAGCTAGATGAATTTAATTAACACAGACCAACAGCCATTTTGGTGCCTTAGAATTAATACCTATTCTTGGATATACTTAGGTCGCTGATGCCAAATGTGCCATTAGTTTTGCCCTATCAGCTTTAGTTTTTGAGATATGGTATTACCATTATCCCATTTTACGTTTGATATAAATAAAAACAGTGCCTATTTGTAGCTTCTAAATCATGTGAAGGAAAAAGCAAGACACTAACATTACATTAACATTACAATAACAATATAACATACAAAAAATTGATATCACATACTGTACGGTCGTTTATGACTTATGAGCTGTCAATTTGAGGGTCAAAAAATAATGAACCTTTTGGTTTTTCTGTACTTCATACAGTTTTCGTCCTATGTGTCCAAAGTATGGTCAAGAACCTTCACTAGCTATATTATCAATGTTTCGCTTGACTAAGAGTTCATGAGTAAAATCTACATAAAAAAGTAGAACTGGTAGAGAAAAACTGTTTACATATTTGGAATAAGCATACTAAGTATAGCCAAAATCCGGTAAACATCCGAGACACCAAACAAAAAGTTATTTTTTGTTGGGCTGTGTAATAGGATATAATTTAGTATGAACTGTAATATCTAGTTATGGTGATGCTTGAAACATATGTATTGATGTAAGGAAATATAATAACAACTTCACAATAATAATAATAATAATAATAAAATAGCAGAGGAAGAATACTATAACCATGAATGGGTACCAACTAATAGCAGTAAGGTGCATGCTAGGAATTTTCCAGAATCTCAACTGTTTTTAACCTGGGAAGAAATCACCAAGATGATAATTTGTATTCATTTTTCATTCTAACTGATCGGTTGCCATAACACACTGGTGCATGATCCTGTCCATATCTTTCATACCTAGAATTTTAAATTCTTATTTAACAGAAATATCTTCATCTGTATCTATTTCTAAAAATAACTTCCAATACAGGTTTTATTACCGTTCAGAAAAAGCAGGCAATTGTGACACTATTGTAATACTGAGTTTTCTTCTTCTTTCAGTAGTCTATTCTTATAAGAACGAAAGCAAAACATACTGTTTATTCTGAAATTCATTGTTAACTTGAAGTAACAAAGAAGATGGAGACCTTGCAAAGAGGAATAGTCTGATAACTTTTTCCTTACTGGTTATAGTCTAGAATTATTCTATAATGTTTAATTTTTTAGAACAATATGCCTATACTGGTATAAATAACACTGGATTATGTTGTGTCTCACAATACTGAATATGAAGTAAATGTCTCAGTGAGGTAACCCATTAAAGGTAATTGGTCTTAAGAGAAAGATTTCATATGGCGGTCTGGAACTCTGGCTAGCTCAGCTAATGGAGCATCAGCACTAAAAGACGAGACACCTGGGTTCAAATTCCAGTGCCAGAGGAATTTTTTTCAATAAAATATCCTCACTGGCTTAAAATCGTAATATTTCCAGACGTAAGTTTTCTGTAATTACATACACATATCAGCTACTGGCAAAAAGCAGTTGAGCATTTTACTGGAATCCTCATGCATTGTAATATGTATGTGAATATTATTAACAGCATTATTAAGTGCCAGTATGGTACTTTATGAGATTGTGTGGGGGACGAAAAAATGTCTGTCCGTCTGTCTGTTCGTGCGTCTGTACGCACCATAACTCAAGTACGCTTTTTCGGATTTTCATGAAACTTGGTATAAACATTCATAATGTCGATGGGAAGAACCCTATTGTTATTGAACCAAATCGGTTCACCGGTACCGGAGTAATGCCCAATTTAGTGCCTATTTTAATAGTATTATATTAGAAAGGCACCATAACTGAAATACGCTGTATCGGATTTTCATGAAACTTCGTATACGCATTTATGACGTCCAAGAGAAGTATCCTATTGAATTTGAACCTAATCTGTTGACCGGTACCGGAATAAAACCCAACTTAGTGTCTATTTTAAAGACGCAATAACTAAAATACGCTTTATCGGATTTTTATGAAACTGGTATACCCATTTATAATGTCCATGGAAAGACTTCTATTCATATTCGACCAAATCGGTAGGCTGGTAGCGGAATTATGCCCAATTTAGTGCCTTTTATGTTAATATATAAGAAGTCGCGACAACTCAAATATGCTTTATTGGATTTTCGTGAAACTTTGTAAAACCATTTATAATGTACATGAGAAGATGTCTACTGATATTGGACCAAAGCGGTAGACCGGTACCCGAGTAAAACCCAATTTAGTGTCTATTTTAAAGACGCGGTAACTCAAACATGCTTTACCGGATTTTCATGAAACTTGGTGTACACATTTATAATGTCCATGGGAACATGTCTATTGATATTGGATAAAATCGGTTGAACGGTTTCGGAGTAATTCCCAATTTAGTGCCTATTTTATGTAAATATACGTATTCGAAAGAATTTATGAAAGTCAAATCAGTTATCATGACAACATAGTCAATTGTTTTACTGTGATCTTATAAGGATTTGAAGATTAAAATGCAGTTGGCTATGACAAATAACATTATTGCTTTACGTACGCTTATCCAACTAGACTGTTAATCTGACCCTGGTGGACAAGATGGTAACGTCTTGGACTCACATTCTGCAGTTCAATGGTTCAAATCCCGAGCCGACAATTTTGACTTTTTTATTTTTATGTGAGTGTGCGATTGTCAAGATATCACAACTCTGTACAGTACAGCTGATGCTTGACGATTTTAATCTGATTTTTAAAAAAACTAGACCTTTGTTCTTCCGTAAGCCCTGCTTAATGAATAAATCTGGAGCTTAACTTGGAAATGAATTAAAAAAATACATATTGTGCATATCATAATTGCAATGATAACTGATTAAACAAATACATACTGGCACTTTGTTACATCAGTTTACCTGATTTTTAATTATAAAAATAATCTAATCTAATAACATATTATTTGAAACTGACACAATAATATATATTAAAACAACTCATAACTTCCTCCAAACATAGTACACCAAAAAAGTGTCTTAGTAGAGCTAGAAAATAACTGTATACGCAAGACAGTAACACAGTGAAAACCACACCACAAAGAATATAGCACAAGCAGATAGATATGTACTATATTTTCTGGACCATAAGACATATTTTTTAATTTTTTTAAATTGCTGTAGTATAGTGGTTGAGGCGCTGCGCTAAAAACCGGAAGGTTGCAGGTTTGATCACCGACAAAATCATTGGAATTTTTCAATTGATCTAATCCTTCTCATGGCACTATGGCCCTGGGGTTGACTCGGCCTCTAACAGAAATGCATGTTTTCCATGCATAAAGAATGCACCCTAGATTTTGTTACAAAAATCTGGGGAAAAAAGTGCTCTATTACATGGGTGAACATGATACTGATCAGAGACATGCACAGTAATCATAACAGTGCAAATTTCCTGCGCTACACCGTTTCCCAATGAGCCTGAGATGTATATATTGTTAACAAAGTAATTTACAGGGAAACCATATGGGTTCTCATGTCGAAACCTACCCTCAAATTTTGCACATCGATAGGTCTTCATTCAAGATGGACACATGCAAAAAATTAGCTGCTCATATGAACTGTAAGTGGGTGAAAACATGTTTGTTATGTTCCACAAGTTAACAACGGGGGCCACTTGTAGAGCTTGTTTGAGTAACCTGCATGCTGGGTTCACGTGATAGCGGGGTCGGGGTGTACGATAGAGGGAAGGAGCTGCCTTTTTACTCGTGGAATGTGTTTCACTAAATAACTTTTATGTAATCTTTTCTTCTTATTAGTTCCGCATTTTAAAACTACATAATCTGCATAGATATTGAGGGGTTGCTTATGATTTTTAGTGTGTCTAGGTGTTATAGAAGTGTGACCACTCAATTTGCATGATAATTGAAGATATTTCCCATGCACAGCGAATCACAATACCAGTGCTTCAATCAACTTATTCTCAATGTTGATATTTATTGTCCAGACAAAAGTATTTAAGTGTTAAGAATTCGGACTAACATACTATGTAATAATAAATTGTACTCACTATAGGCCAAAGTAATAAGAAAATGAACTAATGTAAACAGCACACGAGATTCACTTAGCTAATCCTAAAAATTTAAGGAAGTACTAATTACTTCACGACAAGTACCGAATACAAACATGTGTATCAGAGGAGGATATTGTTCATTATTATAATATTATTCCCTCCCATAGTGATAAGGAAAGGGAGGGACACGGAAAATATACATAGGCATATATCTTGATGTGGGATTCGGGAATACTGTGACAGCTGATGCCAAGCACACGCTAGATAGGGAAGGCCGCCAGCTTTTCCTGTCAACAGCTGTAAGAGGCTACTCAATATTTCTAATTTATGAGATACGCAATTAATTTTCACCCACTAAAAGTTTATATGAGCAACTAATTTTTGGCATGTGTCTACATGCAATGAAGACCTAAAGATGGGTAAAATTTGAGGGTAGGTTTCAACATGACAACCCATACAGTTCCCTTGTTAGTGTTTTGTGATGTGAAATTAGATCAACATAATACAAATTTCTATATATTTTTAGCTACTTCTTAAGGCTTATTTCACTGACAGTAATAATAACCTATTAAATATTAAGATGTCAAAACATTATACTGACACAAACTATTGATTGAACTGTTATCATTCTAACAAGAATCTGAGGTTACTGTTAATACAACAAATCTTCAAATAATCAATGTCTGTTTGTTGGATCAAACCTATAGACTTCCATTATTTTAATTCTAAGAATTAAAAACGATCATATGGAGATAATTTTATGTAGACAATATTATCTGCACAAAGTAACTGTTTTAAAGTAATAAAATGATCAAACCAAATGATAAACCTAAGTTTTTATAATAAAATAAACAGTCCAAAAAGTACACTACATTACTCACAATCTTAAAACACAAAAGATAAAAAAAATAGAGCAATAGAACACAAGCGCCCAAAAGTTGTTTGGACCTGAGTATGGCCTATTGTCAAGGGCTGCGGAGGGCGGTGGAGGGCCAAAAAAAAAGGGTCCAAAAAATACAGTATATAACACCAACATTAGTAGTAATACCAAGAAGAATTGTCAAACAGAGAAACAGTACCATACAGAGAATGCAGAAGAGTTGAAAGAAACAGGAGAATGCTAGAAACACACAAACAAAAAATATTACATGATCTTCTAAATACCTCTGCGCCAGGGAAACTCACTGAGAGAGGTGAGGCTGATTCTGGTTCTGTAGTTTTGCTTGGACTCGAACCAGTTAAATCTACTGAACTACCCTTTGAACTCTTTTTCTTCCTGAGACCAAATTTCTTTCTGTCTTTTTTAACGTTAGGAGAGAAGCCTTCATTTGTTATCTGCAGAGGAAAAGAACAAGAAAACATTAACACAAAATAATTTTACTATTATACCAGTTTTCTTTCAGTGTTGAACTTTAGATAATATCATGGTTCTGTATTCAGTGAGTAAACACACACAGGTTCCACTTAAAGAATGAAGAATTGGGTTAGATTTCCAATATTTTATAAATTTTCCTCTGACGATTATCAACATAGATCTCAACAGTTCCATCAGTGTAATAGAGTTAAAAATTACACATTCTTTGTAATATGTGAGTATAAGCAGTGCTAAAATTGGGCTGGAACGGCGCTCCAGCAAAGTAAAATCTACTCTTCATCACTCCAGCATTAAACGCAGGGAGGAAAAAAGTACATATGAAATCAGCATATATTTTGGCCAACACTTTTAAAAGAACCACCGTTAAGGTCATTAACTCCTGTTCTTGACGCAACAGTTGTATTTTCATATACAGGTTGTTATTGTAATGTAATTTCTATGTAATTCATTTAAAAAGGTAATCTGACTATATTAATATTAGTATTATTTATTGTACTAAGAAAGGTTACAAGAGAAGTCTACCATTTCTGATGCTTGATCATTTTCCCAGTAGACATCTTAAAATACAAATGCACATAATTAGTAGAGATGTGTGTGTAAGGCACAAGGAAGGGGCTGCTGACAAATCACATTTGTCTCATTCATTACTGTTCAGAATCAATAATAAAAAGAATATTAATAATCAATGAAAAATAGAATAAGACATAGGTTTCTTCTCAGTTTCCATTCTGTCATCATTACTAGTTCACATGCCGACAGTATGAACTTAATTTGACTATAATGATTGGTATCATGAAAAATAAATAAATATCTGCATATGAATTTACGGGTTCTCCCTAGAAACGATTTCCAATTTCAGCACTACAGTTCATTCTTGCAATTCCAGACATGTTAATGTTAATATGTGAGACTTTTAAGGGCAAATAGGAAAGTCTGGAAGAGCATTCTGCATGGAAAGCAGAATTTATGGGTTATTTCCTAGTTTTAGGAAAACAATACATATTCAAAAGCAAACCTACAAGCCACAGATGTATAATAAGGAAATACTATCTACACTTATTAATCGAATGAGTTGAAATTTAACACATTACACTTCACTTTTACCAATGTTTATGCATAACATATTTCATGAACATTTGCCCACATCCTCAGCTACTATTCAAGTCACTAGCTGCAGTCTACTCACTGCTTTTCAATAATCTTTTTAAAATGAAAAATGTGACTAATTTCAAAATGTTCAATGATTCTTACACTTACATATAACATATCTATAGCCAACTGTAGGTATAGTAATCGGCAACAGTAACGGGTCTGGTATTAATGTCTGACTGAAATTACAGGCTTACTCACTTCACAAGGTCCTGGAAGACCGGTTTCGCTTGATGAGCTATAAATTGAAGGTTCATCATAACAGCAAACAAAATAGAAGCTTGTGTTACATAATAAAAAATTGAATGCTATCAGGCGTGTAACTATTACCTTTACTGTATAGTATGACCATAGTCTATTTCATAGAACACTTAAAAAGTTTTTTTTTTGGCCATACAATAATATGCTTATTATATGTGATGGGTAACAGTATCTTAATGACATCCATTAAAGTACAGATTTCCAATAAAGCATTTGTGTGGTATTGATTAATACTGAACACGGAACAATCTTTGAAGCCTTGAGAGCAGCAAATGAAACTCCATTATAAACAATTTGTATTTAAAATATAATCAACTCTGTCCATGTTCATTTTAATATTATACTAAACTGAGTTTATTTTATGTCTTTAAATAAGCGTTGTTTGACTTTAAAATGTCAAGGGAAGCCCAGTGGCCTGCATTTCTCATTTCTCATCTTTTGGAAAAGATAAGAACTACTAACAGCTGATGGACAAGAGTCGTTTGCTTTATCAATTACGAGGTATTCTAAAAACCCAAAACTTAAGACATTTAAATATGGTTGAATCATATGCAACTTGCCTACAATGGTAATTAAGGTACTCATATACTAAATAAAAACCATTATGGACTTGTTGCATAATGTACTACCGTATTAAAGTTACATCACATTAGTTAAATAAGACTTTCAAGGAAAGGCAAAGGTAATGTTGATCTACAGATAGAACTATGTCGCTGTGAAAACATAAAGGAATGTAACTGTCAGAATTGCTTACCTCTGAGTCTATGGTTGGTATTGATTCTATTTGTTCTAATATTCGATTTAGCTGTACAATATTTTGTGTGACCTGACCCAGTTCTTTATTCAATGTGTCTAGCGCTGGGGAAGAATCTATCACCCAGGCAGCCAGCCGGCTACCAGCACCAGCTCCTGTACCCAAAATGCTTGGAGGAGGTGAGCAAGGCTTCACACTTCTTGGCAATGACCCATCCCGGGATGTAATATCAGGAGGAGTCATGGCAATTTCTATATGAACATAAAAAGACAACTATAAGTTAGGAATACACCATGCTTTTAAAAACCTATATGTGGAGCTTGTTTCCAAAAGGTACCAAATCCATCTGAACAAATTTTACAGGAAATGAAAAAAACGTTATACAGTTGATAAATTATACTGATATCGATAATTCATTCCTTACATATGCAGATAGACCTAAGAATCATATTTACATAAGAAACTAAGATATTCATTCATTATTAAGCTGTTTATCAACAAAACAAACTTGGATTTGGTACTTTTTGGCATGAAAATGTCAATTTTAGAAATAGTTACAACTCATTAAAACAGATTAAACTGATTAGGCCTACCTAATAGCCTTAATTGCAGCTAATTATACTATATTATAACTTAATGTGATACACCTATAAAAAACAAGAGCAAAACAATAAAAAATTACTTGATCCTACTTGATTTTAAAAACAACAATACACAACTAACAGAATCAAGTTTCTGGAGCTTGTCTTAGCTTCATATAAACAATAAAGTTCCTACTCATCATAAAAAACAGAAACATTTTCACTGCCATTTTCTTCCACACACAAGTTGTTGGCACTGAATGCCAGTTCACCCATTTAAAATCAGGACCTAGAACATGAACTGATCCTACAGTTGCAAAAATGTCATCATATTGCTCAGGTAATAAGATGGTTTTTATTTTCCTTAACTTTTTCTCCACAATGCCAAAGGACCTGTCAGCAGGCATCTGGTAGCTACTGGTTCATATTCTGAAAGAAAGCTTTAGCTCTATGTTTGTGGACAAGTTTTTCTACAAGAAATTACAGGCATGTGACGTCACTTAGCCAATGAGAAGCAAGAACGCTCTATTACATAATTGTTCGACCATAATATTTCACCAATGGAACGTGAGAAAGGATTTGGTACTTTTTGTCACAAAACTGTGGAGGGATGTGGTACTTTTTGCTACAAAACTCAATCTTCCAAGCCCTCTAGCAATGGGATTTGGTACTTTTTGGCGATTTTAACCACTGATTACGATTGTTAGGCTAGTTAAGAATGTGCTGCCACATTTAACTCATTTTTCGAATTTTTTGGATTTGGTACCTTTTGGAAACAAGCTCCTCATATGTTATTTTGAATCATAAACAGTCTTTAACAGAGCTCTCTCCACCCATGTAAAATTCCACTTTATGGGCTGGGTTGTAAAGAAAAGGTGTTAGCCCATTGTAATACTTATTGAGGATGTCACCAGATGTCACTCTCTTTCCCTGCCCTTTCATTTGTAAATATTCATTTCATTTTATCCAATTCAGAAACTAACTACTCCTACATGTACTATATATTATTTGTTTTTGTAATTCAAAGTAACATAAATATTTTGCACAACCACAACATAACCCAATGTAAAACAATAAACAGTTTTGTTTAAAACATTACTCACAGCCTATTTTTCTCTCCATACCTTAACCTCTCTAGCTCCTTATTATAGAGAACATGAGATTTTTCAAGTATTAGTTCGTTACTTGCCTCTTGAGCTTCCAACAGAACTTCAAGAGAGATATCAGTTTCTTTAGAAATAAATCAAGATTTAATCCTTTCTACAAATTTTTCTGATTTTTAAGGGTTACCATTAGGGTCCAGTTTTTTAGGCTTTTATAAAAGGTATTTTAGCCTTTTATTTTCGTGGAATAGCCCTGTTTAGGCTTTAAACAAACTATTTTAGCCATCTTAATAAGACATACAATGACCGAAAACTGAATTATAATTTTGACACAGTAATTCTAGTTTTTTTACAAAATAAACAAGTAACTATTTCTTATACGCATACAATATAGCATAAACAATTTATATTTACCCTTTATTGATACAATTATTCAATAAATCACTCAATTCACTTCCGATCTACAAAAATAAGTAGACTGGAGTAAGTAGGAAAATAGGCTCTATTAAAAATCCTATAATTCAATTTAATTTGCCATTTTCTTAAATATCTTTTAACACAGAAATGTATATATTAATGTGCCACTTATCAATGATCCTGATCAAACATGGACATGCAATTTAAGGCTACTTTCACTGATATGTAGTACACTGTTGGTGCATCAGAATTTCATATGGTATATATGTTTTAGAGGACAAAGTTCATTAACTAATAGGCCTGGAGACAATATTAACTATGGCTTTCAATTCTTATCCATAGTTGACTTCATAAATTACCCCGTATTTTCAGCATTTCACATTATAGATACACCAGCCACAGAACAACGGAACTCAGCTGAGCTTCCACCCTAGTGTTTTTGGTTTTATTGTTAGGCCCAGGGCCGTTGTGTGGGCAGGGCGACCGGGGCGATCGCCCCGGGCGCCGCGACCAGGGGGGCGCCGTGGTAACGGCAAAAATAAAACAACAAAATTTGAAATAATATGTTAGATGTACATAACGTATTTTTTAAAGTTAAGTATAACTGAATTTTGAATATTACGTTGTTTGTATTTATTGAACAAATAAATATTTGCTCAAAATTGAACAGCTGGATTTGCTTGTATACTGTTAATAATAATAACCTAATAATAATGCGTGTTTTACCCCATTATGTTTATATGTATTTGATAGTGTCGCGTCACGTCGCTCGCTGTGTGTTTGTGTTTGAATCCTTACAGATAGGTGGAATATCGGGTGGTTGCACGTGGGATTAAGTTTTTTTTTTGGGGGGGGGGGGGCGCCTGACGAAATCTTGCCCCGGGCGCCAAACAATCACGCGACGGCCCTGGTTAGGCCTACAAAGCAGATAGGCCCACAGCTTATTTATCCCTCTTGTAGTCATTCTGCACTTTATTTTGCTAATGGATAACAAAGTTTGAATCAAAATAATTATTTTCCCCAGAAAGCCCATGACTTTATTTTCATGAAGACAAGACATCGCTGCCCTTTAGACATACCATTAAGTATGATGTGTACTGTACAGTCTGAACTAAAAATTCAATATGAACTGAAAATAAATTGTATAATTTGTAAAAAAAGTGTAGAAAAAATAACTTTTTGGAACTTTAAAGAGGAGAAATGTCCCAAAAAGGCAGTATTAGGGTGCAACATCAAAATAGGCTGTTTTAGGTCCCATTAAATCATCAGTTTCAGGCACAGTCGCCTACCTAAAATCCGAAGTCTAGTTATCATCCAGTGTTTTATTTTAACAAAATGTTGCCAACCACAAATGTCCGAACTCTGCTACATTTCAATACAGTTTGAAATAAAAAGTTTTCAATTATAATTTTAACCACAAGCAAAATGACATTTTAGTTTTAAAATTTACGACTCAAAATAACATAAAAGTCATAAAATGTTCGACCGTTACAAAGAATTCAACATGTTCACATGTTAAGTTCTGTATAACAGTCACACATCACAAACAACTATGAAACATGTACCTGAATAAATCCTAATTTCTGTACAAACCCAGTTGCCCACATCACTTTCACCTCTTGCTAAGTTAATCTCAAAATTGCCAATAAATAAAACGAAAAATTGTAGTAAGAGTAACAGAACAATATAAGAAAGACTTCACACTTATTGTGATTTAAAAAAAAATAATAGTAATAATAAAAAAAAATCAGATCACTGATCAAACGGATTCGCCTTATTGATTCTACGATGATATTTGCATAAATTTCTAAATGTGACACAATTGTGGGTTCATCATGGATTGTCATACCTGAATATGGCAGCATCACAGATGATTATTTCAGATTGATAGTTGCCTACATACAGGTTTGTTCAGGATCCACTGATTAAGGAATGATGTTTCATAACTGCATAACTGCTCGCCAAATTTTATAAAAGTCAACTATCTTCCTTAAGATTAATTTATGCAACTTCCAGTTAATCTTCATGCTAGTGTACCGAACAGTGAAATCTCTTAGGCAGTGATATGGTAGAGTATTTTTTAACTAAACATGTTCGGGGATCCTATACCACATGAAACAAGATTGAATGCTTTGCCATAATGCATGCCTGCATTACATTCTTCTTAAACCAACTCTGGAGTTTCAGATGTGCATGAAATACATACTTAAACATGAACTAGTTTTCACTTTTACATTACTGTAATACAATTAGGATCTCTAAGCTATTACTTCCACACTTGTCTCAAAACATATTGCAATTTGTAAAACATAGATATTTCATCAGTTTTAGTTTAGACTTAAATTTCAAGCAATAGTCAAAATTATAAAACAGAAGGTACTGTAAAGAATTAATTTAAATAAATCAGGGACTTACTGTTTCGGTTGGGACTGTCGTCCTCAGCACTGCTGCCCTGAGCTTTTATAACAGGAACTTCCCTTGTACCAAAAGTGAGAAGATGCTGCCTATACAGTCGATGTTGCTTCAACTGTTCCACCCATTTTAAAAACGATTCTAGAGTTTTAGCCTGTGAAAACAAGTACTTTAACTCAAACTCTACAGATTTGAATTCTTTAAAATCTTTATTTCAACAAACCAATTCACTTATGTCATTCTGGGTTAATCAATTCACAATTGCAGCCAACTTAACTGGGTGCTCTTATTAAGATATACAGTGGTATTAATTCAAAATTGTGATTAGTTCAATATTTATTTGCTGGTCCCTTCTGCTTTGAATTATCCGATGTAATTAGTATCTTTCAAAAAATAGTATTTACCAGTAGTGATGGTCAAATCCAGAAATTTCGAATTTCGAATCCAAATTCAAATCTTAAAAAATTGATTCCCGATTCTCGAATCCTAAATGTTCTTTTTGCCTAAGTTTAATTGGAATAAAATCATCCCCAAACCAATTTCTGCCATTCTGAAAGAAATTGTGAAATGTTTAAAGTAATTAACATTCATCTTTAAAAAGGTTATGTATAAAAAGCAAGCAATAATTTTTTCCAAAGTTAATTATAACTGACATAATTTTTAACACAGCTGTAATTATATTAGGCCTATTCATGATCATGAATTAAAACACATTTAACTTGTAAAGTTAGGCCTTATGCAAGTTTTTGTGTAAAAAACACGAGCATTTTCACCCTGTCAGGGTCGAGGTGGTTTCTTTTTTATCGCACACAAGCTCGGCAGTGCTAAATAGTTGCTGATATCGATAGTCGAAGCGGCACACAGGGAGGGGGGAATACCTCCCTGGCGGCACACAATGAGAGCACAGAATTTGTGTGGGCTCGGCTCGGGCATTTCCGTCTCCCTTCGTAATTCATCGCCAACGCCAATATCGATTCATCGATCGACCACCACACAGACAGACGCATTTGTTTTGTTTTATTATTCGAGATTCGATTGTTGAATCTTGTCAATCGATTCTTGGTTCCGAATCTCTTCTGGAAATTCGGTAGATTCGAGATTAGAGATTCGGCTTCGACACATCACTATTCACCAGTATGCATTGCTAGGAAGTATAACAATAATATAATTATGTATTACACAAGATATCTTCAATATTAAATTTCAGTAAACAATACTTGAATCAATTTATGTTTACTAATGAATGAAATTTTGTTCAGAGGAAACAGCTACATTCATTGTAATATGTTTATGAATGCCTTTTAATAACTTGATATGGTCTCAATCTAAAATGTTTTCAAATAATTAAATTTCAATACACTTAGTTAATTATTTATTAAATTATTACATATTATTCATTAAATATTGGCAGTGATTATAAATTCAACTCATGACTAACTCCACTAAAGCAACTGGAATATTTAATGGCACATGGAAGGCGTTGCTACGTACATGACCTCCAACCACTGCATTGCTTATAGATGTACTGAAGATGAAGGCAGGCAATGCAGCCAGCAGAGCAGGCTGGCTCGCTCGCATGTGCCATGCTATTTTCTAACCCATATAGATGAATTTATCGGATATTTCCAAGTCACTTGTGGCATTACACATGATAATGTGAAAATATATTTTCGTAATTTTAAGTGATGATTATTACTAACCTTGAGATGATAGATGAATTCCTCAGCGTCTATGTCTAACCGCTTCCGTTTTGCTTTTGTGGATATGACAGACAACCCGATGTCAACTGATCCATGTATTTTACCACGAGCTATATCCCCTGGACCCTTGGCATAGACCAGTATACCTTTGTCAACCACAAAGTATCTCTGAAAAGTAAAAGAAACAATATTTGAATGAAACATGCAAGCAGATATCTATGTTTGAATATATACACGTATCTATTCTGGAAGATATACAGGTTTACATTTTATTAGCCCTTGCACAAAGTAATAAATATTTCCAATTTCTATAATTAGTTAGGACTATGAATAAACAAAAGAAACTGTAATACAATTTTGCACAAAGTTCAAATTCCTTGGCTAGATTCTAAGAGAATGAGATTGGCCCTTTGCCATACCTTGAAAGTAAAAGACTGTGATCATGAAAGAAGTTTCATAGTAAGGACTGTTTTTAAACACTACACCATGTGTAAAGGCTACAATTAAGAAGAGGATACGTGCACAAACGGCATGTCTCATTATTTAATGACATGATGGAATGCTTCAGATCCTGTTTATTTTCTTAATAAATAAAATACATTTCTGTATCACTTTAATTACTTTCTGTATATATTTCTTGCAATTTTATGATTTGAAAGTAATTAGGATGATTTTAAAAGCTGGGGTATATGATGAAGAAAATAAATACTAATACTGTGACTTCAAAGACACAATAAATCTATTATATAACTGCGATGTCCGAAGACCCAAAGCATTTTGATTGGCTCTCAAAGACAATCAGTGGCTGGGGTGACATAATCCATTAAATGAATTGCACTTTTGAAAGCGAATACTGAGTTATTACAAGACCTGTGATTTTAAGGCAAATGCCTATTTTGTTCTTATGAAACAACATGAAAATTTTTATATATGTTGACGTTTCATGATAAATCACTTACATTTATAGAGTTTTATAGTGTCCTAAAATGCCTATTTAGACCTTTGGAGCCTATTTTTACTCTTTTAGTGGCTAAAATGCCTATTTTGTACATTTAAAATAAAATTCAACTTCTGTAACTTTTACAATCGTTTAATGGACATCCCTGAATGAAGAGCAGAACAGCAGAAACTTGATTTTCCCAAACAATTGTTGCCAAAGGAATGCTGACTGACGAAGGAGGATTAACTCAAAAGAACAAGTAGCAGGTATTGTTGGGAGCTGACAAGATGATCCGTGATTTGGTGGTGGCATGCAGGGGGAAGATGGTGTTGTGCTATAACTGCACGTGTAGGGGAGCGCTGCTATTGGCTGCAGATAAGAGCTCCTCAGTCTGGCCAGGGATCATCTCGTCAGCTCCCAACAATATACAGTAAGAAGGAACATACTTTGTCAATCGCCAGTGAAAGACCATCTGTTTAAGTGAATATAGTTCGTGATGTCTAAAAACGAAATCTCCTAAGAGTTCGCTTATGCAACAGTGGCTTATACAATTTCCAGGGATGACCTTTGACGGCAGGATTATTTTCTGTCAGTAGTGCAATAAACAGGTATGAGCATTTTTTTTTTCATATTAATCTTAAACTAAGGTTTTGCTATTGGCTCCTCTAATTAATTTTAGAGACCTCGTCCAGGCGGCATGGGTTCGATTTCCAGTACTGGCAGTAATTTAGAAAGCTATGAACGGTCTGGAACGACATTGACCCAGCATTGTGAGGACAATTGGGAAGCTACAGTGAGTAGCGGTCACGGTTACAGTTTAAGAGCATATTGTAGTATTTTAATGTATATTTTCTGTCTGTTTACAAATTTTAATGCATATTTTAAGTGCCTATTTTCTCTTTTAAAAGCCTATTTACTTGTTTTAAAAGCCTATTTTAGGTGCCTAAAACTAATTTTTATAGTCTAAAATCCCAGGTCTAGTTATTACCTACCTATGATTTGGTAACCTTCCAATAAAAAAAATTAAAAAAATAAATAAAAACAATCAGATGGTTTTTGATATATGAGCTTCCTATAGGATATAGGTTCTGACAGCGAAATTTGTAGGCAAGTTTTTACATGAGCTTATTAATAGTTCCCTTGTAAATGTGAAAAAACTCTTTCCAACTCACATTTCCATTTATTCAACAAAATCTGTTGTGTTTTAGATAATTTATCAGATTCATAACTTACATTCAACACCAAATTATAATAAATTATTTAATAATATATGAAATTACATGATTATAACTAGTTTGTCATCTACAACTCTGACATGATTTAGTGATAAAATAGGGTTTCCATCCCTGAAGATTGAATAACAAGAAATCTCTCTTCTGGATTTGAATGTGTAAAATAATATATATAAACAATCAATTTTAGTTTACCATGCAGAGTGTCAAGATCTGAAATTTTATCTCACCTTATGCCAACCTTTTAGAGGCCATTTTCTTTTCTTGTGCAGATAACCAGTAAAAATATCTGGCTTCTTATCGAACCTCTGTCCATCTTTGAGACCTTCTAAGATCTCCCATTCTGACCCACGTCTAGTACCTCGTTTGTTAGCTGAAAACAAAAAGGGAGTTCACTCACAGACTTGAAAAAACCCAATTACAGTGCATTGCAATTCAGCACAAGCATCACATCTATTAGTATAAGCTTTAAAATAATATATCTAACATATACGGCGGCCATTCAAGATGACAACATGGCTAGAGGTATCAAGAACAAAATAACGGAAAGACAATTACAAAAGGCAAATACATTTAGGTAAAAATATTATATGGTCTGTTTTCAAAATGCTAACGTAAGTCAGATATGAACTTAAGATAAATGTTACAATTATTTATACAGAGTGTTAATGAATAACACCAAAATATTTTACTTGTATATAGAGGGGACTTAGACAATCAACTTTTATTAGGAGATTTTTGCTCTATGTGTATGCTACAGGGCATTAAAGCCATTATAATTTGGTGCTCATAAATCCATAATTACGCGAAATAGGGTTAAGATGTTCATTAAATTGACTTCATGTCTTCCTAATGATCGATAAAAACCTGACCCTTATCATTCGTCAACAGCTACGAGGGTTGTGCAAAAAGTAAGTTTCCCTTATTTTTAGAATAAAAACCACAGGAAATATCGAAAAAATTCTTTTATTTTTCGATTCTTCGACTCAAGGACTATTTTTCTACATAGTCACCGTTTTTCTCAATGCATTTTTATGACCGTGGTACAAGCATTTTCAGTCCAGCCTCATGCTCCGCTTGCGCCACCTCCTTAAAATTGGTTGACTTCCATCTTGAGTTTGTGATTGTTGTGGAAATGCTGTCCACCCAGGTGAACTTTCAACTTCGGAAACAGATAGTATTCACTTGGGGCAAGGTCTGGGGAGTAGGGTGGATGTGGCAGAATGTCCCAATTCAACTTTTCAAGCAGCTCAACTGTCTTTCTCGCTGGGGACTGAACGTGCACACACTTTTGTCATTCCCAAATTCTTTTTTAAGATGTTAGCCACTGACCTTCGACTGATTTCAATGTGAGGAGGTAAGGCAGCAACAATATCATTGAGGGTGAGGTGCCCATCACGTTCAACAATCTCTGAACCGCACTGCACAGCGTCCCCCTCAGTGGCAGTCGAAGGACGACTGGAGCATGGTTCATCACAGACATTCTGACAGCCCTCTGCGAAAGCAGAACACCATTTTCGCACCATTTGGATGCTCATCGCACCCGTGCCATACACAAAAACAATTGCTCGGTGGATTTCAGTCGGATTTTTGCCTTTAGCATGGAGAAAACGGATCACAGAACACAATTCAATGGCGGAGTGAGAGAGTAAGGGTGTCTCCATGGTTAAGAAGCTACTGACACCAAACCGAGTGTTGTAAAGAAATGGTTACAGTTTCAGTGTTGCCACTACGTATGTAATAAAAATCCCTCAAAATATGAGAGTCCCACAAAAATTTTCCCCTGTTTAACAAAACAGGGAAACTTACTTTTTGCACGACCCTCGTATATCATAATTTAGTGCTTCCATAATCTGCAAAATTTACAGACTAATCACAGGACTGGTCGCCACTGCATTAGTCTTTTTTTTTATTCATAACTACTGACTACAGTGTTAACAGCGAAGTTCCTTTGTTTTGCATTTTTTTCTAATGTTAGAAGTCAGTGGCAGCCATGCCCTGGGAGATTTTATGCTGTAACAGGAAAAATTGAATCCATAGAGCAAAAATGTCCTAATAAAAGTTGCTGGTCTATGTCCCCTCTATACACAGGTAAAATATTTCGGTGTTATTCATTAACACCCTGTATGTATCACTGGTGGAAAGATGTTAATCTGAGCAAGAGCATGACTTATATTTTCTAAGAAAAATATTATATGAAGATATGTGATTTTTCTTCGAACATATTGTTACTCTTGAATGTACTGAACAGAGACAGAAAACTTGAACTTACAGAGTGACTATAAATGATTATAGTGATTTCATTACTTTTATGGCTGTGTTATTAAAGATATAGTGGTAAAATTTGATGTTATAAGTATCTTTCAAAGTTTTGTTTGGGTTGCCCGGCAGATGTGTTTCTACTGTGAGAGCTGTGACAGCATTACAGTTTCAAAATAGCAATAACCTCTGACATGCGTCTGTCAAAATGGTTCAGTGAGAGTTTGGAACAAATTACCATACCAGAAAAAAGATCTACCCAATGATACTGGAAATACCAGCTGATCTGCCAGAACTGTGGACCCACATCACCATTGCTTTTGCTGAAATTGACAGGGACATGTAGAACAAACTTGATTACAGAATTTCTGTCAAAGTCAGTAC
Source organism: Ectobius pallidus (assembly GCA_964059195.1). Lineage (NCBI taxonomy): Eukaryota > Metazoa > Arthropoda > Insecta > Blattodea > Ectobiidae > Ectobius > Ectobius pallidus. The sequence continues at coordinate 124,583,613 of CAXKWD010000005.1, forward strand.
AGAGGCAGAAATCAAACACATTTACCAGTAAATATATCAAACAAAACTTGGTGATAAAATAAATTGGTTGAGTTCTTCTACACAACTGAAGTTTCATGTTATATTAATTTATTTATGATAAAATAGTGAAACCACTTCTGTCATTTATATTTTTCACTCTGTATACAATGTACCCACATTCAGCAATTTAGCTTTGGAATAATTATAAAATCATTGTAACAGTTATTTTTCCAAATTGCTTCACCTTTTTCATTTTCACTAAACCTACTGATAATTTTTTTTTTCTGAATGATTATTTTGAAGATGAGTTTACTGATTTCCAGAACAACTGTTACTACGTCGTAAATCTTCAATCTTCACATTATTAATGCCTTACTATGGAGGACCTAACAATAATGGTGTAATATTATATTAGAAAATTATATTAAATAACTGTAGATTTTACTTGTTCTGTAGTTGAATTGTTAGTGCCATAATCTATTATTTTCTGTAGTTTCTTGATACCTATAGCATGCAATAATAATATTGCTCTTTTTCAATGTAGTTTAATAATTTGCTTTTGAATAATTTTAATAGCTGTTAAGTAAATAACAGGGAATGAATTTACCAACAAAATACTTTGGCTCAGTTTGTGTGCTAAATATCTAGGGGCATTTGTTAGGTGCACTAGATAAAGAAAACATTAGCAATCATTTCTAGCAATTCCAAGAAAGAAAACAGTGGGGTATAGTAAAAAAGAGATGCGAAAATAAAAATAAAAAGGAATTAAACACTCTATTTGGGTTGAAACTGAAATACTACCTCTCTACTTCTAAAGACATCCTTTGGAAAATAAGGCTTGATAAAAGAAACTAGCAATGATAAGAAAGAGAATTACCTTGAATTACTAAAAGTCCTAGAAGGTATCGTATGGAATGAAAAGGGAGCAAATGAGTTACAAATAAGGTACATATTAGTAGACACACAAGAAATAGTCACAATGTAGGAAAGAACAAACACATCAAACACTTCAAAAATACACGTATGTAACTTCATATTTCATTAAATTCAATCAAGCCAGTGTCGTAAGATAAATTTGTTGGACAAAACAATTGTATACAACTTTGAACACATTATTAAGGGATCACAATGAGGTCAGAAAATTAAATTACCTTATTACCTTCTCTCCAATTACAATACTACCTGCTGGAAACTACACAGCTATCTTAGATGAAATTTAATGTCATAATACGTAAATTGTATTTAATTATAGATCTTTTCAATTTTACTGAAGGAAGTATACTTTATAAAGAAGTCAGTCAGTGCTGAAGGTTGTTAACCATTATGCACTGACCATCTTTTGTCCCAAGAACTGTTCTTGGTTATTCATCTGAAGTCGGTGGGCCAGTATTTTTATGAAAGCTCTGATGGAAAGCTGCACTGGCTATCTTCATCACCCATATATGTTTTAACCCTTTCACTGCTACAGCCGTATATATGCATCAGCATGAATCACTGCTGGCCGAGCTACTGACGCACCACTTTGCATGCCAATAGAGGAAAGAAATTCTCAGTGAGGAGGATTTCAATTGTGTCAGCATGTTGTCTATATCCTGACACCATAAGTTCCCTGTTCTCTGAATTGGGCTGCCTAAATACTTTAGGCGATGTACTGCACCATCAATTGAAATACATGGTAACTAACTTTGCTGTTAGATATATCAGCATTCATGAACCACAGATTATTGTCCTGTTGGACATTACATGAGAATATTATAGGAGAAAAATTCCTCTGACACTGGGACTTGAACCCAGGACCTTTGGCTATTCGCGCCAATGCTCTACCAACTGAGCTAAGCCGGAGTTCAATTCACAGCACCAGATGGAAACTCTCTCCTATGATTAATTGCCACAACTTTGCTGTGTTGTGATGAGATGCGTACCCAGGGTTACAAAAAATCAGTACAAACTTTAAGAAACCGACAAATTATAATTTGTGATTGTTTGTCCATTTATTAATACAAAATAAATTTTCAAATTAATTCAACACCACCAGTTTGCACAGTAATAATATGTTAGCAGTGAAAAGGCGAAATAATGATTTGATAATGCCATTCAGGTCACCAAAATGATTATGCTAGTTAAAAAACACACTGACTTATTTGAGACGGAATTTGCAATTTTCTGACTTTTAGCACAGCGCCTCTAAAAGTTAAAGACTGATCACAAGGAACATAAATACTCTGCTCATTTTATATTTCATTCTAAAATTAAAGTGGCATGGTCTCCTTGTAAGATAAGGCACAGGTGCACCGACATAGGTTAGAAATTAACAGCTGTAAACTTTCGACTTAATGCCAGTTAAGTAGATTTTTCAGCACGCCAACACTTAATCATCAAAATAAGTTTAACAGCCACAAAATTTAACAGCTCATTGCTGGTCGGTTAAATACTTAATGGCTGTCAAGTCTACAAAGAACGCCTTATTTCTTAGCGGTTCTTAGAAAGAGTTGCTGCATTTTAATTATTTAGATCAACTGGAATATTATCCATGGAATAATCTTATAGAAAGAGATAATCCTTTCCCAAGTCTCATGAAACTAGCATTTCAGAAACCATTCTGGTTTAGCAAATGCACATTCTGAACACTGCAGAAAATATGAGGGACTGGAGTTCTAACTAACAGAAAATTTTCTGCTTCACCTATGAAATCGGTCTTCAAGATTTTATGTAAAGGAAGCTTTTGTTATTTAATTGATGATTTTCCCTACATGCATAAGAACACAGTACAATTTTACAGTCTGTTGCTGCAATAACCAAAATCTTATTCTTATACCATATCCAGCAACTGGATTCACAAGGACTTGAATTTGTTTTGATTGCTAAGTTGGTAACTGAATGCCAGCGAACGCCCATTAAATAACCTATTTTAAAGTTAGGAAATCTCATTTTAAAAATTATTGTCCATAAAAGTTTACAGTCATTACATAATGGCTGAAATAGAAATGATGTAGGTGCACCTGCTGGTGACAAGGCTTTTTTCAGAAAAGCTGTAGGCAACGAATGATTCATGTTGAATGGTGAGAAGAAGTATGTTATAAACACACCAAGAAAGAATAAACTTTTCCCATGAAAAGAAACTTTACCCTTGTTAGCAGTGAAGGAATCGTGATCCTAGTATTAAATATCAAACTAGAATCACGATGAATATCAAGATAAATAAATAGAATATAAAACCTTCAGAATAACGGGAGCTATTAACATTTCATATCAAATTTAATATCAGATGATAGAGAATTAAATCACAAGTAATATGCAATGAATAAAGAAATAATATGTAATAAATATAAATTAAGTTAACATTAAATATAAGGATAGATCACTGGCTGTAGAAGTACCAGACAGGATTCCGAGTATTTCACAAAGGCGAGCTCGCATATACCATTCAGTCACTGCAGGAAGCCGGTGACACTTATTGTCACCGAGTTGCACTTCTTTTATGGCAAAAAGTTACACAAAGACGAGTAAAGCCTACTGAAAAGAATGTACTTGGAAAAAGACTTGGGAAAAGAGTAATCAATGCCGATACCAAGAAATTACAGCTAGTAACGAGAATAGGAAGAAAGTGGGAACTCAAAAGGATGCACTTCATAGCATCCTAAGGCTTGGTTTTAAAGGGCCAATGAAAAATGAGTTACTAACTGAAATAACGACAAAATGCTATAACATAGAATTTCATTTGCTAGTATAAGAGTGGGGGATTTTTCTGGGCCAGCAAGGCTGTAGAACATCGCCATTTTTATAATAAGACTGTTCTGCTGGACTCTGATCCGGTCGGACGTATTCACTGTTACTGGACTTTGATCCGGGTGGAAATAATAGTATTTCCACTCGATTTTAATTCACGTTGGGTAGTTGCCCAACTTGAATAAGTAATCTTTTTAACTAGAAGCACCCAGTAATCGTGTGATTCTTGGTAATAGCTAAATTACAGCTATTACCGAATTTAAATTCAGTGTGACACAGTAAGTACATTGTCGACGAAGTATCACTAATATAATTACGCCAAGACGGGTAGTTATAATATCACGTGTTATACTTAGGAAGAGAGTAGCAACAGATAATTATTGTGGCCAAGTTCTACAACCTAGACATCCTAGCAAAGTATCCACCACAATTAGATTATTAATCAGTTAATTGGACAGATTATTTAATTGGACAAATAAACCATATCTTACCAGTTATTCATGTTATCTATATCTGTAGCACTAACAATAACAGCCATTCACCAAACCTACATATCCCTGAGAAACGTAAGAGTGTAAATCTCGTAGCTTGCTGACTCCGGAGCAGGTTCGAAAGAAGGACTACAAACTGTAAGTACTGAGTAAAAACATTCTCACTTCTTTAGTACGAACCTTTAAAAGTGGCATTTACCCAATAGCAAGGGGGTGAACTGCTTCATAGTGGCTTGCCCAACTTTAGGGGCTTACGAACTGTCTCATAGTGGCGCGAACAACGTGGTGGCTTCGAAAAGAAAGGTGAATGGCATAGGCAATGAACTAAAAAAAATAAATTTAAAAATCAAAATACTGGTAGAAAGCAGATAAAGAAGAAGGGGAAGTAAGGAATTAAGGAGCGGGCACTAGCATAGAAGGGGAAATAGCCAAGAGAGAAGAGAGAAGAAGACGTAGGAAACGCGGCATCCAAGTTAAGAAAGCAGAGTAGTCTGGGAGAATATCACTTATTGTATTAGTAAATAAGAGGGTATTATTGTGCTAATGATAAGAATTTACTTATTGTTAGATATAAGAGAGTTATATTTATATGTCTGTGTATAAATTGTGTTATGTACTACAAGGTGAGTGCGCATGCTTTTATATCAAAGTGATAAGTGCAATGACTGTAGGTATCAGGCTAGGGTGACGTTATGATAACTTTACGTAACGGAAAGGTAATTAATAACAAGATGGATAATATTGAATCACAGGATGGGCAAGATTCACTGACCCATGATGAAATAGAAATTGTAAACGAGAGGGAAATCAGTTTGGTAGCTCAAAGTAATAACGCAGAAGTAATGGAGGAAAATAACAATGGGGAAATTAATCCAGAAGGGCCCTCAGCTCAAACAGAAAATGAAAATGTAGGGACCCAAAATAAAAGTCAGGTTATGGGAGAAGGAATACCGCTTTCCTTGTTAATGTCGATGATGAAAGAATTATTTGATAAATTTGACAAAAGTTCAAATGATAATAAAATGTTAGCAGAAAAACAGTCAAATGATAATAAAATGTTAGCAGAAAAACAGTCAAATGATAGTAAAATGTTAGCAAAAAAAATTGAAATTGATAATAAGAAATCGGCAGAGGAATTAAAAAACACATTAACTGAGAAACTTGAAAAGAATTCAAGCGAAATCAAACAATCTGTAGATAAAATTTCTGACAACTTAGATAAAACCAATGGACGTATAGATGAGTTCACGGAAGAGGTTAGGTCTGCAAATGCTAAATTGAACGAAAGGGTCAAAAATGTAGAGCAAGAAATTGAGGTAACAAAGAAAAACGTAGAACTACAAATTGAGAAAACAAAGAAAGACGTAGAGCTAGAACTGGAGACAGTAAAAAAAATTGTAGATGAGAAATTGCAAAATAAAGATAAGGAAATGATTTTGAAACGAACTAACACTGTAAAAGTCATTGACGATAAAATAGGAACAGGTCATTGTTCGTTACAGAAAGAAATCGTAGAGAAAACTAAAGGTTTAGAAGGGCATTTAGTTACAACTTTTTCAAATGAAATTGGGGAATTAAAGCCGTGAGTTCAGCAGTGAGTTCACTTGGTAAGTGGCACAATTACTGTAATGAGATAAAATAGTTTCTCCATTTAATAGTTTCGTCCCCAACTTTATTTTTAATTTTACTCACTCCACATGAATTTTACTAGCATCAGTTCTTTAAACATTTATTAGACTTTTCTAAGCATAGACATCAACCTATTCAACATCACTAACTTTAAACTGCACATTTTTTCCTTTATTAAACAGGTTTGTTAATAGACAACATGTGATTGTAGTTTGTTCCTGTTACAATTTTGTCTTCAGTAAACAGTTTTAAATGCAGAACAAACGAAAATAAAATAGTGAAGTACAGTAATGAGGAAAATTCATATGCTCATAAAGAGGAATGCATGTAAACTAGTAGATAAAGAAAGGTTAAGGAATGGGATATAGAACGGTGGGTTTAGTGGCAGTAAGACCCAACAGATTATACAGGCCTATTTCTCTTTATTTGTATACACTTTGATTCAGGGTTGGTGAAAAGTACATCCAATCTGGCATTTCCCTTTGCAAGTAGGCAAGATAAAAGATTGTAATGTAGAAATTGAAATATGGATTTGGTATATATTTTCCAAATTACATTGTATATACACAGGTAAAAAAATGATTTAAAAAAATTAAGATCTAGAAGATGCTGGGATTCCTTAAGTAAAATCTGAGACTTTATTGTTAAATCTAGAAAATTACAAAAAATGCAAAGAGGATGTTCTTTTCACTTGGAAAATTAAGCTTGCCTGTAGCCTCTATTGTGGTATTATTTCTTTTAACTATTAGTAAAATACTAAATAGACCATAAAAATAGAGTTCTACCAATCGTTATTGTCCAAAAGTTTAACCATTTGGCACTGGCTTTTAGAGAAACTTACCTCCATCTTTAGGTGGTGTTTTCGGCACATGCTCATTATTAGACTCCGCTGACAGGCTGTTGCTCTCCAAGCTGCCTTCCTAATGATCAAAATCAAACATTCAATATCAAAATTGTGACAAGTTCATGAATGAGAGAAGGAACAGGAAGCAGGGAACAACTGAAAATTTCAAATATTTAGGAACATTTAATTATGAGTAAATAGTAACTACTATTGTTTTAAAGTTAACTCTGTTTCACTCACAAAAGTGGAAAAGGATGGCATATACAACTTGGTAAGGTATGAAGGGACAGCCAACATGAGTACATAACTAAATCACTGTTTTTAGTAGTACTATTTAGTGCTGTGTGTTTAATTACTGAGAGAAAAGTCTGCAGAGATTCAATAGAGAAACATAATAAGCATCTCCGCCTACAGGCTTGGTAACTTCTCTGTGAAGATACCAATCTAATTACCTTGACAGAGTTTCTTGCTGTTTACCAAATTACCTCGACAGAGTTTCTCGCTGTTTACCAATGTGTCTCTCGTATAAAGAAAATTAGTATAGACTACACTTCCCATATGAGTATATTGCTCATACTTCGATAAAAACCTATTTTTTCCCTTCAAAATATATAGTCTAAATAAATTTTTATATTTTTTTCATGGCTAATGAGACTCGAAAACATTTAATTTATAGAGCATAAAAATTCAAATTACAATGTTAATACAGTATATGTATTTACCATTTTTCATACAAGAACTTATTTAAGGACATATAAGAACATATAAGAACTGTGTTTATTTCACACAGTAAAATATGATATTCTTGTTCAACATGTTCTGGAAATGAAGTCTGTCCCTTCAAATCAGTTAATGTAGTCATTCTTTTTTTACTAATTTTGACACACTTGGTTCTCCTCTAGAAATCAGTGAAGGTTTTAATAATTAATTACCAGATTAACTATGGAATGAATATTTAAAACAATTTGTTGCTTTAAATTCTCATAAAAATTTGCATTTTGGCCTATTATGATAATATTAAATTTGAATAATTTTATGTTTAACATAAATACTTAGAACATTCAAGCGATGTTTTCTAAAATGCTGGTATATTGAGTTTGCTTTGTTAAATCTTTAGTTTGTAAATAGTGTGCTTATTTTTCCCCCCTTGCTGTTTTCCTTTATGCTTTTTACAGTCTAATTTAAGTTTTATAAATAGTAAACAAGGCATTTTTAGCACCAAAAAATCTATGGACTAGCCATGAGATATAAATATGGATTTTAATAAAGAAACAGAATAAATACACATAATCAGAATTACAGCTTACACCAATTAAAAAGATATGAAAGTTATAATAAATTATTCCTGTACAAATTCCAAACTCTTCAGGATTCTTCACTCAACATTTTCTATTCATAATTTTGCTTTCTTATCAGTAAAATGTATTTAATTAATTATGCTTATCGTCCAATGGAGAATCCAAAGTCACGCCTAGTTAAAAGATATAATATTTGAATCCTATAACTCCTATTACTAGTGTCCTTTGCTGTTACATGCTGTTATTATGTCTGTACAGTATATCTACAGTTTATAAAGACTTTCCTTAACACTAGGAATCCGTTTCTTCTTACATATTTTAACATAACTTTGCAAAAACCAAAATGAACCAGAAATGAAGATTCAAACCCATGTTGGCAAGGGTTGAGTTATGGAATTCAAAGGTATAAAAGATTAAATTTAATAAAATCTCTAAGAAGATACTTTGATCATTGTGCAAAGTAGAAGGTACTAAGAATGTGCCATACCTCCTACATAAAAAAAGTGCAGAAATGAGAGAAAATACACTACCGGTACGGTACTGCAAAAAATGTTTGAGTCAGCATGCAAAGGTTCACTAATGTGCATGTTACATTTTTTACAGTATGTTCATATTTTAAAACCGTAACTGTTTCAGTCTGATACAGACTCTATGCTATCTCTTAGCCTGGGCAGTTAGAGAATGAGAAATGGGCTGGTGATGCAATAACAACCAGGGTTAAGGCATACTAGTGCACAGTGACAGTCATTCAGTGCTTACTAAACTATCCTTTTGATAACAGTATACCTGCGGAACAGTCGGTTCTGTTCTTGTAATATTGGTAGAGTATGAAATTCAGTGTCCAAGAACTAGTGTTAATTACTTATTCACGAAGTATGGATCATGGAGAAAAGTGCAAATGAAGTTCCATAGGAAGCATCCAATTACCGAGTGCTATATAAGGCAACAATTCATAATTTAACAGAAATATTTAAACCACAGTTTCAGCCTTACAAAAATCTGGTAAAAGAAAGACAGGATTTGACTGAAGAGAAGCTAGACAAACATAACAGAAAGATGTCTCATCACAAGAGTAATTTGGCAAATACTGATGATTGAATGACATGCACCAGCTTGCCTCAATCCCAGCAAACGATGGGCATCATCAGCCCATGACTCATTCCCTAAGCTGTTGGGCTAAGAGGTTTGCTTAAGAGATTTTCAAAACAATCTTTAAACTTCAGGCTACGATTATGGTATGTTTTAAAAAATCAGTTACATTAGAAATCAGAAGTAGACCTACTGCCTAATAATTAATAACATATTTCTCTACTAGATCTCATTCATTTACTTAAACTATTGCAATACCTATTTTAATTATTAAAATAATAACTTTCATGTCACAAATTAAAACTATGATGCATCTTTTTTAATTGTTTCCTCTAAATGGAGGTTGCCCAGGACAAAGAATATTATATGATTACAAAGAATTATAGCAATGGATCCTGATCGAATAAATGCTTAGGTAATTTAAAGAGAACACATATCATAATAATACAGGCTATATTATTTCTATAGTATAGAGCCCTTTTGCGGCTCTCGCACCCAACCAATCTTAAAAAATAGGTGTCAAAAGAAAGATAATTTTCCGGGACAGTGATGAATTGCACTTCCACCATTTAAATATTATTTAATGATTTATTAAAATGCATCTAATTTTTGCTCAGTTTTTCCATGGGTTTACTTATAGTGACTTTGTACATAAAAGTTTTCGATATTCAAGTTATAAATGAAGTTCCTAGATTATGCTATTCTATGCTAAAAAAATGTGAATTGTGACCAGATTAACAACTACGTTGTCCAGAATGTTGTTCAAAGCGAAACAAACATTTATTACATTGTAATTCAGTGCAAGGATAACTCTGGGGAAGAACTTTATCCTGTTGAATTCCTCAATTAGTGTAAATCATTCTGACCTTCCATCACACAAATTAGTGTTCAAGATAAACATAACTGTTATGCTCATTAGAAACCTCAGTGCTAAAGAAGGTCTTATCCATGGGACAAGAATGGTTAATTTATTACTATTGCACAACTTATCAAATCTGGAAAAAGTGGACTTATTCCAAGAATATCTAACACCATCAGAGCCGATGACCCCAATCAACATGAGCTGAAAACAGCTTCTCGTTAAAACTGCCTACACTATGAATATTAGGATTAATAAATTAAGATTCATGTACTCGCATGGACAACATTTTTGTATCTATCAAGGAAAGAGAAAAACAAGCCGTCAAGGAAGACTGTACCATTGTAGGTTTGTAAGGAAGTGATGTAAACTATTATTTCCAGGAACTTTCGTAAATAGTATTGAATAAGCGTTTGTGAAAAATTGTTTCAAGTAAATTTTTATTGTTGTTACTGTTATCTTGTTATTGTTATTATTATCATTATTATTTAGTCATTTTTACAATGTTTAACATCTTCTAACAGTCAAATATACAGGAAGCTAGACATCTGCCCATAAAGTAAATTATAATCTATATATCTTTTTATGAAAAAAGAATTTTTGCTAATACCAATTGCATTGTAATTGATCTTTATTTTATATTCTACAAGTAAATTGAAAGATAGGTTTATATACTTTTTTATATACATAAATATGTTTTGCAAAAATCTTTTCCCCTTCATACGAATGGAACGGGGCCGGTCAGATTTCAATATACCAGAGTTCTCGCATAGGTACCCTAGTTTAATTAAAAGAAAACAATTATTTTTATGAATCACATGAAACTTAGAAAAAGTGTGTCTAATTAGCAGGGCCCGGATTGTGATGACCTAAAATTGTTTGAAAAATGACCTATAAAATGACCCTAAATTTGAAAGAAAATGACTTAATAATTCTAAAGAATGACCTAAAAACTGGTATTTTATTTATAAAAAATTATTATTGTACACAAAGTTATAGACTAATTTGTACATAGGAGCATTTGAGGAGAAAAATAAGAAAATAGTTTTTAGAACCTACAAAAAAATGTTGCATTATACTAACCTAGTTATTTTTTAAACATTACCCTATGAGAAAAAATACAAAAAAGTTAATACACTCAATGTAAATGCATGAAAATGACAAAATAAGGAAGGGAATTACAAGAAAATGACAAAATAATGACCTAAAATTGAAATAAATGCCCTAAAAATATAAAATTCCATAAAATGACAAAAAATGACCTAATAAAAGTGAATTTCTATACTCTAGAGGCCATGATTAGGATTTATGTACAAGTTGGCAATGTCTATGCAGCATCAATAAAAAGATGACATGTCATTAGAATCCAGGCCCTGCTAATTAGCATCTAAATAAAACCATCACTTCTTTTTTATCTGTTTCTTTTAAGTGCATACTAAAGCAGAAATTAAAGAACTATCAGAAATAAAAAGAATTAAAGTAGCAAGACATAACATTTAATTATCTCAAATCCACAGCATAACCTTGTAATTCCAATTATATGATCAGTGCTCAAGGGAAGCCATTATCTGCATTTATGGCTTCTATCTGTGAGGTGTGAACAAACCTTGTAAGCTTCAGAAAGATGATGACTGCACTTAATGCAACTTATGTGTTTAAATAGGGATGGACCAAACACTTCCTTACATGGATAGTACTTTATCCTACTAATAGAGATGCCCTATGAAGTTTAACTTTTAGCCATCCTTTCTAATATTATTTCAATACAATATTAACCTGTATTCATTCTATTCTTAGAAGTTCATTTTTATTACTGAAAGAAATCATACTGTTTTATAACATCAAGAAAATACTGATATTACTAGTTAAACAACAGAATTACTGAGCACTTTTATGTATTTATAATTCAATGTAAAATAACATACCAGTAATAATTAATTAATGTTTATGTTATATATTTTGTAAAGCAATATCATTCACATTGTATATATTTCTTATAACTGTAAATTTGTACTGTTATTGGTAAATGTAATTGAAATGTCCCATAACACATAACTTAATATGTTCCGATGGACTAAATAAAAAATAAAAATAAAAAAAAATATTTCTTATTTATAGAGGTAGAAAGTTCAGGTGTGTAATGTAAGTTCCATTGGGTGATCCCTTGGATAAGCTGATTTGTTTTCTAAAAGTGACCTTAAATTACTTACATTACAAGCAAAAACGATATTTAACTGTACCTTTGTAGCATTAATTTATAAGTGTATTCTGGAACTGGAAGCCAGTACCAGTTATTTCTTGTTCCAAAATATCAATAGCTCTATTACGGGAACTTTTGAAAAGTAGACACATCACACATGTATTAAAAACAAGAAATTGCTTCAAACTCATTGTCTCAGTTTTCACACCTCTAATTTTTCATAAATCAGTTTTGTATAAAATGACCTGCAGGTCAGAGCTCACCCAGGCCTACCCCTGATTCTATATGAATCTTTAATTTCAGTATGGAACTTCATCTTTCTTGCACTCTCTACACAAATCCCTCCAGTACATAAATCCTTCCATTTTTCTACTTTAAAACCACCAACTAATTTTATTTTCAGTGTAAGCTAGGAACATGCATTAAAAAAAAAGTTTTGAAGGTAAATTATGGATTTTAGCAAAGCACTAGAAACAACTGAAAGCAGATTGGAGTGAAAATTTAGGTAAGCAATAAACATATGCACAGAAAGAGAAGCTAAGATATGAAGAAAAAAAAATGTTCTTAGAATGCTTTACATTACTTCACTTGTATGACAATTTTTTGCTGAAGAATCATGCTTTTGAAGAAATATACTGAAGGAAATATGAGTACAAGCAAGCAATTTTTAAATTATATTTACATTTCTTCTAAGATTTTAAGCTAACATTTTCTTAGACCCTTAGTTCCAATTGCAAGTACCATATGGGAAAATTATGTTTAAAGCACACAAATACAGAAAAACTCATTCACATAACCACATCCTATTGTCTATTTTCTATCTCCTACTTTATATGTACGGTATAATTAGAGCTCTGTTACAGGACTTTTTGGTTGAAACCGTCAACAAATTTCTTTTGTGATCTTTTTACAGCATATAGTTTCTGTCATAAAATATCAATATAGACTGAGAGAATTTTCTATTTCATCAACTACTGGAGAATCTCTAAACTTTCTATTGTTCTTCTTTGAATAACGTATTTCATTACCAGCTGTCATTTTACTGAAAACATTCTCACAATTATATATTTCTTACCAAAGTTACAGCATGTGTAAAAATTGCATTTGTACCATTACACCCTATTTGATAAATTGTATGTTACGACAGTCTTTCTCTCCACGCAATGTCTTCATGTGTAACAGACAGTTGATATAACATGTGTTATGATGAAGATTTTATTATTTCGCTGTTCAAGCTGAAACGTATTATGACAGGGCGAATCAAACTCGAAACCACTGGACTTCTATCATGCATAGTGCATACTTTCATAACAGAATCAGTATTTGAACTCTTCCAAAAATCTATAGTTAATGTGATTTTGTTAACTTACTAATTTTCGTTGCATGATATGTCCTTTTACTATTATGAAAATCAAATTTACTATGGGACTATATTGTTCTGTAGCATGATATGTACTGTGGTTCAAGACATGTGCGTCTGTTTCAACGTGATGGGACTTTCAAACATATTGTATTTTAGTGTGAGGACTGCAAACACATAAGTAAGATACAATACTTGTCAGCATATTTAAGTAATGACTTAGTAGAAACACTTTCATAGTACAAAAAAGGCTGAATAATGCAATTTGGTGTATGAATACAAGATCATTTGCTGAATTAAGAGCAAGAATGTTCAGACAAGGTGCTGAAGATCAATTCAGCATGCAATAGTTCAAAGAATGGACCTCTCCTAGATTTTTCTCAGATATTAAATTACCATATCCTTTTATTTACAATTAACCTTTTACAGAAATAAAAAGGATCATATTCAACGATGGAAGGCTTATGTGCTTATTAGAAACTGCATTATCAGAAATTAAATTGTGATCTCCCATGCAGATTTATAAAATTATGTCAGAATTTCATATCAATGCAGGCAAATGAATCATTACCAAGATTACTGTAAAAAAGAAAAGTAATGGAAAAGTTTTGTAAATACATGCTCAATCCAAGAAAGAAATTATTATTTTCTCTATGTAGATATTCTAAGCAATTTAATAGTCGTCTTGAGTCTGTAAGAACTACGGAATGAAAAATAAAATTTGTAGTATCTTACCATCTCATTATTTGTGTATTCCTTCAACAGCATGACATTTATTAAATGTAAAAAGAAATTTCAATATATATATATATATATACTTACACTAAGAAATCATTTATAAATATTATTACTTTACAAACTTTTCTTGAAGGGCTTATTTTAAGGAAAGAAGATGATTAAAATACGACAATTCTGTAAACTTAGGTTATCTTAGCTATATATTTTATATGTATTCTAGAAGTAGTTAAACGTAAAAACTAAACTCTGTGGTACCACATCCCTTACAGGGATTGTGCCTACTATCTACTGGCTGCATAATCTAACTCCACCTCGCAACCCTAGATGGCAAAATTGGGAGAGGGAGCATGTAATCTTTTATCAAGTAACTCCTCAGATGACCTCACGAGATTGAGTGCACCCCATTACAGACTTTCCTTACTCAAAAAAGTCTGACGAGGTACTGAGTACTGAACACCAGACCATGAAGGCACTAATGGTTAATACCTTTGGTTAATGTTTTTCCTTAGAAAATTAGTTTTTTGGGAGTATATTTTGGAAAATAATTATGACTATGAGAAATGTTTTTATTCTTTCATTTCTTGAGGAACCACTACTAACAAATACAGTATGATCCCTTTCACAAGTAGCTACCAGCAATTTTTCCATAATTCCACAGCACCGTAGTAATATCCTAAATGTTTTCCAATGAAGTAATGATGTCAATAACCTTCTTAGCAGCCTATTATTGTAGTATTAATATTGTAAGATCTATACTTCCACTGTTAATATATGATTTGAATGGATACTAACAGATCATTATCTTCATCCTGTTATAAACAAATATTTATCACTAGTACATTGACAATAAACCTTCTTAGCACTAATGAAATGAATACTAATAGATCTTTATCTCCATCCCATTATAAAGAAATAATTATAAATTTTGTTGAACAATGAATATAAGAACGCAATAACCGAAGCCCTAAGTCTGGATGTCATTAGGCAAACAGAAGAAGGAAAAACAAATTTAGTTCAATTTTTAATTTTAATAATTTGTAATAATAATTATCATTAATATTGTCTTTACTTATAAGTTATAACACAATTAACATATCGGTACCAAGAATTTTAAAATATTTATGTGTAATAAACTAAATAAATGTTACTTTTATGAGTATAACAAGAGTAAAAGAATGCATACTCATGAGGCAAGGAAATACCTTACTGAGTATTCAAGAGATATAAAAACAGAACCTTGTACAGTAATGTAATGAGGTTACAAATATAAAATATACTTATATTAAAATATTTCAATGTTAATTACTTTTTCCATAAAAAAGAATATTTGAGGGTTATATATTAGTACAACAACTTAAGAGAAGTAGCAAAATGTGAAACAGCGTGAAAAAAAGCTATTATTTGTTTGTTCATGTAATGAGTGGCTCAATAGGAGACCTGTAAAATAGACCACAATATTGGGAATATGGACACCATGGGTGCACTCTCAGAAACAGGTCATTTTGAGAGCAGGCTGACCAGACATTAAAATTAACCTTCTCTTCTGGTACCAGCTGATTTACTTGCAATCTAATATTTACACAATTACAAATATAAATTTAAGTAAAAGTGGTGGATGGGAACATAACCCCCTTGGTTAGTAGTTAGTAATGACAACCACTTCATTAGCATTAGCATTTATTTCCTTGCACTAACATCTTTAAATCAAATACTGGGCAAGTCTCTCACGTTAACTACAGGTCAGTGTCTCTAGATTCAGGGTGTCTACACACTTACAGACCAATTTATGGGGTGTCCAATTTAGTACTAAATACTCCTAAATAATCTAGTGATTGTACAAACGCAACTGTTAACATGCAGTCATGAAGGTAACAGTACATTTCAACCTACCTAGGTACATAAGGGCAGTTATTTGGTTAGAAAGTCACTTCAATCTTGAAAAAACCTAAAGCATAGTAGACAAAAATATCCACATCTTTCAAATGAGTATGTTGCATTCAAAGTAATAACATACTTCATTAGAAGTCAACCATGAAAGTTTAAATCAATTTATAAAATTACAAATTTTGGAAGAAATATTTTTGTAGAATATTTTTTGAGACTCAGATGACATCTTTTCCATTCACAATGAAATCTGCCTTATTATTTTGATTTTGTCCAAATAAAATGTAGGAGGTAAGAAGAAAATTATAATTTCATATATTCTTACAAAATCTAACAGTAAGTATATCTTCATTCCTAATTACCTGTCACTTTGGATTTTATAACATTTCTTATCGCTGTAAACTGATACAGTTCATTCTGCAACAAAATCTCATGCTCGAACCAACCCAGAGTCAAAACGTATACACCCATACATAGAAGCAAAAGCATACTTATTACAAAGGTTATACCAATGAAAATAGGATGTCTGGTCAGACATATTATAGGGAATGGAATTAGTGGTGAAAACTATTGTTATTGTGGCCTATTTTAAGGTACCATCCTAATTATTCACCTTGTAAAGACTGTGGAAAAGCATGAAACTCTCAGGTTAGTTAGCCTCAGCTCTGGAACCTCGGAACGTCCAAATACAAGGTAGACATTCTACTGTGAGACCATCACACTCCGTGTATGTAACTATGGGATTAAAGATCTGTCTAAGCTCAAGACTGACACAGAGAAATTAGAAGGTGGCATGAAACACAGTTATTAAATACTCCAACACATGCTCTACACAATCATAATGTTAACCATTAATCTCAAGCTAATTATGAACAAAGCAAATAGGAAAACACTAAATTCATAAAACAGGGATCCCCAAACACTCATAAACTGAAAGTGATGTTTATTTTATGTATATGGTATGTTATATCATGCGATTTCCCATCTTTACTGTGCCTAATAATGGCTAACTGACTCGCTGACAATGTTTACCCACTTCCGAATGAGCTAGAAACTTGAAATTTGCCACACTTATAGCTTTTAGCCTATAATCCAGGGGGAAATTTTAAAAAGTTCAAATATTTGTTTTTTTACTCCTTAAAAAGCAGACACAGCTTTAATGTTGCATTAGACCTTTTTTGTAGGCTAATAGTAGCTAAACAATAAGTTGGATCATAAAACAGATTGCACCTTCAGTAAAGGATTTGAGAGATCTAAAAGTTTGGTCCTTTGACTTTTTGTTTCCATTGGTTATACCTTAGATGGTGAGATTTTTTTTCAATTAGATTATGTACATTTTCCACACATTAAATGTAATTTTTGACAAACTTATAGGACAGCTAGAAACATAAAATTCTGCACGATTATTGGTACATCCAACTGCCATAAGCATGTCAAATTTGGTGTTTCTAGCTGCCCTACAAGTATGAAACACTGTCTGTTTATGTAACATTATTCAAATCTGCAATAGTCTAGATCAGTGGTTCATAAATTATGCAATTTCGGCGGGTCGCAAAAAGGGAGAGAAAAATTAAACGTGTTTTCAATACAAGGAAAGAGTGTTTAATTTAATTTAATTTAATTTGTAAATAAAAATAAGCTTCACAAATCTCTTTAATTTTAAAAAAAATAAAATGTACTAGTTGGACAATGTTCTTAATCGAAATAACCTTTACCATTTTTATTTTAACTGTGTTTTCTCAGCAGGACATTTGAGCACAATGCAATTATTGAAAGGCATATGAAAAACATGTGCTGTATTTTATATAGCCTATATTGGTTATCGTTATGTAGTAGTGGGTCGCGAAAAAAATTTATAGATGAAGGTGGGTCCCAGGACAAAAAAGTTTGGGAACCGCTGGTCTAGATAACCCACTTGCTGACAATAATGTTTACCCACTTCCACATGAGCTGGAAACATGAAATTTGTCAAACTTATAGCTTCTATCGTGTAACCGAAGGGATAATTCCACAAAATTCAAGTTTTTAATTTATCACCTGAAAAAATTGAAAGGTCTTACAGACATTAATGTATATCCATTTCCCCATGAGCTAGAAACTTGAAATCTGGGAGACTTATAACTTTTAGCTTGTATCCAATGATAAAATTTCTCGAAGTTGGATTTTTTTATTTTTTACCTCCAGAAAAAATCTTGAAGTTCTGCAATTTTTTAGGTTTATTACAGCTAAACAATAATAGGATATACGGCGGTCTAAATACACAGACTAGATCCGATACAGTGTCAGATCATAAAAAAAGGCTTGGTGAGAGAACCTCACTGAGGGTTTGGAAGCAGAGCCCCAAAGAGCAAAGCGAGTATAATTATAAAAATAATTAAAAATACTGAAATTTTCAGAAAACGAAAATGTTTATAGTTTTCTTTTTACCAGGAGATAAAGCCAGAAGCAATTAAGCATGTTCTATAATTTAACTGTAATTACATACTATTATGTTTGTGTGTGTGTATATATATATATATATATATATATATAAAAATGAAAAAGAATATGGAGAATACGATGCTCTAGTGGGAAGTGTATTTTACCAGAATTGAGGAAAATTATGTGAAGTTGAGTTTTTCCTATTTTAGTGGGAAAATAAGTAAAAATACTTACGTAAAAAATATGGTAATTAATTACAAACAGCTGTTATCTAGTTAGAATGAGTTTGGTATCAACCTTATTATGCTAACTAGTATTATTTTAATCTGGGATGCATGCGATATCAATTACTTGAGTGCACAAGCAAGCAGTTGGGTTGAAATTTTGCATGTTAGCTGCCTAATGAATTACGTAAGACAATTTTAAGAAATAAAAAGGAAAAAAAATGAAATTGTGAACTTCTACTAGCAAATATGATTAATGATTATATTCCACACTTAAAATAGTAGATAGTACTGTATATCAAAAGGAACAGGCTTTGATATAATGACGCATAATGTGGTACGAGGGCAATTCCAAAAGGAAGGTCTCCTATTTTTTTAGATATACAAAGAACTGTTTATTTTCTACAATAGTTACATCATTTTAAAGGTTGAAGAATACTTTATTTTTCGACATAATCACCATTTCGGTGGATGCATTTTTGTAGACGCTGTGGCAGTTTTACAATGCCCATGTCATACCAGCTCGCCGCCATGTCCTTCAGGAAGCGTTAAACCTCATCTGTTGATGTAACTGATGTAACTGTTATAGAAAATAAATGGTTCCTTGTATATCTAAAAAATAGGAGACCTTACTTTTGGGATTGCCCTCATAAATAGAGTTGTCAGTAAGCAAAAAGGATACAGGTAGGTTAGGTTAGCGGAACTTGGTCGAAGTTTGAGTTTCCACCATGCTAACACAAATTGGAAAAGGATGAAAAAACACTGTCATAGCACACCTACAACATAAGTAAAAACTTTACATAAGATACTGATGTTTAATGTTAAGACCTCAAACTAGGTTTAAAAAATTAGCTTTAATAAAGCAACCTGGAATCATAATAGACCTATGGTGGACTTGGATACATATGATCACAAAATTATACTAACTTAACTGAACTGCAAGTAAAACTCAGATTTTTAGAGAGTACTACAAACATTTTCGGATATAGTAAGAGTACTTAAATCACGGAGGATTAAATGGCCTGGACCAACGTTGCACGCATGGGGGAGGAAAGACATATCTCAAAAGTATTGGCTGGGAGACGCGAAGGGAAAAGACCACTTGGAATTAGGATAGATTTAAGGGAAGTCGGATTTGCGAAGGATGGTTGGAGTTAGCACAGAACAGGGTTGAATTGTGGGCTCAGGTAAGCGTGGCAATGAACCTTTGGGTTCCACAAAATAGATAATATTCCTTTGCCTCAATTCACTCTTTGGAACATTACATACAGAATTAGACTGCCAAATCATGCATCTGACTTAGAATGGTTCCCGAGTTATTAAAAGAAATGTTTAAATATCAATAAAGTTTAAAATAAAGTACAAAAAGGCATGGACATGCATTCAGTCATATAGGTAGATGACACAGCGATCGGGTGATAGGCCTTGTCCTGCTATGGGATGTTGTGCCATGGAAGTTAGGATCACCAATAAAGATTTGACAATACAGGAAGTGGGCTGCCATGGTATCCGTGGTGTAAAGAGTCAAACAAGACAGACTAAAAATAATGCTAAAATAATTTGAAAAATTAATTTTCTTCTTCTTGTTATAGTTGAACCCTTTTATAAATATATTGAAATTGACAAAAGCAATAACTACAGCACAGCAGTGGTGGTATTGTTAGAATATAGTCTTCTATAGGGAGTACACTGATGGAGAAACTGAAGTTGACAAAGGCTTTTTAGTAGAGCACGACATGTGGCAGAAGATGAGTTTAGTATATTAGCTCAAAAATGGCAAGTGTTTTTAGAAAGTGATGTTATTACTGCTAACCACATTGCCAAAGATGTGTGCTGTTTACACTATTATATTCTATGTGATAATATTAAAATTTTACAGCTACTGAAACTGGAGAATTAGTTGAACTAATTTGGGAATTATGAAGAACAAATCCTCCCCCTATTTGTTCTTTACGTACAAAATATTACAGCATAAATCCATTTTTAAATACGCAACTTAAATAAACAAATGTAATAAATAAACAACAAATTCTAACCGAACTACCTCGCATAATTAAAAAGACTAAATACTAATTTGTATTTTTTGGATGCTACTAGCTAATTTATAACGAATTATTAAAACAAACTAAATATTTTGGAAGTAATTCAAACAAACACAAACTACATGCTTTTTTTTATGGGTGGAGCTAGAGTAGTGGTTCCCAACCTAAGAGTATGCTCCATTAGGGGGCATTTACCAGACTTAAGGATACAAAACGATTTGTAATTAGAAAAAATTTGTACACAAGCTTGAAAAAAATTGTACATTCTTTTAAGAGTCATATAATGGGAGTGTGATTCAAAAGCAAAAGATAATTTTAAAATTTCAGGTCTGGAGGACTTTCAAATAGCCAGAGTTGCGAAGACCGAGATTATGCCATTTTCATTCACATATTTATGTGAGTTAGCTTCTAAATTTAACAAAGCAGCATTGTCAGCTCCATGTCGCAAGTTATCTCCGTTGTAAAACGAACCATACGTCTAATCAAGGCAAAACATTTGTCAACCGACACACATACATAATAATAGTGACTTAATTACTAAATTGATTCATAAACAAGTTACTTTTGTATGAATTGAGATTGTTGCATTATTTATATTTTTTCTTAGTCGCTATTTATTCATATGTTTCTGAGCATAAACTAATTGTCGTTAAGTCTTGTAAAACAAAACAAAAACAAAAACAAAAAACAAAAAAAGATAAAAATAGGATTTGCAGACTTGAGCAAACTTTGAAAATATAATATCTAAAATGAAGTTTGTGTAGGTTAGTACTACCTTCCCAACCCCTTTAATTAATCATTACTTTAATATTACGTTTATAAAAATGTGTTTATTTAAACATGTTGTGTTTGTTATATTGACAGAGTTTAAAATTCTTCCCTTCAAGATACTGAAAAATGGTAGGGGGGGCTTGGTGTTTTGGCCATAAAAGGGGGTTGTCAAAAGGATTAGGTTGGGAACCCCTGAGTACAAGCAAGCAATGACAGGGAATTAAACCCAATTAAAGTCATGTGGGAAATTCAAATTATGTCAGTAATTTCCGGATATTTATAAAAGCTTCCAAGTAAACACAAATATTCAGACATCTTGTTCATGTCCAAAATTGACAGTCTGTGGTAATATCTAGTATTAAATCTGAAACTGAATACTAAACTTAAAATACCTCGGAAACTAAAATTAAACTAAATACAACAGAAATTTTTCAAAATTGAATCTTTGTAGCCTGCCTCAAAATCCTGATCAACAATGAGAATCTGGCAATCGGAAACTTTTTACCCTGCACTAAGAATGCTGGTGAGTTGATAGATTAGTCACTCAGATAAAATATGGTGTGCTTATAGACAAAACATGACAGTCTCCTGTCATTCAGTACTACTGTCAATTTCTTTATACAGTACTCTAAGTTTCAGGGGCAAGTGATTTCTGGAACCAAGGCAGTTAAGATCTGTCTGCGTTCTATTCACAGATTGGCAGCTCTAAGGAAGTAAGCATGATGATCTGAGGACACCGACAGCAGCACTTCTTGGGAAAAGGAAGTCATTATATAGCATGGCACTATACCTAGAAAATATTTACTGTTATTCTGTGTTAGACGCTTATTTTGGTCAGTTCCATCACAAAACTGAATCCTCCAGGAGTGAATGAAAAAACAGGGATCATCTTAAATTTCATGAGATCTTATATTCAGGAAAATACAGTAACTGTTTTTATGAAATTATCTGAAGGATGTATCTTTTATATATTTAATGTTAGGGAAGCACAGCTAATCTTTTTACAGTTTCTCTCTGTAATAGAAGTCAACAATCCTGTAACACAGTTAGTAAATAAATATAATTTAGCAAGTTCATAATCAGAAATACCATTAATGATCTGACTCTCTACATCAGTATTTACATACAGACCTATACACAAACAGAGTAAGAAAGGACAGTAAATAAGTTACATGGTATAACATTTTGAAAATTGCTTATAATAAAATCCAGAAAAAATGAATCAATAGGCTAACAGTTCTGTCTGATAGATTATTGCTGGATTTTCAATTTAATTTGTCAAATGCATGGAAATGAAGGGGAATAGAGGTATAATAAGATCATCAGCACTAAAAGAGGGGATGTGGTTAGCACCATGCTTTTCTGGAGGAAGATTGGCAAGGGAAAAATTCACACCAATCCTGCTGGGATTCAAACCTTGGTCCTCCAGCCCAGAAACCATGTGCTTAACCATCTCCTCCTACGATGCTCTGTCTCAGAACATACTGTTTTTCCAACTAAGTCAGGAAGCTGAAAGAAAGTAAAAGAGAAAGAAAGAAAAAAAAGGGAGAAAAGTCAAATGAAAGAGTCATGTGAATAAATAAACTGTTAGTAAATATCTGGTTAATACTTGATGTCTGGGATGAATTCTGAAAGAAAATTAAGTGGTAGTAGCATGCCTACTTATTGGCAGTTTCAGTTTTATTTTCCCAGAGTAAATCTTGAACTGCATCCTATGTAGGGCTGAATTTTGCTAGTAATATTGCAAAAATGCAACATCAGAGGAATACATAACACCAAATTTAACCAGGGCCAGTTGGCTTTTTACGAGGATACAAATTTACTAAAGGTTTTCAAAATATGAGCTAAAAATCACATGTAAAATGGCTCAAAATAGTGACTTCTTCTTCTGTAATTCAAATAAAATAAGTATGTATTTACAGAACTGTATTAATGATTAAAAATATAAAGGCATATAAAAGGAGCTTTGATTCTCCCTACATTACAAACCTAAGTTCTGTAACAATAAAAACTGGGTTCTTAATTTTAACAAATCAAACACTTGCAATGCAAAAAGTCTTTTTGTATCGCACTAAGTAGCAAAAATTAAAGCCACCATTTTATATATTTTTTAAAAGAGCCCTTGCTAAAATGAAAAAATTTAAAACACTTGACTCTCGATTATCCGGGGTAATGCTGGAGACAACAAACACGGATAATTCAAAATCACGGATAATGCAAAATACACACAATAATGCAGACTTCAAATCTACAAGGAGAGCAACAATAGTTATTGCTATAATTATGAATATGCAATATAAAAGTAAAAGACAACAATAAATAAATAAAAGATCAATAAAATATTATGTAATATACTTTACAGAATTGAGGAACTGTTATATATATTACGAACTTGTAGCTTGAAAGAAACCTGTCATCTTCTTTTGTTTTTTGGATGGTTTGTCTTTCTTTCAATATATCACTATGCAATTTCCTGAGTATAATGTCTTGCGACAAAAAATCACTTTGCTGTTCTAAGTACAAAAGGAAATATTCCACAGCATTGAATGCCTCCCCATGACCCACAATGACGTCAGAGACTAATTCTTCTTTACCTCCAGCCCCAACCTCTTCAATAACAGGTAACTATCCACTTCCTTGAGGGATGTCCAGTGTTTTCGTATCACTTTCGTATTTTTAAATTAAAGGGAATAGTTGGTAAAGAAAAGGTCAAAACCCTCGAAATGCAACCAAACAACAAAAAATGTTGTAAATAAAAAATAAAAACTTCAAAACAGGCCACAGTTAATCTGCAAACCGGATATTGCACCCATGGATATGAGAAGTAGACTGTACTCATGGAACCTCATAATTTATTTCTTTAGTCATTTCCAAAAAGATTAAATATAACTTAAACAATATCTGAAATAAATCTGTTAAAATATGTAAATTGAAGTATTTTTTCCTTATACGTAATGAAGATATAGATATCATGGGAAAATGTGGAGAGTAAAATGTGCTTTAAATCATTACAAACAATCTGAATTGTAAAGGTACTACAAAATTTCAGTGGAAATTTGTCAAAATGTATATTTGCCTGTGCTTGGGCATTAAAACTTAACTGACATTTTGGTAAAACTGGAGATATCTAGTATCGGTATACAATGTTGTATTTGACAATCTGAATGACCAAAATGACGATTGCTATGTTTTATGCATGCAAACCCATTTATAATCCTAGCCTTGATTACAAACTTAAATTTGTGGTATTGTAAAATACCAAGGTTTTTATTACAATCTTACAACCCTGCTAAGCCAAGAGAATTTAACTACATTTCATACCACAAAGAAAAAGTATAACAGAGTGTAATGCATGCCATTTGACAATGAATTTTGGTATTACTGGGGAAAGAAAACACAAATTTTCCTCAGAGAATAATAACATAAGTGGGCATCAAGTCCCTCCTAAACTGTGCTGTGTAGATTTTTTCCTCCCAAAAAATTGATTGCCCTTAGTTGGATTAGAAATCAAGCCCCATGGGTTTAGAGCTCATTAGCTAGGTCTTGGTTAATTGACAACGTACCGATCCTTCAATATGACATCCTGATACATGTAACAAGGAAGTAATTTGGCAAGATTATTTTTCAAAATTTAAGAATCTTTAATGTGGAAAAATGTTTTAAAAATTAATTTTGTTGATTGGAAAGATAGAATTTAAATAAAATACCAGTATCGTAGAAGAACAGATAGATACTTTTTTCAATTCCGGCAAAAGTGTCTTTTAGAAATTATTTTGTTGTCATAATATATGTACTGTTATATTCTACGTACTGTTAGAATAAATCCCAGACATTTTGCAATTACCCTTACACTACACAATATTATCACAAGCTGCTGATGATTTACTATACATAAGTATTTTAGATTTAGTGGAAGTGATTGGAAACCATATTACCGTATTTGCTTGCATAATTTACTCTCACATGTATTTTGCATACCCTAATTTAAAAAAAGCGTTGAAGTTTTTATTTTTCTCAATGTATCATATGTACATTTGTCTTATAGTGTGGTATTTCATACACTATTTACAGTGTGGTAGGAATTCAGGGATTGTAGTCCTTGCATTCCATGGTAGATATTGTTCATTTACTGAACTACCTGCTTCAGAAACATGACAACAACGATGCTAGCCCTTTTAACTTAGGGTGGTAACCTAAGTGGTAGGATGACACTAGTATTACAATTGATTCTTGAAACTATTCTAGTGTGCACTAGTGTTTAATTTTCAATATGGGATATAAGACACAGCGTCGTACAAATTAAAAGTAAGTTTTGCGGAACAGTCCAACAACACTGTACCAGAAAGAAAATCTAGCATTTTAGAGTTCAATGTGTGCTGTTGGACAAAATAGAAAGATGTGCTAATTAAATACCATACCACAACCTCTTTTTTCTTTTTAAATCCACACATAATATGAACTCCCGTTTTTCAATGACCAAAATACAGTACAAGTGTACAAAAGAAGCAAGCAAATACTGTAATAAGAACTTAAATCTTAAACCACATACCTATTTTTGTGTATGCAACCTATCATTTATAATATTTTGAAAATTGTCCATGAAATGATTGATTCGTAGAATGTGTATTAAGGCACCTTAATAAAGCAGCTTAGTTTCAATAAAAACTGTTTTCTTCTAGTTTCTGTAACTCATATCGTACAGATCTTACTGTATATATTTATAATTCCTTATTCCAGACAATTATAGGAGAACACTTAGGTTACTTCTGGACTCATTTCCTTATAAGAAACATTTTCTTACCATCGTCTATGTAATATTAAATAACAAACAGTAATCAGTGTTATTGCACCATACTAGAATTTTAGACCGTGATTTCAATATGGGCTAAATACAAAATGATCAACACGTTGAAAGTAGCCTACACAAGAGTACTGGCTTAAATTGAACATTATAAATAATAGGCCTATATAACTATTAATTTATATGTCGTTTAACTTAATTTTATTCATATGTGGATATTTAAGCCGGCAGCTGATATGTAAACAACTGAAATATGTTGGGGATACCTGTTTTAGAAACACTTGTACTACTGAACATATTAAACACAGTGAACATTTAAAACAGCAATAGAAACAGAGCAGATTCGTTCACATCTTTACAAGTAATATCATGCTTTTACATATCGGTACACTATATAAGTAAAATTATTAGTAACATTTTCTTAGCATGAGGGGACTCCTTATATTTGTCTACAATAATTTACAGTTGCTAACAATTGTAACATACTACCAATATCCTGGTAACACCCCTACTAAATCAGTTATAGAAATTTACTTCAGAGAATACATTTTATATACGAACACAACAAGTTTATATGGTTATAAAACCCTGAATGCTTAGCCCACCTTACATGCCTATTCTAATATGACTATCATAAGTGCTTTCATTGTGGTTTTAATGGATTAACTATATAACACTGATTCCCTTTTTTAAAATGATTTCTAATAATAATAACAACAAGAACAACAACTTGTGGTTTGCATGGTTTGCTCAATCATATGTGTTTGCAATGAAAGCTAAAGTTATGTCTGATGACAGCACTTTCATAATGAAATAAACATATCCCCTTTCATTCAGCTTAAAAATATCTCTCATTCAGTTACACATTCGTAATTCATTCTTGTGTCCGCATGCAGGACTAAATGATTGTAATCTGCTGCTGTGTTCGAATAAACATCCTTTTTCGAGATCCCTCACATAGACGAACAAATGATAAATACTACATGATTCACTCGACAAAAGGTCAGAATTTTTTCCCCAAAAAAGAAATTGATAAGATTTTTTAAAGATCCATTTGCACATGGGTGCAAAGTTTCAGGCTTAAAATCAGAGGAATTGCTCGGTTTTTTCATTGAAGGTACCTGCTGGAGAGGCCTCTAATCAGAAATTTTTTAAAACTATATATATATATATATATAATTTGATGCTTCAGAATCTTCTGAAGCAATTTTTTTTTTTTAGTGATCTGCTTTTGTACCCTTAAGGTAGCTACTCTCAGGAATAGGTCCTGACATCTCCTGAACAATTACACTTTCCATATGTGTCATCTGAACTCAGTCACACAGACAAAAAGATTCAAAATAAATAGCAATTGGGTCCTCCTGAAATTCCCAGTATTTTCTCATTTTGCCTAATATGTGATAATGTCAGTTTCCCAAAACTAGAATGCTGATAAATTAATGTGTTATTTACTTAATCCTAAAGAAAACTACAATTGAATGGATGGCTGGAAGAACGATGTATGTCGCATTTTGTCATTTTACAGGAAACACGTTTTTCCTAGGTGATACGGACACCAGCTGAGCTGCACTAAATTGGCTACATACCACGTTATTCCACTCAACGCTATTGGTAGGTTTTTTAATGTGGGAAGAGATATTTATCAACAAGGATCTTATTTTTTGTCAAGTTAGTAGACCAAAAACACTTTTGATCCTCATAAGTGACACCAGTCAGGCATCACTTATGAGTCAACTAAGCCATGATTTAGTGGGGTAGATTGGCCAGTGGATACATTGCTGACTAGTAACATAATTCGTTAATCGGACTTCAGATGTGAGGTTCATATTATGACACAAAGTTATTTATAGACCAAACTTATTTATTATTCACAACCTGAGACTATTTTCCAAGAACAATATGTTTACAAAACGCACATAACTTGTGGAAGAGGAGAGACACTCGCATAGAAGCAACAGATAGACACTCATGCAGATGGCAGGTTTATATAAAAGTCACGATTTTCTTGTTCGTCCATGAACTTAATCATATCCATTAGATCTGCTTTCTTTTCTTTGCTGATTGGAATCAACGCCTGGTACAAGACTGGTAGTTGATCAGAATCACGCAGCTCACAAGTAGGTGGAAACACCTGATAGATTTGCCACGGTCGCAATAAATTGTGGGATGCTCTTGCATACAGTGAAACAGGATCATCTTGAGACATTTTGAGCCACATGAACTCCGTGATTTTCATTTTGCCTTTTTTCAGCCCAGCCATCATGCTGTCACAATCTTTGAAATCGTTTTGGCCCATCTCCGTCACTAGAAATGGCTTATTCCTGCGTGAACGGGCAATCACATATTTCCAATCAGTGGGAATAATAGGTTTAACCATCTTCTTGTGACGCTCAATAAGGGCAAAGCCCCGGTCACACGGTAAGAAACTATGGCCAGAGACCATAAATTTCTGATGGATTTCCGAAAAATATCCACTCCGAATTAAATACTTGTATAGAGACACAATGCACCAGTTATTGTTCTGCCCAACACAACGGTCTGACCATATGATTAACTTCCTTTCTTCGCCTTCGCTTAATTTTTCAAAATTTGTTGTAATGTGTTTCAATATACAAGAGGCAATTTCTTTGGAGCCTCGTTTGGCAATTGATTCATGCCACAAATACATAGAGGCATGTCCTGTATTCATATTGTGAACGGCAAAATTGTAACATGCATACTGCCGTTGATAGTACATATTAGAGTGTGTGAAAGCAGGACAATAAAGCACTTGTTGCAAGTCAACACATAATGTAATACTGTTTACATTTGCTGAGTCCATCTCAAGTTGTTTATATGCTTGTTCAGCCTTCATATGATGTAGTTTACTTTCGCGCTCTATTTGTAATCGCTCATCCTCATTTTCAGCAGTTTTAAGCTTAGCAAAGAATAAATCGCATTGCCTGCATGTATCCGACCTTGGCGCACCAAACCTCAACTTGAATTCACGATCAAATATTTTTTTGTACAGTGTTAAACTGACTGTGATCGCAGGATTTTGACTCTTGAATAGCCTGTACATTTCTACAAGAGACAAATCGGGGCTTAAGCAGTCTTTGACAGATGTATTCCGACTATAATGGCTGGGCATTGTTGGGAAGCTCATTATATGGGCTCGAATCAAATCCCGGACATCATTGTCGATCGCGTGAGGTCTATTTGTATGTAATCCTCTACCATCTTTAGGGGCAATCTCTCCACTTTTTATTTTGCATTGGATTGTTTGTACTCGGCGTCGCGTTATCATGAAAATGTTGCAGAAAGTTTTTAAACACACTCGTTTGCCGTCAACTTTGTAATGAAATGTAGCCAATCTTTTTGAAGTTTGTTCCGTTTTTCCCTTTCTTCTTCTTACAGGTTCACATATTGTGATGTGTTTCAGGAGAACTAATGACTGATCGTCATATGAAAGATGGTAAAATGTGTTGTACAACTCAGTCACATACTGGAGGCTCAAGTTTTTGCAGTCCTTCTTACAAAATTGGTTACATGCTGTAGCCTAGAGCAGACAGAAAATAAAAACTCGTAATATATGCAGCTATTCTACTGTAGGTAGGCCTATCCATATACTCTGGAAATATTAACTTTTATGTATTACACTTATACAGTAGAAAAACTTTCAGTCGATAGATTATAATACGAATACTTACTGTAACTGGTGCAGATTTTGCAGGAATCTCTTTTCCCTGTCTATTCACATAAGATTTTCCACTGTCTCGTAGACGCTTACGCTTCTTATCTTTCCATTCAGCAATATTCAGAACCTTCTTCCGCTTATTTAAGCTCTCCTGGTCACTGGCAGTAACGTTCAAACGGTCCATGTTGCACAGCACAACGAAACTGCCCGAATGCTAAACACTGACTGATGTTAGGACCAGCGCTCGGCTACATACCACGTTCTTCCACTGTGTCAGCGCCAGAAAAATATGTTTCTGCCATCTACTGGTTCTTCTTATAACGACCAAGGAATGTCACGATGTACCACAAGCATCATACCTCACCGTTCCACACAAAAACTGAATTTTAAGCAAATGTAACATACATCGTTCTTCCAGCCATTGATTCAATTAGAGAAAACAACAGCAAAAGTTAAGATTAATAAGTTGACTGTTCTCCAAAACTATGTTACTGGGACAAACAAGGAAGATAAGAGAATTATAAATAAAATACTTCTCCACAAGCAAGATAAATTAACAAAACATGGAGAAAAGTAATATTTTAATCTATGGCTATTATGCTCTTCCAAAAAGTTTGGATTAAGAATGTACCATTATTCATATAATACCCTAATGGCTAGAGACTCAATGATCTTATCTGTTATATATATAACTAGCAGGTGCTCACAGCTTCACCCACAATTATTTACTCAACCATGGAAGTATTATTTATATCATTTACTTAAAAGAAATCATAATATTTATTAACACTGACATCGTTTTTAAGTAATTACATGAGTTAAATGTTGGCTGCGGTGGTCTAGAGGTAGCGTGCCCGCCTCTAGATCCGAAGGTCGCAGGATCAAACTCAGCCGCAGGCAATGGGTTTTTCAGGACGTAAAAATCCTGGGCATGGTGTCCTCTGAGAGGGACTTTCAGTTGGGGGCCCGCGTCATAGAGTTACAGCACATGAAAGAACTCCAAGCCTAAATTAGAGCCTCTGGACAAAATTTTTCGGCCCTTTCACGTCCAAGTAATACCTTAGTTTCCGGAGTGGGGTTGAGAGGCGATGGACTTACAACCTGTCCCTCTACCCTCTCTAGGAAAATAAGTGTAACAAAATTCACATAGGTAAACACAAACCTCCACTTGGAGGCCCTTCGCCCCAACATGGGGCATAGGATTCAAGAGAGAGACACGAGTTAAATAATTTTATTTTTAATTATATTGTTAGACATAGTAAATAAACAAAACAACTAAAATGAATCTTGTGCTGCCATATGGACATACAGATTCAAAATGAAATGATTAAAACGAACCACAGATTCATGAACTTGACCCTTAAACGCAGAACATGCATAAACAATTAAAATGATTGATAATTAAAAAGTTAAAAATCTGACTTAGAGATGTATTTCGCAGTTAAAGGAGGCCGCCCGGGGGGGGGGGGGTGGGGGGGGGGGAAAGGACCTCAGATTTGAGTTCCCTAGCCCAAAAAAATACCCCTTGCTTAGTGAGTTTCATCGAAATCACTCAGTCTTTTGCCAGTTATGCCTTATTCACAGC
The DNA here is from genome assembly GCA_964059195.1 of Ectobius pallidus. NCBI lineage: Eukaryota > Metazoa > Arthropoda > Insecta > Blattodea > Ectobiidae > Ectobius > Ectobius pallidus. The sequence goes on from CAXKWD010000005.1 coordinate 124,615,251, forward strand.
TATGTAAAAAAAATTCAGATCTCGGCATTTCATATTGTTATAAACAAAAGAATCAAGCCGAGCGGCCTAACAAAACAAAGCAATTGACAAAATGATGTCCTATGCTGCAAAATCTGATTTCAGGGATGCTATTTCTTTCCTGTTATGTTGTTATGGCAGCATAGCAAGGCTATCTGCAATTAATTTTACAATTGAAATATGTTAGCCAAAACTGGAACTTCAACAGCACAAAAAATGTTTTCTGCCATTCTTTTGCTTGTAACTCTCAAACAAAAGTGAAAATTAAAAAATCCCTTTAGGCAGGCCTACAGGCGGAGGTAGATTTCGAAGTGCTTTTGGTTTAATTTTATTGTCGCTGCATAGCACTCTTTTTCTTTAGCCTTGGCATGGTAAACCTGCAGTAATAAGAACTGAATTCGGTAAAGAGGAAGAGCCTACAATCATTTGTTTCGACAACAAGAATAGGATATAATATTCTGGGAGGCCGTGCGCAAGATCAACAATGAATAAAATTAGCAAAGCCGCTAAACAAGACAAAATTATGATATTATAATAATTCTTTTAAGTGTTATTATTTTCAAACATTAAAATCTCGCGTCATATGAGAGCTATCAAGAAACTATTTATTGATTTGTAGAGTACTCATCAAGAGCTTTTCAACGATACCCCACAAGACGTGGTTTCAAAAGTTTCGAATTTTCATCCCCCACCCCCACCCCCACCCTCACTCGAACCCCCGAATTGTTGGTGTCACTGTGAACTCCATAGGGAGTACTCTAATTTATTCAAACAAAGTTTCCCTCTATACTTCATAGGGGCCGAGATATAAATGTTTTAAAATTACAACCCCCTCCCCCGACCACCCCCTTGGGCCAATTTTGCCCATTAACGAACTTGTCCGAACTATTGGGCCTAGAAATAACATAATAAAATTTGGTTCAAATATCTTCAAAATTACGGCCGCTATCGTGTAAAGATATATATATATAAATATATATATATATAAATATCACAAAATTTTTTTTTGAACGGGCGGTGGTTTCGTGCTTAGGGGAGCATGAAACGTAAAGATATGAAAGAATTTTTCGAAAATCATAAAGTGGTATCCATTGCAATAGGTAGATTTTTCTTCGAAAATCTACCTAAAATCAGGTTTCGAAATACATTCACACACCCTTCAGTCCATCTATGTTAAAAATTTCAAATATCTACGTGCACTACATTTGGTCAGGCACCACGCACAGATAAAAAAAAAAAAAACACTTCCTCTTATTATTATTATTACTATTATTAATACATCTACGTACATACGTGGCTAAACAAGAACAGAAAGTTTATTGCAAATTGCTTCCAAACTTTCCTTTCCATTGTCGAGTCTCCATGTACTTCAACACATTCCATAATTTGGAATTATAATTGTCATTAACAGTCCTGCATAATTCATTAGACTGATGTATTATTCATTAATGGTCCCATTTAACTCATCAAGCAAAATGAGAGGTTATTAAAATAACACACTCACAGTTCTGAATAGTTTCAACATGAATTTCCTTATGTACTGCACTCCAAGAAGGAATATGGCATTATCATCTATCCAATGATCAATCTTTCAACTTTACACACAGCACTTGGTTAGCCTGCTGAGCCGTAAAGGCTGATAGTAGCAGTTTTCTTAATTGGATTCTTTACTAATGTTATTTAAAAAGTTCAATTGTCTTCAGCTAGTTGAGTGCATTGTGTACGAGGATACTCTACTGGAGGGATACGAAGCAAATGGGAGACAGTATAGTCGTCTCGCTATCATCGTCCCAGCAGTGCTGTCATTAAAGTGTTGTTTGTTTAATTCAAGAAAGGCACACTCGTTAATAGTTGAGTGTTGAAGTATTGTCATGTCTCAGTCAGAAATGAGAATCAAAGAAATGCCAAAATTTTGCATTAGGCAATTAACTTGGCAATAGTGCCTGTCACCTGCTTGGATTTGAGAGTACAAACAACTGTTTGCCCTCAATAAACAAGAATATAATCCAACACCACAAAAGGAATTACCGACGTTTGACTTGCTGAGTGGGGAAGACAAAAACGAGAACACTATATCAGGTATGAAATCCCATGATATTCTGTAAATTTCTCTAAAACAGAGAAAGGTTCTAATTCAGTTACATTGTGCACAACAGCTTTCCATTAATTTATCCATGTTATGCACCAGGGGCATAGTTTATTTTTGTTGGAGTATTCTGAATAGCTACAACTAAGAGATTTACAGAGGAAGTTGGAATCTTCATTTCTGCGGAGTTGTAAAAAACATGATCTACTCAAAAAACTACAAAATAACAGGCTAGATGACAGAAAATTAAGCTTTCTGGGGAAACTTATTTCAGCAATGGTCATCTTAGTACAGCTTTATAAAATCAGTTTGATAGCAATTATGTTGGCAATGGGTTCCTACTAAATTGTTATAAATTCTACCCTTATTCTGACTACTAAAATGTTTCTGTAAAGATGTTGGAAAAATCACTCGTTTTAATTCTATATCCTCTCATGTTAGTCTTCCAGTCTACTCAATAACTGATGTATAGGAACCTTCAATAGATGCTTAATATTTTTATTCCTCGCATTTGAGGTTAACATACTTTTTTAAACAGTTTAAAGTAATCAAACTCGCAAGTAATTATTTTTAAAAAATAATCATAATTCATTGTACCAGAAAAAGAATCATTAATGTTCAAATCTGTATTTGCCAATACATGGAGAACAGAATGCAAATATAGCCTATAACCATTCTATTTTATGCTACATATGCTTAAAAATATAATACATTTTAGTATCAAACCAGAAAAAAAGGTAAATTTCTACAAACAACCATACAATCACTTGTTAATATAACATTCATAATTCTGGAAATTATGAAAACTTTTCATTTACTTACAGAATCAGATGCTCCACCTGCAACAGATTTGATCTTGTTTCGGGGCAGAGGGCTTCGTTTCTTGTCCATACTGAAGTATTTATTACTTAGATTGGCCGGTTCAGTTGCAATGTGACGCAGACCTGTGGTCATCTTCCGAAGCAATGCCTGAGCCACGCTGCACTGTTACTCTTCCACCAGCATTATAATTGGAACTAGAACATACAAGAATAATACCATGCTTATTACAATTAGCCTAGTAGAGTCGTAGAAGTACTAGCATAAAAGGCTTGGCGTCGCCCGGGTTTTGTATTTTGTGTAATTCGAAATTAACTTATGAAGGACTTTCGATTTATAAATTCTAGGTCCTTATATACGTATTAAAAATTTGAATTGAAGAAGAATGACTTATCATACTCAAACTATTCCCTCAGAAAACGCTTGATATAGCTTTTTATGGCTCATAGAAGATTTAGAATTTTGCATCCCATCGCTTTGACATACCAAGCCTGGTAGGGATACAAATAAGAAGAAACAGAAATTCCGGTAACATAAAATTGTATTGTCTTTGTGGAATATTTTATTTCTCACTCTCATGTTACCATACAACCTTCTTGGGGATGAAATTAAAAAGTAATTGAATATCACTTTCATACTTCCCTCCCCAAAAACCTAGGATATGATAATATACATATTACCATACCTCGTACTATATTCTCTATGTCCAGGGTAGAGAAAGTTATGTGACTGCACCACATTGTGCATTATTTTCGTGGATTTCATCTTCAATATTTATTTACAGCAATGGATTATATCGATAGCTTCTCTAATTTGTCAAAGTCTCCTATCATTTATTTCCAAACCTATCTGAGACCAATGCCAACAATATACTGTTGTCATGACAACTGTGATTTGGATTTGATAATTCTGCGTAAAAATGGATTAATTATTTTCAACAACATTTGTTTTTTGGCATTTAAAATCAAAGTCTTTCAAAATCCTTTCTTAGTGAGCACTTACATTATGAAACGAAAGGTACTATCAAAATTCCAAACCTCTACCTATTATAATTTAGGCTCTACGTTGATTCTATGTCAGTCATTAGTTAAGTCAGTCAGTCAGTCAGTCAGGACAAAGCCTTTTATATATATACTAGCTTAAAAGACCCGGCGTCGCCCGGGTTTTGTATTTTGTAATTGGAAATTAACTTATGAAGGATTTTCAATTTTAAATTTTAGATCCTTATATAGGCATTTATAATTTGAAATAGGAAGAACGACTTATTACACTCAAACTATTCCCTCAGAAAACGCTTGATATAGTTTTTTATGGCTCATAGAGGATCTAGAATTTTGCATCCCATCGCTTGTACAGCGCACAGCAAGCCTGGTAGAGGTTTAAATAAGAAGAAACAGAAATTCCTGTAACATAAAATTGTAATATCGAGGCGGGAAATTTCCCACTCTTATGTTACCATAAAGCCGTTTTGGGGATGAAATTAAACAGAAAGCATTATCACTTTCATACTTTTCTCTCCAAAAACCTGTGATATAATATAACAATATACACATTACCTTACCTCGTTTTGTTTTCTCTATGTCCAGGGTAGAGAAAGTTATGTGATTCCATTATTTTAGTGGATTTCATTCTGTAATATTTATTTATAACACGAATTATTTTGATAACTTCTCTTATTTGTCAAAAGTGCATTTCATTTGTTTTTTTCCAAGCCCATCTGGTACTATTTGGCAACAATATATTCTGTGATTTGGAATTGATAATTCTATGTAAAAAGGGATTAAGTATTTTCAAAAAATTTAATTTTTGGCATTTAGAATCAGAATTTTTCAAAATCCTTTCTTAGTGAGCATCTACATTATGAAACGAAGGTACTGTCAAAATTCCAAGTCTCTACCTGTTATAGTTTAGGCTGTACGTTGATTCCTGTCATTCAGTCAGTCAGTCAGTCATTCATTCATTCAGTCAGTCAGGACAAAGCCTTTTATATATATAGAGATAGAGAAGAGATAAGTAAAAATTAATTTTAAAAATAAGAAAAACCAGTATAATATGGTAGCATGACAATGCCCTATTCAAAACCAAAGCATTCACTGTTTACATGGATCCTTCCTAACTTTGTCATTACCTATCCTGCATAAATAACTCCGTAAAACATACTGACGCTAAAAGATTCTTTGTAATTAGTTGTCGTGTTAGCTGCTGTATTAGCTGACTGTTATTTGTTATTGTCTACAACTTTAAACTCCTTTGAGCTCCGAGGCCATATTAGGAGTTCAGGTTGTGTGTATATCAGTAGGCCATGCAACTACTGATTGTCAACTATTTTCTATTATTGGTATATTTTATGGAGCCAGTAAATTTCAACTGATATAAATTCAAATTCATGTAATACAGGATGAACTAGTGAGGATGAGTCATGGAAAGTAAATATCAAATTCGACATTTGCCTTTACGACTGGGGAAGCCATAAAAACACCCATGTCAAATTAGCCAGCTATGGGATTTGAACCTGGGATTTCCCAAATGCAAGTCCAAGACTCTACCATTTTGACCACCTCGCTTTGGTATCTGCAACTAGATACATAAGTTAATCAAGATCCTGGAAGAGACCGATGCTAATTAATTTGTTGTCTGTATTGTCTCCACTGTCTGCTGACAAAAGAACTGGGTGTACAACAAACTGCATTTCATGCTTGTAATAGGCCTACTGCTCACAACTTCCTATAATTTGTTATTTCAAATTCAATTGGGATTCTTTTTCATGATTTCCTTCATTACTAGTCTAATAGTGCTCATACGGTAGAACTTAGTTATAGGGAACCTTGGTTTGTGTGACATTTTGTCTATAACATCAAATATTCAACCATAAGCCTATCTATTAATATTATTCCTTACAATACAAATGTTTTTCTACTTTGCTCAGTATGACATGTATGCAAAGAAGAGTAAAGTACTGTCTGTAAAAGATAATGTTAATGTTATAAAACAAATCAAGAGAGGGTACAAAGAAGGTGATGTCTATCATGAATTTGGTTTAAGTGAATTCATCAGTGCAAACAATTTGGAAAAACAGAGATAAAATTAGTAATCCTGAGGCTTTCACAGCTGGGGTCTTGACAACTGTTCATCTTTCGAGCTGTAGGCCATGGTCAATGGCTTCTAACTTGAAACTTCTTTGGTGGCTGGTGACCAGTCGGATTTTCGGTGCTGAATAACTATCTTCTGAGATGCAGTGGGAATGAAACGTTTGGCAAGTTAGAAGCCGCTGACCATGGCCTACAGCCCGAAAGATGAACAATTGTAGAGATAAGATTGTTGGCGCTTTTGAAAAAAATGAAACTGCTAAGGAAACCAGAACATTGTGACGTAGGCAAAGGTACAACAAAAAAGAGGTGAAGCTGATTACTCAAGATACATTAGAAAATGTACAAATAATATATGACATAGAAAGAACTGAATGTGATATAAAGATGCAGTATTTTACTAAAAGGAAGCAGAAAAAATTAGAAATTTCTAGTCCCTGTTTGTAACTGTATTGTATTTGTAACACTTACTGAACATTATTTGATTGAGTGTCTTGAAATTTTACTACAGTAAAGTATTTTTTGCACTCTTTAACTAATTAGTGGTACTTACGAACGTTGTTGCCGTGGATCGTAAGTTGACATTCCCACACAATCTTGTTGCTATGGGCGTTGCAATGCGGTTAAATTACTTACGGTGCTTGCACCACATCATAATTCATTACGATACACTTCATAATACAAGCCTTTATGGACAAGGCCCCCAGGACAAATATTCGGTTCCCATAACAACAAACACATGCGAATCACTTTCTGAAATAAACATCTATCTTCAAGAATGTATATACATAATATTTTCAGGTAATATCACAATTAATATAATTAAATTGATATAGATAATCATGGTGCAAAAAATAGCATGCAATACACGTGCCATAAGCGCATTACGGATCTCGATCCGTAATCATGCATTACGGCACTTGTATCGCAATATACTATTTTCGCAAGAAATTTGTAGTACTAAATTATAAGAATCCAAATTAAGTAATAGTCAGCTTACTGTTTAAAATATTCATAAAAATAATGTGAATTTATTTCTTCTTTAATTTTCATATTCAGGTTTTACTTTTCTTTAAAGCAACACACTTTCAACTTGATAATTGCTTACAACAATATGATTTTCCTGGTCCTTTTGAAGTCCCTATAACAAAGTTCTACTCTAGCTGATTTCGATTCCTGAATATCTTTGAGGCAATTAAATCATGCTAAATCAGAAATTATTTTAGTGTCTCAGTACTCTTGCTACATATAAACATCCGGGAGGTAACATATCGGCACTGTGAAGAAGAGCAGATACAATTAACAATTTCACTGCTATTGTTTATAAATGCATCGCACCTAGGATTGTATAAAAGAAGAGATAGAAGATTAAAATAATAATGTTTTATGTGAAATTAGCAAAATTTTAGTGAAATGTTATGTTTGTCATTCTTGGAAACCAGCTATTCGACAGAAAGTTTTCGCCCATTACTTAAAATTTTAAAACTGCAACTCTGATGAAGGATACACAATCAGATTGTGACAAAATTTAATAATGCAAAGTATTTTCCTTGCAATGGACATTAACGCCTCCCGCAGAACTATAACTGGAACATGTCATTCAACTACAGGAAATCAAATTTAAGTTCATTGTTATCTAATTCTCCTTCCATTGAATAACAAAGAGCTTTTGATACTCAATTATAATTTTCTTTTCAAATCCTCTTCAAACCAGCAGACATCCTTTTCCTCAGTACATAATATGCTAGAGTTGTTTTAACCACACATTAAGGAACAGCCAAGAAATACCCTCCTTGGAACTATCTGAAGAGTTGTTTTAAACGTTTTTAAAGTAATACCAACACCCAGTCTTTACTAGGGAAATTTTTCTAATCTAATCAGTAGTAACATTATCAATAACATTTTATGTAGTGACTTCTCACAAGTTAATCTTCATGCAGCCAATATGCCCTTGTCCGCTCTATCAAAATTTTGCAAAAAATAAAATAATAATAATACTTTCTGGGAACAGTGTGAAGCAATTTTAACCATGTAACTTCTTATTTTTTAAATCAAAAGTAGATGAGACACTTTAAACATCTGTTTGGTGTCAACTTAGGTGGCTGTACACATTTGGGTATGAAAATTTTGTTTAGAAAGATATCAATGAAATCAAATTAATATTCTTAAACAAGACATTAGCATGCCTTCTACCTACAGCTGACTGCTTGATATATTCAATTTTTTGGAAAATAATTCACAGTGGTGGACGCAGGGGGGATATATCCCCCGAAATCTGAAAAAAGGCTATATATGCATTCTATGTGGCCAGTTTTATAAATTAATTACATATGTAAGTTAATTAATTTTTTTAGTATTCTTTCTACATATTAAAATGCCCCCCCCCCCCCCGAAAAAATTCTGCGTCCACCACTGATGATTCATGACTACCTATCAAACTATTTTAATTAATTCAATATTCCACATCCATGAAGAGGAAATAGCATCTTATGTTTTGGTCATAATAGTACTGTAACAAACTTGTATCACTTCATTTCGCCAGCCCTATCAGCACATTCCTATCAACCTCACCACTGATACGCTAAGGCCCAGTGCAGCCAGGTTGAGCACAAGTGCTTCAAAACATTAAACTATTATTTAAACAAAACTTATAATTAATTACCACAAGAGCAAAAGAATATCTTAAATTACAAAAAAATTAAATCACAAATTAAACTGTTTTTAAATTCTAATATTAATTAAGTTCATTGATATAATAATAAATAGATATCTTCAAAATTAGTCATATTGGTCCTTGAATTCCACTGTCTTCTAGTTTAAAAGACAATATATAAAATTTTACTTACAGTGAATAGTTAAAAGAGTGTTGCATTACGTTTCGGGTCTTTCCTCGACTCTTCCTCAGATGCCTCCAGAATCATACTGCTCACAAAACGAGAAATCTTCCACACTGTAACCCCGCCCTAAGGGATGAAATGTGTGGAAGGAAGCTTGGGAAACCAACCCCAGGGAAGTTAGCCTATTCCCTGAAAACGGGCCCACCCATAGGTATAGTAGGACATCCCGGAGGGGGCACAAAACAGAATGTAAAAGTTCCTGTTTCAAAAACAATAACAGATAAAATATAATTTGGAACCAGATGTTTACAAGACAAAGGAAATTACAAAATTAGTATAGCCTGAAATAGAAAAACAATCGTAATTTACAGCACTGTTTACATTCACTCTTTGGGCAAATAATTTGATAGAGTGTTTTCATCATTACTTGAGACATTCAAACTGACAAATTGGAATTTACTGTAATGTAATTATACTGAAAACATCGAAATTACAAAATGAAAAAGTAACCAAACATAATAATCAATTTCACTATTACCAACACTCGGAAGAAGGGGACTTTACAATAGAACAAGGGAGGGGTTTACTCAGTAAAATGACACAAGGGACGACGGCTTTATTTCATAAAGGCCAGAATCGAAACAAACCGGGGAAAATATAATGTAGGCCTACAAAACAATCTTTAACAAGGGGCAAATTTAGTAAAAGGCGGGAAACATTACTGCCATTGGGATGTCTTTTAAAATCCCGATGGACAGGAGAAACGGGCATGGCACAAAGACTAAATACAGACCAAAATAATAGAAGAAACACGAAACTAAAAATGACTTACCAGACCGCGACACATCAGGTTTGCAAGCAGGCACGGGGAGAAGGGAAAGAAACAGACGCCATCATTATAGCTTGATGACGCCGACTACTTAGGCTATTACTAAGAAACCCCCCCAGCAACTCAAATAAACAGAAAACCCTTTAAACATTACTACCCAAACAAAAGGAGACAGAACATATGGTTTCTACGAAGATTCTACCAAAAATACACTACCAAATCAATCAGAGAAACTACCAGCTACCAAGCGCAGAAAGAGGGGAAGGGAATTCTACCGTTACATAATTACTAAGTTAAAACACAAGAAAGTTAAACTAAAAACCTGTTGCAAACCTGAAGGATACACTGGGACTACATTATCCCACGAACGAAAGCACAAATACCGAAGAAATTACTTATAAACAAACTAACGAAATGCAACTACGAAAACACGTCAATGCCGAAATAAACCATGCCCATAACTGAAGCCAGAAAAGATAAACACTCGCTAAGAGGCTGTACCAAAGGATGAGGGGAGAGGCCAGCGGACCTACGCCCGCGAAAGCATATACAAAAGAGAAGGTCGCGCCATCCAGCGACCAAACTTAAAAACATGTACCATTACGCGCGAAAAATAAATACAAATCAAAATAATGGTACAATCACCACCCCCTAAACTAAAAACCAAGGGTTTTAAATTTGAAGCAACACTTAAATAGAATGAGGGAAGAAGAGACTTTAACCAAAATACACATTGATCCTGGTGAAATAAAAAAAAATTAATGCAGATTACAAATAAAAGAACAGTCTGGAAAGAAAATGGGATAGCACAATGCACACGAGTTCAGAAATCGAAGACATTGTTCAATTAGATGCTCTGAAATATTTCTTGACACTTCTCCATTACTTGTTTCACATGACAGCTAATACCAGCTACAACTGGACAGGCAGGGCAATGCTGGGATTGGACTAATCCCTTAAAATCCAAAACCAGCCAACTTACTGTCTCTAGCCAGGAGACTGAATATTGACTGCGTAGTCACAATTACTTAGAAGAGGAGGGGAGGGTCACAGTAATAATAGGCGGTGTCATACCTTGATTTGGTAGGCATCGCGTCCGGTCCCGCCTACCATATTGGTTGCACACTCACATTCACTGGTGACCATCCTCACTAAACCAGTCTGCAGCGACTCATGGTGAAATTTGACTGTTGGCTGACATTGCAGACGAGGATCTTCAAGATGATATTTTTCAGCTGAAAGACTGCGTCAGCTCAACCAGCACAGGAGGTAGTTTTTTTGGGTAACCCATTTCTTGATGGTGTGTGACTTATAGTTGTTTGTGAGTAAGTCCCCATCTCCATTTCAGAGCCGAGACATTGAGAGTAGCATGTGCATCACCATTTCGACCAGAAGAACAGGAGTTTACACTGAAACATTCCAATATCAAGCGGCAGAAAAAAATATTCAAACAGGAAGGTCCCCCGTAGGGTCATACACAGTTACAGGTTCAAAAATAGAGCATTTTACAAGGACAGTTACTTTAAAATTGAAATTTAACTTTAACTTTCTGCAGTACTAAATGTTTACTTAAAGGAGAAATTAAATTAAAGGTCTTCCCTCAATCTATAAAACTGAAGAAGACAAAAGTTTTTGACATAGTATTCATTACAAAATTACCTTTAGTTTTATACCAAATTTTAGTTATGTAGAAATCAATAACTCAAGTTTTAAAGTCCCAGACAAACTCTTACTACATTTATCTTCATTGAAGTTAAAAAAAAATTTCATTATCTTACACCAAAATTAGAAATGATTTCATGTGGGACCACAGACTTCAAGGTGGCTGCAAAACAGATATAAAATTAAACATCAAAAGACATAAATTACAAAGGTTTACCCAGTTGGCCCAAATCTACTACCCCAAGCAGTTCAGTGGATCAAAAACTGACGAGCTACAACAAATTGCTGGACTTATTCTTTACTGTATGAATTCTGAATACTACTGCTAGGTGAGCTAGCTAGAAACTTGAACAGAAAATCTGACAAGATTCATAAAACTTAAACATGCCTGAATTACTACCTCACAATTAATAAAATGCATTGTACTTTTCCTTAAAGACCCATCCAATGCTATTGGCCCATCACATATACTCCTGATTGCCCCTATCAATATAACCTCAATTCACAAACACACTGGAACGCAGTATCTGGAGGCTGTAGTACAATCTGCTCAAGTCGCTCCCACTGAAAAGAAATGAACCCTTCCCTTTGGCTACACCTACCCATAGTACATCCAACTTGGATGCACCAGCAAACGCCACACTTAGCCAGTACTTTGCAGAGGCCAGCAACAGCATACCCCGCTGAGCTCCTCACCTTTTCCCCAGGCTAACGAGACTGAAAACCCCACCAAGAAAAGAAAACACAATTCTATCATAGAGACAACAATGACAAACAATTACTGAGCCTAAATACATGACGCTGCACTCAAATTCCATTACAAATCATAAATTCAGGACTTACTGCATCTATTTCATTATTTATTTTGACACTATCGGGACAGTAAACTAATCTGACCAATCGAGTGTGAAAAACCCAGCAGCGGCCGAACAACTAGGCTTCACAGGCGAACAGTAGATAATTAATTGACACTATTCTTGAAGTTAAAATTCAGTATTTACAAGGTCTAGGCCTTAAAATTACTACCTATCCAACACATTTATTCAGTCACATAAATCTCACAACTAACCTACCCACTGTACAAATATTTACATTCTAACCGCACAACTATATGCCACTATATACAAACTATATACAATAAACATATCACAGCTACTAGACAACCAGCAGAAGCCTTGACCCACCAGCAACAAACAACATGTCCCCTCCTGGTACCTGGAGAGTCCATGAAGCTCTCAGCTTTAAACGGCCAGGTCAAAACTCCCACCAAATAGTCACTACTCCATGATCCTAAACCTACCAACTTTCACTCTCGCACAAACACATCTTTTGTTAAAGGTCAAAATCGGGAATATTAAACACTGGTAACATCTTGGTTATCAGTTTAAACTAGTCACAAGTCGAAAAATAAATGAGATGGTAAAAGAACTCACCAAGCCAGAGTTGATCCACTGAAGCATTTACAACAATTCAAAGAACTTCTTTTATGAGTCACCCACTATCAGCTGATGTAACTAAAGGCCAAAGAATCACTGCTCTAAACATCACAACACAGGTCTCAGAATAGCTTGAAATCAGGACCCCAACCAGCACACCCGGTCCACACATGAAATCACAGTAACAACCAGTTATACCCAATTCATAAAATTTCTTTCAGTACATAGTTTCTCTTTTTTATAAACACCATACAAATTAAAATGAATGCTGGAAAAAATGATTAAATTATTAGCCTGAAATAAACAGTGTTTAAATACTTCTAGTGCCTGAAACACAATCTTTAATTAGTACAAAAATTAGGCCTAGGCTATCAGTAGATTGAACCAAGAACCTTTACAAACTGAAACATTAATTAATTTAATAGACAAAAGGAAAATGTGGACGATAACCGCGCTCTGCATTAACAATTGCAACCCCGCCCTAAGGGATAAAATGTGTGGAAGGAAGCTTGGGAAACCAACCCCAGGGAAGTTAGCCTATTCCCTGAAAACGGGCCCACCCATAGGTATAGTAGGACATCCCGGAGGGGGCACAAAACAGAATGTAAAAGTTCCTGTTTCAAAAACAATAACAGATAAAATATAATTTGGAACCAGATGTTTACAAGACAAAGGAAATTACAAAATTAGTATAGCCTGAAATAGAAAAACAATCGTAATTTACAGCACTGTTTACATTCACTCTTTGGGCAAATAATTTGATAGAGTGTTTTCATCATTACTTGAGACATTCAAACTGACAAATTGGAATTTACTGTAATGTAATTATACTGAAAACATCGAAATTACAAAATGAAAAAGTAACCAAACATAATAATCAATTTCACTATTACCAACACTCGGAAGAAGGGGACTTTACAATAGAACAAGGGAGGGGTTTACTCAGTAAAATGACACAAGGGACGACGGCTTTATTTCATAAAGGCCAGAATCGAAACAAACCGGGGAAAATATAATGTAGGCCTACAAAACAATCTTTAACAAGGGGCAAATTTAGTAAAAGGCGGGAAACATTACTGCCATTGGGATGTCTTTTAAAATCCCGATGGACAGGAGAAACGGGCATGGCACAAAGACTAAATACAGACCAAAATAATAGAAGAAACACGAAACTAAAAATGACTTACCAGACCGCGACACATCAGGTTTGCAAGCAGGCACGGGGAGAAGGGAAAGAAACAGACGCCATCATTATAGCTTGATGACGCCGACTACTTAGGCTATTACTAAGAAACCCCCCCAGCAACTCAAATAAACAGAAAACCCTTTAAACATTACTACCCAAACAAAAGGAGACAGAACATATGGTTTCTACGAAGATTCTACCAAAAATACACTACCAAATCAATCAGAGAAACTACCAGCTACCAAGCGCAGAAAGAGGGGAAGGGAATTCTACCGTTACATAATTACTAAGTTAAAACACAAGAAAGTTAAACTAAAAACCTGTTGCAAACCTGAAGGATACACTGGGACTACATTATCCCACGAACGAAAGCACAAATACCGAAGAAATTACTTATAAACAAACTAACGAAATGCAACTACGAAAACACGTCAATGCCGAAATAAACCATGCCCATAACTGAAGCCAGAAAAGATAAACACTCGCTAAGAGGCTGTACCAAAGGATGAGGGGAGAGGCCAGCGGACCTACGCCCGCGAAAGCATATACAAAAGAGAAGGTCGCGCCATCCAGCGACCAAACTTAAAAACATGTACCATTACGCGCGAAAAATAAATACAAATCAAAATAATGGTACAACACCCCCTGTTGTTTGGTGACTATCTCCCATAAACGTCGTACACCGAGCATACCTATCGATCCATTCATTTGGGACTCCAAAATTAACAGTCCTTTCAACCTCCTTGGATGGTGGAGGAAAAATAATGTTCGTTTTGTCAACACTCAGTCTCTTAATTACTCCCATCCACTCTTCACTTATATCCCCTTCATACCTGTTCATTTATACTTGCTGGTTTTCAATAATCTTCCAAGCCTCAGTCAAGGTTGAAAGAAAAGTGACAGAGGCTTGGAAGATTATTGAAAACCAGCAAGTATCAATGAACAGGTATGAAGGGGATATAAGTGAAGAGTGGATGGGAGTAATTAAGAGACTGAGTGTTGACAAAACGAACATTATTTTTCCTCCACCATCCAAGGAGGTTGAAAGGACTGTTGATTTTGGAGTCCCAAATGAATGGATCGATAGGTATGCTCGGTGTACGACGTTTATGGGAGATAGTCACCAAACAACAGGGGGCATGGAAGATTCCTCGTTTTGTGAGCAGTATGATTCTGGAGGCATCTGAGGAAGGGTCGAGGAAATACCCGAAACGTAATGCAACACTCTTTTAACTATTCACTGGGTCATTCCATATGAAATCATCCAAATTTTTAAAAAATGGTTGCATGACCATTTTAGAAAAAATTCATTTTTTTGTATATGAGTTCATACATGTTTCAAGATATCAAAACCAGTTTTCCAAAAAATCTTGTGTTCTTGGTTTCCCAGGGGTGTCCATTTTCCAATCCTGGTGTAACACATTTTTTGCAAATGTAGCTGTTTACAAATATTTTCATAACTCAACAACCATAAGAGTTAGAAGTTTGAATTGGGTCATTCCATGCCAAATCATCACAATAAAGTGTAATTTCCAACCCGACCATCTCAGATTTACATGAAATTCGGTAAGAAGTTAAAATACATGAAGTTGTACACACACGCAAAATTTTACCCCTCAGTGATTTACGATATTCAATACAGCAGGGATGCAAACATGATAAAAATTGTAAAATTTTCCCTTGCATGCTCTGCAAAAATAAATCATAACTTTACTTCTAATTGAGGTAAAACCTTCATGTTGGTCTCATTTTGAAGCTAAAGGTACATAGTTTCCATTAAAAATAGTTGCATTTCAAAATATTAATTTTTTCATTCCAAGGTCAAAAGGTGTAACCTTTGACCGTGAGTATCTAAGAAACTGTATCTTTAATTTTATTGAAGAAAAGATATGTTAGGCAGTTAAATGCATTCTATCTTTGGTACAAATTTCATTTTGGGATGGCTTTGGGAACAGGAGAAAAAAAATTCCCTATAATATAAAGCCACATGGCTGACTCACTCACTCACTCACTGACTCACTGACTCACTGACATTAATGTTTGCCCACTTTCAGATGAGCTAGAAACTTGAAATTTGGTACACGTTTAGCGTTTAGGCTGTAAACCACATAAAAATTCCAAAAAGGTTATTTCTTTATTTTTAGCCATAAAAACCCCCCGAAAAAGGGCTCGGCTCGGCTCGGCTCACCGACATTAATGTTTGCCTAATTCCAGATGAGCTAGAAACTTGAAGTTTGGTACACGTATAGCGTTTAGGCTGTAAACCACAGAAAAATTGCAATAAATTTATTTTTTAAATTTTTAGCCCTAAAAACACCCCGAAAAAGGGCTCGGCTCACCGACATTAATGTTTGCACACTTCCAGATGAACTAGAAACTTGAAATTTGGTACACGTATAGCGTTTAGGCTGTAAACCACAGGAAATTTCCAAAAAGTTATTTTATTTTTATTTTTAGACATTTCACCCAATCGGTCATGAGTTAGAGCTTGCAGCCGCCGTAAGGCAGAAACCCACACAAATTTAAAAAAAAAAACTTTCTGGAATTTTCCTGTGGTTTACAGCCTAAACGCTATACGTGTACCAAATTTCAAGTTTCTAGCTCATCTGGAAGTGGGTAAACATTAATGTCAGTGAGCAGAGCAGAGCCCTTTTTCGGGAGTTTTTAGGGCAAAAATAATTAGAATATTAACTTTTTGGAATTTTCCTGGGGTTTACAGCCTAAACGCTATACGTGTACCAAATTTCAAGTTTCTAGCTCATCTGGAAGTGGGTAAACATTGTCAGTGAGTCGAGCCCTTTTTCAGGGGTTTTTAGGGCTAAAAATAAAAAAATAACCTTTTTGGAATTTTTATGTGGTTTACAGCCTAAACGCTATACGTGTACCAAATTTCAAGTTTCTAGCTCATCTGAAAGTGGGCAAACATTAATGTCAGTGAGTGAGTGAGTGAGTCAGCCATGTGGCTTTATATTATAGGGAAATTTTTTTCTCCTGTTCCCAAAGCCATCCCAAAATGAAATTTGTACCAAAGGTAGAATGCATTTAACTGCCTAACATATCTTTTCTTCAATAAAATTAAAGATACAGTTTCTTAGATACTCAAGGTCAAAGGTTACACCTTTTGACCTTGGAATGAAAAAAATAATATTTTGGAATGCAACTATTTTTAATGGAAAATATATACCTTTAGCTTCAAAATGAGACCAACATGAAGGTTTTACCTCAATTAGAAGTAAAGTTATGATTTGTTTTTGCAGAGCATGCAAGGGAAAATTTTACAATTTTTATCATGTTTGCAACCCTGCTGTATGCATATCGTAAATCACTGAGGGGTAAAATTTTGCGTGTGTGTACAACTTCATGTATTTTAACTTCTTTTCGAATTTCATGTAAATCTGAGATGGTCGGGTTGGGAGCTGTGATGATTTGGCATGGAATGACCCAATTATGAACCATTTTTTAACTATTGAAGCATACTTTCAGAAATACTTTACTGTTTTCTTCAACAAAAAACTTTTCATATGAATATATGAGTTTGAAATTCGGGTAAATTTTTCCAAAAAAATAACTTTTTGGACCAAATTTTATATGAGAAGGAAGTGATTGTAAACATTCAATTTTTTTAAATGTTCAAACCTGTATGTGATTTGTCTGTGAGGAAAAAATCAGGGTCTAAAAATACATCCCTTATTTCTAAACTGGCCTCTAATATTAGCACTTTTCAGATTTTGACTATTTTTGGGCTTAAATATCTCTGATAGGCACCCTTCAAAAAATCTGAAAAGTTGCATAAAAGAAGCCTTTCATGTGCCTAACTCACAGTTAAAATTTATATTTCTAGAAACAACTCCTTCTATTAATTTGATAGAACTGAAATATCACACTTTTTAGGGTAGTGTATTTGGGAGAAACTACATAAATGTGATAAATAAAATAAAATCATCTTATTTTTAGTAGTACCTAGAAAGTCAGAGTGAAACGAACAATGTAGGAAGAATGAATTAAGAAAGACTGGCTAAATCAGCAAGGGACAATAAACCAAAGGGAAGAAGGAGTTTTGGTCATCCACGAAAAAAATGGTGTGATTAGGGAGAACAGGCTACTGGCCTAAGGAAAGAAAAAGATGATGAAGATGATGATGATGATGCTTGTGACGTAATTATTGGGAGAACTCCAGTCAGGAGAAACGTATTTTGCAACATCCTGAGCTACATATTGGTTTTATTTTATTTTATATTTAATAGTACCTAAAACACACAATAAAGAAAAGTTTATACAATATCATTAACTTTAAAGAACGGACTTCTGTTAACTAGGCTATATGACACTTTCCCAGCAGTTGCATTAAGCCCTACAAACCACGAATTCGTTTCTTGTACAGTTGTATATTTATCCGTGGTTATATCAACATTTTGTAAAAACAGTTTACGAACCAAATAAGGAGAGTATGAAAATAAAAAATCTTTGCCCTCACCCAATGTTTTTCAAAGGTGCCAATGGAAATGAGTATCAAGGGCAATCCTGGGGGTAAAAGTGACCCCTGCTTGAGGCTGACAACTTCAGCCCATCCATGTGCTAAGTGTCTAAAATCCAGGAATTCCTATCTTGAGGAATCCTAAGAGTCTAGTATAGCCATTATGTAGGGAGCATTTTACTTTACAACTAGACTAAAATAGAATTTTAGTAATGTGACTAAATGTGATTAATGTGATAACACACTGATTAATTTGAAGCAATTAACTTACTCTTTTTGTTCTACATGGCTATCCAGCTGCAACTGAAAATGTTCATTAACGATCTGAAGTTCTATTTTTATTAGGGAACACTGCATAACATTAACTTTAGCATCTTTCAAACATGTATACATTAACACTGCTATATTGCAACTATTAAACTGTTGCAGCAGAATTTTTCTCATCTGATTTTATGCCACACATCTCACCTTACTCCCCACTCGATTTTCTCGTAACTCAATACTGACCAACCACTGTTTGAAACACTGCCTCCACTGTTTTGTATTTAAAAAACTCAGCCTGAATTTTTATAAAGGCAAGACACATACTTCTCCGATACTGTTGTTGCTTGGTTGTATAAAAATCATGGTAAGCCTAATTTATTAAAAAATAGTATAACACAAACATTGTGTGCAAATAACGTACCGGTAAGCGATATTTTGCTGGAAACTACAAAAATTTATGTGCAAAATATGATCATACAGAACTGTATAGTGTATAGTGTTGGCTTAGCACTGTAATTGCAGAATAGCAAAATATTTACAATTTTTTGTCAATAGCTATGAATAACCAATAACCTTGATACACTTATTCCAATAGCACGTTGTACCTGCAACTGCTTTGCTGCAGTCTTGTTAAGACTTTTAATGCTCATTTCTGAAGATAAGATAAGAGCTATAACCAGAATAGTTAAGAAGGAAATAGAGCTTATTTTATTGGCCAACAACAGCTAACTTCAAGTACTGAGCAGTGTGATTTGGAGCTTCCCTGCTTAGTATAGTGTTGAACTCAGCTGAATTCCTCCGGAATGTGGGGGAAAGACCAATACACCTTTCCCCACATTCCAGAGGAGTTAAGCTCAGTCCAACACAACACATAAGCATGATGGGAGCAAAGGGGAAAATGTTGATGTCATTCATACCCTCCCTCAGCGCAGTGACACGTCAGGTTCAGTCCTGTCGGGTAGTGTTCATCCACTTCAAATCAATTTGTATCGCAAAATTACTCCTGTACAGTTTCAGGATCCACCACTGAATTAACAAACTGGCCTACTGCTCAACTTTCCTTGTGGTAGACACTAACGGAAGTGAGCCAGGTAAAGACAGATCCCTAGAGCTGAATACTGATGATAGCTGGCCAAAAACATTCAAGCAACATTCACTACTTCAATTTCTTGCAGGTTTATGCTTATCACAGGAGGAGATGGTTGTCGTTCTGAACAGGGAATCCCTCCACTGACTTGTAGGTGCCCACAAAGGGAGATTAAGTTAAAGAGTAAAAAAAAAGAAAAGAAATCTGTAAATTGTAGCAAAGTTGGTGGAATTAATTTAATTTCTTATTTACTGGTAAACAAAATATTATAGAGTGTAAATAATTTTTAAGTATTTATGGCAAGTCTTTCAGTGTCAAATTTAGCATCCAAGTTCAAAAGTACCCATATCGAAATACATTTGGTACAGTTCCTCTTGCCCATATATTTTATCTCAGCACTTCTATCAACTCTAAATTGTATTTTTGGATAAAATAGGCTATGTAATTGTGCAGACACAGAAGTTGCATTTTTCCTTTGAACATTATCTGAAGCGTTGATTGCCAGGTAATACATTGGCTGCTGATCTGATTGCACTCTTCCTTAGCTAATGGCAATCTCTTCCAGTTGGTTTATCTATGTTTAGTGTAGAGGCTATTCTCTATAGTGCAACACCTTTACCCTTATGTAATAAAGCATACTACAGTATTTTCCTTCAACCGCCAATCACGTGTACGGGCTAAAGAACTGCCGCTTGCAGTAAGAGTCTTCCCTCCGTCTCGCCGTCTCTGATTGGACCGCATATCTAAGCAGGAGAAGGAAGAAAGGGCTTGTCATCTGCAAAACACTGTAGTCATTAAGTTCCTTCTAGCAGAGCTTGTCTTTATGGCTCCACACCCCTGTTTTCATAACTAAATCAAGATTTTTTTAAATCTTCTCATTTGGTATGGAGATCTCTAGTGTCATTAATAAGTAGATGGTTGGATGGAGAATTAAACAATATTGGCCAACTACATTTAAAAATCTGCTAGAATCCTGGAAGTAATTCTTATACTGGTACTTCCATATACTGGTGCCGGTACATGGAAGTTTTGGCTGATGCTAATACATTAAGTTCTACCAGGTGATTTAGCATTGTCTCAATAGATGTTATCTTCTCCAGAAGTTATTGACAAAGACTTGAAGGTAAATTTGACTATTCTTAAGGGGATGCATTGTAGTCTAGTGGTATTCAATCTTTTTCCACTTCAAATCCCTAGAAGTGCTTATTGGTAACAATTGTCCTGGGAATTCCCCAATGTTTTGACTATAGTTAAAAGTGTAGATTACCTAATTATTTTTTTATTTTTCTTCTTTACCTCTCCTCTGTGGGACTTATAAGCTGACACAAGGGACGAAGCTGTAGATCACTTATATTGAGACAATACAGCAACAAGGGCAGTTCACTGCACTAAAGCAACCAATAAGAAGAAATCAAAGTTGCTGTAGCTCTGCAAAGAAGACTTCATGCTATATAAGGGAGGAAGGAGCATGCAAAAGGAACTAGAAGACATGTGAATACAGATGAATAAGAAAACGAGTAAAATGGCAAAGGCAATTAGCAAACTAAAATCTGAATGCCATGCAAATAATATGAAAGAAAGAAAAAAAAAAGTCAGTGGCAATATAGACAATCAGTGACAAAATGTCAACCACCAACAAAAAAAAAAAAAAAAAAAAAAAAGAAGAGAACCGAGTACCTCAAGAGAAGCAGAAGGTACAACACCAAGAAATCAAGAGATGGAGACAGACAGTCAGGAACTGACGAACAACCAAGAATTTCAAGATATAGGCCTAGTGTACAGGAGAGGATGCAGACAACAGCAGCGCTTGGCCATAATAGGAACCTCAAACAGAAGAAACTATTAAAACAGGAGAGAGAAATGCATGGCAGTATGTAAGATGGCTATCACAACAAACAACAAACAACAAAAGAAAAAATCCGAAACTTTCTTAACAAGAAAAGCATAAGGGAATATAGTATGTGAAGAACTGGCAACCCTCAGAACAAATAAGGCATTCAAAGTGGGCTCTCCAATCAAATACCTCACAGAAAAAGAAAACCCTGACTTCGGGCCTGTGGGAGTGTTAGGGCCTACTGAAAACTTGCACCCAGAAAGACAAAATAACCTACACATTGTTACCTCAAATACAAAGAATGATGCACTTATATTTGGAGTGTGTCCTTTTTAGTTACCATACTTGTTTAATTGGAAGGTTAGATTTGTGAACCAAAAGAAATGAATTCCTATTATGAGTAGATCTACTTAGTAATGGACTCCCTAGTAACGTCAGACTCACGTACCAGGAATAATGAACCCTATTTGAAGTGCATCTTTCAGGTACTGGGTACTGATCCACTGGATGGTTGATGAGTATACAGGCCCTATATGAATTTCAGTATTTGGCTCTCTCCATTAGAACTAAATTCCTGATTAAATAATTTGTAAGTAGCCAATATAAAGATTTAATTTTCCTCTTATTGTCGATCTTCATTACCGTAAATATTTCCTAATAGATTACTACACCACCAAGTTATCTCTGCATGCAGAAAATATATTAGGAATGTGCCATCTCGATATCCCTCCTTTGACGTTGCCACTTCCTATTCAATGAGTTAAGTCATTTGACTGCAAGAGGGGTGCTGAGAAATGGTGTGTTTTTAAATGACCTGACACCTTCGACAGCTGTTGTCCAAATGAATAATCTGACAACCATGTTATGATCTTTTGCCATCTGCTTCCCCTACATCCCTTCCGTATAGTGGTAGCTGGGCGACACTAGTGCAAAAACACTTCCCCTTTCGCCGTGCAGACTTAACTTGGTGGCGTAGTAGTCATCTTTCCCAATTGTTCATCTAGCCTAGGCTACTGATATGATCCCAACAATCACTTGCTTCAATTCATTTTATCGTCAACATAAGGTAACTTACTATTACCTTTCAGATTATTAATTTGGCAAAAGATAGATTTATGCTGCACCCCAGCAAAGCTCCGCCGTTTTGTTAGGTTAGGAACGTTTATGTTAGTTTAGGAGCAATATACTGAATAGCACGAGGTTTATTATGTCTCACATTGAATTTCTTCTGTGACGAAACCCTAAACCCCACCTTCCCAGGCTAGGGTGCAGCATAAAACTATTTTTTCCCATTAATTTTATTATTATTGCACAAGTGTGACTACTGTAAGCTACTAAGGATACCAATCTGGAACATTTTAATTAGCAATAATAGGCCAGCCATTTTTTTCATCTTGGTCATTAGCGGCAGTTCAAGTTGTGATTCTGCTCTACATGAATTTAGCATCTGTCTATGCAAGTCCCAACGAAATAAGTAACTTCAGCAAAAAAAGGATCCCACCCTAACCTGCTCTGAATGACAGGTCACGTTTGATTTAATTGGTTAGATTATATGTCACTGGGTTTTGAAGCTTACTGTCTTTTCATTTGAGCAGTATTAGGGAAGTGTGTAAATTGTTTAAAAATTGTAACTTTATTGATATTAGCAAAATTGGTAGAAGGTTTCACACTTCTCATGGCCTACACCTAAATACATTAGGTAAAAAGTATGTAAGTGATAAAATTGTTGAAAGTATTGATATTCATTTCAGGAAATTAGAACAGTTTCAACCCATTGCACTTAAGGCACCTTTTTTAGAGTAAACAATGGACAAAAATTCCATGAAGTTGAAGACAATAGGTTCTTGAGTGGTGATATTAAATTGGGTTACTTAAATATTCAAGGACTGAAAAATAAAGAAATAATTTTATCCAATTATGGATTGGAAAATCATCTAGGCATTATATGTTTAAGTGAACATTGGGCCAATGAATACGAGCTCCCAAACTATAAGATTGATTTTTACAACTTAGTAAACAGTTACAGTAGAAAGTCCCATGTAAGGGGAGGCGTTGCTATTTATGTTAGTAGCCTGATAAATTACCCAGTCAGTAGAATTAATTTTGATAATATATGTGATGAACTGAATTTTGAAGCTACCGGAATAATCATTAAAGGATTGAAGTTGGTAGTGGTGTCCTTGTATAGGTCACCAACGGGCAGGAGTAGCATATTTTTAGAAAAATTAGACATGCTATTGAATACTCTAAGTGAGACTATCTGGCGAAATTATGATATTATTGTGGGGGGTGACTTGAATTCAGACTTTGATATAACAACAGACAAAAAAAGTGTTACTGAATTGCAAAACCTTCTAAGAGGCTTTAATTTAAACTGTGTAAATGTCAAACCTACAAGGGGATATTCTTGCCTTGATAACATTTTCACAAATGCAAAATGTAAAACGTATGAAATATCAGTTTTCCCGCACTCTGATCATGATGCAGTTTTAATGAATTATAAGAGTAGGTTTATCGTGGAAAGGACCGGGGATGTTAAGTCTCATTTTAAAGTTGTAACCACCAGGCCGATAAGCTCAGATAAGCTTGGTAAGGTTAGAGAGGAATTGAGTAGTATAAATTGGATGGATCAATGTTTTTATGCCTCATCATTTTATAGAGATAATGACTTGATAGCAATGGTAATATTTGAAAGGTTTTTTAAAGTATTTTTAAATTTGATTAATGCATATATCCCAGTACGACAGTGTAAATTAGTACACAAGAGTTTCAAGAAAAAGGTGGCAAGTAAAATTAATTCTTGGTATTCTCAAGACCTAGAAGAAATGAAAAAGAAAGTTATGTTATTTAGAGAAATACATAAGTTATATAAGACTGATAATGCCAAATTAGCCTATGTTAACTGTAGGAATAGATACAAAGAAGCTATAACCGTAGCCAAGAAAATACATAATTGTAACAGTATAGAATCATCTAACAACAGGTGCAAAACTGCATGGAAAATAATAAATAGTGTTGCCAAGGACTCAAGGAGGGAGGAAATCAGTATCTCTCCACAACAATTTAATGACTATTTTATCTCTTCTGTGGAAGAAATAGGCGACTCCATTGTCAAGACTAATATTGATGCACTTGATATTATTGAGCATAATTTTTCAAGGGATACACCCTACCCTACATTTACGTTTTCGGAGGTATCTTGCGAGTCGGTTATAAGCATAGTTAATAAATTCAAATTATCCGACAGTAGAGACGTGTATAATCTATCAAGTACTCTACTGAAAGGAGTGATAGATTGCATTGCTCATCCTCTAACATACTGTATAAATAAATCCATTTCTGAGAGTTATTTTCCCGATGAGCTTAAATTAACTAAAGTCATACCAATCTATAAAAAGGGGGAAAAGGATATTCCTTCAAGTTATAGACCAATCTCATTAGTCCCAGTAATTTCTAAGATCATCGAAGCTATTATCTTTAGACAGCTATCTGATCACTTTACTAAATATGGTATAATTAATGAATCTCAGTATGGTTTTAGGAAGAACTTATCAACTGAAGACGCTATTGACTCGCTGGTTAAGTATGTTCTTCAGGTGTTTGAGGACAGGACTATTGCTCAGGCCACCTTTTGTGACCTGAGCAAGGCCTTTGATTGTGTCAAACATGTGACTCTTCTAAAAAAACTAGAGCACTATGGGATTAGAGACAATGGCTTAAAATTGTTAAAATCCTACTTAGAAAATAGGTCTCAGATCGTGTGTGTTAATGGGGTGCAATCAGATCGGAAAATGGTCAACATTGGTGTCCCACAGGGATCTATTTTGGGGCCCTTTTTATTTCTAATAATGATAAATGACCTACCCTTCTTTCTTAACTCTCCGACAGTGTTGTATGCTGACGACACAACCTTTCTACACTCTAGCAAAGATATTAATACGTTAAAATCATTAACAAACGAAACCATCACACAAGCATCTCTCTGGTTTAGAAGTAATGGATTTCTGCTTAACGAAAATAAAACACAACAATTAATCTTTAGTCTAAATAATAAAGTACTCCAAGATGAACCTCAAAGTGTAAAATTTCTGGGTGTATATGTGGATGGAAAGTTATCATGGGATCAACACATAAATTACATTAGTGGTAGGTTGTCTAAGGTTATCTATTTACTTAGGTGTCTAACGAAGCATGTACCTGACAATTATGTCAGAGCCTCATACTTCTCCTTTTTTCAGAGTATACTTGTGTATGGTATCATTCTGTGGGGTAATTCTGGTCATGTTGGGGATATTTTGCGATTGCAAAAGAGGGCTATCAGGATCATTACTGGGTCATCATATATGGCTCATTGTAAACCACTGTTCTCTCAATGTAAAATTATGACTGTGATAAATTTGTATATTTTTTATGTATTAATCTATACAAGGAAAAATTTGCCTACATTACAGCTCAGAGAAAACATACATGTATATAATACTAGGAGTCGCGGGCAAATATATATACCTCACCAAAGACTTTCAAAAACACTTAATAGCTATGAGACAATTGGACATAAATTATACAACAAGCTTCCACCAACATTACAAAATCAAGATAAACCCTTTCCCATTTTTAAACGTACTCTGTTTGAATGGTTAGTCAAGCATCCATTCTATGAATTGAAGGAATTTTACGATAGTATAAATAAATAATTGGTCTGCTACATTTTAATGTAAGTGGTGCAATAGTCTAATCTATTTATTGTATAGTGTATTGTATATTTTTATTTGTCTTATAATTTGACTTTGCCTATTGTTAAAACGACCTAATGGCAATAAAATTGATTATTATTATTATTATTATTATTGTCTTCGACTTAACTACAAACAAAATTATTGTAAACAAACTCAGGTAAACTAATAAACTACTTACTAGTATAAAAAAGTTAGCTTCTTCAAAAGATAAACACTAGGTTACTCATTTAATTTACGTATACAAGTTTACAAGGTATACCAGTTTACAAAGTACTGCGATAAAACAAAAAAATATAGGACTATAACTTATAGATATATAATTTTTTTCAAACACATGACCTGGGGGTAGTTACGTTAGCGTGACATTGCTCTGGTTGAGGTTAATTTCAAAAAGAGGTTGACATTTCCGCGATCACTGCATTGAAATGACAGGGTAGTTACAATGCGGTAAATGCTAAAAATTCTCCACATACTACACTACAAATTAATATAAGCATTTACAATATGAATTATACTTACCATTCATCTCGAAATGTAGACCAAACCAACAAGAATAATGTTTATTTACATAATTATTTCTACGAAAATCTTCAGGCCACTATTCTTGCTCCGCAAGAAAAGACTTACAAATAACATAACTGACAACCGGTCCCGCAGTTTAATTTAAACTCTATCACACACTCAACACACTGACCGACTATTATACGCTGTAATACACCATAAAAGGGACAAACACTTCACGCAAACCTGAGAATAATGAGATGGTATTTCCCCATTTTAGCCCTTGATTCCCCCACACCCCTCAATCAGTAGCTCGATATTACGTCACCCTTTGCGGATATCATGCATTGCGCTTCAAACAGATGAATGCGCACAAGGTGACGGAAGGTCCAAAAATATTTGACCTCATTATAAACATTACATAGACACAATGAAAATATAATGCAAATATAGTTCTTGTGATGTTTTAACAGAATTTTGAATAATCTCTTCAGATACGAAGCACCTGATAACATTCAACTGATTAGCTAGATGCAAAACCAGCTCATTAAATAATAACAACAATAAAGCGCGTCACAATTTAAAATACCGATGATGCCAGTATTATAACATTCGCCCCTAAAGCGGCTCAGCACGAAGGAAAAAAACTATGACATGTCCTTATTTGATACAATTTGAAGGATACTGCACAAATATAATTCTCAACTGATATCATAAAGCCCCTTGAGGGTCCGCAGTTACGCATCGAGGTCAAGGATGCGTTCGCTCCCAAATAACTTTATTTTGACAGTAGATGTTACGTTCTAAACTGAAACTGAATCAAGTGGAACACTTTCAATTTCCAATGCTAAGGTCACACCGATTCACAGACATAATGCAGTCAGATTTAATTTGTTTGGCATAATATTTACTTTACTTTACTTTTTTTATTATTATTATTATTATTATTATTATTATTATTATTATTATTATTATTATTATTATTATTATTATTATTATTATTATTATTATTATTATCGGTACGGTCCCGTGCCATTTATCGTGGATGTGGAGAATGAAATTAATTTTATTCTCGAAGCTACATATTTATATATTTTATTTAATAAGGTGATACAATGATGCTGCATTAGTCATGATCTCATATCACTGTCAGTATATAAATAAGAGAAAATAAAAGATTAAAGTTAATACTGAAATGATTTTCTTGTAACATTGAACCTTTTATTTTATTGTAGAATGATTGTAAACGTGACTAGACTACATGCAAAAAATAAAGAATTCCCCTCTCCTTCATATTCATAATGACCGCCGGCATGGTCTTGTGGTTAGGGTCGCTGACTAGAGATCCCTCGGCCCGGGTTCGATCCCTCGGATTTTTCTGAGGTAGGGAGGTCTGGCACTCAGCCGCATGATTCAAATTGAGGAGCTACTTGAGAGAAGTAGTGACGCCGGTCATGGAAACCACCATTAACAGCCGCGGGTGTCGGTGTGCTGACCACATGCACCCCAATCCTGCCATCTGCCTATGGTAGATGACGCAGTGGTCGGGTGGTAGGCCATATCCCTTCTGTGATGTTAGCACCATGGCGGTGAGGAAGAGTCACATTCATAATATTATTTTACTATAAGTGTTACAAAATTCCTCAGCAAAATATGAGAATAGTATCCAATTAATTCATCTGAAACAATTACTACAAATCTATGGGTTTGTAACTTATTAGTTTATTACTGAAAATATATATCTTCAAGATTTTCCTGGCATGTTCACATAGGAAATTCTAGCTAGTTATTCATATCCTGTGGTAACAGGTTGAGATTTTTCAATTGGCCTAATCCTTCAGGTGGCACTTTGGCCTTGGGGTCAACTCAGCCTCTTGTGGCCGGTGCATAAGGTGATAACCTTACCACCTTCACATGCTGAATGTCTAATATCTGGGAGTCTCATCCTCCTGGAACCTTTGGGCATCCATGGTCTGTGTATGGAACACTTTACGTTTACTTTAATCATTTACTATGTCACTATCTATGAGAGTGTACTACTATTGTTTTCAATATTATCCAAATACAATTCACGTCTACATGGTACTGAAAACAAACTAAGTACAGTTCAATCCCACTTTCTAGGCATTTTGACCTTGATGCAGGCCCGATGAGAGGGAGGGGTAGCTGGGGCTGAAGCCCAGCCGACCAGGTTTTATTTTTTACTTTCTAAATTTACTCTAAAATAAAATTGATTATAAGTCAATAAAACAGCTTAAGTTATGTTTTATGTGTTTATTTTATCTGCATTATCCTGTCGTACAACGGTTACACTAAATTAATCAGTCAATCTGAAACGGATTATTCTTGAAGAAAAATTGCTATTTTTGAAAAAGTAGAAGCAGAAATCCTTTTGGACTCAACAGTAGACCTCACTAACGTTCGACATTTAAAATCATAATTTTCAAAAGATTAAACTAGTACATACAGATAAAATTATTCCTAATTAGAACATTTTAATGTATTTTTTCCGTTTCGTCCTGATTTGGTCCAAAATCAATAGGCTTTGTCCCATGGGCGTTATAAATGGTATACCAAGGTTTATGAAAATCCAATAATTCAATAAAGCGTATTTGAGTTATCACGCTTACAGACACATGTGCAGGCAGACAGACAGTCAGATGGACAGATATTTTCCTGTCAACCAGACAGTCTCATAAAGTACCGGTACCAATCTGGCACTTAATAATTATGTAATATCAATACATAATTTTTTGTTGTATTCATTATAAAGGGTGAGTAGGGTAGTGAATTTAATATTGACGGGGGCCCGGGAAAATTTGTACCTGGGGCCCTTGCTTTCTTTCCACGGCCCTGCCTTGATGCTGCAGGTAACTCAGATCGATTTGAATCCTAGTGTACTCAATACAATCAACACAGTTAGAATGATTTGAATACGCCATGTAAATATAATATGCTGAGGTTGAAAACAATTTACGCAGGAAAGCTAAAAAATCTGATACTAGGGGATATTTATTGGAAGATGAAATAGTACATCTTGCTAGAAAATCCATATGGATCTCTAGGAGTTGCACACGACTCAAAGAAATACTACTACTAACCAGGACTTTAGTCTGAAACTGTAATAAGAAACCATTTAAAATTAAATAAGAATTTTTAAGCAATGCAAAACAAATTGGTGAAAATAATGGTTAAGAGATTTTTCCAAGACTTATTCCATTTTGAAGTCCCCTTTTGAAGGCTTTTGTGCATCTGGCAACTTCAAAGGGTTTCTCCATCTATGGGTACTGGTAGTGAAATGGTGTGGACTTCTTGTTGCTGTATTTATACAAGTGGCTGGGTGCACTCTACAAGCAGTCTTGTCTTTGATGGTTGTTCGTAGTAGTGGGGGATGCTGGTTGAGGTTGAGGGCACGTTTTCTTCTTTTAAGCCTTGTTCCCACAGTGTGTGACTTGACAAATCCCAAGTCACTTGAGGTTCGTAGCTATAGATTTGTGGTCGATCAGTCAAATTCTGTTCCCACAGCGTATTGTTTGGCATATCCCAAGTTGCTACTTCTTGCCGGTACAACATTGGCAGATGTTCTTTTTTAGTTTCTCTTTTTGTTGTTCACTGGTTTGTGTTAATAAACTTTATGAATCAGACAGTGACGAGGAAGTGGTGTATGCCTTAGTAGTTTTATGTACTGATGAGTGGTGATTATTTTAAGAGAAACATAGTGAAATGCAAAATGTGTTGGTGGAGAGGCTGTTTAAACATTGTTTCTATCTATATGATGTTGATTTTGTGATCCATATAATGGACAAGCCTCAGTACGGCTTGGCTCCCATGGCCTGTTGTACAGTGCACCAGGGAACTTTCCCCGCAGTGGCTATATGCTGGAGAGGGTGCTAGCAACAGCAGTTATGTTGGCAGTACGAGCTTTTACGAAAAACTGTCAATTCAGCCACTCATAGCAGATGCTGGAAGTGTTGTCCTTGCAGCCAAACTTCAACTCGTTTACACATATTGTCGAAGACTTTCACTAAAGTTTCTTACATAATTGACTGCACATAATTAATGATACTCACTTCGTGAAAAACGTGTTCCATCAAAAATGCTCTCTCAAACAGAATACTGCTGCACTGTCCAATATTCGGTCTACATGCTTGCACACTGCAATATGCACAGATTATTAATATGCACTGATGAGTGCAAGACAAAGCACCCATTGATAAAAGTACCAATGACCTCTGCCTGCCTGCATTCTGTTGACAACATAACTGCTGTTGCTAGCACCACAGTATAAGTATTAATACAGTAAAGAAACTGTGTGTTAAAAGTCCTATGACAACATGTTGGCTGGACGACACTAGCGCTCCATGCGGAGATTGAGTAAAGCTACATTCTTATCATATGAAATGGCTTGGGAAAATACATAAACACATCGCAAAATATGTTATGTTAAAAGAGAAAAATACAGAATATTTTTATTTAATGCAAATCTAATTTTAAATTTAAGAAATAATAAAACAGATAATGTATTATATTCTAGTTAAGAAGATGTAAACAATACCTAAATAGGCTACTGTTAAGGACTGTACCTAGGCCTAGTATTTTTCCTTTAAAATCATTGCCCTTTAATATAATTTATAATTCAAATTATGATAATAAATAACCTACATATTAATTACGTGAATTATATTATAGGTCTGTCACGTTGTTCATCTTGCACGTCATTGTTGACAGTGTATTTTGATTCTTTGCCTTATATGGCAATATACGACTTCAATTTATTGTAGGTCTATGTAGCGTCAATTACTGCAGGATGGACTTCATTAAACAAAACAAAAAATTCAGGAGCATTTGGAATTGAAGACACCGTCGGTACAGCAGTTTTAATTAACGAGTTTTTATAGGAATTCATAAACTGTCTGTTTTCGGCGTGTGTCAAGCATAGACGGTAATTTTCACTCAAATATTTTACATATTTTGTTACTAGGTTTTCCTGTCGACCATTAATGACCTATTTTATACACCAGAAATTATTACAACAGAATAAAATATAAAAATATTACATTAAAGTAACTTGAAACATAACCACACCAGAATCACGAGTAAGCCAGTAGACCTACAATAAATATTACTTATTTTCGTTCTTACCTTTCTGGATGTTTCAAGAAAGTGAAGAAATGCAATTCAGGATTTTGTCTTTTATTATTACTGAAATTTACAGCAGAATAATAAGGTCCTTTCGAATATAGCGTGTTCTAATAAATACAACACTCCTATTTATTTACATACTTCCCGGAGTAGTTTCTGTAGCCTTACTTTATGGCCACTACGATCGCTAGTAAATGCGCGCGCATGCTTGGCTGGCAGAAAAACGGGCTGAGTTTCTGTACTGTATTAATACTTATACTGTGCTAGCACTCTCTCCAGCATATACCCACTGCGGGGAAAGTTCCCTCTTGCACAGTATTTCATTACTGCAACTGGGATCACATTTTTATCATGTTTGCAGGAGATGATAATGAAATGAATCATGCAGGTGAACAACTGGACAAGCACTACATTTTCCAATTAGTGCCTGTTCTATTGTTTGGTCACACAATTCAAATATCAATAAAATCAGGTAAACTGATGTAACAAAGTGCCAGTATGTTTTTGTTTAATCAGTTATGACTGCAATTATGATATGCAGAATATGTTTTTTTTTAAATTGATTTTCAAGTTAAGCTCCAGATTTATTCATTAAGCAGGGCTTACGGAAGAAGAAAGGTCTACCATCTCGGCCACCTGGGTCATTTTAACGGTCTAGTTGGATAAGCGCATGTATTCAATATGTTTTTTGTCATAGCTACCTGTATTTTAAATTCCAAGGCCTTATAACATCACAGTAAAACAATAGGCTATGTTGTCAAGATAACTGATTTTCATTTTTTTTATATAAATTCTTTTGAATACGTATATTACCATAAAATAGGCACTAAATTGAGCATTACTCCGAAACAGGTCAACCGATTTTATCCATTATGAATAGACGTCTTCCCATGGACTTTATAAATGTGTATACCAAGTTTCATAAAAATCCGGTAAAGCGTATTTGAGTTACCGCGTCTTTAAAATATACACTAAATTGGGTTTTACTCCGGTACTGGTCTACCGATTTGGTCCAATATCAGTAGACGTCTTTCCACGTACATTATAAATGGGTATACAAAATTTCAGGAAAATCCAATAAAGCATATTTGAGTTATCGCGACTTCTTATATATTAACATAAAAACACTAAATTGGGCATTATTCCGGTACTGGCCAACCGATTTGGTCCAATATCAATAAACGTCTTCCCATGGACATTATAAATGCGTATACGAAGTTTCATAAATATCCGATAAAGCGTATTTGAGTTATTGCGCCTTTAAAGTAGACACTAAATTGGGTTTTACTCCGGTACCGGTCAACAGATTAGGTTCAACTTCAATAGGGCACTTCTCATGGACGTCATAAATGGGTATAGGTGTACCAAGTTTCATGGAAATCCGATGCAGCGTATTTGAGTGATGGCGCCTTTCTATTAGAAAGGCGCCATAATCTATTAAAATAGGCACTAAATTGGGCATTACTCCGGTATCGGTGAACCGATTTGGTTCAATATCAATAGGGTTCTTCCCATGGACATTATAAATGTGTTTTCTAAGTTTCATGAAAATCCGAAAAAGTGTATTTGAGTTATCGTGCGTACAGACACACGGACAGACCGACGGACAGACATTTTTTCGTCCACCACACAATCTCATAAAGTACCATACTGGCACTTAATAAAGATCGAGTGAAGCAGGACTATGATTGGTTGATGTTGAACACATCTTACATATGATTGGTGCATATCTAGTAACTGAAGTATGTGGGAAATTTTTTTTATAAGCTCTCCTTGTATTAAACAAAGCTAAAAATCTTTTGGTTTCATTCACATTTTAAACACATACAAGAAGCTGAAGATTTTCAGCAGGAAAGGAATAAAACCAGGAAGTATCAATGAATCGATATGAAGGTGATATAAATGAAGAGTGGATGGGAGTAATTAAGAGAATTAGTGGGGATAAAACGAACATTATTTTTCCCCCACTTTCCAAGGAGGTTGTAAGAACTGTGGATTTTGGATTGCCTAATGAATGGATCGATAGGTATGCTCGGTGCACGACTTTTATGGAAGATAGTCACCAAACAACAGGGGGCGTGGAAGATTCCTCGTTTTGTAATCAGTATAATTCTGGAGGCATCTGAGGAAGGGTCGAGGAAAGACCCGAAACGCAATGCAACATACTTTTTAACTATTCACTGTAAGTAAAAAATTTTATATCATTGTATTTTAAAAGGAAAGGAATATTTTATGAACAATGAAAAACAGGCTTACGGCTATCTCCTTTTATTTCCTTTCTTTTTCCCTCCAAATATGCTTCCATTTTGTTTCTTAGAAGGTATTTTCTGACCAAATGATTTGCCTCCACCACCTTTCTTCATTCCCTTCTTGTCCATCTTCTGTTTGAAGTTGGCACTGAAATAAAAGCAAACCACTTTATTTGTATTCAACCCCCTCCCCTTTCTTCTTTTTAATAACAGAATTTAACTCCATTTTTAAAAAATTAGAGAAAGAAAAATTAAAATATTCAATTATATTTAATCAAAGAAATCTATTCATTAATCTACGATATTATGTACTACAGATTTTTTGCTTTTCAACTTTGATAGTTTCCCAATTAAGGATTTTGAAAATGTAAATACAGTATGCATATGTACACATGAAAGAAATGTCCATTATCCTATACTATTTTCCAAATGTGAGAACAGCTATCCCATAAGAGTTCTTACGCTGGAAGAGAAATTGCCACGTTGCGGTCACAATAATGATACCTAATTTGATTGGAACTAGAAGTGACCAGTTCATCAGATGACAAATGTACAGTCGACTGACAAAAGATGCTATGATCAATATTCTGCAGAATGCTGTATATATACAAAACCATTCTTTATTTATTCACCAAACCCTAGTAATGTGCTGTAAGCTGCAACTCTGTTCAGTTTATAATGGCTTCTTGGGTTATCAGCTGTTTCAACGTATAAGTTTAAGTTTTTGACCTTCCTAACTCTGGCCTTCATTAGGAATGTGGACTTGAAATGAGTGTGTTCAAAGTATAGGAACAAGGCACAGAATTAATGGTAAACACTTTGTCTGATTGACTGAGACTAAATGAGAATGTTTTCATCATTAATTCTTTGCCTTGTTCCTATAAATATGAGGGTTGTCCAGAAAGTAAAGAATGATTTGGCATAACTAAATAATAACGAAAGATATCAACACAAAACTTTATTTACAAAGATACAGTACCTTACTATATTTCTAAACGTAATCACCATTGCTGTCAAGGCATTTATTGTAACGTGGTACCAGTTTTTCAATGCTGATGTTATACTCTTCTACCGCCAAAGACCAGAACCTGGTGTTTCTGCCAAGAAGACAAGGAATAAATGCAGAGGCCTTAAGTGCAACTCTTCAACGACTACGAAAGTGCTATCCAAAACAAAAGACGTGGAAAGTTGTCTGAAAAGGTATTTTTGATTCACAACAATGCTTTGGGCTCAGTCAGCTGCTCAAACACAGGCACATCTTCAACGTTTTAAGTGAGTAATTTTTGGATACCCTCCTTACAGCCCTGACCTGGCACCCAGCGATTTTCATTTGTTTCCGAAACTAAAGGACTTTTTGGGTGGAAAAGAGTTCCCAACCGATGAAGCCCTCAGTGGCAGTGACATGCTGGCTCAGGTCTTTGGTGGTAGAAGAGTATAACATCGGCATTAAAAAACCAGTACCACGTTACAATAAACGCCTTGACAGCAATGGCAATTACATTGAGAAGTACAGTAAGATATTGTATCTTTGTAAATAAAGTTTGTGTTGATATCTTTTGTTGTTATTTACTTATGCCAAAAGCGTTCTTTACTTCCTGGATGACCCTCATACAAACGTGCTCATTTCAACCCCACATTCCTGATGAAGGCCACAGAGTTACCGGTAACACTTTGAGCGCTGAGTCATTCTGTAGTGGCCTTGCGAAAAATGCTGGCAAATTTTGCAATATTTGAAAATTTAATTTTACTCTACTGTATTATTTTTAATGAACAAACAGAATACAAAACTTACAAAGCACGTAGCCTAGAGCAAAAAATAGTAATACAAAAGTATTCTGTAACTTTGAAGTCCATTATTGAGTGTCTTCCAAATTAAAAAAAAAAGTTATAATTATACGAAATAACACTGACATGGTTTGAAAATTTGAAATTTTATCTTTTGAATGGTGTATAATGAAATTAAATACATACACGGCATCTCTAACTCTGATAATATAGAAAGATGACAAATCAGCGATAAAAAAAGTTGAACAAATAAACAGTAAAAATTGAATTCTAGGTTAGAAGTGTAATTTGAATACACAAAGACACAATTCGTCACAGCTTAACGAAACATTATCATGCTTCGCAATTGAGTATAGCATGAAGTACAATTCAAATGTAGCAATTATAAGCAAAAATGGAGTTATTAGAATTACTAATACAGTGATACCTCGAGATACGAGTTTAATTCGTTCCGTAACCTTGCTCGTATGTCAATTTGCTCGTATCTCAAAGCAATTTTCCCCATTGAAATTAATTGAAATGCCATTAATCCGTTCCAGCCCCAAAAATGCTACCCCCAATTGTTTTTGTTACGTGTTTTTGAATAAGAAAAATGTATTTATAAATGACAAATATTGTATAAAAACACAATAAAAGAGAATGTAAAGCAAAAAAACTGGTTTTATAAAGTGTACATACATATTTGTTACACTTTCTTCGGACCCATGGTTATAAAAAGAAATGTGATAAAGTATGTAAATGCACAAAAAGCGCAAAGCCATAGAAAAACTTAGCAAAGATGTTTAGACAGCGAGGTAAACAAGCACACTGGGGGAATACGTGGGATAATGCGCGAGGCGCAGGCGCAGTAAACTGGTGGGCCGTGTGCAGCGTCGCAGCTGGCTGTTCCTCATATCTCAAATGTCGCTCGTATTTCAAAACAAAACTTCGCTCGCTCGACAGCTCGTATCTCAAATAACTCGTATGTTAGGGCACTCGTATCTCGAGGTACCACTGTATAAAACAATGAAGATATACTTACTCGTATCTCATCCTCTTGGCCCCTTTCTTACTGATATCTGTTAAGTCGTCGGCAAAAGACGATTTCCTCTTTGTACCTGAACAAAATCAAGATATTTAATTTTTAATGTATTTAAAAAAACTATTTATCTTATCCAAACTTTGTGTTACATTTTACAAAATTTAAAATAGTATAAGGAGATGGATATATACTATACTTGATATATATATATATATATAAATATTCAACTGTAATTAAACTTCTTTCAGCTTTTAGGCCATATCAGCAGTTCAGGATCTGTGTCTATGCAACTATGGATTGTCAATTATTTCTATTGTTGGTGTACTTTATGGAGTAAATATTAACTGATATTAATTTAAATGGATATAATATAGGATGATATAGTGAGGATGATTCATGGTATGTACATATCCAATTCGGCATTTGCCTTTACAACTGAGGAAACCATGAAAAAACCCATGTCAAATTGGCCAAATGCGAATCCAACCATCTCAGCCACCTCACTTGATTAAATGTGATATTGACCTTACATAAAAAACAATGAATTCAATATAACATGTAGCACACTGAAACCAAGTTCTCTACAGAATAAGTAATGATTTGAGGAGAGGATCAAAAGAAGAGCAGCTTGATAGCTTAGAGCAGCTTGTTTATATAAAATGGGCATAATATGGGCCAGAAATGGTCAATTAGGACATCTGTAAAAATTTGCAAATATTATTAACATAAGCCAACCAGTGAGATTAATATCTGAAAGTGGGGTTCATAATCTGTCCTGGGAATTTATGTTTTCATACTTAGTTCTCCACGATGACATAGGGAAACGTTTTATCATCAGTAGAATATTACTCAGTAGATAAATACAACAGGATACCTGGTGATCAACTATAACTGTTTTGCGGAAGTTTTTTCATGACTGGTATGAGAAATGAAAAGAAATGAAGAATTTGACATACCGTATTTTATCACAGATTTTCTCTAATAGTAAAAATGAGTGTTATCTTACCTTTCTTGCCTTTGCTAGGTTCAGTATTATCAAACATTTTTCTGATTTTATGAGGCCGCTGTTTCTTCTTGGCAAAGCGAGCTTGAACAGCAGTGACTCTATCGATCTCTGCTTTCACTCTCTCTTCAGGCGTTTCTTTAGGCTTTCCCTTACGCTTAGCCTGTTTGGCTTCTCCTATGCTGCTATCTCTTTTCTGTGACTTGTTCTTATCTTGAAGCTTTAACTTCTGTTTTTCTGAAGAAAAATTTAACCATTTTAGAGCTTCATATTTATCATATTTAATATTATTATTCTTTGATATTGCAAATTATTCCATATAAACAACACTGTTTATCAATCAATATAATGGTGTGTGCTTAACATCTACCCTGCATTTTTTGTAACTTCTCTGCTGTTTTGTGTGAATTCAACATTTCCATGCACTGAGTTTCATAACAATGAATGACCAATGATTGCCATTTCAATTTGTGACTATTCTCTTTGGTTTCAATTATGAATAAAAGTCTTCGTTTGGGTGTATTTAAAGATTGTTGGTGGAACCAGCCATAATAGAGCAATGTTTTCTGTTAAAATGTGAGGATTTTTATCAAGAGGTTACAATGGTCATTCATAGAAACCAGGTATTTCATGAGGATTTTCTTCACTTATTTCAAATTTAAGCTCAGTTGATAATTGCTTCTATAAATACTGTACATACATTCGGCTCTGGAAACGTTAATAATAGCCTATTTCATGTATGCAAAAAATACAGAAAAAAAATGTTTTTTGTTATAGTCATGGATAAAATTTCAAGATGACAAGTTGGAGGTTAGACTGATTGTATAATACAGTTATGTTATTGTGAATGAAGTGCTTCAATTAAAAAATGAAACACATGTGGAAAAGAAAGGAAATCATCACAATGTAAATTATGTTTGTATTCGTCATAGATAATTTAGAACTTTCATTAATGAAATAATCTTGTGTGTATGTTGTATATTATTGTAATGGAAATTCATGGAATTCGCCTTTAAAATACAATAATAGTCCTCACAATTAACACTAAATAGAATGTTTTCAAAAACAAATTGGTTGACCTTAACACACTTTAGACTTCACTTTTACCTGTATTCTGCAGGATGATCGTTTCGCGGACCACCCAAGGGCTACAGAAAAATTTCAAAAAATATTCAAAGAATACAATATAACGTTGGCTTCAAAAATAAGTACAGTGTAAAAAACTTAATAAAAACCAAACATATGGATAAAATACCGTACTTAATGGGAAAAAGCCAGGAATTTACCAGATAAATTGTTCAGAAAGTAATAAAACATATTGGGAAAACAAAACGAAATATTGACATTAGGTTTAAGGAACACAAGAGAAATTTGAAATATTGCCAAATAGAAAAGTCAGCAGTTGCATCCCACTGTAGGAACAGCAATCACCACAAGGCAAAATTATTAAAATCAGTAAACATAAAGATTTGGAGATTTGGGAGAAGATTTTTATAGAAAATCTGAAGACAGGTTAATGAACTTTGAAATACCAGAAGAAGAAAATTTAATCAAGAACTTTGTAAAGTCTACACCAGAGGGCACATCAGGATGCTCTAAATGGAAATCCGACAGTTGACTAGCAGGTGAAAATGCAAAACGATCGTCCTGCAGAATACAGGTAAAAGTGAAGTCTAAAGCGTGTTAAGGTCAACCAATTTGTTTTTGAAAACATAGTATAGTGCTTCACTGTTAAAAAGTTCCACCAAAATACTGTTTATTAACTAAATAGAATGTTTACACTGGCATTGATAAGAAATGTATAGTCAAAGCCATTACTGACTTGAAATATGTATTACCATGTTATGAGATTTCATTTTTGAAACAAAGCCTTGGTGATACACAGAAGGCCTTCCACATAAATCCTCCCCACATTCTCTTATTAAGTATGAATGCCAGTATACATAGATGCGACATACTTACTCTGCTCTTTTTTCCTTTCTTTTTCTGTCTGGAACCAAGCTCGTGGCATTTCAACTTCTCCTTTCAACATATTTTCAGCTCGATTAGCTTGATTTTCTGCTTTAGCTAAGGTTCGCTCTTCCCATTCTTCCTGCAAGATTTCCTTAATTTTTTCTTCCAAAGCATTCACTTTAGTCTTGTATTTCTCTATTATATCTATAGGACATGATAAAAGAAAATCAATTCAAACATTAATAATTGATGGAAGTTTCCTTGCCTATTGTTATGATTGTAAGGTGACAGGTTAAAATAAAAAATTGTATTTTTCTACCAAACAATAATTTCAATGGCACTAAATCATGCACCCTACCTCTAAGGAATCTACAGTATCATCAGTGTAAAAAGGTGATATACAAGCAAATTGTAATGCAAAGCAGAAATCAGTATTTTGCTGTGTGAACGAAATGACTAAGCTGCAAAATGATGCGAGACTCAATATGTGCAGAAATGCAAGACAGAAAAAGAGAAATAATTAAATATGCTATCATCTGGAGGTTTAAGAAACATAATTTCTTAACAATTAAATACTGTATTACAATAATACTCAACCAAAAGTGCAAATTTTCCACCAAGTAATTAAAGAGATTCAGAACCATAAATAAAATTCATTCTTCTGCTGGACAAGGGAGGGAAATATACTGGCAAAATTAACGGACAACATATTAGAAGTATTGATATTATGGAACTTTCACAGTGAAGTGATCATCTTTATTGACATCTTATATAGTTTTCATTTTGTTGTGCAGGTCTAAGTAACTCATGAACCACTAGCAATATAATTATTGCAAAATCGTTTCTCTGATGATGTAATTTTTACCTAGTTTGGCAAAAAGCACATATCATGAAAGACATTTAAAAATAGAATATTTTTGTGTTGAATTCTGATATAAACAAGAGTTTTTCTAAAAGGAATGCAAATATGCTCAAACTTAATGTCCAACAATTAACTTACAACACCTTCAAGTTTATTACAAGAGGAAAATATGTTCTTTGTGAGAAATTTGAATTACTGAGGTAATAACAATAATTTGCTCAAAGTAATCACAGAAGTAAAATTTAATGAGTTTTTGTACTGCAATCGTACAAAGCTTCCTGCATATTGTAATCTCATTACATTACTCACACTGCAGTATATATTTTCACAAAATTCTAGTGTTTTTCTTTCTTTGAGAAGGTCTTCTTAGTTATTAACCCTGCAATGATGAGCCATTGCTCAGATAAGTAACTGACAGGAAAAGACTACGATATTTTGACGAAAATGCAACAGTATATTAACCAACAATTTGTTTTCCGTAAAATACTGTAGGCCTACATTATTTTCCCAAGGTAGAGTTAAATTGCTCATTATCCCAATTTACATCAATTATATTTGTAGGGGAAGTGAAGAATGTGTGGCCAGGCCTTAAATGTTATATTGTCTCTCTTACCTGTAGCAATGATGCGCATTTTGACAGGATTCTTTGCTTTTTTAACAACTTCCTTTACTATTTTTCGTTCTGTTTCACCAGCAAGTGATACTGATATTCCCACTCGACCAGCTCTAGCAGTTCTACCAACTCTGTGAATGTAATGTTCCACAGTTGGAGGCATCACAAAGTTTATAACCTGAAACAGAGGAGCAGACTTGAAAATATTGTTGGAGGGCAAGATTTGGATTTTTAATAGTTAAACATAGGTCTTATATGATGAAAAGTTAAATGTTGGGAGCAGAAGGTACCTTGCCGCTCAAAGTTGGCACCTATGACATGAAACATCACATTATATATCCAGTACTCAAATGCCAAATACTTCTAAAAATGAATAGTCTTGCTGAACTTGCCTATTGAGCATGAGCAAAGACTTCTGTTCCGGTTTGATTAAAAAAATTACATGCAAGTTGTGTTTTAACTGAAGTGATTTTAGTATATTGTATATGTACATACCGTCTTAACACCACGTATATCTAGACCTCTAGCAGCAACATCTGTAGCTACTAGTACATCAAGTTCTTCATCCTTAAACTTTCTTAGGGCTTCGAGTCTCTGTGGCTGAGTTAGATTGCCATGCAATTCTCCAACCTAGAATAAATGTTTGCATTGAATAAAGGAATTCAGTGATGGGTAATATTCTTTAAGAAATAAAAGAAAAGTAATCAGTAGAGCTTGTAGTCATTATCAATATTTTAATTTAAGGAGGGAGGTACACTTTTGGCTAGTTTAAAATTAGAGAACTTTATCATTTTATATTTTTCAGAAAAATTAAGAACCACTGAACTGAAATTTGGCATACATAATACTGTATACATTTACAGATGCATAATTACACCCTTGGTTAATTTAAAATTAGAGAACTTTATCATTTTATATTTTTTCAAGAACTGTATTTTGGACTCATTGAACTGAAATTTGGCATACATTATATAAATTGTATTTGCATAATGAAGTGCCTTTTAGATTTTACAAAAGACTTTTAATTGAACTATATGTGCATTATCAATAACCGTATTAATTATATGCAGTCCTTCGGCAGTTATATGCTAAATTTCTTAATTACTTGAATTTTCTTATGAATCTTATCTTGAATGTTTGTTAAGATTCACATCTACAACATAAAGCAGGAATTTTATCATATCTCAACAATTCTTTATTTTTTTTTGTATTTTCTAAACAATATAATGAAAATTTAAACTTTTTATGTGACAAATTATTATTTTTTAAATGAACTACAAGTGTCAATAGATATCCTGCTTCAAATAGTTAAAAAAACTCACTTAAATATCTTTAAAAGTTTTCAAGTTATGATTTAAACTGTCTATAAAATTGAACATTGTGGAAAACTGCAACAAACTTACTGAAGGGAGTGAATTTAAAGTGGCAAAGCAGATGACGTCAGTCAACATTTACGGCCATAACTATTATACATATATATTATGATACGTTTATTGAAAATTCTTTCATCAAATTGAAGAGAAAAGTGCATGCTACAGAGAGAAAATTAATTTGAAATATGCATTTTCCCCCCTCAAAGGTGTACCTCTCCCCTTAACAGAATAATACACCTCCATGATTCAGTATAGTATTCACAACATGTAATGTATTCCAACCTTAACTCCTAATAAACCAAGTAGAATATGGATGCGATGGGCCTGTTTCTTTGTTGCAACAAATACCATAGTATGATCACGGAATGTCCTACAGATTAGTGTAGCCAATATAGCTTCACGGTCGCCTTCTCGATCTGCTCGAATACTGCAAAATAAATGACATATTAAATCTTTAGGAAGTACACTTTACACTGAAACAAGAAGATGATGATGAAGTGTTCGGCCCGGAGGCTGGTCCTGCCCTGGGACAGAGTCGTGGAGGGGGAGGCCCACGGCCCATCCAAGGGACACTAGGCCGGATGATACTGTGTAGTGTGGCCAGTTCCTTTTGCGGGATGAGAATGAGGACACAACACCCAGTGTTTACCCAGGAAGGAAAGTTTATATCTCTGTAAAATCCCCGACCTGGCCAGGAATCGAACCCGGGCCACCCAGGTGGTTGGCAGTGATGCTAACAACCCACCCACGGCGGTAGACAGTGAAACAAGAA
This sequence comes from Ectobius pallidus, assembly GCA_964059195.1. NCBI lineage: Eukaryota > Metazoa > Arthropoda > Insecta > Blattodea > Ectobiidae > Ectobius > Ectobius pallidus. Next base: position 124,658,879 of record CAXKWD010000005.1, read on the forward strand.
TGAAGGGTAATTCATGAGCAATGTATAACATTAGACTAGGGAAGGTGTATGAGTGCAGATGAACAAAATCAACTGGGTAGAGTGAGACTGCAAGATAAAACCTTCTTACCTGAGAATCAAAACCAACCATTACAGCTGGATAAATATTAATTACAACATGTCTTAAACATATATCCGCTGTTATTAGGTGACATTCTAGTTTCTTGTGCAATATTATGTACAGTACAAAATCTGCCACCACTGGCATGAACAGTTCATTCCTGTCATCAAGACTTCTAAATCTTGTGATAATTTAAAAGTGCACAGTTAATATTTTGGTACAAGTAACTTTTATTACTGGATCATGCTTTTGTTATTGAACTTCATACTTATCATAATATTTGAAGTGGGATTTTTTACACTGAAGTGGTAAGTTACTATACAAGAAAAATAGTATAGAGGCCGTTTTTTCCCTCAAATACACTTATTTTATTTACCTGAGAACATGTTTAAAAAATTATCATGTCATCCAGATGAATGCTGAGGATGACTACAATGCTAGTTGAAACATGTTCTTGGTTAAAACAAATAAGTGAAGTTGAGTGTAAAAGCTGAATGTATATTACCTTTCCATTCATATTTCATATTTGTTTTATTTTCCAGGTGCTATGATAACTAAATGTGGCATAATAATACCTGAAGGTAAGAAACAAAAAAATCTTAATTCTGTAAAGGGATTTCTACAAATCACGTTACAGTCATATTATATAGGTAGTATGAAAACATTATATTGTATTCAGGCTTTGGAGTTTCGTCCCAGTTTCAAGCGTTATAGATACAGTATACGAGAAAATAAACTATCTTACCGAACAAACTCTTGTCGTAGGTTAAATGCCACAACACGATTGCTGTCAACAAATATTTTGACAGGTTTGTTTAGAGAAACAGCAGCTAAGTCCTCCACTTGATCTGTCATAGTTGCTGAGAACAGCAATGTTTGTCGAGATCTTGCACATGATCGCACAATTTCTTTCATTTGTTCTGCAAAATATTCATCCAACATTCTGAAAAGTAAAATACAGTTTTAATTAGCTTTTAGTAGTAAATCTCAATTTAGTAGTAGAAATGGCGCAAGGTTTTAGCTTCAGGTGGAGTATATAGAGCAGCGGTTCCCAAACTTTTTTGTCCTGGGACCCACCTTCACCTAGAAATTTTTTTCGTGACCCACTACTACTGTACATAACGATAACCAATATAGGCTATATAAACATTTTTTTCGCGACCCACTACTACATAACAATAACCAATATAGGCTATATAAGATACAGCACATGTTTTTCATATGCCTTTCAATAGTTTTATTGTGTTCAAATGCCTTCTATTCCTTATATTGAAAACAAGTTTAATTTTTTCCGCCCTTTTCGCGACCCACCGAAATAGCTTCCGTGACCCACCAGTAGGTCGTGACCCATAGTTTGGGAACCACTGATATAGAGGTATGTGTGCTAGGAAATTCTCTGCTTTAGGTGGGAAGGGAAACTGGCAGAATTATTTTAGCTCACTTTGCTATTTGAATAAATTAATCGGAAAACATTGTGATGTGTCATCACTTTACATTAAACTTCAGAAACATTCAAGTTCACTATCAAAAGCAAATACTCATCAAATTAGTTCCTATGTTTTGTCTTTTCTCTCGTGAGTTCCTGCAATCACGCTGCAGCTGTTTCTCCTTGTTTTTCTAATTTTATTAAATTGTAACATGTTTTTCACAGGCTTCGTTGCCTTTATCCTCAGCTGAGATTCACTGACAAGTATGTCTCTATGAAAACACTCCTTTACCTATAAAGGTATAAAAATGCATAGCAAGCTTCCATTTCATATAAAAGAGCAGTGCACAGATAAAACTTTCACAGAAAATCTTCACAAATTTTTAATTGAAAAATGTTTCTATTCTATAGAAAAGTTTCTACAATCATAATTTACTTCGTTTTCTCATGAACTGTACTTGTATTTCATGAACAAGCATGATACTATACTAACGCTACACTATATTATGTTATATTGCTTTGTTTTTGTAATTCTGTATTTTGTATTTTGAAACATTCGTATTTGTATTTGTATTGACGTGTCCATTATCTTGTATAAGATAGAAAAGATGAAAACAAAATAAAACAATACCCTAGAAATAATTGATGGACACGGAGACTAACTCATTAGTGGATCTGAAATTTAGAAGCCGAAACATGTTCTAATTTATAAACAAATCACACGAACAAGGGGAAGCTGCAGCAGTTGATGCCACACATACTAGTTTGGATCTTGAGGAGGTCCTAGAGGTCAGAATGAAGGAACACAACAGACATATCAGATTTGCATATAAGCTACAAAATCAGCGTGGAGCCATGAAATTAAACATGCAACAGAACTGGTAAAATGCATCCAGGGAACTAACAATCTGGGAGATAGAATTTATCCAGAATATGCAGATTAATTAACTTTGGCATTCTTGAAGAAGATGACATATAATTAATCCTTCCTGAGGGAAATTACAAATACAGCCAAACCCGTGTACAGCAAAGATCGATATAATGATAAACCTGCATTTAGCAATACTTTTCATTGGTTCTGGTAAATTTCCTATGTAAATAATGTTAAACTTCACTCACTAGAACAATAAAGCAATTTTAGGAAGACCCTTACAATAATACATGAAGTTCAATCATTTTTAAAAACCTGTAGTTTACCCCTGTGGAAGGTAGTACATAGCAGATGCGTGTCCTTCTAAGTCATCAATTGTTTCTGCAGCCTGACAACCGTTACTTTTCTTACAAATTTCACAAGAGAAGGGTCGTTAGAGGGTGGGGCATAGGGTCAACTATATCTTAATTATATCTTATATTCTATAATGATCCTTCATTATCTAATGTAAGTTAATGCATAACTGTATCCCATAGCATGTATTTGCTCTGAGGAATAAACGATATACAGATGGAAAACTTCGGTTGCTGTACTTCAACCATCAGTATGCACAGTATGTGCAGTTAAAACACCATACCGAGCAAATGGTTTTAGTTTTCCCTAAGTATGTGACGAACTTACTCTTTCTTCCCTCTTCCCACCTTCTGTGAGGTTTAAAATTTCTGATATATGCTATCCAAAATGTTAACCAATCTTCCTAGCAACTTTTCAGTATTTATGACCTTTGCTCATTGGAAATCAAATCAAATACTGAATTAGTGCTCTTAAATGATTTGGATTTGATGTTAATTAATTCAGCTTCTTTGTGTCTGCTACTTCTTTAACTATCTTGTAGATCACAGAGTTTTTTGCATGAAATCTTCGTAATATGTAGTATATTTCAGCACCTCAATATGCACCAAAAGTTGTTGGACCAAGTATGGCCTATGGTCGAGGGCTCCAGGGGTGGATGGAGCCCCCCCCCCCCCAAAAAAAAAACACTAACTGCTAGGGACCCACAAATATAGTCCATTTTGCTTAGAAATGTTTGTCGGGTATTCAAATTTGTTTATTACAGCAAACAACAGACAATATGGAAGTAAGCAGGTTAGTCTCACTCTTGGTAGCAGGATTGGGGAGAGGGGTTTGCTAAACTGGCCAGACAGGTGTAATCATCAACTGTATAATGATGACACATGTAGCCTAAGTGCAAGCATTGGAGCAATCACTGTTATTACTGTAATTAAAAGTCTAGACAAAAATTAGAGTAACAGAGAGACCTATAGTAAGAGTTCTATAGTAGTGCGTATTGATAAACAAACAACAGGATACAGAATAATAAATACAACAGTACCACATATAAGAAAGAAATCTTCAAGACACATACCTGTCAGCTTCATCAAGCACAAGGACTTCTATGCTATCTAGAGAAAATGATGGAGTGTTTTTCAAATGGTCAATCAGACGACCTGGTGTAGCTATGACAATGTCTGGATTTTTACGCAGAGCAGATTCCTGAAAAGAAAAGAAAAATGATAAACAACCATTGGCTTCAACAAATATAGCTTTTTCTTTGTAGGTTTTCATGGGCAGTTGAAGTATAGTTGTTGAAAATGGTAGCAATGGTGCCGAAACTAGTACAGGTAAACTATATAAAAATTGATGAAGTTTTGTCTTCATTTCAACTCCTTATATACTTATGATGTTATGTAACTTCACTGCATTAACTGCCAATACAATTTAATGTTACTTAATAATAGTCTAATGGAAATTTAAGTGATTAATTAAATAAAACAACAGTAAATGTGTCTATGCTGGTTTTATTTTGAAAGGGACCCAAGTCAAACAAGTTCAATACTCTCTTTCTTAGGTATTTTGCAAGGATATGTATTGAAACCTACTGAAAAATATAGAGCTATTAAGATTTTTTTATCATAAGTAATCCCACGAGAGTTTACGAGTTTATCAATAGATTTGCTACTTCGCAGCAGGAGTGAATTCATCTGAAGAAACTAGTAAACTTGAGTAGGATTTATTAAGACTATTCCATGAATAAAAACGTAAAGGATTATACAAATAATAATTACCTTCTTACTTTGTTATATAAAAAAAACTAACAGCTGCGAGATTATGGCATACTATGAATCGATTCGAGTTACCATGTTGTAACCAATGCTACCAATGGTGTATATAAGATATAGTTAACCTGATTCAGATAAGCTAACAGGAGAACAGAATAAAAGCGCACAAACTGGCTTGCACTGAATTGAAATTATGTTGTAATCAATGTACATTTATATTATTTCAATTTCCAAACAAGTTATGTTGTATAAAATAATGTGTTTTTATTGTGTTCACTGGCAGCATGTGACGTATTAAACATCCTCATATTAATAGCAAGCAATTTATAAGATATACGATTGTGATTGGTCTATATCCAAGGAATTGCTAAACTTTATTGGCCATTATCAAACACGTGGTGTATGAATGGAATAGTCACCAAAAAATTCAACATCCTATTTAATTAATGAAGGATGTTTACACAGTGAAGTTATTAAATATGTAAGCATATGAGTGGAAACTTAATACGCTGAACTTAACTAAATTTGTACTAACCTGGACCGGTTTCGGGATTATAACTTTACCCCATTCGGAAACGTACTCAGTTGGAGTACGTTGAAAATGGGGTAAAGTTATAATCCTGGTCCAGGTTAGTACAAATTTAGTTAACTTAACTAAATTTGTACTAACCTGGACCGGTTTCGGGATTATAACTTTACCCCATTCGGAAACGTACTCAGTTGGAGTACGTTGAAAATGGGGTAAAGTTATAATCCTGGTCCAGGTTAGTACAAATTTAGTTAAGTTCAGTGTATTAAGTCTCCACTCATATGCTTACATATCAACATCCTATCTTTAATAGGTTCCCAGAAAATAAGTTTTTTTTTTCATTTTCTCAAAACTTGATAAAAGTGACTTGGTACCTTTTCACAATAAGGTATTCTGATTATCCACTCCAAATCTTATTTATCAATTACCTGTGCCTTTAGATCTAAACCTCCAACTGCTAATCCAGCTTCAACAGTTGTAAACTGAGCCAGCTGTCGAGTGACCTGATAAACCTGCACACCCAGCTCTCGTGTTGGTACAAGAACAAGAACCCTAGTCAAGGCAGTGTCTCCTATCGGTCGATACAACAGTCGCTCTAAGATAGGAAGCATGTAGGCAGCAGTTTTACCAGTACCAGTAGCTGCACAGCCACAAACATCCCTGCCCAGCAGTGCAACTGGAATTGTGGCTGCTTGAATTGGTGTAGGGTGAATGAAGTTCATAGCTGCTATTGCCTAAAATCAACCCAAATAAATATTAATTTTCAATATTTGATGAAATAGTAAAAGGGATGAAGATATGAAGCTATGGATAAGTAAATAAATAATACTACATGATACATTTTTAAAATAAAATGAATCAGTGACCAATTCGGTATAAGAATAGGTGTAATATCAATCAATTGCAAGATCAAGGAGAACATTCAGATAACATGTTTCTAAGCAGCCCCTGCCACGCACTAAAATAAGGGATCTTATTAAATTCAAGCAAACTAGTGTTGCAAATAATAAAAAATGTGAAAACAGCTTTGTTTTTTATCAAAGAACCTACAGGTATGAAGATGTTGACTGTTCACTCCTAATCTATATTAATAAAAATGAATTTCCAAAATGTATGTTGCCGCATCACTTGAGAACGGCTTGACCAATTTGGCTGATTCTTTTTTTGTTGTGTTCGTAATTGTCAGGACAAGGTTTGTATGAAAGAAAATGTTTGGAAAATCCACGGAAAAAGTCGGAAATGTGAAACGAGGCAGAGTTAGAAAGTTCTGCTGTCAATTGTTTACATAACGAAAGTATTGTTTATGGTGTTCACATAGGGCTTTGGAAACTACATTATAATACTGGGCTTTAATAAATTCTGATACTATCAATGTAATTAATACATTTGTGAAAATAATTCTTGAAGAATAAAACCCACGAAAATAAAGCAGTCACATACCTTTTACAACCCTCGACATGGAAAATATCATTTTCTCACTTCACATTTTGATGTACAATAAGCGGTTGTATTGCAGGGACAACTTAAGTGTGTGTCAGTGAGTAGACCTATGCTGTATCGGAAGTCGGTAACAAATTCTATCCACTGATACTTCACTCACAGCTGTAGGCTTTGTATTAGTTGAGAAATAGGCCTAGGGATGTTTATCAGAGGCTCTAAGCATCTAAAAGAAGACAAAATGGGGTGGAACATTTTAGTCCTACGCTCGCAGTATATTACATTCCAGGTTTTTGGGAAGGAAAGTATGAAAGTGATATTGAATTTCTTTTTTTTACTTCAGCCCCGAAACGGTTGTATGGTAATACGAGAGTGAGAAATACAATTTTCTGTCAAGACAATACAATCTTATGTAACCGGAATTTCTTTTTCTTCTTATTTGCACTCCTCCCAGGCATGGTGTGTAGAAGCAATGGAATGCAACATTCGACATCCTCTGAGAGCCATGAAAAGCTATATCTAGAGTTTTCTGAGGGAATAGTCTGAGTGTGATATGTCATTCTTCCTCATTTCAAATTCTACATACATATTTTATATGGACCTAGAGTTTCAAAATCGAAAATCCTCCATAAGTTAATTTCAAATTACAAAATACAAAACCCAGGCGACGCCGGGCCTTTTAAGCTAGTGAATTTATAAAAACAAGTGCATGGTAGGTGCAATAAAATGGAAGTAATAAAACTAAAATGATTGAAGTATGACTAAACCTATGCAGACACTTGGCTGAAATTCCATGTATTTTTAAACTGAATTGGTCACTGATTAATGAGCTGAATTGTTTGCATCAAAGGAGCAAAACTACCAATTGGAATAAAGCATTTTTTAAATCAGAAATTAACTTCTACCTTCATTTTCTAGTTGCTTTTATGTGGCCAATAAAAATCATATTAGAAAGGTTTTATTGACTATACTCTTGCATACCTTTAGAAGAGGTCTAGAAAGATTCATCTGATAAAACGAGGCATTTTCATCAGCTGGAGGAGCATCTTCAAAAAATTCTGGTGCATCTTCTTCACTGTCATCTTCAGTTTTCGCTTTCTTTTTCTTTTTAGAATTAGTTTTCTCTTTCACCTTAATATCATCTGCAAAATATTACAAGTAAATTTATATAATTTATATAATGACTGAATGGAAATCACAATTTTTGTATTCATCAATATTCATGTTGGACTCACATCCAGGAGGTTCCAGGTTCAAATCCCATGGCAGGCCAATTTGACATGGGTTTTTTCATGGTTTTCCCAGTCGTAAAGACAAATGCTGAATTGAATATTTACATATCATGAATCATCCTCGCTACTTTCATCACAAATCATATCCACTTAAATTAATATCAGTTGAAATTTACTCCATAAAATACATCAACAATAGAAAATAAATGACAATAAATAGTTTCGTGGCCTACTGTATAGACACAGATTCTGAACTCCTGATATGCCTCGAAGCTGAAAGGAGTATAAATACAGCTGAATTACAGCAACAACAAAGTCGTGTCTGGATATAATGTTAAAAAAGAGATGGATAGAGTAGGGGGGGAACATCCAATTATAAAGAGGAAATTACACCCAAAACTGGCAATAGTTATTTCTATGCACCCAAGTGCCTAAAATACTGTTTCTCAATCTACATGTTATCCATTGAGTGGTAGACTGCTTGCATGCTTGATCCATCAGTTGGTCATAATTTGTATCTTATATTCAAAATGCTCCATATCAGTCAGTTTGTGCTATGCCCATACAGTATTGTAAATATATAAAATATTTCCATCAAATAGAGTTCAGGACTTCAACCACTTGAATAACAACAATTTTAATTTTGGGTCCTAAAAATCATACAAATATCTACACCACAAGCAGGGCCGCTGAGAGCAAGCACTGGACCCGGGGAAGAATGTATGACTGGGCGCCCTCTTCAAATTTATCAATCTAATTTTACTGATATTTTAAATAAGGTCAAAAGAACTAAGCGCCAGGGGCCTACTATGACTCATGTCCACCACCACATCTGTGCCATCGTAATATTTTCCCCAACAATTGGGGCTATATTTTGCATCAGGGACCCGCAGCGAAAATAATATAGATGCATTGGCTCAAATGGGAATTTCTGAGCTTTATAATATATATATATATATATATTTACATCAGAAGACAACCATTAAGAATAAAAAATAAAGCGAGAGGCTTGGGACCCCCGAAGGTTGAAAGTATTACACTCGTGAAAATACATGAGATTTTGTACAATAGCTTAAGTTTTCAGAGCTTGTAAGTATGGTCCAATGGGGTTTAATATTCCCAACATTTTGTTGGTAACTGCATCCCGCTTCTTCATGGATCCTCTGTCTCCAGCAATTGGCAGTGAACTGTGGTGATAGTCAGTGCTGCTCATATTTATATTCTTGCCAATGTGCAATATATCTTTGCATTTGTCTGTTGCTCTTTCATACAAAAACTACACAACTGTTGGAGCTGAAATTTTGCACGAAAATAGATTTATACCCAGAAAGAATAGGAATATAGTATAGCAATAAATAAGCTTGCCTTCATTAGTTAAACACTGGATATAATCAAAACTTTCAGAATGCACTCTGTTGCAGTCTTCAACATGGGTGATATCCGAACAATATGTCAGGGGACCTATTTTCTGTAAGTTCACATATCTATACTCTAAAGTCGAGGATCATATGTAAATTCTAATCTGGCATTTGCCTATGCAAGTAAGGAAAATCCCACTCAGTTTGGCTAGCCATGGGATTTGAATCCATGACCTCCTGAATGAGAGTTTATGTTATTATTGCCTATTCCAATTTGTTTAGTATATGTATCCTACCTTTCTTCAGTTCGTCCTCTGATAGCGATACTTCATCATCAGAAACATCAGACTCAGACTGTGCGCTTTCAACAGATCCATCACTGTCATTTGTCTCTTTGCTTTCACCTTCCTTTTGCTGTTTATAGAAATAAGAAAATTAAAACCATTAGTGTGAAGAAAGAAAGATAGAAAGAAAGAAAGACAGAAAGAAAGAAAGAAAGAAAGAAAGAAAGAAAGAAAGAAGAAAGAAAAAACTGATGTGCTGCAGTTACATATAACATTCTTTACTCTAAGCTCGGGCAATACAACTATCTTACTTCAAATTCCAATACAAAATAAAAGGCCACACAGTATTACAGGGTGTGAGTATTCAAATGTTTCAGACCCATGCAAAGATTATTCTGCCATGCAGAACTTAAATATTGACTCTGTACAAATGAGGCTAGCTTGTACGAGCGTTGATCAGAAAAAAAGGTTACAAGTCGAATAAAGAAATATTTATTAACAATAGACAGAAAATACAAATAGGAATTAAGAGGCATACATGCCTATAACTTTTCAACATAATCACCAAGTCTATTTAGGCATTTATCAGAACACACAAGCAACTTGTATAACCAGTTTTGGAAGAAATCAGGTCCCTGTCCATTGTCTTCACAGCCCTGTCTGAAGAGAACAGACTGCCGGAAAAGTGCTCATTCAACTTCGGAAACAGGAAATAGTCACTGGGTGCCAAATCTGGGCTGTATGGGGGGTGACTCCAGATTTCCCACCCGAACCGTCGCAACAATTTCTGCGTTGCTTGAGCAGTATGGGGCCTGGCATTATCATGCAGGAGGATGACACCTTCACTCAACTGTGAATGTCAGATGTGGACACATTCTTTGCCCATAAAAATCAAATCACGGCTCGCACTTCCAAACGAGACCAATTTTCTAAGCGTCTTGCCATTTCAATTGTCCTGAACCGTCTGGGAACTTTCACTACCTACCCGCACACCAGCTGTATGACAAGTAGTGCCCTCTGTTTCCACTCTGAGGAAACAGAAGTTCTCCATAATATGTAGTTTTCAAATGCTGCGGCTTGTAACCTTTTTTCTGATCAACCCTCGTAACTACCTTTCAGAGGATTTTTGTGAAATAAAAGTTTTAGCTCTTATTATAAGCATCTCATGTACAAAATCATTTGAGCAGTTTTAAAAAAGTACCAACTAAATTCCATTGTTCCACATGCCTGGAGAGATTAGGCCTACCACCCAAGCGATGTGTCATCTACCACAGGCAGATGGCAGGATTCGGGAGCATGTGATCAACATGCCGACACCCATGGCTGTTAACGATGGTTTCCATGTCCGGAGCTGCTACATCTAAATCAAGTAGCTCCTCACTTTATATCATGATCATGAGGCTGAGTGCATCCCCAGACTTCTCTACCTCAGAAAAAACTGATCTGTAGCCAGCGACATTAACCATGAGACAATGCAGGTGGTCAGAAAAAATAGCAAAACATAAAATTTGTCTCAAGTAAAGTGGACGTAAAAGTAAAGAAAGCTGTCACCGATCTTCGTGTCATATCCCAGAAGATTTCTAACTTAAGGCCGGTATTCATAGTCGCAATAAGTCGTACTTATATCCAAGTCAAACTTTAATCTCGTCTTAAGTTGAGTTTCTGACACAAACAAGTCGGACTTATGATGTAGTTACTTTATAAAGTGAGACTTGATAAAGTCGAGCTTATTGCTATTCATAGTTACTAAAGTATGAATTATTTGTCGAAATAAGTCGTACTTTATCAAGTCAAGGGTCCCCCTGACTTATTTCAGTTTAAGCCAGTACCATGGATAGTAATTGTGAGGAAACTCGCACCCAAAGCGTTATTTGAGAAAGATGATGAATCCTTTCAAATTCTACAGTGACAATGAATTACCGGTAAAAAGAGATTTTGTTTCAAGAAGACACAATTTTGGAAATATCAATCGCCTATCTTTCATCAGCATTTCTCTCTGCTGGCATTTCATATCGCTCCAAAATTCCTAAGCTGTTTTGAATCTCTCTAAAACAATAAATGATATCGAAATAAGTACATAAGCGTAGGCTACCGGTATTAATTCTGAACAATGTCCAAGCTAATTTATACCCAAAATATTCTCAAGAAACTATGGATCAATTTACTTACACGCTGCATAATAATATGACTAGATGAATTGAATTCTTTGATTACAATGCACAGCGCCGCCTGTATTTTTATATCACGATAGCAAAATACGTGTCCAGATGCCTTTGCACGAAATCTGAAAAAATCTTAAATACGATTGGTTAATTCAATTGTTACGGCAATGAACGCGCTATTTTTCATATTATCGAGTTCGACTTTAACATGTAGAATAAGTAGAGCTTTATGAAGTCAGGCTTAATAAAGTACGATTTTAAAGAAGACTATGAATTCGACTTGTCAAATAAGTTCAGCTTTATAAAGTCGGTTCTTAAGTTGCCGACTATGAATAACGGCCTAAGTGTAAAATTTACACTAATGTTCTTAAGCTTGCAGACAAACACATATTTCTGAAGTATGCATTTTTGGATTCAGGTGACCTCAAAGATGTGTAGGCCTATTAATGCTAAGAACTCGACTTTCAGGTTAAAAGCAAAACTTCTTATTGTATCTTTGGTAAGGATAAAGAAAGTAGAACAAGAAATGAATTCGTGTAGGTATATAATCTGGACTTACAGCTAGAAATTAAAAATATTTAATATAAGAAAACATACATCATGATGTTTTAGATAAAGAAACACTGTAATAAGTCAATACAGTAATTGGTGTTTGAACAGTTCGAAACAAATGAAAGTAAAGACAGTACCAAAAAACAATACAGCATAGGAACATGTAGTAATTAATTACTAGCCCTAGGACTCTTTAAGTTCTTTTTTGGTTACATGGAGTCCAGGCACATCAAACCCACCAGATAATTTTTTTTCTACAATAACTTAATGTTTTTTCACTCAATTCCTGTTCATGCTATCATGATGGAAAGTCATATTTCCAGTACACAGTGCCAGTAATTTAACCTACCGCACTCATTACTGCAAGATCAGTATCCAGGAAATAAGTACCGAGCAACTAGTTATGCCTGCTAAATTTTTAGTAACAAATGAAACTAACAACACACACAATGAACATTAACAAGTTGTGAGAACTGGCAAGTGAAAGTAATCAATCACTTCTAAGCACCAGCAAATGACCTTGTATGAGATCAAGAAGGCAGCGCACCAAGATGAAATAGTAACTTTTTAAGGTTGGCATGCTTGGACGCTAGCTTCTCAAACAGCTGTGTTTATTTAATTATAATTTTATGAAAGTTTTTTCTATCCTAGAATAATATTTTATTATGTGGGTATTCATTTAAAACTGATTTTGTAAGTTAATATAGGCTATAATGGACTCCCTGTTTCTTTTCCTGTATCACAGACTCTGAAGCGGGGTTAATCGAACCCACGAAATGAAATGATTTTGCTATTCATTTTATACTGATTTTGCATCCTTTGGAATATGTTGCTCAAATTGTTCTATTTTCCTTGCTTGGTTTTGCTTCTTTAATTTTGGTTCTGTGAAGCCCATAGTAATGTTTTCATTTATTACAATCAAACAATGCTAAAACAAAATTAATACAGTATTATTTTCATACAGTTTGAAAAGGCAAGAAGTGGTTCTGCATAAAAAAAACCTGAAGCAAACAAGAGGATAATGCAAAATTTGGTGTTTCTAGCTGCCCCATAGGTATGGATCAACTGGCTGGATAGCCATTATGTCATTCACATCTACGATAGTCTATCACCCACTTATTAACATTGATGTTTACTCACTTCCTTTGGGCCAGAAACTTGATATTTGGCAAACTTATAGCTTTTAGCCTGTAACCGATGGGAAAATTCCAAAAAGTTAAATGTTTAATTTTTTCCCCTCCAAAATAAACTTTGAAATTTGTTGAGTTTTTTCACTGCATATTTGTATGGATTCAGATGTTTTGACAAAAATATAGGAATAAGCCTATTGTTGACATGAGGATTTTACTGTAAATTCGTTCTGTTAATATTCTAGTTATTTCACATATTCCTTCACATATGCTCACCGGTATCAAACTTTCTCAAGAAACCATGGTCTAAAACTCAATAGTTTCTGAAATATGGCCTATCTGGGAATTATTATATCAGTTTACCTGATTATATTAATTGCCGGTATGTATCCTGCCATCTGCCTACGGGAGATGACGCAGCAGTCGGGTGGTAGGCCAAGTCCCTCCAGGGATGTAGCGCCACGGAGTTTAGTTTAGTTTTTTTATTTGTTAAAAGATGCAATAATTCCTCAGCCAAAAGAGTATTTAAAGGGAGACTAAAATATGAAATCGGTCAGGAAAAAATAAGTGATGTGACCAAAAGCAATTGAGAAATTGTATTATTTATTCCAAAGAAGGCTAACTAGAATGATAAAGTATCATTTCTCTTCACAAATATTGACATTTTCTTACTTACCTCACTCTTCATTTTCTTTCTTGCATTTTGAATTTTATCATCAACCTTGGTCTTCCCTTTACGTTTAATGTACTTTGAAACATCATCCCATGTATCAGCATTGTACTCAGCTACACTGCCCACAAACTTGAAGCCAGTGTCAAAGTCAATCTTCTTCTTTTTCTTTTGTTTGCTTGGCTGAAACTGAAGACAAAAATATTAATTTATTACAGGCCTACTTCTACGTGGCAGCCATTTCATAAAATATGGAAATTTTTCCCTCAAAGAGAGAAGTTATAAAATTATTGTAATTGGGTGGTCAAAAATAAGTTTAAAACCTCAAATTATCTGAATTTTAAGGACTTGGGTGTATTTGAAGTGGTTTCATGTGTAGAATCTGTCAATTTACTTATTTATAGCGTTGAGTTACTTTTTTTGCCATTTTTAGCATGATTTTAACACTCTTAAATACCAAGTAGTCAAGAGTAATCAGCTATGTCCATTTTCATTTGAGAAAATATAGCCTACATCTTAAGGTACAATTTGGTATAAGATTAACTTCAAAAAATATGTGTGGTTAATTACTATGTAAAATAACAAACAAGGGAATTTTTGTCCCACCTGTAACGTCCCACCTGTAACAGTGATAGTTTTGTTAAATTATTATTGATGAGTTAAATAAATGTTCTGACAACCTGGAAACAGTTTATAATTTGAATTGAATCCCTCATACCTTCATTAATAACAACATTAAGACCCTAACAGTAATAGCATTACAGAAAATGAGCTTTTGTTTTGCATCATTAAAATCAGTGTCCAAATTATGTCCCACCCGTAACAGATTTTGAAAAACAAATTTAAAATATTTAAAATAAATTTTTAATAATGCTTTGCATGTAGAACGAAGGAGAAGCCATAGTAGATTTTACAGAATGTGCAGAACAAGTTCTAATTCATTATTTATGACATGTAATAAACAAAAATAGTTGTTATAATTTGCAAGAATGTCCCACCCGAAATTATGAAATGGCTGGTGGGCAGAATATTAATAACCTACATACAGTAGAATACGGTGTAAAGGCTCGTGTCCATATGAGAGCTGAGAGTGCGAGAAACTCTCGAGAGTACTCTCAGATGGTGTGTCCACTTGAGAGCGCTAGTCGAATCCTGAGAGTAGCTGAGAGCAAAACTCACGACATTACTCTCAGAACCGTGTCCACTTGAAACAAAATCGCGCAAGTTTTCGTCTCGCATTTACAAACAAGATGGACGCACAACAATGTATTATTCGTAGTTAATAATAATGTAAGCATTTTATGAGGGCTTGCTGAATGCTTTTAAGTGAGTATATTCATTTAATTATTAAGCGTTTAGAAGAATTTGACAATCTAATATTGTCAGAATATCATCAGAACATCATGAAGTATTGGTGAATTCGATAGGCCCACAAATTAACTAAAAAGACATTGAAATGTGATATGAGATTCTTGTTAAATATAAACTAATTGTGACTTTGTGCTTTTCCGGAATCAAGCATGTGATTTTTAATTTATAGCATGTCAATTATTCGAGTGGAGTGATCCTATCAAACTGTGAATCTGAACTCCGTGCATCTACATCTTTGTTGAATGGTCCTTTAGCACTAGAGCAAAAGCATTTTGTGCGTCGCTGTTACATGTCAACTTTTATACGCAATAGACTCAGGTACGTCATCTTGGTCCCCTTAAAAGAATACAAAGACAACCACCAAGACTGATTACGCTATAGGCGCCGTGTTTCAAAACTCCGATTTGCAGAATATTTGGAATCGTATGTAGTCTACACTAATATTGTGTTCGATTATTTTATTACTTAACGATTGCAACTTAGGCGTATGACGGTCACCGCTGTGCCGGAATTTTGTCCCGCAGGAGATCCCTACATGCCTCTAATCTACAGACATGAGGGTTACAGCCTTCTTCGCCTCAGAATATTTTGTAGAGGAATCGATGATCGATGAATGGAGATTATCAGTGTTTCATAAATGAATGTAATGTAAAAATTTTATTATTGTTCAGTAATTCCCTTATGAACTTACTACATTATTTCATGATGAACATATGAACATTAAACGATACCGTATTATAATCTATTATCATTGAATATTATTGGATTTAGATTTCGTTTTTAGAAAATATAAATAAATATTGAAGGCAAATTAAATAATTTTATCATATGGCTTGTTGGGCATAATAGGCCTATACACATTATCCACTCTCAGAGAACTCTCAGCTATACGAAACAGATTGGTATAGTGCGAGCTGCTCTCGGAGATTGATTGCAAAGGCGTGTCCACCTGCGAGTCGACTCTCTGAATGTCACTCTCAGCTACCTCTCAGACAGTGCTCTCAGACGCGTGTCCACATACCGAAATGGAACTCTCGAGAGTTTCTCGCACTCTCAGCTCTCATGTGGACACGAGCCTTAAGTTGTAAACTTTTTATTCTGCGGATCCTACAATGAGCAGGGCCTAAGGGGATGTAGAACAGGAACAGTAATAACGTAACACCAGTAACATACAGTGCCATTGATATGTTCACCAATCATGTGAATGTAGAAATCTGAAGGGCCTTTTTCATTCCATCAAATAGCCTATTTGACACTGTAACGAGGTTAAGTGAAAATCATGTAAAAATACTTGAAAAAGCATCCCAAAATTAATTTACCAGCAACGTATTACTGTACTTGAAATAAATTATTTGCACATGGCACTCAAAATGTTAGGTTATGTCAACCCGTTTGATATTTGTCACTCCATTAACATAGTTCCACTACATACCTCTTCTTCCTCGTCAGAATTTTCTGAATAGTCTGGCACATCTTCATCATCTTCAATGGTTTTTATGAGGTCAAATTTCGTAGACATTGTTATTATTATAAACGCATGCTTTTAATTTCCTTCCACAGCAGAAGCAGCCGAAACAACTGAATTATTTCGGAAAGAGGTTTTCATTTGTTCAGAAACAGAAGAAACGCGCAGACCGCGCATTGGACGCGTAGAAAACAGAAGACATACAGGAAACCGCGGGAAAAGTAGTAAAGTGTAAACTTTCTGTATGTGTTAAATTGTAATTTACTCCATTCAAGCTTATAAGGTGGTTGTTTAAAATTTAATTGATTGCAGTTTTTCCTTACAATGGGTATTTTAGGTTTGTCAAAATTAATAGCCGATATTGCACCCACCGCTGTAAAGGAAAGCGAAATAAAGAATTATTTTGGTATGTAGAACATTAGATTATTCCTGGATTTTATCTTATATAACACACTAGATATTAAATTTACACTTCTCTTGGTTACTCTCCACAGGAAGAAAAGTAGCAATTGATGCTTCTATGAGTTTATACCAGTTCCTTATTGCTGTTCGGAGCGAGGGGGCTCAGCTAACTTCTGTAGATGGAGAAACTACAAGGTGAGGAAAGGGTACAGTACATGTCAACTTGGAGTTTATCTTGCCTACTTTTCTTTGATACATGTTTGGGCATACCCATGTTTGGTGATTACGATGTAATTTACATATTAACAATTGAACTTTTTTTCAGTCATTTAATGGGCACTTTCTATCGAACCATCAGACTTTTGGAGAATGGAATTAAACCTGTGTATGTATTTGATGGTAAACCACCTGATATGAAGTCTGGGGAGCTTACGAAGAGAGCAGAGCGAAGGGAAGAAGCACAGAAGTCATTGGAGAAAGCTGAGGAAGCAGGTTCATATTCAAAATGTTAACATAGACTAAACTCAATGAAATACGAATGTTATAGCCTATTTCATTTCTAGAAAGTCCATTCTTTGGCATAATCTCTGATAAAGGTAGTTAGTTATCTCTGTAGATCATACAGCGTTCTTTCACTGTTAAGACATGGAACAAATTTGGGTATGCAACATGGCTAGTCTCTTTTGAGACTAGTTTAATTAACCAGATTTTACTCCACATTTAAAAAATACACACACTATAATTATGTTTCTTAACATACTGAATTAATAGACCTTTTGATATTGGAACTGCACAATTTGGGAAAAAGGAAGAACAGGTTGCCTCTTAAGCTCCACCCACTCATCTCACCAATGGGACCTGGAGAGACGTCTAGGAGGCATTGGTGAAACTACTAGCAGGGTTGAAAATAGTGAAATTTTTTTTCCTGTCTTCTTCTCTTCCTCTTCCATTCTCTCACTTATTCTTAACACTATTTACCTATTTAGGACCTAATCCTATCCTACAAATTTACACTTTGAGTGGGATTCGAACATGGGATCTCTAGCATCAAAGCCAGTCATCTTAACTATGCCTTGGAGTGATCGTTAAGTTTAGAGAGCTACATGAAATAGTGGAGATTGATCATTTCTTATTAATTGTAATTGTGAAGTATCGTTTGGGTTCAAGGAAAGTTTTATTAATTAACTCGTCTTGTGGGTGGCATACCGTTCAAGTCTAAAACTCTCATTCTCTCTCCTTCCCAAATCAACCTCTACAGTCATGTGGTGGGTCCTAAGTAACACTAAAGAGGCTCTGGTGATGATTTGGTACACAGGTCTTTCTCATGGGCTGAGTGGATAATGCAGTACCAGCATAAAAAGGCTGTTGCCATAGCAACACACGACCGGAGTGGGCGGAGCTTAAGGGACAAGCTGTTCTTCTCATTTTTAACTTTGTTTAACAAACATGCAATTAAAATTCTTACAGGAGATGTTGAACAAATTGATAAATTCAACAGACGACTTGTGAAAGTGACAAAACATCATGCAGAGGAGTGCAAACAGCTGCTCAGTCTTATGGGAGTTCCATACATAGAGGTTTGTTTTAAAACGACATTTTCTTTAACCTATGTTTTTTGTGATTTCCATTTAATTATTTGTTCTTGAAATCTGTAAAAAGGCTAATATTATACTATCTCATGTACGCCACTAGTGTACTTGTAATTGTTAATCCACAATTTTAGATAAAGGTAATAGAAGCGTTAAATGTTATTTAAATTATCCCACATCCTCCCTAATGAGATAAGTGTGGAAATGGAGTTTTGAAATCTTTTATTTAAATGAACTTGAGTGATAGTTCAACTTCAGAATGAAATACAAAAATCCAAGTATTTGTAATTTCAGCAAATGTTGTTAGTAGTTCACTGTGTAGAGAATCACTAATCGGAAGTCCCAAGCAGGGTTAATCAAAAGATGCAGAATAATATTTTAACAAGAACTGTAATTATTTCTTACATAATTTAGTGTGTTACATATTTTTTTTTTGTGTGTGTGTGTGTGTGTGTGTGTGGTGATTACAGCTTTCAGTTGAATAATTCAAAAGCATTTTTTATTACAACTTTTGTCATGTAGTAGAATACAGGTGGTAATTTATAATTATGTACGAACATCTTCAAAACTAAGTCTTGTAACAGTAAGTACACCAGTTCTGACCTATTACATAAGTGTGTCATTTTTAAAAACCTTAGTCCTTTCATTAAAAATAAATAATTAAAATTCCTATGAATTAAATTTTGTATTAAGCTGCTACAACAGTTAGATCTTTGTAAAAGGATATAAAACTGCAGAAACATCAAATACCGGTATGCAAATAATTTCAAGTTGGATGGTATCTCTTGTGTCAGCTTTTCACCAGTTGTAGTTTGCTAAATTCTTCTTAAAAGTTATTTTCACTTTATTTACAAGTACATACTGGATGTAGATGTAGATATCTCGTCCTGTAGATCTTGTGTTGAGCAGGGCTCAAGGATATAGATCAAAAAATACATGCATGTTATAACAATAATATGCAGAAACTGCAAGCTGCCAAATTTATCTAAGCTGGAAATATTCCTCCAAATTGTAGAAGGTGTGTGTTATTAAAAATTCCTTGACAGATGTTTTGAAAGGTTTGCTTTTTCTTTGAATACATAATAGTTTAATATTGCTTGGAAGCTTGTTATATATCTGTATTGCAGAATAATAAGCCCCCCTTCTGAAAGAGTTTTAACGAGTAAGTTGGTCTATGTAGATCATTCATGTTTCTGGTAGTATGTCCATGTACACTGAAATTAGTTTGGAATTTATCAATATTATCTACTATATAACACATAACGGAATATATATACTCCCCTGTAAGAGTGAGGACTTTTAATTTTTCAAATAGCGGTTTACAAGATTCCCCCCCCCCTTTTCCCTTTCCTTTCTTCTTCTTCTTCTTCTTCTTCTTCTTCTATAGTCTATAACTCCCTTCCTCTTATCACTGACACCTTACTTATTGTATTGTTTCTTAATTTCTCTTCCCGATAGACCTGTTAGTAATATTCAAAATCAACAAATTTTAGTTTCAGACTTATGGAAATGTTTTGTTTGTAGGCCCCGTGTGAAGCAGAAGCACAGTGTGCAGCAATGGTAAGAGCAGGCAAGGTATATGCCACAGCAACAGAAGATATGGATGCTCTTACATTTGGTTCCAGTGTGTTGCTGCGTCACATGACATTTAGTGAGGCACGTAAAATGCCAATCCAGGAGTTTCATCTCAACCGAGTCCTTGAAGGATTAGAGTTGTCGCAAAATGAGGTATATCTTATTATTTGGTTGCTTTCCGTTAGTCTGACATTCAAAAGTTCAGGGTACCCTATATGAATCATTAAGATTTGCATCTCCTGAAGTGGACAGTGTGTGTCTGTGATGGATCAGTATCAAATGAGAAGCCCTGTGATTTGACATATAGAATAATGCAAATTGTAGTTATTTTCACCATAAAATGTAAATGTCTTGTGTAGAATTGCACATCAGTATAGCTATATTTTATTAATATAATCATTTGGTAGGACGTGTTTCACAGGCCATTCGCCTGTATCTTCAACTACATGTCCAATGATTGGTAAGTGAAGTCCAAGTGTGTTAATCAACTCATATTAATAAAATATTGATTCACTTCACTGTGTTAAGTTCCAAACTATGTATAATATTTATAACATCAGTATAGCTGTTAACTTCAGAGCAATTTGCATTTCTATTAGCTGTGTGATTTGTGTCTGTGACACTAGTATAATATTTTCACTCAAATTTTTTCTCTGTGTTCTCTTTTACATGAACGGTAGAGTATTATATAGGCCTGTAGTACTTTTTGACATATCAACAAAATCTTTGTATGTGTTTAATACCTCATATTTAATTTAGGTATTAAGCAATTGTGTGTTTGTGACAAACGAAATGCCGAAATCTCTCTTCTGTTTCAGTTCATTGACCTTTGCATTTTACTGGGATGTGATTACTGTGACAGCATAAGAGGAATTGGTCCTAAGAGAGCTATAGAGCTAATTCGACAACATCGCAATTTAGAAACAATCCTCCAGAACCTTGACAAAAAGAAGTACCCTATACCTGAAGACTGGCTGTACAAGGAGGCTCGTCGGCTATTTATAGAACCAGAAATTGCTGATCCAGAAACAGTTGAGGCAAGTTCCATTTGTTTTAAGCTGTGACCGATATTAAAAATTACCACTACAGTGAAATCTCGATAGAACAATTTTGCACGAATCAGAAAAGAATATTGTTGTATCAAGAATTTACAAAAGTGTTGTATATTTGATGGTTTATAGGGAATCACTCCTGTAATTGAAGTTCTTTAACTATTTAAAGAAAACTAATGTAATATTGTCGGCCATGGTGGTCTAAAGGTAGCATGCCCCAGATCTGAAGGTCGTGGGATCAACACCCCACAGGGAGAACTCCTTTTGTATGAAAAACCCAACATTCCTTTCTTTTCACATGGTATACCTGGCTTCCCGCTACCCTCATTCATGATTGTGACCAGTGTATTGATGTACAGTCTGTGCCACAACACTTGGTTTATTATTATTATGGTATTAACAGCATTATTGACCGTAATTATTTTTTTACTTTAGTTCGGCATTAGACGTACCCAACTTTCCAAAATATACAGTATTTTCATAGGACTTGAATGTCAATTTACTTCCTACCTAAAAGTACATTTTACAATATATATGCCTCTAAATGCAATAGTGTCATATCCTTCTGTTTTAACCCCAAAACGCTATAAAAAGGACTTTTCTTAAAATTCTAGATAAAGTGGACTGATCCAGATGAAGAAGGCCTGGTTAAGTACCTTTGTGGAGATAAGGCTTTCAACGAAGACAGAGTGAGAAATGGAGCCAAGAAACTGGCCAAAGCTCGAAGTGGAACCACTCAGGGAAGACTTGACTCATTCTTCAAAGTTTTGCCAAGTACAAACAATAATGCAGCAAATAAGAGGAAGGTAAGAACAATTTATGGGTGAACTTTTGAGTTCAGTAAAATCTCTTCTGTGTTGGAGTTAAATTCTTCTAATTTTTTTTTTATTGTTTAAATTGGGATTTTCCTACATCTTTTCTTTTCTTTCAAAGTTACTATCGGGCATAACATGGACAGGTTAACAATTAAATATCATTGTACAATTAAAATAATATATCCTATCGGATAAAATACTTGTATGGGCGTTATATTTTGCACTTTAGAATAACTTTCATTTCTATTTATTTATTAAGTCTTGTAACAGAGCATAACTATTCAGTCTAGCAGGAAACAATGACAAATCAACACTGCCAGTGACATGCGATTTTGAAGGTTTGATCATTCAAACAGGATTATTGAAAAATAGTGTTTAAATTTGGTGTACATTTTGTTTACGTTGCAACCCTATCATTCATTTTGTACATTCTTTCTTTTAGGTTGAAGAAAAGAAAGGTGCAAACAAGAAGCAGAAAGCTGGTGGTGGTGGCAAGTTCAGAAAACCTAAATAAACATTAAACTGTTGACCGATAGTGGTACTTTCAATTTAATAATGCAGCAGTTTCTTCAAATGAAATTCACATACAGCAATCCCAGTTAATTTGTAGTTTGTTTATTTATTAATTATTCATTTCACCAGTGATATCAAATGAAAGAGAAGTGTTTCCAAATTGAAAAAAAGACGTGATTAATCAGTGATGGTAGTAAGGAATTATAAACTATGCAGACTTTGCAATCAAGAAGCTGAAATCATTGTTTCAAAGCAAATAGCACGATAATAATTTTTCGGTATTGCTACAACATTATGTGTGTTGTATTGCACTCCAACTTTAATAAATGCACTTTTTAAGTATGTATTTTGATTACTACTATGGGGATGTTATGACACCCTGCATGCTGTGTGTGTGTGTGTGTGGTGTTTTTAAACATGAAAAGTGTGTATATTTGAGGTTTTAATGTTCCTAACCGCAGAAGTTAAATATTTCATATATAAACTCAGATCCTTCCTGAAAAAACGTAAAGAGGTGGCCACTTGTAATCAAAATGGCAGGGTCCAGTATACTTCAGAATGAAACAGCTAAAAAAAAAAACACACACAATCTCAGGAGAGATGTCCTCACCCACCCGAAATAAGACACTTTTTTTATGGCATGAACTGGCAAAAGTTGGTGATATTTCCACCAATTTTTTTTTACTGATGGTGTGATGTCATATGGTTATAATCGTTATAACATAAGAAATCATGCATGAGATTCAATAAGGCACATATAACCTAATGACCACTCACAGTGGCAGGTACATATAACCTAACGACCACTCACAGTGGCACTACCTGTCACTAATCTTGCATGTATTATTGGCACATGTAAAGCTGTTTGCAGCATAGTATGTGGCAACCAATGAGAAGAGCGATTATATGCACCCAGTGAGAGAGTATTGGGAGATGATCCAAAGGCCATATAACGACATGGAGCAGACCCACTACTTTTCCTATTACACATTTGACGAATCCCTTTTACATTAACTAACTTACGAGGTTTTCCCTAGAATTCTATATCCTGCCAATAGTGTTGGGACTTTATTTTTTCTCAAAAATCAATATTTTAACATTCCTGTTAACGTTAATCTTCCAACCTTCCTAACACGAGTGTGTGTCAACTGCCTCAACAGTTGAAGGGTGATGGCTACGAACGATCGGAGTCCTCATGTGATATGGAGTGTTTGAGTGCCTTTTTGTAGCTTAGTACAGACCAATTGCAAGTTAGATTCCATTGTCCAAGATATGACTAATTAATTATTATTTCCTCCCAATATTTTAAAGTTAGATTAGTGACAATAGATTCCAAAAATACTTTTACCTTATTAAATCTTAGCTTAATTGAAGTTTCTTATGAAAGAAAAAATTACTGATGTGTGCCTGCTCACGAAACTGTACGTACTAGAAAAAATGTCATGAAAATGGAACATTAAGAAATTAATTTAAAAAGGGACATTTGCATCCTGTTAAAAACGAGACGTCTGGTCACTCTACCCTATATGTGAGTTGAAATGAAAGCATTTCTGCTTTCGGAACGGTATTTCGAACATCACTGATTTGAGTATAAAGCCAGCTAATGGTAGTTACACAACCTGAGTTATAGGTTAAGAAAACTTTTGAAAAAATAATATGAAAAGTGAAATCAGCATTCTTCATGGATCCCTCTCTCACCAAAGTCTGTGGACTATAAGTTGGAAACCATACGTTAGGGAATTTAACTCCAGTCTAATAATCTACATTAATCATTTGCAAAACATATCTTCCAGATAGAGGAATATTCTACAGTGCTGTCATTTTACAAGATACCACGCATCGTTATGCCACCAGCCGACTATCCCAACCATGCAAAGGAATTCAGTACTACAAATACATCCCACCATTGAGAATTGCCGTCGAATGTGTAGGTGATTTGCTTGTGTATTAGAACATGAAGTATCGAACAGCTAATCTATTTGGTGGAACGTTACTTGAAACAAAATAACTATAAAAAATATTTACAGGGATTTGTTCATAAATATCCTGCATGTATCATTCCTACAAAATCTTGTTTCAAAGTTGATGAAAAGTTGGATATAGCAGGTTCGGTCTGTGATACATAGAGGAAGTAGAAAAGACAAGTTTTATCTGAAGGTAAACTTAAGGATATTCGGGCATGGTTAAATTCCTGAAAATCACTTAATTGCCTAGTGTTTACCTAGTGCAGAAAATTAATGTACCCATGGGATCAGCCCACAGAGCAACCAGACTGCTCAAATTTTAACCTTATAAACAAAGATTTGTGCTGGAACTTCAACAGACAGATTTTGCCGCAAGAATAAATATACTGATTATTGACTTCACTGTGTTATTCCCAATATTAGTTATCTATAAATATATTTGTAGGCAGTAATGGAACACGCTTCTCACTGGTTCAAGTACGACACATGAGGAAGTGTGAGCTGGGGTTATTACGTACAGCAATAAGGTTTCCTCATAAAATGATAGCACTGTATAATGTTTCAATGAATGATATAAGTTGTAAAATGATTTAAGAAACTACATAACGTTGGGTTGCCCTTACTTGATGAATTAGACAAATAATTACAACAAAAGTTTTGTTAGTATTTACATTTTGTACAGACATAAAAATTCAGCATACATACTGCCTAGCCATAGCTCGTAAGAAACGTGATTTTCTAATGTTGGCAGCTTCTCTCTGGATTTCTTCATTATTATTTGCGTTCAATTCCAGCAATCCAATCACTTTGATCTGCAACAGAAATAAAATAAAATTTATATGAACAGGAATGTTTCTGGTAATATTTTAATATTAATAAACTGTAAAAAGAAAGAAATAAGCAAAGACCAGTAGCAAGTATGATGCACAGTAAAATGAGGTGTGGCTTTGAGTCCCATTCAGAACAGATTATCTGGTTGTGATTTTCTGCTGCCACAAATGTCACATCATTTCTTTGCTATTCTCTATCCCATTTAAGAACGATCCTGTTCAAAACAAAGAGGCGTGGCTGTCATAGCCCGCACGTGTTCAACGTGTTTATGTTAGTTTGTTTATTCTCAGTACAACTGACCCACAGGGTCGTCGTGAACAATGAATCCTTTGTTTTGTTTGCTAATTGATGTACTATAATGATGACGATGCCAGTGAGAGTTTGTTATTTCACGTGTAAATGTTGATATTATTGTTGCATGAACTTAAGAACACTTGTTAGCCACACCCTGGTAATGGCTCATGCTAATGATATTAACCAATCACGTTTTGTCACATGATGCGAATTTTCCGCGAACTCTCTGTGAGTTCTCCTCCCCTTTGTTTTGACTAGGATCAAACTAGAATGGGATCAATTATAGCACTGGTAATAGCACAGTGCACTTTCACCTTTGCTAACTGAAAATATCTTCGCTTCCGGATCGTTATGTGGAAACCACATAACAAAATACCCTAGAATTGCCTAAAATGAATAACACTGCCACCTCATATCTTATGTTGGTATTATCGTTCTGAGAACTCTGCCATTTTACTTGCAGTATGAATGAAACCACGTTGTGTTTGCCACGAATCTGGCCTTTTATTACAGTTCACATTGTAGACTAATCTTTACTCTTAACCTTTTCACTGACATTGACATATATGTTCGCCACCGCATGAAAGCAGATTATAACATTAGTTGAGTAATGCTTTATGTCACAATGTGAGGATTTCTGTCTTTGTGTTACGACTGTCATTAAAAGAATCCAATTATTGCATTAAAATTTTTCTTATTGGTTTAAAACCACTGATGGTTTACTTGATGATTGCTTACATTATTATATAAATTCAGTTCTGAAGGGTTAATGACATGGTTTATTCCAAGTTTTTGTTGTCAGGTTTTATAGGCAGTTGTGCAAAATCTACTCCTGCAGATACATGTTTCTAGTTTTTACAGTAGTTGTAAAGTCATGTTTTTTTACATTTTTACATTTACATGTTCCATTCTTAAGCAACGATATGGCAGTAAAGTAAAGATATCAGCAGTAAAGTAAAGATATCAGCTAATTCCCAGTGGATTCAGAATGTTTATAATGCCAGACAAAGTCTCCTGTTGGAAATATAGACACCCAGCATTACATTTTAGTGTGGGACAGACAGTGGATTTTATGCATTAAAAACTGAATTTCAAATGATGGAAGTTTTTAAAGTCTACTCATGGGTTCGATTCCCGAGGAGGTCGGAGTTTTTCAATTGGCCTAATCCTTCTGGTGGCACTATGGCCCTGAGATCAACTCAGCCTCCAACAGAAATGAGTACCAGGAGCAATCCTGGGGGTAAAGGCAGCCAGTGTGTAAGGCTGACAACCTTCTTACCACCTTCAAGTGCCGAATGTCCAAATTCTGGGAGCCTCCACCTCCTGGAACCCTCTGGTCCTTCAGAGCCTCTATAAGGATCACTTTACTTTTACTCTAGCCAACACAAAATACATTTGAAGTGAATTTCCATTCAACCCTAAAAAGTGTAAGATAAAACAAAATGCCATCATGTTTATTAAAGGTGAAAAAGTGATTTTGTAATCAGATGTACCATTGAGGAATATCCACTGAAAACTTATAAAGGCATATTATATTTATTACAATCACCATGATAAGTCAACTAATGTCGTCTAGGATAAGGAGCTAAGTCAACCAATAGTAATCAGTAGGGACCGGATTCTTAAGTTTTTACCTATTTTTTTCCTTACTTCCAAAACAAAAAGCGATCATATACTTTTTCGAATCATGTCCATAGGATTCACCCACATTAATTCTGTGGCACCTAAAAATACCTAAATCGGGTATAAAAACCTAAATATACCTAAACGGGACATAAAACCTAAAATATCTAATTTAGGCTACTTTTTTTTGTCTTTTTTGTTTGTCAGTTGAGAAATCGACATTTTGCGGAGAGACAATAATTTTTGTCGGGTTGAAATTAATACCACCAGCGTTTTGTTCAACCCATTGTCGTCCATTATGGACAGTATCAAGAGAGGAAGTATAAGAGTACCGGTGTATTCCTTTTAAAATATTCGTACGAACAACCATTGTTGCCGTGTCTGAACAAGGATATATACTTCTGTGTTTTAAAGCGCTTGTTTGCCTTTATTACTGCCCTGTTATTCATACTGAGAGGTCCACTGTGAGTTTTAAGAAGACGTGTTAATTATGCCGAAACAAATGAAATTGATTTATTACGGCAATGGATTGGCGACGACCTGAATTCCACGACAGTAATATTTTGGCAAACCTGCCAGAAACACATAAGTATTATTTACCGTTCTAGAAAAGGGGGAAGTTTTCGTCCCTAGTTGGTCTGTTGTGCGGTTAGCATGCGTAACAACCGAAGAAATGAAAATAATCAGTTTCACATTATCCACATCAACAATAAAGTATTTTACTCACTAAATTAGAAGCATCGGATTTGAATCCTGAGAAGGGTAGTGTCTAGATACAGTATTAACTATTAACTATGAGATAACAGGAAGAACTTCACAGTTGAGAATCTTGAAAGATATTTTGTGATATACTGTAACCAGGAAATGTGAGGCAATCTTATTTTCACTGCTTCTTTTGATTGTTTATGCTTTCTTTCTTCAATTGTATAATATTGTCCTAAAGCAAGTTTACACAAATTTAAGTGAATTTTGTTAAGTTAAACTTCAAAAGTATTATGTATTGAATCCTATGTAGCACATGCAAATTCATTAAACAAATTATTCTACCCGAAAACGATATTTTGGACAAAAAACCTAAAAAAAACTATTTCACCTAATGGAAAACCTAAAACAGTGTTTTTAAAAACCTAAAAATCCGGTCCCTAGTAATCAGTGTGTCATTTAAAGCCTGTTTACATTTAACTTATATAAAGATGACTTCAGGGTGATTTACCCAAAGAAATCAGTAGGTAAGAAATTCAAGACCATCAGAAATAGAACTTACTGCCTGCTGCTTGCGATGATGTTCCCCTCTCTTGGTGTGCAAGTGGACAAGGTATTCTAGGATGGTTGTATCCCATATGCAGGAGTAGTAGGAATCCATTGCATCACTGCATGTGCTGCTCTTGATGTCACCTAGGCTCTTGAAAGCTGTGGAGTAGTCCACTTCCTCCAGGAACTGACACAGCACTGCAGCCTAGAAAATAACACAGCAATACAATTTATGAAAATCTACTAAAAAAATCTGTACACATAAATTACAGCCTCACATTCATACTCTTTTGGGAAATCTGAAGTAAGAAAAATCCCTTTAGGCAGGCCTACAGGCGGAGGTAGATTTCGAAGTGCTTTTGGTTTAATTTATTGTCGCTGCATAGCACTCTTCTTCTTTAGCCTTGGCATGGCAAACCTGCAGTAAAGAGGAAGAGCCTACAATCAATTGTTTTGACAACAATAATAGGATATAATATTCTGGGAGGCCGTGCGCAAGATCAGCAATGAATAAAATTAGCAAAGCCGCTAAACAAGACAAAATTATGATATTATAATAATTCTTTCAAGTGTTATTATTTTCAAACATTAAAATCTCGCGTCATATGAAAGCTATCAAGAAACTATTTATTGATTTGTAGAGTACTCATCAAGAGCTTTTCAACGATACCCCACAAGACGTGGTTTCAAAAGTTTCGAATTTTCATCCCCCACCCCCACCCCCACCCCCACCCTCACTCGAACCCCCGAATCGTTGGTGTCACTGTGAACTCCATAGGGAGTACTCTAATTTATTCAAACAAAGTTTCCCTCTATACTTCATAGGGGCCGAGATATACATTTTTAAAAATTTCAACCCCCTCCCCCGACCACCCCCTTGGGCCAATTTTGCTCATTAACGAACTTGTCCGAACTATTGGGCCTAGAAATAACATATTAAAATTTGGTTCAAATATCTTCAAAATTACGGCCGCTATCGTGTAAAGATATATATAAATATATATATATATAAATATATATATATATAAATATCACAATTTTTTTTTTTTTGAACGGGCGGTGGTTTCATACTTAGGGGAGCATGAAACGTAAAGATATGAAAGAATTTTTCGAAAATCATAAAGTGGTATCCATTGCAATAGGTCGATTTTTCTTCGAAAATCTACCTAAAAAGGAAAGAAGGAAAAAAGTGTAAATTGCAGGAAATCTATGTAATAAGAGGAAGTGTTTGTCTGTACACGATGCCCAGTGAAATCTAAAAGTCCTGCTTTGTTTCTAACTCAGCCTTGAAATGAGAGAGGCGAAAAAAAAAAAGCATCCAATGTTTCTGAATGGTCCAATTGTAATATTTACCTGAGTATGACACTGGAGATGTGTACAACATTTTATCATTCTTCTATAAACATGATCGTCTATAACTGCCCTGGGTATAGGCTGGCTGAAAAAATCACTGACAACAATGGCTGCTTCCAAATAGTACTTCAGCGACATTGCATGGTGTCCTTGCACTGGAAGAATATTACAAAATATATACATCTTCATGGCACATGTACTACCAAATAAAATAAAGAATCTCACTGAGATAGAAAGACTATGCTCACCAAAATTCAGATCGCCCATCACCTTGAGCCAGGCCACATTTGTTGGATGATACTGTAAAGCTTGTAGCAATAACTGGGACAGTGCTTCACCAACTGCCCTCAGATTATATGAATTGGCACTGCAAAATGAAAACAAATATAATTTCACACGTATTTTAACATCAAAACAAGAAGACAATAGCTGAATAGATAATAGTAAATTATTTGAACAATTTTCCAGGCTTATAAGCTGTAGTCCAGTGGGGTCCAGGGTCAATAAAATCTGGATCCCCACACAGTCAAGAAACCACTAGCCAATCAATGCTCAGGGGAAATAAAGACACCATCAGCCAACTGAGCAACCCCCTACATGCTATCCAATCAGCGACGAGATATTACCACAGACAGCACATCACCAAGATATAAATAGGACCCACACGGAGGCCTAACAAACTTCACTGCTGACTGCTGTAGATGGAGAATCTGTGAAAATGCTACATACATCACCATCAAAACATTGGGAATGCTAAACCCCATTGGACCATAGCCTTAAGTCCAGAAAATCGTTCAAAGAATTCTAACTCCAGCCATGAAAACCTAAGCTTTTATAATAATAGTAAATTTATTATGACAAATTGCAACACAAAAATTGGGCCAAATGTAAGTTCTAATGCTCTCCAAAAAAAAAAAAAAAAAATTTGCTCAGGCTCGGTTTTTGTACAATACACTAGATTACACTAAAATATTTACAATAATAAAATAAAAAAGTATGAGTAAATGACATTTACAATAATTAATATGCAAATTGTTAACGAAAATTGTGGAAGCAGAAAATAATTTTATATTACACAAATTAATTACTACGGATTAAGATTCTGATACCAATTTAGGAGAAGTGCACTACCTCTTCCAAACAAGCAAAAGTTGGTTGGTTATGCTACATCCTATAAGAGTGCATCGCTAAAATTCCTGGAGGGAGGTTGAAAATTGTTGCTGAATTAGTGTTTTATATGTAGTATAAAAACAGTCAGGTTTTAGAAACTTCAAACGGTAATAAAAACCTCTTCTAATTCTTTAGAGGTGAATAAAATATACTGTACAACTAAACTAAAACTAAACTCTATGGCGCTACATCCCTGGAGGAAATAGGTCTACTACCCAACCACTGCATCATCTATCATAGGCAGATGGCAGGAGGGGGACATGTGGTCAGCATGCTGACACCCATTACAGTTTCCATGACCAGAGTCGCTACTTCTCAATCAAGCAGCTCCTCAATTGCATCACAAGCCTGAGTGCATCCTGTTCCAGACCTCCTTACCCCCAAAAAATCTGAGGAGATACTGAGGATTAGACTGAGTTGTATGTGCTTGTGCAAGCTGAGCCATTGTTGGCCTGTCGTCTCACCTGCATAGTTGTTTACTTAACCCTTTCACTGCTAACGACGGAACTGTGACGGCGCGGAGAATGGCACCTACGTGTGCTATTGACGGAACTGTTCCGCCCGCGAAGTGGGTGCTATGAACGAGACGATTCCACAAGGCATGGAATTTTTTAACACGGTTTTAACGAAAGGATAGTGTCCTGCCATCTATTGGGGTTAGATAGAACTTAATTTCATTGCTTTCCCTGCTCTGTGGTGCAATTTGTACACGAAAATGTGAGGCCTTGCACAATGTTGCCGCGAAATTAGTGCTACGAATAAGACAATTGCTCGTAGAATAGAATTCTTTAACATGGTTTCAACGAAAGGATAGTGTCCTGCCATCTCTTGGGGTTAGATAGAAATTATTTTCATTGCTTTCCTTGCCCTGTGGTGCAATCTGTAGCCGAAAATGTGAGGCCTTGCACAATGTTGTGATGTCTGAAGAAGCCATTGAACTCACGAGTCATATGACAAGCGGGGAATCACGTCAAGGCCATGGTATGTTCAATTTCAACACAGTCATTGCTTTCACGAGCAAGGAAAAACATTTCTAACGTGATGACGGAGTTCTGGTGTACTTTAAAACTGCCTTCTTATTTTTCGGATTTAGCGCCGAGTGACAGTGAAAATATCTCAGCAAGGAGGGTATGTCAGCTTGCCAATATCTCAGCAGTGAAAGGGTTAAACAGTATTTCTTATTTAAAAAATGATGGAACATAAACAGTGAAGCAACTATAATAGAATAATTACAATTTGAGTTGAACTTAGACACTTATGCTTCACTTACCAACTTTTTGGTAGAACATGTTTCAAGGACCCTTGTCGTAGCCGAGGATGGGGACAAGGGTCCTTGAAACATGTTCTACCAAAAAGTTGGTAAGTGAAGCATAAGTGTCTAAGTTCAACTCAAATTGTAATTATTCTAGTATTTCTTATTGCTTAACTGTTAAAAAGTTAAACATTCAATTCTTCTTAAACTTGCTTTAGAATATATTCTAATCATTTGTTATTAGTTATGTATATATCATGTAAAAGCAATATCATTAAACATACTTTTTTCAATTGACACTTTCTTTTATTAAAAATGCAGCAACACCTTTCCCTTTGGAAGAAATTTTAGAGTTATTTCACTATTTGTAAGCGGGGGGATAGTTTTCATGAGGTTGCGATAATACAAAGATGGGGAGGTTATGCCTCATGAAACTGGTGTGGGGTGAGTCACGAAGCTATGGGAGGGGGGCACCTCTGTATAAGGGATTTCAACTATAATGAAAACAGCTTTGCAAATAAGTATTGCTCAAAATCACAGGAAGTGAATACCACTGCAACACAGAAAGCAATAGTACTCACTTGCTTACAACAGCTGGCCATAATCCAGCATAATCAACACTCAGCTCCAGACTTGGTTCATCTCTAAGGACATTGTGGAGTCGAGCCAGTAATGAGATGACTACTGCTAAAGCTGTGTTATCTCGCAGACGAGACAGGAAGT
Organism: Ectobius pallidus; assembly: GCA_964059195.1. Lineage (NCBI taxonomy): Eukaryota > Metazoa > Arthropoda > Insecta > Blattodea > Ectobiidae > Ectobius > Ectobius pallidus. The sequence continues at coordinate 124,691,993 of CAXKWD010000005.1, forward strand.
TTTGTAATGTAGCTCGAGTATGAGTAGTACAGCTATTGGGTGATTCACGATGTAACAGCGTTGCTGTTCCAGATGATGTTCGTTTCTGCTGCGGGCTGGGTCCAAATATGGGTAAAACTGAAAGTACAAAACATAACATTTCAATTATCCAATCACAGTCACACTGTTGTGGACAAAAACTCAGAATGCATAGAATGCATCGTGATTCTATCCAACCTGCTGAATCACAGAGGATCAGATAAGACTAGATTTAATTGAAGATGGTACTGGAATTTGTTCTATTGTAATATTTCACATTGATAGGAGAAGAACAATTGTGTCCCTTGAATAAGGGCTAAGAAACTGTTCAAAATATTGTTTGTACCGTATTGGCCCGAAAATAAGACGACCCTGAATTTTTGAAGGGTAGTTACAAAAAAATAAATAAAATAGCTTATTAATACATTTTGCTTCACATAAAACAGAATTTTACGCATTGAGACAATGAAGATGCTTTCTTTTCCACATCATCTGCCATGACTGGTGGTAGATAATAGAGACGGGCAGGCAAGTAACAGTGCAGTCAGGATCAGAAGGTCCCGGTGAAGTACAAACAGAAGCACGAAGTTCGGTAAAGTTCGGGAATTTCCGCACGGCTTTGACCTTGGGTGACGCACGTCACTTGCTTGGGGATACCCGTTGCCCACGTGCACAGCTGCATTCAGGAATGGAGAGTTGTTGAGTCTTAGGTTGCACGTATAAGACGAGTATAGTTTTTAAAAGCACATTTTCAGGGAAAAAACATCGTCTTATATTCGGGCCAATACGGTAATTACCTGTAGATCCTTCTTAGGGTACAAGATCCCTTGCAGTTCTCGGCTCTTGCCCAAGAAGAAATTACTGAGTTAAAATTAACGCAATACACAAACACTTTACATCAACATTAGATCCATTTTACTATTCACAATGAAAATGCAAAAACAGAATCTCAAAGAAAGAAGGAAATAAATGTGTAGTCATGGCCTATTGAATTAAGCTGATTCACATAATTAATGCCTTTAAAATTAATACAAATATGGTGATCAAAGAATACGTCTTTATGATTAATATTTTACAGTGTGAATCAAAGAAGAAGCCCTGGGACTTTTATCGTGCATTGCATGCAATCATCACCAGGCATAAGGCGATTGTTCAATGAGACAATTATCAGCTCTTGTCATAAGGTTTTCAGTGTCTCCAATACTTGAGTCTGCCTGAGTGGCTTAATCAGTAACCTGCTGACTTTCTGTGTCCAAGATTGCAGGTTTGATCCTGGACCAGGTCTTTTTCAATGTTTTAAACTTTACCTACTCCTTTAAACACATGCTGAAAATGCTGTTCCATTTACTTGTTATATTTGTACTAGAAAAAGGCTATTTCTTTTATTCATATTATTTTTACAGCTGGCTGATATGTTTTGAAAAAATTCAGACGCCTATTATTTCAAGATTAAAATTACCTGGGTACAGTAGCGGCTCGTGGCTCAAAACGAAAGTGTGCTGCAAATACTATTTCATACAGCAAACTTAAAATATTTTTAAAAATTATTAGTATGCCTATCTAAACTGCTCGTCTCTTAATCCGTCTCTGGGAACTCTCACGCGATTTTCTCTGCCCTAATTATTTTTTTGCTAATTTCTCTCGTCACGTCGAACGTTGTGTGAGTTGTGTGACGAGAGAAAATAGCAAAAATTAAAATAAAAAATAATAATAATAACAATAATAATAATAATGATAATAATATAAATAATAATAATAATTAGGGTAGGGAAAATCGCGTGAGAGTTCCCCGAAATGGAATAAGAGACGAGAAAATAGTATTTTTAATGATCGAGGTAGAGGAAGTCGCTTTGTGTTCCCAGTGCGACAGAATACTTAATCGGGGTTGTGGAATCCGGGTTTTTCTGAATTTAACACATTTGAATTTGGCGGTGAAGATGAAAAGCATTGCTTACTCGCTACATCACGGTCCCCTACCGTCAGATGGTGGAAGATCTTCTCACATAACTAACAGCTCGCCCGCCGGCGAGACGTGAACCTCCCTCAGAATCCCACTCGGCTGCCTGCTGCCGCAGCCAATTTTGCAGGTTAAACTTCCTTATACGCAAAGCAGCCAAGGTCGAGCATGACGTCACACCCTCCAAACGCTGCGCTGTTCATAAACTGCATTCACGAATACGGGAAAGATAATATTCACATTACCGACTTCCATTCTCCAACGTCAGCTAAGGAATTCTCGCGTGGACGCGCCAAGTTCAAAATCTACGCAAAAGAAAATATAATATTGCGTTTGAAAATAGCATTATATGACGAGCAGAAAACAAGCTGTGTGCTGCAGCACTGCAGCACATAGGAGAAACCGCCACTGCCTGGGTAGAAATATCATTCTATTTGATACATTACTTATAGGCAAAATGGTTAAGTGTATTTTGTAAACATTCAAACGTTTGGAAGTATGGTATGGCAGTTGTAAATGCATTTATGAAAGAGTGACATAGATGAATAGCTGAGAGACTAGGGCTACATTCTTGATGGCCCAAAGTTCACTGTAGACCACACAGCCTAGCAGATGGGCCGTAAGGGCTCTAACCTTTGCAGCTGAAGGTCAAGCTCTAGCTACAAAGTTCATGAGATCCGCATAACATGCTGCATGGGCTTCTTGCTTCATGGAGTGTTGGCACCAAGCCCAAGTCTAATAGTTCTACAGCAAGATGAAGAAAAAAAGAAGACACTGATTACTTACCAATATCCCATGCATCTCTTGAGACCTTTTTATTTCCTTTGTACTTAGCAATGTCCAAGCAAGCAAATGCTATGGCAGCAGCGATTTCAAAATAGTTCCATCTCTTTTCCAGTGTGGTTAAGTATTCCCATTCACCCATATTCAGCAGACAAATCACACAGTGCTCCATCACTTCTAGCCTAGGAATAACATTGTCTCCAGACTGTAGGGCTGACAAACATTGTTTGCAATCAGCTACCAGGGCTGTTTTATCTGAAACCAATATACGAATTTTGCCTATTATTATGAGTTTCAACCTATTTGACCATTCTCATTAGCAAAATGGATTCAAAGAATGGATGTGAAATCGCTGGGCAAGTTTTCAAAATGCACTGACAGTCTATATTATATTCAGCAAACTCCCAATTATCCATGGGCGGAATATCTGGTTTGAGGATTATCCCATGTGCAAAAATTTGAGTTTTTCGCACTTACTTAAAAAATTTACTTACATCATTTCAAACTTTACATTGAATGTGAGGTACTTAACAAAATGGCTAGCTATTAAAGATCTACTGCGATATAGCACTAAAATTGAATCATTCATTATTTACATATCTTTATTACCATATCAATGAGATTTTTGTTGCACTTGCACAAAATGTTTAGCAGGAACAATATTCTGTGCTTTTGTTAATATTTACCTACATTTTAAATATAAAACTTGTTTGAAATATCTTATTTTCACAATAAGGTCCAATCATATGATTGTAAAATACACAATCCTTGTAATGTACTTGAAGAAAAAACTATGTTCATGTTAATGTGATGATTAGCTATTTCTTTATTTCATTACTCAGTCGTGTCTAGATTCATGGGCTACCTGAAAACCTAGCGATCAACCGATTAATTATGATTGTGTTCACAACCCCTCAAATATACCTAAACTATGATCACTGAGAACTAACCCAAATGTTACCATGCTTCACTACTGATCTCTCTTTACAGAGATCAAAGTTTAGCTGAATGCTAGATTGCAGTTTAATCACCCTTGACTTTAGAAGAGATTGCATAATGTATAAAAATATCCGCAATCACTTTCAGCTGTAGAAAGAACTCTATAAGCATTAATAATAAATAAATAAATACTCATAACATCGGTACCTACTCAGTTTGTGATTTGGCCAGTCTGTAAGGAATTGAATAATCTGAATCAGCAGTGCCTCCCAAGATATCAGCCGACTCACTTTGTACAATACATTTGTACTAATATTAGTATTTCGAGCTTCCTGCTCAACTGCTGTCAACATATCAGTCGCCATTTTGAAGTCCTGTGCAACACCAACATTTATTAACACCCAATTATTATTAAATATTAATTATTACAGGAAATTTGTAACAGTGAAGTTTTCTAATATAGTAATATAAGAATTAAGTCAATTTTTGTGACACTTCACTTAAGTCCTCTTTTTGGAGAAAAGTATCGGTAAAAATTTCTTCCTACATTCATTCCATGCTGACTGCTGCTTTTCCTGTTGCTACTTGACTGCCCTTTGGTTTTCTTAAGATGAATTTGTTGATCAATTCATTGGAGGAATGAATGAATGAATATGGGAAGAAATTTTTCCCAAAACTAGTCTCCAAAAAGAGAACTTAAGCGAAGTAAGTGTCACAAAAATTGACTAAATTCTTATATTACTATACCCAATTATTACTTATAAAGTTCATATTTGTAAGATCTGCAAAGAGATACTAATAACAAAGGCTTGTTTTTCGAACTTGTAATTCTGTAATAAGAAATTAGCACTGCATTAAGTCATAAAATTTACATAACTATTGTGTATTAACAATACGTCACGATGGCTTTTTGTAATAATATACTGCGAAACAAGAATAGTAAGTGGATCGTTGCAGAATTGAGGAAGAGCTTTTTAATCTTGGTGGCAACATACCTATTATGTATGTGTGAGAAGATGATGACGTGTCCTATAACATATGTATTGATCAATGGATGAATAAAATACTACACTATACTATACTATATTATACATCAATTACTTTGCATAGACACAACGAATCTCACATGTATGAATTAAATAGTTAGTCAATATTAAAAATAAAAAAGTAAGTAAAACCTCAAGTAAGAATGAAATGGTAAAATTTAACTAGCAAATATGACTACATTCCTTGTCTGAAAAATTAAAATATATACTGTATCATAAGTCAGAGTTTTGATATAAATGAAGCACATATTATGTAATGTAAGTTGGGAAAAGATGTAGGCAGGTTAGGTTACTGGCATTGGGTGCAGGAAGTTCGAGTTTTCACTATTTAATATAATATTTGAACTCGTGTTTCCGTGTACATCCAATGCCACCTATTAAAAAACAGTAATCAATTGTAAAATTAATTGAAGGGGGTCTTGTTCAGTTGCTATTTTGATTCATTTGTTATGACTTGCTTAATGATGGCATTAATCCATGTGAACTGCAGTATTGCTCCATGAGAACTGAATCTTAACTCTTCATGACACTTATTTTTTAATGGAAGTTCAGACCAGCTGCTGTGTATAATATGTGATTGTCATATTCAAAATAAGAACATGCACAGTGAAAATTAACAACTTGTGAGAGCCACCAGGCGAAAGCAATCGATTGCCTTCAAGCACTCCCTTTTTTTGATCATGCATGAGATCAAGAAGACAGTGCACCAACCTAAAATACGATTAATACAATTGGAACCAGTTTCTTGAACAGACATTTGTATTTAATTGTTATTTGACATAATTTTTTTCATGTTTCTTCCCTATTGCAGAAAAAACTCTATGCGACACATGCATGTGAAGTAAAACCTCGACTTTGTCTTGTTTTTTCTAATTTCTGCACGAGTAATGCAATATACTATTACAGTACCGGAAAGATTTCTAGGCATCATATATTTTTGTGTTTTTGCTTATGTTAAAAATATGAAAGTACAGGTTTTAATTTTCTTACATAAATCTCTAATTATTTTTCCCCAACAGTAAAAATTGGAGAATCCAACTTATCAGATGATAAAGAATTTATTGTGCAAATTATTTGCATACATTGAGTTAGTATAATTTTAGAGTTATATATACCTTCATTGCTGTCAATTCTCTTGATTTGGCCAGTAGAATGTATACATAGTCTTGCACAAAGCCTCTAGGCAAAGTCATAGCCATACTCTGAAGAGGTATTGGAAGTTCCCACTGAAATAAATACATTATTTTATTAACATAGTGTCAGCTAGCTGTTACATGTTTACTTATAAAAAATGACTTCAGTGAAAACATATTATCTGGAGCCTCGGTGAAGTTGGAAGTTTGAGATTTTTGTGGGTAATAAATTTGCATATACAGGGTTTAACATCTTTAAAAGATTAATATCAAGCACTCTCCTTATCAGAACTGGAATAAGTACGCTTAATAAATACTCTTGGAATGGATTAGTGCTGCTGAAGGACTGTCAAATGATGGATCCCATATTAAAGAAAAAGTGACCACAATTGCAGCAAAACTGCCAACAAAAATTATAAACATAGTTGGCCTATCTGGAAGTTTAACTCGTAACTGTAGTACAGTTGCTAAGAATAGAATAATACAGAAATAATACAATAATACAGAAACTGAAAGTTTAACTAGCTATTGCAGTACAAGGCCCAAACATGGAAACACAGAAACTGTAAGTTTACTGGCAATCATAGTACAGGTCCTAAGGGTAAAATAACACAGAAGACCTTACCTTATTATTCATTCTCCACTGAGGCTTCAATGGGTTAGCAGCTACAAGTTTCTCCAATAACCCTCTGATTTCAGCTGGATCATAGCTCAATATTAATTTTTGCTCTAAGTTTCCAATCTCTAGTCGTGAATTTTCTGAAATGAAAAGAAATTTAGTTTTATGCTTTAAAATAAAAATGAAGTATTCAGAATAGTCACTAGGACATTAGAACATGTTTTTAGATACTAGGTACTGTATACGGGGAGGATACTGTAATCTTTAATCCATCAGTCCAGTTAAATATGAAATATTTAGCTACAGATGAAATTTAGCTACAGCAGAAAACATGAAACTATGATGCGTATACTGTATTCGGCTGTAGCAGTGAAATGGTTAATACATAGTGACATACAATTTATTTGAGGAATATTATTAGCAAAGAAACCAATTGCTGAGAAGTATAGCTTTAGTCTAATTATAGTAATACTAGCAGGTGCCCACAGCTTCACCCGCGATAATTCAGAAATTAAAATTTAAAAGCAACATAATTAAAACATTATATTTATTAACACTTATGTGCGAATCATTCATAAACTAAACAATTAATAATTATAATGAAACAGCTAAAAATCTCTTTGGAGTTTATTCCACGATTAGAAAGCGCCGCTTGGTAAAAACAATCTCAGATTCAAGTTCCCTGGCCCAGAAAACTCCTGCAATAGTGAGTTCCCTCCAAATCGAAATGTTCCCCATTTAGGCCTATATTCATTATCCCTCTTCTGTCTAGGTTGAAAAGTTCAGATGTCTGCGTGCCTTGACATTATAAACAAAGGAATCGACCAGGGTGAGCTCACAGAATAGAAGTGACCGATAATTCCATGCAATATATTGAAAATATTGGGAAGCTTTTATTTCCAACTTAGACAAAAGAAGGCAAAGCCACCTGCAATTGATTTGATATTTGAAATGTATTACCAAAAACTGATGCGTCAATAACGGGGGGGAAAAAAAATTGCCAGTTTTTCACTCAAAACTTGCGAACGAAAGCGAAAATTTAAAATCCAGCTTCAAGGTGCATTCGGCCACTCTTCAGTCCATCTATGTTTAAAATTTTAGATCTCTACGTTCAGTAGATTTCGCTGGGCCTCACGCACAGACAGACAGAAAGACAAACACTTCCTCTTATTATTGTAGATAAGCGTTGTCTTCTTCTCTGTTCCCATTCTGATTGCATTTACTTGTTCATGCCCCTTTCATCTACATTTCACACATCTGGCTGCAGCTTAGAAAGTTACAAAACTCTGCTGCTTTTCTTAAGTTGATTTACTTTTTATTTTGGTTATTTCTCATGTACACTGTACCTAAAATTCCTAGCTCTAAGGATAACCCAGCATTCATCCAATCTCACTGCGTTAGAACATGTAAGCTACAAGTCCATTCAGAAGTGCTGATCCCTTTTATGACCTGCATACTCGCATTATTGTCGGCCACGGTGGTCTAGAGGTAGCGTGCCCCTCTCTAGATCTGAAGGTTGTGGGATCAAACCTGGCCGTGGTCCTTCCAGGAGAGACTTTAAGCTGGGGGTGGGGGGGGGGGGTGGAGGGGGGCCTGTGTTGTAGATTTACGGCACATAAAATAACTCCAAGCCTAAATTAGAGCCTCTGGACAAAATTTCTTGGCCCTTTCACGTCCAAGTAATACCTTAGTTGCCGGATGGGGGTTGAAAGGTGATGGGCTTACCACCTGTCCCTCTGCTCTCTCTCAGAAAATAAGCGTAACAAAATTAGTATAGGTAATGAAATCTCCACTTGGAGGCCCTATGCCCCACCACAGGGGTTACAGGAACGAGTCAGTCAGTCATACTCGCATTATTTAAAAAGTTGAATAATTGTGGTATAACACACTTACTACATTGTGAAAAATCTGGCATATCCCAATCAGTTTTAAGAAGTAATTCTGGAATATTCATTTCTTCTCCTTTTGTAGCAGCCGCAGTCTTGCTAGATATTTCTTCCAGTTCATGATGTGAGAAAAGCTCTGCTAAGTATCCACACTTAAGTAGTTTCTCAGGCAAACCTTCTACATCTCCAGATTCTATCAACTGTAGCAAAAACAGTCTGATACGCTCCTTCTCTGTGGATCCGGTCTGTGATAATACAGGTTTGAATGCCTGAAAACGCATATTAAAACAGAGAGTTTAACATGGCACAGTAATGATGTAAGTAAACGTCACAATTCATTCATCTATTCAGGAAGACCCATAAACTATGAACCACCTGCACAGTGTTTTTTTCACCGGACATGTGGGCACATGTTTCCCATTGCTGCTGCAATCAAGGTCAAGCTACTGGCACTCATACAAGGCCTCATTCTACCTTCACGAATATGTATGTAAACAAAATAATCATTATTGGAGCTCTGACAAATCTAACACTGTTCATGAAGTACCCCTCCATGACAAAAGAACAGGTGTATGGTGTCCTATGAGCAGAAAATGAATTAAAGGGCCCACTTTTTAAGAGGCACCAGTTGTTGTCCCCTGATATTTGAATACAATTTTGCCCCTGCTTTTCCAACAAGATTCTGCCACAGCCCATACAGCCGATATTTCAACGAGAACAATTGAAAGTGTGTTTGAGGAGGATAGAATTATTAGCAGAGATTTCTTGTCCCCTCAATCCCTCAACCCAACCCCTTGCAACTTTTACCTCTGGGGTAATTAAAACATAAAGTATTCAAGTCCAACCCACACACCCTGGAAGAATTAAAACAAAATATCTACTAGGAAATCGCCAGCATTTCACAACGTGAACTAAGGAGAGCGATGAAAGGTTTCTTAAAGTGGTACTGAAAATACAGGGCCAGTTTCAGCATCTCCTTTCATAATGTTGGTAAGTAAAGCCTTTAAACACAGTTAAAGAAATGGTTGCATCAGTGCCACTCTACGATAGCCGTAGACGAAAACATGCACCGCCATCACAAACCAGAAAAACACCACACAGCCGGTTCATAATTCATAGGGTCTCCCTGCACATTTAATTTAAGCCAAGTTAATTGTAATAACAATAACATATTGAATCAACTTCCTCATCCACCAGGGGATCCTGGACACTATCTAATATATCTTCGGATTTAACTTGGACTTTGAAAAGCATCTTTGTTCTGGTATTGCCAGTTTTTGAACAAGTTACATGAGATTTTACTGTACTAAATAAAATAAACATACACACCATTGGAATCTGAAGGTCCTGATAGAGCAAAAATACTTTACAGCAGTATTTCAAACATTCTAAAAAAGCGAGGAACAATTATGAAAGGAGAGGAATTGCAGTTATTCCAGTGATTGTGAGGTAGAGAGAAATTCAAAAAAACATATAACAACAATAGGAATAATTTTAAAAATATTGAGAAATACTTACATTAAACAGTATGTCAATTGCTTTAGCTTTGCCATAACGAAGCTTATGGATGTAATCCCCGTAAGTCAAAGTGCCTGTAACAACCCTTCTCACTACATTCAATGTTTGCACTTGAAGCAAGAGGTCTCGAGCAACTGTGAATTTGCGACTTGACATTGCACCCTGTATGTCCAGTTCTAATGTGTCTCGGTAGACTTGTGGAATTTCTTGGCGTATGTTGTCCATTTGGAGAATGTTTACTATTCCCTGAAATACACAGAAGACACAATTAACTAGCAAATATCTAGAAGGAGTGTTCATCACAGGAATGCCTTATATGTACAGGTAGGGGAAAAAAAAAGCAGACCTACTAAAATATCTAAGTTGCTGATATGAGCCACTGCACAATCCTACAACCCGCTAGGCAAGCGCAGTGGCTCATATCGGCAACTTAGGCTCTTTTCACACTGGGTCACTTGCGGTGACCGTCACCGGCAAAGAAGCATTGGTTTAAATGGGAGTATTCACATTGGGTCACCACGGTGACCCACCCAAACACAACCATCACCGGTGAAGAAGCATAGGTTTAAATGGGAGCATTCACACCTGGTCACTTGTGACGGTCACCACATTTATGACTGCCAACAATGCAAGTTGTATATACATAATTCAGTTGTATAATTGAGCTCAGCGAAACTAGTTATCCAGCCATGTGTTTAGATTTTATTAATACTGAAGATTTTATAAGTGAGGTGGAATGTCAACCTGCCATTTGGGATGTCAAAAGCGATTACAAATGGTTTTATCATGTAGTTACTATTGACAATACTAGTGGTGACCGTCACAAGTGAACCAGGTGTGAAAAGAGCCTTAGATATTTTAGTAGGTCAGCTTTTTTTTCCCTACCTGTACAGCAGAGACTCATTTATTCAGCCCTCATTAGATCATACTTATGATATTATGCAGATTATTTATTACTTTTGCTACCTGCACCAAAGACAGAGGAAATATTGTGTTTGAGACTGAAATTTGTTGTCAAGTTCAGTATTTATAAACATTTTGAGACAATCTGAATCTGAAAATAAAACTTCAGAAACGTGTGTGTATGTATGTCTCTGAACACTACAGCTCAAAAACCAAACTAAAAAATCTTACCTAGGTATAAAATTAAATTTACATTTGAATTAAGTTTCCTTTGGGGAACAACAAGTTTCTTTTAGATTTACTATTGCTTTACATAAGGAAAATTTCATTTTTCATACTTTTACTAAAATCAGCTCAACAATTTTGTTCAAAATTTTTACACAAACTCAAAATTATTAAGAGCCAAAACTTTTGTTTAATTTTTGTTGTTGTATAAGTTCTAATGAATGAATGAATGAGGCTTTGATGAATGAATCCGCAATAACACAATGTGCCCACTCAATAAAAAGATAAAGATTTGTGTTACATCACACTTGTTATTGTCTAGAAATGTACTAAAGACTAGGATGCAGGATGCAAAATTTCTGGTCACTGATCACCACTGGTAACCAAAATCCTGAGGGGGGGGGGGGGCGAGAAAGGTTCAATTTTGTTACAGAAACTAATAAAACACAATAAAGTAAATAACATACAAATTATTCATAACAAGCATCATAAATACTATCCAAAAATTATCTTTTAATTCTCCACACAATTTTGTTTTTCTTTTAATGCTAATCTCTGCCCTAGCTTCTCTAATAGCAAAATAAAATGTAGTTTGGTTGAGCTACATTTAGTGTTAGAGTGTATTTTTTAAATTTTCATTTCATTTTGTGAGCTGAAGCACAACATTCGTGTTTCTGTGTATCTGTAACTTTGTATTGTACTTTTATCATACTTGTTCTATTGCATTATTGTAAAATTCAGTTGTATTAATCCTGGTTGAATGGAAGAGAAGGCCTAATGGCCTTAATTCCACAAGGTAAAATAAAACAATTCTAATTCTAATTCTAACATCTTTGAGTTTTGAAAGACCTATTATTATGTGCAACATATCCCTTCACCTGGCTCCACACAAGCTCTGGCACAATGATAGTGAGGGGTCTTAACATTATATGAGACGCAACAGTCTTTAAGGAAACACCAGTAAACTCGGACATTAATTAACAATATCTTCAATGGCTAAATCTGGATAGTTTTCACGAAACTTCATGTACACATTCAAAACTATATATTTTTACTACTTTTCAATATTTTACCTTTAGGATGTTTCACAAATACATTCTGATTATTCATAATTATTGTCTTCAGCAATATGTAATAGAAGATTCGAAAACAAACATGCAACAAGACTGACCAACTACATATTATAAAATGGTGCATGCACAGATCTCAATTCAATATGTTACTAATATTTATATAAAAACATATCAACTCTCCTAAAATCGGGAACACTACCATAAACAACTCTAAAAGTTCATCATTTAAAAATGTTTAGTTTTAAGTAAAATATTTATATATATATATGGAACTATGTGTTGTAATCCGCAGCTGATGCACAGCTCTGCCAGCTAGCAGTACACATGCTATTTGTTTTGATCAGGCTCTTTTCTAAAAGGGGAAGTTACTGTACTGTTTTTAAGAACACAGTGTTTTTAAATGTTTATATAGGGTGTCTCAAAAAGAACTCCGAACTTGAAAAGCCCACTATTTTTATTTGTTGTTGTTGGTGACATTGTTTTTGCATGTTTTGGTATCAGTGATCATTGAGGTTGAGGTTCTTATACTGTGGTTTTATTTTTCACACGTCAGTTTGTGGAGTATCGTCATGGAAATATACATTACGGAACACACACTACAAGAATGGTGAAAGTTTTGCGGAAACAGTTCGGAAACTTCGTACGATTCTTGGACACAACAATCCACCAAATGAATCTACTGTTCGTAGGTTGATCAAGAAATTTGAAAACACCGGTTCAACAATAGACATCAAAAGCCCTGGACGCCCTCGAAGTGGCCGGAGTGAGGCAAATGTTTTTGCGATCACATGCTGGACTAGTAGGGGGGGTCATATGCCCGATATTGTGTTTCACGATTAAACCTCAAGATCTCCTGAAGAGAATGGTGTGTTTTGTTTGCTTCTTTCAGATAAATAAATAAAATTAATAGTAGCTTAAAATCCGGCATTCTTTTTGAGACACCCTTTATTTGAAGTTCAATAAGCAAATCCATTCCAAAAACGAATTTGTTCTTGACCATTGCAATGAGTTTTTTTCAGTTTATTACTTTACTTATTATAAAATAAAATACACAAAATATTCCCCAGAAAAGATGGTTTACACTGACTGTACATACCGTATATTGATCCCTAATTGCACGATGGAACTGGTATGTCAAGTTCTGGGTCTGTTCAGGAGAAGTAGAAATATCACATGCTTCACTATACCCTTTCAGATCTTCGTTTGATACTGTACAGTACACTGTAGTTTCATTTCCCAGCTGTTGTCGAAGTTCTGTTGCTTCTCGAATATGTTCTCCTGCCACAGAGTATTCTTCTCGGAAGAAATGAAAGCTGCCCAAGTCAAAATGTAACTGGAAAGAAAGCCGGTTATGAAGCTTACAAATAACTTGATAACACAATTTTAGCTTTAAATATTTTAGTGGGAGGCACATCAATTGGGGTAAAACCCAGGACTTCTGTTAGCATAATCATTTTTAGTTCCAATAGCAGCCACTTAGCTATTCTTTGACTAGTTAAATACCCGTACATTTCAACCCCTTTGCATTAACTGTTATTATCCCCAGATTTTAACTCAGAAATATCTTAAAATTTGTATATGGCATCAGGTAATGGACTAATAGGATTTCAGAATGTGACCCCATGTGAGGGAATATCAGATTCATGTATAAAACAGCATGGGAACAAAGTGATATGCATAATTTGTAATGATGTGATTGCAGTAATGAAGGAATATAATATAATATAAAAAGACATTACCAGACAAAACATTCTTCCGAGTTTGATAAATTTAATAGCCATGAGCATGTTGTGAAGGCAAAAGCAAAGACCAGACATCAGCAACTTATCAAGTTCAAAACACCAGTTCCACATTTCTCATTGGGTGAGTAATTTTGAATGTACTTTTACACATATAGCATAAAGCTCAGTAAAACTAGCTAATACGGTACACAGTATAAAGTACAACTGTATTTAAAACATTTGGATTTTGCCATTTCTATATTCCATAAAATAATAATTTTATAATTATAATTTTGTTAAACTATATATATGGCCTGCAATCAATCGCTATGTTAATTAGTGGCCCTGCATGTAAAAATGTTTGGGCAGCTCTGTTGTAAATCTACAGACATTAGAGACATAATGTACATTAGAGCTTTACTTTTTGGAGAGTAAATAAATAAATAAATAAATAACAATAAATCTACAGACAATGATCTGACATATTTATGCTCATATAAATGCCATCGATCTGGACGAAGACTGAACCCGTAACCTGGACACAGAAAGCCAGCATGATGCGCATTTAACACTGTGAATGGTGATAGCTTTAATACTGATCGCACAATGTGAAGGAATCCATGTATCTAAGCAGTGTATCTGTGGAAATTTCCAGCCACAATAAATGTAACTAACAATCTTCACATTCATAAAATGTTTCTATAATTATAAATAATTATTAAACCGATCACGGTGGTATAACAAAATCAAGCACGCATAATGTGTTCTGAATTTATCTCTGCTCTCCTTTGACAAAATAACAAGTGATCTCTGAGTTAGCCTAGTAAAGAGTGCAGTCAGCTGAGCAGGACTGATGCACCGGGAATATGTTTTGACGTCAGTGAATGATTGACTGTGTTCCCAGGACCCTTGGTCATTGTCTTTTTTTACTGAGAATGGTGCACAGATGTGTAAGTGGCACAGTGACTCTACATAACGCTATTTTATGTTAATTTTTATAAGTAAGTTATATCTTGAACTAATTTAGAAAGAATGAAGTACGTGTAAAACCTAATAAACTCACTTATACCAAAGATAAAATTTTCTTTCTTCTACTGTGGAATAACAAAGATCCAAACTTCATGATTTTAACACATTCACTACTCGCTACCTGCCAGCGCTTTAAATGCCCCAGCCCAGGGATTTTTAAATGGCTATTTAAAAATACACATGAATTTACACTATGTCACTATTTTCAATTTTTCTTTAAAACTATATGAAATTATCGCATAAAAATTTTACATACTTTCAGGAAGACTTCTATGTTTGTTGAATGGCCGCGGAGCTGCAGCAGACAGGATTAATTCATCACCAGAATCATTGTTGAATAAAAATTCGTCTATCTCCTCACCTGATAATGGCCTACGCCTATAATCACGTTTATCTCTTTTGTCACTGCACACGGAATTACAACTAAGCCTAATGCTAGCCATTCTTCAAGCTACTGACCGGCGTTGCGAAATTGGTCTTCAAAACCACATGGAATTCATTTGTTGTCAGGAGATCGACATAATTTTTAGGGTTTCTGCAAATCCAGCAAGTGTATTCACCCACCATCTATTGCTGTAAATGGAAACTAGCAAGTGTATTCACCCCCTATCTATTGCCGTAATTGGAAACTACCACCTTCACCATTTCCTTGAAGAAATATACAAAAAATTGGCGCGGGCGCTTAAACGCCAGCTGGCATGGACGGGAGGGAAGTGCTGGCTTTTCTTCCACGCCATATGGCGTGCACAGTAGTGAATGTGTTAAAATCAACTTGTGAAAAAAACAAGAATTTTTAAAAATAGAACAAAACTTAATTTAAGTGGCACATTTTATGGGAAAGTAGTTACTGTAGTAAACTAATTTTGTTTTCTCATGTACAAGTGAGAGAAGAGGCAATGTCGCTAATTTACATATGGAAAGTCTCTGCATATTTGGAAGTAATTAGTAGGGACCGGATTTTTAGGTTTTTGAAAACACTGTTTTAGGTTTTCCATTATGTGATATAGTTTTTTTTAGGTTTTTTGTCCAAAATATCGTTTTCGGGTAAAATAATTCGTTTAATGAATTTGAATGTGCTACATAGGATTCAATATATAATTAACACGTCTTCTTAAAACACAGTGTGACCACTCAGTGTGAATAACAAGACAGTACTAAAGGTTAAAGCAAACAAACGCTTTAAAACACAGAAATCTATATCCTTGTTCATACACGGCAACAATGGTTGTTCGTACGAATATTTTAAACGGAATACGCCAGTACTCTACACTTCCTCTCTTGATACAGTCCACCCTAGACGACAATGGGTTGAACGAAATGCTGGTGGTATTAATTTCAACCCGACAAAAATTATTGTCTCTCCGCAAAATATCGATTCCTCAACTGACAAACAAAAAAGACAAAAAAAAAATAGCCTAAATTTGATATTTTAGGTTTTATATCCCGTTTAGGTATATTTAGGTTTTTATGCCCCATTTAGGTATTTTTAGGTGCCACAGAATTAATGTGGGTGAATCCTATGGACATGATTCGAAAAAGTGTATGAGCGCTTTTTGTTTTGGAAGCAAGGGAAAAAATAGGTAAAAACCTAAGAATCCGGTCCCTAGTAATTAGTTTTCCCTTCTCCAAGAAAGTTTTAAAAAAATGTAATTATAGTCTGAGTACTATCTGATTCAATACTCCTCAGTCACCCTTCCTAGAAAATTAAAATGTGAAATTATTTTTTTCTCGTTAATTGTTAGACACATAACAGACAGAAAATGAAAAATACCTGACACAAGAATTCCATTGAGGAGATACCGGCATGTTTGTCCCAGTTCTGCTGTGCATCAGTGCTATCTTCAGTCAGCATCACAAATGTCTCAAACACTGGTACTCTTGGCACTGCACCAGCAGCCACGATCCGGCTCAACACAGCAATACTATTAGCTACCTGACCCTCTAAACCTCGTACTAGATCTTCACTTACATTGGGAGGTACATATGTCGGATCTTGAAGCCCAGGTCTATGAAACAAAATACAAATAAATATTAAGAAATTTTAGAGTTTATCTGTAGAGTTTAAAATAAAAGGAAACATTATAATCACATTAAGTTATGTACTTGTCAATGCCAGTGTTCTTCTACAAATGATTTCTCGCTATAGTAATTCCAAATAGTTCAAATAGCCACCAGACAGATGATGTTTGGTTTACACCCACTGAACAAGCATATTTATAAATAAATTGCAAACCCCTTCTTTTAACTAAACTTAGGGTAAAATAAAATCCTGCCAAATGCCATCTTGACTGGAAAGTTCATCTTAAGACCACCAGAGGGAACAAGCGGATGTTATTTCTATGAATATTTCTATAACTAAGACCTATATACCAATATACTAATCAAATTTACTTGGGCTAAACCATATCTATTTCATACACCGATTGTTCCTTTCTTGTTCAAATAACTCTGCTTCTAGAGGGTTTATATTAGATGGCTCCTATGTTTTTGTGTTAGATACTTGCTTTTGGACTAATTAATGTATGTATTTATACATTATAATTTATTGTAACTTGTGTTATATTCTTACTTTCTAATGATTAATGTATGTATTTTGTAATTTATTGTAACTTTCAAAAATGACTTTTGTTGTAGCCTCCTTTTTGTAAATAATTGTTTACATGCCTATTGTGCTTTTTATGTATTGAATATTGTTGTTATGTTTTGTAAATGCTGCAAACTTGTAAATGACTGTCCCTTTATGCGAGCCATCTGGCTCTTTGGGACCTTTATGATAGCTAATAAATAAATAAATAAATATTTGACAACCAATGGCAGTCAGCCATTGGTTGACAACATATGGTAAACAGCTTTCAAAATCTGTCCTATTAATTTATTAGGAAATAATATAGTATGTTCGATTTAAGAACGTCATTAATATTTAAATTAAGATTAGTAGCCCAGCATTACCTTCTTTATGATGTGAACATTCTGTAAAATATGTTTTGTTTGCCATCAGTAGTTTTTAAACTGCAGGTAGAAACAAATTATTTGCATATATTATAGAAAGTGCCCCAGAATTGAACCGAAAAAATTTAAGAGATTGTAGAGTGGGCTCAGATAAACATTTTGAAAAAAAGGAACTTATGGTCTATGGGTTCAAAATACAAAACAATGGCATAAAATGTGCTAAGGGTCTGCATGCCACTGACTAGAGTTCAACTGATGTAGTGAAAACAGATGAAAGTGTGTAGTAGATGTAAACAATAATACGAGTAACCCGTAAATTACTACACAATATTGAAATGGTCGTAAATGCAAGAAGACTTACTGTATGTATGTAACTGATGACTGTACATTAATAATTGTAAAGAGAAACCTTAATTAATTATTAGTAACTTAAATACAAAGCATAATGAGAGTTAAGCTTACCTGGCAAGGAACAGTTTCAGTAATTTGATCCGAACGTTTAATAAGAAAACTATTTACAATGTATCGAAAATATGAATTAGCTCTATTACCTAACATTACCTAACAATGAACAAACAATGCACTGCATAAGCCTTCAGTATTTACAATTGAGGACTCGTACTATGCCTTCATTCTCCATATAATGACAGTCGGCCATGTTAATACATAAACATTCAATTTTGTCAGTGACGTGCATACTCCCGCAGAAAGCCTGATTTTATCAAAACAAGACAGCCTATAATTTTCAAAATACTGTTCAACGAGTATTAAAAATTAATTTTTCTGTGAGGCATGCCAATGGAAGGAAGAATAAGAAGATAAATCGTCCTACATATTCCTTAATGATTTATCAGTAAAAATATTGTTTGCCAAAAAAGCATCACAGCTCAATAAATATGCCACATAGACCATAAGTTCCTTAAATCATATTATGTCCAATCTACAGTCCCCCCCAAATTGTTTGGTTGAATTCTAGGACACCCTGTATATTAATTGTACTTACACAGGAATGTATGGTTGCTTGGCTTGTTTAGTAGCAAGTCGATTACACATGACAGCTCTAAGAACCCATCTATGGTACAGGGCAACAGCGAAGAGAATATGCCCAGGACAAGTACTTGGATCCAATTCCAAATGAGTTTCTATTTCGGCATCTTTCTCCAGTGTTAGATACAACAGATCTTGAAGAAGTGTCAACTGCATTGGAAGAGGCAACCTTCAAAATACAAATAAGTCTCAATAACACACAACACTAGATAAGGCTTTGAAATTGAATGATTGGTTTTATTCACCATTAGAGCTTTACAATTGTGACTGTGATTTTGTTATAATGAAAGTTCAATTCAAATTCAAAACTACATGGGCAGTATACTTTATAGTGGCAGCACTCCACCAGTGATACTAACAATACAAAACTTCTGTAATAGTCATACTTACTTCCTTTCTAGGATGTCTAGGTCCCAATTCAAAAAAGCTGCAACCTTCAAAGCTAGTATTTTAAGTGCTAAGTATTTACAGCTTCTTTTACTACCTAACACTTCACTTTTATTGTTTTCAGGGGACTCGTTTTCAGTTCCTTTGGATTCTGCATCTTTTGTATCAGGAGCAATAGACAGAAACTTAACTATTAGTTCTGTAGGTGTTGGGTCTGAAAAGAAAGCAACATAAGTGCTAAATTCAATTTTCTACAGGCAATTACTGATTGGACGTGAAATATATTTTACACATTAAGTAAATATTATGTACAAAGTTCATATTACTGAATTAAGACGTGTATAAATAGGCTATCTTTTATTCAAAACGATTGGGCTACAAAACTACAACAATAATACAGCAGAAAGTTGATAATCCTTATTTTGGTTATACAAAACAAATCTCTGAACCCTTTCAACAGCCTCTAGGCTTCACCTTGGAACTTTGGTCTGCTTCTTTCATCTTCTCACACTACTTGGCATATTGTGGTAACTACTTTAATCAATTCTAGTTCAGGATATCATAATTATGCAGATACTTCCATCGTGCCAGCAATGCATTATACATGTGTTACACACTAACTAATATGTGCATTGCATTGCATCCTCATGGTTATATGGCTATAACTTAGCTTACATTAGAGCAGCGTTTCTCAACCTATGAAGATGGTGCAGATGGTCCGCAGACATACTTAATTAAAAAATATTATAAAGCAAGTGGGAAGTAAAGAAGTAAAATTTTTTCACATAAAATGGACACTAGACGTCAAAGTTTTTAAAATCTTCGAAAATACAGGTCATATTGCAAGTTTCCTTACTTTTGCAGTTACGAACCACAGTTTCAAACCCCTGATGCACTGACGTCTATGATTTCCTCTTTCATTCAAAACCCTAAAAAATAAGACTTTTTTCGGAATTAGTTATTATAGGCGCCATGCAGTTTTCAACAACCTATCTTTGTGAGAAGGGATTTTCATCGCTCGTTTAACTAAAAACAAAATACAGAAACCGACTTAATGTATCTGCTGATCTTCGACCAATTTTGACTAATATTGAGCCAAATATCCAGAGACTCTGCAAGAGGCGACAAGCTCAACTGTCTCATTAAAAGTGAGTAATAACATAATTCCTAATTATATTATCAAACTAGCATGTGGCCGCGGCTTCGCCCGCGATAATTATTTCAAAAATTAAAAATTAAGAGCATAATAATTAAATCATTATATTTATTAACACCTAAATCACGTGGACTACATACCACGATTAGATAGCGTCGCTTGGTAAAAGCGACCTCAGATTCAATTTCCTTGGCCCAGAATACCCCTGTACAGTGAGTTTCGTCCAAATCGAACAATGTTTGACCATATTTAGGCCTATCCTTCTTCCGTGTAGGTTGAAAATTTCATATGTCTACGGGCCTTGACATTCTAAACAAATGAATCGACCAGCGTGGGCTTACAACAATCTAGCGATCGCGATGCTTTTATTACCACGGTATGACAAAAATAGCCAAAGCCAACTGCAATTGATTTGACATTGAAATGTATTACTGAAATCTGATGCTTCGACAGCGCTAAAATCACGTTTTCTGCCAGTTTTTCACTCACAACTCGCGAACGAAAGCTAAAATTAAAAATCCGGCTTCGATGCGCATTCGCCCACCTTTCAGCCCATCTATGTTTAAAATTTCAGATCTCTGCGTTCAGTAGATTTCGCTGGGCATCGTGGACAGACAGACAAACACGTCCTTTTATTATTTTAAGATAGCATGTGCCCGCGGCTTCGCCCGCGATAATTATTTCAAAAATTAAAAATTAAGAGCATAATAGTTAAATCATTATATTAACACCTAAATCATGTGGACTATATATCACGATTAGATAGCGTCACCTGGTAAAAGCGACCTCAGATTCGAGTTCCTTGGCCCAGAAAACCCCTGTATAGTGAGTTTCGTCCAAATCGAACAACGTTTGACCATATTTAGGCTAATATTGATTATCCCTAAATAATAATAATAATAATAATAATAATAATAATCCTCTTCGGTGTAGGTTGAAAATTTCATATTATGTTTGCGTGCCTTGACATTAAAAACAAATGAATCGACCAGCGTGAGCTACAACATTCAAGAGATCGCGATGCTTTTATGTCGAAGGAATGACAAAAATAGCCAAAGCCTAGTGTAATTGATTTGTATTACTGAAAACTCATGCTTCGAAAACTCAATAAATACACGTTTTCTGCCCGTTTTTCACTCATAACTCACGAACGAAAGCGAAAATTAAAATTCCGGCTTCGAGGTGCACATTCCGACCCTTTAGTCCATCTATGTTTAAAATTTCAGATCTCTGCGTTCAGTAGATTTTGCTGGACATCGCGGACAGACAGACAGACAGACACTTCCTTTTAATAATATAGATAGATTGGTCATACATATTAAAGTCTGTTCAAAATATAATTTTACTGTAAATAGTTTAATTCCAATTCAATAACAGTGTTTCCGTCGAATTAAAAAAAAAGTATTTCGTTATAACGTCCTATAATTAATACCCCAACTATTAAGAATATAGGCCTACACATAGCCTACTATTAAAAATGGGATGTAAAATTAGAAATTAGAAAAAGCCACTGAATCCTTTTCAGGCAAGGGCCTCCTACTATCGGTAGGGTTAGCTCAGTTTGTACACACGGGGTGAGCTATTTCCTGTGTGCATACTCGGATTTGAGCTTTTACTTTAACTGTTAGTTACTGTGTGTAGCTTGTGTTCCATTTTGAGTCTTGAGTGTCCTGTACTTTTTCCCTAATTCACTTCACTTTACTTCACTTCACTTCACTTCACTTTTAATTTCTAAATTATATCAACATTTTATTCTAAACCTAAAATTGTGATTTTCCACTCCCTCCTATCCCTTGCTACTCGTGACCATTGAGGCCCTATCACTTCTATGAAGTCCTGAGCCCATCTCCTTCTCGGTCTCCCTCTTCTTCTTTTCCCTCTTCTTGGGTCCCAGATCGTGGTGGCATAGGCCCATCTGTCTGCAGGTAGTCTGGCCACATGTCCTCCCCACCTCCATTTGAGCTCTCTTGCCTGTTTATATGCCTCTTCGATACCACTTCTTAGCCTCAGTTCTTCGTTTCTTACTTTGTCTACTAGTTTAATGTCTAAGATTTTTCTCTTCATTCTGCGCTGGCATCTTTGTATCTTCAGTTCTTGTTGTTTAGTCAGCGTCCAGGTTTGACTTCCATATGTTAGTGTCGGTATGATGCAGGTCTGTAGTGCTTCCAATCTTAGTTCTCTGTTAATGTCTTTGTCTAGGAGTAAGAATTTGAGTCCCCAGAATTTCCCCCATGCTTACCTTATTCTTCTTTTGATCTCATTGTCCCCATTTTCTGTCAGACTAACTGCTTGGCCTAGATATATGTACTCGCTACAGTAATGGATTGGTGTGCCATCAATTATTATTGGTGTCTCTATGTGATTTGTCATTGCTTTGGTCTTTGTAGGGTTCATTTGTAGTCCTGCTATTGCGCTTTTAGTACTCAGTTCTGCTAGCATTTCCTGTAGCTCTGTGGCGGGGTCCGTACATTTTTTTTTAGACATTTTAGAGGTCCTCGGGTTCAAAAAGGTTGAGAAATGCTGCATTAGAGGAATGTACGAAGAAGAATTAACCTTTGAGTGTTCTTCAAAGCTTAGATTACCCACAAGTTGATTTGTTGTTGATTGATTTTTTCACACTAATTTATAACTTAAAACTTACGATACCTCAAAACTTGCTTTCTTGAGTTATCACAGTTTTGAACTGGTTGATCGCTTTTTGTAGGTGAAAATAGGGATTTGAATAAACAGGTTTACTATAACTTTATTTATTTATTTATTTACCGAAACTGTTACAATCCCTTAGTTACTTAGTTCATAGATAGGCTTCTAAGCGAAATGCTCCATGCGGTTATGAGGCCTGTAGGTTGGCCCCAACTCTTCCATTGGCTTGGTCCTTTTCGCACAGGCTTATTTAATGCTGGTCAATACCAAGTACAGGTAATATATTTCTAATAATTAGGGAAAGTTCAAAGCTCCTAGTGATGGGATCCAGGAATGCAGCCAAGAAACACAGGAAAGGATTATAAGACAATAGGTCTATCAACTGTTTTAGTCAAAAGAGAAGAACAGGTTACCTCTTAAGCTCCACCCACTCTGTTGCGTTGCTATGGCAACAGCCCGGTTACCCTGGTCCCGTAACCTCCACTCTTTTCGTGCCGAATATGAATACAAACTGCTGAATACGAAAATAACCCTTTTTAGCATTATTATCAACCTCCACTAGCCTATTTCATGTAGCTCTCTAAACTTAAATACATGAATTCTCACTTCATAAGCCAACGATCACTCGATGGCGTAGTGGTTAAGACTACTGGCTATCATGCTAGTGGTCCCGTGTAAGATTTGAGGCTTTCCTGGCGAATCTTATGTAGAAAATCTTCTTGGGTTTGCAGTCAGGTGAGAAGTTTGTTGTGGTCCAACGTTTCCGAGGCTGACGCTGCCTCCATCCTCAGGGAATCTGAAGTGTCGAGTTTTAATATGTAAGGGATATATATACCAACCCGTGTTGGGCGGAGTCGACCAATCAGAGAGCAGCTGTTCTGTTTTCGGTCCTTTTCCGGGCCAAAATGTTCCTTTTACCTTTCAGGTCCTGAATGCATTTGTTCCAGGCCTGGTTGATAGTGAAACCTTCATCCTAACTGATTCTAATGAAACACCAGATCCGTACAGTGTCCATGCCACCCCCCAAAATTAAAAACCTCCTACGACCAGTGAAAGACAACATGGGACTTAGAACTCCGGGTGTTTATCGCATCCCGTGTGAATGCGGTAAAGCCTACATCGGACAGACTTCACGCACAATTGAACAGCGCTGCAAAGAACACGAGAGATGCATTAGACTCTTCTACCCGGACAAATCAGCAGTTGCAGACCACACATAATTCTGGACCGGGCCACAGAATAGAATTTAAAAACACAACAGTACTCGCCAAGATAACACGCTATTGGGACCAGATCATCAGAGAGGCAATTGAAATTAGACTGGAAGACACAAACTTTAACAGGGATGAAGGTTTCACTATCAACCAGGCCTGGAACAAATGCATTCAGGACCTGAAAGGTAAAAGGAACATTTTGGCCCGGAAAAGGACCGAAAACAGAAGAGCTGCTCCCTGATTGGTCGACTCCGCCCAACACGGGTTGGTATATATATATATATCCCTTACATATTAAAACTCGACACTTCAGATTCCCTGAGGATGGAGGCAGCGTCAGCCTCGGAAACGTTGGACCACAACAAACTTCTCACCTGGCTGCAAACCCGAGAAGATTTTCTACATAGTGGTCCCGTGTTTTAATCCCGTTAGGTGTGTAAATTAGTAGGATAGAAATAGGTCCCAAATAGGTAAATAGGGTGAAGGAGAGGAGGGATTAAATAGTAGAAAGAGGAAAAGAAGAGGAGAAAGGAAAAAAATTAAATTTTTCCATATTTTCAACGCTGCTAGTAGTTCCAATATTGTTACCTAGATTCTCTTGTTGTGAGTTCAGTCGGAGGAGCTTAAGGGGGTGACCTGTTCTTCTCTTTCTCCCTATTTTATGCTGGTGGATTGCAGAGAGCAATGTTAACAATTGACCATTTACAATCAGCGCTATTACCATCAAGTTGCCACCTCTGTTTTTCCACATGATCCAACCACCCCCTGGAGTCTTGAGCAGCCAAGAACATTTCACAGTAGGCCTACCATTTTAGGTTAACTTTGTGTCAACGTATTCGCGACTGTACTTATGTTTAGAATCTTCCTACAAAAAAGGATGAATAATAATAATAAGTAAGGAGCACTCGAAAGAGCATTTGTGAAAATATGTGGATTCTACCTAGGTTTTGAAGAATAATGTAACGTCAAATCTGGCCGTTTCTAAAAAAATATCACACCCATCTACCAACTATATTATCCCCGAATAAACTTTCATAGTGGGCACCTGTAATGCTCCCTGTATCCAATTTCAGTGAGCGAAGGCGGACTGATTAAAGCTGCATACCAGGAAGTGGCATACTTGTACCAGGAAGTGGCTATGGACTTTGGTTATTTTCCATTGAATTGTATAACTAAACTAAACTAAACTCCGTGGCGCTACATCCCTGGAGGGACTTTGCCTACCACCCGACCGCTGCGTCATCTCCTGTAGGCAGATGGCAGGATTGGGGGGGGGGGGCATGTGGCCAGCATGCCAACGCCCACGGCCGTTAATGGTGGTTTTCTTGACCGGAGCCGCTACTTCTCTGTCAAGTAGCTCCTCAATTTTGAATCACGAGGCTGAGTGCACCCCTACCAAGCCCCTACCTCAGAAAAATCCGAGGAGGTACCGGGAATCGAACCCGGACCGACGGATCTGTAGTCAGTCAGCGACGCTAACCACAAGACCACGCCGGCGGACATTGAATTGTATACAAATTAGTATTCATTCATTTCAATGTTATTTTCACAATCATAACCTAACTTACCGGGTGCTGCTTTCTGAAGATGATTTTCTAGTAAACTTGGATCTAATAGAAACTCAAACCACAGTACAGTATTATGAGATGCTCTTGCTGAACCAGGTCTCAGTAAATCCACATCCATTGCTTGAGAATGAGTGAAATAAAAGCAAATTCTATCTTGTACAAACAACAAGCACAACCATTTTACGACTGACAGAATCAGATTAGATGGGGAATATTTCTTGTAACTGTTACTTTGTAACTGTTACATGTATATAACGGTAACGACCTGTTACAAAAAATCAAAAGTAACGGTTACCGAAGTAAAAAACGATGAGAGTGAGAATGACAGTAGGTTTGTTCGCAAAGCAGTCAGAAACCAGGAACAAATCGTTCGCGCATGCGCTCTTTCTCCACACGCGTTCGCAAAGCGAGAATCCGTGATTCTGATTTCAATCTTCTGTTCGCAAAGCTCTCACGGACAGTTTCTGTACTATAAGAAAAATTTGCAGGCTCTACCATGAATTGTTATCAGAGACATGCGCAGTAACCTATTTTCACGCGCCTGACTCCTCCCTCGAAATCCTTGCTCCAGATTTATAAGCATAGGCTACTTATATGTATGAATAATGGAAGATAATTAAAAGTTTCCCAAAATATAGTTTATATTGCCGATGTATATTGCATGTATAACATGTTAAAGGGAAATATATATTTTATTTGCATATCATATCGATTAAACGCAGAAACTATCGATTCCAAATTCTTCTAACCGTTCGCAAAGTGCAAATCACGGGTAAGTTACAGACTGGACATGCGCAGAACAACCAATTCTCAAGCGGTCACGGATTTGCTTTGCGAACAAACCTAGTGAAAGAGCGTGTAGAAAACAAATCACGAAGAACTGGTACATAAATTTCAACCAATTGCAAGTGTCTATCTATCATCATAATTTTATTAGTTTTATTTTTATCACTTTCATTTTATTCCACATATGTGCAATTCTTATTCATCTAAATTCACAAGATCAGAAAACTGAAACATCTTCATACATACGTAGCTTCTTTTATTAAAAAAAAAACACAGCAATTGGGTGTGTATAAGATATACATGAACAAAAGATTATATTAAAATATTATATAATTATTTATAAATGTGGTGAAGAAATTTAAATCTCACATTATTTATTAATACAATATTTAACGTTACATTATTGTAGCATTGAGGTTTATTTAAAAAATATAACAGCTAATCAAATAGAAAGGTGCAAGAAGCTTGACTATTGCCAATGGTGGTGAAACTTCTTTAGCCGCGGTAGGGGTAAATCAAGAGCTTGTGTAACGCTCAAAAATCATCATGAAATTAATGTAATGCTCAAAATCGTCACGAAATTAGTGAGGTGTGACGGAACAGACTGCACAGAAAACAATCAACTCAAAGATTAGGCTCATCCAAAATTTAAAAAATCTAAAATCCAAAAATTCAAATATCCAAAATTTAAAAACTCCAAAAGTAAAAGATACAAAATTCCAGAATTAAAAAATTCAAAGATCCAAAATTCAAAAGTCCAAAAATCCAAAATTTAAAAAATAAAAAATCCAAAATTAAAAATTCCAAAATTTAAAAATAAAAAATTCAAATTTCAAAAAATTCAAAAACAAACAATTTAAAAAATAAAAAATCCAAAATTTAATAATAAAAAAATCGAAAATTAAAATATCCAAAATTTAAAAAGTCCAAAGATCCAATATTAAAAAGTCAAACAATCCAAAATTCAAAAAATCCAATAATCAAAAATTGAAAAATCCAAAAATTAAAACAAGTTTCACTTCTGTCGCGTGGCGTTCCATGCACACTTTTTTTTTCTGAGAAATCCTCAATATCCAACTAATGTCAAACTAATTTAGGTTCTAAAAATATGTTGGAACTATTAAAACTCTAAAGCTCATATGTAATACATAATTAATACCATTTTACAGGCAAATTGAAGATTTTATCTTGATGTGGCAAAACTCCAAGAAGAATACAAGAGTTGATAAAGCTAAACCAATGGACAGCAGCAAAAAGACGTCTTTCAGACGAGGCCAGGTTAGTTGTTGTGTTTCTTTGTATTTTTCATGTTGAAATTACATCTTCATCTCAGGGTTGCCATGATCTCGCACCAATTCTGACTGCCAGTGCTCTGCCAGACCTGTTTCTATCAGCCAGTAAACAGCCTTCCTTATGGACTTGGTGAGTGGGGACCTCTGTGAATACAGGTTTGTTTTGAAACAGTGATAGCTAACATAGGCTATTTCTCACATTCTACCCACCACAGGCATCAATCAAATTATTGGTATTGACTGTTCCATTCATACATCACACATTTCATATTGGATAATAATGTTTAGCGATACCTTGGATTTCAACCAATCATGTTCGTTTATCTTATAATATGCCTGTAAGGTTTGCAATTTCATACAACATAGATTATTTGGAAATTGAAACAATATAAAGATGCATTGATTATAAACATAAATTTGATTCGGTGCAACCCAGTTCCTGTGTTTTTATTCTGTTCTGATTTTAGCTTAATTAGGTTAACTATATCAAATTTCTGACCACTGGCATGGTCTTGTGGTTAGCGTCGCTGACTACAGATCCGTCGGCCCGGGTTCGATCTCCAGTACCTCCTCGGATTTTTCTGAGGTAGGGAGGTCTGGCAGGGGTGCACTCAGCCTCGTGATTCAAATTGAGGAGCTATTTGATAGAGAAGTAGCGGCTCCGGTCATGAAAACCACCATTAACTGCCGTCTGCCTGTGGTAGATGATGCAGCGGTCGGGTGGTAGGCCAAATCCTGCCAGGGATATAGCGCCACGGAGTTTTTTATTTCAAATTTCTATCATTGGTGGCATTGATAGCATTGGTTTGCATCTGGTAACACAATTGATTGTTGATTCTTTTCATAAATCATGATCTGACAGCTGACACAATGGTGATTTGATTTAAAAAAAATAAAATAAAAAAAAAAAACATACAAGAAGGAAGTAATTATTAGTTATACAATCTAATACATTTTATTAATGGAATAGTTTTAATAAATCCTACTCAAGATTATAAGTTTCATAAGATAAATTCTCTATTGGGTGAGAGCACTATATCCTCAACATTACAATTTTCCTTTCTGGAACTGAACACTTGATGTTAAAGGAATTGATTAAGGGATTATATTAGTAGTTTTATAAGATCAATGCTTGAGGATGAGTCGTGGAGTGTTTTACTAGAACTATGAATCCAAAGGTTTCTTAACTTTCTAAAACTATTTGTTGTATACATGAGGGTCACATTATCAGGACATATATATTGCATTACAGGTCAATATAAGGGTAGGAGGGTGCAAGGTAAGTAAGGGTGTTCAATTAAGGAAAATAAATCATGGATCACGAGGTGCGCTCGCTGGTGAGACCCCTGCTAAGATAGCCTTAACACAACAATAATTAAATTTCCCGGATTCGCAAGGTTGCAAAGCCATCTTCGAGCTCAGTAAATTATGAGAAGCATTTATTTGTTTCTTATTATTATTGTTAATATTTTAATTCCAACAAATAGTCTTCTTTAAATAATTCTTTAAAAATCATGGGAAAAAGATGTGAAGGAGGAGAGAACAATAACTTCAATTAATTAATACAACATTCTAATCTACCAATTTGTAGAGTAACAATTACAGATTAAATTTAAGTACACATGCAATATTAAGAGAGAACAGCTGAGTAGTAGCGAGGAGAAGCAAAGTCATCATTTCTGTTTAGAACAGTGTTACATTACAGAGCTAATAAACATATTTAACCACCAAGCTTGCAATTTTATGTAGGATACTTGTCTGTATAGAATACCTCACTTGGTGATAAACTTTTTGTAACGCCAAGGAGGTAACTTACTTGATACAAGAATAAATTACAATTACAATTACAATATTAGTAGTTTTTAGTTTATAAAACTTGATCTTGTATTTGGCATAATCCAATTCTAGAGGACCCATTCACGCAGGGCTGGATTAAAGAGTATGCCGCCTATAGGCTAAAGTCCATTTGCCGCCCCCTCTATAGTTCATATTTGCTTAATACATTTGTTTTATAAAACAAAAGGATAGAGTTCATTGGTGTTTTCATCTTTTTTACACATAAAGTTCATTCAGTTTAGATAAAACTACAATAATAATACATAGGCCTACATACATACATAATACATAATAAATTATGTAATCAAATTAGTTATCTACTTTTTTTTACTTACTTACTTCTTTTAAGATTTGTTAAAAAATGAAATGGGTTTCGAAATAAATAAATAAATAAATTTGTTCTTGGAGATCAGTGATAAGGATAACTATTTTAAACATAGGCCTATTTTTATATTTTAATGCTAATGACTGTCTTTTGCCAAATTGAACTGTGTTCATTTTGATGTCCTACACGGTGAAATGAAATTACACAAAATGTAGTTCATTACTGGTTTATTTGTTGAAAAATATCATTACGTGCTGTGAATTTGTATTATGTTATAGTTTTAGAAAGTGGGCTATGTAGAGGGACTAAAACACATATTTAAGTAAAATGTATTCTTAAATTTGTACGGAAAATTATTAGCGTCTGAAATACTTTATTTTAACTTTTGAACAAATTGCCAAACTGAAAAATTTTCCGCTCTAGGCTGCAGCCTACTTAGCCTATTTAGAAATCTGGCCCTACATTCACGTGATATGCACATGCATAAATGTTTACCTTTGTTAAACCTATTCCTGCATATTGACGTATGACACAATCTCTCATGACGTGGAGGTTTTTCAGCAGTCCTGAACCGTTTAGTGTGTCTCCTTCCATAAAATAAGGATCTATACCATCTAGCTTCCCTCCTAAAATGGCATAGTGACCTGTCTGAACTCGCTCAATCCTATCATCAAACTTAGCAGATAAAGTTAAAATGTATAGTGCTTACTTTCTCTGTAGTAGGAAAAAGCCCAGAAAATGACAGTCATGCTGAGAGTTGCTACCAGCACTGCACACAACAGGGGAGGTTGGAAAGTCCTCAAGATGCATGCAATGGCACAAGAAATGTGAGGCAGTAATGTGTCCATGGAATCAGATCCCGTACTTGAATACTTTTACTATCCAGAAAAATTCCACAGAATGCAATGTCAGCCATCTTTCGTTCCATCACTCCCATGATTCCTCCTGTGTGGGAACCATTGCTATCTTCCAATCCCCATATTGTTCCTTTCACATCTTGTAGGTCCCATGTAAAGTTCAGTCTCTTAGAAAGAACCAGGAACACTGCCATTTCGACTTCATCTGGTATACCTAGAAAATTATACAATTCTTTAACCTATTAATGCTCAGGATGACTTTCCATGATGCTTGGTTGTTAATGGATGGGTGGGTCGGATCGGTCCTTCCCAGCAATAGAACCGAGGTTGTAAGTCCTGGAGCTGGATAATAGGCCCCTCCTCTGGAGTGCAGACGCCTTTAGCAGCTGCTTTACTGAAGGTAGTTCCTCTGCTTTGAATGAACCGAAAAGGACAAGTCATTCAGCTACTTAATAGAGAACACAGGCTACTAGGGAAGATATTGGGCAATAGATTGGTTGACAGGCAGGTTGAATTAAAATCCAATAAAGAAGTATACAGCAAAATGGAACCAATAACAATGACAATTAGAAAGAGAAGATTGCTGTTTTATGGTCACATCTTCTGTTGAACAATGACCGACTCACAAAGAAAATCTGGAATTTTCTTAAACCGAAGACATCTAAGTTGAGATGGTTCCAAGAGTAAAAAATCTGATGTGAAAGTCACATAACTTCCTCTGCCCAAATAAAAGTTAGGAGTATTCACATAGGCCTATCCTTGTACAGAAACACAAGACACAATTTAACGCTAATTATACGATAAATACCTGATAACCTCTTCTCTGAAAAAGATGCGACTAAAAAAAGTGCAGACTATATAGCAAACAAAAACAAGTGACTGCAGACATTTATTGAAACTTCCGTCGTTAAGAATAATTTCCGAACTTTATCGAATATTTCCCTCCAATATGTCTTTCTCACTTCATTCTTATATAGAATAAGAGGCCGTGAAAGAGTGTGTATTCAATTGTTCACCACACAACACAAACTTTTTACAAACAGTGGGTGAACAGTAGGTGGCTTGTAACTACCTTCAGAGAATTTTTTCGAAAAAAAGTTTCAAATAAAAGTTTTAGCTCTCACTATAAGCTACACTTGTGCAAAATTTAAAAAAAAAATCGTTAGAGCCGTTTTCGAGAAAATCGCGAAAAACGAAAATTTCTTCATGTAAAGTCCCCTTAAAAATAAGAGAAAATAGTCGCCAATCTTAACCTCACATCTTCAGAAGGTACATGACCCAAATACGAAATTTTGTTTTCATACGATGTTCCGTTTTTGAGTCGAATTTTGGGGTCGAAAACAATACTTCCTCTACCTATAGTACCTATGGTACGGGCAGAGGAAGTAAAAATATATGAGAGATGGGCATTACGAAGGGTGAAATCAATGACAGGGATAGCTTCAGAAAGATGGTGAAAAGCTATCAGGGCTCTATGGTGGAGGCAGAACCCAGAAGACGGAGAGGCCCTTTACCAGAGGAGCAGAAGAAAGTGCTGATCAATGGGCTCAAGAGATGCTGGCAGGATGTCAAAGCGGCAAATGAGAAAGACACAGACACTGAAAATGAGATTGGTTGTTAACACGCAGTCCATAGAGACTCAAGTCGAATGATAAAAATGCTCAGGACTTAACATTGCAATGAGGTCAGAAGGAAATAGTTTTGAATCTCTCAGTTTTACCAACATCAATATTATAGAAAATAGGTAAAAATGACTCTTGATTATCCTCATTAATACCAGGGATAAAAAAGCACAGAATGCAATTAAAGGATAATGCAAAATATACTAAACATCTATATACTAAACCAGTATACCATCTATATACTAAACCAGTAAACATCTGAATATTATAGGAGAAAAATTCCTCTGACACTGGGATTTGAACCCAGGACCATTGGCTATCCGTGCCACTGCTCTACCAACTGAGCTAAGCCAGAGTTCACTTCACAGTGCCAGATGGAACCTCCATCCTTATGACTGATTGCCCTTAATGGTCTACCTCACTGACAGAAAAGTTATGTCATATGCAGTACTGTGAGGCACACTAATTATTAGTGATTTTTGTGACCGGGCATCCACTGTTATTGTGCAGTAACATTCAAGATGGATATATATGCATTCATGAACCACAGATTATTGTCTCTGTTGGACATTACATGAGAATATTATAGGAGAAAAATTCCTCTGTCACTGGGATTTGAACCCAGGACCTTTGACTATTAAGAGCAATCAGTCATAGGAGAGGGGTTCCATCTGGTGCTGTAAAGTGAACTCTGGCTTAAGTTCAGTTGGTAGAGCAGTGGCACGGATAACCGAAGATCCTGGGTTCACATCCCAGTATCAAAGGAATTTTTCTACTATAATATTCTCATGTAATGTCCAACAGAGAAAATAACCTGTGGTTCATGAATGCATATATATATCCATCAATACACACCTGTACGGTTTTTTTAATGGCTGGCATAGTACTCAATAAACCATTGCTTACCAGTACCTACAAGAATGTCAATAAATTTAACAGTTCAATAGAAGAAACATAAATGATTAAACAAATGGGATTTTGGTAATTTAATATCTTTTTGGTGTGTTCTATTGACAGTTCTCTAAAAGAAAGGCTTACCTTTAGGTATGGAACCATTCTGTATATGGTTCACCCAGGTTTTATAGTAAGAGAATGGCGGAGAATAGTAAGTTGCTATATGTAAAGTTCGCCTTTGTAAGTTTTGTAGCCTGTTATGTTCTTATTTGCCATTCTGTAAGAGATGGAACTTTATTTCCATTGATGGCATGAGATGAAAAGCTGAACTTGCATTTGCTAATACCACATTCTCTGCAATGCTAGCAAAACATGATGGATTTTCCAGCACCTTCTGCAGAGAACCACTCACCTATACAGAGAATACTGCTGTTTATTTCATATTAGGCTAGGCATTATCTCTGAAAATAAACCGAGGTTGCAATCAAGCAGGTCTCGATCATTACAAAATGTGGGGTAAAAATATGAAAATTGGTTTAAGAAATTGTTATTTAGTTTCAGTCGTCTGACGAATACCTTAACGTTTTTACTAGGGAGACAGAAGCCTATAATATCATTAATGCTGTTGTTTTGTAAAGATGATTGAAAATTGAAGGCACCAAAAATTAGGCCAATTACCTCTATGTGTTACCTACCTATGCAGTTAGTAGTTAGATTTGGCTCTTCTCTTACTTCACATTTTCTGGCTGGCTTCTTTTGGTTTTCAAATGCACAATAAGATGAATTATGTAGCCTTTTAGGTTATCCTTATGGGTGGTAATATCAATCCTGTGGCTGTTGCCATTTTGTGAATGCCCACGGACTTCCTCATGGATGGGAATCCTACATCCTGAAGAGCCTGGGAATGGCAGATCAGATCTAATGGTGTTGTGCATTTTGTAGAGCTTCACATTGTGGGCAGGAACCTAGGACAGTTCTTGGGTACCAGAAATTATTCTGTACAAATTTAAGAAAATAAAACATAAATTCCTCATCTATTGGTACTACTGTATCAAAAAAGCATCAGCATCATAGATTCTATAAGAATTCTCCTGTAAATTAAGCCTCTTCCGAACAGACGTATACAAATTTCTACTATAAGTTTCACCGCGATTTTTATTTGACTGACTGTACAAACAAATTTGTTGTTGTTATTGTCTTAACTCATGGAGGAATTGATTACCTACTTAAAATAAGACACATTTTCAAATTGATTTTCATTTATTGGAAACTAAAAAGTTTTAGCAAATGAATATGTACAGCAGCACTAAATGTTCAGTTAAACCTTACTGTAAGATTCATGAAAGCTAGTTATTATATTTCCATGCTGAAATGTCATCATGCCAATAATATCTTACAACAACCTAAGTAACTTGCTTACAAACCCAGACTAGACTCTTGTCTATTTAATGCTTCAAAAGTTATAT
Organism: Ectobius pallidus; assembly: GCA_964059195.1. NCBI lineage: Eukaryota > Metazoa > Arthropoda > Insecta > Blattodea > Ectobiidae > Ectobius > Ectobius pallidus. The sequence goes on from CAXKWD010000005.1 coordinate 124,726,885, forward strand.
GAATTCTACACAGTGAAACTGCATAAAATGGAAGACCTAGTTTTATTAAACATTCAAATTATTATTGTTTTATCTTTTGAATAAAGTTAAAAATGTGCTAAAATGCAAAACAGATCTAGATAAATTTGTCAAACATTATGAAAACCAGCAATGGAATGAGTAATATGTTTTACAAATACTCTTTCTTTTAACATTATTAAAGTAAACATTACCATTCTCTCATCACTTATATAACAGATCAGAATCACCCAAAGCACACTAGTGGATTTAGTATTTCTGGGGTCCAAGTACATCGTTGGCTAAATGTTAGTTATACATTAAATATTTTTGTCTATAAGTTTATGTATTTTCACCTCAGGTTGGTAGTAATAGTGCTATGTTTATGGTTGTAATTTGAAAATCTTCAAAAGATAATTTACTAATATCTGCATGAGTGCATCTACATTATCTGAAATTTCAAACTAAACTAGATTTAGCAGGATCGATTCTCAATTAAACAATTCCAAAAATGAAGGATTTTTCATTCTTAGGGTAGCATAGGATAGAATTTTAGAAGGCGCTATAGTTTACAGTTTATATGTAGGTAGTTTTGAACACAAATGCCAGCCAATGGTTATGAACAATGGAAGGTAATAAAAAATTAATTTCACTTAAGCAAATTGAGAGTTGTAGCAGATATAGAGAAAGTAAATTTTCATTAATAATACTGTATTTAATATTATTCCTTTCAGAGCTAAATTTACACATTGATGATAAGACATTCATAAACTGAAATCAGAGCACTGAGTTTGAAGTCAATAGGGAAAATTTGCATGTAATAGCTGTTTTTCATGACAATCTTAACACATGGATAAAACTAATCAAGTTTTACATAAAGCATTGTGCTACAATCACAAATTATATTAATTATATTAATTCTGAGATAAATACCAAATATTTTATGCACCTGCTTTTATACAATTTTTGAGGCAATGCATTTATATATCAGTAGCAACGAAAAGGTTAAACTGTATTGTAAATTAACACAGTGAAGTTATATAACTTAATGTAAAAAGCTATCCTTATACAGGCCATGGAGGCCCAGAGGGTTCTAGGAGGTTGAGGCTCCCGATTTTGGACATTTGGCACGTGAAGGTGGTAAGGTTGTCAGCCTTACGCACTGGCTGCCTTTACCCCCAGGATTGCTCCTGGTACTCATTTCTGTTGGAGGCTGAGCCGACCCCAGGGCCATAGTGCCACCAGAAGGATTAGGCCAATTGAATCTCAACGACCTCATCGGGAATCGAACCCGCGACCTTCCAGTTTGTAGCGCAGTGCCTCAACCACTAAGCTACAGCGTACCCCTATAACATAATGTAGGGAGTTAAAAACTAACACTAACCTCCCCTTTTGGTATAATTTACCTGTACTAGTTTTGGCAACCGGTACATTGTTGAAAACGGTAACAACCATTGCTGAAACTAGTACAGGTAAACTATAACAAAACTGAAGTTTAGTGTTAATTTCAACTCCCTATGCAATGATTATTGAATTTGATGTTTGTTCCAAATTTATGTATGGCCAATAGTGGCCTACTGCTTAACATGCTTTACATTTTAGGAAACATAGGAGGTGAAATCAGGTGTCATCCACCCAAGTTCTCTCCTGAGCTAGTGTGACTTCATATGGCGATCAGTGACTGACTTATTCTTTACAGATACTGTGTCATTCCAAACACAAAGTTAACAACGGTTAACAATTAGGGACAAAAAAGATTAAAGATATTTTATGATTCTATTATCAAATATCCTAAAAATCAATATAAATGATAGAATTAACTTATATGAACAAAAACTTGCAAAGCAAATAATCAAATATAAAAATGCTCTTAGTGCTTAAAAATGCATTAACTCACATGGCAAATTTCATTCTTGCTTGGGTACATTTATTTGAAGGAAACAACAATTTCATTCAACCTAACAATTTTATCAAAATATACAGATTACTCAGACTAGTTTATTGTATTTTAAGTTATGACAGAGTTAGTCATAACAAGGCATTTGTGTGTTTAAAATAAACATAAGTGAGTTAAAAATTCATAATAATATTATTCGTATAATAAATATAGGCCTACTGTATTTATTTCAAAATCAATACTTTAACTTGGTCACACATTCTACAGAATCTAACTGCTTTAAGTATTCTGAAATATTTTAGAATAACTGTTCTCATTTTAAATCTTTATAGTACACTATTCAGCTGATTTTTGAAGCCTTGTTTCTTTTAGGCCACACCTGAACCCCGGTTAAATCCACTTATGACTTAGTTTTACTATTTACTATTTAGAATATATACAGAGTCCGCCAGAAAAATGTATACACTCTTTGTCAGACTGTATCGGGATATTGTATCGGGATATTACCAGTATATTACCAGTATGTTGTAGTATGGTCTTAAGCTCAACACATGTCGTTACTTTCAACACGATAGTGACAAAACAAATGACTGGAGCACGCTAAATGTTCGAGCAGCGAAAATGCATTCTGAAGTGGTCTACCAGGTTTGATAATGCCGTTGAAGTGCAGCGTCAGTGAAGGCGAGAGTTTGAATCAGAAACCCCAACCCGCCTAGCAATTAAACGCATTATTGGCAAGTTTGAGGCACATGGAACGATTTGTGATATTCATAAAGGAAGATCAGGAAGACTGCGTACAGCTACAAGTCCTGCTTCGTCGAATCTCGCGTTGGAAAAGTTTGTTACTTCTCCACAAAAGTCTTCTACGCAATGTGCGTGTGAACGTGGGGATTAGCTGTACAAGTGTATGACGAATTCTGAAAGGTGCTAAGTGGAAATCACGATTACTGCATGTGATTAATGATGACGATCCTGATTGGACGAAAAGGGCTCACTGAGTTCCCTCCACGGTCGCCAGAATTAACCCCTATGGACTTTTACTTATGGGGAACCGTGAAAGATCAAGTCTATCGACGTAAGCCACGCACGTTGGAGGAACTTCGCAGGAGATTACAGCGGCATGTGCTGCGATCTCCATTGAAACATTGACCGACGTAGTAGCGGCGACCGATCATCGTTCAGTAATGTGTCTGGCCGCCAACGGCCAATAATTTGAACATCTAATGTAACCACTGAACTAAGAAAGTACTACCGGTAGATGTTTGATTAGTATTTAAATTAAAAAAATAATCCTAATAAATAGTTTCGTTCCTTTAAGTGTGTATACATTTTTCTGGCGGACCCTGTATATTACATAATATTAAGATTTACATTTGTTTTCTTCTTTAATGACTATAATAGTAAAATTAAAACATTTACATTAATAGTTTAACAGACTTTATAAATATACAAAATTCAAGTCCAAATACAAATTAAAACCGACACACATTCAAACATCACAAATACACAATTAAAATTAATTAATGAAATAACAAGTCTGTTCACAGAAATAATTTCTATGTTCAGTCCCACATTAATTCTGAGATAAATACCATATATTTTATGCACCTGTTAATCAGCACAGTAAACGAAATAAGAAAAAGCAAAAGCTACTTCCGTTACTCCAGAGCATCATTAGGCAAACATATTCATGTGTAGTTCCAATAAGTAGATTAACAATATCAATCCAACTCTGAATGTGGTATGGCCACTTATGAGGACTCTGTAACCAATAACCAATAATTTATGGCTTCATGCTGAAATATAATCTTCTGTTGCTGTTTCTTTCAAGTGCTAAATCAAATTTGAAAAATGATTATATGGAACCACACTGAGAAACAATATAAATCTTGTGAATTTTTGCTATAAGAACAATGTAAATTCATTATAAGTCTAGTAAATGAGATTAGTACCTTTGGCGTCTTTCAGTCTCAATAATAAAAACAAGTTATAACAGGAAAAGGACTATGCCAAAACTATCATTACTAACAGAGAGGCAACCATTGATGGAATCTATGATAATATTTTTTCACACTTTTATACCGTTATTTAAAGGATCCGGTGTTTGCTGAAGAGGATTTGCAAGGGACCTGTATTAAATAATTACATTTAAAACAGCTTGTGAGGGGAAAAATGATTGGAATGAATTAATTTTCCTAATTTATCATTCAACTACTGCAATTTACATTACATAAATCTTCATTAATTCAATTTATTTGTAATTTGTATTTAATAGTCCATTTGGTTTGCAGCAGTTCACTAATCCAGTCCAATGATTGACATGTAATGTTAGACTTTCTAGTTGTCGACACGTTAAAACAAACCTAACATCCCTAACCCCCTTCCAGTAGATTAAAACTATGTTATCTGTTCTTAATTAAAAAACCAGTAAATGTACTGGCAATGACTTACCAACAACTGTAGTTAAGTATGAAAAGAAAACATTCTAACTGAAAACTAGTCCAGCTTATAATTCACTATCATTTCAATTGAAATTAATGAAGTTGATTACTGGTGGTTGTCAAGTTGGTATTGTAGTGTACTATTGTCCTTGTGGTAATTTTATCTTAAAATATGGGTTTTATGTTAAATATTAGTCTGTTGGAAAAAATATGACATAATTTGGACTCAAAAGGGCAAAGTTTGTGAAGTATTGGTACCAGAAGTGTTTAATTTCAAAACACAGATAAGATAAAATCTATTGAACTAAATGAGTGTGTGGGATTAATTTTTTTTAAATTAAAATTATTCTACCGTCATTACTATCTCAATTACTCAATGCAATTGTAAAAACTGGATTCTTTCTCCTATCTCCTTGTTACGACATTGGTGTCTTTTTTTTTTTCTTTCTTTTTCCTTCTACCTGGCAGTGCTAGTCCTTAGTTAAATTATTGGAAACTCAGCCCTGAAAATAGGTGCAAGAAAGGGCATTGCTGAAGTTTCTTGAATATGTGGATACAAATCCCCCTCCTGTTAACGAGATTTATGCAATTTTTGAATGACTGCTGTGATTGCTAGATGATAGGTTATTCTTTGTTTTGGCTTAGTCCTGATGCAACAACATAATATATATATATATATATTTATTTAACTGCATTATGTGAAATGGATTCAACTAAGTCAGATCTAGGCCAGATAAGAATCAGACATAAACTTTCCCATAATATTGGTAATATTGGTAAGGTACAATTTTACTTTTGTTGAGAACTTAAGAATGATATGGAACCTCTAAGCTAACTAAGTTTCGGTTGTCGTAAGTTATATTATTACAACCACTGTCATCTTTTTGGATATTGGTGAAACCATGAACTTTTATAAGTCTTACAATGAATAAAAAATGCAATGCAGTACAATACACCATACTGTAACCTACTGCATAGGGATACAGACATCTGGGAAATCCCAGATGTGCCCTACATTTTAACCTTATGTCCAGCATAAGGGGGGAATTTCTAAAAAATTTGGAATGTACTTCGTTTTGAGGAATGTAAACATTCATTAGTTTCAAATGGATTAGCAATTCTGGAAAGAGTAGAAAAAATATTTATTGCAGTTCGCTGTAACAATATCAATTACTGTGAAAGGCTATACTTTTTATTAGCTATCATAACATTGAATGGAAGATGCTGTGACAATGAAGCAATCATCCGAATGTGCTGGAATTTAAATTGTGTAGAATTTCATGGTATATATCAAAGAAGCCAGATGTTCTGTATAAGATACATTCTTCAGATGTAAGCTTAAGATTCTTTGACGTTGAAGTTACTCCTTTTTCTTATTTTCATTTTATGAAAATATAAAACCTATGCACACAGGTTTGAGTAGTTATTTAATTTAATTTTCCTATTCAACATTTTCTATAATATCCTACATTTTAGACCACTAGGGTCCTAAATTCTATGAAAAGAATCTGGTATCCCAAATACTGTATGAACACTAAAAACATGAAACTATTATAAAATTATGTGGAAAGCTTTTGAAAGTGTATTCAGATTTGATTTTGAAATGAAATGAAAATTCTACACACAAATCCATTTCACATGGCAGTTCAAAGACTGGGAAATATTAAACCATATTATTTTGACATTTTAGTCCATTAAAAATCCATGGTATATTTTAAATAAGCAATAATACACATGAGGAAAGGACAGCAAATGACAACCCCACACAGTTGAAACATAACACAAATAATTAAAACCACAGCAGACAGAACATTGTCAAAAGTTCAAGACCTATATTTGTAGATCCTTAAGTTTTTTTAGCCGATGGGAGACAAAATTTATATTTCTATAACTGTTTTTCAAAATAATTTCTCAAACTGATATTCTAGGAACATTGTATGGAAAGGAAAAACTTGGACATTAATAGTAACAACAAAATTTCTATCGGTATGGGCAAAGCCTAACCTGACCCCACTATGGGACTGCCACCATAAAGAAGACAATCTGAAAGTGAAAAGCATTGCTGGTATTGTGGATGCCACTTCTTAAAGACTTCTTTTCCAAGAACTGCCTCTACCTGCTGCCCCCCTAATCCTCTTTGACCTGTCAATCAGTGAGTAGAAAGGTAATTAGGTGTATTCACACTCATAGGCGTACCGAGGGGGAGGGGGGGTTTGGGGGTTTGAACCCCCCCCCCCATTGATTAAAAAAAGGAAAATTGTATAATTTGTTTAAGTCTGCTTATAAATTACTTAATACGAGTATAAAGCGTGGGAAGCTTAAAACTCGTTATTTTGCGTCTTAATTTTTAAAATTTTCCGGGGAAGGACCCCCAGAAGCTTAAAACTCGTTATTTTGCATCTTAATTTTTAAAATTTTCCGGGGAAGGACCTCCGGAAGCTTAAAACTCGTTATTTTGCATCTTAATTTTTTTAATTTTCCGGGGGAGGACCCCCGGGCCCCCCTCTCTCCATACCCCCCAGACCCCGCGGATGTTATAACCCCCCCCCATATGGTCGGCCTGGTTACGCCTATGTTCACACTTGTCTGCAGTCCAGTACAATGTTGCCAGATACCTACCACAGCACATTTACTTCACTTGAGGTCTTCTTAAAATGGCACAAACAGTACAGTACATTACAGTAGAGGCTGCCAAATGGAAATATGATAGAAGTTTATACTGTTTATAGGCCTACTTCTCTTAGTTAAGGTGGTGCATGTACTTTCCTTTCTTAGTTTCTAGGCTTCCTTAGTTCATTAATGCAAACAGTAGAACAATTCCATACTCACAATTACATTTTAAACAAATTTTCTTTTAGCAAAAAAGAAGTTCCAAAAGAATCTTCAATAGGGAAAGTATCTTTATATTTAAAAAATGTAAAAACAACACAACAATAATAATTCATATGAATATGCGCAAAACAGTAACTTTTCATAGGAATGTTTTAAAATGTCTATCTTCTACAGCTATCTACAACGTGATATTCCAGTATAATACAATTGAAACCAAGGCCAATAATTGTTGATGGCAGTGTTTAAAACACATCAAAGTCAAGCAACAATTTTGGAACATGCATCTATGAAACTAATCCATCATTGCATTTACTCTTTTAGATAAGATAGGCCACCAATAAGAAGCCAGTGGAGTAGGCATTAATGCATCCCATAAATAGATTCATCTCTTCTAGTCCAAAAATACCTAATATGTGAGATTCGTTATTACAGTATATCATTTTTAAAATACTCTGTAACTACAAAATGTGATTTCCTAATGAAGTTTTATACGTTACTAACTTACCCATAACATGAGAAGGTATAATATACAGATGTGGTCACATGTGCTTTACGTACATGTTAACTTGCTTTTAGTGACATTTAGTTTAGTCTGCATCTAAGTTTAATATAACATTCATCTTTTCATTAATCTCTTCTACAGTATTGTCAAAAATGACCATGTTCCTTACATTAACACACGGGAATAAATATTGGTAACTTTTAATGATTATAGAGTAATATTCTATGCAGTATTCTGAGGTTTTGAACAAAGGAATGAAAATAAAATATTTTCATAGATAAGCATTTGGAACTCAAATGATAGACAAAGAACATATTTTATCGATCCATTCTTCTTATTTGCCACGTTCGAATAATGCCCTATGCTTATTGTAACTTTTCTTCTCTATACTTAGCTAGCCTCCCTATCTTGTAAATTGACCCATGTTTGTTTTCAAAATATTAAACATAGTTTTCAATCTGGCTGAAGCAAACTTTGTACTAATATATCTAAACAAAAAATCTGTCAATATGGAAGGGTTGTTTGGAGGTCTGAACTGACACTGTATTTTAAATGTCTGATGTTTGGAAAGTAGTCCATGAAAAAAATATCTCATCGAAAGAAGATAGCCTTTATCATATCTACATATTGAAAATTCCTTCATAATTCCATCGCTGAAAATCTAAAGAAAATAAAGTACTGGATAATCCAAACTGGGAGTGAAATTTTGAAGTTCACGCACTTAATTTCGGATATCCCGCATTTTGTAGCCACAAGGTGTATTTATGACAAAATTAAGGGCGGCAAATTAAGAACCTAATGAAGTACTGTCCAGCAACAGAGAGTAAGACCATGGCAGGAATGTGTGGACTCGTACCCGTGCGTGAAGGACAGAGGACATGTGCGACAGAGGAAACATTCTACAGAATAATCATTCAAAAAACACGCGTCCCGCTGCGTGCGGAACTTTCAGTGTGACACCAGACGTTGACCAGATGTTTTTGAACGGGCTGTAAAGTGAAACCGGTGAGCTGAGTTGTCCCATGTACCATAAACAGATTAGGCGTTATGAACTCCTGTAAAAACAGGAGTTTCCCCCTGCGCCTCATTCCCCAGAGACTTTCTTTGCTGTGGGGGACAGTAATGTGAGGAAAATTCGAAAAAAAGTGTGGAAAATTCGAAATAACATGCTAAAAATTTTAAATCAAGTGTGGGAAATTGAAGTTTTCATGAACGGATAATTCGCATACCGGATAATCCACCCGTGGATAATCGGGAGTTTGCTGTATAATAGCTAAGCACTGCAGTATCTAGAACAAAGAGTTGCATAGAGAGTGTACTGTCTAAGATCAGGTACCGTAATACAATTTTAACCCATGTTAAGACCACGCAACTACTCCACTGGCAATTACATACATAGCTTTATGTTCACTGAAACACTGATAGCACAATTGATTACTAGAGCTTGGATTTTGGTACCTATGTCCATAATGTGAACTGCTCATCAACTATCTCAACAGCTGTAAAGAAAGAGGAAAAAGTAGCTAGCCCCTCTCCAAGTCATGCTCCTTTTGGACAGCAGTATAACTGGGTGAAGAACCATCTACTAGAAAAATATTGTATTTTGATTTTATTAATATGCACTCCACCTATGCTCAGTATGTATTACAATTTTGAGACATCTAACCTATTTTAAAAAACATAATTTATCCATTGACATTTTACCTTGTTAAAAAGTAGTATAAACTACTGGTCTATAAATAAATAAAATACTTATGTATATATAATACAAAGTCAAAACCTACTTAAAATTCTTAACTCATTTAAAAAATGTTTAAAGTCCTTAAAATTTTTCAAGACTTGTATTAAAATGCAGATGTCTTCCTCTTACACAAGACTTGTATTAAAATGCAGATGTCTTCCTCTTACACAAGACTTGAAAAATTTTAAGGACTTGAAACATTTTTTAAATGAGTTAAGAATTTTAAGTAGGTTTTGACTTTGTATTATATATACATAAGTATTTTATTTATTTATAGACCAGTAGTTTATACTACTTTTTAACAAGGTAAAATGTCAATGGATAAATTATGTTTTTTAAAATAGGTTAGATGTCTTAAAATTGTAATACATACTGAGCAAAGGTGGAGTGCATATTAATAAAATCAAATTACACAGCTCAGTAGGAAAATGAAAATAATTGAAATATTGTATGTTGCAATTCAAGTGCAACTCAAATTTATCACAAATAGTACATTCTGCAATGAGCCTATAATGGCAGTTAATAAGACATGAGTATGTTTTTATGAAACAAGCAAAGCGAGTTTCATAATTTTTATAAGAGTGTCTTAATTGTCATCATAGGCAAGTTGCATACAACTGTTTTTGTTTAACCATAACTAAACGTTTAAGTTTGGGATTTAGAATACCTCATAATTGATGAAGCAAATGACTCTTGGAAACAGCTGTTAGTAGTTCTCGTCCTTTCTGACAGATGGCAGGATACAAGGCATGCAGGCTGAGCTTTAATATCAAACAATGCACACTAAAAACACATGAAATGAACTCAATTTAGTATAATATTTAAATTAACACAAACAGAACTGATAGATTTACTTAGCTGTTGTTTATTATGTAATTTGATTTGCTACTTTCAAGAATTCAAGATCGTTCTGTGTTCGATAATAATCGATATCACACCTATGTTATAATGAAAATCTATTTTGTAATTGATATCATTACCTCATGTGTAATAAGCGTATTGTAATATAATAAAAAGAAATGTATTTTCATAGCTAACTTCCTGCATTGTTTTAGCAACCATAATCCAAGTTCTATTTATACCAGAAAATTACATACCGTACATACTATAAATAGTTGAACATCTAATCATAACAAAATAACTCATCTTGCATCTACTGTGTACCAAATTTGCATACATAATACATTCACACAGATCTACATAATATACATAATGCTTTGCAACATATACATCATTTCTTCTATATAAAACAATACGACTAGGATACCTGGAAAGTTTAGTCTATCGAAACACTGGTTAAGATACAATGACACTTAAAACTCTTCCTAACTTATTAATATCGGAGATAAAACAGTTTGTAGGTGAAACCCATCACAATTACATTCAGGAATGTCTGAGACGCAATTTTTAGGGGGTTAATTTTTTATTCAAAATGGTATTGTCCTTATATTTAAAACTATGACTTGTATTTTTTCCCCTCCTTTGTATCAAAATATCGGTCTCTCGTTAGAAGAAAACGTGTAATGACTTATTCGTATGCTGTATTATCATGTAAATGTCTATTTCCAGTTCAATGCATACCATAAATACTGAAGGATTGATGAACATTGTAAATTTCATCACACGAAAGAAAAGTACCACATCTTTACAGGTATATCCTTTTTCCTCCTCAGTACTAATCAAATGCATCTATATGGTTCAGAAGACAACTTAAAGGCAGAAATGTATATCTTCAAAATACATGGGAAAGTCTACATTGTCATATAAAAAAATTTTGAAATCAATACAGCTCTTGTAAAAGTTAATTTGTTATGACATACTTTAGTTCATTAACTAGGCCATATTATGTTTCAAGAACATATACTTCAATACTTTTGAGGTAATTTTGGATTCAGTCAAACCATAAACCATAGAAAATAGCTGTTTAGGGAAAAAAATTGACCTGGGAGCAAGTGAGCCCAGGGTTCTTCAGCTTAAATGACTCTAAACCACTCAACTACCCAATATTTCACCTGTTCCAAATATTCAAGATCCCTTCAAACCTTATATAGTTAACAAATCTATATTACAAATGGTATAGTGGTAGAAGCTTGAGAAAACCTGTGCAGGAAGACATGTGTTGTTTCTATGCAGACAGAGATGGCAGATTTTCAGTTTTGCTGTAGCCATGCTCTGTGAAAGATCTGTGTTGTCTTTCAACGTTGTGTATTCCGTTATGGCATTTTATTTTTCTTTCATACATTATACCCATTTTCATATATCTCTCATTAAAATTATAGTATGTTGCTCCTGCTGTACAAAAAGAAAATTAGGTGAGGCTTTTGTAGAATGTGCCTGTGCATGTAGCGGATGATAGCAAGGCAACATTGCCCTGTTCAGGTAACTCTACCATAACAGAAGCATAACGTTGTGTAATTTCAATTGCGTGCCAAGAAACTATACACAAACAAAAAATGTCAAGTGTACCATGAGAAAATAGAAATGTCTCTCAAGCCAACTGAACATAGAAATAATATTTTTACGATACGTGGTTGTTGAACTCCCTGGAGTAATCACATGAAATCTACACTCTAGTGAGATAGATATGGATTAGTCAAGAATAAAATTAAATTGTTTTCGGTGGATCACGTGTTTTTCCCTTTCTTCAATCTTCACAACGTTTTGGTCTTATCCTTCAGACCTTCCTCAGGTGACTTCAAGGTCTGAACGATAAGACCAAAACGTTGTGAAGATTGAAGAAAGGGAAAAACACGTGATCCACAGAAAACAATTTAATTTTATTCTTGACTACATTAAGCGATGAAAATCACAACCAACATGACAGATTTATATAGATTAATTCCCTTTTACCAAAATTAAATCCCTCCCCATTTTTTAAATCCCTAATAACTTATCCCTAATTATCCATTTATTACTGGAGTTCGAGTGCATCTCGTGTAATGTTGCCTTACCCTAATACACAAATTATTTATATTATTTGGTCCTTTTGTACTAAAATAATTTATCCAATTATAGACAGAAACCAACCTCCCCACACAGTGCAGACTCATTCTATTGCAGTCACGTGAGACTATAAGTTTCAAGTTTTTTTCTAATTACAGCACTGTATATATACCAGAATTGTGAAATAACTTTAAAAATTGTATAATTAAATAACGATTAAGAATTAGATGCATTCTGTCGCAATGTATTTATCAACATCTAGAGCAAAATCTGTAGAGTGAAGAGGAATATTTGGAATAGTCTGGGGAACTTGTTGGATAGCTGACTGGTCTTAGTATCTGCAGACCAAGACGAAGAAGACGAAGAAGAAGAAGAAGAAGAAGAAGAAGAAGAAGAAGAAGAAGAAGAAGAAGAAGAAACGCATGGATTTGAATCCTGCCCAAGACAAATTTTTATCTAAAGAATATCACAGAAATTTTTTCAGAGGGAATTCATATTATCTACCATAATATTGTCTACTTTGCAGCATCTTCAATAATGTTATGGTGGGAGTAATTAGCAATTTAGTCTGCACAACTGATTTCAATACAAAACTGAAGTTACTGCTACTACTGGAAAATTAGGCTCTGTTCCACGATCTACTTTTATGAATTCTCATGGTGATATCAGAGTTGAATTCTGATTCTCGAAGTTATGGTTTTACTAGTATATTAATATTTAGATAAGATGTGAAACTATAAATGTGATAAATACCAATATCAGTAACTGTAGGACTAACAGATTGTTATACTATAAGATAGTGAAGGTTTGCTGCGATCTTGTATCTGACTTGAATAAAATGATCAGTGTGATAAGATACTTCTTTTAGCAGTTTTCTTATAAATTGAATACCATATATTTCTAATTTCAGTAAATTGATAAGGGTACGAATTCTTTCCATTATCACATATAGCCTACAAACATCTCTTGCTAGCTATTGTTAACATTTCTTTTACCAGCTAATTTAAAATCCTCAGTATTTATACTTACGTAGATACAATTTTCATTTGAACACCTTCATTCAGTATACGAGATTGCACTCTGCCTTGAGCAGTCTATGAATGAGAGCAATTCTGATGAATTATCCCTGATTAGAATGTGCAAGTCAGCTAGACTTGCGAGATGCAAGATGGGCCTTACGGCAGTTACACAGCCATTTGATTATGCGAGCGTTTCTTTCCACAATGGAGAGCTGTTCTGTGGGCCTTTGAAAGTTACTTGAACCCCCACTGCCGGCACCAGTCCCACAAACCCATGGACTTGTCCCTGAATCTACTGAACTAACACTTTCGAAAAACACAGGAGAAGACGATCCTGATGCAGGTGCTGATAATGATCTGTAAACAAAATAAATATTTCTCAATTAGATATAACCAGGTGGCAGACTGAGGTCTGTTTAGTGGAGATCTAAGTGATAAAAAGCCTGTACATAAAAAATGTTATACTTTCCTTTCCCTAGAAGTTCTAATATTGGATAAACATTCATAGAATTCATATTTTTCCTTCATTCACAAGTTGAATGTTACATTAAAATGTGCCACATTAATAATGTAGGAGAAATCAGAGATGGAAATCATCTGATCATTCTAAAATCTTTCATTAACTGTCTGTCTGTCTGGAACCCTATAGCCCCTATGTTGAGGCGAAGGGGCTTCCAAGTGGAGGTTTCAATTACCTATATGAATTTTGTTATGCTTATTTTCCAAGAGAGGGCAGAGGGACAGGTGGTAAACCCATTGCCTCTCAACCCCCCTAAGGAAACTAAGGTATTACTTGGACGTGAAACGGCCGAGAAATTTTGTCCAGAGGCTCTAATTTAGGCTTGGAGTTCTTTACGTGCTGTAAATCTAAGACACGGGCCCCCCCCCCCCAGCTTAAAGTCCCTCCGGAGGACTCTATGCCCAGGATTTTTACGTCCTGAAAAACCCATTGACTGCGGCCAGGTTTGATCCCGCGACCTTCGGATATAGAGGAAGGCATGCTATCTCTAGACCACTGCGGCCGACTTTCATTAACTAGCCCCAGTTAAATGCCAATACCGAAATAAAGGTATATTTCAGTTTTTTTTTTAATTTTTTAAATTTATTTATTTTTTAATAAAACAGAATAAATAATGGAATTCATAGCAGCTGAGACTAAGGGGGAAAGAATTATAAGAAACATGTTCGGCCAAAAACATTTGGTATATAAAGCAGAAAATGTCAAAATGTCAGCTCAACAGATTAACTAAGTCCACGACATGTTACTCTGCAGAGTTGCATTTTGAATTTATGTGACATGTCGCACAGACAATATAAATAATAGACGAGAGTCTCTCGGGCTTCCAGTCGGATGAATGGACCTATTAGTACCGAGCTTTCGGCTGCTACATGCTCTGCGTCATCTTCTGGGAGGGAGTGACCAGACCAAATATGCTAACTGAGATCAGAGCATTGCGGGCGAACGCCCGCAAGGCGATGATCTCGACTCAGATTCCATACCTGCATACGAAATGCATTGCTGGAAATGAAAATGGGTTCCTATCCTATATAACTTAAATTTGCTTATGCTAACGGTGTTTTGCATAGGACTTGAACCTATGCATGGCAACTGCAATGACTTAGGGGTTCAGGCCATGGCCCTTTTTTTGTTTAAGTTCCGGTATTCACCTTACAACCAGGGAAAACCACGGAAAACCCTGGTCGGAACTAGCAAAGGGGATTTGGTCATGGACCTCCATTCTGTAATGCCTGGTAGGGGTTGAACCAACCAGTTGGGATATGTGTCAGCTGAAGGCTTATACGTATTGGGAAAGGGTATTGTTAGGCTGAAGGCCTCAAAAATTCTGACGACTTTAATCGTCCCCTGGGAAGCGCAGTCGCTTTCCAAGTTGCCGTACTAAAGGGTTCTCAGCATCTTGAAGCTTGGAGTCGAAACTCTGTGCAAGGCTTCTGATGTGCGTGGCAAGTAGTGGAACCTTTAGGTCTTCATGGATCTGCCTGTTACTGACGTACCAAGGTTCGCCCGTAGCGAGGCGAAGACATTTCGACTGCACGGCTTGTAGTCTTGCGACATGCGTGCGTGCTGCGGCCCTCCAAGCTGGACTGGCATAGTCTAGCAGAGGTCGGATTAGTTGCTTATAGAGCAGCACTCCATTCGCAGGTAAAAGTCCTCCTCTGCCGTTAAGCAGAGGGGATAAAATTCCAAGCCGTTGCATGGCTGTTCGTCTAACCTGGGTAACGTGGGGTTTCCAGGTCAGCCTTTTGTCCAGGGTTACCCCCAAATATCTGGCTGTTTTGACCCATTCGATTGGCTCTCCGAAAAATTCTACAGGCCTAGGCGGCGCCGTTCTTTGTCTTCCAATGAAGAGCAAAGCTGCGCTCTTAGTGACGTTGATGGAAATTCGCCACTTTGTCAATCAGAACTCTAGCTCTTTGAGATATGTCTCGAGATACTTGACGATTAGTGCAGGCCGTTTCGACGTTGCCAAAAGCGCAGTGTCGTCGGCATAAAGCGCCAAGTCGACGTGGCGGTGTGGTGTGGGCATGTCATTCAAATACAGGCTAAAGAGGACAGGGGAGACCAGTCCCCCCTGAGCAACTCCAGCTCGCATGAAACGACAAGAAGATGTGGCTGACTGGAAGGACGCTACGAACGTCCTATTGGTAAGGTAGGAGGTGATAACTTTCACCAGGTAATAAGGGAAGTTGAGGAGAAGGAGTTTGTAAAGGAGACCTTTGACCCAAACTGTGTCAAAGGCCTTGGCCACATCAAGGAATACCGCGCCGGTTAGTCGCTTTTCGTCAAAGTTCCTCTTGACTCTCTCAACCAGGTGGGCTATCTGCTGAGTCGTGCTATGTTTGGGTCTGAACCCAAACTGCTCATCACGAATAGCGCTGTGCCTGTTGACATGCCTTAGGATTCTGCTTAGCAGAATTTTCTCGAAGAGCTTCCCCACCGAATCAAGAAGACTTATTGGTCTGTAAGACGATGGAAGTGTCGGATCCTTTCCGGGTTTCCGGATAGAGACAATCCTGGCATGTTTCCATGCAGGTGGGAAATATTGCCTCTTAAGGACCGAATTAAAAATCTTGGTGACGTGGGAGGGAGTGAGATAGTTCAGGGTCATTATAAAGAAAATAATCCTGCTAGAAGAGGGCCAATGAGGAAGCAGGAAATTGTTGGTATAAATGGCCAGCTCTTATTGGCTCATGTTGTGAAACTCTCTCTGATTGGCTGATGTCTGACTAGATATAGATTGTTATTCTGGTGGAGGGGGAAAGGTACATGAAGCACAAAATGTAAAAAATGTCAACTCACTGGATTAATTAAGACCACCACATTTACTCTGCAGGGTTGCATTCTGACATATTTTTTTCAATGTTGCAAAAATAGAATAAAAATTGAAAAGCAGCTGAGACTATGGGATAAAAAATTCCAAGAAACATGTTCTACCAAAAGCATTTGGTACAACAAATTTGGAAATGTCAAAATCCCTCATGCTCAGGACTTTTACATTCTGAAAAATCAATACATCCTGAAAAATCAATCTACTTTGAATCAGCGAATATGAAGTTTAGAGATAGGAACATTATCTGAACCACTAATAATAATAATAATAGTTCCAAAAGTGCATGGAACATTTGGGTGGATGCTGTTCTACAAATTGATATTATTATAAAGGAAGTGGTATTATGCCAATACAAACCTATAGTCTCCAGTCTCCAGACCAAGTTGTTCAAAGAACTTGTCTAGTTGAGCACCAGTTCGAGGTTGAGGAGGTGGGGGTGGTCTGGGTGCAGTGGAGTATCGATGACTAATATCAGATTTTGACCTCAGGATAGGGCGTCGCCTCTCACCTTTCCAGTTATCTTCACGAGTATTTTCTCTGAAAATGTAAAGGACAGGTATACAGCAATGTTGTGAGTTATTCACTTTCTGAGTCTATAACCATATCATTGTGAAACAAATTACGCAAATATTATGTTCGCCTGTCAACAAAAGCATCAAATTATTTATGAGGTTTAACCGACCTACTGATATAATGTAATGAATGGTTGCAGTATTTTTATCATATATGAAAGTCACTTATTCATTAGTCTTAATCGGAGGATGGAAGTGCCAAATTATGTTTGATAATGGAAAGGTTGAATCAAACTGAAAAATTCAATGCCAAAGCCAGGATTTGAACCAGGATCTTTGGATCTCCAAGCCGCTGCTCTACCATTGAGCTACCATGGCAATAAATTCTCCAACTAACTCACATATCTCAGTATACCACCAATATGAGATACCAACCCAGTGGTGACTGTTTTGTGGCAGTGTTTGAGAATATTAAAATAGCATAAAATCTGGGAAACTAAATATAAAAAGTACTCTACTTTCTTTCTTTCATTTTGCATCCCTGACAGTTTAAAATAGTACATTATGCAACGAGCTAATAATGGCACAAAATATAAGTCGCCTATAACCTAATGAGTTGTCACTGAGTCGTGCTGCGAACAGCACCTAACAAGTGTTGGTATACGTAACTCATGGAATCAGTAGCTCCTCTTCAGGATTAAAAGATTAAAAGATTTATCATTTGTTTCAATGTAATAAACTATTCATTGAATGAACGCCTATTGGGCATTGGATTGAGATATCAAAATGAAACGTTGTTTGACTTTAAAATAAATCACTTTCACTTTAATATTTTAGCTAAAATACTTACTAAAACCCAACGGTATACAAATTAACAAATTGGAGCGAAAGGTATCGATTAATACACATGAATGACCCTCTATTTGGTTTGAAAAGTGTAATTCATTTACCGGATTTTTGACAGCTCGGCCACTGATCGGCTTTCCAGGAGAACCAATCAAAATGCTTGGGGCTTCGAACATGGCAAAATATAATACAGATTGTAACATAATTTTCTTTAAGATGTTACTATACCCATTTACTAACAAAACGTCAAGACATTTTAGAAGTGGAGCATTAAATGTAATCAAACCTATATAAAGGAGATCCGGTAGGTTCCTCAGCACCACTGTCGCTGTAGCTACTTGTGCTAGTGTTTCTCGTGAGGGAGCAGTCATCAGTTCCGGCATCCATCCCTGTATCGGGACTCTTGTCAGTGTCTGGACTCACTCCTCCACTTCCTGATGGTAACCTTGTGAAACTGTGAGGCATTGTTGCTGCAAGCACAAGCAGTTGTCATTGTTAAGTAGAGCCTGGAAGTTCAGGCATTTATTTTGGTTAAAATAAGAAGGCAAGAAGGCACTTAAAATACCGTACCAAAAATAGGCAGTAACATAATTAAAATACGCATTTATTGAAAGTCAAAACAGAGTAAACCCACTCTTTACTAATAAAAATAATTAGACCCTGTATTCGCCATTTTTAAAAGCGAGACAAGGTTATACAATATACAATAATCATATAGACTTTAATTCACCACAAACAATATTAATTAACCTCTCAAACCGAGAACCTGAATAAATATTCACACATTGGTTTGCAGGCGTCAACCTGAAATCCCACTC
This sequence comes from Ectobius pallidus, assembly GCA_964059195.1. Lineage (NCBI taxonomy): Eukaryota > Metazoa > Arthropoda > Insecta > Blattodea > Ectobiidae > Ectobius > Ectobius pallidus. The sequence goes on from CAXKWD010000005.1 coordinate 124,745,783, forward strand.
ACCAAGTGTCAACACTGATATATATATAAAGGTGGTTTAACTGGGGTTCAGGTGTGGCCTCAAAGAAATACGGTTTCAAAAATTGAGCTGAATACTGTGCACCATACTATAAGGATTTAGAATGGGAACAGATATTCTAAAATTTCAGAGTACTTAAAAAGCAAGTAAATTCAATAGAATGTGTGATCAAGTTAAAGTGTTCGATTTTGCAATTGGATAAATAAATAAATAAATAATAATATTATAATGGATTTTGAACACAGTTATGTTTATTTTAAACACACAAATGCCTTGTTATGACAAACTCTGTTATAACTAACAATACAATAAACTAGTCCGAGTAATCTTGTATATTTTGATAAAATTGTTAGTTTGAATGAAATTGTTAGTATAAATGGCCAGCTTTTATTGGCTCATCAAATAAATGCACCCAAGAAAGAATGAAATTTGCAGCTGTTATATGCATGCAAATACTAATTGCTAGAAAAAATATTCAGGACATTTAAAAATCAACTTTTCAAAACCTCCTATTTCAAAATAAATGAATTTGCTAAGAGTCAATTGATATGAAGTTAGATCAATTATTATATCAGTTCAAAACCTACTAACTTATAATATTTATTACAACAGAGACAAGGTTTTGTTCTACTAATTTAAAACTGTTGTGCTTATTGAATGTTCTTTGTTCTTTTAGTTCTCCTGTAAAAATTTTGTTTCTTAAGACTTACTAAGAGGTTATGAACTTGAGCCAATTAATATTTGATTTACCGAATGGTGGGAGCTGAAGAGAACACAGGTTTGGTTGACTACGACGAGATATGGTGCTCATGGGGGCTCCTGGTGCAGACCCAACCGAGCGTCTGCAGTGATCACTGTTACTACTACTGCTACTACTGCTACTGCATGAGCTGCTGCTACTGCTGTTTGTAGTGCTGTAATTAGAGAGAAAAATTATTTTAATAAACTTTCATACCTGCATATTTCATACTAGCAGGTGCCGACAGCTTCACCTGTAATTATTTACTCAACTGCTAGATGTTTGATTTAAGTAATCTATTTAACAGAAAGATAATTAAAACATTAAATACATCGATTTTACATAAATTGCATAAATTACATAATTTTATTCTTACGGCTACGCCCGTGATAATTAATTCAGAAATTAAAAATTAAGAGCAACAGAACTAAAACATTATATTTATTAACACTTACATGCGAAACATTCATAGGCCTAAACTAAACATCTAATTTAATTAATGAAACAGCTAAAAATCTGGCTTTGAAGTGAATTCCATGATTAGAAAGTGCAGCATGGGAAAAATGACCCCAGATTCGAGTTTCCTGGCCCAGAAAACCCCTGAATAGTGAGTTTCGTCCAAATCGAACAATGTTTGTCCGTTTAGGCATATATTCATTCATACCTCTTCCATGTAGGTTGAAAATTTCAGATGTGTGCATGCCTTGACACCATAAACAAATGAATCGACCAGGCTTGGATCACAAAATTTAAGCGATCGCAATGCTTTTATTTCCAAGGTATGACAAAAATAGGTAAAGCCACCTGCAATTGATTTGACAAGTGAAATGTATTACTGAAAACTGATGCTTGGATAGCGAAAAAATGCACATTTTCTAACAGTTCTTTACTCATAACTCACGAACGAAAGCGAAAATTAAAAATCTGGCTTCAAGGTGCATTCGCCCACTCTTCAGTCCATCTACGTTTAAAATTACAGATCTCTGCGTTCAATAGTTTTTGCTGGGCATAGCGCACAGACACAGACACAGGCACAGGCACAGATAAACACTTCCTTTTATTATTATAGATTACATCGTTTTACATAATAGAAATAAATAATTAAACGAATAGAACAAATCTTGTACTGCCAAATGAGCATATAAATTCGAAATGAAATGATTTAAATGTACCACAGACTCATGAACCTTACCCAAATCATGCATAAACAATTAACACGAATGATAATTAAAAAGCTAAAATCCAAGTTTTAATGTGCATTTTACGATTAAAGTGCAATAACCAGGAAAAAAAGACTTCAGATTTGACTTCCCTAGATCAAGAAACTCTCACAGAGTGAGTTTTGACAAAATCTTTCAATACTTCCAAGTAGTTCACAGCAATATAGAAAATGAGAATATTATAGGAGAAAAATTCCTCCGGCACTGGGACTTGAACCCAGGACCTTTGGCTATTCGCGCCAATGCTCTACCAACTGAGCTAAGCCGGAGCTCAATTCACAGCGCCAGATATTCTCATGTAGTGTCCAACAGAGACAATAATCTGTGGCTCATGAATGCTTATATATCTATCTTGAATGTTAACTGTACAATAACAGTGGGAGCCCGGTCACAAAAATCACTACTTAGTGTGCCTCACAGTACTGCATATGACATAACTTGTCTGTCTGTGAGGTAGACCATTAGGGCAATCAGTCATAGGAGAGAAGTTCCATCTGGCGCTGTGAATTGAGCTCCGGCTTAGCTCAGTTGGTAGAGCATTGGCGCGAATAGCCAAAGGTCCTGGGTTCAAGTCCCAGTGCCGGAGGAATTTTTCTCCTATAATATTCTCATGTAGTGTCCAACAGAGACAATAATCTGTGGCTCATGAATGCTTATATATTTAATATAGAAAATGTTAAAGCTTTATTATTATCATTAAAGTATAATTCAATTGACTGAGAACAACAACAGATATTCTTGATTACACAGTCCAACTAATGGCCAAAGCTGGTAGCATGTTGCTACTAGTCATAAAATTTTTAGTTAACTATAGTTAATGACTTAAGTTTTCAGACATGGTCTGTCTATACCTTGTTTCTGTTGTGTCATCTGTAGTAGTGCCATTTGATCTGGTCGGACTGGTGTGAAGGTCTGGTAGAGACTTATGATGGAGTTTACACGTACTGCCAGGACTTGGTCCTGAAATAGTTGTCTGCACATGTGAAATGCTGCGGCCATAAGGTCTTGGTCCAGTGAAAGGGCGTTCGTCCCCTGCCACCTGAACATAATTTGCCAAAAGTGTAATGACAGAAATAAATTAATAAATGAAAAGAAAGTGGTTAGAGATCAATGTCTACCCTAATTTTTTTTTAAATCTGTCATTATATAATCTTATTATTATTATTATTATTATTATTATTATTATTATTATTATTATTATTATTATTATTATTAATTTTTATTATTATTATTATTATTATTATTATTATTATTATTATTATTATCATCATCATCATCATCATCATCATCATCATTACTATTTTTACATTAGAAGGACCAACTAGTAATTTCGACTGGTTATGAGTTTGTAATTGTTTTGCATCTTCTTTCTGTCGTTCCTACAGAAATTCATTCCTTGTAACTTGTATTGAACTTTTTCAATTAATGTTCTCTGAAAATAACGGGTTCAAAATATTATTAATTACAGGAATAGTCAGCACCCTATCTAGAAGGACTAGGACAAGTCATTTTGACTGGTGAGTGCTCTCTTACCTGTCTGCTCCAGCAAACAATTAATTTTTCAGATTTATGATTCTTTTGTACTGCCTACTGCCAACAAAATTTTCACTATATCACAATCTTATTTAGTATCAGTAGCGAATCTTCAATATAATATTACAGAACACCACCAGCAATCCCTATAAATATTCCATTTGCAATGTTGAAGAAACCAGGATGGAAAACTGTCAGGATGAAGGGTGTCATAACCAAAATTAGATGCCAGATTAACACTGAACTCTTATATTATAGTCATTGTATCTGTATGTATGTATGTATGTATGTATTTATTTATTCAATGCAATTGGGTTATTACCTGGTGGCAGCGATTCCTAATGCAACAATACTACAACTAAGACTATAATATTAACACATTAACGAGTAACATACACATTTACAAGGAACATCACATGAACAAATAACATTTCATAAACAAGAACCATTACATAAGAAGGTAGACTAGCATTACTTAGTACTTAAGTGATTCTTAAATTTCTTCAGGGAGGGGGGGGGGTTTGCCTGAAAAGCTGCTACAGGCAATTCATTCCATTCCTCAGTGGTTCTATTTACAAATGAAAACTTTCCTACCCTTGATTTTGAGGGAATGGTCGCCTCTTCCATAATACGATGGTTTTTCCAGTCTTTTCCCAACGTCCCCCCATGCCTTAGAACCATAATAAGCTTTGTATAATGTACATAACCTATATATCTTATGCCTGTCTTGCAAAAGTTCCCATCTCATCATCTCTCCACAATATTTACCTCTTTTTATGAATTTTATTGCTCTTCTCTGAATTTTTTCTAGTGAATCTATTTGATCTATATGATTTAATATGGCATGCTTTTACTATGAGAAAACGACTAACAATGCTTACAGTCAAAATGACTGATGCTGTTTCTGAAATGAAATGCTTTATTGTTCGTAATATGTACAAAACATACATGAAACAGTGTCAATGTTTATAAAATAATACATACCATAAAATTAGTGTTACAAAGAAAATAAAATACAGAATATATAATAGCCAATGTCTAATAAGGTCCAGACTCAAAACAAAAACGGTAAATCTGATCACCATGTTGTTTATTGATTTTCAGCTGGGTGTTTTATGTCATCTAGTGAATAAGGGCAAAGTTTTATAAGCTAAGCTTTTATTGAAGCTTTAAAACGGTTCCCTATGAGCTCCTTTAATTCTTTCAGAAGCAAGTTGTAGAAACGAGCTCCTATGACATTGACTAGTGAAATTTAATCTCTTTCTGGTAATATGGTGGTCCAGTTTATGTCTTGTGTTATAATGGTGCACATTTGCATTCTACTGAGTTGTTCAAAAGTCCTGGTTCTTCTAGCGTTAAAGCTATGGATAAATCCCAAATTTCAATATAATGAGTTTTATATTATTTTATTTAATTTTACATTATTATGTGTTAATCCAAAAATATGATTCATAGGATTATTATGTGTCAACTTCTTTTCTAATTTATCCTCCTTTTTAATCAGTTTTGTTGTCTCTTTAATCCAATGGTCAACCTATATGAGCCATTATTTATTATATTACAAAAAGTAATTATTACATGCCTAAGGATAATATTAATTCATTATAATGATAATTATTAATTATATTATAAAAAATAATTATTACATGCCTAAGGATAATATTTTTCCAAACAAGGTAGTATCATAATAATACTGGAGACTGCACAGAACGCAGTTGAATAGAGAGATATTTCACTCACTGTTTTGACGTCTTGTTCATCATTGTCCCACAACCGTCTGTATAAATTCTCCTTGGAGTCAGCATTAAGAAGTCGTCGGAGTTTGGTTTGCAGTTGATCTCCACTGGGATTTGAACCCGATCTCCTCTGTGCAGCGGGTACAAGTCGTGGAGACTTGGGTGGGAGAGGGGGAGGTGTCTGCTGCTGTGATGATGGCTGTAGAGGGTTGTTACGTGGTGGCAGCGTTGGTGGGGGGCTTAGAAGTAGAACATGCTGGTGTAGATCTAAACAAAAATGTTCATAAAATACATCAGTTACACAAAAACACAACCAAGTTCCAGAAATTAAAAATGTGGAGCAAAAAATTTAACATTACCCTAATCAAAAATTACTACAGTCAAAGGCATTCACGTCATTCAGCCTAGTAATTCATGTGAATTTGGCTAAGATAAGGACAAACCTGTCATCACCAATACCTGATAATGAACTAAGCTGTTACTGCTGAGAGCAACACAACAAATTTCGTTCAGAGGCTCTAATTATAAACTGACTCTTTAAAGAGTCTGAAATGTCATTGTTAACCAGTAGTGAAGTAAAAAGTAAAAAAAAAAAAAAAAAAATGAAGTGTTCCCTATACAGGCCATGAAGGCCCAGAAGGTTCCAGGACGCTGAAGCTCCAAGATTTTTAGACATTCAGTACATTAAGGTGGTAAGGTTGTCAGCCTTACGCACCGGCTACCTTTACCCCCAGGATTGCTTCTGGTACTCATTTCTGTTAGAGGTGAGTCGACCCCAGGGCCATGGGGCCACCAGAAAGATTAGGCCAATTGAAAAACTCCGACCTCATTGGGGATCGAACCCGCAACCTTCCGGTAAGTAGCACAGCGCCTCAACCACTATGCTACAGCGTACCCTTGATAACCAATAGTGGTTTAGAGTAATTTCCAAGGAAACTAGGCAGAAAATCTTTTTGTCTTCCACCACCTTAAAAAGACTGCATTTCTCTGATTTCAAAGGAAGGCACTAAACATTAACTTGGATCCATGTTGTGGTATAAAAGAAGCCCGTGCAATGAAGATCTTATTGGTTGGAATTAAACACTAAGATTATAAAAAACATATAAAATACATTATTTTTAAAATACTTAACTTACATATATAAATGAAGTAGGTTAAAAATATGTTTTAAATCAGTTGCAGCTTCACAACTCTCACAGAAAGTTCTAACAAATACTATAGTTCATATTAAAACGAATTTCGAAAATAGAGTATTCTTCAGAAGCCAATTCCAGCTGTCTAATCAAAAACACTCAACTGACTCTTTTGAAGTGCCGTCAGTTAGTTTAGCACACACTCTTGGGCTGGTCCTGTTATTGTTTTATCTGCATAAATTTCTGAGGCTTAAACTGATCAGCTGGGAGCATAAATAAATAAATAAATAAATAAATAAATAAATGAATAAATGAATCATATACCACAACTTAAAAGTAACTCGAGCAGAAGGTATAAACAATGCAGAAGCCAGATGCTAATGAGTAAGGCTAAGCAGAATCTATATGGCATATACCTGTATATTATACCCTCCGCTACACCACTGACTCTATGTCAGATTGTGAAATGAGAAAATTGTACTGTCTATTTTTAGGGCGGGAAAGTTATGGAAGTGCTTCACATTTTTTTTTTTTTTTAGTAAAAAGCTTTTAGGAATGTAATTTTCTTATCTTCCAATAAAATGATTAAAAACTGTTATTAAAACTTTAGTACAGTAGTACCTGAGGAAGGCCTGGAGGTCAGGCTGAAACGTAGTGACTGTTCAAAGGTAAAATTTTATCCACTGTACTAAAGTTTTAATAACAGTTTTTAATCAATTTATATTCATAACCGGTGGAAAGAGTTGGACCTGGGTTGTGAATGACCTGGTATGTATCTTCCAATAGCTTTGTCGTCGTTTCTACGTACATGCTGATGAGGTTAACAGTTACCTGGTTCTTTATTGCTTTTATCTCTATAGCACATTAAATAATGTAACTGTTAAAAATAACATTGCACCTTTACAATAAAACTTACATTTACCACCGTCCTGGTCAAGCCTGCTACCGGGATCTCTGTTTTGAACATTGTTCACCCATGTTGGACCTGAAGAAGATTTCTTGAGTAAAGGTCCACGCAAGAAAACTGTATCTACAGCCGACGAAGTCACCTGAAGGTGGCCACTGTTCTTTAATTCCTGTTTCCGATCTAGCACTGTCTCGGACTTCACATAGAAGGCTTTCGATTCTTGCAGCAGCTCCACGGCGCTCTTCCGTTTCGCTGTAAAATGGAAAGAATAACAGTTTAAAATTATGTGTATGTGTTAAAGAAGTCATATTTAGAAAAACCTTTGGATAGAGCAGTTAGCAGTGTACCAGTAGCTTCATATATTGCCGTGTTATCAACTACATTTATTTGTTCTGTTAATTAAAAAATAATTATAAATACTGTTCCCTGTCTTTCTTACATACACTATGCAATAAAAAAGTTTTTTCTAGGTCCTTACATACTTTTTTCCCTCTTTTCAGCCACTGAACCCTGGCCGGCCTTTTACACAAACCAACTCGGTGAGTACTCTGACATCCCATGTTCCAATTATTAGATTAAGTTATATTTTCTTGAACAAATCTGAATTTTAAAAAATGAAAAGTATTCAGATATTGTACTACGTTGATAAAATATCCCCATTTAAAATAATTATAGTGAGCCTAAGTCATATATTATTATACTGACGTTAATTTGCTCTCTTTTATGATTTACTTTCTTGACCTAGGAAATCGAAATGTATAATAAGAGCATTTATTTATTCAGTTAATTTGTGTGATATTGTAAAGAGAATATTATATGAACTATTTGGTAAGATCCCTAGATATCTCTAACCTGGAGGTTGTATATTAATTGTTGAATGGTTCCTACAAGTAGCTTTCTTCAACCTAAACACATCAGCAATAAGAGTCTTAACAGGTGTAAGTGAGAAAGTATGCACAACATGTTTTTTTCAGAATGGAGTCTGTCTTAGATATTGTGAGATGATCATGATGATCCAGAATGAATTAATAATGAAAAAGAAAACAGATAAACAATTATGACACAGTAAACCATAAATGACAAAATAATAACAGAACAATCCAAAAATATAATTATGTATAGGGTATAACTAACAAATTGTAAATACGAGGACTATTTTTTCTTCTGAAAATGTAGGACCATTTAAGATTTTTTAAATACACAAATGAAAATGACCTAAGAAAAATGCATTTCTATAATCTAGAGGCCATGATTAGGATTTATCTACAACTTGGCAATGTCTATGCAGCATTAATAAAAAGAAGACATGTCATTAGAATCCGGGCCCTGCTGATTACACATATTTGTCTTATGTTTTAATGTAGGCTATACCAACTGTATTATTATTTTATTGGGAGTATTTTGTATTATTATGGTATTTATTGTATTTTTTGAGAGTGTACATAATACGTATTTTGTATTCAACCTGGTTGATTGGAAGAAAAAGCCCTATGGCGTTAACTCTGCCAAGCAAAATTAAACATAATAATAATTATTTATAATAATTTATAATAATAATTAACAATTATTGTTATCGTCATTATTAGGGCAAGGCATTTAATGACTATAAAATATTGAAAAAATAAAAATGCATTTATGACCTAAAAGTAATATAAAAATGACAAAAAATTTAAAAAAAACACCATAAATTTACCATTATTACTTATAATTAGTTTTTAAAGAAATGAATTTCTTAAAGCAATTTAATGGATGACAGTGCATTATATATAAATTGACAATATAAAACATACTTAGTTTGTTACTAAAAAAGTAAGTAAATTTATACTACTTGGAAATTCTTAGCAAAAAGAAATTCTTTCTGAACTGGCCCTAACAAATATGTGCCAATTCCTTCTTGCTACAAGACAAACTGCTATGGTGTTTACAATAATCTAAGAGGGGAACCTTACGTAACAAAAACCGGTTTGTCTGTCTCATTCTAGCACATTACTCGTATGACTTAAGAGTGAGACAGATGTACTGGTTCTTGTTTACTTCAGGTCTCCGTCTTAAATTTACTACTTTAGTTTGGTTTACTCCTGGATGGTGCACGCCACCCTGAGGAGACTTGAATCTTTAACTCATCGCAGCAAAAAGTACAACTACTTAAACTGGAATTATACGGCAAGCAATGGTCATTCTCTGTAACTTCACTTTCTAAAACTACAATAAATCTTGAATTAAAATGAACCATTTGTACATGGAAAAGATCCTCTCTACCTCCATTGAAAAATTACCTTTAAATGCCGAAAATGACCTAAAAATTGCCCAAAAAAAGACCCAACTCTTGAAAATAACGACAAATGCATAATAAAAAAATGCAAAAACAAATTACGCTTATTATGGTATATATTCTATTTATCTTTTAACCTTCATATAAAAAAAATGCAAAATCATCAAATGCCTTGCCCTAGTCAGTATGATTATCAATATCAATATTAATCTGCATTCTGGAGTTTATTTCCTCTCTTCCATTTTGGCTCTCTTTTTGTTTCCCTTTCTATATTTATTCATTATTTCTTTCTACAGTTATTAAAATATTTATCACTGGTTTAATGCTGCACGTATATGCTACCTTCGTATGGCTGTGTTATTTCATGCTGTGACTAAACTTGAAATTATGCAAATCAGTGTCTTATGTAATATAATACTAATTCTACGGCGAATTACACTTTTGAAAAGTATATGTCTTTTGAAGCTGCTGTAATCAGTTCTTGGAGGTATAATGCAATTAGAAGCATTTTCTCTTTTAATTAAAGGGCTACGATGCTCAGGTACTGGCTAGATGTTACATCAAAGGAATGGAAATCCAGAGAATGCTAAACTTGCCTTTGAATATCGCAAGTATTCATGGGCTTGCAGACTGACTGAAGTATTATACGAATGAAACTTGAAGGTCTTTGAAATTTGCAATGTAATTATGTAGACAGATGAGGAACAAAGAATTTTTATTCAAAGGATAGACCTGAACTAGAAATTTATCGTGTGCATGTGATCTTTAATACAGTCGGATGAATATTATGCAGATCTGTCCAGTTCTAATGTGTCTTTTTAAACATTCTTACATATATACGCAAATGTACCCTTTTTCCCGGGACAGTCCCGTTTTTTTGTCCAAAATGTCCCGCGTCCGGAAACTTTTAATGGGGACACTAAAATGTCCCGCTTTTTTGTGATTGTGATTGTCTAGTGTGTTTCACGCTAAGTTAATAAAAGTTACAACAGTGAAGGTCTTGCTCATTGTCAAAACATATTTTAATGGAGTAATATGTGCTGACTTTTATGATGAATTATAAAAAAAGCACACTTCTTGATCTGGTATCTGGTACCCTATGATCCCCAGGTGGGGCGAAGGGGCCTCCAATGGAGGTTTCATTACCTATACTAATTTTGATATGCTTATTTTCCGAGAGAGGGTAGAGGGACAGGTGGTAAGCCCATCGCCTCGCAACCCCCCTCTGGAAACTAAGTATTTCGTGGACGTGAAAGGGCCGAGAAATTTTGTCCAGAGGCTCTAATTTAGGCTTGGAGTTCTTTTACGTGCCGTAAATCTACGACACGGGACCCTCAGCTTAAAGTCCCTCCCGGAGGACTCCGTGCCCAGGATTTTTACGTCCTGAAAAATCCATCGACCGCGGCCGGGGTTGATCCCGCGCCCCGCGGATCTAGAGAATACATAAAAGTGAAATGTACTGTGACAATCAGGCATTTAGGCCTATTCCTGCGGAATAAATTATCTACACCAGTCTGCAGGAAGAAATTTAAGAAGTCATATGGGATAATTTGTGTAAATATTCCCTAAATTTTGTGAATTAAATTTATGTCCCAGGTTTTTAACATCAACAAAATTAAAATTTCCCGTTTTTATTTAAACATTATACGGACACCCTAAGCAAATGCTACTGCATATACCAGTAATTCAGTTCTTTCATATACATTAACAGCACAAACTCATTAACGTAATAAATTCTTATATATATTATATTTGATGAATTGTACAAATCTCTGCAACAAAGGCAAGTCTGTAAGTATCTGACACTATAATTTTATAATTTAAACTCGCTTCGCTCATTGGGGGCTCCGCCCCCAAACCCCCGCTGACGTTCTTGGGAAAGGTTTTTTAAAAGATCTATGGGAGATAGTATTTAGTCTGCTGTATTGGCTACTACCTTTTTTGCCACATTAAACCTGAAAAAATAAACGTGGGACTTTGGGATTTTTTCGGAATTTTCCTGTCGGTTGCAAGCTAATATGTATCAGTTTGCCAAGTCTAAGTTTTCTAGATCAACTGGAAGTGTACGTACATTTATGGTGTATTTTATGGAGTAAATTTCAACTGATATTAATTTAAATGGACATGATACAAGATGAAATTGCGAGTAAGATTCATGGTATGTAAATATTCAATTTGGCTTTAGCCTTTACGACCACGGAAATCATAGAAAAATACAAGCAAATTTGGTTGTAATATGTTGTAAAGAATGCGGGACTTCATCTCCGAGATATTATTAAAGAACATAAACTATGAATTTTCTTTAACAGATAGAAGAAAATTTTGTTAGTTCTGGACAAAAATATGTTAGGTGGATTTAATTATGATGAACCTGAGACTTCAGAACGCAAGTCCAAGACGTTACTATCTCGACCACCCCGTTAGGTTTACGGAAATAATTATTTCTAAACTTTCAGAGCCATACGTGAATACAGTTTGATAATACCGTTGCCATAGAATCCCAGCCCTTTTTCGGGGGTTTTTAGGGCTAAAAATTTAAAAAATTTTACTTTTTGGAATTTTCTTGTGGTTTACAGCCTAAAAGCTATGTGTGTACCAAATTTCAAGTTTCTGGCTTATCTGGAAGTGGACAAACATTAATGTCAGTGAGCCGAACCGAGCCCTTTTTGGGAGTGTTTAGGGCTAAAAATTAAAAAAAAATAAACTTTTTGGAATTTTCCTATGGTTTACAGCCTAAAATCTATATGTGTACCAAATTTCAAGTTTCTAGCTCTTCTGGAAGTGGGCAAACATTAATGTCGGTGAGCGGAGCTGAGCCCTTTTTCGGAGGTTTTAGGGCTAGAAATTGGAAAAAATAAACTTTTTGGAATTTTTCTGTGGTTTACAGCCTAAAAGCTATATGTGTACCAAATTTAAAGTTTCTAGCTTATCTGGAAGTGGACAAACATTAATGTCAGTGTGCCGAACCGAGCCCTTTTTCGGGAGTGTTTAGGGCTAAAAATAAAAAAAATAATCTTTTTGGAATTTTCCTGTGGTTTACAGCCTAAAAGCTATATGTGTACCAAATTTAAAGTTTCTAGCTTATCTGGAAGTGGACAAACATTAATGTCAGTGTGCCGAACCGAGCCCTTTTTCGGGAGTGTTTAGGGCTAAAAATAAAAAAAATAATCTTTTTGGAATTTTCCTGTGGTTTACAGCCTAAAAGCTATATGTGTACCAAATTTCAAGTTTGTAGGTCATCTGGAAGTGGGCAAACATTAATGTCGGTGAGCCGAGCCGAGCCCTTTCTCGGGGGGTTTTTAGGGCTAAAAATTAAAAAAATAAACTTTTTGGAATTTTCCTGTGGTTTGCAGCCTATAACCTATATCTGTACAAAATTTCAAGTTTCTAGCTCATCTGGAAGTGGGCAAACATTTTTGTCGGTGAGCCCTTTCTCGGGGGGTTTTTAGGGGTAATAATTAAAAACATAAACTTTTTGGAATTTTCCTGTGATTCACAGCCTAAGAGCTATAAGTGTACCAAATTTCAAGTTTGTGGCTCATCTGGAAGTGAACAAACATTAATGTCTGTGAGCCGAGCCGAACCCTTTTTCGGGGGGTTTTTAGGGCTAAAAAATAAAAAAAAAAAATTTGGAATTTTCTTGTGGTTTACAGCCTAAAAGCTATAAGTGTACCAAATTTCAAGTTTCTAGCTCATCTGGAAGTGGGCAAACATTAATGTCAGTGAGTGAGTCAGCCATGTGGCTTTATATTATAGGGATAGCAGCAGGAGCTTTTAATTGTATTATTTTCCATTTAGTTTCCTATGCATATTTTCGTAAGATGTATTGAAGAAATATTTATTTCGCTTCCATCTCGATACATTTTAATTTGATAAAGAAACGTGTTTGGCATGAAAACTGTTAATTTTAACTGTCTCTACAACCTTAATGTTCTGGTTGGTCATGAATCTTCTACAGGAGGTGACATAGATTAGAGAAATCGAAAATAGGATTTAGTAAACTAACCCTATGTAATTAAGAAAAAGAATGCAACCATTTTATGGGTCATGGATAGAATGAGACCCATTGAAATTTATATTTTACCAAATATCAAAATTTAAAAAAAAGCTTTTATAAAAATATTTTACTTATACAAGCCAAATTCTAGCGGTAGCAATAAGAATCCAACAAAATCCACAGTTCAAAAATAGAAGTAAATACAATGCACTGTTTACACGAATCGGGACTGCACAGACAGCCGGACATAATCCCCCCCCCCCAAAAAAAATTCGGTTTCTTGGCATCGTGAAACATGTTGTCCCGCTATTAACATGTTTCCGATTTTTTCACGATCACTATTCTTTGTGTATATATTTAAACAAATTTGTTATAGTCGATAGAGACGAAGCTTGTTAAACCACATATCTTGGGGACCAGTCACATCCGTTATGTACCACGATTACTGAACAGTATGGGAAAATAAAGTTATCTTAACACCTCATCACGATATTGAAAAATCCTCATTTGTACCTCCAAAAAAGATGAATTCACGTAATGGAAAGGAATTAACACAATCGCGAATGTTTGTACTCTCAAGTGTTGTGATATTTAATCTGTCAAAGAGATGGTTCTTATTAAAATGGATTTAGAATATGCAGTATATTTATATATAAAATATATAAAAGACTTCACAGTATTTATATCGGAATCTGAATCTGAATCTGAATCTGCAGTACTCTTCATTGTTCATGGGTGTAGCAACTACTGGAACAATGAACGGCACATACAACTTACATTACATGGGTTATTGGCGTTGGCACATGGAACAACATGGTGCAAAAAACACATTTTTCTTAAAAACAGCACGTAGAACCTTCGCAATTTTCTCTCAAGAAAGGAGTCTTCGCGACAGTTTCTCGTAACTATCTTCCATCACTTATCTCTCCAAAACTAATGTTTCATGTCAAAATATTTTCATACATTTCATGTGACATAGCGTTTCTTTCACAATCCTGATCACTGTATTGCTGAGCATTAGGTGACTGTGAAAGTAAAATCTGTGACATCTTCCGACGGTTGAAGGTTCCTATAGCATGGAATACCTATCAGGCATGGAACTTATCTTGCACATAAAGTACTAACACCAGACTTCCCGCGAAAGGATACACAAAATATGATAGCGGATCCGTAATATGTTCGATAACGTTATAAATTAATTTATGACATGCTCCTTGGAGTTGGCTCATGGCACTGTATATTCACAATCCCTTCTTCTAAATACGATAATTTTTATTTCCTTGTTACGTATCTTTATCATATCACTTTTATAAACTACATAATAATACACTTTCAATAAATTGAACTCAAGAAAGAAGAAAAAATAAGATGAAATGTATCTGTAATTTTTAGCCTGACTAGGTCACCTAATTTCCATACGTCTTCTTCAAAGGATTTCAACGAAGAGTTATACAGCTAATATTAAAAATTAAAAGAAACTTCTTAAGTCATTTTCGAGAAAATTGAAACAAAAACTTTTTGATGAATGATGAAACAATGTAACAAAATGTCTGTGTCGTATATTCGGAAGATGAAAAACTAAAATATGAAATATTAAATTTCGTACGATTTGTGTGTTGAGTTTTAGACTTGTAAACGTTTATTTGTTTTTAAGACTTAGAGGCCTCTCGAAATCGAAAGTTCATTCGACCTTATTATCTTACATTATACATACCTATTCGACCTTATTATTTTATACTAGCCTATATACATTTGTTCTAAAGCCAAGGGTAATTCATTCCAATCCGGCATTCATCTCTGAGTGGGGGGAACCCCAAAACCCTTCCAGACCGAAGTAATAAAATGCTTAATCTTACAAATTTATGCCGTAGTATTCTTGTGTAATCGTATTGAGCATTAGAAAGTTCCACATCTCTAATCTGTGACCGGTTGGAACAATTAGAGAGGACCTAATATTTTGTTCCCAAGTTTATATATTTTTCTATTGAGTTTGTAAAATTTCCCATACAATGATTATGAACTGTTGACACAGTAGTTACAGAACATCCGTTTGTAATTTTCCGGTCACCAGTGTTGGCATGGTTAAATTAGAGAACAAATTGATACACGCTAGCCTGGAGTTGACAAATCGCCCTAAATTAAGATTACTGTTCTCCAGCATTGGAGGATATACCAGTTGATTACGTATCTAACTAAGAAATTCCTTTACTGTATGAACAGTAAATTAGTGATACTTCTGTCTACTCTTCCATCCTGCACCTTTATTCTCCTCTTCTTTAATACCTTCGTTTTTTATTTAGTTTCCTTTCTTTATTCCTCCTTCAATCAAAACATTTTTTATTTTCCTTGCCACTTTCAATTCATATTTCTGTATCTTCCTTTTAATCTTTTTCAATCTCTCTTACCGAATTCAATTCCGGTTTTACCCTTCTCAACATCCTTCTTTATCTTTCACTTTTCATTTCCATCTTCCTTCTCTTCTCCCTTTCTGGAGTTTACTTATTTCTTCTCTTCCATTCTTGCTCTCCTTTTGCTTCCCTTTGTATATTGATTATTATTTCTTTCTACAGTTATTAAAATATTATATTTAATTCTGTGTGTGTTTAATCATTTGTTTTCCCATTCTTTATTCACTTTTCTTACTTTAATTCCTTAGTTTTTTCCTGTTTTAAGTCTGTTTTGTTATTTCCTTCCTAAATTTCATTCTTTCGTTCGTTCTTTATTAATTAATGAATTTATTTACGTATTTATTTATTTCCTTTCCTTTCTTCCGGTTCTATTGTTTCTAAAAATCACATTCAGCATAATCTTAAAAACCTAAATTTTCACCTAGATAAAAAAATGTTTAAACTCTAAACTACTCATGCTCTCTGTCACTTTGAGGGTTCTGTATAGGCTGGTACTGTCGAATCCAAATAAACGGGAAAACAGAAATCAAGCACAGACAGACAGATAAGCAAACAAAGGAATCAATAAACTTGCTTTGCCATTCAGTCGAGAATACTGTATCTCAATTCTTTTCAAGTGTTTCTGAATGCAATTTGGATGAGACGACTAAGAGGAAGTGGCGACGTGACGGATTCAATTTGGCAATACCGACGGGAACATCACAGCAACCGCTGACAGAGATCAGTTGACTTCAGTGTCACTGCAAATATCACTCCCGAAATTCTTCCTGAGTAACTTGACAGAAACATCAAGAAAAGGAAGCTAAGCATCGGCACAGTATGTTCTTCCATTCTAAGGGAAAGATTCTGCTTATTCAGCTTTCCCGACGATCTTGATTATAATTTTACAATTCGATTATTATTATTATTATTATTATTATTATTTTCCTTTCGATTAGGCCAGCTTAGGACCACGTGAAACAGTTGTCTTCTTCTTGTCTTCCCAAAACTTCTTCATTCTTTCGCGATGTTGCTGTTTCCGTTCTTCCGTCCACTTACTTCCAGTTTTCTTCTTGGGTTTTTCTGGAAATTCGCCATCAAATATTGCTTTCCTAAAATTTTCTCTGTTTGCAATATTCTTCTTTTTGTTATTGAGTAATTTCAAATCTTCTTCAACTTCCTTGAAAAATGCTGGTTTAGTTTTTTTACTTACATAGTGATCAAAAATTTGTTTGGTAAGTCTGTCTCTTTCCATTCTGAAAATGTGACCATAGAATCTTAATCTTCTTTTCCTGAAAGTATGGCCTGTTTTTTCTGTTTGTTTGTATAACTCCTTTTCTGGTCTCAGTTTGTATATGTTATTCTCCCAAATAGGTCCCATAATTTTCCTTAAGATTCTCTTCTCTGTTTTGCTTATTCTTCTATCTGAGGTGTTTATACACTCTGTTGCATACTGATATGGGTGCTTGGATTGGGGAGACAAATTGAGATGGGTGTTTGGTTGAGTGTTTTGTTGGGAGCTGGATTCGTTGTGGAAATGTACTTACTTCGATGCTCTGTTGGGCTCCGTCAGTTCTGCACCTATATCTTTTCCACGGCTTTTGTAGCTCAGGGTATCACACGAATCATCTGAGGGATTGGTTTATAGCTAGTTATGTCTCTATAAATGATAACTTCACTATAAACATTTTATATCGGCATTTATTCAAATTAACTGTGTTCTGCGTAGATGTTTGTGTAAATTCACCACTTCAATTGCATTTATCAAGTACTTACGTGTATTTCTGTTTTCTTATTTCTCACAAAGTAAATGAAAACTCACACGCTATCTTTTATAATATACATACGTGTTTTACAAGTGGCTTTAGTGAGAATCGCAATTATGCTAGGTAATATTTCCCGCGACTTTCCACAAGAGCAACGTACGGAGGTCTGCTCTCCTCGGCGAATATGGTGGAAGTGAGCTCCTGACCACGCTAGGTTCGCGGCTAAAGGATGCTTCTCTCTTATTGGCTGTATTTTTCATTACGTAAAACAGTTCTATTGGTTAAAACAATTCGCGGGCCAAAACTATGAATTTAGTACGTTGTATTTTCGAAATATACGTTTCTTTTACAGTTAAGATTTCAAATTTGGAATTAGGAAATAATAATAATAATCTAAACGAGAATTTTGATACCGAAATAATAATAATAATAATTTGAATGATTCGAATAAATATGAATTAACTATTGTTTATAATAAATCGAAAGGGGTGGAATAATTCAGCTTCAAAATGCCCCTGTGTTAATTTAATTATGTCCGAAAAGGTAAATAATTAAATTAACACATCATACCCCAGAATATTTATTCTTATTAAATTTAAATTACGCTTGGATTAGTAAAAATTCTAAATTAATCATTGAAATGGTGAATGATGATAAATGTTAGTGTAACAATAGGTGTATGTGTTAAACATTACAACTTGAATTAAATGAATATGACCAAGATTATTTGGATATACACAAATTAAATCAAATCAGGTTTGTATTACCCTGCCATTCTTTTAACATAATATTTTTAAAAAATGACAAACATTCGAACAATAAATGAAAAATACTATTTAAACATTCTTAACTCTGAAAATTATTTCTTGAAAAACAAACATGTCTAGTCTATGACAACACTTCTTGTTATTTATATAGAGAATTCTTAAACATTTTTGAAAATATATATATATGTCGAGATTCTCATCGTCCATACTTGAAAAATTTATTTACATCGAGGCACTCATCGTCTGTAAAATATCACTATCTTATTCCTTTACACGAATTCTCTTTCCTTTGAATCACTATTATAATATGTGTACATACATCATACAAATACAACACACTTTTGACAAATAAATAAATATATACAGTATCACACTATGTTGCATTACATCACAACATTACCCTTGAATAATGAACAATTTATGTACAAACATAACCCTCTTAAATAATAAACATTTTATTTACATCAACATTAATGTTCAATCCATCAGACTTGGTGCTCCTCATAATATGGTTTCAGTAAAGATTTGTGATAACGTCCTATTATTTTGCTATTTAGAGTACTTAGCTCATATGTATGGTTACTGAAATTCTTAGTAATTACGAATGGTCCTCTATAAACCATATTCATACGTCTATACCTTCTATGGAGTGCACTGGACAAACTCTTATTTCTCAACAATACTTTAGTGCCTACTTCTGGATTCCATTTTGCCTTATACCTCTTTACTTTTGACCTTCTCTTTTCTGCCCTACTCCTTATTCTATCCAGAGCTCTCTTACATAATTCCTCATTCGACATCTTCTTGCCCTTATAGAATTTAGCTTGGGGAAGATTCGCAATAACTGGGTCTGCATCTTTACCTGTCATTAAAGTATATGGAGAAGCTAATGTAGTTGCATTTACTGAATGGTTGATTACTCTTTCTATAACATTACACTGGCTAACCCAATTTGTGTGTGATTTATGACACAATACCCTCAAATATAAAGTAATATCTCTCATGATTCTTTCCGCGAAATTTGCTTGAGGAAAGTAACTTGAACTATGGAAAATTTTGATGTTCTTTGCTCTTAGCGAATTTTGAAAATGACTACTAGTGAATGATGTGGCGTTGTCACAAAGTACGGCTTCAATATCTCCAAATTTCGGGATATAGTCATTGATAATTTTGCTCACACATGCTTTAGAAGTTGCTCTTCGCACCGGATAAATTTTCACAAACTTGGTAAAACAATCATACATTACAAAGATATATCTACAACCGAATCTGCCTTGAGGTAATTCACCATGGAAATCTAATGCTACTAAACTATTTTTAGTCTCTCTAATGATATTCTTTGGTTCTGTGTCATATTTTACGTTCAACGGTTTAGCTGCTTGGCAAGTGGTACAAACTTTAAGAATTTGCCTGATTTTCCTCGCCATATGTTTGAAATAGAAATCTTTACTCAAATTTATCAATACTTTTTCTGAACCTGAATGACATAAAGCTTGGTGGTAACATTTAATTAAATCTTGTTCTAGACATCTTGGAACATAGATTTTCCATTTTAACTCATCTGAACCACATAACTTATACAAAACTCCATCAAACAATCCTACAGTATTACCTGGTTTGAAACTACAATCTTGTATATCTCCTACACTACTATTTACATTATTTATACTACTGTTATCAGCATCCATATTAGTACCATTTATGTCTGATGAATTGATCACTAACTGATTTTCTGATGACGTATCAATCTCAGAAAGTTCTTGGATAGTTTTAGCACAAGTTAGCAATTCAGCAATAGTCTCATCTTCAGATTGCAATTTCTTTATGTCTTTGAACCCTTTTATTAATCCTTTGGATCCTACACATGGCAAAGTTAAAATACACACTTCTTGTTTCGGTGAAGCAATAGTATCTGGGATGTTTGAGTGCTGGTCTAAACGGCTTAACAGATCTGCAAATATATTATCTCTTCCGGGAATGTGCTTAATCACAATGTCATATGACATGATTTCATGTATATATCTTGAAATCTTAGAATTTGTTAGTCTACATTTTTGCATGAAAGCTAGGGAAATGTGATCAGTATACACTGTAACTTGCTTATTGAATACATAATGTCTGAATTTTGTTAGTGCATAGTATATGGCACTTACTTCTAATTCCGAAATGCAAGCTCTTTGTTCTGTACTACTCAAACTTCTCGAAGCAGTAGCTATTACATGGGTTTCACCGGATTCATCAATCTGACTAAGAATACAACCTATAGCTTTACATGAAGAGTCTGTGTGAATTATGTACGGCCTATCATCGTTCGGTCTCTCTAACAAGATAGCTTTTGAAAACAACTCTTTAACTTTATTAAAAGCACGATCATGTTCGTCTGTCCATTTCCAACGAATTCCCTTTTTTAACAGTTCTCTAAGGGGTGCTACTTCCTTAGCGTAGTTAATTAGAAATCTACTTTGGAACTGCCATATGCCTAAGAGACGACGTAACTGCTTAACAGTGCGTGGTACTGGAATGTTTTGAATTGAAGCAATACGGTTTGGATTAGGTTTGATACCTTCGGAAGTTACTACATAACCTACAAATTCTACTTCTTTCTGAAAGAAACATGTTTTAGACGGTTTGACTGTCATGCCATGTTCACGAAATTTTGTCAAAACATAGTCAATGTTTGCTAAATGGGTTTCAAAATCATCGTTACTAAGAAGAAAATCATCTAAATAGGAAATGATTCCTTTAGTTTCGGTTTCTGAAAAAATCACACTAAGTGCTCGTAGTAAGGCACTTCCACTTGTCTTGTAACCAAATGGGCATCTAGTAAATTCGTACGTACGTCCATTATGATTGAAAGCTGTATACTTCCTATCCTCTTTGCGTAGTGAAATTTGCCAAAAGGAATGAGTCAAATCTATGCTCGAAAAACATTTTCCTTTTTCTAATCTACTGAGCAATTGTTCAATACTTTCCGGACGGTAGTTGTCTGTAGCGATATAATTGTTCATATGCCTCGCATCAACGGTAAGGCGAAGAGATTTATCCTTTTTGAACGTCCAACACAAAGGGTTGATGTATTTTGAGGTCGAAATTTCGATTACTCCTGAGTCTAACATTTTCTGAATCGTCATATCGGCTTCCTTCTTCAATGCAATCGGGATTGGCCTACTCTTATAAGTGAATTCATCAACTGGTTCGATGTCAAATTTATGCTCGTAGATGTTACAAAGTCCCACGTTTTCGAAAAATACTTCTTTATTCTTTATTAATATCGATAACAACCTATCACGTTGATCTTCATTTAAATTGTGAGCTATATCAACTTTCTCCTTCAAAATATTCATTGTCATAGAGTTCGCGCTAGGGTCGGCTTCTTTTACATTCCTCGTACAGACATAACCTATCTCTACTTGCCCTATGTTGACATCTCCGTCAACACTATTTTCATACCTATCAGCGCAGTCATCACAATTCAATGTCATACATCTACATACTTCTACCTCATTATTTATATCATCGCAGCAAGGGCCTACTTTATGAATCATCATATCATTTATCTGAATATTTTCTACAATAAACGTCTCATACGGAATATCGTTGCCACCTAACTCACTAGACGCATCTCTTATACTCAGCTCATTGTCGAAGGGAATGCTCATCTTGTCTCCTTGTAAATTTAATATTAAGTTGTTATCCTCAAAACTTATGATACTGTTGTATTCCGTAAAAACATCAACTCCAATAATAATATCTGTAACTAATTTCGGGACTACTAAGAAAAATATTTCAAATTTCGAATTACCAATTTTGACATCCAACATGCATTGAAATTTTACCGATTGTTTTGCTCTTTTGATCGCTACTGTGCAAGATAATCCGCAGATAGGAATAGAAATTAACTTCACTTTGTTTTGAATAAGCTTATTGTATAAGCATTCGCTTATTACACTATTTGAACAACCTGTATCTATTAACGCAGTTGTCTCATAATTTCCTATCACTACTTTTATTCTAGGAGGATCCATAATAACCTCACTTCTACTTGCATTATTCTTTTCTTCACTAGGCCTATTATCTGAAAAGCTTCTTTGTGTCTGAATGCTATTTATGGGTTCTATACGTTTGCCTGAATTGACTAAACTTGCGCCAACACCATCCGAACCCTCGAGATATTGGCTTGTTAGTTTAACTGTTGTGCATTACCATTATCTTCCTGATCATGGACTTCTACAACGTCATCAGGTACATCTTCGCTACGTGTATTACTGTTGAATGGCCTGGCTCTAGGATTTAGCCTGTTTTGCTGAGTCTCAACACTTTTGACTCGCCACTTACCATTGTTAATTACTTGTCCTGGCCTAACTTGACTATCATTGCTATTGTTATTACCTCTATTATTATTATTATAAGTACGGTTCTGGTACCTCCTACGATAGCCTTGATTCTTCATCCATGGCATTTTTCGCCAAGAATTTGGATGATTACCATTTCCAACGTTTTGCCTATTGAAAGTGACATGGTTTATCTGATTTCTTCCATTATTGTTTCTGTTATATGGCCTATTCTCTGATCTATTCTGGAAATACCTAGGATTATTCCTGTTTTGATTAGGCATAGGGTCTCTGTAGGTATTCCTAGCATCATAACTTCTGTCACAATTTGCATTGCCTTCTGCCCCTACCCCAGAATTTGTAAGCCTGTTAGTGGGAGGGTACATTCTATCATTTGAATTCATATAGCTCTGCCTACTCCTGAAAATATTCCTTTGCTCAAAAGCAGCAAGCAATTCTAACATATCAGAAAAAGTTCTGGGTTTTGCTACTATCAGATTTAGTCTCACATTCTCTGGAAAGTGATTTACAACAGTCTCCAGTAACTCAAACTCATTTAGTGGAGGATCTACTTGTCGTCCTAATTCGGCCATTTCCAAAAAATAGTCAATCATCGTCTGACCTGACTCTGGCTCATACACACCATTAGCTAACTGCATCCTAATGTTGTTTCTCTTGGATAAACTCCAATATCTACTGATAAAATTTCTTTTGAATTCTTCAAATGTCGTAGTCTCATTTGTAGTCAAATTGAACCAATTCAAAGATCTACCTTGCAATGCCTTTCTTACTATGATCATGTACATGTTAGGCGGAATGGCTCTTAACCTAAAATAATCGTGAAGTTCAGTTAAGAAATTTTGTGGATTGGTATTATTATTCTCATCAAAAACAGGTAACTTAATTTCGTTCATCAGGTAGCTAGGAAAATTTGTGCCTAACTGACTAACTCCTGTGGACAAAGGTACATTAATATCCTGCACCTGGGAACCATTATGACTGTTTATCCTTTCCTGACATCTAGGAGATCTACATGGTAACTGTGAGTAAGTTTCTTCAACGACATTCCTATTCATATTGTTTCCCAGTTGAGGTACATTCACATCATTAATTACAGGTGAAGTTACAGGAACATTTAATCTATTTTCCAATACACAAATTCTACTTGTCAGTAACTCTTCATCTTTGTGTACTCTCCTACTCAACACTGTCAACTCTTCTTGCGCTTCTACAATCTGTATTTCAATGTCTTTCTGTTTGACTTTTAACAGCTGATTCTTCTTCTCTAAGTCATTTCTAGCCTCATCATTTATCTTAGCAAAACCTAACAATGTTTCGTCGAAAGCATTCATCTGCATTTTCATAAGAGTCACACTATTGTCTAGTTCCGACACATTAGCTACAATAACTTTCATTTCCTCACTAGTATTAGAAACATCTGTTTGCATTGTTTGCAAGTTAGTGCTAACATTTGAAATAACCTCTTTTACTTCTGATATATCATTATTTACAATAGTTTGAATATTCTCTAGAGCAACGGTGACGTCATTATTAACCTGCTCTTTGAAATCACCTAGCCTTTCCTGTACTTCCTTTACCACTTCTTGTTTTAGATCATCTTTCAACTTTGTCAAGTTTTCATCCAATTGTACTAACTTCAGACTAATGTTTTCATTTACATCTGCTTTTACATTATTTACATCAGTACTAACCTTATTAATGTCACTTTTTACATCATTCTTAACATCATTTATGTCTGCCTTAACATCATTAATATCTGTCTTAACATCCTCAATTTTACTACTAAGCTTATTGAACATTTGCTGCATAAAACTTTTAATTGAGTTCTCTAATTGGTCATCTGAAGATTCACTATCTTCGCGCCTAGTCACGTTTACATTTGAAACGGAAACATCTGTTTCGACCTGAACTTCCATATCAGTAACAATCTCATCTACTAACTGTAAACTACTATCAGCACTTATGTTGTCTACAATACCTTCCATCTCGGTACTAGTTAGCAAGTCCTGTCCATTTTCTAACACATCTGAACTTTCCTTCTGTGGCGACATTATTTCGCGGCCTCTGAGTTTCATTTATAATCATAAAAATAACACCTTACTTTATTTGTAGGCTTCGCAGGCTTCACAGGCTTCTTACAATTACTTTCATTCTGGAACTTGATTGTTGGCGGTTGATGTTGGATGGTCACAGCTGCTGCCTACTGCATGATGTCGAACACCTGGGCTGACCTCGTGATGGCGTGGTGATTGTTGCGCGTAACCGTACCTAGCTAACGATTCTCACTTAATTCTGTGTATCGCAATCTGCAATATTTGTTCACAGAGTCTTTACACAGTTAGATTGTTCTTAAAAAGCCACACGTTGGTGCACCAAATTGGTGTAGTATTGCCACACGATTGGGCGACAAATTGATATGGGTGCTTGGATTGGGGAGACAAATTGAGATGGGTGTTTGGTTGAGTGTTTTGTTGGGAGCTGGATTCGTTGTGGAAATGTACTTACTTCGATGCTCTGTTGGGCTCCGTCAGTTCTGCACCTATATCTTTTCCACGGCTTTTGTAGCTCAGGGTATCACACGAATCATCTGAGGGATTGGTTTATAGCTAGTTATGTCTCTATAAATGATAACTTCACTATAAACATTTTATATCGGCATTTATTCAAATTAACTGTGTTCTGCGTAGATGTTTGTGTAAATTCACCACTTCAATTGCATTTATCAAGTACTTACGTGTATTTCTGTTTTCTTATTTCTCACAAAGTAAATGAAAACTCACACGCTATCTTTTATAATATACATACGTGTTTTACAAGTGGCTTTAGTGAGAATCGCAATTATGCTAGGTAATATTTCCCGCGACTTTCCACAAGAGCAACGTACGGAGGTCTGCTCTCCTCGGCGAATATGGTGGAAGTGAGCTCCTGACCACGCTAGGTTCGCGGCTAAAGGATGCTTCTCTCTTATTGGCTGTATTTTTCATTACGTAAAACAGTTCTATTGGTTAAAACAATTCGCGGGCCAAAACTATGAATTTAGTACGTTGTATTTTCGAAATATACGTTTCTTTTACAGTTAAGATTTCAAATTTGGAATTAGGAAATAATAATAATAATCTAAACGAGAATTTTGATACCGAAATAATAATAATAATAATTTGAATGATTCGAATAAATATGAATTAACTATTGTTTATAATAAATCGAAAGGGGTGGAATAATTCAGCTTCAAAACAGAGCTTTATTATTATTATTATTATTATTATTATTATTATTATTATTATTATTATTATTATTATTATTACTATTATTATTATTAGGCCTATTATTAACACGAACACTTAATCAAAGTATACCTATTTCGAACCAAATATCTTTCCTCACAGTAAGTGACAGTGCAATTCTGACAACTGAAAAGAATTGTTTATTTATTTCTTTATCCGTATAATAGGTACTATACGTGGAGGATGCTCTATTGAAATCAATTCTGAAAATCGATGTAGAATTTTGCCCGAAATACGTATTTTGAGTGCTTTGAGTAAAAAAAAAAATCCCTTTAGGCAGGCCTACAGGCGGAGGTAGATTTCGAAGTGCTTTTGGTTTAATTTATTGTCGCTGCATAGCCTTCTTTAGTAGTAGCATAGTCTTCTTTAGCCTTGGCATGGTAAACCTACAGTATAAAGAACTGAATTCGGTAAAGAGGAAGAGCCTACAATCATTTGTTTTGACAACAAGAATAGGATATAATATTCTGGGAGGCCGTGTGCAAGATCAGCAATGAATAAAATTAGCAAAGCCGCTAAACAAGACAAAATTATGATATTATAATAATTCTTTTAAGTGTGATTATTTTCAAACATTAAAATCTCGCGTAATATGGGAGCTATCAAGAAACTATTTATTGATTTGTAGAGTACTCATCAAGAGCTTTTCAACGATACCCCACAAGACGTGGTTTCAAAAGTTTCGAATTTTCATCCCCCACCCCCACCTCCACCCCCACCCTCACTCGAACCCCCGAATCGTTGGTGTCACTGAACTCCATAGGGAGTACTCTAATTTATTCAAACAAAGTTTCCCTCTATACTTCATAGGGGCCGAGATATACATTTTTAAAAATTTCAACCCCCTCCCCCGACCACCCCCTTGGGCCAATTTTGCCCATTAACGAACTTGTCCGAACTATTGGGCCTAGAAATAACATAATAAAATTTGGTTCAAATATCTTCAAAATTACGGCCGCTATCGTGTAAAGATATATATATATATATAATATATATATATATATATATATATATATATATATATATATATATATATATATATATATATAAATATATAAATATCACAAAATTTTTTTTTGAACGGGCGGTGGTTTCGTACTTAGGGGAGCATGAAACGTAAAGATATGAAAGAATTTTTCGAAAATCATAAAGTGGTATCCATTGCAATAGGTAGAATTTTCTTCGAAAATCTACCTAATACCAACTCAGAAATCTATCACTATCTCTCTCCCATACCCCCCTCTCTCTCTGAACAATTATATAGGTAGAAGCTGAAAAATAATTTAAATAACAAAATCTTTTTTATTACCATTTCTAGCACTCAAATGTGGTTTAACTTACTGATCGTATTGAGAATGGAAACTTTTATTTGAATCATTTTTCAAATAATTGTTTGACGGGTAGTTACAAAAAAATTGAAGGATCAGTGACTAGTATAGAAGAGAAAGTAATATGAATAATTCATGTAACAGAGGTTATTAATTTCTCGTAAATGGTTGCCAATGTAAGAGATCGAATGGACAACGCTTTTCAGCCAACAAGTATAAAAAGGCGCAATGAATGCTAAAATTTTAAATTTACATCAGACTGAGTCTAGTTAATGATTATAATATGCAATTATTCTTATCTAAAAGACTATTTTCCATGCGAAGCAATCAAAGTTGGTCACCCTGGATAGTCATAATTTTATAACACTCAATAGGCATAATTTTATCATAGGTAATCCCACGAGAGTTGGATTTATTAAGACTATTCCATGGAAAAAATGTAACGGATTATACAAATAACAAATACTAAATCGTGCTTACACTTTCTTACAAAACTTACAGCTGCGAGATTACGGTCTACTATGAATCAACCAACCATGAACCGATTCGAGCTACCATGGTGTAACCAGTGCTACCAATGGTGCATATAAGACATAGTTAACTTCATTCAGGTAAGCTAACAGCAGAACAGAATAAAATTACACGAACTGGCTTGCACCGAATCGAAATTGTGTTCTTAATCAATGCACATTTTTATTATTTCAATTTCCAAACAAGTTATATTGTATAAAATAATCTGTTTTCGTGCTGCTTAGTGGCGGCATCTGACTATTAATCACTGCACATTGAAACTCGCGTCTCCAGTAACGAGCAGACGATTTTACCCGATAAAATGCTATCCTCGCGGTTCCTACAAGAATATTGTAAGATAAACGGCCGTGATTGGTCTTTATCCGAGGAATTGCTAAACGTTATTGGTCAATATCAAACACGCGGCGTATGAGTGGAATAGTCCTTTTAATTAATATCGTCTACCGTTAAAAGTGTTTCTTTTACCTTCGACTGTCTAAAAATAATGTTCTGGGACCTATATTTAAATTATGACCTTTCGAGGATATGTCATGGCACATTTTGTTCATTTTCTCTTATTTATTTCTTCTGTTATGTCGAAAAGGGTTCTAAATGTCTCCACAGATTAGATTCAGGACGAAGTTAAAGGAAGAATGTCAGTCTATGGTCAGTTATATTGCTATCCAATAGAAGAAAGACAGTAACCAAGAGACAGATGTCACTTCGTAACAGAAGAGGTGAAGCATTCTTTCATTAAGATTCACGAAATTGTGGATAAAAAATATTATAGTCGAAGGCCGATATGAGTATTTTAATTAACTAAGTAATTAATACTCAATCCACCAGGACCAAGATAATATTTTTTTATTTTTATTTTTAAGGAATGGCGTCATTTTACTTGAGAGTGAAAATGAAGACGAGCTACAATTCAGCAATTATTTCTCATAAAGTTATAAGAAAACTGATCTTTTTGCTACAGTTTTCATTTCATTTTTATCAACACAAGGAAAAAAGAAATTCAGACAATTCCGCTTCACAGAAGCAATCAAATATCGGATCAAGTGCCGGCGGGCAAGCACAACCCAGATCTTATTCCACGGTCTATTCAACCATAGAATGCTATATTCTTACAGCGTTCTGATACTGCTTCTTCCACTTCTATGTTATGAGACCTGTATTGCGTATAAAATTTGCAATGGAAACGAAAACCTTCTATTAAAACTCAAATTAAACAACAGGTTTATCAATAGGGTTCGAATGTTTATGACCTAAAAAATTGGAAAATATGACTACAAATATGCTCTTAAAATGACCAAATATGACCCAAAAACCCTAAATATGACCTCATAAAATAATTCATTTAAAAGAAAAAATGTTCCAATTTAAAACGTTTAAAGACACTGAATTCTTACACCACATGAATTCAATTAGGTATTAACTTTTTAAAACAATTTTGGTGATTTAGGCCTACAGTTCTACTTGCAATTAAATTCTATTTTTAAAGAATTTCCCCCTGTTTGCTCGCTTCACCAGCTCCAAATACTCCTAATATTTTGTATACCTTGTTTGTCCGTATAAAATACGAACAATTTCATCAATTTAAAATTTAAGTTTCCTATTACTTTGGTACAAACATTAAATTAATGAAATAAATTTCAAATTTAACTCGATCATGTAGTACAGTACATACACTGTATAATTGTGCTCCCTAACATAATTTATAACTTAAATATGACGTTAAATTACAAATGTGGCCAAAATATGACCAAGACAACAAAAATGACCAAAATATGACTTTATATGAAAAATAAAAACGGTCCGATTAGGATAACACGCGTGCAATTCGTGTTTAATTTATGTTTGCGGCGAGAATGGAGATCAGAATAAAAATATGACATATCATAAACATCCGGATCCTAGTTATCAATATACTGTAGAAAAATTAAGGGTTAGCGCTTTTGTCACCTGATCCTTGGTAAAAAACAACGGGAACTCGAATTCCTTGCAGATGATAAGTAGATAAATATACAATTAAAATTTCTTCCTGGGGGATTCGAAGGTAGTTACTGAACTCCTTTCGTGACAACAAACGAATTCCTTAGAATTCTTACTTTAGGTAATATAAAACTGAGATAAATACACTTTACTTGAAGTATTGTTCTTTCCAAAACAGAAAGGCTCGTCTCACTCCACCGTCTGAGACTTTGAAGAAATATTTCACAATGAGACCCTTCCTAACGAGGGTCACTTATTATCCATATCTTCTGCTGATGAGCCATGACGGCCATTTTTACATCTGAGCCGGAAAAGGGACATATTATAACACTAACACAGCGGGTGCAGCTATTCAACACGATACAAGACACTAGAGAGTGAACAATACCCCAGAAAAAACAAATGCAAAAACAAAAGACTGAGAGTGTTGCTTCTAGCCCTATTCGCCTATTATTCATCAATCCCTATAGTTGGTAGGAGGGGGAAATGTTAACTGACTGGAGCTTTAATGTTTTGGACAGAACTATAAGCTTTAGTCAACTGTTGGAAAATTTTAAAATGTAAAACTGAGATAAATACCCAAATTTCGTCTCACAAAGTCCTAAAGTCTCGAAATTTGGAAGAAAATTATTATTCATATTTATGAAAAGGAATTCGGTTGCCTTTCCCAGCGGCTCTTGGAAGAAATTCGTGAAATTCCTCTACTTATCCCTCACGTAATTCGAGTTCCTTCGCTTTTGTCGCGAAATCTCTGAAATCACTAAGAACTCAGTTTGGTGAGAATTATCACTGAGAATATTTTTATGTTTGCCCTAATCTGCCCCGTCCTCAATGTTTTCCGAACGGCTGGATGTAAGCTAATGCAAGTTCATACTCCGAATCTTTATACTTTTGGAAAGGTTTCAAGCAATAATTAATTTATATATAAGTAATCATGTACGGTGTGTTAATGAAAAAATAACATTTAATTTTAAAATGACAGAGCATTAATCCAGTTTGCTATTTTTGTGTCGTTAACTCGTTAAAAACTTTAGTTCAAAATGGAAATCTAGAAGTTCCGGTGTAGCGCCTGCAATACTCCAATTAGACTACAAGCACAACATATCTTCTCGTTTCCACCCATCA
This sequence comes from Ectobius pallidus, assembly GCA_964059195.1. Taxonomy (NCBI): domain Eukaryota; kingdom Metazoa; phylum Arthropoda; class Insecta; order Blattodea; family Ectobiidae; genus Ectobius; species Ectobius pallidus. The sequence goes on from CAXKWD010000005.1 coordinate 124,776,852, forward strand.
AAGATTTCTGCAAGCAAGAACGACATAATCTTTATTTACGATTTAAGTTATCTAGTTATCGTCAGTGACGGATTCACGAATTGTGGTTATTACCACTAATAAAGTGAAAATATTTTGTTTCAAACACTTCTAGGGCAAATGTTGTTTTACCCTCGTGAAAAACATGGAAATTTCTTTTTATTCTTGAAAGGCCTCTTTTTATGAAAGGACTCAAATGATATGTGAATTATGAGACAGGTATACTGCATTGTGTAGCTATAAATTAATGGTAGTATTGTTGTTAATAAGGGAAATAAAAGAATAGCGTCATTCACATTTTAAAGGTGTGATCTAATATTTCGTTTCTATTGCAAAAACCTATCAATTTTGTAAAGAAATGTGTATGACACAAAAAAAAGTCCATTTTAATTTTCTTAACAATTTTTCATGTGGATTATCCTTCAAATAATAAAATGACTGAAACTATACAGATTCGAAATAATATAATAAAACTATTTCTTCGACAGAAACAAACAAAATATTCAAATACCTTTTTTTTTCCTCTGGTAAAAATTGCCCCTAGTCTTTAACCGTGATTTCCTTCGTAAGTAAGAAAAATAAGAAATAAATTCCCTTCGTAGGTTTTCAATCAAGTTGGCAGGTTTCGTGCAAATTAAATACAAAGTTAAATGAGTGGACGACTTAGCCCACGTAACACGGCAACGTCAAGACAGGTGTACTCGTTACGCAGTGGGTTTGTTTTCATAATAACGACAGACAGAACGATCTGGGTGTGCGCTGTTTCTATTCTGTGGAGACAATTAACCTAATTATCTTACAAGCCATAATCCTAATCACAAAACGCAAAATAGATCTTAAAATGGTTTTAATGTTATATACTGCACCCTTTAACCTGTCCAGTTATAACACTTTCACTCTGTAGATGAGAAAATGTATACATCAAAAGAAAAGACTAGACACTTTGTTAGTCTATAATCTGCGAGCCTTTAAAAGCGCTAACTATATTTGCATTCCTCAGAGAAGAAGATGAAGCCGATTATTTCAGAGCATACATTATCCGTCTTTAACTTTCTGCGAGACAATGCAAACAGCCTTTAAGATATTTCCTTGAGACTCCATTTCCCTAATAGCTAAAAATTAACGATCAAAATGGCGGTCCGATCATTAGAAAGAAGATATAGTACCCAAGAGGGTTTTACGTCAGTAGAGGAGGGACGAGAGAGAAAAAGAAAAAGGCATAGATTATATGGAAAGCAATTATTATAATCGATCTTCTGCGCTCGTAATATGGTGTAAGTAGACTTCCGTTTACTATCTCGGAAGGAGGTTTAAGAAGTCTATCCTCAGTAAAGCCAGGAGAGCGGTCTTCGTAATCAGGGAAATTCCCTGGCGCGAAATAAATCATCATGGTAAATGGAACAGAAGACCTTGATTTAATTTCCTGCCTTCGCAACACTGGGGTTCAATATAAACTATCGAGGGATTCCAGAGCAGGGCCTACACCATTATTTGTATCCGAGAGAAAATAGGGGTGAAGTGTATCCAGTCACTCATTGTATCGATTGTCTGAACCTGTATCGATACTGGACGATATTGGATACGGTAACATATATATTTGTCTGTCTCTTTCGTTCTCACGCGCCGAGTTTTCATTTATTTCCACCCATTCTAGCGTTTTAGGAGTGATGAATGAATGCGAAACTATGATAATATGAATCGCACCTGTCAAACAGAATCACCACGCAAACAATAGGACGTGACAATGGGCATTCAAACGCACACAAATCAAACCGAAGCAATTACTTTATTAAAAGCAGAACTTCAGAATCACCACTGAAATTACTGTCATGGGCCGGGTTATATGAAAACGGACGAAATGGCAGGAATTTAAATAGAACTCATTAGTAGTAACAGCACTATTTTTTAACATGTCAACTTCTGTGGATCAGCTTCTTGCCTAGTAAAAACGTAATTATTAGGCCATCTCGTGAAATATTTAATGCCGTAGGCCTGTAGAATATTTCCACTATTTTTATCTTGTCTCATCAGTTTTAAGCCTATATTCTACAGGGCGGTCGCAAGAATTCTGTGGGAACTTAGGAGCACCACTCCCCGGCACAGCCATGCTGCAACAACGGCCAATTTGGAACTTTTCCTTTCCATAGGAGGAAGGAATGGAATGGAAAAAAAGAGACAGTTTATCCTTTGTTTTAAAAATCAGTGAATCTTGAAGAAGATTATTTAATAATAACTTTAGTCCAGTTACCAGGTACTGAAAATTGGGGTTGTTTGGAAAAAGGTCCAAAGTTAATATATTTTAAAAATATATTATATGTGGGTATTCTGTGGTGTCGAATCCAAGTTTTGCAATTCGAAAACCCAGTGCGAACTTCAGGGCAGCCGAAAAACCCCGACATTATGGGACTTTTTTCAGTGTTTTCCTTATAACTCCTAAACAATGCATTCTATCCTAAAACACTCCATTACGAAAGTTAAAGAGCATAAAATTTCCTATTATTTGCACCATCGACACGTTTTTAAAACCAAATATGTACCGAGACATGGCGCTTCGAAGTTTTGAAAAAATGTCAAAATATCGAAAAACTTCGAAAAATGCAGCATTTTCCCTAGTAACTTTCATCTTTAAACATTTCTGTATGAATAACGTTCAATAACCTACACAATAGAAATCCCATCCTTAATGAGATGTTCATTTAAGAATCTAGGAATCTATAAGGGGATTTATCATCTATGTAACGCCGTACAAGTTCAGAGGCAGCAACTACTTCACCAGAAGAGTAATGCGGGTTGCATTAGGAAGCTATAAGGCGATTTATCATGTATGTAACGCCGTACTTGTTCAGGAGCAGCAACTACTTCACCAGAAGAGTAATGCAGGTTGCATTAGGACGCTATAAGGGGATTTATCATATATGAAAAAAGCCCCAAAATGTCGGGGTTTTTCGGCTGCCCTGAAGTTCGCACAGGGTTCTCGAATTGGAAAACTTGGATTCTACACCACAGAATACCCACATACAACATATTAAAAGATCATTAACTTCGGAACTTTTTCCAGGACTACTTCAATATCGTCAAGTTAAAAACAAATCAGATTTTGAATATAATAATAATTATTATTAAATACATTACATTACTTACATTATTTCACATTTAGTACAAGTAAAAACAAATAAAACCAACAGAAAATACTTTATCTAATTCAGCATTTAAAATTATAAATGTATGAGTACAATGTATACAAAAATAATTTTGCAGCATTAACCAGTGGTTTATATAAAATTTACAACAATAAAGTAGAATAAATTGGGCTGAAACATTCAAAGACGAAACAAAATTAAAGTTGTGCTATTAATTGATAATTAACAAAATGAAAAGTGTGCTAAATTATTTATTAATGCACTAACGGATTTGCAACTCATGGCGATGGTAACGCGGCTATTTTAACTCGATATAGTTTCATTTTTTCCGCGGGCTGCAATAATTTTCAAGGGTCGCCTGTTGGACAGGCCTGATGTAGGGGACGACGTAGTCAAGACTTGATAGAACCTGGATGGAGGGACTAAGCGTTAAAAATTATGGTCCTGGTTCGATTCCCGGCTCAGAATAATAAATTGTTCATCTGAATTTGCTTTGTTAAACGCGTTACTTTATTAGGTACCCAATTCTTAAAAAAAAAAACTGTAGCTAACAAGCAGTATTTTTTTAATAACAATTACACTTACTGAACCAGAGCAACAACTCATTTATATCCGTATTTGATTTATGCAGAGCTGTTACTGGTTTTTCCGTTGCCTATCCAATGAGCAATCACTATTTGAAAATATTATTCAATACTGTATTGAATGATTCTATTAGCACCGCTATTGACTTCGATATTATACATACTACCTCATTTTATTAAGTTCTTAATTATTTAAAATTAATTATGGTTTTGAAAGAGAAGAGGGAAATGATAAAAACATCACTCGATTGGTGACTATCTCATTATCGACTATCCACATAACTCTGCAATGTATCACCACGCATTCATAAAATATTCATTGTTATCACGATTGCCCTAATTTAAACAGATAACGATTGATAGTGATACACATTAGCCTACCTTTTGGATTCTCTATATAGTAAATTCCAATTTTAATCCACTTGACAGTGATAAATGTGAAACTAATTATAATAAGCTATACTTGTCTTTTTTTATGTAACCATCCGAGCTCTATTTTGGAGCGCTTTGCTGATAATATGAGGGAGAATCAAATGAAAAGCGCAATTAATTTTTTCCCACTATTTTACTGCAGGAAGAATGTTTGCTTGTACATTATTTTTCTACTTACACCCCTCCAAGTTCAACGCATTTAAGCCATCGGATAGGAAGTGCTTCGATACCGCGTGAGAAAAATTATGTTAGTTGTCGCTGTAGCCACTCGTGCACCGCCGATTGGATTTCTTTATCTGACTTGAACTTCTGTCCTCCAAATTGATCCTTTAATGAACCAAAGATGTGGAAATCTGATGGTCCCAAATCTGGCGATTATGGCGGATGTCGTCGAGGAGCATGAGGAGCATGAGGACGGGCGTTATCATGTTGAAGCAAAACACCTCCACTCAGCAATCTCCTTCGCTTTGGCACTATCGGATTTCCACATCTTTGGCCCATTAAAGAAACACCTTGGAGGGCAGAAGTTCAAGTCTGATGAAGACGTCCAATCGGCGGTGCACGAATGGCTACAGCTGTCAAACAAAATCATTTTTCTCACGCGGTATCGAAGCACTTCCTATCCGATGGCTTAAGTGCGTTGAACTAGGAGGGGACTAAGTAGAAAAATAATGTACAAGCAAACATTCTTCCTGTAGTAAAATAGTGGGAAAAAATTAATTGCGGTTTTAATTTGATTCTCCCTCGTAGATAGCATATTTACTTCCTATACCCGTACTATGTACCGGTACTATAGGTAGAGGAAGTATTGTGATCGAACCCAAAATTCCATATCGAGTTTTCAACATAAATATAGACCTACGTTTTGAGGTCACCCGAATCCAAAAATGCTATTTGTGTGCGTGTCGTGAATTGCATAGCTCGAGAACGAACAATCGTATAAAACAATAACATTTTAGGTAGGTACCTTCTGGAGATGTAACACGAAGATTGGTAACGACTTTCTCCTACTTTTAATTCCACTTTATAAGAATAAAATTTGTTTTTCGATTTTCTTAGAAAAGGTTCTAACGATTTAAGAAATGGGTTCGACAGATTGACATAAAAAGCCTACAGCACAACCAGGCTCTCGTAACTAATACGGAATGCTCTAATTTTTTCTGCATTCACAATATTTATAGTCTGCTATATCTTCTTGAATATCACAAAATTAATAAGCGAAACATCTAGCCGCTTTGTGCCTTTCACTATAAAGACACATAATTTTTAAAAAATGATAGCGCTTCCATGCAGGCCTATTTCAAATTATCACTAGCCTATGGTTAACATTTTTTCTTACAGTGACTGTTTTGATATTTTGTATTCGGCTATTTGTGATAGAAAAACTAACAATTTCGTTCCATATACGTTTTTAAAGAACAGACTTTCCAGCCTTATACCGGTAGTCGTATGGTGACTGCTATACTGTTCTGAAGCCATGTGAAATTCACATAAATGTAATGTAAACATTAGCTCGTCTCTACTCCAGTATTCATTTATTTTTCATCCATTCTGACTTTGAGCAGTGATAAATGAATGGAATCTATCACAATATGAATCGCACCTGCCAAACAGAAGGGTCACAGATACTATAGACCATGACAATTAATATGAGAACGCACACAAATCAAACGCAAAGCAATTTACTTTGCAAAACCAGGCTTTTATTTATTCACAGTCAACATAATGAAACTGCAGATGTGGATCGGCAGAATAACGAGAAAGGGCACATGAAGTGGAATCAAATAACGAAACTACTCGTTGCTAGTAATAACTGCATTTGGTTTTAATTCCGTTTATCGATTATCTGTATACCCATTCAATGGGCAATTCTATCCTCAGGAAAATATCCGATGCCTTGTTGTACCGCGTTGGCATGAAAGAGGTAATGTGATTAAGCCCATGTAAATGGTCGGGAACAAAATGAAACCATGGCTGTGTCGGGAAGCCTTTATTTGTGATTAAACAAATCCGTCGAACGGCGGCTTTTAACAATTATGATGAAATTATCAAGGGCATTGGCGCTCGTGGTCATTTTTTTCTTTTTTTGGGTGGGACTAGATGTAAATTGATGGTCTAAGGTCTATATTACACCATATTTCAATGTCATAGAAGTTTATTAAATATAGGCTAATAATACACTTGATAAAATCTGTTTCCAAACAAATTGTTGCCAACCAAATAATCTGAATTCCTCTACAATACGAAATCACCAAAATGTTTTTCAATTACTATTCTAAGCACAGGCCTACGCGAAATGAAATTATTTTAGTTTTGAAATTTACGATACGAAATAACATAAAACGTCGTATAACGTTTGTCAGCAGTACCGTTACTTACTTAGTGAAATATCTTGTCAATATTGTCCTCACAAGGCTGATTGGACCACCACCCCAAATGCCAACCACTCGTCTGGTCAAAATTCAGTACATTATTTGAAACGAATTCATGTTTGAATTTTTCCTTCGGGTTATAATAAAATTATAAATATCTCTCATCATTAAATTTAGCTTGGTTTTTTAAAGCAAGTTTAAATAACGATCTATATTACTACTTAATTCATTTTTGCCTATCGACCATCGAATTTCTTGAAGAAAGTAACCAGTCATTGTTCTGAAAATATTGAGATCACGAACTGAAAGCTTTGGTTAAAATCGGGACCAAAATATTTTATATGCTTAAAACACTGCTCTCAAAGCTCAAAATCACTATCATCAACAAACTAATAACAATAACCACCTCCATAATTATCATAGTTATCAGTAACGTTGTTATCGCCGGTTATTTTCATCATTGCCACCATTATCACCAACTTCACCGTCGGCATAGTCATTGATATCCTCTTAATCATTGTCAGTATTGAATCATTGTCAATATAGTTAGCCTATCATCTTTATCGTCGTCATCATCTCCATCCACATCATCTTAACATGACATTTCTATCAAGAGATAACTTTGCTGTGATATTTCAACTTGTGTTGATATGATAGCCGATATGAACTTTCTTTGCCAGGACATCATTACAATGTATAGCAACGTCAGCATAATAAGATAAAATAAAATTCTGAATTAGATTGCAAGTTCATAGCATGTTAACATCAGTCAAATAAAAATATTCTGCTATTAAAAACTCCTCAAGGCTATAAACAGATTTAGTGTTGATCTGACTGTTCTTTTAAAAACCGGTACTGATAGGTTTTTTAATTCATCTGGGAGACTACTGTATAATTTTAAAGATACTGTTACAAAACTATTTTGAGTTTTACTGTATTTACATCTGTCTACATAAATATTTGAACATGCTCGTGTAGGGTAATGCTTGAGAAGGTCGCGGGTTCAATCCCCGATGAGGTCGTTGAAGTTTTTCAATTGGCCTAATCCTTCTGCTTGCACTATGGCCCTGGGGTCGACTCAGCCTCTAACATAAATGAGTACCAGGAGACATCGTGGGGGTAAAGGCGGCCGGTGCGTAAGGCTGACAACCTTACCACCTTCACGTGCCCAATGTCTAAAATCTGGGAACCTCAACTTCCTGAAACTCTCTGGGCTTCCATGGCCTGTATAGGGAATACTTTACTTTATATAAAAATACGAACGTGCTCGTGTAGGGTAGTTATGAATTGCCATGCTAAAATTCGACAATTTCCATAAATGCATCTGCATCATTGGAGCTATTCATTACAACAATAATCCGTTGAGAAAGACTTGTGATGACCATCACACCATCGCGTCTTTGATGTTGGAATGTTACCCTTACTCTTTGGCATGACGTGAGGTCTGAATTACGATGATGTTGAAAGCTACATGGCATTTGCTGTGGTGCGCTTTGATCAATAAAACAACCCTTTCCAGATAAGTGAATTTTGACTGCCTCTCGTTTCGCCATCAGATCACTTCCTCGAGGGACGCTTCAATTGTATGTGTGTTGAACAATCAGCAGCCTCGGTGGCATTGTGACATCTTCCATTACCATGTTTCTGCAGGAAGCTTCAGCCATGTCAGGAAATAAATTACACCACATTTGTTCTGAGACTACAGTGCGTTGGAAAATAATCCTATCCCATATGATGGGGTCAGAAGTTTTTGTTACATAAACGTTTATTAGCATGGACTAATATAGAATGGTATTAAGCTTACCATGTATATATATGTGTGTTATATAAACATCACAATGATACAGCCCTCAGGTTTCTTCTAATTTCACTTAAATTTCATTGTCAAATGTTATTCATAACTTCAATTTCTCATAAATTGATGACCACAGAACACCTCCCGATGATAAACTCACGCGCTATTTTGCTTTATTTTTTGCCAGTGTCACCAACACCTTGAAGGAGCATTTCCTAAATTTCCCATTATTCCCACATTAGTCTTTTTATCTCCCTACTAGGAAACAACTGCTTCTCCGGTAAGGAAAAAATTCAAAGTGACTCAATCTGCTCAGAAAGGGCTTGTGATAGTATTCTGGGATATGAATGGTGTTTTATTGGTGGACTTTGCTGAACACGGGACTCGAACAGCAGTCCTCAGATGGATATACTCCAACCGAACGGACTTCTATGAACAGGGTATTTTGAAATTGATATCACGATGGGAGAAATGTGTTGGGAAACTTGGCGACTATGTAGAAAAATAGGCAAAAGATGTCCCTTCGTGTGTGCATTTGCTTGTAATTGTACCTATTAAACTTTTTCTTTTAAAAAAATTGTGCGTTATTTTTCGATCCACCCTCGTGTGTGTATGTGTGTGTGTATATATAGTTTCCAACCCAGGACTCTTTCACAATTCACTTTCCACTCAATAATTAAAACTAAAAATTTAACTCCATAATAAAGCTGCATCCCTGAGGGTTAGGCCTACAATCCGACCATTGCGTCATCTATCTTAGGCAAATAGCAGAATTGGGGAGAAAGTAGGCAACATGCTGACATCCACGACCATTAATATGGTCGACCATAATGAAACGACCATTAATGATGGTTTCCGTGGCAGAAGCACTACTTCTTAATCTAGTAAATCCACAGTTGGAGCACGAGACTGAGTGCACCCCGTTCCAGACCTTCCTACTTTAAAAAAATCGAAGATGTGGGGGACTTGTCTACAAAAATGATCTTCTTATTAGTATTAGTATTAGTATTTATTATTATTATCATTATTATTTCGGTTTCAGATTGTTGGAATGGAAAAGTTTGTTTTAACCTCGTTATGGTGGATATTTTCCGTCTAGGGTAGATTTCAGCATGAAGACTTTGATACTTTCGTTCTAAGAGTTGAGCAGGCTATATTATGAAGGCTCGTATAGCGTTGCAGTTGGGGCATTTGCATTTGAGGCTGATCAGAATTTGTGTAGATTTAGCGGCCGGCCCCATTTTCTGAGAAACGACCAGGCTTTGGAGAGGAGATATAGGTTTATTTTTTTAATACATTTTAAATATTGGATTTCATTTTTTTAAATTTCAGTTACACACTACACTTTCAGCAAATCTCCCTAAGATTTTATTCAGGCTTGATCAGTTCTTTCATTCCACAATGTGCCAAATGCTGCAGAGATTTTTATGCTAGCTTTTCGAATTTTTGTTTTAAATTGGCCTACTACATGCTTTATTTAACGCTGGACATTCCTCGGGTGGAGAATATCGCTAGTTTCAGTGCTAAGGAGAAAAACCAGCTAAGGTTTTTGTACATTCCCTAGGTTAGTAGTGTCGGTTAGTTTCTAATTAGGTTCTAATGACAGGCAGTTCTAGATTAGTGGCAGTTAGGTTACCAACAGTGATATTACTTTATACCCTTAGCAAAAAGGGATGGAATGTGGGGGCAGGTAGGTTCCTTCACCCGCAAGCACCCTCACATTTACAAGCGCAGGGGATTAGGGCCGACCTTAATTTCCGCCCAATGAGTCACCTAGTGTACTTCAATCAATCTTAGATTTTTTAAATATGTCTTTTATTTTAAAATGTTTGTTATATATCGATTAACTACACATAATTACAAACCAAAAAAATGACACCAAACAATGTATAATTTACTTTAATAGGAACATTTACGAGTCGTCTTAGTGACTTACTTCATCATTTTAAAACACTATGGCTGTCCGGGTTTAGCCGCGTCACTTTGTTGAGAGTTCTCAACAAAGTGACGCGGCTAAACCCGGACAGCCATAGTGTTTTAAATTGTGACTCCGGCCGCGGAAGCCTACGTATTCATCTTACTTCATCATTTGTTAGAAATGTTCCTATTAAAGTAAATTATACATTGTTTGGTGTCTTTTTCTTGTAATTATGTGTAGAATTGATACATAAACATTTTAAAATAAAATGACATACAGTATTAAGAAATCTAAGATTGATTGACTGAAGTAGACTAAGTGACTCATGGGGCGGAAATTATGGTCGGTCCTAATCCCCTGCGCTTGTAAATGTGAGGGTACTTGCAGGCGAAGGAACCTACCTGACCCCACACGCCATCCTTGATTGCTAAGGGTAGGCTATAACAACGGCATATTAAATCGTACCCGTTATCTTGTTCAGTAGTCCCAATCGCAACAGACTCATGTAGGTCTCGCATCAGAGTTTTAGTAATCTCCATTTCCCTCCTTATAAAGATATTAATTCTTGTTTCATATTATATATGCATCCTATGCGAAGTCAGTCCTTTTAATATCATATTACAGCATGCAGTACATAAGGACAGGACTACGTGATGCCAAATGAACATTCTCATTCATAACGCGTAGGCCTATCGCATTTATTTGAAAATTCTGATTACAAGTTAGTAGTGGATCATTACAAAGCACGCGACTGGTATTTGCCTTTCAAATAAGGATAAGAATGACGAGTGAAGGGGAACTTTGCATAAAAATGACAATAAAAAGAATAATAATGGTGGGTGATGACGTGAAATAGATATGGCCGCCATAAATCACGAGCGAGAATTGAGGAAGAAGCCATTTCATTGTGCAGACACGTTAATACAACTGTACATCCTGAAAGTTGTCTGAAACGTGAGCTGTAGTTATATATTCCCCATTTTATCATGAGCCATTCATTCATAGAAACAGAGATAATATACTATCATGACATAGGAGAAGTCGATGAACATTAATCCTCCTTGCTTACATAAGCCCATAAAAAAGTAGAAAATATAATAGAACATATGTTTACTCGTACATACTTTTTGTTCGACGAGGCCATTGCCCTTAACGGGACATTTAGGCAAATCATTTCATTTCATTTCATTTCATACTATAATACGCTTATTTAATGTGACGTAATGATATCCATTTCGATACAGTTTTTGATTATAACATTGGTGTGACATCGAACATTACGAACACGGAACGATCTTGAAATCTTGAGAGGGTAGTACCTGAAACTGCGTACTAAACAATCTGTATTTAATATAAAATCAATCCTCTTCGTGTTAATTTTAATACTAAGTTATACTAGATTGAAATTATTTAGTGTTGTCAAAATCCGCTAGTTTTAATAAAACGAATAAGAAGAAACTTCGACTTGACCGGATGCCATGAGCTGCCATCTATCGCCGAAGGAAAGAACTACGAGAAGAGCTCAAAATTCAAAACATTTAATAAAATTATGGTTGAACAAATACAGTCGTAAATAAACCGAATCTTTGATCACAATAAACATAATTTTTCAATGTATTAGTATTCATAAAAGTGATAACATTACCCGATTTATAACATTATCCGCGATTACATTAAGAGGCGTAGGCCTATTTAATTTTTAAGATTTGAATACCAAGCCTTCAAGTCGTGCAGAAAACGCCCGATTTATCGTTATTGGAGCTCCAAGCTTCTTTATTAAATACTAGCATGTGCCCGCGGCTTCGCCCGCGATAATCATTTAAAAAATTAAAAATTAATAGCTTAATAGTTAAATCATTATATTTATTAAGACCTAAATCACGTGGACTATATACCACGATTAGATAGCGTCTCCTGGTAAAAGCAACCTCAGATTCGAGTTCCTTGGCCCTGAATACCCCTGTATAGTGAGTTTCGTCCAAATAAAACAATGTCTGACCATATAGGCTTAGGCTATATTGATTATCCCTCTTCCGTGTAGGTTGAAAATTTCATATCTCTGCGGGCCTTGATATTCTAAACAAATGAATCGTCCAGGATGGACTTACAAAATCAAGCGATGGCCCGCGATAATTATTTCAAAAATTAAAAATTAAGAGCATAATAGTTAAATCATTATATTCATTAACACCTAAATTACGTGGACAACATACCACGATTAGATAGCGTCGCCTGGTAAAAGCGAAATCAGATTCGAGTTCCTTCGAACAGAAAACCCCTGTAGGCCTATAGCGAGTTTCGTCCAAATAAAACAATGTTTGACCATATTTAGGTCTTACAACATTCAATCGTTCGCGAAAGTTTTATTTCCAAGGTATAACAAGAATAGCCAAAGCCAACTGTAATTGATTTGACATTGAAATGTATAATTGAAAACTGATGCTTCGAAAACGTAAAAAAATGCACGTTTTTTCCCCCGTTTTTCACTCATAACTCACGAACGAAAGCTAACATTAAAATTCCGGCTTCGAGGTGCATTTTCCGACCCTTCAGTCCACCTATGTTTAAAATTTCAGATCTCTGCGTTGAGTAGATTTCGCTGGGCATCGCGGACAGACAGACAGACAGACAGAAGGAAGACAGACGCTTCCTTTTATTAATATAGACTAGCTTAAAAGCCCCGGCGTTTCCCGGGTTTTTATTTGTAATTTGAAATTAAATCCAGAATTAACTTAGTTTCAATCATATACAAAAAGAAATTATATTATTTCACATACAACTTATGTCTCAACAGCACTGAATATGGTAAATAGCGCCGTACGGATTGTGTTTAGGTAACACGCAGTACAGGGCTGTCGGAGAAGAAGCCTGTATCATAATTGCAGGAGACACAGTGAATGCATACATCTCAATAGCACTGAATATGATAAATAGCGCCTTGCGGATTGTGTTTAGATAACACGCAGTACACGGCTGTCGGAGAAGAAGCCTGTATCGTCATTGTATGAATATCTTTACAAGCTAGCGGCCGCAATTTTGAAGATATTTGAACCAAATTTTATTATGTTATCTCTAGACCCAATAGTTCGGACAAGTTCGTTAATGACCAAAATTGGCCCAAGGGTGGGGTCGGGGGAGGAGGTTGAAATTTTGAAAAATTCATATCTCGGCCCCTATGAAGTAAGTTATAGAGGGAAACTTTGTTTGAATAAATTAGAGTACTCTCTATGAAGTTCACAGTGACACCAACGATTCGGAGGTTTTGGAGGTACGAGTGAGGGTGGGGGATGGTAATTCGACATTTTTGAAACCACGTCTTGTGGGGTATCGTTGAAAATCTCTTGATGAGTACTCTACAAATCAATAACTAGTTTCTCGATAGTCTTACAGTCTCTTGAGAATTATAAAAAAACTAATTTTCCCCTACTTGCTCTTTATAAAATACTAGCTTAAAAGACCCGGCATCGCCCGGATTTTTGTTTTGTAATGTGAAATTAACTCGATGAAGGACTTTCGATTTTCAAACTCTATGGCCTTGTATAATATGTACGTAGAACTTGAAATGAGGAAGAACGACTTATCACACTCAAACTATTCCTTCAGGAAATGCTAGATATAGCATTTTATGGCTCATAGAGGATGTCGAATGTTACATTCCGTTGCTTCTACACACCATGCCTGGGAGGGGTTGAAATAAGAAGAAACAAATTCCTACTACATAAGATTGTATTGTCTTTATGGAAAATTTTATTTCTCACTCTCATGTTACCATACAACCATTTCGGAGCTGAAATTAAAAAAAAAAAAATCAATATCACTTTCATACCTTCCTCCCCCAAAACTTGCGACATAATACCAGGTATACTGCGGGCATAGAACTGAAAATGTTCTACACTATTTTGTCTTCTTGTAGATATTTAGGGCCTATGATAAACATCCAACAGCTATGATATACGTATCAGTGGATAGGATTTTTTTACCGACTTCTGATATAGCATACTCACTGGCACACACTTAAGCTGTCCCTGCAATATGCAATACGACCGCTTATCCTACATCAAAATGTGAAGTGAGAAAATTATATTTTCCATGTCGAGGGTAGAGAAAGTTATGTGACTGCTTCACATTTTGCTTTATTTTCGTGGATTTCATTCTTCAAGAATTATTTTCACAAATGTATTAATTACATCGATAGCATCAGAATTTATTAAAGCTCAGTATTATGTACTTCCCAAAGCCCTATGAGAACACTGTAAACAATACATTTTTGTCATGATAACTCAATTGCATTTCATTTTTCAATATAATATTTTCAGAAATTATATAAATTTTCAACGGAAGGAGTGGTTTGTTTGAATTTTAGTGTTCACCGCGTTACTTCCCGGACTTAACTGAGTATGTGTGCAAAATTTTGTGCAAATTGGTCAAGAAATGTAGATTTGTATAGGGAACATACATACCCACATACATACATACATACACACTTTTGAAATGGCTTGGTTGACTCACACTTGTTTTGTTTTGTTATGAAAACATGTGAAAGCGGAACTCTCAAACTGTGAATATGTCACACTTCATTTTTTTAATTTTTTAAATGTAAACAATTGACAGCAGAACTCTCTTACTGTGCCTTATTTCACATTTCCGACTTTTCTCGTGGATTTTCCAAAAAATTTCTTTCAAACAAACCTTGTCCTGACAATTACGAACACACACACACACACACACTATATGCAATATATGCAATATATGCTAATTCATATATTGATTAATATAGAAGAATCCTCATAAATATTTTTCATTGCTACAGTAAGTTACTGGCTGTTGATCAACAGTTTTGGCCTATTCACGATGCCTTCTACAAAACAGCTCTCGCTATCCTCGGTACAGCTTAAATTATATGAGATTAGAATTTTCTCAAGCATGTGCTATAGCGACGGATCCACTAAATCGGGATTATCTTGGCAAGGGCTCCTAATAATAAGGATTTCAGGGAGGTCTACAGTCTCTAGGAGAGCAGGCGGGTTATTTCTGGTCTTCTTTCGTCTCTATTGTTCCCGCCTCAGTTGGTTTTATTGTGGTTGTCCCGTGTTCCCTATCAGTAGAAGTCTATACCGCTCTAAGGACCTATTTTATTGCCTCAAGGAAGAGAATTAACTTTATCTCCCGTCTCTATTCACTGTAGAAGCTAGAGGCTTAAATGAATTTCCCTATCAGGGATACGCCCATGAAATTTGTCGACATTGATAGTGTTCCTTAACTGCCATTTAAATTTCACATTAAACTAGATGGTATGGTCAGAACGCGATTTCCTTATATTATCTTACAGTGAACGTAATCCAACTATGGAAGAGTGATCAATTGTTATTAGTTCAGGAAATTACTACGAGTATCAGGATATATTGACAGTTTATACGGCTGCAATAGGTGAAATTAATCTTGTAATCTTGAAATTATCCACAATTCTTCTTCTCTAGAGGAACTGTGTTACTTTTAAAGTTCTTATTCCTGTTATTCAGGTTAACTGTTTCATAATTATGTAGTACAAACATATAATGAATTATGTATCTTGTAATTACAGCAATTGGAAATTGTGCTGTCTTGTAAGAGTGCACAATCAGCCTCATTCAAAGAGGCACTCTTGGACACTCTTTACAGCCATGGCATACTCAGATATGACATATAACGAAATATTGTGGGACTCTTTTTCCAAGAACTGCCTCGACTTGCTGCCACCCAAATCCTCTTCGACCTGTCAATCAATGAATAGAAAGGTAATTAGGCGTATTCACACTTGTCTGCAGTCCAGTACAGTGTTGCCAAATACGTACCACAGCACGTTTACTTCACTTAAGAATTAGTGAATGACAGCGGAAACACTGGGGAAATCCACGCGTCTACAAGAGCACCTGCTCTTTGTCGGTGTCGATGTGGGTGCAGATTTTCGGGTTAGGGAACAATGCTATTATATTCTTTTGTTCGTAGATAGACGATGGTTTAGGACGAGGTCTTCTTAAAATGGCACCAACAGTACAAAGGATCTTATTACCTCAAAATAGTTGTTGGCTTAGGAACCTCTCCGATAATATGCAGTGCCTCCATTCTAGGACTTAAGATACCGGTAGGCTATTCTTATTATCTAAGATTGTACAGTATAGTATATTGCAATACATGAAAGCTTCAATTCTTGGAACTAAAGTACCTAGATAACATTTCCCCCCAGTTACTTAACGGTAAGGATTAGTGAACAATAGACAACCCTCATTGAATGGTTAGAAGCAACACTGTCGGGTTTCTTTCTTTTCTAAAGATTGTTCAGTTCGTGTATCGTGCTGAATAGTTGCACCCGCTGTGTTAGTGTACAATGTGGCCTTCTTTCCGACCCAGGTGTAAAAATGGCCGTCGGTGCTACACCAGAAGAACGTGTGCTCTCTAAATACACTGATTCTGGGATTAGCAACAAAAAGCGAACCTCATTTCTCAAAGTCAACCCGCTCCTCGGGCGATGGAATGAGACTAGGCCGTCAGTATTTGAAAATACTATACCATCTCAGACAAAAAATAAAATCAGGTAAACTGATATAACCAAGTGCCAGTATGTTTTTTTTTTTAATCAGTGATACACGCAATTATGATAGGCCCATGCATAAAAGTTATTTTTGTAATAGATGTCCGAGTTAACTCCAAAAACAAAATGTGCCGGCAATAAAATAATGATGCAATAGACCTACGATTCGCTGATATCTCTGTTTCAATTTAAAGCAGCCTTAAAGGTTATGAATGAATAATAAGCATATGAAATCTATCTGTCCGGAATTACATTAGGTATATTGCTGCACAGGAACGATAAGAAAAATACTCACAGTAAAATATAGCCTAATGTAAATATCGGTAGTCTACATAACCATAGAATACACATTATAATATCAATATTCAACGGCTAGTTGTTATAAATCGTTTATTTAAGTTATTATTTAGCCACACTGACATCGTTATGAAGAAACAAATCAATGAAGGCTGCTAACAATATGAATAAACGATTGGCAATTTGTTCAGTTTTTTTAATAAGCTTACATTGTGGGCCTTGAAAGAATATTGATTACAAAATTAATATTGATATACGCGTTACTTCGGTACCGATCAACCGATTTGGCCCTAATTCAATAGGCTTGTACCCAAAAACGTCATAAATTCGTATACCAAGTTTCAAGAAAATCCGATAAAGCGTATTTGAGTTATCCACGCCTTTGTGATATATTACCATAAAAAGGCACTATATTGGGCATTATTCCGGTACCGCCCAACCGATCTGGTCCAATATCAATAGACATCTTCCCATGGACATTATAAATAGGTATTCCAAGTTTCATGAAAATCCGATAAAGCGTATGTGAGTTATGGCGCCTTTAAAATATACACTAAATTGGGTTTTACTCCGGTACCGGTGAACCGATTTGGTCCAATTTCAATAGGGTTCTTCCCATGGACATTATAAATGCGTATACCAAGTTTCATTAAAATTCGATAAAGCGTATTTGAGTTAGAGCGCGTACAGACACACGGACGGACGGACGGACGGACAGACGGACAGACATTTTTCGTCCCCCACACAATCTCATAAAGTACCATACTGGCACTTAATAATGGCGTACCGTTGTCTTTTGACCTAGAAAGGAGTCACTCCCATGATCGGAGGGGTTCAGAAGCGTGTAAACTCGTGTGATCAACCGTATTGCTTTCTTTCCAGGACTTACAAGATACCGGTGCGCCACTATTTTTGTCTGAGATGGTTTAGTAGCTAATTTTTAACATTTAGTTTGACAAGTAGCCTATCTTATGAATTTGTAATAATACATTATTCGAATTCGTTTACAACAACAGCTATTCGTCACTGGAATCCATTGCCTAGTCATCTCAGGAGCTGCCAAACGACTTCACAGTTCAAGCGTCATTTAATAAATTTAGTATACAATAACATTTAGGAATTGATGCTAATTAGTAATATATTTAATTTTCATTACTTTTGTAATAACTAAGAATGTATTTGTTTAATCTTTCATCTTTTTTTCTCATTTCTTTATTTTAGTCATTTAGTCACCGGTAGTCATATATTATTCAAGTAGGCCTACTTATGTTCGAATTTTTTCTTTGTATTTAATGTACGTTTCTTGTATTCAGGTATATAATTTCTTGTTTTAATTTATTATTAATATGTATTTCATGTTTTTGCCCTGGCTGAGTGGTAGAGAAGGCCTTTTGGCCTTAACTCCGCCAGGTTAAATAAATAAATAAATAAATGTTTAGTTTCTAAATAATTTATTATTTAGGCCGGAATTCCGAAATGTTAGATACATAACTTATTAGATTGCATTAATTCATCGATAAGCGTTTCTGAAATCAGATGACGGTTATCCATTCGATGAAACACTCGAGAAAGTATCGGTAGACAGATCACTAGACATCTCATGAAACGTTAGATAAACTTTCAATATGGCGGACCTGCGCCTGTAACGAGGCTAATTGGAACAAAATTTTCCTTGTTTTTGTTTGTTCTACTGAAAGAGAATAGGTTTTGCAGATTTCATTTATCAAGAGCGGAAGCGATGGATTCAATTTTAGTATGGAGTGTTTACAGCAGTTTGTGTTTCAACATGGAGCCACCACACCACTTAAAGAGAACATATAGCTAAGCTTTATATTGTTCCCCAGCGTTATAAATCATACCAGCATTCACTGTTCACCTCTTGCTGCAAGGCTTTATGTGGAATTTTCAATTTTACGATAAGACTTCAATAAAAGTCAATATTAACACGGAGGTAATTGTTTCGCATGAGCCCTGGAGAAAGAAGCTGCTATATCAATACTCGCTCAATGGTTATGTGTAGCAGGAGAGATCTTGAATTTGAAATTAAAATGAAACGTGATAGATTTTTATTTTTAGTAATAGGCTACTGATGCACATACACAAAATTTTCTTTCAAGATACAAAAGCAAACAAAAATTTGTTACCCCCAGATGCGCAAAGCTCGTGTTTAGGGACTGGAAATGAATTATATTATACAGAAAAAGACATATTTATAAAATGCACAGCGTAGGCTAAAATTAATTATTTAAAAACAGTTGACCGTGTTTATAATAGCCGTAATAGCTGCTAACCGTATTTAGATGGTGGCTTTGTATTCATAACGCGGTATGTTATTAATTAATTAATTAATTAATTAGTTAATGTAACTCATTATTACTATTATTTGCTGACATCATATGAGGATATTTAGGAGAAAAAATCACAACACGGGGACCCAGAACAGGGAAAGTAAACGGTGCAAAATATGATGCACAAATTTTATGACATTATACATGTTAAGTTTTTAGTTACTGAAGTTTTTTGGTTGACGAAACTAGGATGTACCATTCAAAAATGAAACATACAGCCTTTTACTTGAATATATTTTTGCGAATAAGGAAGTCATGAAAAACCCAAGTCAAATTGGCCGGTCAGGTTTGAACCCAGGACTTCATACCTCGGCCACTTTGCTCCGATTGGTTTTTGTGTGTTCATTATGACCGAGGCATGCTGCATTTCACAACAATGCACTATAATTTTCTTGATACTATGGGAAACAAAAATAATCTCATTCATACTTTAATTAATGTAGCCTGTTTGACATTCTGAATTTAAGTCATACTTGTTTCGTGTTTATCTTGGTAACTATTAATTTTAAAAGAAATGCTTATAAAAAAGGCTCATTTCAATTTCCTCTGCGATTTTAATGTGCTAAGTTTTCATGTAGGCTATCACCTACTATCTTAAATGAGACAGCCTAGGAAAATACAAAATGTACACGAGTAAAGTACCCTCTAAAGAACTTTTACACAAAACGAATATAGCCATTTTATTAGTCGTAGAAAGATGTTTCAAAATCTATATTTTCATTAAAATCGTTAGGGCTATTTAAAAAAAATAAAAATTAGGAAAACAGTTTTCATGAAAAGTTTCCTTGATATTTCATTTGAGGAAACCAAAATCTGGCCGGTTCGATATAATTAAAAGAAAAAGTCCTTAATTAAAAAGTGAAGTAAATACAACGAACCGTTTAGTTGCTACAGATGTACATGGGCAGATAAGACGTCATTCCAAAACACTTTCTTTTTCGGTTCCTATGAATCTTGATACATGTACTCCCGGTGTTATCTCGATTTCGATTTTTTGTCACGATCAAAATATTTCCTCTATAATATGTATAAGCGAGAAAGTAAAAAGCGCAGCAAAGAGCGGCTTGAAAATACAACACTGGTATTTTAATAGGTAGTTTTATGTTATTCACTCAATATCAAAGTTATAATATTTGTGATGTCAAGTCATATAATCTAAAATTACTGATCTCCTTAAAAATGAGTAGGCTACAATATAGGCTACTCGCCTTTAAGTTAAAATAATAAAAATTGCAAAGAGTTAAAAAATCTTGTTAAAAATCTTGCGTATCTATTAGGGTCCTTCTTAATTGACGTTGAAACAGATATGCATGCATATCAGTCTAGGTAGGCAATCTTCAGTCCCCTATCGGTTGGGTCTGGCTTAATCCATGCAGAAGGAGCCCTAATTGTGTACACAGAACTTCCCTCCTTTCATTATTTTTTCTTCTGCAACCTTTCCCTTCGTGGGACAAATAGTGCATTGCCTACTGCGCCCTCTATACTTCTACTTTTCCTTCTTGTGCTTTATTATTATCATTATTATCATTATTATTATTATTACTATTATTATTTTTTACGATGAGGCCTGCTATGATCATGTGCCAATTTCAATACATTCTTCATTGATTTCTCTTCCATTCTTTCCAGTACTCCATTTCGCTGTGCTTTCGCCTTCTCTCCTCAGATCACTTTGGACACAGTTTCTTTTTTCATTCTGCCTTGGGATCCTTCCATTCTTAAAACTGTATTTTTTTAAACTTTCCATTCCATAGTTTCCTCTTCCCTGATTATATTTCTTTCCAAATCTTTCTTGACCTCTTGAACCCAACTTGTTGTTGACTTTTTCTTCCAAAAGTACTTGATAATCTGTTTAGGCCTAGTTAATCTATTTTCATCCATTCTACAGATGTGTCCAAAAGAAGCAGTCTCCTTGTTTTGATTGTTTCTGTTATATTTTTTTTTATGTTCTTGTATATTTCTTTATTACTTCTTGGTTTCCATTGTTCCCCTGTTTTCACTGGATCTAAGAGTTTTCTCATGACATTATTATTATTATTTATTATATCACTCTGTTAAAAGAAAGAATGGAACCAATATGGGTCTACTCAAATTATATGTCCTACATGTAAAGTTATGAGCCATTACTGGACAACTAAATGGACAGTAATTAGTACACCATTTGACCATCCTCATGATATCGAGGTGGTACCTGCTGACTAACTATGAGAACCTGGGTACGATTTTTGAACAAACTGGAGAAATTTTATCTGTTAAAAAAAATTCCTTATAGAGTAAAATCTGGTTAATATAACACAAATTTATGTTTAAGTATCCCCTGGAAACCAGATATGCATAAATCATCCACTAATGTCATCTTGTCTTATCTTAACGGGTGACCCTACTCGAGAAATGATTCTACATTTCTTCCAAGCCGGGGTAATGCTACAATGCCACAGGGTGGTAATGGTGTCGGTTTAAAATTTCTAATATGCAGTAGGTTAAAAAATCTTTTTGACTTTATAGAAACCGAAACAGAAGAAATTTCACTTTGAATGTCAAATCCTTTACAACATGAACTTGGCATAGTAATACATTCATTCAACGAGGCACGAGTACTATGAAGTTGGAATCCCATGATTATAATTTCTGTCCTCGTGTCCTCCCTTGCGTTCCCATGGCAACACGTGTTACTATGGCAACCGTTTGGCAGTATAAAGAGTTCCTGCAGGTGAAATCTGGCGGGCCCATGATCAGAACACTAGCCTTCATGTTTAAAGTAGGGCCTAAAGCTACATTGTGATTAGTCTGAAACTGATGTACAGTTGATTTGTTTTAAATAGATATGATTGCTGTAGGTCTTATTATTTTCAGATATCACATTAAGATATAGATTTACGCATTATTTTTGGTATTTTAAACATATCAGATTCGGAGATGAGTTACTGTATTATTTTTTTGGTACTTTAAACTTTATTTACTTTAAATTCAATAATTTAAGGTTTCAACAGTCAGGGGTTCACGTTAAGGAAGATTATAACAAATCCATGTCATGTAAACTTACACAACAAACATGTTTATAATAGAAACTTAAACATACTGCGTGGTCATTCAACACACACATATATATATACACACACACACAGATATATATAAACTTAACTTTACTACGAGCAATAAAATGTACAATAAGAAATTACATTAAACATTGACAATATAAAAACATGTTTTATTACTGTAATAGAAATAATTTAAAGCATATTTTAAACAGAAGTGTATTCTTTAAAATTCCGATCGCCATTGCTTGGTTTTACATCGAAAAATGTATTCCGTTTAACCATGTAACAGCAATTTATTTTAATGTAGACATACAATAAAACTGTTCGATAGACCCATCTTAGCTACAGATTTAAAAAAAATTGAATCTACGTTAATCCATTTTACCTGTATGTAAAGTCCATCCCTTTGTCCGAACATTGATCAGCCATAAAACAAACATTTTTAAAAAATCTTATCTGTTTTAGAGGTAGATTTCAAAAGTACCGCACTAAATGTTTATTGTGTAATGTTTAAAAGAAAATAAGTTTGCCTACTTAAAAAAAAAACAGAACAGGGCTAGGTTAAAATGTTTTCAAATGTACTCTGAAATCTAAAAACACTGTTGAATGGCAGATTCTCTAATCGCAAACTTTATAGCCTAGTAAATATGCTACATGAAACTTTGGACTAAATGTGAGAATATGCTCCTTGGAATCTTCAGTTTTCAGAGAATTCTCAGAAGATTTCTTAGAGATATGATTAACACTTTAACCCTTTCAGACCTGAATTTATACACTGAAAATAAGGAACTTATCAAGTGAAATCAGTAGCCTACTGAGCTCGTAGTTCAAAATCTACTGAGGAAAACTTAATTGGAATAACGTTTCGATGAATGATAACCGTGATATGCAAATAAAAATCCTCGTACTTTAACATAAATCATTAGGCCTACTCTTTTAATTTTATATTTAAACTTTTATAAAATTTTGGAGGTGACGCATTTATGTCAGTAGCAGTGAAAACGTTAAGGAGGTTGTACAGCCTGTGATTTGAAAAGTTTATGTGCATATAGCCTAAATATGTAAGTACGGATTTGCAGTTTTACACTGTACATAACGCGAGCAATATTATATTTAAAATTTTCAGTTAAATACACTAAAATAGTTACTGTTATAGTAATAATTACAAGACAATACAGTTGAGTCTCGGCATCTCGATTCTCCATAGTTAGATATTCCCATAAATCCAAGCTAAACGTTTTGAATGAACAATTAATAAAAAAAAATCGTTGGTTACCAGTACGTTTGTGCCTTACACGAATATAATACACATGGTAAATGATTTTATTTTGCTCGTAGGATTGCTGCACTTGCCCTTATGTGTTTGTTTCGCACTTTATCGTTTTTACCACTTATTTATAAATAGGCCTATTTGAAATTTTACACAGGCTTTTTCGTGTAATTACGTTAATCGAATTGTCTTGTAGTTCGAGGGGGTCTCGGACCCATCCATCTCTAATTATCCAGATTCTATTGTATCACAACCATAAATCTGAGTAGGATTTATCACACAGATCCTAATGCCACGAGTTCCAAGCCACGAGTTGATTTGTAATGACTATTTAGCGATTAATAAATATGCAATAAATAATTAAAATGTATTTCAATTAAATTACTTGAATAGAATTTTAGATTGACACGGTACTAAAAGGCATTCATGGCACTGATATTGTGGATGTTTTCTGTGAACTAACACGACCAGATAATAAACATGTATTTAATTAATTATCGTTTGCTGAAATTTAATATTGAAGATAACTAACTAACTCCGTGGCGCTAACATCTCAGAAGGGACAAGGCCTATCACCCGACCGCTGCGTCATCTACCACAGGCAGACGGCAGGATTGGGGGGCATGTGGTCAGCATGCCGACACCCACGGCCGTTAACGGTGGTTTCCATGACCGTAATATTGAAGATACCTTGCGTAAAACTATTATGTTATTGTTTTAGTTCCTAGCGATCAATACTGGTAAATACGAGTACTACGAGTATATCTTGAAAGATTGTAAGCTCTTAGGATCAGATGTAAGATGCTCAGCTGCAGAAGAGTATGCCAAGTCATTTGCGTTAGACCAGAGTATATTCATGCTATTGAAGTTATATGTTCATAATGTTTACAGGAGTTGATTAAAATTGTTAAATGCCAACGTTGATGAACTATGGAATACGTTTTCCGTATAATGCTAATTCCAGAACAGATGTACGCGTAATATTCACTGTATTTGCAGAATAAATCTTAACGTACAGAGAGAATGGGGACGAATGTGTAAGTCACTGCCTACTGAGTCTTCAACGTGATTAAAATTTAAAGAAAAGCGGTGATAAAGCAAATTCGATAAATAGTGAATTAGGTCCAAATGGAAAGGAAGGCGTACGAGCTATTATTTTTATCGAGTTTTAAACCCGCTAAAACGTTTAAACCTATTGGCAAACAATCCTGCAGTATACTGGGTCACAATTTATTTCCATGACTGTACACAAGTTAAGGAAGAAGATAACGCTCCAGCCTCCCACTGCAGATACAGAACTCCTAACTGAGAAGCCTAGATACGCTTACTGTAGGAGCGAAAGTGTCAACAAAAGGAACCGTGAAGAAAAATGGCTCTTGTGGAAATGGGGCAGCCTATAGAAGCAATCAATACTGCTGAAGTCGGGACCACTTGTTAGATATTTTATTCATTCCATCTCGAGTTGCTTGAACAGCTCATTGGGATTCCCGAAAGCTCTTACAGAGTACATCATTTCGCTGTTGTTACTTTTTGTGCCTCATTATAATAGCATTGTTCTACACCCAAGTACAAATGACTTGAATGTATAAGGTTACATAGAAACTAACAACACAAGCACTTCTTGCCTTGTTTCTTCGCTATGGAAGCTGCATTTCTATTGCTGTGCACAGCTTATTGCTTCTTGTTCCTGGAACGACTTCTGTTTCAATATACTACACCGAATACTGTTCCCAAGTTTCCGGAATGCTCGGCTCCTAGCTTGTAAATGCTAGAAGTTTCAAGTATACGTCGATATTACTAGTTCATGAAAATCCACGAGTAGGATTTAAAACGAGATGGAAGGCGTATATATTGCAATATTCCTTTATGAGTATCCTTGAACATAACATGGTATTTCTGCCTGAACAATTTAAATTTCAGTCTTACACTTTTCTTCTAAGGTGTCAAGAAGTGACAGAAAAATACGAGGCGCGTCCATAAAGTAAGTTTCCCTGGGACTGTTTACAGAAACAAAACACATTTCTAACGAACTATTTATTATGAACACAGCCAGTGTTCAGATATTTTTGAAAATATTCGCCTCCTAGCAAGTCTCCTGCAGAAGTTCGGCCGGGAGGTATTTAAACATTCACCCTGAAGCCCGGATGTCGCTCCTAGTGATTTCCATCTTTTCCTACACCTCACGAAATGACAAAAACGACAGAGAATGACACAGAGGCGAAGGAGGTTGTCACACGGTGATTCAAATCCCAGGCGGCATACTTCTGTGACACAGGTATTCAAAAGTTGGTGCCATGGTAAGACAAATGTTTCAATTCCGGTGGCGAATATGTTGTGGATCACCCGGATCAAGTGGCAGTGAGAAACTACTTCCGCAGCACAGCAGTTCATCGTCTGGTGCTGTGCGCAGGTATCAGGATTCTTATTAAGCTTCGGATTTAAATTTACTGATCTGGAAATCGTGAACTTCCTGAGTGCGAAAACAAAACACAATTTCAACGAAATATTTATTGCAACAGACACAGCCAGTGTTCAGATATTTTTCAAAATATTCGCCTCCTAGCAAGTCTCCTGCAGAAGTTCGGCTGGGAGGTGTTTAAACATTCACCCTGAAGCCCGGATCTCGCGAAAAATTAAGCAATGAATGTATGGTTCCAAGCAAACTAAAGAGACACTTGAAAACGAAACACAGTGTTGTTGATAATAAAGATAAATCCTATTTCAGTCGTTTACTCTCTTCTCAAATTGAAGAAGGCAAGGCAATAAATAAAATAATTAAAACTTCAGAAAAAGCGCTAGTAACTAGCTATAAAGGAGCAGAAATAGTTGCCAGTAATATGTAGCCACATACAGCAGCACTTTGATTTTACCTGCTTGTAAAGAAATGGTTAAATCCATGTTAGGAGAGGCTGTCGAGAAGGAGATATCCAAAGTACCTTTGTCAAACGATACGGTTGCTCGCCGCATAGAAGACATTTCAGCTGATATTAAAAAACAAGTAGTGGAAAAATTACATGACGGTAAAAAATTTACATTTCAACTGGACTTATCAACAAGCATAAGTAAAAAATGTCATTTAATTAGCTACATAAGATTTTTGAACGAAGTATCACTTGCTGAACAGTTTCTATCCTGCAAAGAATTAGGCCTTTCTCTGACGTCAGCAGGATCAGACATATATAATTCTATGACAGCGACAATGGAAGAAAATGGACTCAGCTGGGACAATTGTATGGAGCCCCAGCAATGACTGATCGAATGTGAGGGTTTACTTCAGGTTGAAGCAAGATTTTCCGCACATTGGATCCACACATTGTTATTTACATTGGGAAAGTTTGGTGGCAGAAATAATTCCTTCAGATCTAAGGAACGTAATGAGCTCGGTTGTTGAAATGGCTAATTACATTAAAAGTAGAGCTCTAAAAACGAAACTTCTCAAAGTCATGTGTCAGGAAGCAGGAGCTGTTCATGAAACTCTGGTTCTTCACACCGAATTTCGGTGGTTGTCCAAAGGAAATGTACTTTCCAGATTTTATTAACTTAAAAATGAGTTATTACAAATATTTGCCACAGAAAAACCTGAGTTTGCTGACCTCATTAGCGACGGAACTTGGTGTTCCAAAGTTGCATATCTAGCTGATATTTTTGGACCTTGCCAGTATGCAGGGAAAGGAAGAGAATATTCTTACATCAACTGGCAAGCTGAATGGGGTTTTAAGAAAAATTAAACTGCGGAAATCAGAAGTTGAAAAAAGTGATCTTGAAATGTTTCCTCTCATAGCCGATACTGACATCTGTTCCAGCCTGATTTTAGAACATCTTTTTTGTTTTGGAGAATAAACTGCAAGAATATTTTCCTTTCCTCGACGTGAACGAATGCGACTGGGTTCGAAATCCCTTTGCCGTTACTGCTGAGGACACAAAACATCTACCATTAGAAAAGGCAGAAGAATTGGCTGAACTTCAAGCCGATCGAACTTTGAAACTGAAATTTAGGGAAGAAACACTACTTCATTACTGGATTTCAGTGAAAAGAGAGTTCTCAGTGTTATCAGAGCATACCATATCTACATTAACGCAGTTTTCAACAACATATCTGTGCGAACAGGAGTTTTCGGCACTGACCTGCATTAAAAATAAGAAACTTGAGCGACTTCTTTCTGTAGACCAAGAATTAGGGGTGTGAGTCTGCGATTCCTCCCCGCATGAACAATTGTCCAAATTTCCCACTAAAGTGCAACAATAGTGTAATATTATTCACAGCGCAACTTATTTTTTTGAGTTCTTACTTCATGTAGGTTTACGCCGTTCTGTAATATTAATAAATAGTATTACTAAAATATTGAATACACAAGCAATTTTTTCGCGACACAGTCCAAAATTTCACTAGTGTGCCGCGGCACACCCTTTGAGCACATCCTTGTGACATAGAGGTTTGAAGCAGAACAGTTACCTTATATATTCGATCAGACTGGAATATCGAAACATCCTCTGTGGGTTATGATTCTTACCTGAAAAGAAAAAAAACTCATTAGAATGTAATAAACGTTAAAACAAACATAACTTTAAAGTAAACCCTCTAAAAATATAGAACTTAATGACACGGAAAGGTTTCAGTTTAATTCTCGACCAAGCTTCGAAAAGTCTTTTGTCCATTCATACGTTGCTGGATTGCACTAAACTAATTACTTGGCTAAACTGTTACATTTAGTATAAAGGACTTTATTAAATGAGAAAATTGTGGACAAAGAAAGTATACTAGGTTCTGAGTGGTTCACAGTAAATGGGCTAACCTTGAATGTCGATAAAACACAAAAACTTTTGTTCACACTGAAAAATGTTAGTGATTTTAACACTATAAAATTACTGGCGATTACGCTAGATAATAAACTAACATGGGCACCTCACATAGATGCATTGTGTGTGAGGTTGTCAAGAGTGATATATGTCTTACGGCATTTAAAAAAACTCATTCCAAGAAACTATGTCAAAAATGCTTATTATGATTTTTTTAATAGTGTTCTCCTATATGGTAATCGACTGTGGGGCAATGGTATTGGTATACATAAAATCTTATGTCTACAGAAGAAAGCTGTACGTATACTGACGGGTGCAAATTACAATGAGCACTGTAGATAGTGATGAGCAAATGCAAGACCAAGACCAAGACCAAGGCGGTCTTGGTCTTGGTATTGCACTCTCAGTCTTGGTCTTGGTCTTGCATAGGTAACCCTGGTCTTGGTCTTGGTCTCGGTCTTGCATCAGTGGTCTTGGTCTTGGTCTCGGTCTTGCATACTCGGTCTTGGTCTTGTTGCAAGAGTCTTGCAGTCTTCTTTTACGCATCTTACATGATTTAAAGTTACACCGATGACATGTGTGTTATTGCTTGCGAAAGTAACGAAAGCTAATTGCTTTTAGTTGCAGTAAACAGTAATGTGATGTCACGCTGTTTGCCGAAACGTCCATGGTGATATAAGCTAGAACAGTAAACTTTGAGTGTAAATTTAAGTACTCTCTGTTATCCTATTGCAGAACTTTTAACCCAAAATCCACGAGATGCTATACACTATTTAAGAGTGTAAAAGTATGAATATTATATTGTAAAGTTTCAAATTGAACGGCTGTGGAGACAAGAAGTAATATTAACAGGATGTGTATGAAATGTTTTAAAGACTTCCGCATAGGAGAGAGGTTCTATCTGACCTGTTTAAAACTGTATAATATAGTAACAAAACATAACGGCATTGAAGCAGATGCTTTAGAAATTGTGCAATCTATAGAAAATCACACAATATCCATTCGAAACCCAAACCCATAGGCTGCAATAAATAATATTTCTCTTTTCATATACCCGAGTTCTAATTTATAACACATTGTGAAAAGATCATTTCTGCACTTTAAAGATTTCCGCTACCTCCCATAAATTACTTTCTACTTACTTTCAAGTTTCGGGCCTTCAATTAATTGGGTCATAAATAATCATAATTATTCTTCATGCAAGCAAATATTTCTAGACCAGGCATTTTCTACTTTTAGTATCTTTTCCCAATCGATATGCATCCTTAATATGAATCAGCAGCAAGAACTTAAACACCGACACCGTCATGTGTCAATAAGAAAATTGTAGTAGTAAAAAAATATTTTCAGTGGATATCCTATCTATCATCAGCAAAATGTAGGCCTGTATAGCTACAGTACAATCAGATACGTAACTGTAAAGTAATAACTAGCAAATGCCCGTCAAATAAGTTCCTGTTTTAATTAATCTACGGTTTAATTGTGTTTTATTGAATAATTATGAAGAATACCGGGCGTATAACCTGATTTTTTTCAGACTTCACTTAATTTTGAAATTTTCTGCAAAGAGAATGGAATGAGCTGAATAGCTATGTTATATTTTGTTCAAGTAGACAGGAAAGATTCTATGTGAGAGTAGGCTATGAATATTAATGATAGGTGTAAAAAAGGATACCATCGTTAATGAAATAGGCTACTGAGCATGTTAATAGGCGTTTTAAGTTGGGGCTACTGTTTAAAGTTTCAAATCCTCAGTCATAGGCGCTCGCCCTCCACCGCTGGGACCCGGGATCGGATCTCGATCTATCCATGTGGAATTTATGGTGGACAAAGTGGGGTCGGGGCAGGCTTTCTCGGGGTGCTCCGGTTTCCCCTGCCATAAGTAATTCCATCGTTGCTCCATTCTTCGTAGTATGACCATTTGGTTGTAATAAAGAATTATTATAAATCCTCAGTCATAGCTTTCTTTTATCCGAGTGAGAGGTTAGAGAAACTAGTTATTAAATAACTGTATGGCAGAATTTTTAAGTTTTTGATAAATTATGTGGTCAGTATTTATATTGTACGCAAAATGAAATTTCATATATGACTTTGGACCTTTGTTACATCTGTTTGTCTTTCATACCTTAATACTAGAGAACTATTGCAATTAAACATTTTAAAAATGAATATGGAGTGTTTTTCGTGAATTTAACTCCCACCAATTGAAGGAACTAACTGTATGGAATGCCATTCAGGGAAATCCGTCAGATTAATTGTAAGTTTTCATTGCAGTAATTTGTTTTAACGTAGTGGTGAGAGAGGTAGTATACGGGATTTCATATGTATTATTTGAATGGTGCGCTCGTTTTTGGATATGGACAGCGTCACGCACCGAGTCTGCTCTCATTGGTTACCGCACGATGAGGCAACCTCTACATTATAGGCCTACCACCTTGGGACTACCCCGGCTAGCGACACTGCGGCGCCTTTTAGTAGCGGTCGCTGGCTCGCTGCATACACAATGGGGCTTTATAAAACTTTTTCAAATAGCAAGACTGCAAGAGTCTTGCAGTTAGGTCTTGTTCTTGCCAGAGTCTTGCAGGGTTGGTCTTGGTCTTGGTCTCGGTCTTGCATGGTCGGTCTTGGTCTTGGTCTTGCTAACGCTGATGCGGTCTTGGTCTCGGTCTTGCATTTTCTGCAAGACCAAGACCAAGACTGCAAGACCAAGACTGGTCTCGCTCATCACTAACTGTAGACCTCTTTTTATTAAGGAATCTATCTTAACAGTGGTCAATATGTATATATAAGTTATTACTGTATTCTTAAAATTAAAATGAATTTAAAGGATCATACAGTTAGAAGTGAAATACATGAACATTATACTAGAAATAGATACTTAGTAAATGAAGCACATGTCAGATTAAGTAAATCTAAACACTGGTGCAAATCTATGTCTGTGACCTTGTTTAATAAACTACCATGTGAAGCACATACAGTAAATCTTAATAGATTTAAAACAGTTTTATATGATTATCTGGTAAAGTCACCATTTTATAATATTAATGAATTTTTGGATTTAACTAGCCTGAATATAGTATTCTAGGTTGTTTAATATAACGACGTCTATGACTAATAAATGTTATTATTGTTATTACTATACGATGCAGCGTTGAAAGACTTCACATTTTGAAAAGAAAATTGTATAGGCTCCTTTTCTCTAAATAAAACATGACTTTCGACATTCAGAAAACGTATTAAAGGAAGAAGAGCCTTTGTTGATTATTCAATGCATTGTGATGTATAAGCTCTTGTGCAGAAGTTCGGTATTGTTGTGCTGATAAATGTCTATGGCAGCGCTGGCTTCCGTATTAGGCGGAATACAATGGTTAACATTTTCATTAAAAATGTAATATACACGCTACCTTTAATCAGCTTGCTATTGTATGAGATTAATTAATATAGGGTTCATGGAAGACCGTCGCTTTACAAAAATAGAATTCTGAATACGAATCGTTTTAACAGCAGAATTTATAGGAAAGTATAACGGTAGTAATCGACGAATTAATATCCGATCAAAATTGCTGAATAAATGTCATAGTAATGAGTTAGTTTAAAAATGAGTTATGGTTAACGACACAATCAATAGCAAAAATATAATATTATGACCATCAAGAAATATATACTTTGTCGATGTTTCGTACAATTACGAAAGCCAAAATTGGAATGACGCTGCAATTTACTGTCCAAATTCATTTAAATGAATTGGCAAGTTTATACTGTTCAAATTTACACTGATTATAGTGAAAGTTACACTATTTATAGCTTAAGGCACACGCTCCTTGCCATAAATGGAATATTTTTTTCGGTGAAAGCTACAAACTGAAGTTGCAAACAGTATGGTACGCGAAAGTTCTGAGTTTTGAGTGTTCACTCATCTTGTGAGAATAATCTTTTCGGAGCCCACAATACTCTTTTTATTATTTTTCTACTCGTGTCATACATACTATGGGTCGAGGAACAGCACAGCTCGAGAAAGATGTACAGGAAGACAGGTGACGACTTCCTCTTGGTACCACATTTTATTTTCATTTTTCGCGATTTTCTCGAAAAGACTCTTAACTATTTTGTTTAAATTACAAGAGGTGTTTATACTAAGAGCTAAAACGCTGATTTCTACCACTTTCCGCAAATATTCCCTGAAGGCTGTTATAGGCCTACACCTGCCATAGTTTGCATAAACTAATTAAGAACTCCCTTGCAATAAGGCATCTCATATACAGAATATGAATGTGAAGTCAGAAAATTGTATTGCTCATGCTAAAGGTAAAGAAAGTTAAGTGAATGTAACATATAAGATGTTTGGTGAATGGACTATAGGTATACGCATATAGCTGAAACTGCAACGTTAATCGTTTTGGAATAGCTCCTGATTTACACTTCAAGTATCATGATTTTGTTAGGAAACTCTTCAAAAACACAGCACAAGAGTTCATTAGTTATCCACTAGTACATTGTAAAGAAAGTCGGCCGCGGTGGTCTGGAGGTAGCGTGCACACCTCTAGATCCGAAGGTCGCGGGATCAATGGATTTTTCAGGACATAAAAGTGCTGGGCACGGAGTCCTCCGGGAGGGACTTCAAGCAGGGGCCCCGTTAAGAACTCCAAGCCTAAATTAGAGCCTCTGGACAAAATTCCTTGATCCTTTCACATCCAAGTAATACCGTAGTTTCCGGAGGGAGTTTGCGTGGCGATGGGCTTATAACCTGTCACTCTACCCTCTCTCGGAAAATTAGCGGAACAAAATCCAACATTGCCCCGACATAGGGGGCAATAGGAAGAACAGAACGTTGTAAAGAAACATTCATTATTACCACATTTTGCAGAGGGATGCAAGCACTGAAAAACAGATAATAAATACAGTATAAAGTCCTATGCTAGAGAAACTGAAGTGTCTCAGATCCAATTTCATTTTGCTGATTTTCTTCAGAGGACAGGAGGTTTAATCTACTTCCATCCGGAAGTTGCAAAACCTTTTCTGTGTTGAAGAGCTCTATTTCATTTACACAGAGATGTCAGACGCATTCCATGCGACATTTTCATCTCTGCCTTTTTATGCATGATAAGAACGGGACCGGGGGCGATGCTTTTGATGTCACAGCGGTTAACATACAGCTGAAGCACGGCATTTTTGGAAGCAGGTGGTATTTCCATTTGACTTGTATTCTTTCCGAACCTTGCTCAAGCAAATAGTACGTTATGCAAAGAGGGTTACTATTTCCTTATGTGTCTGCCATGGAATCTACACCAATATCGTTTAGCCATGACTCTACCATACGCAATTACGAAAGCGATGACATTATAATAAAATTCTGCTTTCATATATTTTATCTCTGTGTTATCATCAATTACATATTAAACAAACTGAGCAAGGAATTCAGTAAAAACCATATCAGCCGTTTGCATTAGGCAGTGCATATAACCCTTACAGAACTGTACTAAGATCTTTAGTCAACTTCCAAGTACGTAAATTGCAGTTATTCTGAATGACATATTTTCTCTTAACCTGATGGTGAATTTTAATGGTCGGAAAAATGGGAAAGCAGTAGCCAAAGACAGAAGAAAATGGAAAACAGGAAAGACAATAATAAATCTTCAATATTTGTAGTATAATGAGTTGCTCAAAATTGTGTATATTTTCCTCAGTATTAGTTTGTGATTACTGTCTACTCTACGTGTATTATGTTTAACTTATGTCTCGTATACTATGTGGTTATGATTACTTATTAGGAAAGCACTAATTCGTTAGGACTAGCTTACCTATCGAGTAACCTCCTGCGATTCGCGGGAGGTCTTTGCCCTTTACATGAGGTTAATGAGGCTTATTTTTTATTTATTATAGCCTACGACCACCAAATGCTAAGTATGGGATTGGTTTCTAGAAGAAAGCAGTAACATTTTACAAAATTATTTTTTGTAAAATATGCTGCCTTCGAGCAACCAGAAATTCGTTTTTTAAGTTTGGCTTCTAGTCTCAGCGACACTCCACTGCTTTCCCGCTGTTCCGACCATTAAAATTGACCATCGGGTTAAGAGAAAATATTTATGTCATTCAGGTAACTGCAAGTATATATGTGGAAGTTTGTTAAAGATTTTAGTACAATAGTATAGCAAGCAAGAACGTAATATTTTATTGTAACTTATTAAAATAAAATACAATATTATGTTCGTACTTCTTACAGTAGTGACATCAAAAACGTAATAAATTTTTAAAAATATTAAATTTAAGTACAAGGCCTTATAAACCAGGTCAGATTTATGGTTTTCGAAAAGGGCACCAAAAATCAGCTAAAATGACAGAGTGTCTACAGATAAAAAAATCCCTTTAGGCAGGCCTACAGGCGGAGGTAGATTTCGAAGTGCTTTTGGTTTAATTTATTGTCGCTGCATAGCACTCTTCTTCTTTAGCCTTGGCATGGTAAACCTGCAGTAATAACAACTGAATTCGGTAAAGAGGAAGAGCCTACAATCATTTGTTTTGACAACAAGAATAGGATATAATATTCTGGGAGGCCGTGCGCAAGATCAGCAATGAATAAAATTAGCAAAGCCGCTAAACAAGACAAAATTATGATATTATAATAATTCTTTTAAGTGTTATTATTTTCAAACATTGAAATCTCGCGTCATATAAGAGCTATCAAGAAACTATTTATTGATTTGTAGAGTACTCATCAAGAGCTTTTCAACGATACCCCACAAGACGTGGTTTCAAAAGTTTCGAATTTTCATCCCCCACCCCACCCTCACCCCCACCCTCACTCGAACCCCCGAATTGTTGGTGTCACTGTGAACTCCATAGGGAGTACTCTAATTTATTCAAACAAAGTTTCCCTCTATACTTCATAGGGGCCGAGATATAAATGTTTTAAAATTTCAACCCCCTCCCCCGACCACCCCCTTGGGCCAATTTTGCCCATTAACGAACTTGTCCGAACTATTGGGCCTAGAAATAACATAATAAAATTTGGTTCAAATATCTTCAAAATTACGGCCGCTATCGTGTAAAGATATATATATATATATATAAATATCACAAAATTTTTTTTTGAACGGGCGGTGGTTTCGTACTTAGGGGAGCATGAAACGTAAAGATATGAAAGAATTTTTCGAAAATCATAAAGTGGTATCCATTGCAATAGGTAGATTTTTCTTCGAAAATCTACCTAAAAAAAAAGGTTTGGTTCTGACGCGAGTTCTATTATAGGCGATGGTACGTTCGATTGATACCAAATTTTAGATATAAACACATGAATTTATAAGCCAGGTCGTGACATAGTCCAACTTTTATTTTTGAAAAGGGCAACAAAGATCAGTTCTTCCCATGTTAAGTATATGGGGTACTGGGTTCGCTTCTGAGCTATTTACTTTGCAGCTTCGCATCCAACCTACCTAATTATGTTATGATTGGAGCGGTCGGACCGATCATATCGGATCAAATGATATAACCCTCGTTGGCCCCGAAATTTACTTTCACCCCAGACCCATATCGGGACGGCCCCGTCCAACGTTCAAAAACGAGTCGAAATCTTTACTATTGCATGTGGGTGACCTTCCAACATCAAGGTTGGGATTCAGGTGGCCACCCAGCTACCATGGCCCTACCATTTTGTGTTGCTAGGACATCTACTAGTTAGCGGTTTAGCTGCAACGAGGATATTTTTCCATATTATTGTATTTAAATAGAAGTCATAGTTCCCACCTGATTTCCGGACAAACGTGTATATAATGAATGCCAAACAAATTTTAATAAGAGATTAAACTGGCAGTCGTAGTAGAGACGCTAAAAATATGAAAACAAAACTGAACACTGCATATCTTCCCCTGTGTCGTCGTCTTGTTTTCTTATTTTTCGTTATTATCAGGGCCCGGATTCTAATGACATGTCATCTTTTTATTGATGCTGCCTAGACATTGCCAACTTGTAGATAAATCCTAATCATGGCCTCTAGATTATAGAAATGCATTTTTATTAGGTCATTTTTTGTCATTTTATGCAATTTTATATTTTTAGGGCATTTATTTCAATTTTAGTTCATTATTTTGTTATTTTCGTGTCATTTGCTTCCTTATTGAGTCATTTTCATGCATTTACATTGAGTGTATTAATTTTTTTTTTGTCGTCGCCATTGGTGCTGTCTCTGAAGTGTTGTTTGTTTAATGCGGTAGGGTTTACAAGCTTTTCTTTCAAACGGGCAATACGTAAATAAATTACTAGGTTACTATAATGCAACATTTTTGTAGGGTCTACGTTTAAAAAAAAAAAATTACTTTTCTTCTCAAATGCTCCAATCAAGAACAAAGAACAACGTTTTTCGATCTACAACGTCCTTTCTGCATTTACCGTTTTTTACAATTATGTACAAGTTTACAATTTTGTACATAAAATACCAGTTTTTAGGCCATTCTTTATAATTATTAAATCATTTTCTTTAAAATTCAGGGTCATTTTAAAGGCCATTTTTCAAACAATTTTAGGTCAACAGAATCCGGGCCCTGGTTATCATCATCATCTACCTCCCATTTTTCTTCCCACCGTCAAGTCGCTGAAGCCTGTATATTTATTGATTTGTTAATATTTTAATGCCATTTGTAATTCCAACTGGCATCCCAAGTTACCCCAGGCAAGAGAAACATTAACAAACTAAGCCCATAACCCACCTGCAGTCAACCAACCGGGTACAATTGGCTAGTTGAAATGTGTCTCAATATTTCAAATACTGTATTTGAAATGTACAAAGAGAAATCTTACATTGACATGTTGCGTTTACCTTTTTTTAAAAAATTATTTTATAATGAAGTAAAGAAGTAATCATAATTCTGTCATATTTCCCCATTTTACAGTAAATTTATGCGCCTATGTCTCACAATCTTCCTGCTTCTTTTTTACGTCCTTGAGATAGAAATTCATGAAACTCTTGTGTAAAAACAATGCTGTTATGATATCTAGAAAGCAGAGAAGCATTCTACGTATTTCCAGAAGTCTATAATGACAAATGGATTTTTTTTTAAATTAAACATGAGGTCAACATCCGTGATGATATTCTCTGTAAGTCGTACCTGTTTATAAAAAAGTAAGGCTATCCGACCTCATAATTTCAAAGATGAAAACACAAATGGAATTTTTGAGCTAGGTTGCTTTAAAAGAAACTTCCCAAGGGAACCGCACAGCAAGATCAATTACAGTCTTGGAAATGGAATCTGATGCACCTTGCACCTCTCAATGTTTTATTCATAGGTGTTCCCATTTTTGAGAGCTACCGAAAAGGGCCAGGGTAAACATGGCAAGCAGAAACACTCAAGGGCTGGAAGAGATTTTGAATTCCATTTATTTTTCATCGCCTGCTTCACCAAGGGAACAACAAGCCTGCATAGTGTCTTCCTACAGTCGGGTAGAAGAACCACGTACCATTCCAAAATCTAATACCGAGGCAGTACAGGTGTATGGAAGTCGTGAAAAAACAAAACAAACAAACAAACAAACAAAAAGAAAACAACAACAAATCTTCATTAATATTTCAGATAATATTGCTTACCAAGTATTTTAGGTGTGAGATGTATATGATAAACTGATAGCTCATAACTAGGCCTGGGATTTTAGGCCTTAAAAACTTAATTTTAGGCACCTAAAATAGGCTTTTAAAACAAGTAAATAGGCTTTTAAAAGATAAAATAGGCACTTAAAATATGCTTTAAAAATGTGTAAATAGATAAAAAAAAATAGTCTTTAAAATGTTACAATATACATTTAAACTGTAACATGGTCTTTTTTTTTTTTTTTTTTTTCTGGAAGAAACGTGGTATACCTATTCTTAACAGAATTAACTGCAAAATTAGGCATCACGAACTATATTCACTTAAACAGATGTTCTTTCACTGGTGACTTGGCACAGCAGTCCTTCCCCCTTAATCCTCCCCCTCCCACGCCAACTTCAGCACTGTATATAAAGTAAAGCGTTCCCTATTACAGGCTATGGAGGCCCAGAGGGTTCCAGGAGGTTGAGGCTCCCAGATTTTTACACATCGGCGCATGAATGTAGTAAGGTTGTCAGCCTTACGCACAGGCCGCCTTTACCCCCAGGATTGCTCCTGGTACTCATTTCTGTTAGAGGCTGAGTAGACCCCAGGGCCATAGTGCCACCAGAAGGATTGGGCCAATTGAAAAACTTCAACGACCTCAAAGGGGATCGAACCCGGGACCTTCCGCAGCGCCTCAACCAATACGCTACAGCGTACCCCGCACTGTATATAAGCCTATATATATATATATATATATATATATATATATATATATATATATAAATAGAGAGAGAGAGAAACAGATACACACAGAGAAAGAGAAAGAGAGAGATATCTCGAGACGATGAAGGAGAGTTAGATGTACTTCAACAACAACAAAGTCCCACATTTTAAAATTTAAGCAATGTTTTCTCCTCATATTATCCAATGGTGTATTTTAGCACCCCTGCGAAAGTCTATGCTTATGAAAGAACAATAAAAAACAGAAAACAGATAGAATTTCATCAAGTTACCGACTGCCACAGCAAGTAACTCTGGACAGTGAATTGCGAATGAAAACGCTGACCACACTACGCTAGACTGAATTCAAAACCCAGGTTGAGGTTAAAATATGAAACTTACAGAGTGTTGAAATACAATAAAACAACAGACCTGAAAAGAGACAGGTGCGTTGCCATTATAGAGTGCTGGAGTGACAGAATCTACTGCCCTGGAAAACAAGTCACTTCATCAAGCCCAAAGGCAGATCGAACTGGAATTAATTGAGCATCAAAAACCGAACTCTCATCTCCGACATCGCACAGCGGAATGTGCGACTATGGAACATGCGCAAGTAACAAGGGCGACTTCATTTTGTTTATACTTCAGAAACCCCTTTTAATTGAATAATGATTTGTACAATGTCTTAGTTTAGCAAAGAATTATTCGCCATACTACTAGATAAAATAGAGTGATTCCCACTGATATGATTTTTTTGTAACCCCTACGGTGGGGCATAGGGCCTCCAATTGGAGGTTTCAGCACCTAAATTATTTTGTTACGCTTATTTTTCATGAGAGGACAGAGGACAGAGGACAGGTGGTAGGCCCATCCCCTCACAAACCCTCCGAGGAAAGTAAGGTTTTACTTAGACGTGAAAGGGCCGGAAAATTATGTCCAGACACTCTAATTTAGGCTTGGAGTTGTTTTACGTGTCGTAAATATACAATACCGGCCCCCAGCTTTAAGTCCCTCTGTGAGGACTTCCTGTCCAGGATGTTTACGTCCTGAAAAATTCATCGACCGCGGCCGAGTTTGATCCTGCGATTTTAGGATGTAGGCCTACCTCTACACCACCGCTGCCGACAATGTAGTTCAGACTATAATATAGCTGAAGTGTTTAATTTACATTAAATTATTATTAGGATACCTACAGTAACAGATTAGAGGAACCTGATACTAAATATTTGTTATAATTTACTTTACCTTTAGCAAAAAGCGATTTCCTTAGAGCACGCACTACCAGTGCTGCAAATAGAATTAGGCCAATGGAAAAGGTATCAAAGGTCAAGTATTGTTCAGAATTAAAACTGACAGACACTCCCATACCTTTATTCGTTTCTTTTATTTTTGAGTTTTACCTCCCCTGTTGTAGGGACGTTTACGAGGCCAACGCCAATCGAACCTTCAGGACCGCGACCTATCGAAGGAGAGAGTTTCTGTGGATCATACAATACTTTTTCTGGGCGGATAAAGACATAGAGGGCCTTGCGGGATAGTGAAAATGCCCAATGCCGGGGCCACCTTCGAGACAACACGAACACATAGCACGACACACCCAGTCGCACACTCACTGATTCCAAACAAGGAACGGATGGGATGAAGGTGATAATGACGGCCAAACGAAATCCGGGGACCAAGAGGGACTAAAGTTTCCAGATATTCATCTCACAGTTGAGGAAATCCCCATCTAGGATACCTGTCCCGACCAGGAATTAAACCCGGGCCCGCTGCGTGAGGAGGGCAAACGCATCCCCTACATCATAGCGGTGGACTAGATAATTATTATTGTGTGCGTATTAGGATATTTATTTCCCGCGTAATGCGAGTCACGTGAGAAATTTTAAAATATACTCGAAGGTCACGATATATGCTAACGTTTAATATAAAATGAACTAGCTTAAAAGGCCCGGCGTCGCCCGGGTTTTTATTTTGTAGTTTGAAATTAACTTATGAGGGACTTTCGATTCTCAAACTCTAGGGCCTTGTATAATATGTAGGCCTACATAGAACTTGAAATGAGGAAAAACGACTTATCACACTCAAACGTTAGATATAGCTTTTTATGGCTCACAGAGGATGTCGAATGTTGCATTCCGTTGCTTCTACACAGCATGCCTTTTAGTGTTGAGAACTCTAACAATAACTGAGGCTGAGTTCAAAGACTATTAAAAAATTGCAAGTTTCAAGAAACTACATAAAATGTCTAATAGGTAATAGAGGCATATGAAAATTGCCCACTGTACAGTGAATTTTAAAATCTGTAATCACTATAATACAGTGTATATATGATAAATAGGCCGATATTTGTACAGGCAGGACTAACTTGGGATATATATTATCACTGATTTTAATTTTAAGTTATGTTTAATTTTTCTGCTCTTTGCATTGCGTAGCTTTTAGATACACAGCTATTGGAATTTGAGTTACTAAGCGATATTTTCTCTGCGACATGTTATAATATTAAATTAACAACATACGACATGGTTGCAATACATTAATGGACTAATGAGTGCAGTGGAAATTATTATGTCCTGTAGCCTGCATTCCAGTAATTATGAAAGCAGCTAATTAATCAGCAGGCAACATTCAGTTTCATTTAGAGAAATGGGTATGGATGGAAGCGTGCATGAAACCGCAGGATCACCATGATACAGCTGCAATATATCCAACCAGATTTCTCATAGCAGGTTACAGCTTCTGAAAATACCATCCCAGTTTATTCGTAGCTGCGCGAATCAATTTTCTATGCATATGTATGCAGATATAAAGCCCACTACCGGGTGTTAAAAACGCATAAACAAAAGTTATACCAATATCAAAACTAGGGTTGCATTCAAGCCTAGGTGGATTAGGCAGCAGTCCGCGGCGGCAGATTTGAAGGGGCGGCTTCTAAGCTATCGAATTACTAAGCCACTTTTTTTTATTTTTAACATTATTTACGTATTCATTTCAATTATTATTTCTTGTTCTCCTTTATTTCTTAACATTATAGCGTAATTTAAAAATACCATTTAATATATGACACTACATCGATAAACACTGTAAAAACGTAATCTCATGCCACAAATAAGGGTTAGCCCACATGTACAGTATAGTATTCCATAAAAAATATGCATTTTAAAGACAGAGGTACATTTGCGAAGTAGGCTATCTTAGTAAAAAATAAATCTGATTTTGAAACACGTAACTTCCTCTTGCCAAACCGCAAATAGAAGCTTTGTCTCTTATTTTGTTAGTATAACATATTATGTATGACATTCTCTAGATGTAAATGGTTGTAAAAATAGTATAGGCTGCTTATGGTACGGGCAGAGGAATTCAGTGTCAAAAGACAAACCAACACAAATTTAAACACATGTTTATCTTTTGAAATTAAAAAATTGCAATTGTATCAATATAATGCAGGTGAAATTTTTATATTTTAATTCGTGTACTACGAATACAGCATGATGGACGCCTTGTCTTGAAATGAAATAAAGATGTAATGCACTTATCTTTTTAACGTGTATTTTATTGTTGGCTACATAACTGGCCTACCCAAAAGTATTTAATGCCTTGGGCTTTACGAATTAAATAAGAATTATTTTTGTTATTATAATACTATTCTTGTGGAACGTGATTTGCAGTAAGAAAAATAGGTTTTAAGGACTGTGGCTCTATACATGGGCTCCAGGGTGTAACCACGGATTATTTTCTCCTTTGTGTTTCAATAATTCCTCTACCGTGGTACAAAATTTCTAAAAAATGTAAGAGAAAAATTATATTTTCTTTAGAGAATCGAGTCTATGTACGCGAAAATGAAGAGGACTACCAGAATGAAAATCAGTGGTAAACATTTTAAATCTAAGGAAACTTTTGGTAAGTGGCATTCCGATATGAACCATGGTACAAGGAAGAATTGCCAAGAAAAGTTTGCTGATGTTAATATGTCGTTGTTTGAATGGTAGGGATGGGTGTAGAGACTTCCAAATTTTCGAGAAACCGACTTGTTTCTATGTGTGAATTCCTGTAGCACTGGCAGTAGCAGTGGACAAATAATATGAAAGGGAAAAGGGATTCAGGGTGAAGCCCCTATAGAACAAGTTCCTTGTGCTGTGGTTTAGGATACAATGACATATATGACAACTATCGAAACCTATTACTACTGAATGCGTTCAAAATTCATTATAATTGATTATAAGGAAATTCATACACGGTAGTTCAACTCATTCTCTAAGAAAGAAAGCCTCTTCTCCTATTACCAACCACTCTTCTAAAATACCAAATTTTAATGGTCGTCTAAATAGTCTACAAGTTTCACTGCATTTTTCAAACTATTTCTGACGTAGGCCTAATCGGGAAAAAATATTCAGAAAATTAATGTTGAAATATATCGAGTATATATTAAAGGATAAAAAGAAAGTAGAAACAAAAAAAGGAGGGAGAAAATGAAAGGCAACTAATGCAAACCAACCAGAAGAGTTTTATTATAGCATAAAAACTAAGCACAGTCATTCGTGCATTCTAAAATCCATGTAGCCTACAATATTTACGAGCTCTATATGCAGAATTAATATACTGTTCAGTGTTCAATTTTACAACCATCACAACTTCAAAACGAATAACTTTTTTTTCGTTATTTTCGCTGTTCTGCTCCACCAAACAGTGTAGGTAGCATATTACTGATGTCTGAACGAGTTATTTGAATACAATTCAGCCATGAGGTTTCATATGGGTAGTGCAACAACTGCTCCCAGTTTATAACACGAGTTCCAAAACAAATTAAGTGCGCAGACTATTTAGTTTAAAATATGGTCTTTTAGAGAGAAATAGACATTAAATTACTACCATTCGGCAAACACCATTGTTAGAATGCTATTAAATTAAATACATAGCTTTAATAGATAAAAAAAACACAATATCTCTCTCTCTTTCTCTCTCTCTCTTTTGTAGTTTTACCTCTCCCTTATAGGTATCTTTATGCAGTCCTTGCCGCCCGGGCCTTACCGGGCCGCGACCTGTCGGGAGAGGAATGAACTATGGATCACAACACACAGACATACTCTTTTGACCAGACAAGGACACGGAGGGCCTCCCCGGATAGGTGATCAGCCCAATGCCGGGGCCACCTCCGAGACAACACGAACATACAAGACGAGACACACCATTCACACACCCACTCACTTCCGAACAAGGCGAAGATGGGATGAAGATGAAAATGACGGCCAGATGATCTCCGGGGACAACAAGGACTTAAAGTTACCTGACTTTTGTCTCACAGGTGAGAAAAAACCCGGAAAAACCCCACCTACATAACTTGTCCCGACCAGGAATCGTACCCGGGCCCGCTGCATGAGAGGAGCGAACGCCTGATACCAAAATCTTTCCACTTGAACGACATAATTGCTAAAAGGCGTGTCTTAGAGAAAATCATCAATCATTTTTCAAACCAACTTTTGCTTTTTGCATATTTTCGCGAAGTTTTGAGCTCTGCTTGCGATCATTTCTGAGACTAGCGAACTAGCCTATTCCAAAAGAATACATTCATGGTGTTAACATTTCTTGTGTGTAGTTGATAAAAGCTGCAGGAAAGCTCTCTGGCTCACTAAATTAGTGTACCTCATAAATCTTTCACTGGGTTCAACAATTGAGGGTGATCAGGGGAGTTCAATCATGCGAACTCTGGCTAGCTCAGTTAGTTGAGCATCGACACGGAAAGCTGGGTTTGAGTCCC
This sequence comes from Ectobius pallidus, assembly GCA_964059195.1. Lineage (NCBI taxonomy): Eukaryota > Metazoa > Arthropoda > Insecta > Blattodea > Ectobiidae > Ectobius > Ectobius pallidus. The sequence goes on from CAXKWD010000005.1 coordinate 124,821,461, forward strand.
GGTGTCAGAGGAATTTTTCTCCTAAAATATGTTCAGGATATTAGTGTCATTGACCATATGTCCTGTAATTTCCAAAACTAACCATCGTCTTCATAAGCGGAAATCATATGAATTATTGCTTATCTCGGCTTATTTTCTGGATCACGGAGGTTTGGATATGAAAAACGAGTAGCTTGCACATAATTATGAAGATTTGTATGATAGCTTGGCATCAGAACATAACTCGTGCTGGCCAATCAGCTGTAATTACTCGGCATGCAAGGCCTTAAGATGCTTCGCGTGAGATACTGATATCCAGGGCGAAGGAAGTATCACAACATCGACCCCGCCATTTGCACTACATTCCCCGTCACACAAAGGTACGAAATGGCAGGTGCTCTTGAACGATCATGCAGTTTGAAGAGGCCATGCTGATCATTTTCACAATTTTAAATTTTGGGACTAAGTGGAATGAAGACGTGTTGAAGTAAACGAAACATTACAAGACTACAGTAAATTACGGCTTTTGAGGTTATAGGCCTATACCACGTGTGTGTGTAAGGGGGGGGGGGAGATGGGAGGGAGAGAACGAGCAAAAAAGACAAAATGACAATGAAAGTGAAAAAAGGAGGCTAGGGGCAGAGCCGGATTAGCCCTTGCGGGAAGGGGGCTGGAGCTATCTTCATGTGGACTGTCGAGGCCCTTATAATATGATTAAGATAATTAAAAAACTAAAAAAACTAATCTTTTTTACTACTTGTATTCAAAGTAATAGTGGTCTTCAACCCGCGGCTCGTTGTTTAATTTTTGGCTGACCGCAAACAAATACTATTTTCAACTACAATGCCAATTTTGACGATTTATGGCCGGTTTCTATAAACTCCCGAATTACCTATGGGTAAATTATCCAATGCACAGAATTTACACAAAAATAACACCACACAAACACAAATACTTTAAAGATAGCAATCACATACACTTGTGGCGAGTTTCTAGATAAATGTCCTCTGGGTAAATATGAAAATGACAGAAAAAATGTTCCTACAAACTCGGGCTAGATCTTTCCAAGGGCAAATCTTCGGGTTAATTTATCCTTTCATGGATGGCTGGATAAAATTTAACCTTTCATAGGATCAATAGTAATATTTAAACAATGAGAATCAAAGCCTTCTGAATTAAATTAACTATACAACTCCAAGGCCTTGAACATTATATCATTGTAGGTTAAATGGAACTAATTTGTCCATGGATAATTTACCCATAGGTAATTCACTAGTTTGTAGAAACCGGGCATCAGTGACTCACATTAAATAATTCAAGAATGTTACTATGCTTTGTATTTTTCATTAATATTGCAAAGTGGAAGACGAAATATAAAACATGCACGCGTATAATGTTAAGGGATCTCTACAGATAGCCTATTGTAATATAAATTATATATTTGTGTTATGTAATAAATAGTTAATAATAATCAATATATCAATATGGTCCGCTAGTCTTTCACCAAAAAATAAAATGACCCTTTGTTAGAGAAAGTTGAAGACCACTGGCCATGACTTCATTTTTATACGTCACAGTGTACATTGTAATAGAACAGGGGCAAAAATATAGAATTATAAAATTAGCAAAAACTGAGGTGTTATAAGTTATGCGAACGCCAATGATAAAGTTTCTGTAACATTTTTTTCACATCAATACAATGGACTCCCGCTAATCCGAACTCCGCTCGTCTGGACATCCAGTTAATCCGGAGGGATTTAAAAAAATAATGCTGAATTTTAATCACAAATATATTTTGTTCTGTTAATCCTACATCGTTCGTAGGTTAGCATTGAAACTAAACTTAAGTTGTAGGAAAAGTTATATTTATGAAAAACTTCGATTTTTGTGGTTATCTATCCAAAACAGTAGCCTACGTGCAACAGTAGCCTAAGACAAATTCCGTTTAATCCGAACTTTCAGTGATCCGGACAGGTCCGGTCCCATTTAATACTCTACTGTATTTACTAACAACTTTTCTTGCCTTTTGTGCATGAAAATTACGTATGATGTCGGAAAATCTATTAATTTTGTTACCGGTACATCATTTTCCATGCTTAAGAGCGTCAGATAAGAGAGGCGGGTATGAATCATACGTCTTCAATCGCATTTTTAACAGCTCCATTTACGAAAATGATCGTTCAACGCCGTTTTTTGTAACAATTACTACTAAGTACAGGGGTACGCCGTAGCGTGGTGGTTGAGGCACTGCGCTACAAACCGGAAAGTCGCGGGTTCGATTCCCGATGAGATAGTTGGAGTTTTCCAATTGGCCTAATCCTTCTGCTGGCACTATGGCCCTGGGGTCGACTCAGCCTCTAACAGAAAAGAGTACCAGGAGCAATCCTGGGGGTAAATCATACCACCTTCACGTGCCGAACGTCCAAAATCTGGGAGCCTCAACCTCCTGGAATCCCTTGGGCCTCTATGGCCTACATAGGGAACACTTTACTTTTTTTTACTACTAAGTACATACATTTTTAGAACTATTTCGGTATTGGAAAAGTACAAAATTTTATCACGTGGTACGATATTTCCCGAGCCCTAATTGAACCAGCTACAGCCCCTTGCGGTATTGCTAACAGGAGACCATATTCATTATGCCACACCATGGAGTAGGATATGTTTAACCATTTACACAAACCGCTGCCCTCCCGTCAATGGCTGTTATCATAATTGAATGGCAAGATTTTCTGGAGACAGCAACGGAAGAAGGAGGGGTAGGGTTTCAGGATAAGACTGATGAGCTCTCATCTTTGAGAGGATTTCAATCTCAGTATTCAATAGACTTCCTCTAGGTTGAATATCGCACGCAAGGAGCCCACTGACAATCATGTAATATTCATGTAATATTCAGTAGACTTCGGCAAGAATTTAGAACCGCCCCTTGTCACTCCAAGTTAAATTTAAATGCGCTATAATAAATCATGGCGATGAGTAAGCTAGCAGTCAGAAAATCTCAGCGCATGCAAAGCGATAAATGTATTCGTGCATATTAAGGTATAGAGGTTGTAATAGAGCAATATTCTGGAAGAGTCAATGAGATAAAGAAGGATATAAAGACGATAAAATAGATAATGTAATAAGAGAGAGACAGGAATCGACTGGGGATGAAAATGGATCCAGGAATTATTTTAAAAAGCGGTCTTCAACGAAAACAAAAACTTAAAATATTTCTAACTCCCTCTCATTTATCCTCTGATTAAAAAAATACGCCTAATTGAAAAATATAATTTCAGCTTAACGATCACTGGTTTATTAACTAGCATTTGGGATATTTTACGAAAAAAATGTTTCAAATAAACATTTCAGATCTTAGTATAAGCACCTTGTGTACAAAATATAAAGAAAATCATTACGATTTTTCGTTTTTCAGTTAGGCAGTTCATAGACACATACACAGACATGTTTATGAAATTAGTGTATTATAAGAGGTGTTTTACGTCTTAAACCCTCAAAAAGCACAGACAAACCAAAGATATCTTCAAAGTACGGCAATATTTTTATTCATATTTACAGGATTGCTTGACTAATAGCAGAGTAAGTTATATTAAAATGTTGTTACCTATTTAATTTATATATATATGTATGTATATTGTTATATATAAATTACAATACTGAAACATATGTGTAAAATTAGGCTAACATACCTATTTATAATTGTACAATATTATTAAAATATAATATTTAGATTATGATATTTGTAATATTTAATTATAATATTTTAGATTTTTGATACTGTTATCTATTTAGATACTATATATTAATAACAAATTTAACACAATTTGTAAATATGTATTTTAGCATAATTTTGTGAACGTGGTTTTAGCATTGTAATCTATATATATTTTAATTAAATAGGTACCATCATTTAAATATAACTAACTCTGCTGTTACTAAAACAATCCTGCAAATATCAATAAAAATATGGCCTTACTTTGGAGTCTTCCTTGGTTTATCTGCATTTTTTTAGGGTACGATGATGATGAGTGAACATGCACAAAGGGCATATCTAACAAAATGTTCAGTACTTTTTTTTTTCAATCGATATCTCGAGTGTAGCTGTACAAAACTGTGCAGAAATGATTCACATATTCCTACTAGAAGGCAGATGGAAAAGAGGTTTTGGAGAAGCGAGATGAGGAAGTTTTATTTTATCGATAAAGCGAAAACATGCCATTGCGCTTCCGTGGATAAATGTAAACAAGTAAGCCTATTTTACTCCACGCCAATTCATTTGTTCATACTGACATTCATGTAGTCTTTCATAGCTTTCCTGTTGATCTGTAATATTACGAAACACGATTCGTGAATATCCCAGTAAATTGTAATGAATAGGGAAAGGCATTTGATGGTTTTGCATATTTTTTATATGAAGGTTTGAAAGGTAGCTCGAATATATACAAATGTGTATCATGAAATAATTGATTAAATAATGGCAATTTGTTTTTGCATTTTTTGCTTTATTTTGGATTATTAATCATTTCCAAGATATCGGTGATTTTTGGGCAATTTTTAGGTCATTTTCGGCATTTTTAGGTCACGTTTCAGTGGTGGTAGAGGGGAGCTTTTACATGTACAAAGCGAACTTTCAGACAACAGACAATCGTTCTAATTTGAGAATCTCCGCCAAGTGTTCATAGTTCATTTTAATTTAGGTTTACTGTCAACACCATAGTATATTCTTCTTTTTAAATGGCACATATTTGCTACGGGCAATTTGATGGGCATGTCCGTTCAGAAAGAATTTCTTTTTCGCTTTGTCTAAATAGTATAAATTTACTTACTTCTTTAGTAACAAAATAAATGTGTTTATATTGTAAATTCATATATAACGCACTGTCATCCTTTAAATTGCTTTTAGCAATTCATTATTTAAAAAACTAATTATATGTAATAATGGTAAATTTATTGGTCATTTTTTTTAAATTTTGTCATTTTTTCACATTTTTTTAGGTCATAAATGCATTCTTTACTTTGCATTTCTCCTCTATTTTATGGTCATTAAATGCCTTGCCCTATTAATGAAAAATTTACATAATATAGCTTTATAAGATTATTTCGAAGAAATCTAAGCTTTGCTCTGGAGTAGGCCTACAAACGTATTGTTACATTTTTCCAGCAAGTCAAGCAGAATAACAGGCATGGAATCCTTTCGCTTTCCTATATTTCCATCCAATTTGGCCCTCCGTAATTGGCTGAAACTTTTCTCCAAGTCCCCAGTTTTGATAGAAAAGGCAAGGTACATCATTAACATAATCTGTTAGTATCTTATTTTCATGCTATGATATTCCTTGCTGCGGAGGGTAATGGAATCAGGAGATAGAGGAAGGAAGTTTTAAAAGTTAGTTAGTCTAAGGCAGCGTTTATCAACCTATGGTCCGCGGACCACCAGTGGTGCAGATGGACCGCAGACATAATTAAAAAATATCATAAAGCAAGTGGAAAGTAAAGAAGTAAATTTTTTCACATATTTCGTTATAATGACCTATAATTAATACCCAAAATATTAATATAGGCCTTCTTTTAAAAATGCGATGTAAAATTAGGGGTCCGTAAAATTTTTTAGACATCTTAGAGGTCCTCGGGTTCAAAAAGATTGAGAAACGCTGGTCTAAGGTAAATTTGAGTGTGCTTTTTTTAACTTTTGGGGCGTTGTTTTTGTGTGAAGCGCTTTATAAAATCATGTGGACACATGACACATCACACAAGTAATTTTTTTTTTATTTATCTACGCGTACCATACAGGCAGAAGGCGTTGTGTGTTTGGTCCTGAATTTAAAATTTTCAGAATTTGTAAATACAACTCGAAATGACTAAGTCCAAAAATACCACTTTCGGAAATATGTATAGGCTATACATAGAGTATAACTCGAAAACAAACAAAAACCCTTAATAAACGAATTATGGACTTCAAAGATTTCTTTCTTAATTCATTATTTAATTTTATCGATTCCTATTATATTTCATCACTTTGCTTATCCTTCTTGTAGGTCTGCATTGCAAATAGAGATTTCTGTACTTCGATACTTACACATGTCATTATCGAAATGAATAGCGGTTGATATATCTTTTTAAAACAAATTTGCTGTCTTCTGAGTAAATGAAATTAATGATTTTTAAAATATTTTATTTACATAGAACCGTCTACTATATTCCTATGTGTAAAGAGGAATATTTATATAATATATAATGTATATATTGAAAAAATATAATATATAATGCATATATAATATATATAATGAATAATATATATAATGAATATGAATATATATAATTTTAAACGTGAATGGTTAAAGACCAGAATTATATAACCTTACAGAGAAAAACGGTGTTAAAAATATTGGAAAAAAGTCCTGCCAAGTCTGGGCCTATTTCACCGTCGCAGTAAAGTTTTCAACCTAAATGCGCCTCAAAACGTTGCTGGGTTAATTCGTTTCACCCTTCCATATACAACACGTAACAAATTAGAGCTATGGAACAGAATTACCTGCAACGACAAGAAAATTAATTATTTCACATTTTTCATAATAGGTTATCGGCAGGGTTGACAAGTTCATGCTCTAAAAAGCCTTGTAATATGCATGCAAATACACCCTGTGTGAAATATGTACAAAAATGTGTACTAAAAACCAGCATTTATTGCTCCTCTAAATATTCATAAGTACACCGTAAAATTATGTTTGCAATTTCAGTATTAAAATAAGCTTAATAAACATACATTTACTAAAATATGATACAATAATTCAAATGGCCACAAATGTGCATTTATTTGCACAATAAAATCCACTCACTAAACCAGAAAACTCCTAATGAAACAAATCATTTATCAGCATGTCAATAACAAATCTTTAAAAATATATCCAAATGCATGAATTTCCTAACGGGGTACGCCGTAGCGTAGTGATTGTGGCGCTGCGCTACAAACCGGAAAGTCGCGGGTTCGGTCCCCGAAGAGGTCGTTGGAGTTTTCTAATTGGCCTAATCCTTCTGGTGGCACTATGGCCCTAGGGTAGACTCAGGCTCCAATATAAATGAGTACCAGAAACCATCCTGGGGGTAAAGGCGGCCGGTGCGTAAGGCTGACAACCTTACCACCTTCACGTGCCGAATGTCTAAAATCTGGGGGCCTCAACCTCCTGGAACCCTCTGGGCCTCCATGGTCTGTATAGGGAACACTTTACCTTTGCCTTTATGAATTTTCTAACCATATGGTCTATTGAGTAATAATGAAAACAGAGTTTACCGCATGGCACTTTAATTGCAGGCATTAAAGATCCTTTAAAACAAGATTACAGTCAGACTACTTTATTTCCATACAACTAAAGCAGCAATATTTGTACTATTATGTATGCTCAAGACAGAAATTAAAACTTGCTGTTTTCTCTAAAATGGAACAAGAATATAAAACTGCACATATTTCAACACTAGCTACCTTGAAAAATATCCACGGAGGTAGGGGATTGTTTAGTAAGTTGTTAAGTAATTTTATAAGAAAAGTTGTGTAAGATAACTTTGGTACCACCTTGTAGCATTCGCGGCACGTTAGTGGAACAAATGCACGCTAGTTTTGCTCAGTTTCTTTTCGTTTCTACATTATTACACTCTTCCTGATAGATAACGTTTCACGAAATATTATGGCACTAAAACCTCCATGTCGGAAGTGATTTCATCCTGGTGAAAATTGTTATTTTATTGCATTTGCTGTTGTGCATGATATAGACATATTTATCAACAAAATTAGTCACACCATATTTCACTTCAGCATTCCTAAAAGTAATTAAAAAAATAATATGAAATATCCTAGTGCGCTTTGCGTTAATATTATTCCACAGAAAGAAAATTGGTGTGTAATAGTCATACAAGTAACTGAATAATTTTTATTTTGTTCTTACAAAGAATTTAAATAAAATAAAAGCTCTGCACGCTGAAAAAATTAATGTAATACTGAACTTTTAGAAACCCTTAGGAGCCAATGGCACGTTTGGTTATGCTGAGGTCATCCCAATAAGTATTTAGCATCAAGTCTATTAGGAGAACTTGAAAAAATGGGAATGAACGTTGATATCTACAAACTTGTTCAGAAAGCTTTGTTGATTGGAAATATTTGTGGGAAATTATTTTTGTGGTTTTTATTATTTTCAAGTTAATAGTTCGTATAGTTGATTAGCTGGGTGCTTTGATAATAATCTGCACATTTAATTAAGAATAAATAATTAAGTAAATTAATAATAATAGTAGTAATAAATGTTCGTTCCTTGTATATAGATCGGAAAATCCTTAAAATTCCTGGACGTTGGAATATCAGGATAATTAGACAGTCGGGCCAAGATAATACTTAGCTAAGTTTTATAAGATTTAAACACCGACCACCTTTATCGTCAAGTAGTTCATAGTATTAATTTATGTTAGAAGCTAAGTTAATCCCAGGAAGATTAAGTAATGCCAGGAAGATTAAGTCAACTGAGAAATCCCAAAAACCTCATTGAAAATCGAACCTGCGGTCTTTTCGATTCGTAACTTCAACTATGAAGTACTCCAACAACAAAGTATAATTAAATAACAATAATATTAATAATAATAATAATAATAATAATAATAATAATAATAATAATAAACGGATTTGTATATACACTTAGTACCAAGCTGAAAAAAGTCCTGTTCAACCCGTGAGAAACAAGTAGAGGTCATGGTTAATGAAGAAGCCATACAAAGCAAGCTGACCAAGTGTGTATACGAGCATGAAGGATTTACTACTATGCTGAAAACAGACATGTCAAAAGTAATACAAAGCATGTGTTTTCCTTCTCACACAACATAACCACCTATGCATGTGATTTAGAGCTTGGGTAGGTTTTCGCCATCTACCTCGGCAACTCGTGTTCTATACTTGATCCAGACAGATTTTCGATTCAACACAATGAGAGGAGGCTTTAATGGGTATATTTTATATTTTGTAATTTATTTATTAAGTTGTGGATAAAAATACAATTATTAATGAGACTACAATAAAACGTATTGGATGTTTAAAAAATTGTTCTAAAATTTCCATGAGAAACACACCGTGTGAAGAAAGTAACTTAATAAGTGTCTATGTATCTACCCATTTACGTAGCTGTTAACACCACGAATAAATAAAAAAAAAATAAAGAAAGTAATAAAAAAAATTAAAATAATAATAATAAAAACAGCACGAAAATGGGTAGTTCAGTGGTATTTTCGTAATATGCGGTAAGAAATTCTGTGATTTATTCCTAGTCCAGTCAATGAGTTAGAGCAGTAGAATAATGGAAAATACGAAAGTTAAGTTTTTTTGGCAAAATCTCGGAATTTACACTTAAAGTTAAAATGGCTTTAACTTTTTAACGGTTAAAAATAAATAGTAAATTGACATATATTTTTGAAGCAAATTTAATACTCCGCAGCTTCTTTAAAGTCCGACGGTTCCCATGTTGCTGTAGCTGTTCGTAAGAAAATCAACAAATCTGGTTGGGAGGTGCTCCAGTATCCTCCATACAGTCCAGTCCTGGCACCGTCGGACTTTTATTTGTTTGGTCCCATGAAGAAATTCCTGGCCGGTAAACGCTTTGCGTCGAATGCAGAAGTGAAAACAGCAGTCTACAGATGGCTATACTCCAACCGAACGGACTTCTATGAACAGGGTATTTTGAAACTGGTATCACGATGGGAGAAATGTGTTGAGAAACTTGGAGACTATATAGAAAAATAGACCAAAGATCTCCCTTCAAGTGTGCATTTGTTTGTAATTGTACCTATTAAACTTTTTGTAATATATATATATATATATATATATATATATATATTGTGCGTTACTTTTTGATCCACCCTCGTATATGCAAACATATAGGTCTAAGCAGTAGAATGTATCTTAAATCACTACAAGCTTCATGATTTTTACAAGTATTACAAAATTTCAATCGTAAATCGTCAAACTGAAAATATGTATTTACATCTAAATTCTAACTCTGCTCGCATGTATAGAAGTTTGTCAATATACTAACATTTCATGTACAAACATTTTTGCATGTTACATAATAAACAGACTCTATAAATATTACTCAAAACGTTAGCATTTCATGTACAAACAATAATGCGTTTTACACGATAAACAGACTTGTTAAATATTAGTCGTGGTTCTGAAACGCCCAGCAATTTCTCTGCCAGCTACATGGTCTAAAATTACCATCTAATTTATTACTGCAAGAGAGAGAGAGAGAGAGAGAGAGAGAGAGAGAGAGAGAGAGAGAGAGAGAGAGAGAGAGAGAGACAGAAAGAGAGAGAGAGAGAGAGAGAGAGAGACAGAGAGAAAGAGAGAAAGTTGAATTAAAGCCTATGACATGGAAATTACATATGCTTGTTAGGATTACGTTTTTTTCTCTGAGCTAAACTATTACCACTTCATGCACATATAACGTGCTGAAAAAAAGATGGCCTGCCTAGAAGTTGTAAGTTCCAGACACAGATGACTGCGCATGCTCGTCTCGTCATCGCCTGCATGCACAAGATAGCATATAACTAAACCATTGCAATTACCTGTATTTTGTTAAAAGTATGATATCAGTTATTAATTCGAATGGCGTGTCAATTCTGGATACACTAGGCTTTCTGAAGATTGAAATAAGAATATCGTTTACCAACATAAAATTCATTGGAGGCAATATTGAATTCCCTAGCCATATAATATGGTTATTATTTATTATCAACAGAAGTGGATACAGTCGTTAATTTCAAGTTTCTGGTCACATTGAATTACCTAGCCATATATTATGGTTATTATTTATTACCAACAGAAGTGGATACAGTCGTTAATTTCAAGTTTCTGGTCACATTGAATTACCTAGCCATATATTATGGTTATTATTTATTAATTATTACCAACAGAAGTGGATACAGTCGTTAATTTCAAGTTTCTGATCATATGGCTAGCAAGCAAACAAGATTTAAATCCCAAAAGCGGTCTTTCTTTCGTGTTGCTTATGACATTTGTTTGCTTTGTGCTCAAAAGAAAATGAAAGTCTGTTTATTTATTTCAGTTTTTTTCAAGAAGTTCAAACTAACGTATTAATGGGAAACGAACCCAGAACCTTCGGTACGGACGTTCTGTTAATGAACACACAACTGCAATTATTGCAAGTTCGTTTTCACATCTTATGGATGTCTCCATAGAACTTTAATTTTCGAACGAACAAGAGTCGGTCCATCCTTTTTGCAGCTGACTGTACATAAATTTACGCAGCGTTTTGTCAGACATCGAATACAGGTTTTAAGCCATGGAAGTCTCTTTGATGTGCACACATGTATATGAAAGTGGAATTAAAATTTCCGATTCTGTCTGTAACAACGGGGAAAAAGACAAATCTGCCACTAGAGGGAACGTGCACTGCTTCTCGTGGATTGAAATCGTGTACCAGAGGGCCAGCTATTGTTATTTTTGCTACGTTTTGCGAGTTCTCGTTTCACAATGCCGTAATTCCAGCTATCTGGGTCGGATCGTCGCATTTTTAACTCGGCGAGTCTGCCTTGAAATCCGTACTTCTAGCAAATGTGAATACGAGCGAATTTCATTTTATTATCTGGCCACGAATACTAATCAGATAGAGCGAAAAATTTCCAAAGAAAGACACGGTAGAAACATAAGGTTTAACTTCAAAACCTCCATAATGAACAGGACTATTCCAATCACACAATGAACTCTTCGTATTGTTTATGAATACCATCGATAGCAAAATATGACAGTTTTTACTCAATAAATTTATTAGAATTGTTTATGAATACCATCGATATTAGCAAAATATGACAGTTTTTACTCAATACATTTATTAAAATTGTTTATGAATACCATCGATATTAGCAAAATATAAATGTTTTTACTCAATAAATTTATTAGAGCTACTTAAAAGGGCGGTTAATCATTTACAGCAGTAGACGCCATGTTCAAAAGTAAGTTAATTATTAGAGTCCGTAAGTTTATGAAAAATCATATTTTTTTAATAATGAACTCTATTATATGCTAGTGTTAAAAAACTGATGGTTTCATTTTGTATAATGTTGCATATTTTGTGAGCTATGCGACAATTATGATATTTGCTTGATATTAAAATATTTATGCACATTTTATTACTTTGTCACTTTTTAACGGCAAATTTCTTATAGATTTTTAAATATTGCGCATATCTGTAGCGTTTTGAGAACCGACTGTACAATAATATTGACAGTACATAGCCTAATGTTTTCGCAACTGATTAGATAACATTAAAGCGACCTTTCACTTCATTAGTTTTCAATTTACTAAAACTTGTTGTTTTGATCTTGTTTTTCTTAAGTTTTGTAAGTAGTTTTATGCAACTACTAGTGCATTCGGCAGGTCCCATGTTCAAATCCCGGGGCCGGCCAATTTGACATGGGTTTTTCATGGTTTCCCCAGTCGTAAAGGCAAATGCCGAATTGGATATTTACATATCCATCCGATCAGAAACAGCGCGTGAAAGACAGTGTATGAATACACTAAGACAGATGCAATTACCAATTAGATTCCATTAAGAGTAGCCAGAGATGACAGAAGATGGAAACAGTTAGGAAAGACAATAATAGAGTTTTTACAAAACTTGTAGGATGTATTTTCCTCCAAAACTATTACAGGCCTATTATTTATGTTTTTATTTGTTCCCTTCATTGCGTAATTTTCACATTGCATGTGTTTCTTGTTTCTGTTTTTTTTTAGTTATAGTATTAGTTTAAATATTTTAGTATTACATTAAATATCTAATATTAGTGTTGTAATGTTGTAATATTAGTCTTAGTGTTGTTGTAACGGCATTTTGTAAAAATGTAATAGCGTAAGAGAATATTGTAATTGGGCAATGATCCTGTTATATTCTCAGCATAATATAATAATAATAATAATAAATATAAATATAGAGTTGTTCAGAATTGTGTAGTATTGTCCACAGTATTAGTTTGTGTTTACTGTCTACTCTACATCTATTCTGTTTTTGATTAGTCGATAATGTATTATAATACATTACTAGGAAAACATTAACTCGTTAAAACTAGTCCCCTATCGAGTAATCCTCTGAGCTCAACCTAAAATCCGCGGGAGGCCTTTACCCTTATGGGATTAATGAGGCTTATTCTCCTCCTCCTCAGTTTTATCTCTCCCGTTGTATTGACTGATTATATTTACTGTCAGATCGCACATTAGGCCTACAGGTACTAAACACCTGAGACAGCTCATAGACATAGCGATTCAAAGGGGAAATGCCGCAAGTATAATGGGTACGTTTCCCCCTTCTTCATTAGAAGAAATATTTCATTTCTGACTTTACAAAATGTACCTGATTGTATTTAAAAAAAACTGAAAAAAATGTAATTTGTTATAACTCGAGAATAATTTGTATTAAATTGATTATAGAAAATACACTTCATTAGCTTTTACATTAATAATAAAATCATAGAAAATAAAAGCAATATTGTTTTAACAAGCTTGTTTCTTTGTTTCAGGTACGTTATCCCGATACAAAACAAGATTTTTTTGTAAGTAAACTAACTTACGCTACTTAAATTACATGGGCATAATATAATATTGTTCTATAATGATTCTAGGTATCACCTTTTCTTTAGGAATAAAAGTTTTCAGATACTAAAAGTAAAAAATGGGTACGTTTGTAATTGCGTAACTGTAAATAACAAAACTAAAAAGAAGCATCTTACAAAACAAAAAACAAAAATAATAATAATAATAAAAAATTAAGACTCGAGGTTATCTTTTAAAGGTCAAGAGTTAAATCTAAAATTCCAATTAATTACAAACTATGTCGTTATTCCTAATAACAATTGTTGATAAAGAACAATGTAAGCATTTGATTTAGATGGTATTCCCATTACTGATTTATCAGCACAGAACGGATGTATGCTATATTTCTTGGATAAATAATGACACATGTAACACACCCATCACTCTGTCCCACGTTTGCTTATCTTTATTCAGGCGCCTGAAGTGATCCTGAACCATCTTATTATCTCCAACATTTCTATGTGATGTTTAAGTTGAACTGACTTATTGGTTACATTTAACTTTTTAACATTTTAATAAATGGAGTGAAAATAATGATAGTAAACATTCAACAGGCCTACAAACAAAGACAGTGATGAGAACATTGAAAATTGATCCGAAAACAGTTACAGGGAAATAATGTACATATATTAATGTTATACATTATGCATTATAGCGTTAAACGTTAACGGAGAACAAAGATTCAGAAAGGGTGTGAACACAGGACAGGCTATGAATCGCAGAATTAATAATAATAAAATTAAATATAAATAATAAATACGGTAAACTGATGTAACAAAGTGCCAGAATGCTTTCGTTTAGTTAGTGATCATTGCAATTATGATATGCAGAAAATAAGTTATACTTGTGATCGATTTCCGAATTAAGCTGCAGATCGATTCATTAAGAAGGAAGAACAAAGGTCTAGGCCTAGTTTGATAAGCATAAGGATTATTGGGTAGTGTTATTTGTCAAAGCTACTTGTATTGCAACTTCCAAAGCCGTATATGAACACTGTAAAACAATATGTTACCATGAGAACTGACTGGCATTTGATAAATTCTTTCTAAAATATTACCATAAAATAGGCACTAAATAAGGCATTACTCCGGTACCAGTCAATCGATTTGGTCCAATATCAATAGGATTCTTCCCATGGCCGTTATAAATGCGTATACCAAGTTTCATGAAAATCCGATAAAGCGTATTTGAGTTATCGTGCGTACAGATAGAAGGACAGACAGACATTTTCCCGTCCCCCCCACAATCTTATAAAGTACCATTCTGGCACTTAATAATGACGACGATCATTCCATCTGAATTAACTGAACATTTACCTGAACCCACTGTTGGACACAGAAGAAATTATAAAATCATCTATTCAATAAAATATTTTCTCGAATGGAAACTCCCCCTATTACACTTTCCCGAATCCACAATATCAAGCCTACATTTTATCAATCCTTTTGTTTTTCACACATCTATAAAAAATCCGGAGTAGATAATTTTCCTTGAATTTGCTTAAATAAGAGTGCTAGAGTGAAATATGGCAATAATATTAGTTTTTTTTATTGCTTCCTAAGCACAGTTCTTTCAACTCCACCATCAAAAACTCACCCTAATCTGTAGAACCAATATGAAGCTATAGACCGTCCCAACCTTAAAAGACAGTATTGGTCTTATGCAGCGCACTGATGCCAGATCTACTCACATTACAAGGCCCGGCACATGATGTGAAAAAGCTCTTAAACCTCGTGAAAACATCGAAATTTGTTTCTTGTACATAATAATTAATGTAAATCATGCCCTGCAGATAGAACGACGGCACACCCTTCTTCCCTTATTTTCAACCCCCATGAGTAATATTTTCTCTATAGGCCCACAAATCTACATTTTCTGACCAATGTATACAAAATGTTACACGTGTACCCTGTGGAATCAAGTAAAAATTCTACGAGACAATCATTCTCGAAAAAAACACCCCTTGCGAAATTTTCAATCCCTACTTTGTGATCTTTTTACTAGTCTACATTGTTTGAACGATTTTTACCAAACTTTACACACAGACCCTATAAAAACAAGAAAAAAATTAGGCGAAGTTAATTTTGTTTCTACCCCTATTACACCACCAAAATTTAGATCTACATTCTTGACGTGTTTTTAACAGACTTTGTACACAGAACGTATAGAATCAGGAGAAAATGGTAGGAAAACTAATTTTGGAACAAACCACATTTTAGATCTTTCACCCCTATTTTGTGATATATATTTATCTACATCCTTTGACCAATTTTATCAGACTTTATACCAAGAACCTATTGAATCAAGAGAAATTTTTAACCAAAGTTTATTTGGATGAAACCACTCCTTAAATGTTGCAACCCCTATTATATAAATGTTATTTAAATCTAAATTCTCTGATCAATTTTTGCCAGACTTTACACAGAGCTAACAGAACCAGGAGAAAAACTTAGGTAAAACTAAATTTGGGGGAAAAAAAAGTACCTTAAATGTTTTAATCCCTATTAAATGACGTTTAAATCTACATTCTTTTGGCTCATTTTACGACTTGACACACAGAAAAGAAATACTAATAGGAATTTCTGTCTCTTCTTACCTCAACCCCACCCTCCATGGTCTTTAGAAGTAATAGGGTCCTTGAGTGTGACAAGTTGTGCTTTCTCTAGGGCCTAAATTTTGAAAATTAAAGGGGCTTCCTCCAAAATTGACTTCGAAGTACAAGTAAAATACAAAACCAGGTGACGCCGGGTCCTTTAAGCTAATAATTTATAAATGTTAAATTTAATATTAAATTTCATTTCGATAATATTATTTTTCATCATTATTATTATTATTATCATTATCATTATTATTATTATTATTGATATTATTATTACTATTATTGTGTTATAATTTTCAAGAATATAATTATAAAGGGAAGGAAAAAAGTTAAAATACATTACATGCCTTTAGGCCTGTTCACTATCCTCAGGGAGTAATATTATTCCTTCTCAGAGGGCCTTTCGTTTTTTCTTTTCTTATTCTATACAGTAAACTTTCTGGACACCCGGTAGCTTCTGCTATCTCTTTAATTGCCTGGGTAACGTTCATTTTCTTCAAGAAATAATTAAGTATATTTAATACTATAATTCGCTCTTTACTGCGCAATTTGTCAACACTAAGATTTCTAGTTCCTCTATTCATAATTAATATAAAATATTAATTAATATAAAATTTAATTTTAAAAAACACAAGAACCACTTCACATCAAAGTTAAACTTCACTACACAGCTACTATATAACAATGAGCTCTGAAGAAGACACGATAGTCTTAGAAACATCTGAGTACACAAAATCTCAAAGCAACCAAGTCATGAGCGCGAGAATGCTGAGCTCGGGAAAACTGTGATAATTTATTAATGCTACATGATAGAGAGCTCTGGTTTGTTTTAAATACTTTTTCAGACATCTATAAACATTTCTTCTCGCTTTGTCACCAACGTAAAGTCAATACCAAAGTATGTTACTCACTACCTAACTTTTCTGTGTTGCCGTCCGAGAATTTTCAGGTAGCACTTAATAAAAAAATATATAGCTTTCTTCTTATGTAAAATTTATTGCCGACGGAAAGGGAGTACTTTCTTTCACCATCAGGCAGTCCAAGAAAAAAATCTTTACTTGTTTTAATTATTAGTTTTCTGTCTATCGCGTGATAAGTTATTAATGTGCAAAAATATTGACTTCCGCCAAAATAACGTAATTATGAAAAATAGGCCTCATATTAATTATTTATGGCTTTACAATTGACATCATTAGAAAGGGCGGAAAATTCCCTATCAGACCACGCAATCACATTATTACATTTATCACTTTGGAAAATGGCAACATTGTCGGGATAGAAAAGGACGAAGCTAATTGCAGAACGTACGAGTGCAAGTGAGATGCAAATACTACATTTAACTCAATACTGTCTTTTAAGGCTGGGACGATCTATAGAGTTGGATTATTCCCACAAAGTCTCTGGCCTTGAAGACAAACCCAGCCAGCGAGCTTCTCGTTACGTCTCGTTACCAAGATGCGCGAATTCGGTGCGCGTAAGATCAGTAAGCTACCGCTGGGCAGAGAGTGAACATCGTGCAGAATGTCGCCAGTCGTAGAAAATACTATAATAGTTGAGTGGAGGGATAATGCCGCTGCGAGAGAGACAGACAACACGTGGAGTGGGATAGGAGAGCTGAGCCAATCAGGGTGCAGCTACCTCCCCTAGCCAGGAACTCTACGAGCGGTGAGACTCGCTCCTAAGGTATATACGTAAAAACCCAGAGACGTTGTGGAGGTAATCCTACTCTACCTTCAACCATAGCCTATGCAACGTTATCAATAACGTAAACGAAGGGTGACGCATTCGGTTCCATAGAATCCTATTTTTTAACAGCAGGAGCACAGATTTTCCTTTACTTTTTTCTGGTGCATAATACATGGCCTATAGACCAGTTTTACTTTTTATCCATTCCATTAAAACAAAAACAAAATACCTTAAAGTAATCCATTTTTTGCCTCAAAAAGTTGTGTCAGGTACCATTTCTATTTCTTTACTTGTTTACTTTACTTATTTAAACAATGAACATAACAGGCGCCTGGGCAGCAGCTCAAATTACAACACATATTATAGCAAAATATTTGTCCAGCAAACTTTCATCCCCTTTTTGAATTTGCATTGCACGCTCCAGTTGTGATTAGACTTAATGAATGGAACAAGGGTTTCGAAACTTGGAGGGAGGAATGGTTTTGATTTGTCCATGCTCAAAGAGTAATCTCCATAACATAAGCATATTAATTTCTCAGTCAGCCAAGAGGTAAAATGCTGTAAAATTCAATACTGCACTTGGGCTGGTATTGTGTAAACTGCTGGAGTAGCATAAACATGGCGGTCCGGCGTATCTCGTGTCGAGTAGTCATTAATCATCACCACGCTACATTTCAATGAGCGAGCATGCATTTTGTGCCACATTAAAACGATCCAATGGCACGCAGTCAATGAAACAGAGTTTTCCAGGACTAAACCAAAATAGGTATAATCATTAATTGCAGCTCATAACAGAAGCAAGGTCAGCATTGACGACTGAACCATACTCAACACATGAATTTCAAGTAATGAATCAGTGGAGGACGCAGGGGGGGATAGGGGGGATATATTCCCCCCGAAATTTGAAAAAAATGCAATATAAGTGGCCAGTTTTATAAACTAATTTTATATATAAGTTAGTTAATTTTTTTTTAGTATTCTTTCTACCTATTCAAATCCCCTTCCCCCGAAAAAATTCTGCGTCCCCCACTGTAATGAATGAATCATGATTAGTGAATTATGTGCATTCCACCACAGAACAATGATCAAAGAATTAGCCTAACTGAATTTTTTGGTTGAATTATGATTCAAAGAACGATACTTTATGTAGGATCTAATTTTGATTTTTAACACTGAACCTAGCTTCGAATTTGACAGTCATTAATATATATATATCTTTAGTTTGTTAAACAGAGACATAGTATCGTAATTTAATAACAGGTAATAAAGTCCATAATTACAATACTATGTGGAAATATCAACTGTATCCTGAACAGAAGTCAGAACAGACTCCATTGTACAATGTCTTCTTTCAATTCTGTTTCTGCACGTATACTTAACTTGATGCCTCGCAGTGCTATAGACGCTAACTTGAAGAATATTAAAGGAATTGTTCATCAATGGTTGACTGTTAAACCATTTTATAGTTTAGCTGAATTTTATGAATCAGACCACTATGCTATTACATTCTACATGTTATTTTATTTTATTTTATTTTATTTTGTATATGGTGACGAGGTCTATAACAATTTTGTTCTTTGATCAAACTAATAAATAAATAAATGCTTGGGTTTCATTTGACCAATAACGCAAGTTGACCCTACAATTAACTATTCTTGAAAAAAATACTAGCAAAATTAGCAAAAGTTTGCTTTGTTATTTTACACATTAATGACGTTGTCATCTGTATTATTATTATTATTATTATTATTATTATTATTATTATTATTACTATTACTATTATTATTCCCGTCTTCTTTATGATCTTCATAAAAATGTATCTGTACCCATGTAAAAACCTATAAAACTTTTCACATACTAAGGCGACCAAGATGCACATAAACAGATGAATGGACCAACGTTCAACATCAGTACTTAGTTACCTTCTTCGCCGTGCCACGGTCTTCAGTCCAAACTTTATTTTAACCTTGATATCATTGATTTAGTGAACGTTTATCACGAAGAAGGATAACTAACCAATGAAGCTGTTCATTGACTGAGCAGCGATCAACTGGAAGCAGCATTTTATGAATGAAGAGAGATTATGAGTGACCCCACATTAGTTACTGACGTATGGCTTAATGGTTGAATGGAAAACCTCCTCAGAATACCTCAACCAGACAAAATGACCCGAGCAGGCAACGATCCCATTCCCCTGTGCTTGCGAATGGACGTCACTGATTAAGGCGGTGGAACACACATTGCTTTTGCAGGTAATCCATAACTAGAGGGGTACGGAAACCCTGCAGAAAACCTATCTCTCTACACGATTCAGTCCAGTAGGGAGAATTGAATCACGAAATTCAGAAACCCCACATGTCCACTTTTTGGCCAAGTCACTTTATGGGAGGAGTGTATGAAGTACACCTAAACCCAACTGCACAGATAGAAAACTAGCATGTCTTGTAGTTTCTTAGCCTTGTAGGGCGAATAAAGTTGAAATGAAATTGAGATACCCCGCATATCCTGGACATACACTTGATGTTGGAAATTCTGTTTATGATAGTTCAACTGGAAATGCCTCTGTGAAATGCCACATATCCTGACTTTCAAACCTACTATTTTCTATTTAAAATGACCATATTCATTATATAACGTTAAAACCCCATTTCAAAACTAAGACAAATTGAAAATTGTGTAAATTCCTTTTAAAAAGAACATTTTATAATAGATTTCTAAATCTGTAACATGCGTCTGAGAAATGCACATGTCCATGTCTTTCAAACTTCTTCTTCTTCTTCTTCTTCTTCTTCTTCTTCTTCTTCTTGTAATGTAGGATTGCATCCTGTTTATTTCCCCTTTATTCTTCAGATGAGTCGTGTGTACTGTCTTTCCATCTCGTTGTATTTTCTCAAATACAACTTATTTTTCACTTCAAATATAATTTATCATCCTTAAGTTTAGGTAAAGAGAAACATTGTGGTGTATTCTCTTTTCTATTTCAGAAAATAAACAGTTTATCGTCTCTCCTGCATATTTTGTTTTGACGGAAATGTGGAGTTTTGCAATTTCGTGATTCAATTTGGAATTAGGGTTGAAAAGATTTTCTTGTAAGGGTAAAATGAAAAAATGCATTCGTACTCTCGTACGAAATCTCATGATATAAACGTATAAAAAATTAATTAATTAACACTAAGCAGGGGAGAGGACAACGTCTACCCTGGTACCCGCCACACTATATCACCGTTACGGGAGGGTGTGATTTACACGAGGGCTTCTGATATCTCCCCGTCCCTGTGGAAATATATCTCCAGTACTCGTGTTTCACAGTTGTTCGTCCTAGGCACGGATGGTCTTTGCCTCGCCAAACAGTAATTCTTCAGCAATGCACGCTAGTTTGGATGATAGAATAAGGGTTCATTACATAACATCTAGCAAGAAGGGTAGTCCACACCTGTAATTTATTGTAATGAAATTCCAAAAGGCATGGCATGAAAATTATTAAAATACTGATGTAATATACTCACACCTCTAGATTAAGTACAAAAAATAATATTTTATCAACACTAAAATATAAGGCCGCATTGTAGGGAGTGCATATGAAGTTTATTAATTTTATTTATTTATTTAACCTGGCGGAGTTAAGGCCATAAGGCCAGGGCAAAAACATGAAATACATCATGGTAATAATAATAATAATAATAATGATTAATAATAAATTATAAAAGAACTGATATACATGAATACAAGAAACGTACATTAAATAGAAAGAAAAAATTCGAACATAAGTACTTGAATAATATGAATATATAATACAAATGACTAAAAATAAAGGAATAGAAAAAAAGATGAAAGTCTAAACAAATACATTCTTAGTTATTACAAAATATAATGAAAATTAAAATATATATTACTAATTAGTTTACTAATGATATATTACTAAAGTAATATAGTAATATATATAGTAATATATATATATATTACTAATTATATATTACTTTTTAGTAATGTATATTACTAAAAAGTTGTTTCAGCCTCACGCAAAGATGAGATGTTCACGAGGCAAGATTAAAAGGTAGGAGTTTGTTCGAAAGATTGCTAGCTTCAGATTTGTTTTACAAAACACGTTTAACATAAAAAAAAAAATATAAAAAACTTAAATCTTAGTAATGGTAATTAGGTAAAAAGTAAAGTGATCCCTATATAGGCCATGGAGGCCCAGAGGGTTCCAGGAGGTTGAGGCTCCCAGATTTTGGACATTCGGCACGTGAAGGTGGTAAGGTTGTCAGCCTTA
Source organism: Ectobius pallidus (assembly GCA_964059195.1). Classification (NCBI taxonomy): domain Eukaryota; kingdom Metazoa; phylum Arthropoda; class Insecta; order Blattodea; family Ectobiidae; genus Ectobius; species Ectobius pallidus. The sequence continues at coordinate 124,843,631 of CAXKWD010000005.1, forward strand.
CGCACCGGCCGCCTTTACCCCAGGATTACTCCTGGTACTCATTTCCGTTAGAGGCTGAGTCGACCCCAGGGCCATTGTGCCACCAGAAGGATTAGGCCAATTGAAAAACTCCAACGACCTCATCTGGTATCGAACCCGCGATCTTCCGGTTTGTAGCGCACCGCTGGTAATGAGGTATACTGTACAAAGTTTTTTTAAGTATTGGAGTTGCTTCGAAAAAATAGCGAAAAAACTTCATGTACAGTAGATAGGCCTACTCGTTTTTGAGCTAAGCTGTTCACATACACACCCGCAACACATAACATAGACATGCTTCCGAAAATACATTTTTGACCTGGAAGACTTCAAAGCGTATGTTAATACTGGACTCTACCAAAAACCCAATGCTTCATCCCGAAAAAAAAAAAAAAGAATTAAAAGTTTTTCATTTTCACACTGACGATATTACTCACTTCCAGATGAGAGAGAAACTTCAAATTTGACAAACTTATAGCTTCTAGTTTGTAGCCTATGGGAAAATTCCCAAAGTTCAGATTTCTAATTTTCTACGTCGGAAAAAACTCACTGACTCCCTGATATTAATGTTTGCAGTTTCCGAATGAGCCAGAAACTTAAAATTCGGATAACTTAGCCTATTGCTTTTCATAGGCGTAGCGAGGGGGGGTTTTGGGGGTTTGAACCCCCCCCCCCATTGTTAAAAAAAGGAAAATTGTATAATTTTTTTAAGTCTGCCCATAAATTGCTTAATACAAGTATAAAGCGTGGGAAGCTTAAAACTCGTTATTTTGCGTCTTAATTTTTAAAATTTTCCGGGGAAGGACCCCCGAAAGCTTAAAACTTGTTATTTTGCATCTTAATTTTTAAAATTTTCCGTGGGAGAACCCCCGGAAGCTTAAAACTCGTTATTTTGCATCTTAATTTTTAAAATTTTCCGGGGGAGGGCCCGCGGACCCCCCTCTCCTTCCATACTCGCCAGACCCCGCGGATGTTATAACCCCCCATATGGTCGGCCTGGTTACGCCTATGTAGCTTTTAGCCTGTAACCGACGGTAAAGTTAAAAAAAAAACATTTTTTACGTTTGCCTTCGAAAAAAACCTTAAAGTCGGTGCAGACATTTTATGAAGGTTTAATGAGGCTAAACGGCAAATATACGAAAGTCTAAATGCATAATTGTATTTCCGATTTAAGGTGAATTAAAAACAACTTCTCCCAGAGAAGAGAAGTGGGGCGAACCGAGTTGGCAGCATTTGGAAACCTCATTCAGTAGGGGATGATTATTATTATCCCAACGTGGGAAACAGGCTGAACTTGTTAAAACTGGCGTCATTATTTACATGCATTAATAAAACTAAAAAAGAAATCAATGATGCCATTAGGATTTTTTTTCCAGAACGAAGCAATGCTTTATTGGAGTATACTATTTAATCTCAAGGTATCAAGTACCGATTTGGATCGTAAGTTTATTGTGTATATTTGATGCCACAAGCAGGGAAATGAACGAATTATGAGAGAATGATGTCTATTTAACCTCCAACTTTCATTTGATCGAGTTAATTTGTTTTCCAGTCTGAATACTGAGACATCCTATCCATGATTTACATAATTATTTTTGTTGTAGGTCAAGTTCGTAGAGAAGTCTTCAATTACAGGGAAGTGGATTACACAGTGGCATACATTCTAAATTTTCTACAAATTACTGCTCTTTTGTTATCGTTCGACCGTACTTTCACGGCTAAGTTCATTTCACCTTCAACTTAACTGCGCTCTGAGAATGTTTGTTCCTGAAATAATGTATGCATTCTCTAAGTTGTTTTCCGTTGCCTTTTCTGGCAAAATAGGGTTCATAAAGACTTGGAGATACAATAAAATAATAATAATTTGTTTTCCGTATGCTACTTCTATTGAAAAATTATTATTCACTGATAAGGCAGTAGAAATCTTATACTTATATAACGATCTTATGGTTCAGCTCTGTCTGAACTGATTTGTCGAAAAAATTACCAACCTGATAGAGCTGAAATTCTGCATGAACATAGTTATTATACCCGGAAAGGTATATTCGTTCACTAATCACCGCTAATTCACCTAATATGATTGATAGGGCAAGGTATTTAATGACCATAAAATAGTGAAAAAATGCATTTATGACCTAAAAACAGAAAAAAATGACCTAGTATTTTTAAAAAATTACCAATATTTTTTCATTATTACTTATATTTAGTTATTTTAAGAAATGAATTGCTCAAAGCAATTTAATGGATGACAGTGCTTTATATATTTCCCCTAGCAAATATGTATCATTTAGAAAGAAAAAAATATTTATTGCTAAAGACAAACTGCTATGGTGTTTACAATAAACCTTAATTAAAATTCACTATGAACATTTGGCGGAGATTCTGAAATAAAAACGATTGTCTGTTGCCTTAAAGTAACGATTTGTACATGGAAAAACACCTCTCTACCTCCACTGAAATATTACTTAAAATGCCAAAAAAGACCTATAAATGCCAAAAGACCTAAAAATGCAGAAAATGACCTAAAAATTGCCAAAAAAACACATCTTTCTTGAAAATGACGAAAAATGCAGAATAAAGCCAAAAAATGCAAAAACAAAATGCCCTTATTTAATCAGTTATTTAATTATACGTATTTATATATATCCGAGCTATCTTTTAACCTTCATATAAAAAAGATGCAAAATCATCAGATGCCTTGCCCTTATCATCATAGGCGTAACCAGGCCGACCATATGGGGGGGGGGTTATAACATCCGCGGGGTCTGGCGAGTATGGAAGGAGAGGGGGGTCCGGGGGCCCTCCCCCGGAAAATTTTAAAAATTAAGATGCAAAATAACGAGTTTTAAGCTTCCGGGGGTTCTCCCACGGAAAATTTTAAAAATTAAGATGCAAAATAACAAGTTTTAAGCTTTCGGGGGTCCTTCCCCGGAAAATTTTAAAAATTAAGACGCAAAATAACGAGTTTTAAGCTTCCCACGCTTTATACTTGTATTAAGCAATTTATGGGCAGACTTAAAAAAATTATACAATTTTCCTTTTTTTAATCAATGGGGGGGGTTCAAACCCCCAAACCCCCCCCCCTCGCTACGCCTATGCTTATCGTTAAAATTCAGTTTCTTTTAACGAGACTTCTGTCTAGGATACCCAAGTCAAGGATATTAAGAACGTACGGACCATTGCTTTGTGTAGGTGTGGCGAATAATTGGAGATGGAGCTTGACGTTACTCGTTGTCGCATTATGTCAACATTCAGTCACAGTAGGGTACAAAATAATTATTCGCATTTACAGTCATAGTTATAGTGCATTACATTTATAGTTTATAAATGATTATTTAACATTGTACATATCAATTTACTTTATAAACTACAGGTTTTAATAATCTGAAATAACTTTTAGCTCTTTTACTTTTTTGTATTTTCTGTTCTTGCAGCACTTTTCTAATCTGATTCAGTAGGCCTATATCGTCATAACAAGATATTAAAGAATTTTTTCTTAGGATCGACTCTGGATAAACTTTTTTACCCATATATTTTTTAAAGAAACTCTTTACAATATTTGTTTTCGACTTTGTTGCAAATGATGTTTGTATGTACGTACCAACATTATACATAAATTTCGGTAATTCGGTTTGATCTTTAGTGTCTGATTTTGATACCGAATGCCTGCCATGAATGTGTAATTTAATATTTCCCATGTGCTTTTGGCTATTACAGTGCTCTTCAAACAATCGAATTCTACTTATCCATATATCTTTTGTGCGCAATTTGCAAAATACATTGTTATAACCTTTCACACGCAAATATTCCCTTCCGTAAGTTCGTTCTGAAGAGAACGCTTAGCGTTCTCAATATTTGCCATGTTCCTCAATACTGTGATTCCAAAATGACAGATTTAAAACTAATATGAATCATGAAATAACCTAAATATTTAAGTAACAGAAATAGGATACAATGGACTTTCTACTTACAGGGTCACAAATATATTACTTATGGAACCAAGCCAAGGAGCAATGAGAAAGTAATGAACTTTTCATACTGAAGGACCTATACTCAAGCCCACTTAATGAAACAGAAAGACAAAAAAAACAATATTTACCCTTAAGTGTATGTGGCCCCGTAAGCAAAACTTAAAACTTCCATGATAAAGGACCCATCATAACAGTGCTAAATAAATTTACCAAGATTTCTTATTTTATACTGCAGCTACGAGTCTAGAAATACTGTTCATTGGACGTAGGCGTGGTTGCTTCAGTGTGAAAGCAGGTATCCACACAGATTATGTTGTGCATTCTGATCGACTGACTTCCGTAACCAGTTCTCGTAACTTCCTACAGAACAATAGGCCAACTTAAGTTCTTTACCATGGATCACACAATACATTGTCATATTTAAGAGGGAGCGGAAGTCGGTCTGGTATATCGCTTAACATGTAACAGCATGTTTTGCTCTTGACAACAGAATCTGTTCAAGGGGACATGAACAGCTTTAATTATCACAATAGTGTAAAAGTTCGATTTTTCACAACCTGTAGATTTTTTTGCTAAAGTTTTACCTGGCTCCTGCATAATATTACGATTTTTAACTTTTATCAATAACGATACAATATATACATTTTATTAATGGCGCGTGCAATCATATGCAAAGGAAAACCATCGATAAGTCTTATATATATATCGATAAGGAAAACATTTCTGCTCATATCTCATTACTAGGGACCGGATTCTTAGGTTTTTACCTATTTTTTTCCTTACTTCCAAAACAAAAAGCGCTCATACACTTTTTCGAATCATGTCCATAGGATTCACCCACATTAATTCTGTGGTACCTAAAAATACCTAAATGGGGTATAAAAACCTAAATATACCTAAACGGGATATAAAACCTAAAATATCTAATTTAGGCTACTTTTTTGTATTTTTGGTTTGTCGGTTGAGAAATTGATATTTTGCGGAGAGACAAAACTTTGTCGGGTTGAAATTAATACCACCAGCGTTTCGTTCAACCCATTGTCGTCTAGGATGGACAATAACAAGAGACGAAATGTGCACATTGTGCGCGATTCCTAAATTATTAAATGTAAGAGTACCGGCGTATTCCTTTTAAAATATTCGTACGAACAACCATTGTTGCCGTGTGTGAACAAGGATATAGATTTCTGTTTTAAAGCGGTTGTTTGTCTTTAGTACTTCCCTGTTATTCATACTGAGTGGTCACACTGTGAGTTTTAAGATGACGTGTTAATTATGCCGAAACAAATGAAATCGAGCTTATTACGGCAGTGGATTGGCGACGACCTGAATTTCTTCTTCTTCTTCTTCTTCTTCTTCTTCTTCTTCTGATGTTATTTTATGACGTTGCACCCCGCGGGTTTCTACGTCTGTTCTGTCGTTTTCCAAGTTGCTCCTGCTGTATATGACAGACGTTGTCATTCAATACAACTCACAGTTGAGAATCTTGAAAGATACACTGTGATACACTGTAACCAGGAAATGTGAGGCAATCTTTATTTTCACTGTTTCTTTTGATTGTTTATGCTTTCTTTCTTCACTTGTGTAATATTGTCGTAACGCATGATTACACAAATTTAAGTCTTTTTTTAAGATAAACTTTACAAGTATTATGTATTGAATCCTATGTAGCACATTCAAATTCATTAAACCAATTATTCTACCCGAAAACTATATTTTGGACAAAAAAACCTAAAAAAAAACTATTTCACCTAATAGAAAACCTAAAACAGTGTTTTTAAAAACCTAAAAATCCGGTCCCTACTCATTACTTTGAAATTATTTTGCTTTATTTTATTACTAATAACTGGAACCCGGATTTCTAAGTAAAATGCATATTTGTTTTCAGACTCGTAAACATATGTGGACATGATATAGGTGTATTTCGTAAGACCCTCATTGACTAGCAATATTAAGTGATTATTTTCATGTTTAGCAATATTAAGTTTATGGGATAGTGCGTATTTTGCTTATTCTGAGAGCAAATCTATTTTGCTTACGTATTTTAAGAATTTGAATTAAAACAGCACATTTTACTCAAAACTATAACTTAATAGCTATTCTATCTCGGCCTAGCTATTTTTGATCTTAGTAATTTTTACCCAAAACAAAAACAGCAATATTTTTAAACATTGTAAATTTTTAATTTTAAGGATCATTTTGCTAAAAAAAAATCATACCTTTTTGGCAATTTACTTTAAATATTAAAACAATTTGGGGTGTCCAAAAATATATTATATAGGCAAAGTCGCAATGTAGGGGGACCCGTCTTGCTTTGTGCAGGATTCCACGAACAAGTGATGATTTTTTTGTTTTTCAGTGAAGCAGGTTGACCAACTTGACGCTTCTTGTACATTGCTATTAGTTATTAGTGATATTAGTGTTAGCGACAGGCTCTGTTAGGTCATGAATAGTGATATTAATTTAGTAATATGCCATATCTCCCGCGAGGTTTGTCGTGTTTGTAAACCTGTTTACCCAGAATTTTAGCCGCTGCGATGGTGTGACGTCACACCTTTAACGTCCAATCACGAATTTCATCATCATGCGGAGATAGAAATATCGTGGAATTGACACTACTTTTCGATTGAGTTATAATAGAAACATACAGGGCGTGGGTTGGACCAAATCATTCGACGAGACAACATCTCCTCTCCACAGAAGTATCTATAACAATATGCGTTTGATATTAGGTGTTTTATGAACACAAAGTTGGTTTTAAAAGTGGGTTCCCTTACATTGCGATTTTACCATATATTTTCACAACAGAAGCTTTCCAAAAATATTTTCTCATTCAGTAAGATTAAAAAATTCAAGTACTGTATTTTTCTCTTGCAGAATCCCTCATTTTAATTGCAGATACTGCAGGAGCTAGTGGTCAAAAGGAACGGTAAGTACCATAGTCTGAGAATCACTGATCACGATAAGTATCATAGAATAATGTATTCACTGTGCAGCTGTACCTTGAACTGCGGCTGATAACAAGGTAGAATATTGCAGGTTAATGTGACAACTGTGTTGACAATACATTCCTGCGGATTGATAACAATAATCAGTCGGGACACATAACTTACAGGTCAATGCTCACTTCAAACTCAGCACACTGTAAACACAATGTAATAAATCAGGTCAAGGACGATGTAGCGAACAAGGCAGTCTCAATGAATGAGGCACTACAGATATTATGAATGAACGGATTGCAGCACAGGTGACTGTTCCCTTAATATCAGCGCATATTTCAAAGAACTTCGCAACCCTATTGTTAAAGAAAAACACATTCAGAAAGTTTGGAGAGTTTTAATTTTTTTTTTTAAATACAGTTTTTCAAAAAATTAAGTACAGTATATATTTTACAGAAATAAAGTTTTTAGGTGTGAGGTGTATATGGCAAGCTGATAGCTCATTGCAGGTATATGTATACAGTGGCTTACCGAGGCTACTTGGCGGCCGGGGCTAACTAGATGTAGTCGCCCCCTAACACTAAAAGGTTCAAGGTTCAATGAATTTAATTTAAAACACAGTTTAATGTTAACAATTATTTATTTTTAGTAAGTAGTATGTTACTTTAACACATTATAAAGAGAAAAATATGAATGAAATAAAACTAAGTATTATAAGGTTGGTTAGTTTTAAAAAAATAAAGAGAAAAGAAGTTTCAGAGTCATACCAAAAATCTTAAAATGTGCCTTCCTAGCCTTGATGGATACAAACTTATTTATAATAGAGTTGAAGTCCACAGTAGCAGCCACATCACGTTCAATTGATAAAATTGCTAAATTACTTAGTCTTTCTTTCGCCCGTAACCTTAAACTTTTCCTGTGTGCTCGACGCCCACGACCTATTTCGTATTGTCTATAAATAGTTTAAAACGAAACGTTTATTTCATTTCTAAATAATATTACTGCAGTATTTAACAAAGTAATAAAGAAAATTTGACCAATAAAACCGTATATTTTGCCTGGAATTTATTTTTCTTAAACTAAAAAAAGATGTTTTTCAAATTTGGCGCCCCCCTTTACGGCGCACGGTGTGTCCGCCCCGTTCGCCCCCCCCCCCTTGGTACGCCACTGTGTGTATACGTTTACTGTGTGATTTCTGCTGAAGTTCGTGCACTGACTTTGTAAAGGCAGTAAACAAATTATTTTTTACTACTTCTAAGTGAATTTACATATAGGCCTAAGTGAATCACTTCTGCTGGTCTATCACATAGCTCTAGTTTCGGTCCTCGTCTGTATAATTCTAAAATCACATTACATCCAGCTTTAGCCAAATGTAGTTATGGAGCTTTTTAAATCTAAAATTAAAAAACTCAATTAAAACAGATTTTCATCCCATTTAAAATAGGTTTATCCTTTGGTACTTACTACTATCATGATAACTCATTTTTCATTATTATAATTATTTTATATCAAATGAATCATACCTTTACTTTCAGCTTTTGTTTTTCCCCTAGTACTATTTCACAATACTTTGTCTAATTATTTTTAAGATAATTTTAGCTTAAGATTATAGGATGAACGTAGCCTAAGTGTCTCGTGAATACTATGGTTAGAAAAACGAACACTAAATTTCACATTTATCGTCTGACAATCCTTGCCTTTAAAAAAAGCCCCTCCCCGTGTTGTAGTTTTGTTAATAGCTCTAAGGATATGTCTAAATTTAAACTTGCACTGGAAATATAAATCCTTACAACATATTTTATTCGTTGAAACTCTCTGCAAAGGAGTTTGAAAAAGTTAAGCTGATTAAGTAAATGCTGTCTTTCTCGAAGTCCGGAAGATGGGTTCCTAACCGAGAGAAGTTAAGGGAAATATTAGATATTATAGCTAGTCAAATAATAATCTTACTTCGTCTTACTGCAGCTATATTACGATGTCTTTTTTTGTTTAAAAGTATTAATGTAGATTGTGACAATGTATATTATGAGGATATGTCAGAATACAAGAATGAGATGTGAGGAAACAATATAGAAGTGAACAAAGAAAACCAATAATTTAATTCATTGTCATCATGAGTTGTGTATAGCCAAGCCACAAATCAAATAGAATTCATCAATAACTTACTTAATAGGCTATTAACTTATGACCCTTCCAGAGCTGAATATGTTTTTATAAGCAATCATCAAGTAAAAGCATAAGTAGGCTCTAAGTTTCAAATTAATGAGGAAAATTTAAGTGGAACAGCTGGTCTCCATGAATGATAATCGTAACATATGGATAAAAATCTTCACATTTTACAAAAATGTGCCGCATTTTATATCGTCAGTGTCGCAGTGTAGCAGTGAAAAGGTTAACCAGGTTCTACTGACATTTTGAAGGCTGGCTAGAGGCCTGTGCAAATGTTATTATATGAATAGTTGAATGAAACATGAAGTAACAAGTGTACCTGATGTGAACTATGGCAAAACAGGAAAATCGAGACTACCTTGTGATGTGCGCCTTGAAGTTAGGCAGTCGTTGCTTACTGTAGTTGGCGAACGACAGTAGTTTCCAACCTTTTGAGAGTCAAGGATCCTGAAAATATTCCCTTTCCTTTGGGGTACCTGTATAAAATTTTTGCATAAATTAAGGCATTTAGGCCATTAACTTCTGCCTAAAAATAAGTTTCTGTAGTCTATACAAAATTCTGTTATTGGATTGAGTTTTTCAGGTACAAAGTAACACCTTTTTTTTCATACGGGAAAATAAAACTACATTAATGCCAGTGTCGTTTTTTCTCATTATTCTAGGACAATATGAAACTTTTGAGTTGCTAGAGTCGTCTGCTACATTTAACTGGTTGGTTATTAGATCAGGACAGACGTTGCAGTGCATTTCATTAACATCTAACAAAGCGACAAAGATCGAATTTGAACTTTATTTTTGTTTGTGATATTTATGCTATTTATGTGTCACTAATATTATTTATGTATTGTTGTTCCCGATAAAGAGTGTTTCTTCAAAAATTTACTTCTACTTTTCACTAATGGAGGGACCTTGTTCTCTCCCTAGATTATAACATTATATGTAGATAAGGTTATAAACCTTGAATTATAGACATGAATATGAAGACTACCGCTAGAACCAGTGCAACGACACGTCATTTATTTACATTTCCTATGTTTGGAATTCTGGCAATGAATTGAAAATTCAAATCTCGATAAAATTAGTGCACATCGATGTGGAAATTTCGGTAAAAAACTCTTCAAAGTAGATGTTTATTAAACCAAACAGAAACGCGTGTAAGGCGCCAACTTAACGGGCAGTTTCAATGAAAAAGTTTCTTCGTTCTTCTTGAGAAGAAAATACGCACAAAAACATTCTTTATTTAATCTTCAGAGCATTTCTATCTAACCATATTATTTGGAGCACTTTATTTAATTAAAACAATACCGAACTTTTTCTCCCTAAACTCTCAATTAACAATCTAATCTCAGACTTTCTTTTTACAACACAAGCGATTCTTTGCTATGTTGGAGGAAAAGAAAACTCAATTCCAATCTTTGGTATTTGGAAGTCTTACATTTAGGCCTATGTCTAACAGAATTTTATGTCGTAGGGAAATAATTGGTATTGTTCTATATACTGTATTAGTAATTCCGTCTCGAAATTGTGGATTTAAGAAAAACTGATTAAAAACACTGTTCTATTGTACGAATTGTGCCGTATGTGAAAAAATTTCAGCAGGAAGATCAAATTTACTACTCTTATTCTCCACCTCTTCGATATTTTGCATAGGTCAGCATAATCTATTCGAAAAGTCATTTTGGTAACAGTGTTTCCAACCCTGCGATGGAATATGTAAATAAATGTTCCTAGTCTGACGAATTACCATTGAAAAGTTACAATATTTTACGAATAATAATGTTTATAGTGGCTTTAGACAGATTTTACTGTCCTTGTTTTCCATTTTAGTATCTCCAATTAATGTCTTTTCACATTTAAGGGAAAATTACTTAATTACTCATATTTCAACATATTTACTCCAAATATTGTTCATACTTAGTAAATCTGAAATTTTATAACAGAATAAAATACAGTGAGATAGGTAAATGCTCCATTTTTAAGGTAAAGAAAATTATGTGAATGTAACACTAGATTTTTAAAAATTACGTATATTTATTCTATCCAGTAAAGAGACATTAGATGTTAAACTTATGTGTTTTCTCATGCAACTTGTGCCCAAATACCTGACACTGTTCTCTCACACTTATGAGTTGATTATCTCTTAATCTACTTTTGACACAATATTACAAATACACATCAAAGTAAAGTAAATTACACTGTTGAAAGCTTAGATGTTTACTACTCACACGAAGCGGCAGAAATAACATTCTGAAGTAACGGAGAGGTAAGATTAAGCAAACCGAACAAGGCTCAGAATATTGATCACCTGCTCCTTCAAGTGAGAGACTCTCTTACGAGCACAGTATGTGAGCGAAATGTTTAATGCTATTAAACCCAACTTCTTAGGAACCTATGCCCTAGTTTTACTCCTTTACCTAAAAGGCTTTGCTGGAAAGAACAACAAACTCAAGAACTGATTTAGCAAACAAAAATGAGTAAAACCTAGAGAAGATCTAAGAGAGCATGCGGTGAAATAAATTACAGATTTTTAAAATTTCTTAAGGGCATATAATTGAGTATTAAAAATACTGAAGCTGCTTCCAAATTTTTGGCCTGCTGTATTGTATGCATTTTATGTACGACCTCTTGTTCGTTAGCAAATTAAAGATCTATGAAGCAGTTCACAAGCGTAGAATTTTTAGTCGTTGCCGTCGTCTGTTCATTGACAGAACAACTACACATTTACCGTTAATGCGTTAATAAACCAAGTTTCTCTATTCTCAATTTAAAGTTACACTACTTTCAACTTATTGAAAGAGCTGAAATAAATAATCAGATTTTATTTTCTTTTGAACATAAAAACAAACAAATGTCACAAGCAATAAGAAATAAAGGCCAGTTGTTGGTTGGTATATGGTTATTTAACGACGGGGATGTACTGCTACTTAGGCCTGTGACCGTCGGCGGTGTACCGGAATTTTGTCCTGCGGGAGTTCTTTTACATGCCAGTAAATCTACTGACATGGGCCTGTCACATTTGTGCACACATAATGCCATCGACCTGGGCCGGGATTGAACCAGCAACCTTGGACAGAGAAAGCAAGGCCTATTGTTGGCATTAGTATCTTGGTCGCTTGCTAGACATATGACCAGAAACTTGTACCATAATTAAAACAATTAAGGACAATTCGAGATTCGAATGTAGGGCCAGTATTGCTCACTCGTTTTGCAGGTAAGATATTTAGCACTTTAGCCACTTTCCTTGCTGATACAAAAACGGTAATGCATGGCTATAGACCCATAATTCAATATCGATTGATTTTATGTTGCTCAACAGATTCTTATTTAATTCTTCAGTCCACCTAGTATATCCAGAATTGACACTCCCTTCGATTTAATAAGAAATATCAGACTCTTAACAAAACACAGCCAATCTCAATGGTTTAGTTATGTGTTTTCTTGTGTATGCAGTCTATGAAGAGACGAGCATGCGCTATATTCTGCATCTAGCGGTCCATCCTTTTTGCAGTCGGTTATACAGTTAGGAACAAAACGACTGAGCGGAAGATTATTTTATAAATTCAGTAAGATGTCAATAACATGCTCCGTCCGAAAAGCCTAAAATCACATGTGTAATAGCACAACCGCAAGGAAATATATTGAGAAGAACTACTCTGTGGCATAAAGTAAACGAATATCCTAGGTGATACCAGAATCTGATTACCTCAAAAGTCACACTATTATTGACCAGGATTTCAAGTATGAGAAAACACCTTTAAGTTACAATATGCAAATCGTAACACCATAACATTAACCATACATCAAACACGTCACCGTGGATGCTGTTCTTGGTTTTTCTTATTCGGGAAGATATATGTTCCAGAACCAGGTCACAAACACTATTTGGGCTGCCGGTTCCCGCTAAGCTGGACCTTATGGACGGTCGTAACTTATTCCTTATCCTGGACATGACAGTTTTTCTGCCGAATGTCTTATAGTAGACAGTAGACTTCTCGAAAGAAAGAAGAAGAAGAAAAATACAGAGGAAACCTCATTTACAGTACGATCCATTATGTTAATTTTGTGATGGATAATAAATGAAGTTCATTATTGTTCTGTTCTTCAAACTGAACATTTAACATTTAACATTTATAGTTAAATAACACTAATATTAAGCAATTTTTTAAGTGAAACTTCTTTAGCCGCGGTAGGCGTAAATCGGGAGCTTGTGTAACGCTCAAAATCGTCACGAAATTAGTGTCATGCTCAAAATCGTCACCAAATAAATAAGTTGTGAGGGAACGGACTGCACAGAAAACAATCAACTCAATGATTAGGCTCATCCAAAATTTAAAAAATCAAAAAAATTAATTAAAAAATCGAAAATACAAAATTAAAAAACTAAAAATTCAAAATTGAAAAAATCATAAAATTAAAAGAAGTTTCACTTCTGTCGAGTGGCGTTCCACGCACACTTTTCTTTATTTATAATTTTATAAGCTAACAAATGTTGAACCCAGACTGCACACACCTTTAGTTTTTTAGCCTTTAACCAATGCAAAAATTCCAGAAACTTATGTTTTTTAACTTTAGTCTCTCTTAAAAAAAAAATGAAAGGTTTTGACTACGTATTTTACGCCTTCAGATGTTTAAAAAAATAAAAGAATATTGTTGACGCGAGGAATTTGTTTTAAATTCGATCTGCTAATATTCTAGTTATCCCATTCCTTCACATATGTTGATCAAACTTTCTCAAGAAACCTTGGTCCAAAACTCAATAGTGTTAAATATGGCCTGTTAACTCTATCTGGCACTTTGTTTCATCAGTTTACCTGATTTTATTATATTTCCATCACATAAAGTAAAACAAACATGGCAAAACCTAATTTGCTAATGGAGCTTTTAAATAACATAATGCGGACTGGACATACGCTTTGTTGGAGTTCGTTTTAATGGCCCTCATAATAAAAATTAAAACAAGAGTTTATTCATAAAAAAGTGGACAATAATTCAAATTCTGTCGCTAGAATAATGAAATTATTGTATTTCAGTAGACAGCTGTTGTGAAATTGGGCTGCAAACTAATTGGCGATTAGCTTTTGTGAATTGATGCGTTTCCTAAGGATCATTGTATTCCGGCATACGAGCACGCTCTACAAATCACAAAGGCTTTCCCACTCACATAATGAATGGGATCTGTGAAAAACTCCAAACCATGACAAATTCCCGCTATGGAAACACGTGTTAGTCCAGAATACAGATCACGCTGATTTTCGCACCCACTGATGCTGATATTTGTAATTTTCAGTTCATCTACTGTCATGATTGTAGACTTATTTGAGACATTTTGCTGAATATTGTTGTTATAGCAGGGTGTCATTATAGCCTAGGGTGTCCATTCGTCCCGTTTTTACCGGGACAGTCCCGTTTTTGACAAAATGTCCCGCCGTCCCGAAAGTTTTATTGGGACATTCAAATGTCCCGCTTTTTTGTGATTGTGATTGACCAGTGTATTTCATGCTACATTAATAAAAGTTACAACAGTGAAGGTCTTGCTCATTGTCAAAACATACTTTAATGGAGTAGGTTAATATGTGCTGACTTTTATGATAAATTATAAGAAAAAAACGCACTTCTTGATAGAATACGTAAAAGTGAAATCTAGGCATCTATTTCTGTGGAATAAATTATCTACGCCAGTCTGCAGAAGAAATTTAAGAAGTCATTTGGGATAATTTGTGTGCATGAGACAAGGGTAAATTGTAAATATACCCTAAATTTTGTGAATTCATTTTTTGTCCCTTTTTTCATTAATTGTCCCAGGTTTTTTAGAAAAAAAATTAAATGTCCCGTTTTTACATAAACATTATATGGACACCCTACTATAGCCTATAGTGAGTGTTGTGTGTGTGTGTGTGTGTGTGTGTGTACAGCCGGCTGCAGAAAGGATGGGCCGGCTAAGACGTTTTAAGTTTCATCGCCTGCATACACAAGATAAGACACAATTAAACCACTGAAATTGGATGTTGTTTATTTAACAGTCTGAAAGGATTCTGGATACTGGAGAATTGCCTGTCAAAACAAAACTGCGACAGTTGTTGATAGATGCATGGGGAAGGAGGGTGCTACGAATTTCCACAATCTCATGGGCTCCGTGCCGCTTCGAATGAGGGCAGTCATTGATGCAGATGGTTAGGGGACAAGATAAAAGTAGTTCTAACACATGCCTTTTCCGTTCTTTTTGCTTATGGAATCTGATGCTTTTGTTTTAATGAAAATTACAATTGTTTATATATTGCATGTTTTTTTAGAAGTTCGTTCTTTGCGGATAGTGTCGTTCGATAAAAAAATATGTGAAAGTATAAAGTTACAGACCAATTCATTGCTGAGAAAAACAAATTAATTTCACCTGTTTCTCAGAACCCAAATTTGTTTCTCCCCTCTTAAAATTTCAAACTCTTGTCAACAAATGGGTAGCTAGCGCAGATAGCTTATCGTTCGCCGGTAGCAATGGAGTAAGAGCAGAAGAGAATGCATTTACTGTACTATTCATTCCAAACTATGCGGTTCATAATAGCCCGTAACTATTGAAAACAAAAATAAAGTGAATAAAGTACTTGTTTTTTAATTATGAAATATTATTTAAGTAATGGTATGTAACTCACAGAATATCGCTGTTGGATCTTCCCTATTGAATGCTGTGAGGCTAACTAAGATGTTTTTACACGGTATGTACAGTATGAACTGGTAAAAAACATTACGTGCTATGAAGGTCAGGCAGGTCTAGATTACGTCATCGTAGACGACTGCGCATCCGTTTGTTTGGCTCAGGTCTTGCCGATCGAGTTATACAATTATATGCAGCATCAGAATATCCTAATCAGTGGAACCAAACGTGTAATTCTCTTAAAATGTCGCTTCTCTTGACGTTTAGATTCCTGCTAAATTGAATATAATGCGCATTGTACATTCGCGTATAATGAACGAAAATGAATACGAGATGTGATATAGGATATTTCAATAAGGCATTCATTACAGTTAGAGCGTGGCACGCTTCTATTCGCTTCGCATATGATTGAAATGTGTAGCTCAACACATCACTGAACTCTTTCAGTTCATTGAATATTAAAATCCAGCTTCCAGCAATAAATCAACCAATAAGGAGTCCATATTATTATTCAGATTCATACAGATTGAATTTAATGCTAAAACAGCGCTCTAGGGTATTATTAAAATGGTAATTCAAAATGAAAACTCTTTTTTAGATTAAACCTTTTGTTTATGAAGAAAGATAAACAAGCAATTCTAATAAAAACTTAATTCAAAATATTCTGGGTGTTAAAGAATACATTTCCTTTGTTTTCTAAGGTACAGATTAGATCTCAAAGAGGCGTCGTTTACAGTTAATAACCATTCAATATTGATCAATAAGGGCCCGGATTTGGTTGACTTTGCATATTTTTTCTGATAATGCTACGATCATGCTCTGAGGAAAATAAATGTGGCTTGTGCCATCTTCAGTGAAATTAAACCACCTTTATGGGCAATTTTTCTCTGATAGGTCATTTTTACGGGTTATAAGTCATTTTAAAATCATATTGAAGATCAAGTCCAGGTTTTTGTCATTTTTAGTGAATTTGGTTGCATTATTATTATTATCATTATTATAAAAATGCATTTTCATGGAAATCCTGTCTTCAGTCACCACCACCACCATCATGTTGTTATTATTATTATTATTATTATTATTATTATTAAAATATTATCAAATTATATTCAATTTTTAATTTATGCTTCAGTTTTCTCACACTTTAAAAATTGTGGGCGCCCCCAAGGCTACCAAGAAGGGTATGAGAATGGTATCCACCTGGAAGAAGAATCAGAGGCAGGCCTCAAAACTCCTGGATGTATATCAGCACAGGAAAGAGAGAGAGAGAGAGAGAGAGAGAGAGAGAGAGAGAGAGAGATCTACAAGATATGGATTGCATTGACAAAGACGATTGGAGGAAAAGAATAAACCTTCTTTAGGCACAGAAGTATGTTAACCTTGTACTCGGTATTATTATAGTTAATTTTTAATTTATGCTTCAGTTTTCTCACACCTTAAAAATTGTGGGCGCCCCCAAGAAATATTTGCGTGCAGGCCCCAAAGTTACTGCGCTGACGTAATATCTCAATCCAACTGTATTGTGGAGTGCACTCCAATAACACATCATGTAATGAGCAAACTACATGTAATTGTTTACCCGTGAGTTGAGAGAATTCGTACTCTTGCTCAATTTAGTGTCGAACAACACACGAGTGTACGGAAGTGTATTTACACGGCGCAGGTGGAATCTGTTATGTTGCCATATGTTACCATAATGTTATTAGTTTAACTTCTTCACCGACAGAGGACATGTAATTTACTGGAAAGTGCCGGAATGAGAAGAGACTTGGGAAGCAGTGCGACATTTGGCTAATGCTATCAGAGTTCCTTCAACTCAAGTTAGATGGTTCACCAGCTTTACGACGAGAAAATGTGGAGACGAGTAATAAACTTACTTTGCTTCACTTTATAGAAAGGAACCTCGTTAACGACAGAGTCATTCAGTTCAAAAACGTCCAAGTAAAATTGTTACATTGTGCGAAGATAATAAATCCGCGAAGATGAATCTGTAAAATTAATAAAATTGCCAAAGGTTTGTGCTCATTTAAAGGCAGTGTTACATGATTTTATGGCGATTTTCTTTTACTTTATCGCGTGTAGCCAATAGAGAAAGTGATTGTGATGAAAATCTAAATTGAGTTACATCGGAAATAACCTAGTACATTATACAACAAGCCTATAATGGCATTTAATATGATATGAGTATGTTTGCGAGTTTCATAATTTTCATACAAGTATCTTAATTATAGGAATTTGCATACGACTGTTCTGTTCGACCATATAATTAGTCTAAATGTTTAAATTTTGAGATTTTAGATTCACGCAAACAAACCGGCTACGCTTCAGCGTGCTGACCTTTACACCAGTTGGTTGACGTAGTTAATGTATTCTACGGGAGATGGCAGCTTATGGCATCAGTAAAATCGAAGCTTCCTTTTGCTGTTTTCTTCCAACCAACGGATTTTTACACCACAATATGAAGTCATTTTAGTATTATATTAAAATTAACACGAATAGAATTGATTTTATTTTAAATACAGGCTTGATTTCAGCTGCTCCTCTCAAAGTCTCAAGATCGTTCCGTGATCTACCAGGCATTTTTCATCTGACCGTACTATTATACCATCCATACATTGTAATCCTGTGTTACCAAACCATCTCAATTGCCTGTTCGAGTTACTTTGTTACTTCGGCATGTTTCTTCGAGTTACTTTGTTACTTCGGCATGTTTCATGAATTTTATTGGTCCTATCGAATAATAGAATGTTTCAAAGAATTTTGTTACCAGTCTTAATCAGTCTGTGAAATAACGGAGGAAGGGGGGAAATTCTTCGATTCGTAAAGTATTTCCTTGGCAATATTTTCCATATTGAAAATTATTTTCCCCTCTCTTGGCATAACTGTAACTGATATGAATGGTTATTGGTATTAATGCTTAACTCAACGTCAGCTCACTTCAAAGACAATGATCACATGCAAGCAAATTATTTATTTCTTAACAGTTATATTCTTAATTTCAGAAATATATTTATTAAAGGATAAATTGTTTGCTTCAATAAGAATTTCGGTGCGCGAAGGATAATGATGCAGGAAACATTTAACTAAAATATCCCCCTTCATGATGAAGATATTAATGCGAGAAGTCCTTAGTAAAATTAATAGCTATTTCCATACAATAATTGTGTTTTTAATTCATTTTTAAACTCTAAACAAGAAATCGTTTTATTTCCTTACTCTGGTTTAACATTTTAACATATTAACGATTGCAAAAACTTGTTCCGAGGCTCGAACCCTCTCATGTAAGTTATTCGCATGGGCAGAACCTGTTTGGGAAGAAAGGATGATGACAATGTCAATAGAGTGCCGCAGATGCCACTTCCTGGCGGCGAAGCACGTACAGATTTCCTCTGATGATGTCCTTGTCTCTTATGTGCCATCTATGTCTCCATTAATTAGCCATGTACACTGTGCTTAACACATGATATCCCGTCACACAAGGACCTGTACGCGGGCTATCTTCCGTCGGTGTGAAAATAAAATTCTGATACGAAATATTTCACACGGACTCGTCTTACAATACTGGTATTATGATGTCATGTGTAGTATAACATAAAGACTGAATAGTAGGGAGTGATGAATAGACCTGGGATTTTAAGGCAAATGCCTATTTTGTTCCTCATGAAATAACATGAAATTTTTAAAAATATATTGACGTTTCATGAGAAATCACTTACATTTATAGACTTTTATAGTGCCCTAAAATGCCTATTTGGACCTCTAGAGCTTATTTTACTGTTTTAGTGCCTAAAATGCCTATTTTTTATATTTAAAATAAAATTCAATTCTGTAATTTTTACAATCTTCTGAAGGACATCCCTCAATGAAAAGCAGAACAGCAGAGGTGGGTTTTCACAAAAACTTGATTATTCCAAACAATTGTCGCTAAAGGAATGCTGATTGACGGGGGAGAGGGAGGATTAAGGAGGAAGTACTGGGTCGTCACCAGTGAAAGAACATCTGTTTAAGTGAATATAGTTCGTGATGCCTAATTTTGCAGTTAATTCTATTAAGAATAGGCATTCCACGTTTCTTGCAGTAAAAAAAAGAAAAGACCATCTTACAGTTTAAGTGTATATTGTAATATTTTAAAGTCTATTTTCTATCTATTGGCTTTACACATTTTTAAAACATATTTTAAGTGCCTGTTTTCTCTTTTAAAAGCCTATTTACTTGTATTAAAAGCCTATTTTAGGTGCCTAAAACTATTTTTTAGAGCCTAAAAACCCAGGTCTAGTGATGAATAACACCGAATCTTAAGAACTTCAAAAGGTTATGCAGCAATATTTACGAAATACTTTCTCTTGGCTTATATTTATGAACAAAAGTAATATCAATACCACGTTTCATCATCTCTTATAACTATGGTATGGATTTTTTAAAAATATCCTCCGAACAGTGCTTTACTCCCCATTTCCGATTTACTAAAGTTGGGCGAGACGCCTTTAGTTTGAGACCTCAAGCCAAGATGAAGTCAATTAGATTTTTCTATTGTCCCACTCTTCGTGGCTCAACAGCTCTATGGTTGAATCTAACAGAAATGGTTACCAGAAACAATATTTGGGGTAATGGCGGCCGGTGCACAAGGCTGAACATCTTTACGTTACGATTGCTTCAAGATCGGAGAGCCTAAACCTACAGTAATCCTAAGAACCTCCATGGCCTTTAATGAAAAGCGGTTTTCTAGTTCTACACAAAATTATATTAGGTTATTTATCGTAGTATTAAACTGCGTCAGAACTAGCCTGCCTTTGAGAACTACATGGGGATTGCTACTAGAAAGGGACGATAGGGAATCGATTTCCGGACCTTGTTGACGAGGGTTCATTAAGGGGGTGTTGATGGCGAGGGATCGATTGTTTGCATCTCTGCAGCGTGCCTCCCTGGTACTGAACTCAGAGCCCTATATAACAACAGTTCGACGTCTGCCAGCCAGAACATGGCAAGGCGACGGTTTTATGTAGAAACTAGTTTTCATCAACTCAGGGTGTTAATGTCGTGTTGAAAATGCAATTGAAGTAAGTTACCGTTGGTAAGTAAGTGGAAAATCCAGCTTCTAAAAGAGGAGCAAAAACCCACTGCATCGTAACGATCACAAGAAACTGTCAGCCAACTTTTTAAATGGTTGTTTTGCAGAACTCGGCTTACAAGAAAATGGCTCATTGGCTTCCACAGTTTATGCCTTGAAGCGAGCATTTCTTTGTGTATTCGCCTATTTTACTTTCAAAAAGGACTTAAGAATATTTATTAGGGCTTACAATGAACATCCTTCTTTCTCAACTAATACAAAGCCTACAGCAATGGATAACATATCAGTGGATAAGATATTTTACAGACTTCTGACATGGTATACTCGCTATCCCTCGGTATACTCTGGCTGAGACAAATTAAAACCCTCTCCCCACAATACGACCTCTTATTCTAAATCAAATGTAATGTGAGAGAATGCTACAAATATAAATACAGTATAATACAAATGTTCTGAAGAATGTAAATCATGCATTCACTCTTTCATTGCACTTATTGCATGGAGTACATTTATGGGGGCATTCCCCAAATCACAATCCAGCTCTATAGACTTCAGAAAGCAGCTGTTCGTATTGCAAATAGAAAAGGCAGTTATGATCACTGTAAACATGTATTTATTGAAAATAACATTTTAACTTTTCCAGGTATTTATATCTATACTAGCCTTGTATATATTAAAGAGATACTCTCGTATACGGTCTGGCGTTCACTCCTATACTACGAAATCCAATGGAGCACTCATAGACCATGGGCTACCAATAGCAAACCCTCCCCCCCCCCCCCGTGGGATTTTCTGGCACACATATTTTTTTGTTGATATTGTCGTCTATTTTAAGATTTTAGTTGTTTGCCCCTTATCAATTACAGCATTTACCCGGAAACCCCGGAAAACCACGGAAATCCGGAGAAAATGGGTTTGTTTTAATTTTTTATTGTTCTTTGCCCCTAATATTCCCAGAGAATTTCTGACTCACATATTTTTGTTCGTATTGCCATCTAGTTTAAGGTTTCAGTTGTTTGCCCATTACAAATTACAACATATCCCCGCAAAACCCGGAAAGCCACGTATATACGGAGAAAATTATTATGTTTTGGTTTTTAAATCTTTGTTCTTTGCCCCTAATATTCAAAGGGAATTTCTGACTCATATGTTTTTTTGTTGCCATTACCATCTAGATTAAGATTTCAGTTGTTTGCCCCTTATCAATTACAGCATATCCCCGGAAAACTCCGAAAACCAAGGAAATCCGAAAAAATTGACTTCGTTTGAATTTTTGAAAATCTTTGTTCTTTGCTACTAGTATTCAAAGGGAATTGGTAAATCATATGTTTTTGTGTTGGTATTGCCATCTAGATTAAGGTTTCAGTTGTTTTCCCCTTACCAATTACAGCATATCCCCGGAAAACCACGTATATACGGAAAAAATGACTATGTTTTCTTTTTAAATCCTTGTTCTTTGCTGCTAATATTCGAAGAGAATTCCTGACTCATATGCTTTTGTGTTGGAAGTGCCAACTAGTAAGGTATCAGTTGTTTTCCCCTTACCAATTACAGCATGACAAAAAATAATGATGCTGAAGGGATGAAAGCGATTGAAAACCTGGCAGCACACCCTTCATATTCTAATGTGAACAAAAATATGTGTCAGAAATTCCCTGGGAATATTAGGGGCAAAGAACAATAAAAAATTAAAACTATTTGTAAGGGGCAAACAACTGAAACCTTCAACTAGATGGCAATACGAACAAAAATATGTTGAGTCAGAAATTCCCTGGGAATATTAGGATCAAAGAACAAAGATTTTTAATAAATTAAAACGAACTCATTTTCTGCGGATTTTCGTGGTTTTCGGAGTTTTCCGGGGATATGCTGTAATTGATAAGGGGAAAACAACTGATACCTTAATCTAGATGGCAATACCAATACAAAAACATATAAGTCACCAATTCCCTTTGAATACTAAGAGCAAATAACTAAGATTAAAAAAATTAAAACAAAGTAATTTTCTCCGGATTTCCGTGGTTTTCAGAGTTTTCTGGGGAAATGCTGTAATTGATAAGGGGCAAACAACTGAAACCTTAATTTAGATGGCAATACCAACACAAAACCGTATGAGTCACTAAGTCCCTTTGAATACTAAGAGCAAATAACTAAGATTAAAAAAATTAAAACAAAGTAATTTTCTCCGGATTTCCGTGGTTTTCCGAGTTTTCTGGGGAAATGCTATAATTGATAGGGGGCAAACAACTGAAACCTTAATCTAGATGGAAATACCAATACAAAAACATATAAGTCACCAATTCCCTTTGAATACTAGGAGGAAAAAACATAGATTAAAAAAAATAAACAAAGTAATTTTCTCCGAATTTCCGTGGTTTTCAGAGTTTTCTGGGGAAATGCTGTAATTGATAAGGGGCAAACAACTGAAACCTTAATTTAGATGGCAATACCAACACAAAACTATATGAGTCACCAAGTCCCTTTGAATACTAGGGCAAAGAACTAAGATTTTAAAAAATTTGAACAAAGTCATTTTCTCCGGGTTTCCGTGGTTTTCGGAGTTTTCCGGGGATATACTGTATTTGATAATGGGCAAACAACTGAGACCTTAATCTAGATGGCAATGCCAACGAAAAAAACATATGAGTCAGAAATTCCCTTTGAATATTAGAAGGAAAAACAAAGATTGAAAAAATAAAACATTGTCATTTTCTCCGTATATACGTGGTATTCCGGGTTTTCCCGGGATATGTTGTAATTGGTCAGAGGCAAACAACTGAAACCTTAAATTAGATGACAATACCAACAAGAAATATGTGAGTCAATAATTCCCTGGGCATATTAGGAGCAAAGAACAAAGACAAATTAAAACAAAGTCATTTCTCCGGATTTCCGTTGTTTTCCGGGGATATGCTGTAATTGATACGGGGTAAACAGCTAAAAACTTAATCTAGATGGCAATACCAACAATAAATATGTGATTCAGAAATTCCCTGGGCATATTAGGAGCAAAGAACAAAGAAAAATTAAAACAAACTAGTTTTCTCCGGATTTCCGTAGTTTTCCGGGGTTTCCGGGTAAATGCTGTAATTGATAAGGGGCAAACAACTAAAATATGAAACTACATGTCAATACCAACAAAAAAATATATGAGTCGGAAAATCCCACGGGGGGGGGGGGATGGGGGGTATACAGTAGCCCACGCTCTATCAATGCAATGTATTGTCGTACAACCTTACATCAAGGCAAAGTGACTACAATAATATACAACTGGTTACTACTAATTCGTGCCTAATATTAAAGTGAAATACAGCGATAAATATAATTAAATTAAAATATTTTCCTGTTTTAAATAAACATTCGAAATGGCATTTATTTTATCAAAGAATCTCATATTGTAGAAGCGTAAGGTTGGGTATAGACTCTATCATTTGAGTAGGTATTTTCTTGTATGACTTCATTTCGTTTTTAAAACCATCCCACGCCATGTTATTTCTCTGTCCGGAATATTTATCATGACTAAATCATTAACCATTCAAATCACTCAAGAAATCAGAGAAATTATTACATGAAAACTAAATTTGCAGCTAAGAAAAAAAACTGATGAGATGCCATAAAAGAAAAATAGAAGGCATGAGAAGACTGGGCAGAAGAAGAATTGAGATATTGGATGACATCAAGAAGAAAAGAAATTATGGAGAGTTAAAAGATGCAGCAGAAAATAGAATGAGCTGGAAAATGGAATTTTACATAGGAGTGTAGACCTGTCATAGTCAGAAGTACCATGAGAGAAGTACCATGAGAGAAATAAATGAATGACACACTCAAGAAGAATATGTGAAAACTATAAATTATTGTGGTATTCATGCTGAAAATTTGATTACGACAGCCTTATATTTTCACTCTCGTAATCGTAAGTTAGTCCTGAATAAAATTACAAATTAACAGTTTTAAGGTTTATTGAGTGTTTATAGAGTTCATATAGATCGGGAATTCTAGGTCGACAGGTTGTTAGATCTATTTACTCATCTTTCGTTGGCATGCGCATGACAGGCTAGGCTTCATACTGGATTTGCATGACGTTCCTCGGGGAGCTGTACGTCGTCGCTCTGGAACACACGTCGCCGGGACAAACCTCCGGTCGTTTATCCTGTGCGTCTCTCAAGATTAAATTCTGTTCATTGAATCAAGACTGGACCAGACAAAGCTATTTCATTAAGCCTGCAGAACTAGAGTGGAAATCCTTTGCTACTTTGTCTTAACACACAGGCTGATACGAATCACTTTACCATTGCGAACGATAGAGACAAAATCCCTGATAATGTAGAGATAAGCTGATTAACATTATACATGGAGGGCTGAAGATAATACAATCAGGAATAAAATAATTTCGTGTTCTATACAATACAAGACCACTTACATTTTCAGGCTAATAATTCGTTTCTTGTACATGAAATAATGGTACCAATGAAGGTACCAATAAATAAAAATAGAATTGAAAATCCAAACTAAAGTACCGGTACTAAACAATAGTACCTTATGCAACATGCCTATAATGACATTTATTAAGATACGGGTATGTTTATGAAACGTACTAAGCGAGTTTCATAATTTTCATACGAGTATCTTAATTAAAATTATAGGCAAGTTGCATACGACTGTTAATCTAAATGTTTAAATTTCGAAATTTTAGATTCAGTAAAAAAAAAAAAAAAAAAAAAAAAAAAAAAAAAAAAAAAAAAAAAAAAAAAAAAAAAAAAAAAACGCTCGCATTGTCCTTCGCATTGGCTGGCTGCTGGTTGCTGTAGTTCTTGTCTTCTGCGACAGATGGCAGCTTACGACGTCGGTCAAATCGAGGCTTCCTTCTGTTCATTTTCTTGAAACTAACTGATTTTGACAATACGAAATGTATTCACTTTAGTATATTAAAATTAACACGATCAGAATTGATTTTATTTTAAATACAGACTATTTACAACCTAGTTTTCAGCTGCAACTCTCAAGGTCTCAAGATAGTTCCGTGTTTGATAATAATCGACACCACACCGATGTCATAATGAAAATCTGTATCATTATCCAAAACGATAATATAGTATAAGCATAATATAATATAGTCGAAGAAAATGGATAGTCTAACAGAAAGAAAGGTTTTCAGCGATACTCATTTAATCATTCTAATACAGCGTCTTCTAGCATCCGCTTGTGAAACTTGTAGGCCTATGAAATATGAAGCTAATATCTGAAATTAAAATGGTAAAATTTTCATAGCGATGTAGGATTTAGGCAAAGGATTGGCTAGTAATAGAAATATTTACCGCTACGTAAAGATCCTGAAGTTATAGAAGAAAATGTACCTTTTAATTAGGTAGGCTTAGATATGCCAAGAAATTCAAAAGGATCAAGAAAAAAGAATCAAAGAACACCCAAAATTTGCATTATTTAAAATTGCGCAAAACTATTAATTTAAAATGATTTAGGCCTATCATAAGTTATAAAATTCTAGGTTTTCCTGGTTCTCTACTTTTGTGGCATTAAAGACAACGCAATGATATTTGAGGTAGAATTCAGCTTTATAACTTTAAGTCAGTGGGTTCTGAAATAAAATTAAGTTTTTAAAAAAACCTGAACCTATGTTGAAAAAATATATTTTTTTTTTTAACCTAAAGCCACAAAGAATTCTAATAAAAGCTACAATTTTTTTAATAGAAATCTATTTTAAATTAATGTAAATTATTAATTCCAGAGAAGAATTTGTATTTATTAGATTCCTTATTTTCAAGCTATACAGTTCACCAATCCATACATGGCTTTTTCCCCTTGCAAGTACTGTAGTATTTTTTTGTATTAAGGCGACAAAAAAAGTACTAATTCTGAATATGTAACATCGAACTCGAATGTCGAACATAATACATTCTATGCCTTAGTACCAATGAGAAGTTAATAAAAACGTGGTATGGCTTTAAATTATGTCAATGTTCTGATCCGAACCTAGAACATTTATTTTTCAAATCGTCCTCTAACTGACGTCACACTGTATTTGTGTAACGTTTGAAGTGTTTCAATTGGGTGGTTGTTATGGTTATTTAACGACGATTGTGTACTGCTACCAAGGCATGTGACCGTCGCCGGAGTTTTTCTTCATAATCTGTAAATCTAGACGTGATACTATAGGATTTAGAACACATCGATCGATCGATCGATCATCGGCCTAGGTCGGGATAGGACACAGAAGAAATCCTGTGCTATATCAAATGTTCCACCCAAGCATCATCTCTCCCCTTCCCTTACTCATTCAGTTGGTAACATATTGTACTTTTCTTCTTTAAGTGCCCATTAAAACAAAGAACGACTACAATAATTGTCTCGATCTGATCGTAGTTTAGATAACTTGAAGTGAATAGGAGTACTGTATTTTTATTCAGTATCTTGCGCTATGGAGGAGTCTACATTATTCAGAGATCCAATTAAGTGAACTGTTTCCTCTGATTACGTTTTTACTTTCTGATTGATTAAAGCATTTTCTCTTCACACTGCGTGCGTCTTATCTGATTACGCCCAGGCTAGAGAAAAACGTAAATAAAGTTCTGATTACCAGAGACACAATATTATTCTCAATAAAATCTACATTCAGCATGTTTTTTTCTTTTTTTCTTTCTTTCTTTAGGTAGAGATCGCTCTGAAATTCGCGAGGCGCAACATGTCTCATTTCGGCAAAAGGTTTGCAAACTTTTATTTTACCGACACCGATGATGATGATGATTATGATGATAATAATGATAATAATAATAATAATGATGATGATGATAATAATAATAATAATAATAATAATAATAATAATAATAATAATAATAATAATTTCCTTCTTTCTTGATCTGAGTTTTACCTCTCCCTTTCAGGATTTAAGAGACACAAGCCGCCCGGGCCTTCCAGGGCCGCGACCTGTCTGGAGAGGATTATCTTTGGATCACATACATAATTTATTGACCAGACAAGGACATGGAGGGCCTCCCCGGATGAGTGATCAGCCCAATGCCGGGGCCACAATAATAATAATAATAATAATAATAATAATAGGCTAATAATAAATACTTTTGAATCGCGAAATAACGTGAAATCATATAATCACGCGAAAAATAAACGCAACCTCACTTTTTAAGTGAATTCCAGCAGAAATTGTTTTATTTGAAGGAAATATAAAGATTACTTCATCTTTAAGGAATATTTTCATATTTTCTGCACTTACTCCCTCATGACTTTGTGAACAATTAAATTAATATATTATGTTGCCATTTTCGCCCCAAAAAGAATTGCTCACTGCACATCATGCAGCAAAGAAGGAAAACCACAGGATTAACTTGCGATGCGACTCATATTGCGACATATTCAGAATACATAGACTGCTCCATAAATTCTAACACCTGTAGCTTCCCATTTTTTTTGTACGCTGGAATATCAATTTAATTCAGTTTTAAGAAATATTTATTTTCTAAACTCTTGCAGATGCCAATACCCAATTATGAGCATTCACTACTAACTCATGAAAAGTTAGAAATGAATAAATGTTTCCTACATAAAACGAAAATACAAGAGGCAATATTTGAATTAAGCTGACAATAAAAATAAGTGGATTATAACATTTGCATATAAAGAGCAAAGGAATATTTAAAAATAATATCGAAATACTGAAATTTAAAAGGATTTTGCTTAAAAATAAAGGCATTTTCACGAAACTCTATCTACGTTATACGTATCGTATTAGTACTTTGATTACAAAAAACTTTGCCTCATACAAGAGAGGCATCTTAAAAGATTTTCCAGTTAAAACTTCTACTTCCCTAAGGCCTTATAGTATGTAGGGGTTATGCTTTCCCATGCGTATGCTCTTTAAAAAAAAATTACCTCTGTATAAAAAGTACAGCCGAAAGAAATTGAGTTTTCAAGCTTCCCCATCCTTATTATATGAAAGGCTAAACATGTTTTCATCACGGGAGAAAATTATATTTGCGGCAACACGTTTCGCACATTAACAGATTGTGTCAAGCTCTCCAGACAGCAAAGTTATATTTATACAGTAATATGATGAGAGACACGATTTCCTCGTTATGAATTCTTGTGGCGGTGAAAATTATTATATGAATGGGCAGAGAACGCCAAGTCATCCCGTTAAAGTAAAACTTCACAGTTTCTGCAAAATAAACATCACGTATTAACTTGATTAGAGAACAGACTGTCCTTAATGGACTAGTAATATCTATAATAGATTAAAATGGATGTGGGCAGGGCATGTCAAGAGAATGAACCAGGAGAGATGGACACATACGATGACAGTGTGGGAGCCCAGAACTGGGAAAAGAAGTGTTGGAAGGCAAAAATCACGATGGGAAAACGAGTTTAAGAGTGTTCTGGGGAACTTGTGGTCTAGGAATGCCAGAGACAGAAAGAAGTGGAAAACTCTTGAAAATTAGTACTAAAGCTAGGGTTAATTATATACTTAAATTTTAGCGTTCTAGGTGAGGCTAGCCTGAAACGTTCCTTCACGAGTCAGTCACCCTGGTATGCCAGGAGGCCCTTGCCCGCTATGGGATGCTTGAGGGCTAGTTCTAATTCTAATTCTAATTCTAATATCTAGATATTGAAGAGATGGGGCGCTGATAACGAATCTACTAGATAATTTTATGATACCTGTTATTTATTATTAGTTCTTATATATAACAATTGTAAGAGAAATTTTAATCATCTTAGTATTCTCTTATGTAGCAGTATGTATCATGCACATCACATGTGATTAAGTTACAAGATCACGCCACATTGTGGTTTTAAATACTAATTCTTATAAGAACAGAAAGCATTTTAGAGTTTTATACCTAAAATTATACAAGTGATATATGAGTAATCTATTTGTAAATAGAAGAAAATAATTTTGGATACATGGTTTTTAATTTATGATGACTAGGGCAAGGCATTTAATGACCATAAAATAGTGAAAAAATGCAAAATAAAAAATGCATTTATGACCTAAAAGTAGTGAAAAAATGACCGGAAATCTTAAAATAATGACCAATAAATTTACCATTATTACTTATAATTAGTTTTTTCTTAAGTAATAAATTGCTAAATACAGTTTATGACGATGTTTTATATATGTATTTACAATATAATACACATTTATTTTGTTACTAAAGAAATCAGTAAATTTTTACTACAATACTTGGACACCCTTAGCGAAAAATAAATTCTTTCTGAACTGGCATGCCCATCAAATTGCCCCTAGCATTAAATTGCCATTTAAAAAGAAAGAAAAAAATATTTATTGCTAAAATGCCGAAAATTACCTAAAATGCCAAAAATGACCTAAAAATTGGCAAAAAAAGACCTATCTCTTGAAAAGTGACGAAAAATGCAAAATAAAGCAAAATAATGCAAAAACAAATCGCCCTTATTTAATCAATTATTTCATGATACACATTTATATATATTCGAGCTATCTTTTAACCTTCATATAAAAAAGATGCAAAATCATCAAATGCCTTGCCCTAATGATGACGCTTCTACAACTCATGCATATTATGTACATACAACTATCTTAAAAGTATAATTATTGTGATTTTCCAAGTTATGGTTAACAAGATTAATCATCAATTATAGCATAATACGAATCTAAATAACAGTTTTATAAGTTAAATAAAACATTTTAGATTTTAATATTTCATAAATTCAAAATAAATTACTATATTTCTTGATACCTGAACAATTTATAAAACTTGAAGAAGAAAATCCTTTGTACATATGTTTTTATAATCACTGACAATTGCATCACACTGTGAACCTAAATAAAGACTTAAATAAGCCAACATATGAGTTTTGGGTCATGATTTCCAAACTTTAAAATAAACGGCTGTACATCTTGATACTATAAACAATTGTCAATTTGCAGAAGAAGATACGAGGGGTATTCCGAAAGTAAGTTTCGTCAATGTATGGCAGGAGCGGCGTGTTCACCAGGGGAACCAAACAAACGCCAGACGAATCCCCACCCGTGGCTGGTTCCACGACGGAAGTGGCGTCAGCGGAGGAGGCATGACGCAGGCGCACTGCGCCGTAGAAGAGCGAGTCGCAGCAGACTGGCGTGCCCGCGGGTATTAGTGTACCGCTCACGATGGCACGAGAGATTTGGCGCCACTGCCATGTACCGCTATCTCCCCTCTTTCAAACGAGCCATTGCTGCAGCCGCTGAACCTTTTATTGTCCGAGATAGAGCTGTTTGAAATTGATCTCCCGATTTCCGTCCCCGCAAAGTGCGGCCTCCACGAACCCATCTCGCACAAACCTTATGGAACATCAATTTGTCACTCAAAATGGTCTGTATGGAACCTTTAGTAATGTCAGGAAGCTGAGGTGGAGCAGGCTGTGCGCCAATTCCTTGCATCGCAGGGCACCGAGTTTTACCACAGTGGGTTCTTCAAACTGATCGCACACTACGACAAATGTCTCAATGTCGCTGGCGACTATGTCGAAAAATAGTGCACGGTGTATAGGTCATGCTGCCATGCTGTATTGCTTTTGGGTCAATAAAGTGTCCGTGTGACAAACTGACGAAACTTACTTTCGGAATACCCCTCGTATATTGTATATATGGTTACTAATTGTGGACGATTCCTCCACAAATGGGGTGCATGACACAAATGTGATGTGCACGACACATACCGCTACATTAGAGAATACTAAGATGATTAAAAATTCTCTACAGTTGTTACATATAATAACTAATAATAAATAACAGGTGTAAAATTATCTAGTAGATTCCTTATCAGCACCCCATTTCATCAATATCTAGATATTACTAGTGCATTAAGGTAGAAAAATTCTCATATAATAAAACTTATAATTAGCACTAGAGAAAAATGAAATTCATCAATGAATTATAATTTTAAGCTATCATATTCATCTGCACATAAGCCTATTCAACTTGATGAAAATTCGTAACTTATCCTCTATCTCGCCAATTTTCTTATATTGTTCAAGCTTATTTGTATTGTAACAAATGTGATGTGATAAGAATATTATTGATGTAGTATGGATGTTAGCAAAAGAACTGAAGGACAGGATGTAGTTAACATGAGTGTTATTGACAGAAAAGCTTTCAAGAGACACTCGCACTGCCCATTCATCATCATCTTCCCTCCAGAGAGTTCACAAAGTTTATTCTATGTCAGTCCGAAATGCCAAGTTGGACACTCCCACTGTCAACAGCACAACTATGTAGGCCTATTACCCAAAAAATCTGTAGTCAGCAGTTTGTTCTCTAAGCGAGAGTTTTGTTGTTATCTCATCAACATCCTATATTCTTATGGAAAATTTAAGATTGAACATTTGTTAGTTTTGAATTATTACAGTGTTCTCTAGTAAGCATAAGATTTCCCATTATCATAGAAAATTTCAATAAAAACCAATATTACTGCATTTAAAGTTACTTTATATTTCCTTTAAAAATTCTTCAATCATTACAGTGAATTATAGGCTTTTACACTGTTATAGAAAATAACTGTAAGCATAAATTTTGCTATATTTCATCCATTCAGTCATTTTATAACCGAATTATACTCTACCTTTTTCCAAATTGAATTAACATTGTACATTGAGTTTATATTGTTGAAGAGAATCCTACTTATTAAAGAAGTTTCTCATATTTCTTTAAAGTTCTGTGTTCTGCTTATCTTATATATTATACCAACTTCTGTCAGTTATAAGATTTTATTTTCTTATGGAAAAATCTATTAAGTATAAGCTTGGTATATTCCAACAATAGAGAAGTTTAACACTGACTACTGTTCTATGCTTTTCAAATTGAAGTAACATTGGAACCAGTTCTTTGTAACAACAAATCCAAAGAATTCTCTATATTTGAAGTGAGTAATGATAATATCATCATCATGAATCTGTGTTGGTTTAACAATTTCTTTTCACATGTCCAGTATCTGAAAATCAAAGTTTGAGCTGAAACTTCCTGTCGAGAAGTAAGTTTATGCCACAGATTTTAAGAGTATGCATTTTCACATCATTTAGTCCACCGCTTCCCTCATGCAGCGGGCCTGGTATCAATTCCCGGTTGGGACAAATTACGTAGATGAAGGTTGGTTGGTATATGGTTATTTAACGACGGGTTTGTACTGCAACTTAGGCCTGTGACCGTCGCCGGTGTGATGGAATTTTGTCCCGCAGGAGTTTTTTTACACATCAGCAAATCTACTGACATGGGCCTGTCACATTTATGCACACATAAATGCCATCGACCTGGGCCAGGATCGAACCCGCAACCTTGGGCACAACCTTGGCACAAACTTCCCTAGAATGGTACAGGTAAAACTAAGAGAAAGATCATAACATTTTATTAATTAACTAGCTGAGGACAACCCGCTTCACTGGGTTTCTTTCTGGTACATCTGTCCTGTTTTTTTTTCTGTATCTATATGGAAGACGTGCATTAAATAGCTGTTTACGTATCAAGTACGAAATGTACCTAAAAAGGCTATTATTTTTGTTGTTTCTTCTTTAATTTTTATTCTCTTTTCGGTGTAGACAAATATCTCTTATAGCCTACACTACATTTGATGTCTTTTGTGTCTGGCGCATGCACAATAGATTTTCTGCTCGTCCGACACGTAGGTTTTGATGCTTCTACTGGTTATTTTCTTTAATAACATGCCCTGATCACAACAATAAGAAATATAGCATTAGTACTACCCATAGTATTTTGAGTCTGAAAAGAGGATTACACATTATAAACCCATCGTAATTCACAATAAAAAATTTACATGCTCCCTAAAGTTTTCTTGTTACTTTACATGACAGAAACATTAAATAAAGGCAACAGAAACACATTCTATGTTGTAGTTGGACATTCTGTTAGTGTGTGACAAACTTTGAGCATTGGTTCACAGTTTTGTGAGACTAAAATTCCGAGCATGGAAAAGTTCCTTATCTTTGGAGACCCATTACCATAAATTAGGCCTACGCTTTTGATAAAATAAAGTTTTAAAGATCGTAAACATCAATTTTTGAGCTAGAGGTATTTTCGAATTTTCTACTGAAGGCGAATCCATTCAATCAGAAAAATTATTTTTCGACTTATTATTGGCTTTTCATGGCACTCACATACGTAGAAAATTACTTAAAAATTTCGTAAAGAATAAGCACATAAAAACATAATTTTCATAATAGGTTGCTGTTTGTTTAAAATGTAGCTTCAATAGCTTACAGGGAAATAACAATAGTCGAAAGTTATGTAAATTACTTTAAAACGCATTCCGCTAAGGAGTAGGGCCTACCTCATCTGTGTAGCTCTGAGACCCGGAGGCATGTGGTGAATTCTAATCGCTGATAAACCTGCAGAGAGCTCAACAAGGACGAGAAGATATAGCTGCGAGGAACGAGACACTCATCTCCTCTCCTCTATTTCATTAACAGTAACAACAATTACATTCACCACCAGAATTGCTTTGCGACACACGCACTGCTTCCTCTTCATCAAACTGTCAGATGAAGATTTGTAATTTCTAAGGCAAACCCGACATCTGATGGTAGGTATTGTCTGTCAGCACTAATACATTATTTCGCTAAACTGGAGAACTCGACTGCAGCCGATTCTGCCGTGCCGCACCGATTGGGACTAGTAGTGGGGTGAACTAGCTGAAAAACATTTCACATCTGGCAACCAATGTGCCACTTTGGATTCAGATAGTACATGGGTAGACGAGTCTAAAAAGCCCGGGACACAAATTTTCCTGGCTCTCTAGCGGTTTTAATGACGTAATCAATATGGCCGCCAAAGTTGTATGACACGCTCCTACATTTCCCTATATAACTTGGGTTTGTATTTTGATATTAACCTGTATTATTAGTGATTATTAATCAGGAGAAAACGTGCATTCCAGCGGTATATCGACATTATTGTTTGCGTTCATAATACCAGAAATATTTGTACCTGAATTAAAATTTTTGTTTTTGATTTTGATTTTTTCGAAACATTTTGCTAAATAACTTTGAATCCATTACATGTAGATGAAAATGTGTTCTATACTTTATTGTTCGTTAGATAATTTCCTTTCGAACGGTATATATGACTTATATATTATCACAAACAGTTCCTGAAAATTTGCCAAAACAGTGTAGAGTTGCACTGCGAGTCGTTATGGCAACAATTTCATTTATATGGGTTCCGAAAAGTAAAAGAGGGGCTTTATCACTGATTAAGTAGCAGATGTAATTGTTGTAATTTTTTACGTATAGGTAAGTAAATTCTAGATTTTTGGGGGGTACTTTTTGAAATCGTAGCCCTTCAAAATTTAAATTTTGGGGGAAACTTAAAAAATGTAACAATAAATAAAATAGATTAAATTAATAACATTCCATTCAGTAATACTAAATGTGTTGTGTGAGGAACTTCACCGTGTTAAGAAGATATTGCTTTCGTCTACCTCATAGGAAGACAGAAATTACCCAATCATGTCAATGAAGAGGAAGCATGAATTGGTTGATGCTACGACTGACCCAGTGGTTGTTCCGTTTGTATGAGTACTGTGTTTGTTATGCCAGAAGCAATCAAAAGAGCGCTTGATCATTCCGAAGTATGAAGATTACTTAACAATGGCAAAGAATCTTGCATTTTTGCTGAACATGGTGGGCTTCCAAGTGGTATGAGTAATTTGAATTAGTTGGACGATGGAAGTTGTCTTTCACATGCTGCCCATGCAGCGAAATATCACAAATCCTGCAAGAACAAATATGATAGATAGATTATGTGGTGAAAAGAAACAGAAAGGACGTCCCCATTGCTCAGACCAAATACCATCTACATCAAAATTAACCAGATCATCATGATTTTGTTCAGATGTGGAAAAGGTGTGCCTGTTTTGTGATGAAGGAGAAGGTAGAGACAAACTTGTGACTGTATCCACGCTGCGAATTGGGCCTACAATTCATACTCTTGCTCTACAATTGCAGGATGAAAAACTGTTGAAGAAGATATCGTCAACAGATTTGAATGCCGTACTCGCTTTCTAACATGTGCGAAAGCTGCTGAACGTTCTGGAAGAGAAGATTGCCATAATCCTGAAGAAGTTGTCTATGGTACAGTTCTAACGGAATTGGTTCAATACATGCAGGATTCGTACTCATCCAGCAGTACTTCTCCAGTGTTCAAACTTTCTCATCTTACAAAATTAGTGTCTCAGCGCATGATGGAAATGGGAATACAAACTCACGAAATGAATACCAATAAAACACGTCTTAAGGAACAACTATTATCATTTATACCTGGTCTGAAAGGAGATAAGTCGGGATGTGAAATTATTTTCACTTTCGAAGGGAATTTAATGACTTTAGTGATGGTATGTGTCTGGGACGGGCAGTAGGTTTATTACGAAGACAACTCTAAGAACCTTCTCTCAAATGCATAACTTATCTTCGTGGTGCTTTGTGCCCACGTTTTTATCATCTTTTAAATTTGATTTCTCTTCAAATCCCTCAAGTAAAGAACTGAGCCTAGGGGCTGCTACCATCCACTTAAGCAGAGCATTTTTACTATCAAGGATGCCAAAGCTCAACCTTCGCCCTTTATAACTTTGTTATTGTTTTCATAAGCTGGTTGTCAGACATTGCAGAAAACGTAGTAGCAGTTTTGCTGCTCGTAAAGTTGCCATGAAGAAATTCAGCATGTATGTCTGGATGTGTTTTTGAAAGGTCCTGTAGAGAACATACGAATGCTGGCAACCGACGAGAATAGTGGACTGCGTCCAACGCAAATGTCCTCAGACATAACTGAGCCAAAGTATCAACGTACGGTACATTGTAAAGTTAAATGTACAAATACTCAATGCAAGTTGCACTAGAAGGGATTCGAGTTTGATAACTATGTTTCAAGATTGGAACTGAGGACAATCAGATGTTTTCGACAAAATCCACAGTTCAATGCATTCGCCACTGATTCTTTCACAACATGCTTCGTTGAATGCTTTTACCTGTAGACAATGCAAGGCAGTTAAGTAACTTCATGTGCATACCGAGATCTTTTTACATGCGACGATATAAGGCAGGATTTTGCAACACCAGAACTTGCAATACCAGCGGTTGTTACTAATTCAGTCCATCCACTGCCAGTTAGTCACTTGCCAAGTAAGTTAATGACCATCATTGCTATGTGAGTATTATGCGATCCTCGCCATATTTGTCAGGAAATTTCCATTGCAGTTGCTTCCCAATAGCATATACTGGTTGGTCATATGTAATCACGGGTGTTTGATTTTCATTTAATTTTGCTTTAGCCATTAGTATGATGTCCATCATATTAAGTAACATTGCTGGAGTCGCAATTCCGTCATTTAGAAGTGGAAGCAATAACGCATTGCACCTTATTTTTCTCACATCAGGTTCATTTTGGGCATGAAAAGCCGAAAACGATACTCTAGGATCATGCTCTATTCCTTGTATGTCTTCATTATGCATTCTCTCTAGGACAGAGTTAAGCCAAGGATTTAAAACTTTCCTAGGGGTGAAGGCAGGATCATGGTCAGTGTATTGTAGATTAACAGTTGGGAAAGGTGGGTCACTTGTAACTTGACCAGTGGCAGGAAGAGTAGTGTAATATTCAGGGAGGTAATTGACAGTTTGTTTGTTCCACTGCTGGATACGAACGCTGTCATCGTCAATCTCCATATTGCTTCACTGTGAGGATGCTGAATAATCGTAACACTTGAACCATGGAAAGAAGTAATGATAGTAGAAGAAGATAGATTGTGCCCGTCCCAGACACATACCATCACTAAAGTCACGTGTTCTTTTGATATTCTTTTTGTGAGTTTGTATTCCCGTTTCCATCATGCACTGAGACACTAATTTTGTAAGATGAGAAAGTTTAAGCACTGGAGAAGTACTGCTAGATGAGTACGAATCCTGCATGTATTGAACCAATTCCGTTAGAACTGTACCATAAACAACTTCTTCAGGACTATGGTAATCTTCTCTTCGAGAACGTTCAGCAGCTTTCGCACATGTTAAAAAGGGAGTAGGGCATCCAAATCATGATGAACTTGTTAATTTTGATGTAGATGGAGTTTGGTCTGAGCAATGGGGACGTCCTTTCTGTTTCTTTTCACCAGATAATCTATCTGTCATATTTGTTCTTGCAGGATTTGTGATATTTCGCTGCATGGGCAGCATGTGAAAGACAACTTCCATCGTCCAACTAATCCAAATTACTTATACCACTTGGAAGCTCATGGTCAGTGTATTGTAGATTAACAGTTGGGAAAGGTGGGTCACTTGTAACTTGACCAGTGGCAGGAAGAGTAGTGTAATATTCAGGGAGGCCATTGACAGTTTGTTTGTTCCACTGCTGGATACGAACGCTGTCATCGTCAATCTCCATATTGCTTCACTTCAGCAAGATTCTATGCCATTGTTAAGTAACCTTCATACTTCGGAATGATCAAATGCTCTTTTGATTGCTTCTGGCATAACAAACACAGTACTCATACAAACGGAGCAACCACTGGGTCAGTCGTAGCATCAACCAATTCATGCTTCCTCTTCATTGACATGATTGGGTAATTTCTGTCTTCCTATGAGGTAGACGAAAGCAATATCTTCTTAACACGGTGAAGTTCCTCACACAACACATTTAGTATTACTGAATGGAATCTTATTAATTTAATCTATTTTATTTATTATTACATTTTTGAAGTTCCCCCCCCCCCAAAATCTAAATTTTGAAGGGGCTACGATTTTAAAAAGTAACCCCAAAAAGTCTAGAATTTACTTACCTATACATAAAAAATTACAACAATTACATCTGCTACTTAATCAGTGATAAAGCCCCTCTTTTACTTTTCGGAACCCATATAAATGAAATTGTTGCCATAACGACTCGCAGTGCAACTCTACACTGTTTTGTCAAATTTTCAGGAACTGTTTGTGATAATATATAAGTCTTATATACCGTTCAAAAGGAAATTGTCTGACGAACAATAAAGTATAGAACACATTTTCATCTACATGTAACGGATTCCAAGTTATTTAACAAAATGTTTCGAAAAAATCAAAATCAAAAACAAAAATTTTAATTCAGGTACAAATATTTCTGGTACTATGAACGTAAACAATAAAGTCAGATATACCGCTTTAAAGCACGTTTTCTCCTAATTAAAAACCACTAATAATACAGGTTAATATCAAAATACAAACCCCAAATATATAGGGAAATGTAGAAGCGTGCCACAAAACTTTGGCGGCCATATTGATTACGTCATCAAAACCGCTAGAGGGCCAGGAAAATTTGTGTCCCGGGCTTTTTAGACTCGTCTACCCATGTACTATCTGAATCCAAAGTGGCGCATTGGTTGCCGGATGTGAAATGTTTTGGTATAATTTTCAGCTAACTCACCCCACTATAGTGTACAATGTCGTCAACATCACAATTATGACTATGTGCCGACTGGAATCAACAGATAGTCAACTAACAATTTTCATCGTTTTATCTTATGTTATGTCTATATTTACTTTTAACCAGTTTTACTTTTTTCTTTATATTCCTCTGCTTAATTTTCTTCCCAATCTCTCTCTTATTCTCTTTGCTCTCTGTTATTCCCTTTACTTCTTACTTTTATTTAGGTAAACAGTCTAACTTTCCTGTTTTTATTCACCTGTTTCTTATTTGCGTTATTGTAACTATATTGTTAACATAGTTAACTATATTGTTAACATAGTTAACTATATTGTTAACATAGTTAACTATATTGTTAACATAGTTAACTATATTTTTAACATAGTTAACTATATTGTTAACATAGTCATGGACATTGTATTTGGGTGTAGGCTAATTTTCCGAACTTTTCACGCCCTTATTACATTACTTTCCTCTTAATGGGTTTTAGAATTGGGTCCATCATTTTGCCTTCTACAGGAAAATAAGCATAATTATTAGGGCAAGGCATTTGATGATTTTTTTTTTGTACGAAGGTTGAAAGATAGCTCGAATATATAATTGTGTATCATGAAACAACTGATGAAATAAGGGCAATTAGTTTTTGCATTTTTTGCTTTATTTTTCATTTTTTGCTTTATTTTGCATTTTTCGTCTTTTCAAGAATAGGTCATATAATGGCAATTTTCAGGTCATTTTCGGCATTTTTAGGTCATATTTCAGTGGAGGTAGAGAGGAGCTTTTGCATATACAAATCGTTACTTTCAGCGAACAGACAATCGTTTTTATATTTTGAGAATCTCCGCCAAGTGTCCATAGTTTATTTTTTAGGTTTATTGTGAACACCACAGCAGTTTGTCTTGTAGCAATAAAGTTTCTTTCTTTCTTTTAAAATGGCGCATATTTGCTAGGGGCAATTTGATGGGCATGCCAGTTCAGAAAGAATTTCTTTTTAGCTAACAGTGTGCAAGTAAACTTAGTATAAATTTGCGTACTTCTTTAGTAACAAAATAAGTGTTTCATATTGTAAATTCATACAAAACGCACTGTCATCCATTAAACTGTGTTGAGCAATTCATTACTTAAAAAAAACTAAATGTAAGTAACAATGGTAAATTTATTGGTCTTTTTTTTTAAATTTTGTGTCATTTTTTCACTATGGGTTATTTTTTCACTTTTTTATAGTCACAAAATGCCTTGCCCTAATAATTATATTCTTCTACAAAATGAAGCTTCTAACGAAAGCACAGAAAACATGTGAAAGTCTGAATCACAAAATTTTTACTTACAGCACTGCTGAAGTGACGGACAATGTTTTGAGTAAAATAATGAAAAAGCGTACAGAATGAAGATAACTTACGTTATTGCGAGTCGTGAAGAATATGACAGCAAAAACACACGTACCTGAAACGAAAAAAATCTTTTTAATGCGACAAAAACTTTATTATAAATTAAATAACTAATTCACACTCTTATAGCAGGTCAGCAAAGCAGTAACAAAACTAGTCAATTTTCTCGTATCATAAATCACTGAGTCGCAATAATGCCCACAGCCAAGTTATGGTTTTGAATAGCTCGTGGCATTCAGTTATCTCTCTTCCCTGACTTTACCTGTGCCAATCTTGGTGAAACGTATGTGTTTTCATAACAAAAGCCATACCTGCACGCTATAAAACCGCTCTTTGAACTGAAATTTATCTAATACCCACGGTCCTGTTACACCAACTTGTGAAATCTTCTTCTCGGGTTTGGTCTATTCAGTCCAATTTATGTATTTTATGGTACATTGAGAACCCTCTCCACTTAGGTAAGTTGATGCCCACCTGAATTTATTTAACGGGAAGTTGAGTCCCGGGTATGTACTACTACTACAAACGAAGGGTATTTTGAAACTGGTATCACGATGGGAGAAATGTGTTGAGAAACTTGGCGACTATACAGAAAATAGACAAAAGATATCCCTTCATGTGTGTATTTGATTGTAATTGTACCTATTAAACTTTCTGTAAAAAAACATATATTGTGCGTTACTTTTCGAACCACCTTCGCATTTATCTTTCAGTTAGGGCAACTAAAATATTCGTATCTAGAAGTTACAGTCCCCATGGCGCAAGCATCCCCACACGCTTTAAAACGAAGCAGAGCATAATTAAAATACAAGCACGGTATATCCGCCCCTCGACTTACGGGGGTGGGCGTGATTTATATTCCTTCTCCAAGGGTGACTTCAACGCAATGTTAATAACGGCAGAGTTCTTACAAGTTGCTGTGTTAACGAGGCAAATGAGGTATTTCAAATGTCCATGGAAGAATGTGCACAAAAATTTAGGCAAGTGCTGTTAATGGAATGATAATTCTCATTATTATTATTATTCCACTGTGACCTACTAGTAGTTTTCATTGATGAACTTCATTATGAATTAATTAATTTTCCAACTAGTACGTTTATGAATAATCTAAAAAAGTTTTTTCCACCAAAGTATTAGTATTTTTTGTAGGACTAGGCAGAGTATAATGCTGAATACGAAAAAATCATTTACATATATCAGTTATTACACTTATTAATAAACATGAAATGTGGTTTATTTATACATGTGTGAAATCGGAGTAATATATGAAAATAATTTGTTTGGAAGACAAAGATGTATTGACGTAATGTCTTGCGTTCACTAGAAGTTAAAAATAACCACTGAGTCACTGTTAAAAGTACTAATTGTGCCTTATACGATGTATGATTTGTATAGTATAGTAGTTTACTATGAAGCCCGGGCCTTAAATTACTTACAGGTTATATGTCGCCAATGGGTTCTCTCTTATTGAGAACGCCTGGATAAGTGAATCGGTTGGAGAATTTAATGTTGTACCGGCACATTGTCATGGTAGCTCAATCGGTAAGAGCAGCGGCACGGAGAGCCGAAGATCCTGGCTACAGCATTGGATTTTTCAGTTGACTCTATCTTTCCATGTGCTGTTTATGTTAGTAGTTGTTCATGAGGTATTAATAAAATGACAAGGCAACATACATACAAACATACATGGTGCTATGAAACATAATCAAAATACGTTACATATGAAAAACAATCAATCAAATTGAGGGAGA
Source organism: Ectobius pallidus (assembly GCA_964059195.1). Taxonomy (NCBI): domain Eukaryota; kingdom Metazoa; phylum Arthropoda; class Insecta; order Blattodea; family Ectobiidae; genus Ectobius; species Ectobius pallidus. Next base: position 124,886,011 of record CAXKWD010000005.1, read on the forward strand.
GATTTGCTGTAAAACTAAGCATACTTGAACAATTGGGATGTTTTATCAATTTGGGTATACACATTATACATACCTTAAATATTTTATGTTATAGTGCAGTTACTCATTGGATGGCCAGTCGGCTTCAAAAGTTTCGGTGTTTCTTTATGTTAACTGATCTGACTAAATCGGTCTTGGGCTTCCGCTTTCCAAAACAAAAGCAACGTTGCAATATTCTCTCATTGTTATCACTGACCTCAGTTCTTCCTTCGCTTTATTCAATTCACACGTGTTACTGTTTACTGTAACTTGATCTTGCAACCATGCATTTCACTCCACGCGGAGTAGACGAGTAGCTGTCAAAATCGCCACAGGACATTCTTAGATTTTGATTGGCTGGGGTAACTAGCTGATTGGTGCGGTAAAACAAAGACCATGGGTTGAGCTGTCGGCAAACTTTTCCTCCTAACGAAAGGAAGCCGCCTGGGTATGCAATGAGTAACTGGACTATACATACCATACTGTCTCTCTTTAATGTTCAAAATAAATGCGACATGTCCATGTTGCATGGAACTATATAACTTACTCTTCGTTAAGATCCCCTTATAACGTAGGACGCTTGTGGGTTCCAGATGTGCAATTGCACTTCTCTTCTGGAATGAATATAATCTCCTCCACACATGGCGTCGATTAAGGGACCTGGAGGAGTCCGCACGAGGCAGAAAACATCTGGAGGTGGCATATGTGAAGCGGTGTACAGTGTCTTATAAAAGTGTGCGCCACATAGGCCTACGATTATCTTATTCTATTTATATCGGTATCTCGAACTGTTTCCAACATAAGTTTCGGTGTCTTTTTCCCTGTTAAAATTTGATCTGACATTATTGTGTCACAATTTGTTTGTTTTGAGTTGCTTCCATCATAATGTAACTATTACCTTCCATTCCGTGGTCACTGTAGGTCGAGTTTTATTAAGTTGGGTATTATGACATTACCAGCCATTTTTATTTATCAGTGCCTTCTTTATATGAAGGAGAACCTTCATCTTTATGATGAGTTAGGCTCAACGCTTAGATATCAAACCAGAAATAGAAATTGTCTGAAATTACCCAGGTGCAATTACAGCAAAACACACACAAAAAACATTTTATTATATGTCTATTAAATTTTATAATGCTCTTCCTTTGTCTGTAAAACTGTTATCATACCTCAGATTAAAAAAAAAAAATTACAAACAATCTTGACCAATAACTGTATATATAAAGTAGAGGAATTCTTCGATATTAATTTTGCTGTTTAGAAGTCTTGATCATAAGCTCATATTTACATAAGATTATTTCACGTGGAATAAATCTGAAAAGTTATGACAATGTATCTTGATCATTTAAGCATGTTATTAGAGTATTAATTTTGATGTCATTAGTAGTTTATTTAGATTTTGACGGCTGTAATACATTTGATGTACTCACTTGTTACTACAGTAAAGATTTATTTATTTATTATTTATTTATTGTACTTATAACGCCTACTACAACAAGAATCAGATCACAAATTACCATGGCGAGGATGGCGAAAAAGAAGAAGAAGAAGAAGAAGAAGAAAGAAAGAGAGAGAGAGAGAGAGAGAGAGAGAGAGATATTACTCTTGACTAGTAATTTGAGCTTGGATTTGAGGAAGAAATTTGTTAAGTCTGGTTCAAGGCTTTATACAGATCGGAAACATGGACACTAAGAAAAATGGAGAACTACTGGAAAATTTCGAAATGTGGTGCAGAAAAGAATGGCAAAATCAAATGGACAAAGTTTACTGAACTGGGGATAAAGTGACAACTGGAGAAGCCCTGAGAGGAGTGAACATTAGTTTCAGACTCTCCTATTTAAATTGATCTGAGTGCAAATGAAGTTGTACAGTATGGTATAAGAAGTTCTTCGGTGTTAGAAAGTCACACTTCGTATGTGCTGTTTGTTACAATAAGTTCATAGGCCGAAATGACATTTCAGCATCAACCATCGTCACTGCGCGATACTTATAACTTAGGCTTTTAACCGGAAAAAATCTGAAAGCATTCTTCAACTTGTTTCCTTAAGTACACATGATCCAAAATGACTAACTTTTCCCCAAGTTACGATTGCGGCAGGTTTATGTGGTTTCGGTTGGCATGTACGGAGAAAATGGAAAAATACGAGCGACTATTAGGGTGATAAGGGATGCCTTATGGAGAGTCAATAGATCACAAATTCAGACCATGACTGTACACTAATGTTATTTGAAAGTGCAAATACATTAAATATTTAATACCATGAAAAATGCTCTAACCGATAGATGAATCAAGTTTGGCCCAGGGGTCCGCAGTAATGTTTTAGGAGGTACGCAGACACTTTTGATAAAAAAAAATAGAATACACCCATAATTTTTGTTTGTTTTATGTGTTCTATAATCTAAAGGGAGTAATCATAAGAAACTGCCAATTCACTGTGAAGTAATACGGCTTTCCCGAGGAAGGGAAATGAGGAGATTAGTTGAACTGAGGGACGAAGTCAAGCTCTTTTTATATAATTCCAAGTTCGAACTGAACGACTTAACTGGATTTTGAAGCTATCATAACTTGCTGATGTTTTCAACCATCTGAATGCACTCAATTTAAGTATCCAAGTTTCTTATGTCAGTACATTCCAGGTTCGAGATAAAATCGAGGGGATGATAAAGAAACCGAATAGTTATAAATTGGTTATAATGATGAAATGACTGATTATACGGAACTCTCCATAAAAGCTTTGAAGTGCTTAGTAATATTTTCCACTAATTTTACATGTGTGAAACCGTATTTCCCACCTTACGTATTTAAGATCAAAAGTAAAAACTAAACTTGAAGTTGAGAATGACTTAATGTTAAAATTAACAAGTATTAAAACCAACATTGCTGATATAATTGCTCATAAGCAGATTCATTGCTCACATTAGAAAGATTAACTTGCGTTTGTCATTGATAGTATAATTTTACCTTCTCAATTTAACACTTCATTGTGTACAGTATGCCTTTGAAATTATTGTACTAATGGTGTCTTTTCAATTTTGGCTAATACATTTTCATTAAAATACTGTGTTGGGCATATTTATTGTTTGGTTCATGTCAGAACTCACAAGGGGTCCATGAATCCTAATTTTCTTTCAAGGGTCCATGGACTTAAAAGTTTAGGAATCACTGTTCTAACCCACAATAGTATATTGCGATACAAGTGCCGTAAGCGGTGCATACGGATCGAGGAAAGAGTTTGAAAAAACGAGGCGTTTGCGCAGAGTTTTTTCAATTTCCGAGATCCGTTATGCGCTTACGGCACGAGTATTGCATGCTTATTTATATCAATTTATTTATATTAATTGAGATATTAGCTGAAAACATTATTTTTATACACTACTAGCTTAAAAGGCCCGGCGTCGCTCGGGTTTTGTATTTTGTAAATGCGAAAATAACTTATGAAGGACTTTCGATTTTCAAACTCGAGGTCTTTAAGGTCTTTATATAGGTATTTAGAATTTGAAATGGGGAAGAACGACTTATCACACACAAACTATTTCCTCAGAAAACGCTAGATAAGCTACAGCTTATTATAGCTTATAGCAGATCCCCGCGGCTTCGCCCACAATAATTAATAGGAAGATTATAAATTAAGAGCAAAATAATTAAACTATTATATTTACTAACACTTTGCACACGAAACATTCATAGGTCTAAATTAAACGATTGATAGGCCTAATTAATGAAACAACTGTAAATCCGGCTTTGAAGTGAATTCCACGATTAGAAAGCGCAGCATGGGAAAAATAACCTCAGATTCGAGTTCCCTGGCCTAAAAAAACCCTGCATAATGTTTGTCCATTTAGGGCTATATTCACTATTCTTCTTCCGTCTAGGGTGAAAATTTCATCTGTCTGCGTGCCTTGACATTATAAACAAATGATTCGGCCATGGTGGGCTTACAAAATTCGAACGATCGCGATGCTTTTATTTCCAAGGTATGACGAAAGTAGGCAAAGTCATCTGCAATTGATTTGACAACTGAAAACTGATGTTTCGAAAGCGCAAGAAATGTACGTCTCAATCCCGTTTTCACTCATAACTCGCGAACGAAAGCTAAAATTAAAAATGTAGCATGCCATTGCGGGAATGTATTCAACAACTTCCCAAAGTTTCATGGTGATCGGATGAATGGCATAGTAATGCATAAAGGACAGACACACATACATTCATTTTTATGTAGGCTATATAGAAGATCTATATAGATTACCCGTCGAGCGTTGCTGCAATCTCAGAAGATTATGAGAATTGAAATCGATTAAACTCACGAAGAAAAAAATGTGTGTAAATGTATTTGACAGACAGACATATCGCACCCCTGGTGGAAGACTGTCACAAGTAAAAAATAACATTTTTTCAGGAGGAGCATTGAAAGATTTTGATTCAATATGAAAAATAGTAAATATTACTTCAACACGAAATTGCTGCCACTTCCGGACAAGAACACTGCCATAATCTCGGTCTTATGGGCTTGCGTATGATAAAAAACTGAGATGTGGCAGTTTTCTGCTATTTGAGATATCAGATGCTAGTGAGAAGAATACTGAATTATATGCTGTAGAATCCTTATCGTTACGATTTGGGTTGTGGCACTTTTCCAGGACATGGACATGATGACAAGCACTTATAAGTACTAGTTATCTAAAAATTCAATTTTTTGACTTATGGCAGTCTTCCACCAGGGGTGCGATATATTCGTTTTTATTTATATAGATGAAGAATGGAATAAGCCTACTGAGGCCATAGTTTCTATATTCATTTGTCCAGACTTATAATTCCGTTACATTTCAGGCAGATTTAACGACCCTACATAAGAGATTTTACTTATGATTACATATAGAAATGTTGTAGCCTGGACCCCGAACTAAGCAACTTCCCCGGAATTTTCTGTAAACCATCTTTCATAAGAAGCATATTCCACGTTAAATAAATATTTAATATTACCTTATCATCACCTTATCAATAACTTCTCTGGCGTTTATAATAACATGAGATATCCATTGCCTTCCAAAGCGATCGCGATGCTATTGTTTCCAAAGTATGACAAAAATAGACAAAGCCTTCTGCAATTGATTTGACAACTGAAATGAATAACTGATGCTTCGAAAGCGTAAAAAATGCACGTTTTCTTGCCGTTTTTCACTCATAACTCGCGAACGAAGGCTAAAATTAAAAATGTAGTGTGACAGAAACCTTCCCGGGAATGTACTCAACAACTTCCCAAAGTTTCATGGCGATCGGATGAATGGTGTAGTAATGCATAAAGGACACACACACACACACACACACATACATTCATTTTTATATATATAGATTGAAGATGGATGTTATATTTCAGAAAGTGATTCGCATATGTTGGTTGTTATGGGGACCTAATATTTGTCCTGTTAAAGTCGCTACAAACTGGGGGGGGGGAGGCCTTGGTTCCGATCTTCCATAAAGGCTTTTATTATGATGGTTTTACTAACGGCACTTGTGCTTTTTGTAATTTTTACCGCACGGAGATTTCTTTTCTTTTCATAGCAACCAGAATGTGTGCGGGAATGTCAAGTTACGATCCACGGCAACAATATTCGTAAGTACCACTAATTAGTTACGTCGTGCAAAAAATAGCATTTGCATATGCAAAATATACATTTTTAAAGGATCCGAAAACTAATGATAAACATGCAAGCATCTATAGTTGAAATTTTCAGTACTGAAAATTTGTATTAGCATTCCCTCACGACAAAATAAGGCTTTATATAATCAAGTACTAATATAAAATACAAGGTCATATCCAGTGTTATTACCTTCGTATGTCCGGTGTATGTACACATGTATTAGTTTTTGTTTCCTTTTAACATTATTATAGCATCACATGATCAAGGTTAATGTTCCCAGCTTATCTCCGACAAAGACATAGCCTACATTAATTATAAAATATAATGAAGGGAAATACAACAAGTCAGAGAGTTCATTCTGCCAGGTCAAATTAAAGCGAATTAAGGAGCTGCTCGACACAGCCACGACGTAATGATCTAGGATGAAAGTCATGTATATACAAGTAATTAACTTTCCTTCTTAGTTAAGGTTTCTCACATCTTTCTGTCAAGTTTCCATCTCAGCTGTCTTCTCAAGTTCGGAAGTAAATGTCTGCATCACTCACAAGTAAATCTCTTCAAGTGCTAGAGAACGACTGAAGGGCTCTGACGGTCTTCTACTTTTTCCGCAGCGAAATGAAAGTTTAGAATCTGCTGTGATCTAAGATAAAAAAAAAAGTCGGGTATAAATTCTTAAACTGTCCCACCTTGTCATGATCTCTCAGCTCAGTTGAGCAGAGCGTCAGCACGGAAAGCTGAAGGTTATTAACTTGAGTCTCGGTATCAGAGGAATTATTCTTATATTTTCATATAATATCAGCAGGCAATCTGTGGAAAAAGATTACGTCAACATCCTGAACAATATTTTCATAATGTGGAACGTCTGCATTACAGAGTTGTAAACTGTTTTTTATGTGCCGTTAAATAAGTAATTTAGTAATATTTATGTTCTTGAATGCGAAATAATAATGTAAATATACATAAGAAAAACGTACATATCTTTTTTTTTACTTGGTGGTAAATTTTTTAAATTATTATTATCAATGCAGTGCCAGTGATAATGTACAATGTAGTTCGTCAGCATAAATAAGTGTGTTATGACTACAGCAGAGTCCCGCTAATCCGGACTAGTGGGACCGGACCCTGTCCTGATCACCGAAAGTCTGGATAAAACTTAATTTGCCTTAAAATGTATGCACTTACTGTAATACTAGTGTTAGGTGGGTAAAACGATAAAAATCCAGAACTATGTTTCTTTTATAAAAACTTTTAATACAACTGAACCTACAAAGGCTTACACGCAGACACAGATGTTTCTTAGTATTTTTGGATTCAGGGGACCGGAAAACGTGTATTTGTGTTGCAATTCAACTTCGAATTTCGGGGTTGAACACAATACTTCCTTTACGGGCAGAGGAAGTAAAGGAAATTTTCGCGAGTTTCGTTTTTTTTAATGCCACCAGATATATTTTCTGCAGATTGAATTTAGCGTTTTTTGGGGGGGTTTGTTTGTTTGTTTGTTTGTTTTTTGTGTTTGGTCACAGAACAAGAAAAATGACCTGAATCTGGCATTCAAAACTCGTTCGTGATATGTAACATGTATACCATGAAAGAGTGGTTCTGGACATTTGATGGTAGTGTGACAGATGAATTACGATGTGGTACGTTGGTGAGCATGTTAACTAGGAAGTGGGGTCCCGCACTAACATAGTCGCAGATTTGTATCACTCAGAGTGGTGTCATAACTCCGCTGTGTGCAATTATATTCTCCTGTTCTCACTGTAATGTCGACATAAAAATATCTCACTCAGAAAATGGTCGACTTTGTTGCTTGATATTATACTTCTGGTTCTATGTTTTGTGTGTATAGGCCTAATTAATATTTTAATTACATACTCCACTAGAATAGCAAACAGAAGGGTGTAGCAATTTATACTAATGCTAATTTAATTAGCAATAGGCCTACATTATGTTTTAATAGATCTAAATGTTTCCTTTCTTCAAATTTATTACATTTGTTTTACTTCCTCTGCCCGTACCATAGGTATTATATGTAGAGGAAATATTGTGTTAGACGTCGAAACTCGAAGTAGAGTTTTTAACGTAGGCCTAAATACACGTTTTGGGGACCCCTGAATCCAAAAATGTTATTTTCAGAAACATGTTTGTGTGTGTGTGTCTGTGGACAGCCTGACTCGAGAATGAAAAGTCGCATAAGACAAAATTTTATATTTTGGTTAGGTATCTTCTGGGAATTTGGCACGAAGATTGGCGACGATTTTCTCTTTCTTTTAATGACACTTTGCATGAAGAAAAGTTCATATTTCACGATTTTCGTTTAAAGGCTCTGATTTTGTTTAAAATTTGTACATTAAGTGCTTATGCTAAGAGCTAAAACTGCTAGTTGAATCTTTTTTTTCCAATAATTTCTCTGAAGTGCAGTTTTAAGTTACCCACTGTTCGTAGAAACTCAGTCTGACCTGGTGAACAATAATGCTTTGCATCGTATTCAAACAACTAAATACGCACAATGGTTTAAATTTCCTAGATTAATTCCATAATACATTATACTCGACGATATATTATGTATTATAATATACAATACTAAAAGACAAAACTTATCACATCAGATATTTTCGTGTTGGACAATGGTCATAATTAGAATGTTGCAAACAAATTAAATTCTGAAATTTGGTTTTCTGTCTGGAAAATATTAATATTTTCAATAATTTTCTTTTTGTTTCAATGGATCGGTTATGTAACATTTAGTTTATTTTCCTTACATAACAATTATAATACTTTCTTTACCTATGTTATAGGTGGAGGGTTTATTGTGTTCAATCTTGAAACTCCATATAGATTTTTCAGCTTTAGTACAAATTTTGAGGTCCCTTACAGTTGAAAACACGTCTATGTGTCTGTCTGACTGTGAAAACAGCGAAGCTCGAAAACAAAAAACCACATGGAATCGGAATTTTATATTAGGTTTAAAAAGCCGTGAAAGAAGTCAACAACTTTCAGTTACTAATACTGTCACTTGGCGTATTTTGTATACTAACTGCATGAAAAAACTTAGGCCTGCCTCAGAAACTACTGTCAGAATATAGTCAGGCTGCCCGATCATTTTTTATAGACAAGTGTGATGATTCGTATAGAGATTTTTCTGTATTTTGCAGCACGAAATTACATTTTTCATATCCAGAACGAAACAACTATGTCACAGTTCGATATACTGGTGCAACATTTTGAAGATTTAATTATACTAGTTAACATTTCTTTAAATTTATTCTATGCGAGGGAATATGATATTTTATATTATTATCCCGAATACAACTGTGCATTTGTATGTAATTTCCACAGGACAGGTCTTCTGAGCGCATTTATCATGTAAGGGCAAATAAGAACGAACGTAATATTGTAAAACAAATTCACTGACATGAAATAAAATATATTGAATGAATGAATGAAAATAAATGGGTTGAGCCCTTTCGGTCCCATGCACGTAGGCCGCATAGTTGGGCCCATTGTGCCCCTCATGCTGGAGAATTCATTCGAGTCCCGTGGCCTTCCAGAAGGACAGGATAGATCTCGGATTTGTTCTCTTTATGTCATCTGGTTCCAATTTATCTGAGCCCAGGAGAAAGTGTCTGGTTGTGGCAAGTGCTTCGCACTCGCACAAAACATGTAGAGAAGACTCATCTTCCCTACCGCACTTCCTACATGTAGGATCCGCACTCAGCTTCATCACATGTAGGTGCCTCTTTAGGGTATTGTGTCCTGTTAGTAGGCCAACTGTACTCCTAAGTTGTGCCCAAATATATTGAAAAGAATTGGAAATTATTTTACTGACAATTTAGCTCATGGATAAATGACCAGTTCAGTATAAGAGTAATATAGACGTTCAAACAATCCTGTCTATCGTCGTAATTTTCTCGTTTTATATTTAACGTTATCATTTAATCGCAGCTGCAATCACTTGTTTTTATGTACAGGGTGGACCAAAAGTCGCGATCGGATATTTTGTATGTTAGTTTATGCAATAATAAAATGCCGCAATTGACGTAAAAACTTTATTTATTGAAGTAGCAAGTATCAAGGGATGGAAATATGGTAAAATAAAGTTCCCTGGGCCTGTCAGCGTCATTGTTAAACGTCCAACGTTTCGGTATGTGCACCATCGTTTTCCGCGCACGGTTGAATACGCCGCCATGTCCTTCTGCTCACTCGCCTCAGCATTTCGGGAGTTATCGTTCTGAAGATACGGATGATCTCTCTCTTCAGTTGTTCAACAGAATCCATCCAAATCATTCCAAGATTTTCTTTTAAGTAGGACCACAGCCAGTTGTCGCACGTTGTGAGGTCGGGGCTTCTTGGAGGGCAAATGAGAGGTCCACCTAGGAAAGCTGGTACTTAACCGTTCCCGAACTGGAGTCCAGAAATGTCCTGGGGCTCCATCTTGTTGAAGAACAACGGTGTCAAGTTCCGGAACCAGTTTTCGTAGATTGGCTTCAATGGGAGCTGCTTTATTGAAACGATTAAAGAAGTTCTCTCTGATTTCTTCGTACGTTTCGCCAGTTTGTTCTTTCTCATGAATCCACACACTAACAATGAGACGTTCCTCAATCGTATATTTGGTTGTACCCGCCATTGCTTACAACATAAACATAACACAGCGTTTCACATCGACAACATTCGCCTAATAAACCCGCGCGCAAGAAAAATCTTGCTTGTTACTAAAACATAACAATGTCCTTGCTCTATCGGAAAATTGACAAACTAATGCTACAAGAAGTATATGAAGGGGGTAAATATTCCTCTCAGCCTATGAATAGTTTTTAGTTAGTTTTCGGTTTCGGAAAACGAGTTATTTCAATATAAACATTATCCGATCGCGACTTTTGGTCCACTCTGTACATTCACAAAAACTGAACACTGCAAAATCAGACTCATACTTGTGTAGCTTCTTTGATCAAACACATTTTACTCAATAAATTGAAAAGAGCGACAGGGTGTATAAGTATATCCCTATAATATAAAGCCATATGGCTGACTCACTCACTCATCACTCATTCACTGACGTTAATGTTTGCCCACTTCCAGATGAGCTAGAAACTTGAAATTTGATACACGTATAGCTTTTAGGCTGTAAACCGCAGGAAAATTCCAAGAAGTTTATTATTATTTATTTTTATTTTTTATTTTTAGCCCTAAAAACCCCTGAAAAAGCGTTCGGTTTCCATGGCAACGGTATTATCAAACAGTAATCACATAGGGCTCTGCCAATACAGCAGACTAAATACACGCACTCTATCTCCCATAGATCTTTTAAAAAGACCTTTCCGAGGACCTCAGTGGGGTTTGGGGGCGGAGTCCCCAATGAGCGAAGCGAATGTAAACTTACATAATCATTTATGTTTATAATAGAAACTTAAGCATACTACGTTATGTATATATATATACACACACATATACATACACACACAAAGAGAGAGATATAATTTACACACATACAGTATATACAGTATATATATATAAGCTGCATATGAGCAAAAGGAGATATGAAAATAATGTATAAATATTTATATGTGTGCTGAGGTATTTAAAATCTCGTACAATAATAAATACAATTTTAATAACACGGAATTATTTTAGCAATGAGGTTAATCTAACCATCCGGTGAAGATGAAAACATTAAAAATGCGCACGCAGCGCGACTATTCACGATGTCGCGACTACCGATATATCGAATCACGAATGTTTCGCCATAATAAGATATTTTGCTTATAATACAAAAATAGCGTAGTTTATTAATTTTTTTGGATTTATATCATTCATTTCATGCTTAATTATGTAAGAATTCGCTACATAGTCACATTAAATATAACTCGGAGGTCTGGATTTTCCAAAGATAATTTATCAGTAAAATCCAAACTTCTCGTTATATTACGTATGAACAATAATTGAACTTTATTTTTATACAGCCTCGGCCAATTCACCCGGTTATGTATATGATCTAGAATTGTATTATTTTAAGGAAATCTATCCACTTGGTATGAAATGTAGCTAACTATGCAAGAGAAGGCATGAACACTGCCAGAGAGTCATTGTTTAATGGAGCTGTTCACTAGGGACTAAGCCCCAATGTTCCAACTTCCGTGTTAAATGGCAGGGATGCAGTTGCATTGTTCTAATTTGCTTTTCCTGTGTATACTGACCTATGCAGTTATAATGCGGTTAAGAAGTTCGTACAGTCCCGGATAACTTAAAACCCTAGGGACATGTCATGTAAATCATACAAGGTAGTGTTTCTGATGTAGACAAGGAAAAGGGACCTCCTGTCTCAAATGTAGAATTTACAGGAGAGCTAAAACAGCATTCATATAATTGAAATTGATTTTATTATTTCTTAGTTGAAATCTTTAATGTCAAATTTAGAAGTACTGTATTATAGAACCAGCTTTCTACTAAAATTTTCCTTATTGACTTCAAACTTTCTTATTGATGATTTTAGTTGACAATGCTTATATAAATGTTATGAATTCAGCTATGAAAGGGTTACATTTTGTTGCTTGTTTTTCCTTTTCATTTGTTTTCCTTTTTTCCTTATGACACACAAATACACATGCCCTGGGAGGGACTCGAACCCACAGCCTCCTTACCCACGGCTCCAAGACACCACGCCTTAGCTACAGCGGCTAAGGAGACCGGCCCTGTTTTAAGATGCCCTAAGCAAATGAAATTCTTGTCTTTATGCCCTTCTCTTAACAGTAAGTTATAAAATCGAAAATGCAAAATCGTATTAAAAATAAATTTCACATCTGGATTTAACATCATCCGAACATGTGACATGAAGTATGTCCATACTCTCTTTCTTACCCTTATCTACAAGATTTGATTTTATCAAATATGTCTATTTAACTTAAAAGTTGTACTAAGACCTAAAACCTCTTTGAGAATACTTCTCTAAAAGTTGTCTAAAGAGTACCTGCAAATTAACAACGCAGCGAACAAAACAGCTTTCCTGACATTCGAATTCGCACTTCACTTAGGCTATATTGCGGTATTTGCCGGTTAATGCAGTTACGGTGGAGATTAGGTTACACAAGAATTACACTACGTAGGTTGTGGATGTCTTGCAGGTTTCAACCCTAGACCTCACCTCGCAAGGTATGAGGCTGCCAATTCTTTGATAAAGGACAAAACGTTTCCAATCCCATTCTGAAGATTAAGATCAAGTATAACGGAGTCAGAACTTGATGTCCCGAAGTTGTAATCGAGGTTAATCAGTTTGTTTACTACAACAGCGGCAGCCTCTTGTAACTTAAGTCGAGCTGAACTGATGTGCGGCCTCAAGCTAAACGATGAAAATAAAGTTATCATATTATGTCACAAAATATCGCAAATTTCAACATGCACCAGAAAGAACATTATATATATATTCCGTCATCTGCAGAATAATAGGAAAAATATTCATAGGCCCCTATATCTATTAACTTGTTAGCAGTTATAATGCAGAGAAATTTAAATAAACATTAAATTTAGTGACAATAAAAAGACAGTAGCCTATTTAAAAAGCAAGTGACGGGTAGGCTATATGTAAATCAAAGTTTTACTGGGACTGAGATTGGAATAATAGCACCAGGATAATAAACAAACGACGCTTATGGAATCAAACTACTACAAAGGAAAGATCGCCTGAACCTTTTCTGCAAAACTGTATGCGATTTTCAGCTTGGGCTTTAGTTACATTTTTCCACAATGTACCAAGAAATGCATCAATTGCGACAGCCATATTGAGGACATCATTTACTTAACCCATTCCATTCTTCCAGTTCCGTATCAGGTTTAATATAGAAGGAGATTCAGTGAGGACTGACACCTTCTTCTTCTTTCTCGTACTTTAACCTCTCCCGGCCCCCGCCACCCGGGACTTATAGGACTGCGGCCAATCGGATCATATACATATTTTTCTGACAAGACACGGAGAGCGTCCCCGGACACACAGGACGAGACACACAAAAAAAGAAAGGAATAAAATCTTTTATCCCCCAAAAAACAATAAATAATTTAAAGATAAAGGTAAACACCCCCTTCATGCCAAATATATTAACCTATCATAACGACCTTCATCATAACATTAACCTATTATACACATACATTCATTCATTCCGAACAAGGCGCGGATGGGATGAAGATAATAATGACGGCCAGATGATATCCGAACACCACAAGGACCTAAGTTACCCGACGTTCGTCTCACAGATGATGAAAACTCCCGGAAAAATACACCTAAGAAACTTTTCCCGGCCGGAAACCGAAACTTGGCCCGCTGCAAGAGGAGCGAACGCATCCCCAGCGCCACAGCAGTAGATTATAATCCATTTTATTATATGAAATTCATAACATGTTGCCAAATTATAAGCTAAGGGGGAATAGCAATTTATATCTTGACTCATTTAAATCTGCTACACTGCTACAAAAAAATAATAGTTCGACGTTCGAGCAAATTTATCTGACGAAATTCGTAATCTCAATAAGGTTTATTAAGACTATTTCATGAATAAAACGTAATGAACCTTGTAAATACTGTAATAAGTATTGTCTCACTTTGTTGGCAATATCCTGCTCACTGAGAGATACTAAATGAATACTAAATATTTTCAAAATGAACATGAATGAATACGGTGTTGGCAAACCGGTATTAAATGAATGTATATTCGATTAATTGATTCGAATTGGCAGTGCGTTGCCATGATACTACGACAGTCGTAGTATCATGGTGCGTTGCCACAAGATTGTGTGCGTCAGCAACAAAACGCTATAAAGCACATGAAATGGCTTGCACCGAATCGAAATCATATTTATACATTTACATTATTTTAATTTCTAAACACGTCATGTTATATAAACTAATGTTTTCATTCTGTTCATTGGCAGCGGGTGACGTATTAATTACGGCACTTTGACGCATTACGTGACCAGTAACGAGCTGACGTTTTATCAGATAAAACTGCATCCTAACGACCCTAGGAAAGATATTATAAGATAATCGACCGTGATTGGTCTAAATGCGAGGATTTGTTAAACGTATTGGTCAATATAAAAAACGTGGCTTATGAATGGATGGAATAGTCTCTGTTAAACATTACATGGGAGTATTATCAGCGGCAAGGAAAGCCGATAGTCACGGGCTCGAACCCCAGTGTCAGCGGAATTTTTCTCCTACAATATTTTCATACTTAAATAGGCCTAATTAATTATTGTACAACAACAAAATTAGTTTTTCCAGGAGTAAATGTGATTACTACTTTAGTTTATAAATTATCTTTATTAACGTATTCTAAAAAAATCGTAAAGCGTTGATAACTGAAGCAGTAGATTACAAAACAAAACTTAACAAAAATCATCCTTTTCAGAACTAAAATGTTACTTCACTGCAAGTTCCAAATAAAGCATTAATTTTTAACCGCGACCCAGAAAATGTTTTTCATGAAGAAGTTGATACCATTTATCTTGAAGAGTTGATATGGAAATGTATAGCCTACCTATTAAAAAGAAACACTACAAATGCAATCATGCTAACATCTAAGTCTACTTTTGGCCGATCATGCCAGTAACAAATGCTCGGTCTTCTTGGGGGTTCGTTTATGTAACATTCACAAAATTGTTACTGCTTTGTCACTCTTTACAAGTCTGTAAGATAGCAGTAGGGGTTTTGACAGGAAGCTTCTTGATGTATAGGTTTAATAATGCCAACAAAATAACGACGAACACCTGTTCTTTTGTTTTCTGTATACTTTCATAATAAACGTGTTTCAATGCCGAGCTTCGGAAGAGGGGTAGTTGACTCAAAGCCAATATGGCGGTATCCGTAACATCGTCCAAGTGGATTAATTTACGGAATTCTTAAAGTGTATAGCTGCTAGTTTAAAAAAATTAAATTAATAAGCAAAGCTATCAAAATAATAGTGAAGGTAAGCAATGTAGGCTTAAGTCAAATTTTTTCCACTATTTAATAATTTCCTTTTATCTTAGAAAACGATAAAAACTGGAAAGTAATATAATACACGATGATGAAGCCTGAGAAGTTATAAGAATTTTTTTAGAAGTTTGTGAATCCATGGATGAAATTAAGGTAGCGCGTACATTTTTTAATAATTTCCACAGATGTCCAGTGAAAGTTTTTCTCAATATGAAGTTTCAGAGAGAGAAAAAAAACTTTACAAATTAGTTTTCTGGCTAGTTATAAAGAAAATAAGAAATAACGAGGAAAGGCCGTTACCTCAAGCAGATTATGAAACCTCGTCAGGGTGAGATTCTTAAGGAATTAAAATTTCCATTGATTCATAAGGTGTGCCCGAACGATTTGAACATGTCTTCTAAAACCCTCATTAATTAATGCTCTTTGGAGAATGGCAGTGTTACTCCCCCTTTATCAGTGCAAAGGCCTTATCAACGCATACATCATTATACAGCAGAAACACTGCACCCTCGCTCATGGTAATGATGGGGGGGGGGGGGAGGCAGAGAACAATTAGAGGGTTGGAATTGCTTACATTGAACGCTGCAATGCACCCGGGGGATTATTGTGCCAGCAGATCTCTGTGCACGTCATTAAGATGTCATGGCATTGATTAATTTTAATTTAGCAAATAAAAATAACTAGCGAAAGAACCCGTTCTTAGCTCAGGTGCAGGAAATATTTCACATAAGGACATTGTATCATTTTGTGTAAATTATCAGAAAATGACGGGGTTTGTCTTGTAACAAAGAGGGCGTATATGTTGGAGCAACGATACAAGATAATAGCGATGCTAAAGAAGCATAAAGCGAATGAAAGAATAAAGTGTTCATATTGGTGCACAGGCCCGACGAGAGGGAGGGGCAGCGGGGGCCATAGCCCCGGGGCCCAGGGCCCCAAGAGGGGGGCCCGGCCGACCACGTTTTATTTTTTTACTTTCTAAATTTACTCTAAAATAAAATTGGTTATAAGTCAATAAACAGCTTAAGTTATGTTTTATGTGTTTTTTTTATCTGCATTGTCCTGTCGTATAACGGCGACACACAATTAATCAGTTAATCTGAAACGGATTATTCTTGAAGAAAAATTTCTATTTTTGAAAAAGTAGAAGCAGAAATCCTTTTGGACTCAACAGTAGGTCTCACTAACGTTCGGCATTTAAAATCATAATTTTGAAAAGATTAAACAGGTACATACAGATAACATTGTTCCTATTTAGAACATTTTAATATATTTTCCGTTTCAAGTCCGGCATCAGTTAACCGATTTGGTTCAAAATCAATAGACTTCGTCCCATGGGCGTTATAAATGGTAGCCTACACCAAGTTTTATGAAAATCCGATAAAGCGTATTTCATAAAGTACTGGTACCATTCTGGCACTTAATAATTATGTAGGCCTAATATAATTGCATAATCTTTTTGTTGCATACATTATAAAGGGCGAATTGGGTAGTGAATTTAATATTTGACGGGGCCCCGGGAAAATTTTTTCCCTGGGGCCCTTGCTTTCTTTCCACGGCCCTGTTGGTGCAACGATAAAATATAAAAGCGACGGAACCAGCGAAGCATAAAGTGCATGAAAGAATCTAGTGGTCACCTCAGAGCAACCATAAAATGTAATAGCGACGATTCCAGCTAAGCATAAAGAGCATGAAAGGATCTAGTGTTCATATTAGAACAACGATAAAAGAACTCTAGCATTCAGATCATATTGATATTCTATTCTATTTCTATTTTGTGCCCCTTAAGGCGGGGAGGCGGGGTGGGAACGCCCCTAAGCACCGCAGCCGTTGCCGACTTATTGTACCTACCTCCGGGATGGGATGAGTTGCGTGCCCACAGGCCGCTCCGGACCTCAAAGCCCCCCGTGAGCCCCCACGGAACTCCCCTACATCCAACAAAGCCTAGTACCATACCACGTGTGCGCCACCCCCTGCGGTACCTCCAACCGGGAGCCCCGACAGGTTCGTGACACACACCACCAACAACCTCTTGACCACAAGCAGCGGGGAGAACGGGAGAGGCCCCCAAAGGGCTCTGACTGCCGAAGCAGACCCGATGCCAGAAGTGGAAACGGGATGAGGATGAAAAGGGGGAATGGTGAGATGAAGTGGAGAGTGTTGGTGGAATGAAAGGGGGAAACGGGAGAACCCCGAGAAAAACCCCCTAAAGCACGGCTTCGTCCACCACGAATGACACACCCGCCGGCCCCGAGATTTGAACTCAGGACCGCAAGCATGCCAGGCTCACGCGCTACAGCATGAGCCACCGCGCCGGCACATCATATTGATAAATTTGGCAAAATTGTTTATATACCTGTTTGTATACCTGAGTAAATTTAAAAAAAAAATTATGGCATGACGTAATATTTTTTTAAAATAGGAGTATGGAAGTGAATCCTAAAACTTTCGACTAAACACAATACCATATGTGAGCTGAACAGCTAATAATAATGCCAAGTTCAGTATCTGCCCAACAGTTCATCTCCCAGCTTATCACAAGGAATGTATTCTCATTTCATCTCCTTTTTAGGAATTGTGAAAATTTAGTATTATTTTACGAGAGAATATTATAGGAGAAAAATTCCTCCGGCACTGGGACTTGAACCCAGGACCTTTGGCTATTCGCGCCAATGCTCTACCAACTGAGCTAAGCCGGAGTTCAATTTACAGCGCCGGATAGAACCTCTCTCCTATGACTGATTGCCCTAATGGTCTACCTCACAGACAGACAAGTTATGTCATATGCAGTACTGTGAGGCACACTAATTAGTGATTTTTTTGTGACCGGGCTCCCACTGTTATTGTACAGTTGACATTCAAGTCCCAGTGCCGGAGGAATTTTTCTCCTATAATATTCTCATGTAATGTCCAACAGAGACAATAATCTGTGGTTCATGAAAGCTTATATATCTATCTTGAATGTCAACTGTACAATAACAGTGGGAGCCCGGTCACAAAAAAATCACTAATTAGTGTGCCTCACAGTACTGCATATGACATAACTTGTCTGTCTGTGAGGTAGACCATTAGGGCAATCAGTCATAGGAGAGAGGTTCTATCCGGCGCTGTGAATTGAACTCCGGCTTAGCTCAGTTGGTAGAGCATTGGCGCGAATAGCCAAAGGTCCTGGGTTCAAGTCCCAGTGCCGGAGGAATTTTTCTCCTATAATATTCTCATGTAATGTCCAACAGAGACAATAATCTGTGGTTCATGAAAGCTTATATATCTATTATTTTACGAGAATTCACTTATAATGATTATTAATTATATGATTAGTGTAGCAACAGCAAAGGACTGTGGGATGTATGTGGGAGACAGCTACGCCCACGTCCGTTTTCTGTCCTATAATAGCACTGTTATAAATCAACACTCATTTCAATACGAATACTATAGTCTCACAGGAGCTCAAGAATAAGAGCTCAAGCAGATAGCGAAAGATCTGCAACGAAGAAGGGATTTCTCAGTTCTGCTTCTGCGTCGAAATTTTCTGGCAAAAATACGCATATGCTTTAGTCCAGCCCTTGATTTATTCATGAATAGAAGACATTGCTGAATATTGCATTCTATAGGTAAATTTTATCCTGGACGGGAATCGCATCGATTTTTTTTTAGCTGGGTGCCTCGTTAACCACAAAAAGTGATATCAAAATATTGGTCTCAATGTTTGATGAATAGGGATCCTATTTTGCGGTGAATGAGAGTGTCAAATTTCGACATAAAAGGTGGTTTAATTTCGGTGTTATTTCGCATAAAATTTCAGTGTTATTTCGCAATAAAATCAAGTAGATTTATGACTCAAGTGGTGCAAAATATGGCATAGTTCTGCAGAGAAATATAAAATCCCCTTGAATTTTAGGCATTTATATTTTGTCTTTTTTTAACAATTCTTACCAGTTGACTATATTAACACTTGCCTGTAGAATAAGATGTAGTAGTGTAATGCAATCTCCTTGGCCTATTTATATCGAGAGTGCATTCAGGTTATAAATTACTGAACATCAAAACACAGCTATTTTTGTGTTGGAATAAAATATAAAATAAATTGACTGTCGTAAATTCAAATAGACATAAGCTGTAGTAAATAAATTTACATGAACATACCTATAAATTAGACGATTTCATTTTAATTTTAATTTAAAAATAAGTAGTTTATTTATTTATTTACACTTACATAATAACCGCAAACTAAAAAATTACTTTGTGTATTGAATATTTATTGTACTAATATGCACATATATTTATGAGAATTTATATGCTTTTCTAAACCTCAAGATTTCAATTGAAAAATAGAATTTCATCAAAAAAGAAGAATTTAGCAAATACACAAAATTTCTGTCTTTTCCCCCAAATGTAAAACAATATTTTAGCCTATAAAATAAATACATTTATCAAGGGTAATAACCATTCGTGTATTCATCACTCACGGAAACTCAGTATCCCTAATGATGGAATCTATAACTGTGTAGATTGATCGTGGCAAGTGGGGAACTTAGAAGGCTGGGGGTGAGAACTGGTTTTTAATTGGAGGCTAAAGGCTCACTAAATAACTCATTGCCTCTAGATGTGACAGCATTTGTAGTGAGATCTATAGTGTTCTAGATTCTAGACGAATATTTAGAGCGGGCCTGATAATGTTCCAAGAGGTGAGTGCTCGCTGCATCTACGTACTCAAAAACTCAGTTTAGATTTCCTTCCAGGTTAATATTTCCTCTGTATCTTCAGTGAGATATAACTGAAAATTTGTTCATTACGTAACTTAGTATTTTACTAAGCATGAGGTCTACAAAGGTTTAGTTTCCGAAAGCATTAATTTGGTACCTGCAGAGCAACATGAAGAGAACTCGCAAAGCTGTCTCAAACTATGATGAAGTTGGCTGTAGTTAGTCTGTCAAGGCGAATCAAGGCCTTTGCGTGGTGTATAGCGTAACAAGAAAGCTATTAAGCGTGTCAACAAATTATACAGCTTGTCTGCTGCTGATTATATACGGACAGAGTTAAACAACCACAACTATACTATACGCTCAAAATGAGAGATCTAACGTCTTTTGTATTAGGCCAACATACACAAAACCTAGCTTAGATGTGAGAGCGTATTCATGAAGACCTACAAGTTGAGTCAAACAAGTTTTATATTCCTTTTAGGCAGGTTTATTATATAATTTTTTGCAGGACGTAACTAATTGGTGGTACTTATGAATATTGTTGCCGTGGATCGTAACTTGACATTCCCACACGCAATGAAAACAAAAGAAATCTCAGTGCTGTAAAAATGACAAAAAGCAACACGTGCCGTAAGTAAAAACATCAAAATACAAGCCTTTATCGAAGACTGGAACCAAGGCCCCCCAGTTTGTGGCGGCTTTAACAGGACAAATATTCAGTCCCCATAACAACCAACACATGCGAATCACTTTCTGAAATATAACATCTATCTTCAATAATGTATATACATAATATTTTCAGCAAATATCTAAATTAATATAATTAAATTGATATAAATAATAATCGTGCAAAAAAATAGCATGCAATACTACTTCCGTAAGCTCATAACGGATCTCGGAAAATGAAAAAACTCGGCGCAAGCCCATCGTTTTTTCACACTCTTCCTCGATCCGTATGCACCGCTTACGGAACTAGTATCGCAATATTTATTTATTTATTTTATTCTGCCAACTACAGGAATAAATCCCAATTACAGTTGGCGTAGTTTCGCCAATACATGTTTTACACTATAAAAAAATACAATACAATAAATGAACGAATGTGCGAGGATAAAGAAAAAAAAAATACATAAATGATTTACAATAACTACAATTAATTTAACAAGACAATCTATTGACTATTGTATTGTATTGTTGATAAATTATATATATACATTATATATAATATATGATATATTATAAATAATAAATTATATATAAATATATTATAAATTATAATATATAAATATTATATAAATTGCATTGTTGCGAAATTATTGTATTGTTGATAAATTATAATATGAATTATATATGGAAAGTTTAAACTGTAGCCTATATAATGAGATGAGATAATTGCTTTGTCTTCAAATCCGCGAGAGATGACTGAGTTCGTCTCCTTATTTCTCACAATTCATTTTTCTATATCCCGCATTGTAGTGTCGGTAATGAATGTCAGCTGTTACCTATTACTGTAAACAGTTGCAATGCATGTACTATGCAACGACCCTAGAATGACATTTATTAAGGCACGAGTATGTTTACGAAACTCGTTGCGCTCGTTTCATAATTTTCATACGAGTGTCTTAATTATAATGAGGCCAACAGGCAAGTTTTTGTTTGACCAAAATTAAATACCTACGTTTATAATTTTTAGAATACCTTATAAGATATAAGTCATCAAACAGACAACTCTGCTAATCTAGGCAATTAGCTGTTACTAGTTCTCATCTTTTGCGATAGATGGCAGGCGACAACGTTCACGGACCTCAAAGCTTCTCTTGGCGTTTTAACCTCAAAGCAACGCATATTAAAGCACACGAAATGAACTCAAGTTACTGTAATATGAAAATTAACAATAACAGAATTGATATTTTAAATACAGGTTGTTTATTGTGCAGCTTCATTTGGTGCTTTCAAGGCCTGAAGATTGTTCTGTGTACGATATTAATCGATAGTTGAACAGTGTTATAATGAAATTCTGTTTCATAATATGTATCATTATGATACTGTTACGTCACATATAATAAGCGTATTATAGTACAGTCGATCAAAAAGTAATTCTTTTTACTAAAAAATACATTTGGTAAGATGTTCAGTTGCCGTAAATTTGCAATTTTAGTACTATTTTACTGATATTAATAACTAACCAGGTGACTAAAGTCTATCTCAGCCAACCTGATAGGAAGAATAAACAATTTCTCCTCTTCTCGTTCCACTGGCTATCGTCAGAGGGGAGGCTAGTACGGTCCATTCCAAAAACAATGATTCGATTACTACGAATAATCATACTAAAATATGAAAATAAAATTATGTGTTACATAGGCACGGAAGTTGGAGTAATCAATAATGCAGTTATATTAGATGAAAATAGAGATGGGATATTCATAATTAATAACTAACATACATTGCATACACAATAAATATTATTTACGCAACAAATAAATAAATATGTATACACACAGATTTTCTTATACACACTCACAGACACTATAACTACTAATTTAACTATACACAGGGCGAAATATGGAATTTGAAACGACACGTGCAGAAAGCCACTTCGAGACCGTCTGCGACAATGTTTTCTTGGAGACTGTAGTTGCCAAAGATCTGAAACAGGTACGCCATTCCTGATTTGTCTCATACCCACGCTTATTAATACCAAGAGAATAATGTTATTTAAAATTAAGCCTATTGTTGTACATATTTTACTTATGAGATTACTATAATCACGTTTAGATGGTTATCGCATCGCATCTCAATTAAAACTACGTTGTTTATACTCCAGTAGTAAAACATTCTAACGTAAATATCAGAGCTGTGAGTAGGGGGTTGAAAGCGGTAAAAAGAACGGCAATTCGTCACATTGGAACTCCAGTCCGGTTCCGTGGCGGGGACTGAGAATGTTATGATTTCCTATCAGGTTCCCTGAGATACAGTATAGTATAAAAACAGCAAAGGGTTGTGGAATGTATGTGGAAGATTGCTTCGCACACATCCATTTCCAATATTAAACGACAGAACATCATCATAATGACTTGTCAACATTACAGATGAGCTGAGTAATGGAAAAGTTAAGAGAAACACTGAGTCTCTGGCTTTAAAACATGAACTGTATTGACCTGCCATCTAGTTGCTAAGGTAGGAATCCTGCAGTAGTTGCGTGTGTTCTCGACAGATGGCGGGAGCTGTCTCTTCCTTCTCTGTATGCAGTCTCATGCTAATGGCGGCTTTCCTACATCAGTTTTACATAGCAAAAATATGTAAACAGACTCTTATATAGCTGTTTCATCGTTCATCATTACTTAAAATATTTTTCTTGTGTAATTTTTGGCGAATTTCTCCCTTTATTGTACTAGTTTTGTGGCTGTTTGGTGTGCATGTATGTTTGGGGTTTGAGATTATCTTTGTCTAAACTGGTTAGCCATGTCGTCTGCAAGAAACCTTCCTCTGGTGAGGAAAGGCCGGGTGTTTTTCTATCTTATGCAGGTCTTTGATCTTGGAAAGAGGTGAGAATTAGTAGTTCATGATATCTTCTTTAATTTGAGCTAATTAGTTTTGGTTTTCTTACCCCTTGTAATTCAATATGTAGGTCACTAAAATAGTGTGGGTTCAGTTTAGTGGAATTCTTGTTTCCTTCCCCTTTTAGTCATGTAATCCATCCTGGGGCGTTCTTAATAGTTTATTTCTCCCCTGTAATTCGAGTTGCCTTTGTGCATATTATTTTGGCTTCCCTGTTTCCTTTTAATTTCATGCTATAATATGTAACACGGCTTCGTAAGTTTGCCTGCCAGCCATTTGTAGTTTTCAGTTATCATTTCATGATGTACCGGTAATGATATAAAGTATTATTCCAAGTTTTGGTACTTTATTTCCCTTGTTTGTTTTGTAAATTTTATCTGGGGGAATTTTCCTTTCAGTTTCATTTGTGCCCTCCTTGTCCCGTTTATTCTTTAGCTCTTTCCAAGTATCTGTGTAATTATTCTCCTGCTGTAATGTAGTTTGTTTTGGCAACCAGTTTGTATCCGTTAACATCCCAATTTGGTGGCGGAATGTTAATGTATTTTATATTTTAAACAAAATGAATTAGTGCCACCTACAGTAGGTTAAGTATTACCTGTTTTAATTATTACCTGTAAAAGAAATGTATTTACAATTTTAATGGTTTTAATTAATAGATGTCAGATAAAGTAATGAAATACATATTAATGTTTAGTATCATTCGGATTTTAAATTAAGTGACATCTTGGAAGGAAATTAACAAAGCCTAAACTACTACTATTTGTAAATTTA
The DNA here is from genome assembly GCA_964059195.1 of Ectobius pallidus. NCBI lineage: Eukaryota > Metazoa > Arthropoda > Insecta > Blattodea > Ectobiidae > Ectobius > Ectobius pallidus. The sequence continues at coordinate 124,910,662 of CAXKWD010000005.1, forward strand.
GTTTAATAATTATTTTAATGTGCTTCCTGTTTTTTTATTTTTAAAGTAAGCATCTATATTTATCCAAGTATAAATATAGATGTTCAGTTTCATTTGTGCCCTCCTTGTCCCGTTTATTCTTTAGCTCTTTCCAAGTATCTGTGTAATTATTCTCCTGCTGTAATGTAGTTTGTTTTGGCAACCAGTTTGTATCCGTTAACATCCCAATTTGGTGGCGGAATGTTAATGTATTTTATATTTTAAACAAAATGAATTAGTGCCACCTACAGTAGGTTAAGTATTACCTGTTTTAATTATTACCTGTAAAAGAAATGTATTTACAATTTTAATGGTTTTAATTAATAGATGTCAGATAAAGTAATGAAATACATATTAATGTTTAGTATCATTCGGATTTTAAATTAAGTGACATCTTGGAAGGAAATTAACAAAGCCTAAACTACTACTATTTGTAAATTTAGTTTAATAATTATTTTAATGTGCTTCCTGTTTTTTATTTTTAAAGTAAGCATCTATATTTATCCAAGTATAAATATAGATGTTTCAGATTGCACCGTCCCGTCCTGGGGTATCCTTCCTTGTTAATACCTTTGGGTGGGCCCAGTGAACAACACTTTGAATTGTGGGAGGGTTTCTCCATTTAGGCTGCACGCTTTAACAAGAAGAGAGGTGAAGAGCTAAGGGTACCAACCGAAACAACTTCTTCTGACCCAATTAAGGTAACAAATTTAATAAGTGTGGGTTTAGTTAATTTTATGGGGTGACGGTGGTGCACACATCAAGTCGCATTTCAATATGAATGTTATAGTTACACAAGAATAATAGCACATCAGCCCCAGTCCTGGAATAAATACCGTAACTGCAGAATTTACGTAGACCTAAATGGGAAATTTATTGTTCCCAAGAAAACCAACTTATTGATAGATTTTCACATAATTTATCACCATAGAGGTTTCCATTTTCAAGTGTCCTTAACAACAATGAACAACAGAGTTCGATTCCCATGCAGGGAAATTTTTATTCAAGGAAAGTAACAGAACTCCTGGGCAAAGGTGTATTCTTCTCTGGGAAAGCAATCATCTATCGCAGAAAGTTTAGCGATTGAGGTGAACGACCGTTAGCTCATTTGGCTGAGTGTTTATTTATCAAAACAAAGTTAATGACATAGCAGACTTGTCAAGGTGTCGTCATCTACCTGTACAGGTAGGGGGGGGTGAAGCGGACCGACTCTTGTAGCTGAGTATAATATAATTTGTGTTAGTATTTTATAATAATATTAATAATTAATATATTCAGTTATAAAACAATACGACTAGAAACTATATTCTGCGTTTCGAAATGGGCTAAGTCAACAGTCGACACTAGAACAAATTTCAATACATTCCCTGCTATCCTGTGAATGCCGCTAGGCATGCGCAGTGGCTCATATCGGCAACTTAGATATTTTAGTAGGTTCGCTTTTTTTCTCCTACCTGTACATGCCTACTTTGATAAAAATTTAAACAATTTTTAAGCATTTCTTTTTGGTAGGGCTATAACCACCCTCAAACTTGTGATGAACTTATCATACACACACTCATTTTGCGTATTTTGTTATAAAGTCTACTCTGTACGTGGATATGTTCTATTTTTTATTTCCCCTAACACCTACCATAGGTACTATAGACAAAAAAGGTATTCTTTTGACTTAAAATCCAATGTCAAGTTTTCATCATTAATGTCTTGCAGTACCGGTCAGAATTCAGTACCGATCATTTTGTATTTTTTTAAATACTGAAAACAATTAGTAGGATGTATAATGTTGTCTACGTTAATTCTAAGTACTTAATTCAAATTTACAGCTGCATTCATTCGTTAACCAAGTAAGTTCGAACACTTTCCTGTTTGGTGTGGCGTTCACCGACTAAATCTAAATCAACTGGAACCAAGGCAATTCCCTAATTGTCGAAATAAATTGTATTTCGTTTGATTCAGTCATGACTTATGAATCACATTCGTTCATGACCCGTGTTACGTAACATAATGATGCAAAATAAAACATATTTGTATGATTCGCTGTGAGTCGGCCAATATAGTCCTCCACTTGGTCATGCAGTACCGGTAATTATATCTGTGTGTATCTAATGCCAACCCCGTTGCTCTGATACATTTGGGATCCGTCCTGAGGTGGATAGGTGGCGACAATATGGTGCTTTTTCCAGTTTTGCATCACTTGGGCGGGATACATTACATGGTGATATGTCACTGGCAGAAGTACAAGGTGTAAAGAAATGATTGTGCATAAAGAACCGGTCATTATCTTTCATGTAAGATATAACCTAATTGCGTAATATTTAATACTAATACTACTACTAATACATTAATAATAATAATAATAATAATAATAATAATAATAACTAGGGCCCGGATTCTGATGACCTAAAATTGTTTGAAAAATTACCTATAAAATGACCCTAATTTGAAAGAAAATCACTTAATAATTACAAAGAATGACCTAAAAACTGATATTTTTTTTATAAAAATTATTGTTGTGCACACAAAGATTTAGACTAATTTGTACATAATTAAAAAACTATAAATGTAGAAAGGATATTGTAGGTCTAAAAAGTTTGTTCTTGATTGGAATATTTGAGAAGAAAAGTAAGAAAAAATCTAAAGTAGATTCTACAAAAATGTTGCATTATAGTAACCTAGTCATTTATTTAAAATAAATGCATAAAAATGACAAAACAAGGAAGCAAATGACAAGAAAATGACAAAATAATTACGTAAAATTGAAATAAATGCCCTAAAAAATTTAAATGGCATAAAATTACAAAAAATGACCTAATAAAAATGCATTTCTATAATCTAGAGGCCATGATTATGATTTATCTTCAAGTTGGCAATGTCTATGCAGCATCAATAAAAAAAAATGACATGTCATTAAAATCCGGACCTGCTTATTACGAATAATTCTTTCTTAATGTACTTTCTTTGTGAAATATCTCATGAATAATGCTGCATGAAACTTCACATTCTCCTTAACATCTAAAATAAATCACAAAAAAAGTGGACAAAAAGCCTTAAAATTTACTCTATTACAGACAATTTGAAGTCTCATTTCAAAGTACCTGTTATAGAATAAATACTGTATCACGACAATAATTCTTTGTGCTTTATTAACATTGGTGAAAGAATTCATTCATGGAGCTCGTTTATCAAAATTCCACTGATATTTCATAAGCTTTACGAGATACGTTAGCGTTCCCTTTAATAAAATATAAAACAAGAATATCGAAATATTTCTCCATATTCTTATGTTATTAATGCATTCCTCTCATAATTAAACATCCCGTTCTTGTATAAAGTTAAAGCCACAGACTAGGAATCTCGGAATTGAAGCGATTATTGAAATTATTTCCATTAGTATAACAGCGTATGGAAATGTTGAAGTTGAATAGTAAATTGCATTTCCAATCAAGTACCTTCTCTCCGCTTATGCACTTGTGCAATTACATTAAAGGGTAGGCGAACTCATTATTTCGAGTTCCCATTACAATTACATTAAAATATTTCGTGTAGGAAGCGGCGAAGCTATCATTTTATCGGTAAAGTCTACTGAATGAAATCCACAGTCTGGGTTCCTCGAATTAAAGTGTACCAAAGATAACTCATCGCATTCACGAAGAGAGTTAATAATTAGGGATGGGTCCTCGATACTTTCGATACCTCGATACTTTCGATACCTCGATACTCTCGATACTTGCATGGTATCGGCATCGAGTGATACTTCAGAAAACTCGCTCGATACTTTTTCGATACTTTGATAATATTGCAATTTAAGGAAATGCGGCATCTCTTTCTGCTTTTAGTAGTCTACTAAATATATTAAATACTTCTATTTCTCCTTGAAATGGAGAAAAGCACTCTGTGACTTTTGTCTAGTCATAAATAAAGACTTTCCGACTTTTAAAATCCAAACAGAAAAGATTCTTAATTGTTTCGTTTCCTGTCGAACGTTTCAATAACAACCAAAAAGCAAGCTGACTGTCCAAACCCCATTGTAATTTTTTAACTAAAACTTGTAAGTGGACTGTTTCAAAAACCAATTTTAGTTTTAATGTAGACTTTAAAAATAATTGTAGGCTATTGTTGATATTAAATTTTGTCTCATTAAATATGCACACTTAATTTAGTTGGTATTATACAGTTCTCTCAACTTTTAACTTTAATGTAACTATTTATTGAAACTGGAAATGTTGACGGTATCGAGTATCGAGGAAAAAATCATGTATCGGTATCGAGTATCGAGTATCGAGAAAATCTGGTATCGACCCATCCCTATTAATAATGTAAATGCATAACGAGTTCAAGTTTTTATGTAAATTTGAAGAATATCACTGAAAAGGAGGTTTGAATATTATCTACATCCTTTCTTCCCAGAAAATACATTGTGTTTGATTACTTAATCGTGTGGTGTTGAGCACTTATATTTAACTTCAAAATATTTTGTACCACCTTTGTTCATTTCTAGAAAATTACGCAATTACAACCTACGACATTTATAGGAAAAAAGAATCGTTTAGATCTTGAATTCAATTTAATATTGATTAACTCAATTTAATTAATTAATTAATTCAATTTAATATTAATATTAATTAATATTCTTATGTAATGTCCAAGAGACAATAATCTGTGGTTCATGAAAGCTTACATATCTATATTAATTAACAAGATAAAATGCTCTCAATAAAACCAATCTCCGAATATATCATGACCAATCATCATAATAGGGGGGTACGCCGTAGCAAAGTGGTTGAGGCGCGGCGCTACTAACCGGAAGGTCACGGGTTCGATCCCCGATGAGGTCGTTGGAGTTTTTCAATTCGCCTAATCCTTCTGGTGGCACTATGGCCCTGGGGTCGACTCAGCCTCCAACAGAACTGAGTACCAGGAGCAATCCTGGGGGTAAAGGCGGCCGGTGCGTAAGGCTGACAACCTTACCACCTTCATGTGCCGATGTCTAAAATCTGGGAGCCTCAGCCTCCTGGAACCCTCTGGGCCTCCATGGCCTGTAATAGGGAACACTTTACTTTACTTAATCATCATAATAGCAATAGGACATTTCTTCATAACCATGCCGCAAATGACCTTAAATTTACTGCTTACAAAAAGTCATAGCGTCACGGATTATTCGTATCAAGTTTTAATGTATGTGCGACAAATTTTCTTCAAGGAAGGACATTAATATGATATTCAGCAAATTGTCAGCAGATCTGCAGCTGACGTATCAACTTATGTCGGTTAAACGAACTTTTCAATCCAGACTACACGCGGCAGCTGTTAGACTTTACAGAAATGCTTAATTTATTCCGCCTCCATGTTCCACATTCGGAATAAGTCACCGGAAACAGCGCACGGGGTGAGAAAGCAATTCATTACTTTTCTATTAAAATACCAAGAGCGTTATATCACTCTGTTTGGGATTCGTATTTGAGATATCTTGGTTCAAGCCTCTTGACCAATCAATCATAGTCTACTGTGGTTTCCTATCAAAGCAAAGCAATATCGGGGTTGAAACTTCAACAACGCATTCCTAAGAGATCCATTACATGAATGTGCTTTGATATTTGTTTCGGAAATCCTCTCCCATTTGATATCTGTATTTCGCGTGCCTCGTTTGCAAGCTGAACAGGGCGCGAAGTTTCCGGGCGTCAGATCTAAGCCGGGTGAAAAAATTTAGAAAAATCGTCTTCTTATGTATTTTTAATATTTTAGTTTCCATAGTATTTTAGGTTTAGTATTTAATTTCAAGTTGAGTAGTAGCTATTGCCAGAGACTGTAACTTTTGAAATGAACAAGATGACTGAATATTCGTATTTACTCGAAAGCGTTCGGAAATATCCGGAGATTACCGATATAATTTGAATTTCCAACGCGACTTTTAAGAGGAAACGGAATGGCCTATCTTAACGTTAAATTCAATGTACCTTCTCTCAAAACGTACTAGAGCTAGGCACTTAATCTTTTTACAGTGTCCAGATACCTACTCTCTATCAGTACTGAAAAATTGATTTTACGTATTTACTGAAATATATTTTTTTGGTCAACTTTTTAAGTACCTCATGGGCTGTAAATACTTAAAAAAATAAACAAGTCAAAATCTGTTTTTTCTTCAGTGTATGTAATACACCTAAATCGAGAAATCCTGAACATTTTAAGGTTGCAGGTTAAGTAGAAGCTGAGAAAATGTACCTTATATATATGTAGAAAAAGTAAACTTATGGAAAACGACTTCAAAGTCAAAACGTCCCTACGCCATAGTCTGGATTTCTCAGAAAATTTAAAAAATAACATGGAAAGAATTATAGTACAATTATGTATGATACATCATTTTAAATAGGAAAGTCCAGAGGATAAAATACAACAATAGAAAGAAAATGACAATTGTCATCCAAAAATATATTCCATTTCCCCTTAAATGTTTTCGTCCTTGCGTTTAAAAGCTAACCATTGCTCTAGCTTCTCTGGTAATTATGTTTTGCTTTTGAGTTTAGAGATGTATACAATCATCAGAAATACTTACAAAATAATTTGTTTTAATAATCTGTTATAGATTAGTTGATAATATACAAAAAATACGAATTAGTATTTAATCTTTTTAAACATGAGGGAGGGTAGTTCAGTTAAGACTGTTTACTTATTCAATTAATTTAGCTTAACTAAAATGGATATACAGTATTAAGTTCTAATGTTTTACACTTAAAGAACAAACAAAGGTATTGGCACTTTTCATAATTCCCGAAGGCTGCAATGCTATAACATATAATTATAACAATAAAGGCGAATAAAATTATTCTTGGCTTGGCTACTACTTTCAGAATTGAATTTTGTGCCCTGGTGTAGAAGATACTGGAAGTGAAAAAAATATGAACTCTTCTACCAGAATAAAAAACCTACTCTAGTATCGGTATCTGTTAAGTTTAGCCTGACTAGGTTACGAATAAAATAAGATAGCCTTTAGGATACATATTTAAGTTAACACAAAGCTTAAATTTCGTTGGAGATGGCAAAACACAAGACGATTATCGGAACCAACATACCTGAAAAAGAAGAAAACGATTTTAGCGTGCATTGCAATAGAGAATAATACTTAACCTAAAGCGGAACCCAAGTTATAAAATAAATATATTGACCTGGGAAAAACAGTCGGCTAGGCCAGCGATTCTCAACCTGCGGGGCGCGACCCCTAGGGGGGGGGCGCGAGCAGACTGGAGGGGGGCGCGAGAATATCCAAGAGAAAATATTATTTAAAAAAAATATTAACTGACAGAAAAACATACACATAGAAAACAAAATACATTTTGACATATTAAAAATAAAAAAGTAAAACAACTTACTAAATAAAAACTCACATTATCAAAACAGACTAAATTAAAAACAAATTAAATAATATTAGTGACTTCCTTGGGCCTGTCTTGCAGAGCAAAGTTTTTCGAAGGAAGGCTCAATATTAGAAATAGCCACTCTCAGTTCTGTTTCTATATTTAGCCGAGATCTATATTTTGTCTTTAACGAAGCCAAAGCAAAAAATCCAGTTTCGCAAAGGAAGGATGTTGAAAATGGCAATAGAATGCGAAATGCTCTGGTTTTTAGTGCAGAAAAATCAACATCTACTGCTGCCCAAAATTCAAATAGTGATTTATCACTAAATTGTTTTTTGGTTTCGCCACTTGTCGTGAAGTCTATGAATTTTTCTTCTTCATCAATTGAAAGTCCTTCGGGAGTCTTATGAAATGGATCCCTCACCCACTCGCAACTTTCTATCAAGTTATCGTCTGCAAGAAAATACTTTTTAAAATTCTTTTCTAGCGTGGCTAAATGATTTTCAATGGTTACAAAAACAACTTTTACATTTTCTTCTTCAGCCTTGTAAATTTTAATACAATCATCCACATTTGCAAACATTGTTAGGTTTTTTGCTTTAAATTTCTGCTCCACAAATCCAATTTTCTGCAAAAAGCATTAACTTGATCACTCGTATCCAACATAAGTGTATTTGCTCCTTGGAGTTGAAGGTTCAAGATATTTAATTTCTCGAATATGTCGACCAAGTAGCTTAATTTCATCACAAATAAACCATCGCGAAAATTCTCGGATTCCGGTCTGTTTTCTTCTTCTAGAAAAATGGCGATTTCTTCTCTTAATTCATAAACACGTTGTAAAAATTTCCCACGTGATAACCATCTTGCCTCGCAATAAAATAATAACTGTGAATGCACCGAACCCATGTCTTCACAAAGTGCGGAAAAGATTCTCGATTTCAGGGGCCTCCAAAATACTCAGAATGCATTATTGTTGTATACATTTTATTGTAAGTGGGGGGGGGGGGCGATGAAAATTACGATTGAAAACTGGGCCGCGAATACTGAAAGGTTGAGAAACACTGGGCTAGGCTATAGTTGGTAGGCTTTCTGTTCTATTCTGCATTTACTGTACGTGTCCGTAAATGTGACAATCGCATGTCTGTAGATTTACAGGCATGTAAAATAAGCCTTGCATGACAAGATTCCGGCACATCGACGAGGGTTATAGGTTTAGATAATACTACACAACCGTTGTTGAATAACCATAACAAACAAGTAAGTAAACGAAATAAATAAGGAAATTAATTTTCAAGTACTAACATGTAATAGATATTTATTTTAGTTTAGAGAAAACTTATTAATTATGTATTGAAGCTCAAAGGGAATCCGACAGTAGACCAGGGTTCCTTAAAATAAATTTATTCTTATAAGTTAAAACAAATCATACACATTTTCGTTCCCACAGCATAACTCGCAATCACAGCACAAATTTGCCGAATAACCCTTCTCTAAAAGAATAATAATAATAATAATAATAATAATAATAATACTTTGTCTATGGACTAACGTACAAGCATGAGAAATTGTCAGAATTTATGTAATAAGTACAATTTCTCAGTTCGAATAATAATAAAAAAGGAATACAAGCATTTCCCTATTAACTATTTCTTTAAGTAGGTATTTATGCCAAAACCCCTGCCCACAAGATATTAAAGAAAATCCACTAGTCTTATTTTCTTCTACTTTTTCTTCTTCTCCTTCTTCTTCTTCTTCTTCTTCTTCGCGCTTTTGAGTTCCTTATTGGTTGGTCTGACAATCTCTTAGACACATGTAAAGTGACTTGGCGGGGTAATCGATTGAGCATTATTCGTTTTATATGGTTTTCCCAGTTACCCCTGTATTTCATACTGTAATTATACAGTAGGCCTAATTATAAAAACATAAATTTAGTTCGGGTCTAATATACTCATGGTTAGCCTACATTGCAGTGTTACACCAAGCCTTCACCAAAATTTCATTTCAACGGCCTGAAGCCTGCTGATGTCTTTACATATCATCCAAACCACTACACCCCGGATTACGTCTAGTAAATTTAGACTAATGTTTATCTCTATCAGTTAAGACATTATTTATGACAACATAAATTTATGTCAAGACGCAGTTAGGTCAAATGCAGTGGAGTGAACTCCTACATGAATGTTAAGTGACTAGATTGAAGCTAAGTGATTATGCCGTAAATAACAGTTTTCGTCTGACGATTAGATCAATTAGGCTATATTTAGTAGTGACTACTAGTACATGCCTTATAACTCGGAAGAGTAGATTCAAATCTGGACAGGATTAAAAGATGAAAAACAAAACGAAAACACATTCAGTTGTACGGATTACTAATAGGCATCATATGTTATCTTCGTCAAACAGTAGGCCTACACGTTGGTATACAGTGATAATAGCCCAGACCACAAACTCTATTTTAATACGTGGAGGATTTTTCACTTCAAATAGTCTTTTACATCTGATAGATGCATGTCAAACTGTAGGTCCCCGCTGCAGGATATGATTATAGCCTGTTCAGTCTTTATTCGGAAAGCTCTTTTGATGTGATTCGGATCCAAAATAAATTACCTTAACACATATTAACCACGTAGCCAATAATTGCTGTGAAAAGTCATGTTACTTTACATATTATTATTATTATTATTATTATTATTATTATTATTATTAACAACAATAACTTCGAGTATTCTATTGTTAAGCTTCTCCCATTTTTTCATCCACGTCTGTCTGCAGTTGCTGGAATTGTTTCCCAGGTCTGTCCCATCTGTTCAACCATTTCAGAGCTATGTTAATACAAGGTACAAGCAATCGAAAAATCAATAGGGAAAATATCATGAAAATAGCAGGTTTCTGCGAATGACTCTCGTAACATGAGAATAAAAATCCTCAGATTTTATATAAAGCAATAGTCCATTATTCGTATATCTCTGCTGTTATTAAATTTTTATGTGACGCTTTTATACGTCAGCAGCAACGAAAGGTTAAATTTTGTTATCTGCGTTCCTCTATCACTTCTCTTGAATGCTATCCATTCCGTGTAGTTTTTTTTTTCTATTTTATGGCCTATCGGTACTCTTCTTTACTAGAGTTAAACCTTAAATTGCGTTTTCTAAATCTATCTAAAAATAAATGTTAGGATGCACTAAATCTGGAGTTTAAGTTATTATTATTATTATTATTATTATTATTATTATTATTATTTTTGTATTTTTACCAGCAGTCCCTTTACTTAGGCTTCAATAGTTTCTACATAGATTCGTATCATATGGCTAGCTGTGTAAAATGGCCACATTAATATATTCTCATTTTATGAGATAATTCTCACGATTATAATACAAGAATACTGTATTCTTATTACTCTACAGGGGACCGCGAAATGTGCTGAAAGCAGAGAATGTCCCAAATGAGGCTGGGAATCTTTCAGCACGTGAAATAACAGTTGCTCCAAAAATGAAACATTGAATGTTAACTGTGAAAACTCTGGCACGACTAAATTACAATTTAATTACGGACATAATTGTTGTACATCCTCCGTGTAACAGAGTTGGTAATCTATAAATAGCAAAAACAGAGTTAGAACAACAGAATATAGTAATTACCCGTGTAATAATTTCACATGTAGTTAGCATGTTATTCTGCCGCATAACAATGCTTGGCTATAATGACATTGCCATCCCACTGCCACCTTGATCTGTTTCCTTTCCAGTGCCCGGCAATTTAGAACAGAATGTATTACATTCAGGTCAGGAGAATGGTACTAAAGCAAGCCAGACGATCATGCAATCCTGAGATCAAGGAAGCACTCCATTCATGTTCAGCATGCAGCTTACTCCGCAGTTTGACTTCGTAATTTTGCTTGGTTTGTAATCGAGTTATCGACTATAGGTGGAGGAAATATTGTGCTCGGCCCTGATTTCGACTCTAGTTTTCGGACGTTTCGAGGTCCCTTGAATTATAAAACACAATTTTCAGTAACATATTTGTAACGTATTTTTTTTAACGGTATAAAACCAAATTTTACGTTAAAAACTTAATGGCCTTAACTCTGCTAGGCAAAATAAAAATTTATTAATTCCTCTTAGAGTGAATTTCAAAAACCCTTAATATAAATAAGAAACTCCATTCTATTGGGGTTGCAAGATTTATTATACTGCATTTATATTTTAGTAATGGAAAGGAAAAACATCATTTATGGTATCTCACCGTAGGCTAGAGATTTAAATTAAAAGCTTATAAGTTCATGTTTTGTAATTAGAGAGTTGATGTTGAACGGATAACGAAGCCAGGTTTCCAAATAAAAGCATGCAAATCATAACAAAGATAGGCCTACAGAATGTTGCACAACATGTTTGCACCATTTATTTAATATACCGGCAACAATAAAATAAAATGTTTAATTAAAATCATCAGCTCAGATATGTTTATTGTATGCTGCCTAGGCCTTTCGACATTTTCGTCATCATCAGGGCATCTAGTGCAGATGTTTAGTTTACAATTAAAAATTAAAATGTAGGACTGCAAGTCATTAAAATTTTTAATAATGAAACATCAGCACGATGCCCAGATGCCCTGATGATAGTGAAATTGTCGCAAGGCTAGGCAACATACAGCAGCTGAGCTGATGGTTTTAATTAAATATTTTAGTTCATTTTATTGATCGAACTCAACAGTATCACAATATATATTTTAATACCGGTAACAAATTAAGTAAAAATTTAATCTTTCCTTTTTATCTTTCATCCACAAATAATGATAGATACAATCGCACTGGTGATAACTTTTATGCAAAATCGTGCATGAATTGCTTCCACAAAACCTGGACTGAATCGGAAATTAAAAACAAAAATGAAACGGAAGAGCTAGGCTACCCGTATTGCTCCATTCACTGATTTAAACTGAAAAGCAAATGGGATGGAAGAGTAGCAGAGCTCCGGTAGCAATCATCCCTAATTACTTTTGTGAGAAAGTACACACATTGAAACTCTTAAAAACTGGGGGTTTACTATGTCAGGTGGAAATAGAAAGGTTCAACGATTTCTCTATTAGCGTTAGAAATTGAATGGATGGAACTTGTTGAAACAAAAAAAGCTTTCGAACCAAGAGCTCTCTGTTGTGACAATTCTATTCCAGCCATCAAACGTTGAAACTTTCGATTAAGTCTGAAGAGGAGTACAAAAGGTTTCGTTTTGGGTAGAGTCATCCGTCATAGTATTTCAGAGTAAGTGGAATGAAGTACAATACTACGGAGAAGGCAACGTCTGTTCAGCAAAGCAATTCATATCCATTAACTTCGATTTAACTTAGATTTCGTCAGCTCTTGTATTATAGTGCTTCGCCTTCATTTCCTTTCAACGCCTTTTCAGTTCACTGCAGTGATTCTTATATATTGAGAAAATAACACAGGCATTATGAAGCATTTCTGATAATAGGTAGTTGTGGTAAATATGTAACCAAAAATTTGTTTTAAACAATGTTTGTGCACAGTAAAGTGAATTAAAATGACTGTATATATGTGTGTGTGTGTATATATATATATATAATTAAAAGGAATTAATCAGATTCATTGTATTACACTGCTATAGCTTGCGAAACTTAAAAAAATATACATCGTTTAAAATAGTTTTATTGAAAATATTACATCAGATGCAGATGATTAATGTTATAAATATATATATATATATATATATATATAACATTGAAATCATTATTTTATAGCTTCTTTGATGGATTCAATCTAGGGATTTTTGTATTATTTTATTTCCATGTTATTTTCAAAACTGCCTCCCATTCATTTTCTAGCGGTCTTTGGTATAAACTGTGTACATTTCCGAATCAAACTTCTGTAGGGGAGGATTTTACAGAAGTTACAGTACAAAATTTACACCAATATTGCAAAAAACCAAGCTAAGATATAGCAAGGCTCGCTTAACGTCCTTAGTTAAATTCATTTTTAAGTCTTTCGTGTTCATGTGAGATGTCATGGGTTAAAACACTCATAGCCTTATTCTAAACAAAAATTGTGGAGGGAAACGCCATCCATCTAGCTCTGGCAATATTCGTTATAAAGTGCGTAGATCTCAATCCCGGAAATCTGTCAAATTCGTTTTGTGAGTGCTTCCTAAGTTGCATGCGACTGCAAATGACTACACACCTAAGAAATCCATACTTACAAAAAAGCGATCGTTAAACATATGTTATAGACTGATGCAAGACGATTGAAATTCTTAGGAACATTATGAAATTAAAAATTTTGTTCTTACCACTATTGGTTGATCCATGGCGGTAATTTTTTCACTGATATCTACTGTTTCCAAGCTTGCCTTCGGGCAGAACACTCAACATCATCAACTACTGCTTATTCAGCTTCTTTATCAAAGTTATTGCCTTATTTATATTTTATCTCATTAATAGGATCATTCACTTGTTTCATCAAGGAAGTTATAAGGTTATAGGCTTAATAAAATATTGTGTAAAATGCCTTTGATAAAAGCTTGTGATACAAAGTGCAGTGAACTGAGGGCATAAATGATCCTGAAGAATGTTTCTAATCATTACGTTTGTTTCCAAACTCCAGGACTCAGCAGTAAGATTCATTGTATGGGAAAATTATATTAATCTTTTGACCAAATTATACCTTATTAATATCCCAGGTTGCAGCTTAATACTCTGATACATGAGGAGCAAAACACAAAAGTATGATACATATTTCTACTACTCGATTTTACGTTACTATTATTCTTATCTGCCATATCCTTCCCAAGAAATTAAAAAAAATTAAATTCAATAAATTCAAAATAATAAATTTATTATCAGTTTTCGATCCATCTACTAGATTAAATAATTTATCCCGCATTTTGATTTTAAATGAAATGCACGTTGTAAACTGTAGACCTACTGACTGAGATTTAAGATACAATGGTTAATACAATTTGTCATTCACTGAAAATTGTTATCAGCAGCAAAGAAATGAAAAAAAATTTAGCCACTTTACTTATTTGGGAAGAGATACGCCGTAACGTACTGGTTGAGGCGCTGCGCTACAAACCGGAAGGTCGCGGGTTCGATCCCCGATGAGGTCGCTGGAGCTTTTCAATTGTCATAATCCTTCTGGTGGCACTATGGCCCTGGGGTCGACTCAGCCTCAAAGAGAAATGAGTACCAGGAGCAATCCTGGGGGTAAAGGCGGCTGGTGCGTAAGGCTGACTATTTACCACCTCCATGTGCCGAATGTCCAAAATCTGGGAGCCTCAAACTCCTGAAATCCTCTGAGCCTCCATGGCCTGTACAGGTAACACTTTTACTTACTTATTTGGGAAATAGCCTTAGTTTTAATTAGGAGAATCGCATTAACAGCAAAGTGCATAAATACCAAAAGTTATGTGACACGAATAACAGGACCTAAAGATCAGAGCAAGGAAGCAGATAAAGATTAAAATTTGCTAAGAGATGGTAGCTTCGGTTCTGCTCTATGGTTGTGAAACATGGGCATTGAAAAGGGTGGATGAAAGAAGGATACAAGCGTCAGATATGGATTTTTTTTAACAAGTAAAAGATTATACAAGGATAGACAAACCAGAAATGAATATATAAGACAACATCGTAATATTTCTGTCATAAGTCAAAAAGTGAAAGAATACCGAGAAGACTGCATGAATCATACGCAACGTACGCAGATATCCCGAATGCCCAAACAAATTATGAGCTACAAGCCGAAAGGAGGACGGGATATTGGTAGATCGAGGAAGAAGTGGCTGGAAAATGTTTGAAGATGGAATAGGCTCAAGCATAATCTATCAAGTGAAGAATAAGAAGAGAAAAAGAAGAAAATAATTCACTTTGAAAAGAAACCTTATTTAACCTACGGTATTAGATAACTAACTAACTTTTATGTTTCGATTTCTTGACTCTTAGGAACCGATAACAAAAGTTATTTGATTGACTATGTTAGAAATTTCAACTTAAATCCACTGTAAAGTTAATATGATTGCATAATCTATCTGGTCTCGTGACCAAAGCAAATCGAGACGTGACTCGGAATGTTAACCTCACTCGATAATTGCTATGCCTTATGAATTATTACAATCCAATTGTTTCCGATTCAAACGTCTGTTTGACTGCAGAGGTCATTACAAATGCAGTTTCTTTGACCTCATGCCAACTTCCTGAAGATGAATATTAAATTACCATATACCGCATTTTGACGTGCTTGAGAACAGTATTTGCAATACGTCCTTTCTTACAAGGGAACTTCCCCATAGAATCGCGATTCATTTTCAGAGTCTCACATACCTGAATGACGATTAATAAGAGGGCCATCCACAAAGTAAGTTTCCCTCGGGATGTTTACAGAAACAAAACACAATTTCGTGCAAATATCTATTGCAACAGATACAGAGAAAGTGTTTAGCTATTTTTCAACATATTTGCCACCGGAACTGAGACATTTGTCATACCGTGGAACCAACTTTTGAACACCTGTGTCGTAGGAGTCTGCCGCCAGGGATTTGAACTACTGTCTGACAAACATCTCCTCCTCTTTGTAATTCTCTGTCATTTATTGAGGTGTAGGAAAAGATGGAAATCACTGGGAGCGAGGTCTGGGCTGTAAAGTGGATGTTGAAACGTCTCCTAGCCGAACGTTTGCAGGAGACCTGCAGGGAGGTGTTGAAGCCTCCACTCTACAGCTCGAACCGCGCACCCAGAGATTTTCATCTTTTTATACCCCTCAAGAAATGACAATGAATGACAGAGAATGGTAGAGATTGACGGAGAAACGGAGGTTATCACACAATGGTTCAAATCCCAGGTGTTTAAGGACACAAGTGTTTAAAAGTTAGTCCCACGGTATGACAAATGTATCAATTCCGCTGACGAATATGTCGAAAAATAGCTGAACACTTGCTGTATCTGTTACAATAAATATTTCTATGAAATTGTGTTTTATTTCTGTAAACGGTCCCAGGGAAACTTACTTTGTGGACGGCCCTCGTAATTAATTAATCAGCATTGTCAGAAATAGTGTTGAACTGTATGTTGTGTCGGTTCGGTGCTTACACTATTATAGGCCTACTAGGTTATAGGTCATCCATTCTAAGAACTGACCATAAAGGAAACATAAACCAGCATCCATCTCATTCTACAGTATTTTTCAAATGAGAAGCCAATTCCTTCACCGCCAATCACGTGTACGAGCTAATGAAGTGCAGCTATCAGTAAGGGTCTTCCCTCCGTCTCGCCGTCTCTGATTGGACCGCGTATCTAAGCAGGAGAAGGAAGAAACGGCTTGTCATCTGCAAAACACTTTAGCACAATGCTCAAACGAGCAAGAGGGAGACAGGAGTTCGGTTCTTGAGTGGTCGGACTCTGGTTCAGTCCTGCGAGGTGGTCTAATTTTTGTTCTGACGTTTCTTTTATTTTGTCCCTTTATTATTTTTTGTTTTATTAGGCGTGTTTTAGAAATTTTGCTAGTATATAATCGATATAAAAGCCTAGTTAAAGGTCCGGCGCTTCTGTAACTTATTCTTTAAATTATTTTTACAACTTGGACGGAATGAACACCATTTCTGAGATTTCTAGCTTCCGGGTCTGTCTGTCTATGTCACATACACGTCCAAACATCTGAAGGCAAATTCACAAATTTCGGATTTAATGTTGATTTAGCAAATATATTATATGAATACATTTCGTTTGAATAGAATATTTTTACAATTTTCGATAGAACTGATATTTACGGGATAATGCTTTACTCTTCTTTCCCTCAGAAATGTATTATATCCATCGAATCTAGCCCTCAAAGATGGAACACCATACCAAACATTTCAATCGTCTTGCATAAATCTATGACGTATGTTTAATGGTAGCTTTTTCCCCCGAAATTATGGATTTCTTATGCGTATCGTCATTTTCAGTCGCATTTAATTTACGAAGCGCTCACAAAACGAATTTGGCAGACTACTGGGATTGAGATCTAAGCATTTTATAACGAAATGTTGCCAAAGCCAGATGGACAAGTGTCATGGAAATGGGCTTTAAGATTTTAGTGTCGCTGTTTTTGTTGTGGCAGAAAAAGTGACTATTATAAGATTTACAAACTTTAATTTGAAATATTTCTTCTTAGAATAAGGTTAGTTACCACCTATACAGCTCTTCCACAATCTTAGGTCTTAAGCACTGTCTCAAAACAATATTGCTTTATGAGAGGAAGAGACGAATGTGCAGTCCAGCAATGCGGACACATACTATGACAAACAGGAAGATCCAGGGTTAAAGTATAAGAAGTCAGGTGAATGTATCTCATCAGATTTTCGAGTAGAAGACTTTGAATTAATAATTATAATCTTATTACAGTAACCATCTATGTCTTCCATGCAATGGATTCTCATAAACTTTTCTCTTGGTTACAAATTGTTTTTTTATTTTAATTGGAATACATTTCGAACATCTACTCAATTTCGAAGGAAAATATGACTTCATCTTCTCTCTGTTAGGCTACTTATGAATTAACCTACATACCTGCACTAGACAATTAAGAGGCTCTTGATAGTCACTATCCAATTATGGAATCACCGGAAGTTCTAAACCAAGAGGGAAAGTCAACAGACGTGATGCTGTGGTCAGGTACGAGACTGGAATACTTAGTGGTGCCGTTACATTTTCGTATGGTTGACTATATCATGGTCATCTTGTACTAAAAATAACAATCTAGGGAATGCAAGTATAATCCGTCCGAAAAGAAGCCTTATTCAGCTAACATTAGGAGACTAAACTTAAATAATCAAAATAAGTGATATGTATAAAAGAGATACCGGTAATTACGATTTACATAAAAACAGCGAGAATAGATGTTATTGTTTTATTTTTATTTGTTTATTTTACCACAATAACCGACTTTCCCTTTTGGGCGTTTAGTTATAAGACTTTTGTATATTATTTGTCTAAAATAAATAAGCAGAAATATTCTGCTGGCCGTTATATACCTGTTAACAATCTAAATAAACATAAATATGTCTTGTAAAACGATCACTAGTATACGAGTTATTCGATATTAGGCCTACTTACAAGGAAAGTGTCATAGCCTTTATGGCCAAATCTAACAAACTTTGAGACAAAATTAATATGCTATATGACAATTACATGAAAAAGTCAGCTGCCTAGGCCCGAAATAGACAGAAGACAACTGCGCGCAGTCAGCAATTTTAATTTGTATTTTTTTATGTTATGAATCTACAATCTCAAAACTTGTAGCGTAATTATGGTCAAACAAGAAACAGTCGTACATAACTTGTCCATAATGATAACCAATATAGGCTCGTTGCATAATGTGGGCCTACTAGAGAGAGATTATTTTTGCGATGTGCCGAGAACGCAGGGTCCGGCGGTCTGGAAGCAAATCGTCAGCCGGTAAAGGCGCTCCACCAGCAAATCGAAAAAAGTATCTGTATTATGAATATACCTAATACCATTTAGTGCACCTATTTCTAAATTTATCTAGTTTAGTAGTTAATTTATTTAGTTAGTTTAATTTTTAATTTATTTATGTTAACAAGGTCAATCATATTTTGCACTTCAATTGATGCAAAATATTTCGTTATTCGTGATACAACGTAACTTTTGAAATGTGACCAGGCTTGTGAGATATAGTCATTGTGTTAAAATACAGTGTTAGCTAAGACCTGTGATGGATACACCGGTACCTACTTTTTGCTTCCAACTGAAGACCTCTAGACTCCTAGAAGTTTTGATAGCGAAACATAAAAGATAACCTTATCAGGGATGAACTGAAGTGATCATTTAACTACACTTAGGAAACCTCGTATCATAATAAAATTACTACACATCGTAACCACTTCATTTTATGTTAACTTATATCTAGGTCATAAAACCGAAGTTCTATCTTTAAGTCTGGCGTAGTTACACAAGTCTAAGTTCAGTAAATTATGGTTCAATAACATATTAACAGTCATTCATTCCTATGGAGACTTGTGACCTATAGCATTACTTATCTATTTTAGTTCCCAACAAAGCATACAATTAGAGTCACATGTTCTGGGTTCGGAAAGATGAAAGAGAAAACTTGACGAAATTTTAAACAAGCACAAAAAAATCTCAGCTCTTATAATGTTCATTCCTTAATATTGCTATCACATGATCGTACTGTGTAGTAAACAATTGTGATAATTAACTGTAAAATTCGTGTCGGTGGAAAATAATGGTTAAGACATCTTCTGCTAAAAAAATAAGAAATTATTTAAAAACTAAAATAGTTAAAATGACATTATTTAAAAAGGAAACTATTATTATGGTTATTATTATCATCATCATCAGTTCCTACATAAGCCTACTAACAATCGCTGTTACCACATCAAATCATTATTTTTTATTTATAATCGTTTTAACATTATACAACTTAAACAAATAAAATAATGAACTTTCAAGAGCCCTAAACGGTTTCTGTTACGAAGGGCTTACGGAGAAACCTGAAGGTTGTAGGTTTCATTTTTAACACGAAAAAGGTAGAATGAAAGCAACGTCTGCTTGCTGAGGTTGATGTGTGGCCTATTGTGATGGGATTACCAGCGTTGGTTACAATAATAATAATAATAATAATAATAATAATAATAATAATAATAATAATAATAATAATAATAGTAATTATAATAACAATAATAACAACAAAAATATTAGTACGGTAATAATAATGACCAAACATATTAGTAATAATAATAATAGTAATAAATGGTTCTCTTATTGTCTTATTGTTAGTGGCCCATGTCCATACATTTAAAGCTACGTAAAAAATATCTTGTGGAACACAATTCCGGCACATCGACGAAGGCTTTACAGACTCATAAATGCAATCGACCTAGAACGGGATCGAAGGCAGTAGCCTCGGAACAAAAAGCCAACCTTACCGACTACGCCAAACCGGCGGACACAACAGCCGTTGTGGAGCCATATTGACATAATTAGAATTAATATTTCGTGTAATTTGATCATTAGTATTGACAGTGTTTTAATCAAATTTAGATGCAAAATTATCTAGTTTACCATAATTGGAAAATTATTCCGTAATGTTTAATTACCTGTAGCGAATTCGTTGGCAACCATGATAATACTAAGTTCAAGCACGTTTTGACTGTACTTGCAGCCAACTACAGACTACCAAATAACTTATTTACTCAATGGCAATAGACAATTCCAAAGCAAACTAAAGGAATATTATATATTTTATGGAACCCGAAGGTTCGTTGCCGCGCTTATCTGAGCCCGCCAATCAACCCTATTCTGTGCTAACTCCATCCAACCATCCCTCGCAAATCTTCTTCCCATAAATCTATCCTAACATTGTCCTCCCACCTGCGTCTAGGTCTTCCAAGTGGTCGTTTCCCTTCGGGTCTCCCCGTCAATATTTTTTAGATATGTCTTTCCTCCCCCAAGCGCGAAACATGTCCAGCCCATTTCAACTTCCGTGATTTAATTACTCTTACTTATAACCGGTGAAAAGTACAGGTTATGAAGCTCATCGACTACCAAATAACAGTGACATTAAATTTGCAGTCTATCTTACTTCGGCCTACATAATATATTGACATTTGTATTGTATTTAAACTTATAAAGATTACATCGGTAATCACATAGGATATTATTCAACAAAATGTAGTACCGTAATTAAGTATTCTTTCATATTAAACATTAGCTTTTGTCTTCAGTTACATAATTCCTCAATGGCATGCTTCAAGATTGCGAGGAAATTTCGCCTCTCCCATAAATTTATAATTTGTGGCTTGCTTCAGTATAAATAGGATCTCCTAGTAATGACACCAAAATCGCAATGAAGTACTAAATGCTTAAACCTAGTAGTGTGCTGCAATGCAGAATCTGAGGGAGATTTATTCCTGCTTGACAGTATGATTGATTAACGTGAGCAAACTACAGCTGCAACTCTTTAACACCATGGAAGGGCTTCTATAATACCTGTGGTTTGGATGCTTTTGAAATGCAAGCTCGCTCCCTATGTTTGGGGTGCGGTAACTGTATCTTGGATTCGGTAGGTATAGGGGCCTAATCCGATTAAGATGACAACGTTAATGAGAATATTATGATAAATACGGGTGAAGCATGCAGCGGCGTACCCATAGGCTCCAAAGAATTTTTAAATATAGGCCAATGCGCAGCGTTCCAATTGAGCAAATTCAATTAATGCAATTTAAAATGGATAAAGCACAAAAGTATTTACAAATAAAGAAAATTTGCTTGAATTGTGAGCAGGGCAAGGCATATGATGATTTTCCATATTTTTTTTTTTATATGAAGGTTAAAAGATAGCTGGAATTTATACAAATGTGCATCATGAAATAATTGATTAAATTAGAGCAATTTGTTTTTGATTTTTTTTTGCTTTATTTTGCATTTTTCGTCATTTTCAGGAGATAGGTAATTTCTGTCAATTTTAGGACATTTTCGGCATTTTTAGGCCATGTTTCAGTGGAGCTAGAGAAGGGCTTTTCCATATACAAATCGTTTCTTTCAGACAACATACAACAGTTTTTATTTGAGAATCTCCGCCAAGTGTTCATAGTTCATTTTAATTCAGGTTTATTGTAAACACACAAGTAAATGTAATAGTACACAATACTTTTTCAGTAATTTTTGCATTACTAGGATAGTAAATACTGTATGAATTGTACAGAATATTGTTTAGTTTTATGTATTTTGTGTGATACGTAATGATCCCTGGTGAAGCTTATGGCCTAACATTTACCACGTAAAATAAAATAATTAGGCCTACTACTATTACAGCCTCTCGACATGAATCAATTACTATATTATTTGTTATTGAGTAAAAATTCAGACAACTGAGTATAAGGTGACAAAAAGAAATATAGAACCATTCACAACATACCGATCACGATACGTTGATGAAAAAAGGGTTGATACGCTTAAGAATTTTAAAATCACAAGAAGTGTAAATTAACTTTAATTGTTTGTTATAAAACGCAATTCTTACACATTTAGCAGCCAACGCTACCTATGCGTGAATTCGTAATTTGCTGCCAAACCACATGGCAAGGTGTAGGACTTCCCAAGGTGAAAGTTTACCGGTCTGCTGAAGTGTTTGCTGGTCTCATTATGACTCATGTGCGGCTTCTACTTCTAACGGCTTTATAACGAAAGTATATCCCATACTCATGTTTAATAACAGAATGATACTTTTCGATGTGTCAAACAGATCTATGTCAAGTCAAAATCTAAAAGATATAATAATTGCTTAAATCCAATTATGTGACGTCAGTTTTACTAACCCCATTGTTCCGCCATTATTTCTCTTAAATCTCTAAATAAAAAGATAAATAAAGAACATCTACCAAAAATTAAATGTGTTAAAATTACAAAAAAAAATAAAAAATTAAACTCTTCATTTTGTGATTTTATGAAGAAAAAAAAAAGCTTCATGAACTTTAACGAGTTTCATGTTTCAGATTGAGCTTTTGGTGTAAACCAAATAGCTCAATAAAAATATCCTTATTTGTTTACCGTAAGTTGCTGTACATACATACAAAAGTCACCATTATTACTTCCTCTGCTCGTACCATAGGTACTACAGGTAGAGACCCCAAAATTCGAAGTAGTTTTTTTAACATCAATACACGTTTTGAGGTCCTCTGAATCCAAAATAAATATTTATGTATCAAATACGCAAAATAACGCGTTAGCTTGTGTTCAACATCAAGTGTAGTCGCAATGACCAGGGTCAAAGAAAAACTATTTTAACTAGGTTCTGTTGACTGTAACAGACTGCTTGGAAAGGATTAGACATTTAATTAGTTAGTTCATTAATATACAAGCTGCTAAGACCCCGAGATCAGAGATGACACAACCTCCCAGGGGACGACACATAAAATATCGAGATGCTCCTCTCATCATAAGGAAAACTTCTGGAACATTTCAGTAACATTAGTCAGGGACCATGCCATCCCTTGAGTAACCCTGGCTTTTGGTACCAGACCTCAAGAAAAGTAATTGTAGTAATCTAGAGTTACTTACGTTAATATTAGGGATGGGTCCTCGATACTTTCGATACCTCGATACTCTCGATACTTGCATGGTATCGGCATCGAACGATACTTCTGAAAACTCGCTCGATACTTTTTCGATACTTTTGTAATTATGCAATTCTGGAATTAAGTGAGAATGCTAGTATTTTTTAACAAAAACTTGTAAGTGGACTGTTTAAAAAAACTAATTTTAGTTTTGATGTAGAGTTTAAAACTAATTATAGGCTACTGATGATATTAAATGTTGTCTCATTAAATATGCAGACTTAATTAATTTAGTTGGTATTACACAATTCTCTCAAATTTTAATTTTTAATGTACCTATTTATTGAAACTGGAAATGTTGAAGGTATCGAGTATCGAACTATCGAGTATCGAGGAAAAGATCATGTATCGGTATCGAGTATCGAGTATCGAGAAAATCTGGTATCGACCCATCCCTACTTAATATAATAATAAGAATTATTATTTTATGTTGAAACTCATGGCAAATTTTATGATGGAGATCCTTCAATCATATTTCTAAGCAAATATATTTTAGGAAATATTTTCATTTTATCACAGCCTATATGTCAATAAGTATATTAAAGGATTCGTTATCAATTCTTCATAGTCATTTAGTTGGTAATTTTTAGAAAATGTGAAATTTGTTCTACTATAAAAATTTATATTCTTTTGTAAGAGTGAGAATTATATAAGACGTATTTCGTTAAATGTTATGTACTGGGCCCAAGTGGTCAGCCGCAGACGGCGGCCAGATTCTGTATCTTTCGGGGCAACAAAACATTCAAAACTTTTTCAAAATATAATGGAAATACATGCAGCATCTCCAAACATACTTAACCCGAATTTTAAAATTCGTTTTGGTAGCCTAAAATATTTGATGTTCCGAGTTATCCTGCTTTAAGATAAACAGTCCGTCAAACACACACAAGCATGTGCGTTTTATGGAAGTAGGCCTAGTATTTTGAACTCATGAGTCCAAAAACGTATTAACTCTGCATACTCAACACCTAATTTCAAGGTGGAACGTAATATTTTCTCTACTTATGGCAACCATGGCAGACAATATAAATGACTAGATAGAAAACTAAGTATATGGTCACGAAATGCTTAAATAATGCGCTACAAAATATTAAAATAGCAGATAAAGCATTCGAACAAAAGGAGAAATTCATATATCTGGGAGCAATATCGCCTTCTTGATGATGATGATGATGATGATGATGATGATGATGATAATAATAATAATAATAATAATAATAATAATAATAATAACAACAACATCAATGATAATAATAAACTACAGCTATACATAGTCTTTACTTTTATGCTTATGTTAGGTATTGCCATAATAAGAACGAAAAGCAGGCCAAAGAGTCTACTAAGTGCCAATATTATTATATTACTCATGTGGGACAGTCAAATTTAGAAGAGATGAAAGTCGTGAAATGATCCAAAGAAGTGAACTACGAGGCAGCTATTTAATCCACAAATCCCTCTGAAAGTGGAAGCAACAAGGAAACAAATTTTGTAAATTTAATACTGTTATCCCTGTAACTTGTATATCCCAGAAGTAAGTAAGAACACCAGTATATCACTAGCATAGGCTACTCTCTGGTGGATTATGCATGCGTGAAGTCAACACGGAATAGGATAAGGGTCTAACGCAAAATTTAACGTTCCCCCCGGATGTGTGAAGTGATTTGTAGGCACTGTTTAGGAGTCACAGTTTGCATCTTCCCCACTGGCTTTGCTCGCTCGGATCAGAACGCCTATTTCCTCTGAGGATAAACTTATGTAGGCCTAAACTACTTGAAATTCAGCTAATTGTGCTGAAAAAACCAGATGTGAATTTTTATTATGAATTTTGCAATTTCTTGCTTCCAATTAGGCTATAATAATCAGCGGTCTCAACCGCTAAGCTATGTTATGCCCTAGACAAGACAAACAATCTGTGGAAGAAGTGACTAAAACTATAATACTCTTCTGTTATACCAAAAAAAAATCATATTTCCTTTTTAATTTGTATTCTTCACAAAAAAGGAAAATTCTTCTTGAAAAGGAAACCCCCATCCTTGAAGGTACCTAAAAAATGTATTTATAAAAAGTAATCCCAAGAGAGTTGGATTTATTAAGACTATTCCATTAATAAAAATGTAACGGATTATACAAATAATAATTACTTTCGTGCTTTGTTGTATAAAAAAAACTAACAGCTGCGAGATCACGGAATACTATGGATCAACCATCCATGAATTGATTCGAGTTACCATGATGTGACCAGTGCTACCAATGGTGCATATAAGACATAGTTAATTTCATTCAGGTAAGCTAACAGCAGAACAGAATAAAAGCACATCAACTGGCTTGCATTGAAATTGTGTTTTTAATCAATGTACATTTCTGTTATTTCAAATTTCCAAACAAGTTAGGTTGCATAAAATAATCTGTTTTCGTGCTGCTTAATGGCAACATGTGACGTATTAATCACTGCACACTGACGCTTACGTGTCCAGTAACAAGCAGACGTTTTACCCGATAAAAAGGCATCCTCGCGATTCCTACAAGAATATTGTAAGATAAATGGCCGTGATTGGTCTATATCCGAGAATTGCTAAACGTTATTGGTCAATATCAAACACGCGGCGTATGAGTGGAATAGTCTGAATAATTTATTTTAAATGTAAAGTTCAAATTCTACTTCCTCTACCACAAGAACAGGTAGAGAACGAAAAAGTGGACATTAACGAAGTTTTTAAAATAACAGTATATTACAGTGTAACACAATGACAATTAGCGAATTTGCTGGTATTAGTCTAATTAGCCCTGAGTACTGAACTGTACACCCCTACATGACATTTATATTTATGGAAAGCAATAAAATGTAATTGATGTTCGTCTGACTGAGGTCGGCTCTTCATCGCAGAAACCATTAGAGATAATAATTATATCAGCTACAAATTGATTAATCCACTCATTTTGATTTCTGCTGCAATTATTCATTTAATGGGATAATTAAAACTTGAATCTACTGAAAGACCAGGCTTTATGATGGAATATTGTATTAAATGCATTCCCAGAACTACCCCAAGCACACTAGGTAAATCAAATTCTAAGCATTTAAGTTGGCTATATTTGCATTCAAATTATAAAAATCTACGTGCGTGTTCTAATTCAATTTGCATGAAATTCTTCACCGGACTACAAATTCAGTTAGACCGTGTTGTGGAAGTTTAATAGTCGTAGGCTATTGCCGCATGCAGTAGCCTATAGCGGTTACACCCTGAAATTGAACAAAATAGACTGAAGCGTTCTCGTTAGATTTACAGTTAACTTATAATTTTCAGGTTAAAATTTGTCTTGGGCGAGAATAGAACCAGGGATTACTGTATAGCAGCGTTTCTCAACCTTTTTGAACACGAGGACCTCAAAAAGTCTAAAAAAAATTTACGGACCCCTAATTTTACATCCCATTTATAAAAGAAGGCCTATATTCTTAATATTTGGGGTATTAATTATAGGTCATTATAACGAAATATGTGAAAAATTTTACTTCTTTACTTTCCACTTGCTTTATGATATTTTTTAATTATGTCTGAGTACCATCTGCACCATCATCGCGGACCACCAGTGGTCCGCGGACCATAGGTTGAGAAACGCTGCTGTATAGTATTCAGAAGAGTCAGAACTATCCCACAATCCCTCCATTAAAATATTAACTTAACAACAACCCTTTCAGAGTTGAAATATATAGATTTATAAATTAATCGTCAAGTGAAATCATCAGTAAGCTGTAAGATTTTATGTTTTATATGAAGATAATATTATTCCGAACTAATTAGTAGGCTAATACGCTAATAATTATACATTGCAAAATCACATTTTATTGGCTAGCAGTATGGAAACATAGGAAGAAACAATTACAACTGCGTTATTCGAGATCTATTCTCAGTGTTCATTGTCGCTCATTGTCAGCTTGCTAGATTACGGTTTTAGAGGTCCACGGTTCATTCCCCGGCACGGTAATATATTATAGGCTATTTCTTCTGCTGGTGAGTGATTCTAGAACTAACTAACTATATACTTGTGTATATACCAGGGGTAACAATGGCGGTGTTTTTCCATTCTTATGCGGCTCATCAAGAAATCCTGACAAAATTGCGAATACTAATTGCTTTTAAACCAATTTATTGTTGACATAATGAAGAATGGTTGCCCCGTTTCAAGGCTAATATTGTGCTTGACTGAGACTGTTCAATCAATGAAATTTTGGAGAAAAGTATTCAAACAAAATTATCCAAGATTTAAAAAAAAAAGTGTCAAAAGAACACCTCCATTTGGGACAACTTATTTTTGTGAATCATTGTATTCAACACGTAATCTAACCATCAAGCTGTTTTAAGTGATGAACATTTAAGTGAACTTGTGCGTACTGTTTTAGGCACTTGTCACATTTCAAGCAACAAATTTTAAAAATTTTCTGTCCTTTATATGAAACTATGTGATTCTATATAACTGTATAACGTACAGTTTTTGTAGGAGACACAACTCTCATATTTACTTAACAAGCAAAAATGTGGATTTTTGGGGAAATGGTGCATGGTAAACAAAACATAATTGCAGATTCGTTATTTTCAGCCAAAAACATACAAGATACATATTTTCATCTAAAGGACATTTTCATGCTGTACAGTGGAATCATTTATGGATTTTCAGTAATAAGTATAAACACGTTAAGTAAAGTATCAAATCAATATATTATAATGGCCTACATAATGGTTCCGTTCTAAGATTGAGGCTTCCAAAAATTAGGTAGTTTGCCATACCTGATACATAAATTCTATGAAAATGCCGAGCTGGTTTGTACAGGTAGGGGGAAAAAAGCGGACCGCTTCTTGTAGCTGATTTCAGAGCCTTGTGATACGTAAATAAATGTAAGAGATGTAACGGAAACGTTTGTTTTCACATGCAATGCAAATTACGTGAAATTATTTCTCAATTCAAGCAACTTTTCGACACTAGAACAAATTTCAATACATTCCTTGCTATCCTGTGAATACCGCTAGGCATGCGCAGTGGCTCATATCGGAAACTTAGATATTTTAGTCGGTCCGCTTTTTTTCCCCCTACCTGTACAACTTATTTGCGGTACTTTCATAACCAGCCTTGGGTCCTGATCTCAATGTATATGTCCAACTAATTATGAATATGATTGAAACGGGGGTGAAGGCATGTAGACACGCGCTGGTTCCGTAGTCATTACATCGATTTCCTGCACGTGATGCGTGTGACATTCATTTATTTCGTATCTCCACACTACCATGCCAGTGCTGTTTTGTTTCACTCAAATTATTACGGATCTCTCCATGCAGACAAAAGCAAAAAACAAAACCCATTACGCAATTCGTTCGTTAAAACCACAACACTATCTTGCTTGCCCTGAATAGGAGGCTGCAGATGTATTCTCCCTTTTGAACAATGCTCCGCTCCCGGTTTTTACGAAGCCCAAACAACACAACTGGATAACTGCACGGTTAGCAATTCAGGGTTAGCCTTTCATACTTGTATGCCTAATTTATTTTCCGGGGCAAAATTTTGTGATGGGTACCTCTGCTAGCAAACAGTATGGACGTAAGAAAAATGGCAGTTGTCATGATTGTGATAGTAGTGCATATGACGGAATAACATATGGCAAGGGCAAAGAACCTATTTCGTCCAACAGGAATTTCACATGGATTGGTCGGGCTCAGCCACGAAGTGAGTAGTGAGATGGCTCGACAAAGGGGCGAAGTACAATGGAAATAATGTTAACCCACAATAAATATTCTGTTTAATTACTTGGCCTACAATCACAACAGTATCATTGGACTAAAACATTTGATAGAAAATATGAAGATAAAAAACATACATCCAGCCGAGGGATGACAACTGGGACACTAACTGCTTGATGTAATGGACAAAGACTTAAAAAGTGCATCAGTTTTCGCTGGAGACCTCTCAAATTGCATACCCTTACAGATATACGATAGTAGGATACTTTTATTGAGGGCGGTAGCAGCAATATGGTTGGCCTAAGAGCTTGAAAGCAGGCAGATTGAGTACACTTAGCGTTTGTTCCCTTTGGTTTTTCTACATTAAAAATCCTCGGTTCTACTGTTAACACTCCTACAAAGACATAAGTAATAAATAAATGAATAAATAGATAAGTAAACACCTTCCAACAGCACTGATCTGAAAACGGAGTATAAAATAAATATTGTTTCTATGTTCTAGGTACAAACATAGGAAAACAGCCTGTATTAGCGAAAAATATGAAGTACAGGAATTCTCGGAATAGTTCGTACTCTGGGAGAACTGCTATAGTGTACAATAAAATATTTCGATTATTTTTTAGTAGGACACCTGGCTGAAATTAGAGCTGTGAGTACCCGGATAATAGTTAACTGGTTAATTGAGCAATTAACTATTCAAATAACAACCTACAGAGCATCCACTTAGCAGTATAAAAGTTAACCAGATAACTGCATTATGCCGTCCAATACCCTATCACTTGCAACTATCCAATTCACTGTTAAATCAATTTCAGTTAGCAGGATTGTAGTTACAGCGAGAATCTTTGGGTGGTAATGCAGAAAAGGATTCTTGAATGGGTTTTAGAGTGAACGAATGAGCATGTGATTGCTTTTGGTGCCTTGAGCGTGGTCTTGTAAATGAACGTGCACGATATACAGCAACATAGGCCTATAGTATTGTGGATAATTTATATTAATCGTTGACTATAGTTAATTGTCTGTCTACGGTTAATCGACAAAAAAGTTCAGATAACTGAAAATATTGACATCACCAAGATGATAGTTAACTTATCTAATCTAAAGTTAAGCTTCAGACTATTTGATCCAAGATATAAACTAACAAAATAATAACAATATATTAGCCAGACATTATTAAGAATATTTAGCTCATTAAGAGCATGTGAAATGAGACTTGTTCCCCCTTGTTGCGCCGGATATAATAAATGTGAATTGTTATTTTTCGTGTTCAGTAACCGTGACCTCTCCTGCATGTACTCTCAAGCTCCCATATGTAACAGGAGTCAATACCATGCATTCACTGGTTTACATTTTAACTAGATACAGTACAGGTAACAACACCATGCCCCGTTATCTCTTCCGTAATGAAATTCCCGTAAATTCATTCTTCGTGTAGTAAATCAGATGCGCTTTGTATTCACGACCACTTATTAGCAAGACCGCGAAGACACAGCATAATTTACCAGTATCAGTGCCTTGTTTATTTATCACTTCTCCACACCAAAGAAAAATTTTAATAAACTGGAAAATATGAATTTAGTTTTATTTTATTAGATTCCCCTGCTCTTAGATAAGCAGTGTGGTGAGCTGTAATACAGAATATCCTAATCCATGTCACTGTACAATACGAGGAAATTGGTAGTGATGACCAGGCAGCAATCTGTTTGTTAATTAGGCTACTATTTTCATTCATGGCGATTTTATATTCTCTTACAGTTCACGTGTAAGGGAAAAAATCACGAAAAAAAATGTCATTGCTGTAGAAGCTTAGAAACTAAATACTGGTACTCTAAAAGTGAAGCATGGCGAAACTTGTTATGGCATGTTTTATTGTTTACAGAAATTAGAAAGAATGGAAACCGGTATTGAGTTTCTGAGGTATTTGGTGGAAGATAACAATACAGTACTGTCTTATAATAATTCCGTTATTTTGGAATTGCAACCATTTTAACGTGAATAATATAATATTATGACATTAATTAATTATCTAGACTAGAAGATTCTCCAAAATAGCTAGTTTAAAAATAAGTTATATAATTCTTTCTGGTAAAAATATACTGTCCACCAACAACAACGTTGCTTAAAACAACTTATCTGAAGGGTGTATATCAGTGTGAATTAATAGAGATTTTTGAACCTATAACATTATATGGTAAATTTGTCTGTTTATTCTGACATAAAGATTTATGAAGTCAACAAAATTACGTATCTTATAAAGAGTGTGGGAGTTTATTAAGGGGGTAGATACAGCTTAAAGTACTGAAATATTGGTTGCATTCAGTGTTTATTCCCTTGGTGAACGCGGCTTATAAAATTGCTAATTAATATACCGAAAACCCAGTCTTATATAAATATATTAAGATCGTTTTAAAATGTTTAACATGCAACAATATTTACAAAGTATTTATTCAATACTTTGCCGTGTCAGAATTTAGAGTTTCCTTCTTAACTGAAACGATTTTAACATTTGCATGTTGTTTTCCTCATTTCAAAGCTTAAACGTAGATATTAAAAAAATGGTCACTGTCAAGTCTGTAGTTAAATACTTTTTATGTTTAAATTATATTTATGTAGCTCGTTTTTAAAGTATTTTAACGCACAATTATTTTACAGAAAAAAAATATTGAAGAGCGGCATGTTAGGGTAGTTTTTATAAACTATATAGCCTAAGAGGTACCATGCATAAAAATTCATAAAATCCTATTCAGTGATTTTTAAAAATATCATGGAAACGGCTCCAAAAAATGTTAGCGGGAGAAGTGCATCATACAACTATAAATTACACAGGTAGCTGAGAGCTGTTTATAGCGAAGTGAAGCAACTTTAAAAATAATATAGACACTTATATAATTATTGCATCGAAATGAACTTAATAATGTGCTGCATATTTTAAAAATTATTTTGAAAAGTCAGTTTTCGGTTGTGCTAAGCTGTACTTGACCCCTTAAGCTAAATGTTATATTGTAAATCAATGTTATATTGTAAATCAGAAACTTAAGTACAAGATAGTTCATGTAATTAAAAAACACATACGCTGTAGATATTATAAATATTTATTAAGCGTGTTTTTGCCAAGTCCAAAAAGGTTTTTGAACAAAGAAAACTGCTATATTTAGATAACTCAACGAAAAACATTGTATGACACAGAAAGACGTACTTCAACTGAACTTTCTTTCAGTTTTCCAAAGCATTTTATCGTTTAAATCAGCGTTTCTCAACCTTTTTGAACCCGAGGACCTCTAAAATGCCTAAAAAAATTTTACGGACCCCTAATTTTACATCCTATTTTTAAAAGAAGGCCTATATTCTTAATATTTGGGGTATTAATTATAGGTCATTATAACGAAATATGTGAAAAATTTTACTTCTTTACTTTCCACTTTCTTTATATTTTTTAATTATGCATCTGCTGGTTGAGAAACGCTGATTGGGAAATACATTTTCAAAAGCTGCATATTTGCTTTGCTATTTTAAGCATGTTTCATGGGTTAAGCAAGGATCGATGGCGTATTAATGTATAATAACTGGAACCGTCACACTTGGTATGAAGCACTGTCATGGATGAAACTTTTTACGAGACATGTTAACATGAATCATCGGATGTTGACATCTGGACTGAAGGGCACGTAAACATTTCAAATGAACACATGTGTTCGACGAAGAACTATGTTGAAAGCTGTTTGCAATAATATTAACACTGTCAATGACAAATCAGTTCTGTGTAATCTAGCAAAAAGTTATTATTGTTACATACACAATAACTTTTCCGTGATATAATCCTTGGTAAAATGTTAAACAAACGAAAGAAAAGTCATATTCTTTTAAAGCATAGATACAGTTTCAAATGCGGTATCCCGCCTTGTCAATATAAAATGTTAAAAATCAAATATATTTCAACTAACTTCTCATCTTCAGTGAGTAATTTAAATTAAAAGATAGCCACGCCAATGAACACAATATGCGGTTATCCAGCTTTGTTGGCTGGCTCTGAACTGGATCTTGACAGGGGGGGGAGAAGTTGTGGGTTAACGATTACTGAAATTGCTACATATTGGTTTTGTAACCAAAGATCTTCGTTAAGATTATTTTCTTATTATATGTTTTTGGAGGCAGTTTATTATAGCAGCCAGGACCTATAGCTCTACGTGGAATCCAAACCAAGATAGGTCTGCTATATGTGATACTTAACAGGAAATGTCAGAGGTGAAGAAGTCTGTCACCCAAGATATATTCAAGTTAGTATTGCTTAACTCTACGAACAGTATGGAAATGATTTAACAATAAGTCCACGGGAAACCCAACTATATATCGGTATGAGTGTGAACCAATATCCGGAAGTGGTGGCAGTAGGAGGAAATGAAAGTATTTGGAGAAATCCTCGCGTGGTTTTGCATCAGACATGGCATCTACCGGGAATCGAATCCCGGCCTCTGCTTTGAAAATCCTACAGCTACGCGTCTCAGTTTTAACACGCCCCATTTAAAACCAAAATTATTTTTTATATCACTGGTATCATTCCAGGTGACCGAGGTGGTAACGTCGCATATTCTTAGTCGGGAGGTCGCGTATTCAAATCCAGTGGCCGGCCAATTTTAGCGAGGTTTTCGGTGATTCCAGTCTCGCAGACGTGAATGTCGAAGTGGAATGTAGACTACTAACTTTTTTACTTTAGAATTGATATGTGTAATGAAATAAAATTAGCTCGAATAACCTGACAATAGGGGGACGCCGTAGCGTAGTGGTTGAGGCGTCGCGCTACAAACCGGAAGGTCGCAGGTTCGATTCCCGATGAGATCGTTGGAGTTTTTCAATTGGCCTAATCCTTCTGGTGGCTCTATGGCCCTGGGGTCGAACTCAACCTCCAACAGAAATGAGTACCAGGATCAATCCTGGGGGTTAAGGCGGTCGGTGCGTAAGGCTGACAACCAATATTCAGAGACTTCAATTAATAAACACTGAATGAATAAATAAATATCACTGACTATACAATACTAATGTTTCAAAACATAACAATAGTTATTATAAAACAAGCTGTCAGCGTATAGGCTAAATAATACTCTGTATGTACTTTGTATCATAAAAGCGATTCTCCTTGATGCTGGAATGTTGATGTTTACGTTCGTCTTACTGTGTGTTGATGCTCTTTGAGTCTATGTGCTTGATTTATTTATATATTTATAGCGCCTAGAAGAATTTCGAATGAGGTTGAGTGCATATCATACATTTAAATTATGCATTACTTGGACAATTCGTATCTATGAATGCCGTTCTTATTGCTGGACCTCCAAACACACCTTTAACCACGTTTTCTTTCACATGTTATGCTGAGGTTCAACAATAAGAGAGGAAGAAACATGCAAGGCATGGAAGGCGATTGCTTTTATCTAAGATCCTTTTCTTTTTGAATAAGTATTAAGGAGTTCTTAAGCTGTATGTCAACGACACGAGATACCAGTTTTAGTTTCAAGAAGGCATGATGCAGGATTTTCATTGAAGCATTCATGCTAAAAGTAAAACCAATATCAGCGAAACTTGGATGTACAATTAAATTATAATTATTGGCCATAGAAAAAAAGCGCGTTTACTTTGTAAACTAAAATAGCAAATAATGATTTTACAATAATATTTATTTATGACAAGTGGTAAAAGAGAGATTTTATTTTGCAAGTAAATGTAATCCTAGAGTTAAAAATAAATCAATTTTCCATGTGTATAATACACTATTTTTGTAAGCATGCTAGCCCCGAGCTACCCTGCCATCTACCGCCCTTATAAACAAGCAAATGCACAGAAAGTGGTTATTGATTTTCTGGTGCACGGTTGCCAACACTAAGAATGGAGTCGACAACGGTTTTCAACTGTAAAGTATGACGATTTTTGCTACCAACGTGAGAAATTTGCCATTTAAAAAGACATAATGAATTTTAACAATTTCAATTGTTATCAAACTGGTTTATTATTAAATTTGTTTATTATTGAACTGACAATTAATCAAACTGTACTTAATAATCACATACAAATATTCTTAACTAAAAGATTATTTTTTCATGTAAGTAAACCCATAGTTGGTAACAATGGAGTGCCATCAAGATTTTATAGCACTAGTGTGGTGTTCAAACTTTTACTTTGTGTGTCTTGAATTACAAGTTCTTTTAATTGAAGTCGTCTAAAATGTTATGTTTTAGCATATTTTATTCTACCAAAGTTCCAAAGAGCACAAAATAAACTACAATGATCAATATTAATAATATAAATTGTATTTACCGATTTATTTTCTGATTGTTCCAGGTTAATCTCAAGAAGAGGAACCATTCTTCACAGTTTTCCAGTTACTTGTCAGGTAAAAGCAATTTTGAATTAGCTATTTACTTGGTTTTAAAAGTTATTAACTTATTATAATGAGACTCAGAGTTAAAGACACAAGGCATTCTAAACTATATTTCTCTTTAGAAGGCAAACTCCTCTTTAGAGGGCAAACTTTTTCATACAACAGCAGAGTATTTTTAAATTTTAAAAGTAAGTAAAGTCAGGCACAAATATGAACTCGCAGGATTATGCAATCAAAAAGTTCAATCAAGTACAGGTTTCATGTTTCTAATAAGAAATTTATAAAATAATTTATTAGTTTGTTTCTTTGAAGAACAAACAGGAGGCAATTTTCCTATCATTAATTTAAGCACACTGGATAGACTATTACGTAAGACAATGATGCATTTAAAATACAGGCTTCAATCACGAGAAACACGAAGAACATCTACAAAATGTCCATCGATTAATAATTTAAGTTTTATCATACAAGGCCTATGTGAAACTACTAAAATCCAATTCATACTCCCTAAATATTTTCAAGTCGCAGCCTCTGACTATTAAATGCCAGTATAGTACTTTTTGAGATTGTCTGCGGGACGGGAAAATGTCTGTCCGTCTGTCTATCTGTCGGTGTTTCTGTACTAGCGATAACTGAAATACGCTTTACCGGATTTTCATGAAACTTGGTATACACACTTATAACGTTCATGGGAAGAACCCATTGATATTGGACCAAATCGGTTGACCGGTACCGGAGTAACGACTAATTAAAGGTCACATCCTTTTTAAATGGGAAATCATTACTACAATGCCGCGTTTCTAATCATTGAGGGTCTTGACTCCAATATGGTGAGATGTTTGTTTATTTCGTTGATCAAGTTGAAATGTGTACTACATGAATACTGTTATATACAGAAGGTATATTATTGTGAGATAGGCCTATACATGCATTAAGCGGAGTTCTTTGCCAGTGCCTTTTGCGAAATGTTGACATATTTTGAGAATTTCTTATATCAGTGTATACGACTATGAATTAACGTTAAGTATAAAACTTTAGACCTTTGTTCTTCCGTAAGCCCTGCTTTAATGAATAAATCTACAGCTTAACTCGGAGATAGGTTACAAAATTAACTTATTTTCTGCATATCATAATTGCAATTATCACTGATTAAACAAAAGCATTCTGGCACTTTGTTATATCAGTTTACCTGATTATTTTATTATTATTATTATTATTATTAAGTATATGTAAAATATTGAAGTTAGGTCAATACGCACAGTCAGATGATATCGTCGAAATTAGCACTCCCGTAATGTTTATAATTCACGCAATACATACACGTAATAACTAATCAATATAATCACAAAATACATTATTGTCGTAAAAATAGTTATGAATTAATATAATCATTAAATATAACGAAGATAAACAAATAACAGATACACATGTCAGCTGTTATGAAATAATGCTCTTGAGCTACGTGACTGATGCAATTAGAAAGGAAGACTGGACTGTTTTGACATTTACCTGTGCTGAACATGGCAGAAGTCCCTTGCACACCGCATAATAAAAAACTTCCAACACCCGCCACCACTCTTCCAACTCTGACTGCTCTTTTACACTTCACGTTTCATGTCTTGAAATTACAAACATTAATTGTCATTACAACCACTCAAAACCACACACTACTATTTAATTCTCAAACCAGGATTTTCTCTTCCGTTTCATTGTGCCTTAATCACAAGGACATCTATCATAAAGATGAGGCGGGATATGAAATAAAATATGATTGCGTGTATTTAGGATTACAAAATATTCCGGTGTATTAACGCGATTTTTGGAACAGTACATACGTTCTTTACGGATTCTGAAAGCCAACTGCTCTTGTGTTCTGTCCAGCGCAGCCATTGAGCTAGAATAGAACTGGAGTTAGGAGTCCAGCACAGCAAGTGAGGCCGACTGTTTCGACTAGCTCCGCCTGGAAAATCTGGCAAGAAGCTATTTGTCTGCTCAGCAAGAAATGTCAAGTAGGCATATATGCCTGAAAATTTATTGCGATAGAGTGAACATTACCTTACCTTTAACTCCAAATAATTTATTTTTATCATTACGAATGGTTTTACCCGTGACTTCTCTTTCATTATGCAAGTCTAACCGACAAAATCGCGCGTATTCAATACAACATTTATTACTAGGGCCCAGTTTCTTATGTTTTAAACTATTTTATTCCTTGCTAGTTAAGTGTGATATTTGAATATAATTATTCGTTTCATTGTCAAGAGTTACGTTAAATTAATATTACGTTGAAATGTTTAGAAATTAAAATATATTTGATATTTGATAACACTTTTAGGCAGTACCAACTGCAATCGGTCACATTAGCTATTTACATCAATACACATCTTTAAAAGAATCTAAGCTATGAATATTTATAATCTTACAAACTTAATTACATTAGTCAAAATTATTATTCTAAGTTATACTAATGCCATAACCCAAGTGACACTAAATGAACAACATATACTTGCAGATTACACATTACTTACTTACGCTAAGTTGCTCTATTCTATTTGTAAATCTGATTCTAAGTATTATTTAACATTATAAAAAAGGATTTTTAAAGCTAGGAAAATAGTTTTTTGTGAAAACAAATTTGGGGACATTTCTTGAAGTTTATATGGTATTTTTTATATAATGTCCCAAATTTATTTTGATTTCTGGTCTGATAAATAAGAACTTCGTGTTTGATAGCTTTTTATGTTATATTTTACTAATGACAAGACATAAAAAATATACAAATTTATTATTGTTAGTAAGCCTGTCTCAATAAATAGTGGTTTGCAATGCTCTATTTTTTTTAGCATAGGTTATTATTCTAATTGTTTTTTCTGGATAAGTAATACTTGATTAATTCTTACACCATTTCCCCATAGGCTACTACTAGATCACACCTTATTATGCTCTGAAAAAATGCATATTAGGCAGTCTTTACATAATCTGAAGATACTTACTTACTCACTCTATGGCAATGGACAATTCCTAAGCAAGCTATATGAATATTATGTTTTATGGAACCCGAAGGTTCATTGCCCCGCTTACTTGAGTCCGCCATTCAACCCTATTCTGTGCTAACTCCATCCAGCCATCACTCGCAAATCCTACTTCCCTTGAATCTATCCTATATTGTCCTCCCACCTGCGTCTAGGTCTTCCAAGTGGTATATTCCTTTCGGGTCTCCCAGTCAATATTTTTTAAATATGTCTTTCTTCCCCCATGCGTGCAACAAGTCCAGCCCATTTCATCCTCAATGATTTAATTAGCTTTACTATATCCGGTGACGAGTACAGGTTATGAAGCTCGTCATCAAGCCGTTTTCTCCAGTCCCCATTTTCATCTCTCTTAGGCCCAAATATTTTCCTAAGCACCCTGTTTTCGAACAATTTCAGATTTTGTTCTCCGCGAAGAGTAAGCGACCATGTCTCACATAATGTCTCATATAATACAACCGGCAGGATAATTGTATTATAAATTTTTATTTTTGGATTTGTGGACATTAGACGAGAAGTTAAGAGTTTCTTACCCGCATAAAAACTACCATTTCCTGATTTGTGTCTACACTTAAATTCGGCCTTAATATTATTTGTGTCTGTAATTAGCCTATTGCTCCCAGATTTAATCTACTTATTAAATAGATTACACATGAGAGCCTTTTACAAATACTTCTAATCTAAGTTAATCAGTTTCAATCATTACCTACCTCAGCTCATTCTTTTATGCAAAACTAAGTCTGCCCATTGTTGTGTTTTTTTATTAGTTCGATTTTTCCATGCATTGCCATCCTACCTGAATTATGATATAGGCCTATCCTAAAAATTGCTAACATCTGGATTAAGGATTAACTACGAAATATGGTATTAAACGTTATTATCACAATAAAATATAGGCCTACTTAAAATGAATGATGACGATTTTGAAGTAGAACAATATATTTCAATTTCTAAAGATTTCAACGTAATACTAATTTAATGTAATAAGTGTAGTATTGAATACATGATATTTTGTCGGTTCGGCCTACATGTATGGAAACGACAGAAGTCACGTAAAAACATACGTATTAATATTAATCTTAATTATAATAATGACATACTTTAAATATATTAATATTAATTATTCTTAGAATGCATGCAAGAAGAACTGTCTTACAATCATTCGTCAACAATATCTTCAATTTCCAAAGCCAAACATGTGATAATTCCATACAAGAAAGGCGATTTGACGTTTCGTATTGAGCAGACAAATAGTTTCTTGCCATAGTTTCCGGGCGAGACTAGTCGAAAAAGTGGCCTCACTTCTTAGTACAGGGGAAAGGCTGTAGTGCTAACTCCAGGTATAAATTCTAGCTCAATGAGCGCAGCCAATGGCTTCTCATCGAGCGGTGCATTCTACGTACAGACAGTCTGGTTCCCCGACTTCTACCGAATGACTACGAA
Source organism: Ectobius pallidus (assembly GCA_964059195.1). Lineage (NCBI taxonomy): Eukaryota > Metazoa > Arthropoda > Insecta > Blattodea > Ectobiidae > Ectobius > Ectobius pallidus. The sequence continues at coordinate 124,950,736 of CAXKWD010000005.1, forward strand.
CTTGTCAGCTGTTTTAAGACAAAGAAACGAATGAATGAAAATGAATATGAAAGAGTAACAAGATAAATAAATGAAAACAAGATATAATAGTGCCGTAGGTGGTATTCCAACCTCTGTTCCAGATGTTTTTAATTTATAATTTCCACCTATGCTCAACCTACTTAATAAAACATAACTTATCTTATAAGTTAACATATATAAGTAGCATACGCTACTAGTCTAGAAATATAAAAACCTTGTACAAACAATGTATTACTCATAAATATTACTAATTTTTTTTTAACTGTTAAAGAAATGTGCTTAAAGTCAATACAATAAAATGTCTTGTATTAAAATGCAGTGTTGTCTTCTACGCGTTTCGACGCTAATAAGTCATCTTCAGGCAATTTCTGCATGAATTGTAGACATCTGTTGCGTTGCGGGCTGGATGATGAAGATGATGAAAACGAAACCACGGAGTCGATAGATCAGTGGTTCCCAAACTATGGGTCGCGAGCCACTGGTGGGTCGCGGGAGTAATTTCGGTGGGTCGCGAAAAGGGCGGGGAAAATTAAACTTGTTTTCAATATAAGGAATAAAAGGCATTTGAACACAATACAACTATTGAAAGACATACGAAAAAATGTGCTGTATTTTATATAGCCTATATTGGTTATCGTTATGTAGTAGTGGGTCGCGAATTTTTTTTTTTATATAACCTTTATTGGTTATCGTTATGTAGTAGTGGGGCACGAAAAAAAATGTCTAGGTGAAGGTGGGTCCCAGGACAAAAAAGTTTGGGAACCGCTACGATAGATCAAAGATCATCAGTCTTTTACTGGTTCGTGGATTTTCTGAGACGGTGGTTATCTTGTCCACGCATCTACATTTCCAAGCATGAGATTCTTTAATGATCCGTAACCTAACAGATGAGGCCAACGGTTTTACTTCCTTTCCGAAGGCCTAAGATCTGTAGGTTATCCTCATCCAGGCTCGATCCTTGTGTCCACAGACATGCATATTGACAGCTCCACAGTATGAAAACAATCGGATGTGAAACTCACTAACTTCCTCTCCCCAAATACCTGTAAAAGTTTGCTTCTTAGTACTAATAATACATTAGACTATGTATGCCATTCTCTTCGTGTAAAATGGCTATAAAAATGAAGAGAATGTCGTTACCACATAGCATCGCATCCTCGAAGGATGCATAACTCAAAAATCTCACTCATGTAATTTTCTTTACTCTAAGCATGGCCAATAGGGTACATCTTTCTGACTTCATATTCTGATACAGAATAAGAGGCTATATTGCAAAGTGCGACGATTCATCATTTGAAGCAAAGGCAAGACCAGTTTCTGCGAACAGGGCGTGGCTTATAACTACCCACTAGGGAATGTTTTCGAAATAATATATCAAATAAAAGCTGTAGCTGTAGCTGTAGCTGTAGCTCTAGTATAAGCACCCCATGTACAAAATTTAAACAAAGCCATTTAAATCGCAGATTTTTTTCGAGAAAATTGCAAAATAAGAAATTATCTTCATGTAAAGTCCCGTTCAAAATAAGAGAAAATCGTCAAAAATGTTTGTGTCACATCCTCAGAAGGCACCTAACCCAAATATAAAATTAGAAACTTCAATATTTTGGAACTCTCCTGAATAATGAAGATGATGATTACGACTTTTGGTATATTTTGTCCGCTGAACTTTAAAAAATACACATCGAATTTGAGATTCTACAGATTTTTGTTGAACAGGGTAACTTTGTTATTTTGCAATTCTAATTTGGATTGAATGCATTCTGTCTCTTCGATTAAACCTGAATGTTTTACGGAATCGTCATTTTTTTTTTAAAATAACACTTTCAAGATCTGAAAGTCAATTAGTTTACATTCATTTTAGCAGAGAAGTCTTAGGGGAGACCAGATAGGATTTCTATGAGCTTGGATGGTTCCAAAGAAGAAAACCCTCGACACACCTTCTACATGTAAAGCAGGACCGTAGTCTACGATTCTCAAAACAGAATTATTATGTCTTTATTACAATGTAAATTTCTTCAGAGATGAAACTGGAAAAATCTAAATAAAACATATATTTTCTTAAACACGTTCTTTAGGACCTGCTTAGTATTAATGATATTAGTTGAGATGGTGGAACGTTTCAGAGCTCGCCACATGATTAGGGAACGGAATACATCGCAAATAACGCTCCTTAAATTCTTAGACAAATATTACGTTCTCTCTTCAACGAAAAGTACAATTTCGTTAGTCATTTCACACTGGAAAGAGAGTAAAATTCATGTAATATTCGTTAATTCTCTTAATTGTCGCTCGTCAAATTGGTCACGATAAAATTCGTTAAGTTTTGAACTATTTCAATCTGGAAATTGTAACAACCCTGCAAAACTGAGAAAATAAAAAAAACCAGTAAAGCAATGCAAGCATTATTGTTCCCCCTTCTCTTAGGTTGTTGAAATTAAATACTCAGCGAAGTGTATATGCAAAACAGGAAAGAGAATATTTACAATTTACACTAGGTCTACCTCTTTGTATAATACTTGAGTACACAACAAAATTGTCTTCTTTTGTTTTAAAATCGTACACTGAACTCACCCCATGGAATTGACACTGCATGGTAATGAAGCCAAGGTTCAGTATCCATGATAACACCATTGTTTGCAATGTACACAACTGACTTGGGGAATTGCATGATACTGGGATTTAATGTAATAATCAGATTAGAGAGGTTATCGATAGATTTAATTCATATAAATCTACAATAGTGATAGTAATCCGCGAATATAAAAATCTGATTACATGAACTCACATAACTTCCCTTACTCCGGGAATGGAAATGTTTTCTCGCTTCACATTTTGATATAGACTAAGAGGCCATATTGCAGATAGTGCATATTCAGTATAGTCTCAGCTTCACGCAAATGCAGGACACAAAGCCTGAATTTGTGGAAAGATGCATAGCCAGGCAATGCCATGTCGTAAAAAATTTCTATCCACTGATAACTTGTTCGTCACTGTTGGTTTTGTATTAGTTGAGAAAAAAATGATGTTGACAACAGGAATTATGTATGAAAATTTTAAAGTTAAATATGTTTTAATGTAAATTGAGTATGTTAGTCTATTGGAAGTCGGAAGTTCATTGATATCTCATTCATTGCTGTAGGCTTTGTAATCCAGTGCGTGCCGCTTATTGTGATCACTTCGGGACGCAGCTAAACTGATAATATTAACCGATTGATAACAATAGCCGAAATAATTAATTGAAATATATTTATTTATATATAAGATAATATGTAACTGTTGATCATTGAACCACTCATAATACAGTAATAGACTGCAAGCAGCTATTTTTCCAGACTGTAACAAAGTTTTTAGTTGTTTTTATTTTCCTTTAGGAGTTCATTAACCAATACTCTAGACCCAATTACGAGTTACGAGTATTTTTGGAAGTCTACTGATCTGTGGTTAACACCGCGTAGCAAAACATCTAACTCATGTCTTTTCATTTTACACTAGCCATCACTGCATGTCAATACTGTTATCTTCATAAATCAAAAGCTGCAACTTACCTGAGGGTTAAACGTGTTTTATTACTTAAAAAATAAAGTTAGGGAACGCCATCCCTCAAACTGGTCATCGTGTGAACAGGAAACACTACCAATACAACACAATACAGTTCAGTTAGAAACGAAACCCTTAAAAACGAAATTTTGAATGACGTACAGTACTTGGAAATAAAGCCGCAAAAGGAAAATGTGATAACATAAACCTAATCTTTGATCACAATAAACAGAATTTTTTCAATGTATCAGTATTAATCCGTACTGGACTTCATAAAAATTATAACATTACCCGACTGATAACATTATCCATGATTAAATTAAGCGGCGTTCACTGTATGACAGAAAAAGGAATATTGACAACAGAAATTATATAGTATGATGAGAATTAGTAGAAGTTAACTAATTGAAGACAATAAAACATTAAAATAAAATTAAATAAAAGAAAAAGCTAATTTTCAAAAAGCAGTAAAAGACCTAGAACAATGCATGTTAAAGTAATTGATAACTTCAGATTAGTGACAGAATGTCAATATTGTTATCTTCATAAATCAAGACGTTAAAATATGTTAATAGACTTTTTAATGTTGAATTTTTTTCGCGATATAGCAAGTCGTGATATTTTCGGGTCCTTACACATGATATAATATAGTGGCCTGATATAACTGCACTTCCTACGTATAATACGGTTTCATGAAGTCAATGAGCTCTGCAGATAAGAGCTTCTTTCTTTTTTTTTCTTGGGTTTGCGGAGTGCACTGTGCTGGCTTCAAAATAACAATGCACTTTGTGAGATACGTGATAAAGTATGGATGAATCTGACCTAATTCAAGGATATAAGTTTTGGTGTGTTAAAAAAAAGAAAGAAAAATTACCAGACGCTACTCCATTTCCAGTGGCACTGCAGGAAATAAAAGCAAGAGCACACTGACTAAATAAACTCAATTAGTGAACTGTACAATTCCAGGAACTTAATAGAATAAAATAGCAGTGCACACGGAGTACTCAACCCCTAAATAAGTTATCTGATCTGGGATATGATGAACGTAGCTATTACCGGCTAGATCTATATACTTTGACCTCACCTTTATTTAAATAGGACAGAGTAAAATAGCAATATGCACAAAAAATTCCTTCAGTTATTTATGATAGAAGTTTTCTTTATGTGAATGAGTGTAGAGGACGTAATGAGTAGACTTGGGATTTTAAGGCAAATGCCTATTTTGTTCCTTATGAAATAACATGAAAATTTTTAAATATGTGGACGTTTCATGATAAATCACTTACATTTATAGAGTTTTATAGTGCCCTAAAATGCCTATTTGAACCTTTTTAAGTAGGCTATTCATAAAAACTAGTGCTGTTTTACATGATAACACCAGTAATTTAGTCTTAGAATTTCTCGTCGAATCAGCATTGATATTTAAAAAAAAAATACCGAAAGTATCTTTAAATAAAAAATTACTTGCTGTGCAGCATTATCAAGAATATAGTAGAACAAAAATATTCTAATATGTCCTACAGGTAAGGGTAATTACTATAGTACCATAAACTAGAATCCCTTAAATGTTACACGTTTTACAAATAAAAGTTGCTTATGCGGACGTTGAACGGTTGTTTGGCTGATCACCTAAGTTCAACATAAGCTACGTCCAAATTCTTCATCAATAATCTCCATGTGTCTGGTTCTTGTTTAGGATTGGGTCCAGAGCGAACAGTACCAATCCATCCCACTGTCTAAAGCATTTCCACGCCGACTATTATATTGACATTTTATCATAGGAGACAACACCAAAACAGTAAATTAGTAATATCAGCGGGATAGTTTTCAATCATATAATTCACTCTCAAATCAAGCGTTAACTGATCAATAACGTTTTCTTGCCATATTTCATTTCTGTACCTTGTAGAACATTTCCGACTTATCTGTTAATGGCTTGGACAATAAAATTATGCTTTTAGCTCACTGCCACTACGTCCCCATTTCTTTCTTTTGCCGGCTGAGTGATTGAAGTGACATTATTATCATAATGCACTTGTGTGAAACGTGATAAACTAAGAATGATTCTGACCTGATTTCGTAGCACTTATCAGTGTTTAGTGAAAAATGAAGAAGAAAAGGAAGTAGGCCTACTTCCAGTGACACACTTTAATATTATGTTTCAGGAAATAAGAGCATAAGGATATCGGTTATAATGATAATCATCTTAGTACTGTAGTTAATTATTCCGGCCTGATAGGTTAGAATGGAATAGTCGAATAAAGTATCCCTAAAATGTTATTTCATTACGATTACTGAAAGCACGATCCTATAGAAAACCTACATGATACAATTATGTTAACATGTTAGTAACATCATATCCATGGTGTTGAAATAGTAAGAGTATCGGGATGAATAGGCCTACGTTAGAAAGAGTTAAGGAAGGGAACTGAAAAGTTGATAATGACAGCAGAAAAGAATAAAAGAACACTAAGAAGGGACGACAAATACAAGGTTATCAGATGCTTACAATAAAAAGATAAATATAAATAAAGAACTGCAGAAGATAAAGACAATCGAAATGATGAAATAATAGCATACGAGATAACTTTCTTAATAATAATAAAATCAGGTAAACTGATGTAACAAAGTGCCAGTATGTTTTTGTTTAAACAGTTATGACTGCAATTATGATATGCAGAATATGTTTTTTTTTTAAATTGATTTCCAAGTTAAGCTCCAGATTTATTCATTAAGCAGGGCTTACGGAAGAACAAAGGTCTAGTTTTTTTTTAATGAGATTAAAATCTTCCAGCATCACCTGAACTGTACAGATATGTGATATCATGACAATCGCACACTCACATAAAAATGTCAAAAAAAAATTCAAATTGGCCGGTTTCGGGTTTTGAACCATGGACTCCAGAATGTGAGGCCAAAGCATTACCATCTCGGCCACCGGGGTCATTTTAACGGTCTAGTTGGATAAGCGCTTGTAAATCGATAGTGTTTTTTGTCATAGCTACCTGTATGTTAATTTCCAAGGCCTTATAAGATAACAGTAAAACAATAGGCAGTGTTGTCAAGATAATTGATTTTCATTTTTTTTTATAAATTCTTTCGAATACTTATATTACCATAAAATAGGCACTAAATTGAGCATTACTCCGAAACTCTTCAACCGATTTTATCCATCATAAATAGACGTCTTCCCATGGACATTATAAATGCGTATACGAAGTTTCATAAATATACGATAAAGCGTATTTGAGTTATTGCGCCTTTAAAGTAGACATTAAATTGGGGTTTACTCCGGTACCGGTCAACAGATTAGGTTCAAATTCAATAGGGCACTTCTCATGAACGTCATAAATGAGTATACCAAGTTTCATGGAAATCCGATACAGCGTATTTGAGTTATGGGGCCTTTCTAAAATGGCGCCTTTCTATTAGAAAGGCGCCATAATCTATTAAAATAGGCACTAAATTGGGCATTACACCGGTACCGGTGAACCGATTTGGTTCAATATCAATAGGGTTCTTCCCATGGACATTATAAACGTGTATACCAAGTTTCATTAAAATTCGACAAAGCGTATTTGAGTTATCGCGCGTACAGACACACGGACGGACGGACGGACGGACAGACAGACAGACAGACGGACAGACATCTCATAAAGTACCATACTGGCACTTAATAATGGTAATAATAATAATAATAATAATAATAATAATAATAATAGTAATAAAATCAGGCAAACTGATGTAACCAAGTGCCAGAATGCATTTGTTTATTCATTGTTGTAATCGATTTCCGAGTTAACCTCCAGATCGGGAAAATGTCTGTCCCTCTGTTTGTTTGTCTGTCTGTCCGTCCGTGTGTCTGCACGCGCAATAACTCAAATACGCTTTATCGGTTTTTCATGAAACTTGGTATACGCTTTTAAAACGTCCATGGGAAGAAGCCTATTGACATGGGACCATAGAGGTTAACCTGTACCGGAGTAGTGCCCAATTTAGTGCCTGTTTTATGGTAATATATTAGAAAGAATTTATCAAATGCAAATCAGTTCTCATGGCAGCATATTGTTTTACAGTGTTCATATACGGCTTTGGAAGTTGCAATACAGGTAAGTTTGACAAATAACACTCTCCATACATTCCTTCACAAATGCTTATCAATCTTCAGACCTTTGTTTCTCCGTAAGCCCTGCTTAATGAATCGGTGTGGAGGTTAATTCGGAAATCGATTACAAAAATAACTTATTTTATGCATATTATAATTGCAATCATCACTGATTAAAGAAAACCATTCTGGCACATGCTTACATCAGTTTACTTGATTTTATTTTTCCCATCTTGGTTGCCGAATAATCCGAACTGCCGGGATATCGAGTGCCGAGTCTATTAATTTTCAATCCAAAGCATTACATCACCTAACTAGCGTTGTAAATGCATCTTAATTAATAACATTATTCTCGTCACACATGGTAGTGCATGCCCGTTTAACACCACTATTTTATACTTTGTAAGTTTATTTATAACTGCCTCTTACGTAATGTTCCATAGGGCACAGTAGGCCACGAACCGTATACAAATTAGTAGCAATAAAAGGGGTGACTTAATGTCTGAATACTCGGAATGTAGAGAGGGAATATTAAAATGGCGAAGATGCTAAGATGACAGTCAAATAACTGTACATTCGAGGTTATACTCAGAGGTTACCTAAAGACTGAGCTAATGAATTTATGTTCTGATAGCACTGTTCTGTACCTTGTTATAATTACTCCAATAAGTTTGCGTATATAGTAATACGAAATTATTCCATGAATATTACTATTCTAGGATATAGATAGAAATCAAAACTACAAGCAGATGATTGAAGAAAAGAAAAATACATTCTCGGAACAGCAAGCAACAAAAATAGCAGCAGAAGCGGAACAAGACGCTTTCATAGCACTCAAAACCAGAAAACCAACAGCACCAAACCAAATCCAGATGGGCACATGGGAATCCCACTTCCAGCGCATTCTAAACTCGGAGTGTGTAGATACCATAGACACAGGTACCCCAAACCTGGTGCCCATGGGAAACATGCCCATGGAACAAATCAAACAGGAAGAAATCTCTGAAGCCATAAGATCCCTAAAGATCAACAAAGCGGCTGATAAGCATGGTATATACGGCGAACACCTAAAAACGTCATACGAATACCTGAAAGAACTGTGGATAGAATTACTTAACAAGTGCTTAGAAGAAGGACGCATACCAGACAACTGGAGAACATCGATCCTCAAAGTGCTGTACAAAGGCAAAGGGTCACCAAACATCCCAGACAACTACCGAGGAATTGCAATCGAAGACACGATACTGAAAATACTGACAAAAATCATGGCAAATAGACTATATCACCTAGCAGACCGTCACATACCCGAACAACAGTGCGGATTCAGAAAAGGGGTAGCAACAACGGACGCAATAAGAGCCTTACTAGATGACATAGAAACAGCACTAAGGGAGCCAAAAGGGAAATATTACGCAGTATTTGTGGACTTTCAAAAAGCATTTGATTCGGTAAATAGGAATCTACTGATGGAAAAACTGAAGAATGCGATAGGCGATAACAACATACTGATACCGATAGCGCAAGATATTCTCAAGCCAAACAACCTAATAATCAAAGACAATATAAGCCAATCTAGACCCGTCAGCCAGAACAAAGGAGTCTTACAGGGAGACCCCATTAGCCCAATCCTCTTCAATATATTCATTGCTGACATTGCCGAAAACATGAACAACACAACCAACGTATATATGTACGCAGACGACATCGCGATTGGATCGACCAACAGAGAAGATACACAGGACGCACTCAATAAAATAAGTGAATGGGCAAAAAAGAACCAACTACAGATAAATACAGGAAAAACTGTGCAAATGGTGTTCCGTAAAGGGGGGAAAGTATCGCCAAATGACAAACTACACCTTGGAGGGCACAACCTACAAATAGTTAATACATTTAAATACCTCGGACTGACGCTACAAACAACCCTCAAATCATTTAGAAATCACATCAAGGACAGAACAGCAGCCGCAATAAGAGCAACATACGACATCAAAAATCTGAACAAACTATCCCTAAATACGGCCATGCTCCTATTTAAAGCAAAAATCATACCCATCCTAACTTATGGGCTTCCACTAATATGGGAGCACCTATCTGTACGTGACCTGGAAGAAATTGAAAAGGTAAAGGCTAGATATTTGAAAATTGTACTAGGGGTATCCAGGTACACAAAATCACGTCTGGTGTACGAGCTGGCACGAGAAACGTTCCTCCTAGAGGACATAAGAACCGCCCAGCTACTACAGAATACAAAGCAGTATGAAGAAGCAATGAAGAGAGCGCAAGCAAAGAAACTAGAGATCTGGAAGGAGTTCCACTGCACAGATGCAATGATGAACAGGAACTGGACAAGACCGAACTGTCAAATGCGTAGTGCAATATCAAGACTGGCGGTGCACGGCTTTCATTTCAAACTGTGCACACGCAGAAATTTCCACGAGCCTTCCGAGCAGTGTGTGTGCACCTTGTGCGGGAACCTATGTGAAAGATATCATTTCACGAAATGCAGGCAAAGAACCAAATCATTGATGGACTATAGCAAAGAGTAGAGTACCAGTGACTATGCACTTTTGTGCGCAATTCCTCTTTATTCCTAGGATTCCTGATCAGCATATATACTTTTACAGAGTTATTCTATCCGACGTTTTGAAGATGATTCTGTTCTGGAAGTGGATTGCAAAGGCAGAGCATCTTCCAAACGATAAAAAATTAAGCTTATATAGAGTAATATTATGGTTGAAAATTTTGAATTTTGCCGTAATTTAGGTGTCAACTACAAAGCTGTTTAACAACGAAGCTAATTCATTACACTAAAATAAAAGAATCTACTTCTTTATTTTAAGGTGTACAATGTTGATAGAAACTCTACAAAAATTTGCAAACTCTTTGCTTAAGAGCCTTAGTTGTTGGAACCGTATATGAAAACTGAAGATTTGTCTCAATATCATTTTTCTTAAATTCTTATAACCACTCCATCCTGCTCTATCCTGAGCTGGTTTCACCTTCGCTGCTCTATCATGAGCTGCTATCTCCTCCGCTGCTCTATCATGAGCTGCTCTATTATGAGCTGCTATCTCCTCCGCTGCCCTATTATGAGCTGCTATCTCCTCCGCTGCTCTATCATGAGCTGTTATCACCTCCGCTGCTCTATCATGAGCTGCTAACTCCTCCGCTGCTCTACCATGAGCTGCTAACTCCTCCGCTGCTCTATCATGAGCTGCTATCTCCTCCGCTGCCCTATTATGAGCTGCTATCAACTCCGCTGCTGTAGGATGAGCTGTTATCACCTCCGCTGGTCTATCATGAGCTGATATCTCCTCCGTTGCCCTATTATGAGCTGCTATCTCCTCCGCTGCTCTATCATGAACTGCTATATCCTGCGCTGCTCTATCATGAGCTGCTATCTCCTCCGCTGCTGTAGGATGAGCTGTTATCACCTCCGCTGCTCTATCATGAGCTGCTATCTCCTCCGCTGCCCTATTATGAGCTGCTATCTCCTCCGCTGCTCTATCATGAGCTGCTATCTCCTCCGCTGCCCTATTATGAGCTGCTATCTCCTCCGCTGCTCTATCATGAGCTGTTATCACCTCCGCTGCTCTATCATGAACTGCTATCTCCTCCGCTGCTCTATCATGAGCTGCTATCTCCTCCGCTGCTCTATTATGAGCTGCTATCTCCTCCGCTGCTCTATCATGAGCTGCTATCTCCTCCGTTGCCCTATTATGAGCTGCTATCTCCTCCGCTGCTCTATCATGAACTGCTATATCCTCCGCTGCTCTATCATGAGCTGCTATCTCCTCCGCTGCTGTAGGATGAGCTGTTATCACCTCCGCTGCTCTATCATGAGCTGCTATCTCCTCCGCTGCCCTATTATGAGCTCCTATCTCCTCCGCTGCTCTATCATGAGCTGCTATCTCCTCCGCTGCCCTATTATGAGCTGCTATCTCCTCCGCTGCCCTATTATGAGCTGCTATCAACTCCGCTGCTGTAGGATGAGCTGTTATCACCTCCGCTGCTCTATCATGAGCTGCTATCTCCTCCGCTGCCCTATTATGAGCTGCTATCTCCTCCGCTGCTCTATCATGAGCTGCTATCTCCTCCGCTGCTCTATCATGAGCTGCTATCCCGTCCGCTGCTGTAGGATGAGCTGTTATCACCTCCGCTGCTCTATCATGAGCTGCTATCTCCTCCGCTGCTTTAGGATGAGCTGCCATCTCCTCCGAAGCTCTATCATGAGCTGCTATCTCCTCCGCTGCCCTATCATGAGCTGCTATCTCCTTCGCTTCTGTAGGATGAGCTGTTATCACCTCCGATGCTCTATCATAAGCTGCTATCACCTCCGCTGCTCTATCATGAGCTGCTATCGCCTCCGCTGCCCTATTATGAGCTGCTATCTCCTCCGCTGCTCTATCATGAGCTGCTCTCTCCTCCGCTGCCTTATTATGAGCTGCTATCTCCTCCGCTGCTCTATCATGAGCTGTTATCACCTCCGCTGCTCTATCATGAGCTGCTATCTCCTCCGCTGCCCTATTATGAGCTGCTATCAACTCCGCTGCTGTAGGATGAGCTGTTATCACCTCCGCTGCTCTATCATGAGCTGCTATCTCCTCCGCTGCCCTATTATGAGCTGCTATCACCTCCGCTGCTCTATCATGACCTGCTATCTCCTCCGCTGCCATATTATGAGCTGCTATCAACTCCGCTGCTGTAGGATGAGCTGTTATCACCACCGCTGCTCTATCATGAGCTGCTATCTCCTCCGCTGCCCTATTATGAACTGCTATCAACTCCGCTGCTGTAGGATGAGCTGTTATCACCTCCGCTGCTCTATCATGAGCTGCTATCTCCTCCGCTGCCCTATTATGAGCTGCTATCTCCTCCGCTGCTCTACCATGAGCTGCTATCTCCTCAGTTGCTCTATTATGAGCTGCTATCTCCTCCGCTGCTCTATCATGAGCTGCTATCTCCTCCGCTGCTCTATTATGAGCTGCTATCTCCTCCGCTGCCCTATTATGAGCTGCTATCTCCTCCGCTGCTCTATCATGAGCTGTTATCACCTCCGCTGCTCTATCATGAGCTGCTAACTCCTCCGCTGCTCTACCATGAGCTGCTATCTCCTCTGCTGCTCTATCATGAGCTGCTATCTCCTCCGCTGCCCTATTATGAACTGCTATCAACTCCGCTGCTGTAGGATGAGCTGTTATCACCTCCGCTGCTCTATCATGAGCTGCTATCTCCTCCGCTGCCCTATTATGAGCTGCTATCAACTCCGCTGCTGTAGGATGAGCTGTTATCACCTCCGCTGCTCTATCATGAGCTGCTATCTCCTCCGCTGCCCTATTATGAGCTGCTAACTAATCCGCTGCTCTATCATGAGCTGCTATCCCCTCCGCTGCTTTAGGATGAGCTGTTATCACCTCCGCTGCTCTATCAAGAGCTGCTATCTCCTCCGCTGCCCTATTGTGAGCTGCTATCTCCTCCGCTGCTCTATCATGAGCTGCTATCTCCTCCGCTGCCCTATCATGAGCTGCTATCTCCTCCGCTTCTGTAGGATGAGCTGTTATCACCTCCGCTGCTCTATCATGAGCTGCTATCTCCTCCGCTGCCCTATTATGAGCTGCTACCAACTCCGCTGCTGTAGGATGAGCTGTTATCACCTCCGCTGCTCTATCATGAGCTGCTATCTCCTCCGCTGCCCTATTATGAGCTGCTATCAACTCCGCTGCTGTAGGATGAGCTGTTATCACCTCCGCTGCTCTATCATGAGCTGCTATCTCCTCCGCTGCCCTATTATGAGCTGCTATCTCCTCCGCTGCTCTATCATGAGCTGCTATCCCCTCCGCTGCTGTAGGATGAGCTGTTATCACCTCCGCTGCTCTATCATGAGCTGCTATCTCCTCCGCTGCCCTATTACGAGCTGCTATCTCTTCCGCTGCTCTATCATGAGCTGCTATCTCCTCCGCTGCCCTATTATGAGCTGCTATCTCCTCCGCTGCTCTATCATGAGCTGCTATCTCCTCCGCTGCCCTATTATGAGCTGCTATCTCATCCGCTGCTCTATCATGAGCTGTTATCACCTCCGCTGCTCTATCATGAGCTGCTATCTCCTCCGCTGCTCTACCATGAGCTGCTAACTCCTCCGCTGCTCTATCATGAGCTGCTATCTCCTCCGCTGCCCTATTATGAGCTGCTATCTCCTCCGCTGCTCTATCATGAGCTGTTATCACCTCCGCTGCTCTATCATGAGCTGCTATCTCCTCCGCTGCTCTACCATGAGCTGCTAACTCCTCCGCTGCCCTATTATGAGCTGCTATCTCCTCCGCTGCTCTATCATAGCTGTTAGCACCTCCGCTGCTCTATCATGAGCTGCTATCTCCTCCGCTGCCCTATTATGAGCTGCTATCTCCTCCGCTGCTCTATCATGAGCTGCTATCTCCTCCGCTGCTCTATCATGAGCTGCTATCTCCTCCGCTGCTGTAGGATGAGCTGTTATCACCTCCGCTGCTCTACCATGAGCTGCTATCTGCTCCGCTGTTCCATCCAAAGAAGCTCCATCCAGAGCTCATAAAGCCTGTCTAGCTCTTACGGATCTGAAATTTTGGTTATGTAAAACAATCATATTATGAGTAGTGCTCTGTAGATGCGAAACTAGATTCTGTTTTCGACAATTCAGAACAAAACACTCAGAATATTCGAGAACAAGGTACACCTACAAAGAAAAGTTTTCAGACAATAACGAGATGAATGAAAAGGGAATGAAGGACACATTTAGTGATGAAATTCAACTTCTATATAACCTAACACCTAATAATCATGTAGACATGGTTGGGCAGAACTCTTAGCTCGAAGAATACAGTTTCGTGCAAGTTATTGAGGACCTAGACACAGAGGTGAGAATTACCTAATATATTCAAAAGACCCGCCCCAGGGAGATCGGAAAGAGACAAGTAGCTTAAGCAGAGGAAACTAGGACGATGAATATATTTTTGTTGAAAGTTTTTTATTGTTCTACCGAAGGAATAAGGTGTAAAAATGTACATCCCATGTTTTTGGCTAAAGCCATCTTTGCATACTCGATACATAAATAGCTATTCACCTCTTCTTAGAATTCTTGAAAGTCTGTAAAAGGGCCTATATAATATTTATAATTGAGTAATATGGTATCATATTTGTCAATATTAGCAAATAATGTGCTAGCAATAAATCTGTGATATGTGACTTAGTTTCAGGTGAGTGAAATTGATGGTGGAATATGTCGTTGAGATTAACCCGAATAAACAGTTCTAAAATGTATTAAAACGAACTCTTCTTAAAGTACTCATATCAAGTATTGAGAAATCTCTCCAGGGTATTGAGTCCCAGAAATATATACTTCCTTAGTTTAAATCAATGATAACTGAAGATATAAAGATATCTCTGCAATATGAAGGAAAGTCAATTTACCTTGGTTATGTTGCGCGCCTAAATAAAATCAATGCCTATACACTTACCTTGAACACTCATATATTGTATAGCCAATTGCGTAAAGCCAAATTTTTGCCTGCATGTATAGGTTTCTGTAGTATCATTAATATAAGTCGTGAACAAAGTTTCAAATGTTTTTTACTTACCTTGTTATGGCATAGTGCTTCAAAAATAAGTTCTAAAACGATTAAGTTACTTATGCATAAAAAATAACACGAATAAAAACAATTAACAACATTAAATGTTAAAGAAATTATTCTTCTATCTTATAAGAATTTCTAGTAAAGCAGTTAATTTCATCACTGTCATTCCGTGAACACTAGCCTCGATAAGAAAACATATTTTGGTAATCCTTGGTCGCTGAAAAGCGTTGTCCACTCCATCCCATAATATGTTGGGAGCCATGCACCAGAAAATCAAAGCCTTGCTGCACAAGTGCATACTAGGTGGCAGGACGGCTGGAAGTTCCCAATATCGCTGCACGGCACGCAATAAAATTTGTATTTCACAAATATTAACGTCTGTCTAAAACATATTGTATGTTACACATGGTAAAATGGTTTTAGTTTGCTCGTAGGATTGCTACACACGCTCTTACGGGCTCGTTTCGCGAACATAGAAAATTTCGTTTTCGCCACTTGTTTCATAAATAACTATTGTTAACTCATTTTTTCATTATCTCTAACCCTAATATGCCTTCGGGCGAAATAGGGTTTAATCCAATTTTGGATATTCAATGAAAATACGGTACATGGTCTAATCTAATTTCATTAAAGCTAATTATTAATTTATATTCTTAGCGATGTTATTTATATTTACAATACTCCAAGAAACAGATGTAATAACATGGATTCTCCAAACATTCTCATAGTCTCAAACGCAGATATCTTTGTGCTCAGACTCTGATTTTCAATATATTTGTTTGCAAGGATGTTATAAACCGAACAAAGCTTCCTTTGTTGAACTTATTCCTTCTGGATTGCATCAGTTTACAAATAAGTGAGTCAGTATCGTGCTGGCTTTCTGTGCGCAAGATTGAGAGTTCGATCCCGGACCAGGTCTACTACATTTATGTATGCAGGTTGATGTTATCTTTGTTCGCTCGTATCAACATTTTCTCTACGCTAAGGACCTGATCAAACTCTTCCGCGGCCGGCGGGTTAGGCCTATACGAGGAACTATGTGTACAGTGGTATTAAAGAGAGGCGGCAGTCAGATGCGCGTGAGAGAGGTGACGCATGTAGGGGGAATCATGGGGAGGGGTATACGATCTTACCGCTCTGAAAGCAACGACACAACTAACCCATACACCCCTCCATGCAGTACGAATGTTTATTGGACTCGTCTGCATCTACTGAGCATCCATGCTTGGACTGCCACGTCTCATTAATACCACTGTACCTCCGCTGTAGACTATCAATAAATGACTTGTATCTACAGTATCTACAGTACAACATGAGACGCGCTGCTAGGCCTATAACTTCATAAAAAACGTTTTTCTAAAATTACATAAGCACTAATTCCATTAGGCAACATTCCAAAATACGGTTTGAAATAACGTTATAGACTATAAAAGTCAGGAGTTCTTAAACCATTATCTCCTACATGGATATAATGGGCTCTTTAAAAAAATGAAGCAATAATATTTATTAAAATTATACGCTTTATCTTCTAATTTGGGTGTTTAAAGCAAGAAATACGCTTCCAAGATTACAAATAAAATTATTTAAATACCCACATCAACACAGGTGCAAACCCACACAAGAATACAGTACTCATGCCGAAGTTATAAAAGAAACCAGGACAAAAACCACAGGCTATAAATACCTGAATTCTAAGCCTAGTGAGTGTGGTTTCGGAAGTTGAAGTCTTCGGAGATTCCATTTTATATGCTTTTGAAAAACAGAAATGTTTCTCAAATCACTACTAATTTTGATCCACGCCGAAAATGAAGAACGATCTCTTAGCAACAAAATTATTTGATGGCGTACAAGAATTTAGTAATATCTTGGCAACATGTACATAACTTATTTTTAAAAATGCATTTCTCTATGTGGGAAAAAATTACTAAGTGCTATTGACCGGCTTGAATCTGGAAATAAAATCAGGTAAACTGATGTAACAAAGTGCCAGTATGTTTTTTTTTAATCAGTTATGACTGCAATTATGATATACAGAATGTGTTTTTTTTAAATTGATTTCCAAGTTAAGCTCCAGATTTATTCATTAAGCAGGGCTTATGGAAGAAGAAAGGTCTACCATCTCGGCCACCTGGGTCAATTTAACGGTCTAGTTGGATAAGCGCATGTAAATCAATATGTTTTTTGTCATAGCTACCGGTATTTTAATTTCCAAGGCCTTATACGATCACAGTAAACCAATAGGCTATGTTGTCAAGATAACTGATTTTCATTTTTTTAATAAATTCTTTCCAATACGTATATTACCATAAAATAGACACTAAATTGAGCATTACTCCGAAACAGGTCAACCGATTTTATCCATTATGAATAGACGTCTTCCCATGGACATTATAAATGTGTATACCAAGTTTCATAAAAATCCGGTAAAGCGTATTTGAGTTACCGCGTCTTTAAAATATACACTAAATTGGGTTTTACTCCGGTACCGGTCAACAGATTAGGTTCAAATTCAATAAGGCACTTCTTATGGACGTCATAAATGGGTATACCAAGTTTCATGGAAATCCGATACAGCGTATTTGAGTGATGGCGCCTTTCTATTAGAAAGGCGCCATAATCTATTAAAATAGGCACTAAATTGGGCATTACTCCGGTACCGGTGAACCGATTTGGTTCAATATCAATAGGGTTCTTCGCATGGACATTATAAATGTGTTTTCCAAGTTTCCTGAAAATCCGAAAAAGCGTATTTGAGTTACGGTGCGTACAGACACACGGACAGACGGACAGACAGACGGACAGACATTTTTTCGTCCACCACACAATCTGATAAAGTACCGTACCATACTGGCACTTAATAATAAAAGATAATAGTGACAAAGAAAACAGTGATAGCCTATATAATTTAAGAAAGAGTGACATAATAGTAGAAAATAATGACAATAATGATATAATTATGTTGTAGTTGATGATGATGATGATGATAATAATAATAATAATAATAATAATAATAATAATAATAATAATAGTAATAATAATAATAATAATAGGCCTAATATTTTTTAATGTAGGATCAATTTGAAATATACAAATTAGACTAAAGGTAAGAATATAGAATGTAACTTTAAACTATTCTGACATTTCTGACCTAAGAACGCTGTTCACATCTTGTCACATCCAATCTACACGGCGGATGACTCACAACTTAATATTTCTGTTTGTATAAAAATACTAAAGTGTAGATGATCTCTACTTAATGTAGATGTTGACACTGCTTTTTTTCTTTTTTTTAACAGGCAAATATGAAAAAAACATGTATCACGCGTTATAGGCCTAATGAGGTTAAATTTTAACGCTACGGAATCTTTAATCATAGAAAACAAAGTCCGGTTCTTAAACGAATTAAAAACTATTTAATTTCACTTACGAAAGTTTTGCAATTATTAAACTTTACCTAAACTATAGCCTATCTTATTGTCACTTTAATGTTTAATTGTATTAATGTCTTTTAGTATGAAAAGCTCCCCTTCAATTCTATAATACTTATTTTGATTACTGGATATTTTGTTAGATGAGTTTTTTTTTAAATATACGTGATTATTTTGCCAAGTAAAATGCACAATCTGGTGCCGCAACACCCTAGATCTAGTTATATTAAGGCATAGAATGAAACCACGCAAATAGGCCCAAGCGTTTATAAATCATCTAACGAGATTCTGATGAAAATATTATACGCCTAACTTAGATCACAGTACAAAGAGTTACTGTACACAATTTTAACAAAGTTGGGGAAATAACGTCAAGCGTTAATAACTGTAGAACAAAGTTGTTTCCAAGCTTGGCGTTATAACATCGACAGATTCCTTATTAGAATACAAAACTTTGTTTTGACAACAATTTTCATTTTCGAGCTATACTGTTCACATGATTACACATGATTGCACACTGCTTACTATTTTCGTACTCAGGGGCCTCAAAATGTGATTTAAAACTGAAAACTCAAATGGAAATCCAGGATTGAACTCTTTAAACTTCCTCTATTTATATATCCAGTAGCTTTGGTACGGGTAGATAAAATAAAATACATTTTTGTTATTATTTATTATAATTGTTTCCGTTATTGAGCATTTGGTGTATAGCATCCATTCATCTCTTTTACTACATGATTTCGGAAACCCCTTCTCCAAAGAGTTACCTTGTTAATCTATACGGGAAGTCCGGTACTGAACCTCCAGGGTTTGAAAAAAAAAAAAGCAGACCCAGAAGAACAGGAAAAAATACTGATGTTTTAGGCCGCGTGCGAAGTATTATAAATTTATTACCTCGTAAATACTTAAGAGCCTTAGAGCACTGACTCTAACGCTGTGGAGTGGGAGCAAATGGAAAACCGCAATGCTTTCACATTTTTCCAGCTCTGTGAGAAATAATTGCTACTCTTCTAATTCTAAAATAAGCTAAAAACTCTAACTGTATTGTGACGTAGCATTCATAAGACGCGTATTTAATATAATAATAATAATAATAATTTATTATACCGTTCAGCATACAATGCAATAGGTATAGTCACCGCTTTTAAAGGATCCTCAGGCGGCAACCCTCTAATTTAGTATCTCAACCCCAACCCTAACTAAACCCTCCATAAACACCCCATAAACATCTTGAGGTTGAAAAGCCGAAATGGAAGGAAGGGAAATGTTGGCGCGTGCCTAAGCATAAGATTCGCATTGTTGCCACAGTTTAAAAACCTTGCAGCTGATTTCCACAAATCTGGAGAAACAACACAAGTGACATTGCAACAAGGCCTGACCTGGTGGCAGGGACCACCGCATTTGTTTAGGGGTGGGTAGACCCTAATAATCTTTTCCAGATGAGGTAAGTGGTCCGACTTAAAAGCTTTTAGGGGTGGGTAGACCCTAATAATCTTTTCCAGATGAGGGGAGTGGTCCGACTTAAAAGCGTTCCGCTTGCTTTGTAGCCGAGTGGGGTTCGTTTGGGCGCGAAGACTATAACGTCAATGAGCCATTAAAACAATATATCTATGTTCAGGTATTCCTGTACAGTGTAAAAATTATATCTTTTCATCATACATTTAATTCTATTTAAAAAAAATACTTGTATCTCTAATCTGTCTGAAAGATAACGGTAACTTATATAATTTTTTCCCAAGATACAAATGAGAATCAAGGGATTTCTGTAAACGAAATTTAGATAACACCATATTATTTATTCCCCTTGTATCATAACTGTGTACATCAGAAAATAATACCTCATTCTTATTTTGATGGTGAACAAAATTCAAACATGCAAATACATACAATGATGCCAAAGT
This sequence comes from Ectobius pallidus, assembly GCA_964059195.1. Taxonomy (NCBI): domain Eukaryota; kingdom Metazoa; phylum Arthropoda; class Insecta; order Blattodea; family Ectobiidae; genus Ectobius; species Ectobius pallidus. The sequence goes on from CAXKWD010000005.1 coordinate 124,971,335, forward strand.
TAAAATTCCAAATTCCTGAAAAATTGGTCTACAATGTTGGAGAGAATCGCAATTCGTTATTATTCTGATAGCCTTCTTTTGGAGCAAGAAAACCAGTAACGTTTAGCAATGCCTCGCACATCGAACAATGACTATAATTTTTCTTATAATATGCTTGCAAGGTTCGCAAAAATGAAATTTTACCTTATACGGCCTAAGGACCTCAACCAAATTCTATACAGCGACTAGATTAATACACAAACAATTTCGAAACGTGAGGAATAATCACCGAGCAACAGTATCATACATGTAACATAGGTTACTATCATCTTGGCCAAATAATGGTAATTTTTGTTGTCAAGGCTATTGTATTACGGTAACCAATTATTAAATAAACAATTTCAACGTTGCTTTATACAGTCCAGTTATTCATTGAATGGCCCAGACGGCTTCCTTTTGCTAGGAGGAAAAATTTGCCGACAACTCAATCCATGCTGTTTGTTTTTACCGGACAAATCAGCTAGTTACCTCAGCCAATCAAAGTCTAAGAGTGTCTTGTGACGGCTGTGACAGCTACTCGTCAAATCCGCGTGGAGCGAAACGCGGGATTGGAATATCTAGTTACAGTACGCTATAACACGTGTGAATTGATTAAAGCTAGGGAAGAACTGAGAAGACCAAATTGGTCAGATCAATTAACATAAAGAAACACCTACTTTATTCCTTTGAAGCCACCTGGGTATGCAATGAAAAACTCTAACTCATGACTGAATTTTATGCACACTGTCGTTGCCTGCGTCGGGATCGAACACGAACCCTTAGGCACAGAAAGCCATCGTCTTACAAACTACGCCGCCGAGGCCTACCGGTAAGAAGGACACCTGGGCAAAATTGCCAACAGTTTCGCATTTCCTATAGTGTAATTGCATATAGACGATCCTCAGCAAAACAGGCTTTATAAGAAGAAATAAATTGATATTCACTTCAGTTTAATGGGGTTTCTTCAGATTTGCGGGAAAAAGACTTCTTCTCCAACTAAGTCCCCTTCTCAAGTAAGTAACACGTATATGTACAGAGTCTCAGTTAATAGAAACGTAAGCGTTGTCAAAATAAAGTTTCTAACTCACATAAGTGGAAAATACTACACGACAGATATCTGCTTAAATTAAACCAAGAGAGTCGTAACAATTTTGTGAGCAATATAACTACATACAAGTCCCATTCCATCTAGCTGAACTTCTGTGCAATAGGAGTCATATAAATATAGCCTAGACTAAAATTATAGCATGAGAAATTATAAGAGAAAATGATAACACGGCCACGAATAGTATTATAATGTGCTCAAATTCATTCAATCAGTACTTCTGTACATTCTAGCCCAGAAAATCTCAAATACCTTATGAACTCTGTTTTCACTATTTGTATGCTTGAAGTGAAAACATTAGCTTTCCATCCGAGTAAAACTAAAGCTATCACGACTTTATGTATTAAAAACTCTGGTTTTATACATAGCCTACTATTCCATTCATACGACGAGTACATGATATTGACCAATAACGTTTTGCAATGCCTCAAACATCGACCAATCACGGTCGTTTATTTTATAATATGCTTGCTAGGAACACTAGAATGCAATTTTATTTGATAAAAGATCAGGTCGTTATTGGAAAGTAAGGTATCAATATTAATACGTCACATTCTGCCAGAGAACAGAATAAAATGTATTCTTTTATAAAACACAACTTTTTTTCGGAAATTGAAATAATATAAATGTGCATTGATTAAGATCACAAATTCGATTCGGTGCAAGCCAGTGCTTTTATTCTGCTCTGATGAAAGCTTATCTGAATTAGGTTGATTATTTCTCATGGGCATTATTGGTAGCATTGTTTAGATTCTGATAACTCATTCGATTAATCAAACATTTAATATGCCTTTAGCGTGATCTCTAAACTGACAGAACATTGATTGATTTTAAATTACACAAGTAAGAAAGTAATTATTATTTATATATTCCGTTACATTTTATTCACTGAATAGTCTTAATAAACCCCACTCGAAAATACTATGATAAATTGGGAAGTTAACTTGCGATATCGTATGATCGCATTGCAGATCAAGAACAATACCATAGTTTCATATTACATTTATAAAACATGGCACAATTTCGTACTATAATGTTGTAAAAAAAATATACACACAAACGCATAAAACAATTATGCAATGTCGAGATATTTATAAAGTTTCCTTTAAAAAGTACTTTCTGAATGCAGATAAAATTATTTTATGTGAGCGAGATACGTTAGACTATATAACTTACAGAGTAGCAATTGATTGACTGTTTTTTATTTAATAATGGCCAAGAAGACAAACAAACACACAGCAAATGACAGATGTACGTAAATATTTTCAGTTATCTAAATGCATATAATTACATGTAAGAAAGCGCTTACATGAACGTAAAGGAAAAAAAAAACACTTATTTTTAGTTGAAGTTACGGATAAATAAATCAATCGTACTTCGTAGTAATCCATGGATACGAACAATGATCTTCAACACTTCAGCAAGAGAATATTATATAGCTCGTCATATATTGTAATGCAAACTAAATTGTATATTACTCGTGCAGGAAATATAGCTCTTAAATTTAATAAATATTCCTGGTTACAGCACCGGCGCGAACTTGGGTCACGTTTATAGGCAGAGCGTAACTCCTCAGCTGATAAGACCGCCTTTAAAACCGATGTGAATAGCATGAACGACCCGACCAGATTGCGGCAAATATATGCGTTGGAAAGAAAGTGTATCTACGTAGGTCATTTATACCTTCAGAGAGCTACAATATATTACGTTGCGAGTTAACAATGGAAAATCTTCTGAGTTCTTCATGGCCGGTGTGTCAGTTAGGTAGTTAGTAAGTCATGGATAAATTTTGTTCATCTCTCAGGGGTTTAAATAATTCAAATCAATTAGTTGTTGCTGAAATCCACATCCATCTCTTTGCTCGTGCGATAATGAGGGAGCTTTAAGCATAATTTAGGAAGGATTGTGCCGTAGGGTTGTGAGTGAAGATGAAAAATGATGTTTAATATACACGCTTTCTCAATCTTTCATGCTTCACTATGTTTCATGTTTCACGCAAACGGGCTTATACACGGACATTACATAAGTATATTAATTATTAAACCTAGGTAGTCTATATGCTCTGAGTGCTCTGATAGCAACCGCTGTGGGCTTCCATATTTTAAAACGTTAACACAGTGGATTAGATTACAACCACATTTACTGCGCATGCTCGTAGCTGCAAGGAACACTACTTGAGAAAACTAAGCAGCTTACAACTGGAAATCCCTTCCACATTGCTCAGGAAACTTTGCAAATTTATTCTAGCATTTACCGTTCTGAATAAAGCTAGTTAATAGGATATAGGAAAGAATTTTTAAAGAGCTCCCGTCGTAAGAGTACACTGTAATTCCTTTTGATGTGAATTTATATAACTCAGGCAGAAGGGAAAAGTGCAGAGTACAGTGAAATCTAATAAGAGCGTTCTCTATTCTATTGTAAGTGAACACCAAAATTCTGCTTTTCATGCATAACTAATAGATAAAAGAAAGCAGCGTTTTTACTAACATGATATCTTCAAGTTGCCTACAGAGACAAAGAGTACAAAAAAGAATCCAAAACCTAATTGAACACTCTAAGAAGTACGATTAAAATTTAAGAATTAAATGGCGTAAAAATTGCAAATTTTAACAATATCATACTTCATCACATCCTTGTCTAAAATGTTCAGCTCTATCTGTTCCGAGTTGTAGCAAAAAGAACTAAACTGGTAGAGCTGAAATTCTGAATGAACATAGTTTTTGTTTCCGGAAAGGTTATGAGTAGAGACCGGATTTTAAAGGGAATTCCTTTTTTTTATATTTCATCAGAAATCGTGATAAAATTGAACAGGACATTACTGAGTAAGTTTCAACTGCAAATGACCTGGTTGTAACTTCCCTTTTTTTCGTTTTTTAGGCTCATTTCCCTTTTTTTTAGGAACTTTCCTTTTCCAGTACCTTTTTTGCTAATTTATTTTGAAAAATTCGTAAATTACCCAGTATTTGGCAATATGAAAACATTAAAAATTGTTTTCACTGACTCACCATTGAAAAAATAATTCCTCCCAGCAGAATAGAGCATTACAGGGAAATCACAGGCTTGCCATTGCCTAAGTTTCCCATTATAACAAGGTGGGGAACATGGATTTCGTGTGCTATTTTCCTCTGTGAGAATTTCAACAAAATCAAAAAATGTCTTCAGTCATTAGATGTTACAGAATCAGCAGCTGTAGAGCAAGCAAAGGCTTTACACAAAACAAACATGCATTTCTCTGTTTAATTTTTACACTCTCTTACTTTTATATCCCTTTTTTTCCCACCTTTTTTTGGCAATAATTTTCCCTTTTTTTCCTCCTTTTCTTGGCAATAATTTTCCCTTTTTTCGTCCTTTCTTGGTTGAAAATTTTCCCTTTAAAATCCGGTCTCTGGTTATGAGACTATACCGGATGACTTGCCATCGGCATTTCACCTAATGTGATAATCGTGAAATTCAATGTCAGTTAAAATGATTATAAGCCATGACACAATAAATGAACAAATGCACATCAATAGATCACGGCCTACTGGTAAACCCAAAGTTTCTAAACATTTAACAAATTTTGTTTTGGATCATGCTATATTTTACCATACTGAATGGTATCTGAAGTTTCGAAGATTTTTGCCGTGCGGACGGGAACCTAAAACATGTGCAAGATTTTCAACTTCGTAGTGACAAGGCCGATGACAGTTGTCCTCAGCTCTGCGCGGCTCGCTGTGCGGACACATGTTCTTCATAATTTTTATTTTTTGAGAAAAATCTATTTCGAATCTCAGGGTTGATCGATGTACATTGCTTCTTTCTTCGCCTATCGCACCTACAGTATCGCCTAGGAATATGTAAAAGAAGGCCATTTTGAAATTTTTTCATCAAAACAACAACTTTATTGCAAGATAATAAGGCACGAAGTTATTTATTTGTAAGGACAGTTTATTGTCTTTAAATTTTCATTACAATTTCCTCTAGACTTAATATGCATATCATATTACATCAGTAATGGATAGGCCCTCCATCGCCGATAAAGTTGGCCTACGGTGGTGACAAGAAACAATTTTCTTCTAAACAACTGGCATAACTCGAAAAAAGAAAAATTGTATAAACACAAATTTTAATTTTTGGGGTTGTTTTGGTATGTTACACAAAGATCGGCGATGACTTTACATGAAGAAATTTTCATTTTTCACCAATTGCCTAAAAAATGACTAACGATTTTGTTAAATTTTGTACACGATATGCTTAGGCCTATACTAAAAGCTAATACTTATATTTCAAGATATAGTTATAAGCCAGTCATCGATTGCACGAAATTAGGTTTTCTTACGAGGCCAACAGTAAATTTTTGCAAGAGGTTGAGACAACTGAAAACGTACTCTCTGCAGCTCGGCCTCTTATTCCATTAACAGACGATGTTGTGAGGAAGAGTTCATTGCCAAAGCTTAGGGTTTGGAAAGTTATGTGACTATATCACAAAATATCGTTTAAATTATTTTACTATTATACAGATATAGTTTGATTTAGTTACTGATATATTTGCATCTTTATTTATGCATTAAAAATAGAGAGGTATAAAATAACTTTAGTCTGTGAAAAATCTTGACAAACAGTTTAAAATTGACATAGGATTAGAAACTCTGAAGTGTTCCATTAAGATAATTAGAAACCATAGCCTATTAAAACTTCGTATGTATTTACCTGGTTGTTCGTGTTCGTGTTCAAATGTTGTTGTATTAGATCGTTCAAATACTGTTAATTAAGACATAATTAGTGATTTACATTGTTCGGTATGCTTAGTCGTATTGGCCACCTCTTAGTTGGGGAAGTTACAGTTTCGGTTCAGTGACATATAGCTTAGAATCTTTTATGTTCATTTGATGCCAGTTATTACACTAACAAAATTGTTACACTTCCGTCCTTTGTGTTCCAGATTGCAAAGGTGATTGCTCGGGTTATGAGCATGGTGATGTGTATTATGTCAGTAAGGGAAAAAGGGGGTCGGTTGTTCGCGAATGTGGCGCCAAAACGCCGGCCCGGGAGAACTAATCAATAATTGTGGCACATACTGCCCCTCAAGTGATTTCTGCGCCACCATCCACCCCTAGGCTTAACAGGAACAATGCGGCCACAATAATTCCTGGAATTTGATAGGATATTTCGATTAAAATGGGGCATGAAGATGTTTCCATGATGAGAGTGATCGCTAATCTGATTGAGATTTACTTTTTTTCACCCGAATATTTTCCTTATTAAATTACTTTTATTTATTTATCATTAATTTAACCTTGTGGCTATAAGGCCTTCTCTACCACTCAGACAGGGGGAAATAAATATTTACTTCTTTCTTTCTTTACCTTAGTTCTTTTTACCTCTCCTTTTAGGAACCTTTAAGCGACCCACGCCACCCGAGCAGGGAAATGCATGAAATACAATAATAAATACAACTTAACTATAATTGAGTATACAACTGACTTGAAATATGAAAAATTGCACTTGAACTGTTATATCGTTTGGCAGCTCCTGAGATTAGTTAGACAATGAGTTCCAGAAGCGAAAAGCAGTTTCCCGGGGCAGTCCTGTTATTGATAGGCCCTAGTATCTCCCAATGTCCCGATTTTTTTTTTTGTAATTGCATTAGGCTTGTGGAATTATCTATGTTAAATAGGCAGCACTCCTAGTGGCGAATTCATGAAACTTGGATTCATTTTATATTAAGAAGTTGGTAATTCTAAAACAATGATCTATTTTCTCCAGCTTAAATCAGGCATATTTTGAAATTCTGTTCTCCTAATTGTTGTGAGTGCATTCGTGATTTAAAATACAGTATATGCGTGGTGAATTTAATTCTATTTTTATCATTTATAACATCATCTGCTGTTTCTAAAAGATGTTCCAGTTTTTTCAAGTGAAAAAAATGCAAATGTTCCTTTTTATTAATTTATGGGACAAATATTTTATAGGAACCCTCTTATATAAGCTCAATGGGAATCAAACACCATAGAACAATGAAATAAAATAAATATGATACCAGGTGCTAAATTATTATATAATTTTGTGATTGCTGCCTAGGCCTTTCGGTGCCTTTATACCATCTTCAGGGCATTTTTTGCTGGCTTGGAGTTCATGGTCAACGGACACGCGGCGAGGATGCCACAGAAGACAGTTCAGTGACAGTGATTTTATAATATTTTATGAATTTTATTTTATTTTATAAATGTGATGAAATGCAGCTTTTATTTTAACTATTGGAACTCCAAGCCAGCAAAAGATGCCCTGTAGATGGTGTAAAGGCACCGAAAGGCCTAAGCAGCAATCACAAAATTATACAATAGTTAAGCACCTGGTATCATATTTATTTTATTTCATTGATCGAGCTCACCGGTATTAAACTTGTATTTTAATAACCATAGAACAAGTCAAAACCAGAGCTTATCCACTAAAGCTTGTAGGCAGACAGGCATGAAGGACACTTTGTTGAAAAGTCTGTATGAACATTAAAACGTCCACTCGATTGGAAAGTTCAGTGAGGGGAGAGAATTATTGTGACTACCGGGAGCGTGGCGGTCTGATTCCTTGTTGCCATTTGAGATCATCGAAATTTGTGACAGCATAATTTGAGGGCAGGTGAGTAGAGTCATGCGTCCCCATCACCTGTCTGTAACAACTTAGCCATGTATTATGCACCCTCACTCTGTTTCGATGAGGGGTAATGTTAGATCATGCAAGGTTTATACATGAAATTTACTCTTATTTTACTCACACAGTATTTTATAATAGGCAGGGAGATCCAATTAACTATGAACCGGCTACACGGTGTTTTTTTTCCGGCTGTGCGCGTTGTCGTCTATGGCTATCATAGAGTGGCGCTGATGCAACCATACAACAATTTCCTTAACTATTTTAGAAGGCTTTATTTACCAACGCAATGAAAGGATGCACTGAAAATGGCCACCATCGTTGTCCATACATTTTTGGCACATCTTTACCGTCCATCCATCACTCGCCGTAGTTCACGTTGCGAATTGCTGGCACCACAATTTTTTTAGGGTGTGTGGGGTTTTTGTTTTAATTTTTCCAGGGTCTGTGGGTTTGTCTTCTCTACTTTACGTTTTAACTTACCCCAGAGATAAAAGTAGCAGGAGTTAGGTCGGGTGACCGAGAGGGCCATAAATCTCTACTAATAATTCTCTCCTCAAACACACTTTCAACTGTTCTCATCGAAATATTGGCTCCATTTCCCGACCTAACCCTCTGCGAGTGTCATATCTAGGGTAAATTAAAACATAAAGTATACAATATAAACGCAAACATCCTACAAGAATTAAAACAAAATATCCTCCAGGAAATTGCCAGCATTTCGTGACGTGATCTGCGGTGAGTGATGGTAGTTTCTGAAAGAGGTCCAAAAATATATCTGTGAATAAATTGTTTCATATTCGATTGTATGCTTCCATCTTCTCTAACTTCTGGTAACCATGATATACCGGTATGACAGTATAGCCTATGTATTATGCATGATCGTGCTAAGTCATTTGCCACTTCCAAGGATTGCTATTGCTCTAGCTGTTACGGTGTGAAATGTTGCAACCAATGTGAGGTTCGGATGGCTCTTACTTGGAGCAAGGTGTGTTTTGAACATTTTAGAAATGTTGACGGTTGACTAACAAAACATGACAATATAAATCTGCACTTCGAAGTCAAGAAGATTCCTTATCAGTCTGTACTGGCCATTTCTCATTCACCTTTCACGCAATCTTCCTCAAGCTCACGGATTTTGGTAACCTGACATCTGATATAAACGGGTTATGAATTATTGTCTTGAGCGCTCTTGGCGCGGCAAAGATTGAGATGTTGACCCAGTCTGTTGGCACACACAGGGCAGGAACTCGTGCCAAAAAGTTCAGACGAATGAACAAATTCTCCCGATAATGAAAATACGGATTATTCTGTATACGTTTTCTTGCCAAGACAGCCGGAAGTGTTAGACGTGTATAAAGCTAAAATTTATTCCTATAAAGAGATTCAGTAACTCAGTTCCAAGCAAACAATAAATCCTCATGGCTTTATGGAACATGAACCAAACGAAAATCGTAAGCAAAAAAGAATATATTTAAACCAAATCTCCATTAATGTGAATGGACTGCTTCTACAATTTCATGTAATCTACAAAACCGTTTCACAATTGTAATGCTCTAAAAATGTTATAGAATTATAACACTTTGAAAATATTTCCATCCCTTGTATATAACTCAAGGTCTAATGTGGGCCTACACCAATCACAATTATCCATAAATACAAGTTTAAGAACATAAACTAACTTAAGTGTCAGAAGGGTACTTTCTAAGATTGTATCGTGGACAGGAAAAATGGATGTCCGTAAATCAGTCTATCTGTCAGCCCATACGCGCGATAACTCTAAAACGCTTAATCAGATTGTCATGAAATTTGATATACGCACTTATAACGTCCACGGTACGAATCTTATTGATTTTGGACAAAATCGATTGATCGGTACCGAATTAGGGGCCTAATTTGTGAAAATATTATTCAGCAAATGCAATTCAGTTCTCATGACAACAATAAAGTTTGCAGTGTTCATAAGCGGCTTTAAAAGTTGCAATACACTGGGCTTTGACAAATAATGCTACCCACACATAGGCGTACCGAGGGGGGTTTTTTGGGGGTTTGAACCCCCCCCCCCCCCCCATTGATTAAAAAAAGGAAAATTGTATAATTTTTTTAAGTCTGCCCATAAATTACTTAGTACAAGTATAAAGCGTGGGAAGCTTAAAACTCGTTATTTTGCGTCTTAATTTCTAAAATTTTCCGGGGGAGACCCCCGGAAGCTTAAAACTCGTTATTTTGCGTCTTACTTTTTAAACTTTTCCGGGGGAGGACCCCCGGAAGCTTAAAACTCGTTATTTTGCATTTTAATTTTAAAAATTTTCCGGAGGAGGACCCTCGGACCCCCTTTCCCTGGGGGGTATGGAATACCCCCCAGACCCCGCGGATGTTATAACCCCCCCCCATATGGTCGGCCTGGTTACGCCTATGTACCCACATATTCCTTCACATATGCTTATCAAACTTTACACCTTAAACTCTGCTTAATGAATCCATCTGGAACTTAACTCGGGGATCGATTGCAAAAATAACTTCTTTTCTGCATATTGTAGGTGCAATTACCATTGATTAAACAAAAGCATGACATATAAAGTGAAGAATACAAGACTGCGTCTAGGAGTTATGAATATAAATTACAAGTTTTAAAATATTGCCCTATTAACTCCATCTGACACTTTGTTACATCAGTTTACCTGATTTTATTTATATAGTAGGCCAACTCAGTGTCTTTCAGCAGATTCCTAATGGAATCATACTCTAAATAAAATAATATTGAAAAATAAGATGGAAATTACTATAGAATTTAAGAATATCTAGTTGGCTCCCACACGACACATGAGTCTATTGGACAATATCATTCAAGACTAAAATTCTTAATTATATACATAATACCTAAAGTGCTTCATTGATTTTTATTTTTCTTTAACAGAGAGGCCAATTTATGTGTCCAAACTTTCTTCTGAAGTAAACTTCAATAGTTAGGCCTATTTCAAAAGATTTGCTACATTTTTTAAACAGTCTGCTATATATGAGATTTTAAAATATTTAATTACAATTTTAAGAAGACATAGCTTCGATTATTACCAATAATGTTTATTTCTGTTAACAATTATTCTGTCCCAATGTTTTTTTTAATTTTTTATAATGATACTTTACAAGGTTATTAAGTCATAATTAATTTGTTAGTTATATGCCCTGGATGAGTGGAAAATAGGGTCTTACTGCTTTAACACTGCCAGGGAAAATAAAAAGTTATTATTATTATTATTATTATTATTATTATTATTATCATCATCATCATTATTATGCTCTTGTGGGGTAATGGTACTGGTGCCAAATAGCATTTCTAAAAAAATAAGGTTCGTATAGTTAAGCGATGTGGACTAAAGGAGCATTGTAAACCCATTTTTAAAGAGTTTAAGGGTTTAACGCTTTCATCTCTCTATGTATATTCTTGCATTCTGCATGGATTACCAAATTAATAGAAATGATATTCATTCTATTTACACAAGTGGCAATAATCTCTTGAAGGTTCCCAGATATACACTGAAACAGCTACTGAGAGTCATATGGTTTTAAGTACCAATTTTTTTAACAAGTTGCCTGAAAAAATAAAAAGTACAATAGTACCGTTAAAAATTTTGGACGAAACCTGGAAGGTTTACTGTCGAATAAGAATTGTTATATTGTTAAAGAATATTTGGATGAGAGTTTTATTGAAATTATTGTATTGTGAAAACTGACATTTTATATTGCCCCCGATTGTATTTTTAAACAATTATTTTATTAAGTGCCAGTATGGTACTTTATGAGATTGTGTGGGGGACAAAAAATGTCTGTCCGTCTGTCCGTCTGTCCGTCCGTGTGTGTGTCTGTACGCGCTCTAACTCAAATACGCTTTATCGAATCTTGATGAAACTTGGTATACACGTCTATAATGTCCATGGGAAGAACCCTATTGAAACTGAACCAAATCGGTTCACCGGTACCGGAGTAAAACCCAATTTAGTGTATATTTTAAAGGCGCCATAACTCACATACGCTTTATCGGATTTTCATGAAACTTGGTATACCTATTTATAATGTCCATGGGAAGATGTCTGTTGATATTGGACCAAATCGGTTGGCCGGTACCGGATTAATACCCAATTTAGTGCCCTTTTATGGTATCATATAAGAAAAGGCGCGGTAACTCAAATACGCTTTATCGGATTTTCATGAAACTTCGTATACTTATTTATTACAATCATGGCAATAAGCCTATTGAATTTGGACCTAATCGGTTGTCCAGTACCGAAATAAAGAGTAATTTTCAGTCAAATTTATTATAATATTTTGGTTCAATTCGAAGCATTTTGATTGGCTCGCGCCCAACCAATCAGCGGGCGAGTCCCGTAACTAAGGTAAATAACGGGGAATTCTGGAACAAGCCTTCAATTCCTGTCGAAACCTTCTTTAGTAAAGGAGGGTAAAAAGAAGGCACCTTCTTCAAATGCAAAATCAAATTCTCGGTTCTTTCTTATAGCGTCATCAATTAATGACAGCTTATAAAGCTTCCTTCAGTTGCCATGGACAGTTGACATCTACATGAAAAACAAATGTTCCCATATGTACGATTATAGATGAAATGCTGTTGTATAATGACTAATTATTTTGCTAAAATTGATTACAATTAGATTAAAGCATTGAATTTTACTTCAGCCTATGTCAGATTTATAATCCCTGACCTCTTAATAAATAAAAACATTAACTTCTGAGAATTTGCATAAGTTGGTACGCTGCTTTAGTGAGGGCCAAATCCGCTTTTATTTCGAATATCGCGAACATTATGTTACCAATGAATGAAATAATACTATATTGTAACATAAGAAAACTAGAAGTCTCGAAATATAGCCTAATTTCGAAATACGGTGATTTTTCTTTTCTGTGAGCTACCACGAGATAGTATTCTTTTGTATTGGACACTCAAAAGTCGCTGTGTGGTTTGGTCTTGCGGTAAGATGCTTGTCTAGTAATCAAGAAATATCACGTTCGAGTCCACCCTAAAGTAATTTTTTTTTTATTATTATCAATTGTGTTAAATTGAACCTATTCCATTCTTGTGTCCTATTTTGTCAATGTGCTTAAATAAGTATTGCATTTTTCTTTTAAAAAAACTGGGAATTCATTGTCTTTCATTGACCTACAACATCATTCCTAAAGAATAACATATGCCTATAAATGTTATTTCACGAACAGAAACTAGCTTTAAAGTTATTGCGTTGCGTTAAAATTGCATAAGCCTATACTCAGAACAAAACTGCATACCGCTAGGTGGAATTATCCTCTTCTTATTGGCTTACTGTACTATTTCATTGTCAATGCATTTTGTAAAATGTTTACATATTTTAAGAATTAGTATATCAGTGTATACCAATGTGAATTAAGGTTAAGAATCAAACTTTAGACCTTTGTTCTTCCGTAAGCCCTGCTTAATGAATCGATCTGGAGTTTAACTCGGAGATCTATTTAAAAAAAAAAAAAAAAAAAAAAAAAAAACTTATTTTCTGTATATCATAACTGCAATTATTACTGATTAAAAAAGTTGGCACTTTGTTATATCAGTTTACCTGATTTTATTAAGTGCCAGTATGGTACTTTATGAGATTGTGTGGGGGACGAAAAAATGTCTGTCCGTCTGTCTGTCTGTCCGTGCGTCTGTAGGCACCATAACTCAAGTACGCTTTTTCGGATTTTCATGAAACTTGGTATAAACATTCATAATGTCGATGGGAAGAACCCTATTGATATTGAACCAAATCGGTTCACCGGTACCGGAGTAATGCCCAATTTAGTGCCTATTTTAATAGATTATGGCGCCTTTCTCATAGAAAGGCGCCATCACTCAAATACGCTGTAACGGATTTCCATGAAACTTGGTATACCCATTTATGACGTCCATGAGAAGTGCCCTATTGAATTTAAACCTAATCTGTTGACCGGTACCGGAGTAAAACCCAATTTAGTGTATATTTTAAAGACGCGGTAACTCAAATACGCTTTACCGGATTTTTATGAAACTTGGCATACACATTTACAATGTCCGTGGGAAGACGTCTATTCATAATGGATAAAATCAGTTGATCTGTTTCGGAGTAATGCTCAATTTAGTGCCTATTTTATGGCAATATACGTATTCGAAAGAATTTTTAAAAATAATGAAAATCAGTTATCTTGACAACATAGCCTATTGTTTTACTGTGATCTTATAAGGCCTTGGAAATTAAAATACAGGTAGCTATGACAAAAAACACGATTGTTTTACATGCGCTTATCCAACTAGACCGTTAAAATGACCCAGGTGGCCGAGATGGTAGACCTTTCTTCTTCCGTAAGCCCTGCTTAATGAATAAATCTGGAGCTTAACTTGGAAATCAATTTAAAAAAAAAAAAATATTCTGCATATCATAATTGCAGTCACAACTGATTAAACAAAAACATACTGGCACTTTTTTACATCAGTTTACCTGATTTTATTATCACTGACCTCAGTTCTTCCCTCGCTTTAATCAATTCACACGTGTTATTAAGTGCCAGTATGGTACTTTATGAGATTGTGTGTGGGGAGGGAAAATGTCTGTCCGTCTATCTGTCTGTCCGTCCGTCCGTGTGTCTGTACGCGCGATAACTCAAATACCCTTAATCGGATTTTAATGAAACTTGGTACAGTATATACATTCATAATGTTCATGGGAAGAACCCTATTGATAATGGACTGAATCGGTTGACCGGCACCGGAGTAAAACCCAATTTAGTGTCTATTTTAAAGACGCGATAACTCAAATACGCTTTATCAGATTTTCATGAAACTTAGTATACGAATTTATAATGTCCCTGGGAAGAAGTCTATTGATAATGGACCAAATCGGTTGGCCGGTACCGGAATAATGCCCACTTTAGTGCCTTTTTTATGGTAATATATCACAAAGGCGCGGATAACTCAAATACGCTTTATCGGATTTTCTTGTAACTTGTTGTACGAATTTATGACGTTCTTGGGTACAAGCCTATTGAATTAGGGCCAAATCGGTTGACCGGTACCGAAATAGCGAGTATATCAATATTAATTTTGTAATGAATATTCTTTCATGGCCCACAATATATTAAAAAACGTAACAAATTGCCAATCGTATATTGATATTGTTAGCAACCTTGATTGATTTGTTTCTTCATAACGATGTCAATGTGGACTAAATAATTTAAATAATGTAAATAAACGATTTATAACAGCTATCCGTTGAATATTGATATTATATTGTGTATTCTATGGTCATGTAGCTACCGATATTTACTTTAGGCTATATTTTAATGTGAGTATTTTTTATATTCGTTTCTGTGCACCAATATACCTAATGTAATTCCTGACAGATTTCATATTGACTTTTTATTCATTCATAACCTTTAAGGCTGCTTTAAACTTGAAACAGACATTTCAGCGAATCGTAGGCCTATTGCATCATTATTATTATTGCCAGCACATTTTGTTTTTGGAGTTTAACTCGGAGATTTATTACAAAAATAACTTTTCTGCATGGGCTTGTCATAATTGCGTTTATCACTGATTAAAAATAACATACTGGAACTTGGTTATATCAGTTTATCTGATTTTATTTATTTATTTGATGGTGCTTTTACAAATACTGTTTATACTGTGAGTTCCACGCAAGAGTTGGCGAATCATGCGGGTTTCTGCGTCGCGGCGGGCACAGATCTTATTCCCGAGCGATCGAGTGAAGTATCTACGCAAATAAAGCCGCGAACGGTATAGGGTTATTCCATGCAAAATCAACAAACAGTGGTTGCATGACCATTTTAGAAAAAAATAATTGTTTGTATATGAGTTCATACATGTTTCAAGATATCAAAATAAGTTTTTAAAAAAATCTTGTGTTCTTGGTTTCCCAGGGGTGTCCATTTTTCAATCCTGGTGTAACACATTTTTTTGCGAATGTAGCTGATTACAAACATTTTCATAACTCAACAACCATAAGAGGTAGAAATTTGAATTATGAACCATTTTGTAACTATTGAAGCGTACTTTCAGAAATACTTTATTGTTTTCTTCAACACAAAATTTTTCATATGAAAATATGAGTTTGAAATTCGGGTAAATTTTTCCCCAAAAATCACTTTTTGGACAAAATTTTATATGAGAAGGAAATGATTGTAAACATTCAAATTTTTTTAATGTTCAAACCTGCATGTGATTTGTCTGTGAGGAAAAAATCAGGGTCTAAAAATACATCCCTTATTTCTAAACTGGCCTCAAATAATAGCGTTTTTCAGATTTTGACTATTTTTGGGCTTAAATATCTCTGATGGGCACCCTTCAAAAAATCTGAAAAATTGCATGAAAGAAGCCTTTCATGTGCCTAACTCACATTCCAAATTTCTATTCCTTGATTCAACTCCTTCTATTAATTTGATAGATCTGAAATATCACACTTTTTAGGGTAGCATATTTGGGAGTAACAACATATAACTCAACAACTATAAGAGTTAGACATTTTAATTATGAATAATTTTATAACTATTGAAGCTTGCTTTCAGAAATATTTTATTGTTTTCTTCAACACAAAATGTTTCGTATGAAAATATGAGTTTGAAATTCGGGTAAATTTTTCCAAAAAGAATCTCTTTTTGGGCCAAAATTTATATGAGAAGGAAGTGATTGTAAACATTCAAAATTTTTTTAATGTTCAAACCTGCATGTGATTTGACTGTGAGGAAAAAATCAGGGTCTAAAAATACATCCCTTATTTCTAAACTGGCTTCAAATATTATCGTTTTTCAGATTTCGACTATTTTTGGGCTTAAATATCTCTGATGGGCACCCTTCAAAAAATCTGAAAAATTGCATGAAAGAAGCCTTTCATGTGCCTAACTCACATTCCAAATTTCTATTCCTTGATTCAACTCCTTCTATTAATTTGATAGATCTGAAATATCACACTTTTTAGGGTAGCATATTTGGGAGTAACAACATATAACTCAACAACTATAAGAGTTAGACATTTTAATTATGAATAATTTTATAACTATTGAAGCTTGCTTTCAGAAATATTTTATTGTTTTCTTCAACACAAAATGTTTCGTATGAAAATATGAGTTTGAAATTCGGGTAAATTTTTCCCCAAAAATCACTTTTTGGACAAAATTTTATATGAGAAGGAAATGATTGTAAACATTCAAATTTTTTTAATGTTCAAACCTGCATGTGATTTGACTGTGAGGAAAAAATCAGGGTCTAAAAATACATCCCTTATTTCTAAACTGGCTTCAAATATTATCGTTTTTCAGATTTCGACTATTTTTGGGCTTAAATATCTCTGATGGGCACCCTTCAAAAAATCTGAAAAATTGCATGAAAGAAGCCTTTCATGTGCCTAACTCACATTCCAAATTTCTATTTCTTGATTCAACTCCTTCCATTAATTTGATAGAACTGAAATATCACACTTTTTAGGGTAGCGTATTTGGGAGAAACTACATATAACTCAACAACCATAAGAGTTACAAATAAGAATTATGAAACATTTTATCATTATTGAAGCTTGCTTTCAGAAATAGTTTGTTTTCTTTAACACAAAATTTCCGAGACAGAGTTATTTTCTGTTGTGATATTGTCTTTAAGTTCTTCTAACAGTATGTTGCTATTATTTGTGGGGAAACTTGAAAAGTAAAGTGTATAGGTGAATTTCCCAAGAACAAAGAAAATGACCAAAATATGACTTTAAATGAAAGATAAAAACGGTCCGATTTGGGTAGTAAATGTGCGATTCATGTTTAATTAGTGTTTTTGGCGAGAATGGTGGTCAGGATAACAATATGGCATGTCATAAACATCCGAACCCTAATAATAACTAACCCATCTTTTCCGACCAGCTCACTTCCTCCCTAAAGATGGACGCAGTGCTAGTAGCTCCCGAAAGCCCAGAATTATTACATCCATCCACCCGACTGGAAGGCTCTACGTCCCAGGTCATATGTAAATAAGATTTTACATAATTTTGAAATTTGAACGTCTGTCGCTCGACTATCAGCGTCCCGCTCGCCTTTAATAGGCTCTAGAAGTACTTTTTTACTTCCTCTACCCGTACCATAGGTACCATAGGAGAGGAAGTTTTCGAGCCCGAAATTCGAATCAAGTTTTTAACATAAATACACGTTTTGACGTCACCTGAATCAATCAAAAAAGGCTATTTTTTATAAATATGTCTGTGTGTGTGTGTGAACAGCCTAGCTCTAGAACGAAAAATCTTATAAAAACAACATTTTGTATTTGACTCAGGTATCTTTTGGGGATGTGACACTCTTACTCTTAATGCCACTTTATATAAAGAAAATGTCATTTTTCGCCATTTTTCGAAAACGTCTCTTACGATTTTCTTTAAATTTTGTTCTTGGGGTGCTTATTCTAAGAGCTAATACTTTTTTTAAAACTTTTTTTGCATAAATTCTCTGAAGGATAGTTATAAGCCACCCATTGTTTATAGAAACTCAGTCTTACCTCGTGAAGAATAAAGTTTGGCATCAGGTTGAAATAACTGTATCCGTGCTCTTTGCAATACAGCCTCTTCTTCTATATCAGAGGGTGAAGTGAGAAAGCTGTATTGCCTATGTTTAGAGTAAAGAAAGTTACGTGAGTGCATTAATCAAATTTTATTTGGGTTGTGTATCCTTCGGGGATGCGATGTGGTAACGACATTCTCTTCATTTTTAAAACCAATTTACATGAAGAGAATGTCATTAAAAATATATTATACTATGAGGCAAAACTTTTATTTGGGCAGAGTGTGTAACTGTTCTTCCATTATAGCACTCAATTCTGAGATAGACAACCTATGCATTGACTCTGGCATTGTTGTTGCTCTTAACTTATGCCCTTTTAAATTTATCTCATTGTCTTATATTGTATTAAATAAAATACTAGGTGTAGAGACGCAGATAACCTCTGTCTTTTATGATGCGAGGGTAGATGAAATATAAACGAGACTATTTTTCATTTATTTTTGTTTGCAATAAACACAAAATCAAGTGTTTTTCATTTTTTTAATAGAATTTCCTGCTTTGGAAATGCATTTTTTCCGAGCAAATCTGTAGCTTTTTAATTCCAAAAAAGAAGAAGAGTTGGTTGTGTCATTAGCCAATTGCGTACGAATTGCTCCATCCCATCAACGTTGTCGAATTGCTGGCCATCCTCAGCTTCTTGGACTGGACCAAAAAGGATGAAAATCGCAAGCTAATAAATCAGGACACTAAGAAGGTTGTTAAACTATTTTCTTCATTTTGGTACGTGTGACAGCTCTTGCATTGTCTGGAAGAAGGATCTCTTCTTCTACCGGTTAGTCACGTCTTTTAGCCTCATTGAAAACCTCGCAGTAGTACGCCGCATTGATTGCGCAACGATATTGTACAAAATCAACGTATAAAATGCACTCCCTCCCCCCCCCAAAAAAAGCAGTCAAAAGCCTTCTGAATGCCCAGACTTGGCTTTCATAGGGAACTCCACGGCTTCTCACAAACGCCTTGTGCCAAGTAAAAACACGCAACGTTGACAGAGTTTGTTCCCTGAACTGTGTCACCAGTTTGCGCAAAATGTTGCTCTTTCATGAGCTAGATAATGCACTGCGCAACGGAAGGGTGCACTTTTTCCTGAGATATCCTGTTCCCGTATCGCAATCTCACAAGGGCGTCTCCCCTCAACATGCCATAAAGTAGCAGCTTCCTTAGCTGAAAATTATGCCCTAAAATAGTCTCGTTTATATTTGGTCCACCCTCGTTGCAAATAAATTGTAATGCCAGATCCAAGAAGTTTTAATGTATTCTTTTGCACTCTGCTTGATTTATTACTCTCCCTATGTTTTGATCATAAGCGCGGTATTTCACAGGTTTCAAGGTAACATTATAATCTTGAGTTGCCATCTGTGCCATGGATTTCATGAACAATCCACAATTTTATAGTATAAGAACATGTCCAAACTTATAAGTCCGCTATTTTCTGTTGATGTTATATAGATTTTGAAAAGTTTGATCAATTTAAATTGCCACAATACTTTTGCAATGAATGAAATTGTGCTCTTTACTGTCATTGAAATCAATGAAAGCCCTGCGGATTTCATGAACAATCCACAATTTTATAGTATAAGAACATGTCCAAACTTATAAGTCCTCTATTTTCTGTTGATGTTATATAGATTTTGAAAAGTTTGATCAATTTAAATTGCCACAATACTTTTGCAATGAATGAAATTGTGCTCTTTACTGTCATTGAAATCAATGAAAGCCCACGGCTTACGAACTTTCTGCTGCCACTATTTTATTGCTGCTGCGTATACTTGGGCTTGTGCAAGCCTTCAGGTGCCAGCGTTTGTTTGGCACTTAATGCAGCCTGTGTTTGTTTGACGCTTCACCGGTTTGTTTGGCGAAGCCTGCTTGCTGTACTGCTAGCCTCATTTAGTTGTTCGAAGTTTCGCGTGGTTTGCACCACATTCTGAGACAGTTCTGGAGTGCTGTCCATGAAGTCTATATTTTCAGCTCTGTACTTGAATTGCAGTCTTTTTGGCTGGTTGGGGATTCCGGAAGGATTAACCTCGTAGTAGCGAAGTTTAACAGGGAATTCTGTAGCGAATACTACCAGGCGATCTTCTAGGGACAAGTCTTTCAGTTTGCCAAGTTTATCTCGGACGAGGACAGTCGACGTACGTTTGCTTGTGGTAGCTTGATGCCAAGCGTTTCTTCTACTTGAGAGCTGTACTCTCCAGTTGATTTTGGTGCCTCTTCAGGAGGCGGTGTCAGTTTTGCTGATGGAGGTCTGTGTTCCTCAAGTGGTGTCGGTGGTTTGTCAGGCATTCTCTGATGCAGATTGGGGGTCAAGTCGATGGACTGAGATGGTCGATGCAAGTCGTCCCTTGCACTCTTTTCCGGCTTCGGTTCTTCTGACGGAGGAGGTAGCAAGCGGAGGGGAGGCAGCAAGCGGAGGGTTTGTGCGGGAGGATCCCTTGCATCATAAGCGAATTCCTTGAGCTCTCTGATCAACTTGCTGACGTAGAGGAAGGTTTTCGGGAAGTACGTTCTACTTCTGGCGATCCTCTCACTGATTAGTTTAGCGACGTGTTCTCGCAATGTGGGTCTCTTCTCAAACAGCTTGAAGCTGTGTCTAGTCAATGCTACACGGTTCTCAGGGTGCGCTTCTACAGGAACTGGAAGGTTCGTTGTTGGTTTCATTAGTTTCTCATATCTGTTTCCTACTTCCTTTACTTCTGGTTTCTCTTCTTCCGGCAGTTGAGCACTCTCCGGCTGATCGGCGGTTGCAGGATTATTTTGCGCATGCGTACTATGCGTGTTGAGTGTCTCTGGTGTCGTATCCGTGAGGTCAAAGAAGTTATTTGTGCCTTTCATGTCACTTTGCTTATTTTTCTGATACATTGCAAGCAATGTGTGGGACGCTTGTATTTGCTCCTTGTAGGCTGTTTTCTGTTCCTCCACTTTTTTCATCTGCTGTAACTGATGAAAACTTGGGCGACGAAGCACCTTAGAGTCGTCGTATTTCATGAGGGTAGGCGGTGGATAACTTAGAGGCTGGGCGCCCATATTGGGTTGAGGCTTGAAGAATTGGAGTCTCGTGAGGATTCCGTCGAGTATGGGTTCTTGGGGACTGTACGCGCTGCTAACTTTATCACCATCCATTTTCACTGGGTCACTATGATGTGGATCGTACTTCTTCATGACGTCTTGGGACTCGAAAACCTCAGTTGCAGTCTTTTGTTCCTCAGGCTTCTTGGATTCCTCCAGTGTCTCATTCGAATGCCTGGGTTCTGATTTGGATAAGCGTTTGGAGGGAGTGTACACGATGCGAATTTTGTCACTATCAGTTTTCACTGAGTTATCATGATTTGGACTGTACTTTGCCATTGCATCTTGGGAGTTTGCATCCTGAATAAATCTCTTTTGTTCCCTTGGTTTTGTGGATTGGTCCAATGTCTCGTAGGAAGGCCAAGGTTCTGATTCGGATAAGCTTTTGGATAGACTGTACATGCCACGAATTTTGTCACCATCCCTTTTCACAAGATTATTGTGGTATGGATTGTACTTCTCTGCGGCGTCTTGGGACTTGAAAACCTCAATTTCACTCTTTTGTTCCCCAGGTTTCGTGGCTTGGTTCAATGTCTCGTAGGAAGGCCAAGGTTCTGATTCGGATAAGCTTTTGGATAGACTGTACATGCCACGAATTTTGTCACCATCCCTTTTCACTGGATTATTGTGATATGGATTGTACTTTTCTGCGGCGTCTTGGGACTTGAAAACCTCAATTTCACTCTTTTGTTCCCCAGGTTTCGTGGCTTGGTTCAATGTCTCGTAGGAAGGCAAAGGTTCTGATTCGGATAAGCTTTTGGATAGACTGTACATGCCACGAATTTTGTCACCATCCCTTTTCACTGGATTATTGTGTTATGGATTGTACTTTTCTGCGGCGTCTTGGGACTTGAAAACCTCAATTTCACTCTTTTGCTCCCCAGGTTTCGTGGCTTGGTTCAATGTCTCGTAGGAAGGCCAAGGTTCTGATTCGGATAAGCTTTTGGATAGACTGTACATGCCACGAATTTTGTCGTCATCCCTTTTCACTGGATTATCGGTGTATGGTTTGTACTTTGCCATGACGACTTGGGATTTTAAAGCCTCAAATGCTCTCTTTTGTTCCTTCTGCTTTTTGGATTGCGCCATTGTCTCGTAGGAAGGCCAGAGTTCAGATGTGGATGAGTGTTTGGAAAAGCTGAATACCTCTGGTTTGTATGCGTGATTCTTTTTAATTTCTGGGTAAATCGTAGACGGAATTGCTAGGAAGTCTAGAGTTGATTCTAAAGTCTTCACTTGAACTGGAGGCGGAAACTTATGTTCATTTGTGCTAGCCATTTGTTTGTTTCCTCTAATCAAAGTTTTAGGGAGACCCTGTGGTTTAATTCCCACGTTCGCTTTCGCTGTGGCTGCTGAGTCTTGTGGCTCCCCGGCATAGGTAGCAGTCGCTTCAGGTGGGGATCTGAATCTCTCAACGGCTCCTGTCGGCATCTTGTGAGCCATATACACCTTAGAGATGAATTAAAAAGATAAAGGACCCTTCATTATATTGAGTGCTAACTAAAAACCACCGCCGTCTCGAGAATTACACTGCCTGTCCATGCTTAATTTTAACATGGAGTTCAGAGTACAGTGTAGTTAAATTGCCTAATTTCTCCAGTAGAGGCGACACAGTTCACACCCAGATAGCATGAAATTCCAGCATATTTCAGTTTCCGAGTTTATACTTCAGAGGGCAACACAACATACGGTAATGTAAAGGGTATTGCAGCTGGATGTGAATGATACTGCCATCTGTAATGTGCATACGCAAAATTAGCCGTATAGGACAGGCAGTGTATACACGAGTAATACAGTCTAAAAGGCAGTGCTAAAAATATACGACGGTGGATCGAAAAGTAACTCAATTTTTTTTACAAAATTTAATAGGTACAATTACAAACAAATGTACACATGAAGGGACATCTTTTGTCTATTTTTCTATATAGTCGCCACGTTTCTCAACACATTTCTCCTATCGTGATACCAGTTTCAAAATACCCTGTTCATAGAAGTCCGTTCGGTTGCCGTATACCTATCTGCGGACTGCTGTTTTCACTTCTGCATCTGACGCAAAGCGTTGGTCCCATGAAGAAATTTCTGGCCGGCAAACGCTTTGCGTCAGACGCAGAAGTGAAAACAGCATTCCGCAGATGGCTATACGCCAACCGAACGAACTTCTATGAACATGATATTTTTAAACTGGTATCACGATGGGAGAAATGTGTTGAGAAACTTGGCGACTATATAGAAAAGTAAACAAAAGATGTCCCTTCACGTGTGCATTTATTTGTAATTGTAATTATTATGCTCTACTTTTCGATCCACCCTCGTATATTATATAGCATACTAACTATAAATTATGAAACTATAGAGACTTAAAGCAATAATTGCTAATGCAAGTATTTTTTTAATAGTTCATCCATGGCTGAGCAGTTAGACTGCTCGCCTTCCACTGCTGGGACCCGGGATCAAATCTCTGTGGATCCATGTTGCATTTGGGATGTACAAAATGGGATCAGGGCAGCCGGGTGCCCCGGTTTCCCGTGACGTATACCTTATAGTCCCGCCGTTGGCACCACAATATCAACTAGACCTGAATAATGTTTTTAAATCTCGTGGCCTGCCTATTTGACATTTTTTTTTTGTTTCCCCAGTCGTAAAGGCAAATGCCGAATTGGATATTTACATACCATGAATCATACTCACCATTTCATCTTGTATCATATCCATTTAAGTTAATATCAGTTGAATTTACTCCATAAAAATACTCCAGTAATAGAAACAATTGATAATCAATTGTTCCATGGCCTGCCCTACTGTATAGACACATATCCCGAACCCCTGGCATGGCCTCGCAGCTAAAAGGAGTATAAATTATTTATTTTGCCTGGCAGAGTTAAGGCCATAAGACCTTCTCTTCCACTCAAGCAGGTTAAAAATACAATGTAGTTTTACATTAATAACAAAGTAATGGATAAGATACTAATGACTAATACTAAAACTAAGGTTAAGGCTAATCATAATAATTAATTAAGTAAAAAGCATATGTTTCATAAAAAGCGTAAGTTTCATCGAAGAAAAAATAATATTACAAGCAAAACAAGGAAAATGTCAAATTAAGTTATAATGGAACTTTTAAGTTTGTGAAATAAAGTTATAGGCCTGGGTAGTTATTAAAGTTATAAGAAGAAGAAGTAATGCTATGTAAAATGAGAGATGGTGTGAGTAAAAGAGCTAGTTCTGTTCAGTGGGCAATAATTGATTAATAAGCGCAGATTTGAAAGAGTTTAAGCTCCAACTACCCCTGATATCTTGTGACAAAGAATTCAAAGAACGGACTGTGGCTATGGTGAATGAGTGAGAGTACAGCTGAAATAAAATAAATATCACAAATTTTTTTTTTGAACGGGCGGTGGTTTCGTACTTAGGGGAGCATGAAACGTAAAGATATGAAAGAATTTTTCGAAAATCATAAAGTGGTATCCATTGCAATAGGTAGATTTTTCTTCGAAAATCTACCTAAAAGTGTTTTTAATATTGCCCATAATGGTCATTAAGACAGTCGTATGAAAATCTTGGAAAACGAGCATAGCCACATACTCCTGTTTTGATAAATGTCTTTATGGGCTTGTGTACTATTATTAGACCTGGGATTTTAAGGCAAATGCCTATTTTGTTCCTTATGAAATAACATGAAGTTCTGTAAATTTGTTGACATTTAAAGATATATCACTTAAATTTATAGAGTTTTATAGTGTCCAAAAATGCCTATTTGGACCTTTGGAGCCTATTTTTGCTATTTTAGTGCCTAAAATGCCTATTTTGTAAATTTAAAATAAAATCCAACTTCTGTAACTTTTACAATCAATTAATGGGCATCCCTGAATAAAGAGCAGAACAGCAGAGGGTGGGTTTTTCACAGAAACTTGATTTTCCCAAACACTTGTCGCAAAAGGAATGCTGACTGACGGGGAGGATTCGCTCAAAAGAACAAATAGCAGGTGTATATATACAGTAAGAAGGGACATATCGTGTGAATTTTTCATATAATACAAAACTGTTTTTGATAAAAGTATTTTTAATTCTGTCTTTTTTTTCCAATAATCAGCATGCTCCATTGCTTGCATCGCAATACTACAATTATTTCTGTTCAGAATAGGTATACCAGCTTTTTACAGTAAAAAAATATCACGTTACAGTTTAAGAGCATATTGTAGTATTTTAAAGTCTATTTTCTGTCTATTTACTCATTTTTAAAGCTTATTTTAAGTGCCTATTTTCTCTTTTAAAAGTCTATTTAAGTTACTTGTGTTAAAAGCCTAAAACTAATATTTTAGAACCTAAAACCCCAGGTCTAACTATTATGGTATAAGGCGGATTCCATGTTATACTATTTAATTACCTTAGGGATGGACTCAGGCATATATTCGGGAATCTTGCCGGACTTTTGAAACCTGAGGGCATGGGCAGGAAGTGGTTCGTTGGGAATATGGGACAGCTGCCTCTTTTCTGATACAGGACTCTTCTGCCGGGGTATGTCCTGGTGTGTGTTGGCCGTAGCTTCACGATTCTAAGACTGGCCGGTGAGGCGGACTTGGACTTGGTGAGGTGTCCTTTCTGTCTTCGGCACTAAGGTGAGGTGGGGTGGTTCAGGTGATGCCGATGCAGAATCTTTACTGTGGTCGGAGTCGCTCGGTTTGAAAATATAAATTGACCTAATTTTCTTTCTAAATTTAGATATCCAGGAGTCCTTGGTATTTTTTGTAAAACCACTAGACGTGGATTCGAAGTGGGCCGATCCATTATTTTGTTTGGTAAATACTTGACTGAAAATTTTGAAGGATTCTCGAAAGGCCGCCATGTTAGATGTTGCGCGGCAACGACGATAATCAACCATTTTCGCGCATAAGACAATGACAACCGAATCGCCGAAGACTGGCGTACTGATATTTTTGTTCTTTTTCATTAATTTCCACCTATGCTCAGTGTTTAAAAAGAGTAGACACTTAACCTACTTTATTAAACATAACTTATCTTATTATGGTTAACATATATAAGTAGCATACGCTACTAGTCTAGAAATATAAAACCTTGTACAAACAATGAATTAGTGATAAATAGGGTTCGGATGTTTATGGCCTAAAAGAGCGGAAAATATGACTGCAAATATGACCTTCAAATGACTAAATATGACCAAAAATCCTAAATATGACCTAATAAAATAACGTATTTTCAAGAAAAATAAACTTTCCCGTTAAAACGTTAAAAGACACTAAATTCTTACCTCACATTAATTCAATCAGATCATCACTTTTTACAAATTTTACAGGTGATTTACAGTTTTACTTGTAATGAACTTCTATTTTTAAAGAATTTTCTCCACTTTGCTCGCTTCATCAGCTCCAAATACTCGAAATATTTTGTAGGCCTTGCGTGTCCCTTTACCCCCAGGATTGCTCCTGGTACTCATTTATGTTAGAGGCTGAGTCGACCCCAGGGCCATAGTGCCACCAGAAGGATTAGGCCAATTGAAAAATCTCAACGATCTCATCGGGAATCGAACCCGCGACCTTCTGGTTTGTGGCACAGCGCCTCAACCACTACGCTACGGCGTACCCCCCAAAATATGACAAAATATGCAAAATTTAAAAAGGTCAGATTAGGATAACAAGCGTGCAATTAGTGTTTAATTTCAGTTTGCGGCAAGAATGGAGGTCAGGATAAAAATATGACATGTCATAAACATCCGAACCCTAGTGATAAATATTAATAAAAGTTTTAAAACGGTTAAACATGTACTTAAAGTCCATACAATAAAAGTGTTGTACTAAAATGCAGATGTTGTCTTCTACGCGTTTCGATGCTACTGAAGGCTGACCATCCAGCCCACAACGCAACAGATGTCTACAACTCATGCAGAAATTACCTGAAGATGACGTATTAGGGAAATGAAAATAATTGATTTTTTCTCAGAAAGTTGAATATTTCCTACTTTCTGTGCCCCTACCATAGTTATTAAGTTAAAGGTGAGGAAATTCTATTCCCTGACACCTTATTCATCGCTGTTGGCTTGACAATATAAATTATATCGTTCGTAGTAAAAACTCTCCTTGCTATTTTCTGTACACATTTTGTTTCTTATTTAATTTAATTTCTACGACCCAAAAAATACCCAGTCATTTCTGGGGGGGGGGATTGAATGTCCGAAATTTCCAATGGGTTTACTGTTATCTAATATTCACAATTTTTCTCTTTTGTTTTGATTTTACAGCTGGTATATATAAAATATTTCTCTAATTGCAGATATTGTCGAAGCCATCATGGAGTACCCGGCATCGATGTCGCGATTTACTTTATCGGTGTTTATCGCTGTATAATAGTGACGTGTGTACAAACTTTACTATATCAAGAAACAAGAAGACTAGAAGATAGTGTTTGTGTTTTTATTTAGTGTTTGTGACATCAAGAAAAAGACTCTTCTATATCAAGAACAAGCTGAGGAAGACATCACTAGATTCAGACCTTCGCTTCATAATTCTGTGCTCTTGCATGGAATTGTGAATTGATTTCTGTGTATGCTCCATTCCTAATACTGCTGGACACCTCAAGGTATTAACGAAAGCAGTGCTTAGAAAGGAGCTTAGATAGGGGCCTCTTTTTAGAGGTGAAGAGCGGTCTTGGGGTAAACCGAGGCCACTGAACACCAGAAGACCAGCGATTCTCTCATCGAAAAAAGGTAAACAATATTTGTATATTAAGCATGATCCCTTGAAAACTATTTTAATTATTAAGTACCAGAATGGTAATTTATGAGATCGTGTGGTGGGCGGGAAACGTCTATCTGTCCGTATATCTGTACGCGCGGTAACTCAAATACGCTTTATCGGATTTTCGTGAAACTTTGTATACGCACTTATAACGTCCTTGGGAAGAAGCCTATTGATATTGGACCAAATCGGTTGACCAGTACCGGAGTAATGCCCAATTTAATGTCTATTTTATGGTAATATATAGAAAGAATTTATCAAATGCAAATCAGTTATCATGACAACATATTGTTTTACAGTGTTCATATACGACTTTGGAAGTTGCAATACAGTTAGCTTTGACAAATAACACTGTTCCTTTACATATTCTTATCAAACTAGACCATTAAACTGAACGAGGTGGCCGAGATGATGTCTTGAACTCGCATTTTGGAGATCCCTGGTTCAAATCGCATAGCCGGCCAAATAGACATAACTTATCTTTTTTGTATTCTGCATATCATAATTGCAATCATAACTGATTAAACAAAAACATACTGGCACTTTGTTACATCAGTTTACTTGATTTTATTATAAGATCAAATCTAATGCATAATGCATTGCTTAAAGGCGTGAAAATGAAGAATGAAACGTTAAATATTATTATTATTATTATTGTGTAACTTAAATTTCGCAATCAGTTACTTTTTTGCATAAAGCTGAGACTATGGTTATCTAGGCGACTCACTTAAAACACGGTTTAATTATTTAAATTGTCTTCTGATTTCAGTATTTTTTCAGTAACGGGTCTGTTGATTTCTTCAGATTCCGTAATGAATTCAGTTTGTTACAAATTATATACCTCTTTTATCCCATACCACATTTCAATATACATGTAAGAATGGAGATTGGTTCCCATAGCATAAAAGAGAGTCTATCTGCTTTCGTTGGTCATGTAATCCGCTTTTCCTGACAATAGGATCATTTCCTGTTACGACATGTGGGCATTTCAAATGTGATCATTCTTGATACGGCAGATATCTTTACGGGACTTAATGGAGCTAGTTGTTTTCGATATGGCTTGTCTTTTCGATAAAAAAAAGTAAGTATGAAAGAAGTCCGCTTGTAAACTGTGCATTAAATCCCATAACTGAACTCTTATAGCTGACCATACACCATGAAAAATGACAAGACGTATAACAGTTTTTCGAAAACAAACTCACATAAAGTCATTCTGTCGCTCCAAGACTTTTCTATGACATGTAATAAAGCTGGATTTAAAGCTCTCCGAAGATAAAAAATTTAATAAAAATGTTCCGTCTTCTCTAACTTAACTCGGAATGTCACAGAGTCAGTGAAGAGGAAGATATTTTATTTACGATCAAAATATTTAATAACTCCGAGAAGTCTTGAAAGAGTTTGAATATTGGAAATTAATTAAAGAATCTATTATAAAGAGCATGAGAAGTTTCTTTGTACTGACGAGCATATAGCCTAATATGAACGGCTGAAAAATCGTATTCACCGAATCTTGATAGAGTAGGCCTAATGTAAGACAGCATCCATTCACGGTGGTGTTGAAGTCATCAAATGCCTTGCTCTACTTATTATATAACATCCCCTCATTGGTAAAAATGAAATTTATTAATTTATGTAAAGGTATTGTATAATTATTTTTTACTAGATCGAGAATATAAGACGATATAGTGATTATTGCTGGAGTGGTATAGTATAGTACATGCCGGTATGAGGGACTTCTCTACTTCACCTAGTTACACACCGGCACATTTTAAGGAATTTAATACCGGTATGTGAATTAAATAGTGCACATCATATTGGAGCTTAACTCTAGTATCCTGCCCTTTTAATTATTCTTCCGAATTTTCATGTAGGCCTAGCTTATTTTCCTTTCTCATGTTCATCATGTCTTCCATTAGAACCATCCTACATGTTTTTCTGATGGAAGACGTCATGAAAAAGAGTAAGGAAATACTTAAATTTACTGCTCGCCTAGAGTGTAAGACAACTTCTGTAGCAGATGTGTACTGCGTGTTGACTAGTCATCAACTGCAGGGGCTCCTCGCTCGCCTAGCACCTTAGACAATTTCTCCAACAGACGTGTACTGCGTGTTGACTAGTCAACAACTGCAGGGGCTTCTTGTCCTTTCGACAATATTTTTGCAACGGGCTTGTATTGCATGTTTTCTAGTTGATGGCTATTTAGCTCATGATTCAGTGACCAATCCTGTGGAAGGATATGTTATATTTAAATGAATCACCGCGGCCTACCGTTTACTTTAATCGCTTGTACTTTGAATTGTTTTTTATTTGAATTCGTGAGAGCGTACTTAATTATCTGTTTAGCTTCTTTGATCTAAGCCAGTGCTTCCCAATCTGGGGGCGATTAACAGTCTTAGGGGGAGCACAACGGTTTGGAATTAGTAACTTAGATTTTTTAGGTAGATTTCGAACAAAAATCTACCCAATGCAGAGATGCCAACCTTGAAAGGTGGTTATCAGTAGTGTGAGTCTAATCGGATGGTGGGGGACTCGATGTCTCGGGCAAATGAACATATGCGCCTTCTTGTGCTGCTTTTTTTGAGATCACATGGCGCCTACAGTCATCGCGTCCTCCATGTTTAACCGAAAAATCACAATTACAATTTTCACAAAATACGTGACTCGGTGAAAATTTTGAAGGTCCGAGGCAAGAACTCTTCCGTATACTGCTTTCGATACAGCTGATTTGCCGCTGTTCGTTTTGTCCATCAGATTCGTCACTGGTTTTACGTTTACACGACATAATTCCTCAATATTCTACTTGCACTGCAACACTCAATAAATGAAGCGACGACTTCGGCAGTCATCAGCGGCATTACAGTGGAAATATGTTAACACCAAAGATGTTATAAGTACAATTATGTTATAACTGTAAGATATAACATCTTTGGTTAACACACACACACGTCAAAGATTGTAGTGACCAATGTCGCCAACACAACGGGTGATTTCTTTTACAAACTATTTCTCATGATAAACAGTTGGCATCTCTGCTGACACATTCATTAACTTTTTTTTTTTTTGTTATGTTCGCGGGAGATTTGTAAAATCCGTAATATTCAGTACAATTTCCGTATTGCCGTAGCAAATTCAAGAAAATCGTAGAAACTACGGAAATTCCGTAGCAGTTGGCATCTCTGCCAATGGGATCGGAACCATGTCATGATTTTCGAAAAATTATTTCATATCTTTACTTTTCATGCCTCTCTAAGTACGAAACCACCGCCCGTTCTAAAGTTTATATATGTATATATATATATATATATATATATATATATCTTTACAGGTTAGCGGCAGTAATTTTGAAGATATTTGAACCAAATTTCAATGTTATTTTTAGGCCCAATAGTTCGGGCAAGTTCGTTAATGAGCAAAATTGGCCAAGGGGAGGGTCGGGGGAGGGGGTTGAAATTTTGAAAAATTTACATCTCGGCTCCTATTAAGTATAGAGGGAAACTTTGTTTGAATGAATTAGAGTACTCCCTATGGAGTTCAGGGTGATACCAACGATTCGGGGGTTTTGAGGGTACGAGTGAGGGTGGAGGATAGAAATTCGAAATTTTTGAAACCACGTCTTGTGAGATATCGTTGAAACGCTCTTGATGAGAACTGTACAAATAAAAAACTAGTTTATCGATAGCTCTCATAAAAGGCGAGATTTGAATGTTTGAAAAACAATTACACTTAAAAATATATCTCAGCCTGAAGGCCTGCCAAAAGAAATGTGTGAGGACCGACTAAGGATAAAATTCTCAACGTAATACTGTTTGCAATATTAAAAATAATAGTTACAAACCTTTAGAACAATAATGCATGGCAAAATAAAAAAATAATATCAATTTAAAACATAATAATCAACTCCCATTTTATAAAAAAAAAAAAATTCAGATTTATTTATATTCCAAATGGTTCACTTTGATATTGCTTTCGAAATCTACCTCAGCCTGCCTAAAGGGATTTTTTTAATTTCAAAATACGTCGATGCACTATTCTTCCATGAGAAAACCAAGAATAAAAAAAATGCAGATTTTTAAGCTTAGATATTAACTATTTTATTTAGTATTCACACAAATTCGTGTAAATCCATTAAATTTTTTTAAAGAACATTTTATAAATGAAAGTTTAATTTGTGAGAAAATAGGGTTTACTTGGAACATATATTTTCTGTTGAAAGGATTCTAAATGCCACTCTGTTTTATAATCAATTAATTTAAATGTCCGTAACACCGGCAATAAGATATTAAAAATATTTCTTATTAGACATACCTTAAAACAAAAACAAAAATATGATTTCACAATCCAACCTTATGTTAAACCCCTCTTTAATGATAGCTTCTAACTCCCCACTCTAATAATTCCAACACAAAACCGTGGAGGTAGTGGCGCATTTGTTTCCAATAATCGCTCTATGCACCTCAGTGAAGACAGATAGAAAAGAATCAAGGTCTTACAACAAAAATGAGATATTTCTTCTGTTAACGTTTTTCAAGTACTGCATTCTATACAGCAAACTTATTAATATCCTGTAGAAGTGCAATCCGTTCTTGTTAATAGAGTTCTTCCCTTGTAATAAATTATTTTGTGTTTCAAGCTCCCGTTGTTTGTATGTGTCATTTCTGGCATATCGTGAGTAGAATAATTCAGAAAATAGTCAACACTCTTTGGGAGCTATAATTTGTCTGTGATCTGAAGTAATCATTGGTAGCGAAGCGCGCAACCAAAATATAAATATCCCTGGCAGCGTGTACCATGAAGAGCAAATTATACAACTCAATATCCAATAAATTGTATTAAAATCTTGTGCAGTGTCCGGAAGTCTTTCCTTCAAAGGAAGTGGATAAATCAAAGCAATTGGATCTCTTGGTTGTTTTACTGCAAAGGTGGGAGATGGTGCGCTAAAAAAAGAGCGAATCGTGAATAATGAATTGACAGCTAGAAGGAAGACACTCTTCGCCTGTGCCCGGTGGATGCCAGTTACAACTTTTATGAGAGAATAGTACAACTGGCGGGAATTCTAGACTGACATTAGACAATAGTAACGACGCGTCATCTATATTCCACGAGCAAAATCGTAAAACCTTTCCGTGACATCAATGGACAGCTCAGCTCTCTAGGGTTGATGCTCGGAGATTAGTGAAGCACTCATTTATTGATAACAGTAAAATCGATTGCTTTTGCGAACAGAACGGGATAGCTAATACTGTTTCAATTATGAAAAAATTCTGTTTTAACTCTTCAAGTAATGTAAGAATGTAACCCAAAAGCTCTGTAAGTGCAATTTTTTTTCAAAGATTTTATATATATATATTAAAACCAACCTATGTATTATTACCATAACGTAGATTCACTTAGAAACGTCCATGTGCCATAACAATTAGCTGATGTTCATAATTCCATCTCGAGATGGAAGCACTTTAAAGTCTCGCACTTTTTTACCTGTAAGTCTGTTTAGTGCTCGCAACTGATCAGAGAAATGGAGGAAAGTAATGCGGTAACCATGTCTTCAACAGCTGAAGTATGAAACAAGAAGGAAGAAAGGATATGGATTAGAGTTAGGTGTCCAGAAAAAAAAAACTCAAAATTAGTGGAAAAGAATACAAAACAACCAGGATTGAGAACTGAGTAAATGAACGCTTCTGTCATCTCTGTAACTCTGAGAGGAATTAAAGGGCAAAAAGTGCTAAAGAAGGAGAGAAAAAAAGACCGCGAAACTGAGTGGCATCTTGCAGCGATTTCTTTAATGGGAACTAAGCGATACTCTGGGAACAAAATATAATTTGATCAAGTATTAAGTGAAAAAAAAACTGCTTTCATTTAGTGAATAAGAACGTTTAAACTTAAAGGAAAGGTAGTACCCTACAATTCGATTTCTAGCAATACTCGCAAATAAGTAAAACTGTTTACTAATTAATATGTCAAAGGGACATATTTTGCAAACTTCCAAAGTATTTTACAATATGGACTTCGGATATGGAGCAATAGCTGTCATTCTCAAAAGGTATTAATTTTACAAAAGAAAGCATTGAGAATATTAACAAATTCATCACGCAGAACTCATTGCACGCCACTAGTTATAGATCAGAAAATAATGACGTTGACAAGCCTATATATTTTGAATGCCGTTTTGTTCTTAAAGGATAATTTGGCTGCCATTCCGGTCAGAATTATCTCTCATACTTATGAACTTAAGAAATCAAATTCACTTTGAGGCACCAAGATGCAGGCTAAATAAAACACTAAGCAATTTCTCAGGAATGGCCACAAAAATAGGTAACAATTTTCCAAATGACATCTATCAATGGGATAGAAAAATATTATGAAGTCGTATCTCTGATTGGCTAACTCAGAGGTCCTTCTATAATGTTGATGAATTTTTAAATATAGGCTGCAGGTAGATATGCAAACTTAATTTAACACTATGACAATGTCAATAGAATTTTTTCCTCGAAGACATGCTTCTTTATTATTATTATTATTATTATTATTATTATTATTATTATTATTATTATTATTAATAGGGTTCGGATGTTTATGACATGTTATATTTTTATCCTGACCTCCGTTCTCGCCTCAAACACAAATTAAACACGAATTGCATGCATCGAACTGTTTTCATTTTGCATATGAAGTCATTTTTTGATCATTGGTCATATTTTGGCCATATTTGTAATTTAACGTCTTATTTAAGTCATAAATTCTGTAAAGGAGCACAGTTATACAGTGTATGTACTACATGGTAGAGTTAAATTTGAAATTTATTTCATTAATTTAATGTTTATGCCAAATGAATAGGTAACTTAAATTACAAAATTAATGCAATTGTTCGTATTTTATAGGGACACGGAAGTCTACAAGATATTAGGAGTATTTGGAGCTCATTAAACGAGGAAACAGGAGCAAATTCTTTAAAAAATAGAAGTTATTTTCAAGTAAAACTGTAAATAACCAAAATTGTTAAAAAGTTATTATCTGAAGTCGTGTGATGAAAGAATTTAGTATCTTTAAACATTTTAATCTGGAACATTAATTTTTTTAATACGTTATTTTATTAGGTCATATTTAGGGTTTTTGGGTCATATTGAGTCATTTTGAAGGGTATATTTGTAGTCACATTTTCCACTTTTTTAAGTCATAAACATCCGAACCATAATTATTATTTTTATTATTATTATAATTCCAAAATTCAATATGCACCGTACAAAACGGTCATCACTAGTATATGTCTACACATATTTATTAATACACGGTAATTGTTCTGCTTCTTTATATGCTGAATGATCAAACAGTTCTAGCATTACAAGGTTTAACATATTCCCAAGTGTCAAAAATTTCCTATGGGAATAAACCAGCAGAGCTCACATAATGAATTTTTCAGACTGTTTGAATGAACTAATTAAAGTGCATTGTTTATTCAGTAGGACTCATATGGACCTCTTGTTTTTATGGGAATATAGAAGGGCTTCAACTTTTGTGTACATTTGAAATGTTTTTATTTTGCATTAATTTATAAATGTAATAGGGAAAGGTAACATTTAACATACAGGATACATATTTTAAAATCATTAACATTTCAAGCATCTGAGTATTTCTGTAGCCGAATTAAGGGTTACGCTTCGGAATGTTATATTGTTGATTTTCTCTGCATATTGGACGTCATGTTGGTGTATTTGACATATTTTTATTGACATTAGTTTCATAAAATACGTGACGTGATACTGAATTTGAGAGAAAATTCAAAACTGTTTACAATATATTACAGTTTTACGATAGAGAATAATGAACATGAAGTTCTAAATTAAGAATAGTAGTAAGCCCAATAACAAAACCAATAATAAAAATAAAAATAATAATAATAATAATAATAATAATAATAATAATAATAATAAACTACAGAGTTTCAAATTTATATAAAATGTGAATACTTAAAGAATAACTAAACTAAACTCCGTGGCGCGACATCCCCGAAGGGACAAGGCCTACCACCCCACCGCTGCGTCATCTACCACAGGCAGATGGCAGGATTGGCGGGCATGTGGTCAGCATTCCAACACCCACGGCCGTTAATGGTGGTTTCCATGACCGGAGCCGCTACTTCTCTATCAAGTAGCTCCTCAATTTGAATCACAAGGCTGAGTGCACCCCTTCCAGACCTCCCTACCTCAGAAAAATCCGAGGAGGTACCGGGGATCGAACCCGGGCCGGCAGATCCGTAGTCAGCGACGCTAACCACAAGACCACGCCGGCGGTCTAAAGAATCACTATCCACTGGAAATTTAGTGATTTAACCATGATATTTTAATTGCTCTTTTAGTGATGCCTAAATACTTCATGATTTCCTGTGTGAATTTAGTAAAAGCCTCCTCGACATAATTATGTATATTGGCTTACACATCCCAGTTTTTGCGGTTGGTGTCTTTTTTGACTGGATATGGGTGTCTCATAAATATTCTTCTTGCCCGTATATAAATATGACTGTGCCATATGAGGGGTTTATTAGCAAGCCTGACAATCTCCATTTTGAAAAAAAAATAGAGATGCTAACTTCTAATGAAAGTTTATTGCAATTCCTGCTACATACTTAGTGTATTTGTTCCAAATCCGAATTACCACGTAAGGCAGGAACTCATATTTACAACAAATTCATTATAGATGTGCGAGGGAATGCATTAAACTTTCATCGGAAGTTAGAATCTGTATCTTTTATCAAAATGGAGATTGCCGTATTTGTTAATAGACTCCTCATATAGCTACAATGTCTAGATATATGATAGGCTATAGTATATTGCGATACAAGTGCAGTACACGGTGCATACGGATCGAGGAAAGAGTTTGAAAAAACGAGGCGCTTTCGCCGAGTTTTTTCAATTTCCTAGATCCGT
The DNA here is from genome assembly GCA_964059195.1 of Ectobius pallidus. Lineage (NCBI taxonomy): Eukaryota > Metazoa > Arthropoda > Insecta > Blattodea > Ectobiidae > Ectobius > Ectobius pallidus. The sequence continues at coordinate 125,008,414 of CAXKWD010000005.1, forward strand.
TATGCGCTTACGGCACGAGTATTGCATGCTATTTTTTTGCACGATGATTATTTATATCAATTTATTTATATTAATTGAGATATTAGCTGAAAATATTATGTTTTTACACTATTGAAGATGGATGCTATATTTCAGAAAGTTACTCACATATGTTGGTTGTTATGGGGACCGAATAGGCCTATTTGTCCTGTTAAAGTCGCCACAAACTGGGTGGGGGGCTTGGTTCCGGTCTTCCATAAAGGCTTGTATTATGATGGTTTTACTTATGGCACTTGTGCTTTTTGTAATTTCTACCGCACGGAGATTTCTTTTGTTTTCATAGCAACCAGATTGCGTGCGGGAATGTCAAGTTACGGTCCACGGCAACAATATTCTTAAGTACCACTAATTAGTTTCGTCGTGCGAAAAATGTTATTAAAATAGTTTAGAAGGCTATTGTTCTTCAATCACTGTATTACTCTTATCCTGAAGGTTATTTATTAACACTCATTTATAGACAGGGGTGGGGTGACTGACAAAATATAACATGGAGCCATTTTATCAATAGATGCCATTCCGTTTAAAGTTCGGCTCTGTGAACTTTAGAGCAGAGGAAGCCATTCACATTTAACGAGGACCCGTGCCAGCGAAGGTTTGAGAAATAAGGTTGTATGGATTTGCAAACGAAATTCTGCAATGCAGTGATTTACGTCAGCCTGGAAGAGACTACATTTCATGCAAAGCATTGATGTGTGATGGATCGCATTACGATGTACATCTGAATACTTCATGACCAAGCAAGCTTTCCTCTGTCCGAGAAAATTAAACATAAAATGCGATCGAGGAATACATCCTATTCACTGCTATAGCTTTACAGTATTGGCTTTCAATGTCCATTTCCGTCGCTCTGATTTCACTAGACTGAAGGATCACATACTGGTACTAAACCTGTCAATTATTCATGTTAAGTTATTTAATTTCGCAATGAACAGAAAATACTAAATGTAATTGGAAAGAACGTTATATTGTACTTTTTAGTAGATTTATGTAGAGGAAATAACAATTGGAAAACTTCAGTGACCTCATCGGAGATTTAACTCGAGACCTTTCGGTTTGTAGCGCAGTTCCTGAAACACTCTCTACGGCAGAATTCTACAAAGGGAAAAAATTTGATACTCTCACATAACTTATCTTTTTTTTATTTTTTTATTATTATATGGACAACACAATTTCTCACTTCCAATGCTTAGGCTATAATAAGAGACGTGTTCCAGAAAGTCGTATTCAGCTGTTTGTCTCACGTGAAGATATGTTTGCCTTGTAAGACTTTACTATTATTAAGTGCCAGTATGGTACTTTATGAGATTGTGTGGGGGACGAAAAATGTCTGTCCGTCTGTCTGTCTGTCCGTCCGTCTGTCTGTCCGTCCGTCCGTCCGTGTGTCTGTACGCGCTCTAACTGAAATACGCTTTTTCGGATTTTCATGAAACTTGGAAAACACATTTATAATGTCATTGGGAAGAACCCTATTGATATTGAACCAAATCGGTTCACCGGTACCGGAGTAATGCCCAATTTAGTGCCTATTTTAATAGATTATGGCGCCTTTCTAATAGAAATGAACCTAATCTGTTGACCGGTACCGGAGTAAAACCCAATTTAGTGTATATTTTAAAGGCGCAATAGCTCAAATACACCTTATCGGATATTTATGAAACTTCGTATACGCATTTATACTATCCATGGAAAGACGTCTGTTGATGTTCAACCAAATCGGTTGGCCAGTACCGGAATGATGCCCAATTTATTGCCTTTTATGTTAATATATGAGAAGTCGCGATAACTCAAATATGCTTTATTGGATTTTCCTGAAACTTTGTATACCCATTTATAATGTACATGGGAAGACGTCTACCGATATTGGACCAAATCGGTTGTCCGGTACCGGAGTAAAACCCAATTTAGTGTCTATTTTAAAAACGCGGTAACTCAAATACGCTTTACCGGATTTTTATGGAATTTGGTATACACATTTATAGTGTTCATGGGAAGAGGTCTACTGATACTAGATGAAATCGGTTCACCTGTTTCGGAGTAATGCTCAATTTGGTGCCTATTTTATGATAATATACGTATTCGAAAGAATTTATATATAAAAAAAAAGCAAATCATTTATCATGACAACATAGTCAATTGTTTTACTGTGATATTTTACGGCTTTGGAAATTAAAATAGAGATAGCTATGACCAAAAACACTATTGTTTTACATGCGCTTATAACTTACAACTAGACCGTTAAACTGACCCAGGTGACCGAGATGGTAACGTTTTGGCCTCACGTTATGGAGTTCCATGGTTCTAATCCCGAAACCAGCCAATTTCACTTTCTTTTTCGTATTTTTATGTGAGTGTGCGATTGTCAAGATATCAAAAATCTGTACAGTTCAGCTGATGCTGGAAGATTTTAATCTGATTAAAAAGAAAATTAGACCTTTGTTCTTCCCTAAGCCCTGCTTAATGAATAAATCTGGAGCTTAACTTGTAAATCAATTAAAAAAACATATTCTGCATATCATAATTGCAGTCATAACTGATTAAAAAAACATACTGGCACTTTTTTACATCAGTTTACCTGATTTTATTATTATTATTATTATTATTATTATTATTATTATTATTTTATTATTATTTTATTATTATAATTATCATTATTATTATTATTATTATTATTATTATTATTATTATTATTATTATTATTACAGTTATTTAAAGCCTGAGTTTGTACAAACGACGGCTGGCTTACAACTACCCTTTAGAGCATTTTTAAGAAAAATGTTTCAAATAAGATTTTTAGCCTTTCGTATAAGCACCTTGTGCACTGCATTTAAAGAAAGTTGTTAGAGCCGTTTCGAAAAGTGGAATTTTCTTCATGTAAAGTGACAGTAAAGATAATTTTCGTGTTGTATTCCTGAAAAAAAATCTAACTCAAATACAATTTTTATGCGATTTTTCGTTCTTGAACACACATAAAACATCCATACACACAATCTCAGAGAGAGAGAGAGAGAGAGAGAGAGAGAGAGAGAGAGAGAGAGATATCACAAAAAGAAAGAAAAAAATAAATACAGACATGTTTCTGAAAATTTCATTTTGGAATCATGGTATCTCAAAACGTGTTTTAATGCTGAAAATTTGACATCGTATTTGAGATCGAATACAGTATTTTCTCCACCTACAGCCCCCATGGTATGGGTAGAGAAATTTAATTAATTTAAAAAGCACTACCGTATTTTATTAATAAACATGGAATATTTATCAGAAACTTATAAATGATCGCCCTATAACCACTGTCTTGGAAAAAGATTGATTTGGAGACTTGGTGAAAACGAAGTATTAGTTTCATAAAGTATTCTAATTATTTAATAAAACTGTAATAATAATAATAATAATAATAATAATAATAATAATAATAATAATGTCTTTATTCAACACTAGAGAGGTACTTAAGTTGATCCTAATACGCGTTCACCGAAAGATGTCATTTCTAATGTTACTAATGCTGCAATAATAGTAAATACACTAGCCTTTTCACTTTGTATATAATATATTACCTGTTATATTGCCTCGTCTTTTAAGGCAATCCCGCCAGTCGGGATAGCTGAAAATCTTGATTTCTTGTCCCAAGTTCGGCCAAGCCGATGGCATTTATTTAATTGACTTATTTTCATAAAATCTATACAACTCTAAAAATCATTTGAAATTATTAATGCCACATGAGAGTGTACTATTATTTTCTTCAACACTCGGGTCTGAGTGGCAGTATTAACTTAGAAATTGGTTACCCTATGCATTAGGCCTATAGGGTAACACACTGAAAGTGAATATATTGTCCTTTTCACTTTATAATATATTACCTGTTATAATGTCAATTACTTTAGCTCATACTTCTTAAATATTTTGTTATTAAGACAAGGAGATTGTACACAGGCACATTATACGGTAAAGTTCACCATCGACAGTAATGCTGCTTTTGGTTTCCTGTCCAAGCATGCGTTGTTTAATTAGCTAAAGGCATTTCAATAAGGCGCTTACATGCATCAGCATTGACATTCAATTAATTATGTACCACTGAACTCTAAGTAGGCCGTATATTCCCGTTCCAAAGCTTCGATCAACAGACGGAAATTCACGCAAGTGAAGGCATGTCACCGTTCAATCTATACGACCAAAATAGCCTATATTTGTTTTTGAGCCGGCCTAGCCTCCATGAAAACTTCTACGAGGCGCGTTTATAAAGTTTGTTTCCCTGGGGCCGTTTACAGAAACAAAACACAACATCATGGAATTTTTTATTGCAACATATAGCCTACTGCAAGTGTTCAGCTATTTTTCAAAACAATCGCTACAGGAATTGATATATTTTTCATACCGTGGGACCAACTTTTGAATACATGTGTCGTAGAACTCTGCCGCCTGCGATTTGAACCACTGTGTGACAACCATCTCTGCCTGTCTGTCATTCTCTGTCATTTATTGCAGTGTGGGAAAAGATGGACATCACTGGGAGTGAGGTCCGGGCTGTAAGGTGAATGTTTAAACACTCCCAGTCGAACTTCTGCAGGAGACTTGCTTGGAGGTGTTTAAAAATCCACCCTACAGCACGAATCTAGCTCCCATTGATACCCATCTTTTCCTACACCTCAAGAAATAACAGAGAATGACAAAGAGGCGGACATGGTTGCCACACAATGGTTCAAGTCCCAGGCAGTAGACTTTTCCAACACAGGTATTCAAACGTTGGTGCCACGGAATGAAAAATGTCTCATTTCCGGTGGCGATTGTGTTGAAAAATAACTGAACACTAACTGTATCTGTTGCAATAAACATTTCCGTGAAATTGTGTTTTGTTTCTGTAAACGACCCCAGAGGAACTTACTTTATGGACGCTCCTCGTATAAAAAACTATTCAGGAACGTAGCCAGGATTTTCGTTCAGGAGGGACCCACTGAGAAATTTGGGGGTACTGCGTTTTCTTTTTAAGCCTTGGAATTTTATTTTTTTAATTATAAACCAAATATTTGTATTTTTTTAAAATTTGTATCCAAATTAAATTAAATTATCAAATAAAGTTATCGTACATTGCAAAACCTTACATAAGCACTCTCTTTGAAAGCCCTCAGATGAGCAGTTCTTCTGGTAGGACACCACTAACAGAGAGCTATTAAGAATTTTGGCCCAAAATTTAAGCACTCCCTCAGAAGTAACCAAGATCTCTCTACTTACGGAATGGTCTTACTTGTGTATACTAGTCACAAAGAAAGATGGAAATTTTTTGGTTCTAAACTTTTCCTCAACAAAGCAAGCAAACAATGCTCGAGGGTAATGTTGAGAGCGTAGCAGAAACAAGTTAAACATAGATAATTCAAGGATTGTGCGGAAAGTCTTTGAATTTCGATTTCGGAGTGACCCTCATGGGGTATCCGTTTTGTGCAACGCGATGCCTGTGTTTGGTTGTGATGTGTTTTAAGCACGCTCTTGTAGGAAACATGGCATAACAATTCTGTGCCTCGAGAGGCATATTCCTTTTCCATCCGAAGAGATGCATTTCACTTTATTTTAAGCTCTTCCCCAGGGCTTAGTAAAAATAATAGAATAGCTTTACATGCAGCAGTGTTTATAAGTCCCAATTCTCTAATACCTACACTTCTTACAGTATACTAATTATAATGGCAACAACCATCGTATTTTACGAGAGAAAACTTACGTTCTTTTATTTAACAATAAACTTACACATGTTACATTTTATTGCATTATATATGTGTAATAAGTTGCTCAGAATTACCTATATATTTATCCTCGCGTACGTCAATAAATGAGGGAGTTAAAGCCAAAGTGGTGTAAGTAATGTTTTATGCATTTAGAGAAACAGAAGGGTTTGTTAGATGCATTATAATAATCTCTCCTAATATTGTCCTCCCACCTACGTATATATATATATATATATATATATAGTGTATGAACATAATAGGACTTACACGTCCTGCTAACATATCTATACTGCAACATTGCATATATAATTATATATGTAAATATAATGTAATTTATGATTTAATCTGTTAGGTTAAACAGATTAATGTGTTCAAGCTAATTTGTTCAACAACAAAAAATAAATCGTAAATTTAAAAAAAATACATAATACAGCTTAGTAATTGATTTTGAACCTCCAAATTTTCAAATTCCAGGATAAGTGAGTCAGTTGGATAATTTTTAAAATAAACCGAACTGAAATGAACACGATCATCTTTCTCATTTGGGTAAGTAAGTTATATGTCCCAAATTATGGATTACATTTAATAAAACAACAGCAGCAGCAATAATAATAATAAAATAATAATAGGAATAAAATTAATAGGAATAAAATTAATAATAATAATAATAATAATAATAATAATAATAGGAATAATAATAATAATAATAATAATAATAATAATAATAATAATAATAATAATAATAATAATAATAATTTAAAACCTTTAATTGTGTAGGGAAAATAAAATCTGTTTTAGTATATTGCGATACAAGTGCCGTAAGGCACGTTTACGGGTCGAGGAAACAGATTGAAAACCCGAGGCGCAGCCGAAGGTTTTTAAGTTTTCGAGACCCGTAAATGCCTTTACGGCCCGTGTGTTGCATGCTATTTTTTGCACGATGATTATTTATATCAATTTAATTATATTAATTGTGATATTACCTGAAAATATTATGTAAATACATTCTTGAAAATAGATGTTTATTTCAGAAAGTGATTCGCATGTGTTTGTTATGGGAACCGAATATTTGTCCTGGGGGCCGTGGCCATAAAGGCTTGTATTATGAAGTGTATCGTAATGAATTATGACGTAGCGCTTGGACCGTAAGTGTTTTAACCTCATCGCAACCGGCCTTAGCAACAAGACTGTGTGGGAATGTCAACTTACGATCCATGTAAACAAAGTTCGTAAGTACCACTTACTAGCTAAGGAGTGCAAAAACTTATTTAAGCTTTTTTCAGGAAGTTCAACTACCATAACATTATGTATGTTAATTAAATGAGATGGTTGACATTTAAACACTTTTAGACTTAACTTTTACTTACATTTTTGCAAGTGGGCTTTGCCCACATTTTCATGCTTCACTGTATGAAAGTTCCATTATTTTATGGTGTTTTTAAATACCATAACATTGTTTATTAACGAATTATCGGGAAGCAAATTCACAACCCGGCTGACCACCCGAGAAAACTTCACTCAGATTCTTCGCCAGGAAAACCTCCGCTCTTACAAGTGTTCAGATGTTGTAACACTGTATAGTAAGTGTATTAATTGGTAGTAATTTGTACACTAAAGATGTATTAATTTTGTTTTTTTTTTTGTTTTTTTGTTTTTGTAATTGATCAGGTTGAGTGGAAAAAAAAAAAATTTTCTACGTCCTTAACTCCACCAGGTGAAATAGAACATTAGTTTATTATTATATTTATAATAATTATTATGTATAACAACAATCACTTACTGCTGATGCCACCATCCGAGTGAGGTGGCTGAGATGGTAACGTCTTGGACTCGCCTTTGGGGAGTTTCCAGATTCAAATCCCGTAACCGGCCAATTTAAGCCGCTCTTCCTAGCCGCGGTAGCTAAGGGTTGGAGCCGTGGTGAAGAAGGCTGTGGATTCTAGTCCCGCCTCGGCCATGGGTGTTTGTGTAAAATAAGGAAAAAAGGTAAACGAGGAAAACAAAATGGTAAAAAAGGATAAAGTTAAAAGAAAAAGTCGAAGGGAAAGCATACGATGTTTAGATGCAAGAGAGCGCTCGTGTCTTGTGCCTTAATCCTTATGACGTATAAGGTTGAAAGAGGCTTGATTTAATATTGAATTAGTAGTGCTCTGAAGCTTAACCGGAGGTACGCCGTAGCGTAGTGGTTGAGGCGCTGCGCTACAAACCGGAAGGTCGCGGGTTCGATCCCCGATGAGGTCGTTGGAGTTTTTCAAATGGCCTAATCCTTCTGGTGGCACTATGGCCCTGGGGTCGACTCAGCCTCTAACAGAAATGAGTACCGGGAGCAATCCTGGGGGTAAAGGCGGCCGGTGCGTAAGGCTGACAACCTTACCACCTTCATGTGCCGATGTCTAAAAATCTGGGAGCCTCAACCTCCTGGAACCCTCTGGGCCTCCATGGCCTGTAATAGGGAACACTTTACTTTTACTGAAGCTTAACCACGGCAAATTTCAGCTTAATTTCGAATAGGCCTATGTCTGCCTGTGACGGTTTCCCAAATCTATAACCCAATCACATGCAATATATTACATTATTGGGGACAACAGAAGCATTCGAAACCACTTAAATTCAAATGTTAGTGATAGGCAATTTTAATATCGTTCTGGGACCACGCAATGTTCATTCAATGCTTCCATAACTTTGCCGATATCTGTTTTGTCTCACATTCTCCAATAATCAAATATCAGCTGCAGCTGTTCAACTGATGTTCTAGTTTTACAGTTTATAAAAAAAAAAAAAAAAAAAAAAAAAAAATAAGCACAATAACAAATGCAAGCAATACTCGCTTCGAAAACACAAAAGCTTCACAGTTACCGGTAAGTTATATTAATTATTTCCGCTTGGAGAAGTTCGGTGAACAAAGTTATACACGTTGCTGCAGTTCTGTGCAAAGCGCTCGTACGAGCTAGCCATGAACATTTCGAAAACTATTAAATTCCATAGTACCTATCTACGAGGAGGATTTTATGCAAATTTTCCTGTAACAAGTTCCACCTAATCCCTTGAATTTGAGTGTCTTTGTGATTTTTACACTATTTACAAACTATTTACTTTCAGATTTTCTTTGTTACATAGCACAATACATTTGTCCTCATGAATAACATTCTCACATAGAGTAGCCTATGTTGAATATGCCATAGTCTCGCTGAAAGCGCGAGGCAGAATATAAAAGTCTAAGTTTGAAAAAAGTAGTTAGCTTCTGAGTAGCGTTAAGAAAATTACTACAAAAATGCTCAAATAAAATATTTAGATCGTTCTATATGCAGTTAGATACAAATATTGAACAAAATAATTTAATTCTTTTCGATAAAAGCAAGAAAAACGACATTTTCTTCCCGCCAAGTGGCTATGAGAGTAAGATAAATTCGTCCTCATGGTTCATGTCATATCCCATATTCATTACATGCTTAAATCTTTGAATATTAGCTAAATAGAATAATCTCAAGTAACTTCGTTGCTCGTAAATTTATTGATTTCAGAAGTGGGGCGGAGCCGAGATTCTTAAATGCAGGAGTCCCCAAAAAATAGCTTAGAATCACAATTCATACTTTTCTTGCGATAGCACTAAATCTTCAGTTAAATATCTAAATTTATTTCAACTTCCTGGAATCCTATATTGCCTATGTTGGGGCGAAGACCTCCAAGAGGAGGTTTCTGTTTACCTATGTGAATTTTGTTACGCTTATTTTCCGAGAGAGGGCAGAGGGACAGGTGGTAAGCCCAACGCCTCCCAACCCCCCTCTGGAAACTAAGGTATTAATTGGCTCTAATTTAGGCTTGGCTCTAATTTAGGCTTGGAGTTCTTTTACGTGCCATACATCTACGACACGGGCCCCCCAGCTTAAAGTCCCTCCTGAAAAACCCATCGACCGCAGCCGGGTTTGATTCCGCGACCTTCGGATCTAGAGGCGGGCACGCTAAATTTATAGTAAGTAAATATTACAAAATAGAGAGGTTGTAAAGTAAAGATTTCATGGCAATCTGAAATTGCGATCGTCAATTGCATTTATTTTTTGGTGCATAAAATGAATAACAGTACAAGAGTTGGCTTAATTTATTTAGGCTTTTGTCTTTTTTAAGGCCCATCTTAGGCACTAACAACAAGTGACCAAATTGCAATTACACGCACTATCGTAGAAGAGAAACATTTAATTTTACATACAGACCCAAGAAAATATCAACTCAGTTTAAAGCTATGTTATTGAATGCATTTTACTCCGCAATATAACTGAGTAAAATTATCTTTACTAAGCTTCAAATGAAGATCTGTCGTGGGCGTTATATGTCTGCTTTGAGATGATGAACGGAATCTCATCCATTAAAATGGAGTCGTCTACGTAATTAAACTAACAATGCAGTTGTGTTGCTTTCTGGGACCACACAGGCTGCTGTTATAGGGGATTACTGTTCGTTAGCACAGGCAGTATATTGGGGATGAAATTATTACTGGTTACTTTCCGCAAACAATTCCCTTCCCCATCCATCCCATTGTATTTCTCCGCCCATGCATTTAGTTGGACAGGGAGCAAAACAAAGACTTGATGGGAGTATAGGGGTATCATCAGTGTTATTTGAAGAGACCAATGGCAAAGGTCAAGAAACTAGCTTTGCTGCTGTAAAGTTCAGAGCTTCAATCCTGTCAAGTCTTGAGGGATTTAAGGAGTATTAAGGTTGTTTTGCCCCTTCCTTGTAGTCAGTCAGGTTTTCTCTGACAAATCTCAGCCCACATCATGCCATTCTAAATTTCCGTTCTAAATGTCTTCCTCTGAATCAGTGTGTGCACAAAAAATATACCTTCGGTACACTGTAGAAAAATGTAATCTATTAGTCTTATAAGACTTGGTTTTACATAAACATTGTTAATGTTACCAGGATAAAATTGGAAATGAAGTACACACCTCTTAAAAGAATCTTAAAATAAGCCCATTATCTAGATTACTAAGTCTTTAACCATTAGAATTTCAAAAGTTTATTGGTATAGAATATGAACTTTAGATTTTGAACACAGTAAATTAAATAAAGGTTCGGTGGATTAAAGTCCCTCACACTTCAAGATTTATGGTTTTAAAAGTCCGTGACATGTCCAAGAAAAGTCTAATCGATTTTCCTACATGAATTTTTAAGTTGTTGTTGCATTAACAACATTAATAGCATAAAAATAGATTCAAGTGTATTCGAAAAAAATAACTACAACACACTTATAAACAGGTCAGTAAATAAGTAGGAAAAAAGAGTAGAGAAACTGTTTTTTTTTTCTGAGATAATATGAGAATCCGTTCGTTCCGATAACTAAATAGCTTTGAACTGCATATACCTCTTACAATCTCTATATATATAAAAGGCTTTGTCCTGACTGACAGGAATCAATGTAGAGCCTAAACTATAACAGGTAGAGACTTGGAATTTTGACAGTACCTTCGTTTCATAATGTAGGTGCTCACTAAGAAAAGATTTTGAAAAATTCTGATATTAAATGCCAAAAATCAAATGTTTTTGAGAATACTTAATCCCTTCTTACACAGAATTATCGAATCCGAATCACATTTGACATTAAAGCATATTGTTGCCAGTGGGTTTCAGATGGGTTTGGAATTAAATTAAATGGAAGTTTGACAATTACAGTTGGCTTTGTCTATTTTTGTCATACCTTGGAAATTAGACTTTCGCGATCGCTTGAATGTTGTAAGCCCTAATATGGTCAAACATTAGAATATTATAGGAGAAAAATTCCTCCGACACTGGGACTCGAACCCAGGACCTTTGGCTATTCGCGCCAATGCTCTACCAACTGAGCTAAGCCGGAGTTCAATTCACAGCGCCGGAAGGAATCTCTCTCCTATGACTGATTGCCCTAATGGTCCACCTCACAGACAGACAAATTATGTCATATGCAGTACTGTGAGGCACACTAATTAGTGATTTTTGTGACCGGGCTCCCACTGTTATTGTACAGTTGACATTCAAGATAGATATATAAGCTTTCATGAACCACAGATTATTGTCTCTGTTGGACACTACATGAGAATATTATAGGAGAAAAATTCCTCCGACACTGGGACTCGAACCCAGGACCTTTGGCTATTCGCGCCAATGCTCTACCAACTGAGCTAAGCCGGAGTTCAATTCACAGCGCCGGAAGGAATCTCTCTCCTATGACTGATTGCCCTAATGGTCGACCTCACAGACAGACAAATTATGTCATATGCAGTACTGTGAGGCACACTAATTAGGTCCTGGGTTCGAGTCCCAGTGTCGGAGGAATTTTTCTCCTATAATATTCTCATGTAGTGTCCAACAGAGACAATAATCTGTGGTTCATGAAAGCTTATATATCTATCTTGAATGTCAACTGTACAATAACAGTGGGAGCCCGGTCACAAAAATCACTAATTAGTGTGCCTCACAGTACTGCATATGACATAATTTGTCTGTCTGTGAGGTGGACCATTAGGGCAATCAGTCATAGGAGAGAGATTCCTTCCGGCGCTGTGAATTGAACTCCGGCTTAGCTCAGTTGGTAGAGCATTGGCGCGAATAGCCAAAGGTCCTGGGTTCGAGTCCCAGTGTCGGAGGAATTTTTCTCCTATAATATTCTCATGTAGTGTCCAACAGAGACAATAATCTGTGGTTCATGAAAGCTTATATATCTATCTTGGTCAAACATTGTTTTATTTGGACGAAACTCACTATACATGGGTTTTCTGGACCAAGGAACTCGAATCTGAGGTCGCTTTTACCAGGCGATGCTATCTAATCGTGGTATGTAGTCCACGTGATTTAGGTGTTAATAAATATAATGATTTAACTATTATGCTCTTAATTTTTAATTTTTGAAATAATTATCGCGTGCGAAGCCGCGGGCACATGCTAGTTACAATTACAATTACAATTTATTTTTCCAAATTACACGAAAAATACAAAAGTTGATACACCACCCGAAGAAGCAGAGCTTGTGTTCGGGGGTGGTTCAGTTCAATATATAGAAAAAAAAAAAAAAAAAAAAACTTATACTAAACAATTACTTAAGCAATACATAATTTGGAGAAGCATGACAAAAATGATGTATAATAGGTTAGAACATGTTCTATTTACAATACAAAGGTACGAGGTAATACAATAATAATACATAACAATTTATTTGTTCAATTTTAGTAAAAAACAAAGAAATTAAGTTCTATTCAAATTTTAAAGTTTAATATGAAAAATGTATAACAGTATTAGTAGATAACAGAAGTAATAATTATATAAATTTTCTAATTTTAGACCTAAATTGTGTGTTGTTTAAGCTATTTAGATCAGGATGGTTGGTAATAAATGAATTGATTAATTTATACTTTGCATTGAATTTTAAATCCTTAGCTGTACTTGCAGGACATTTTACAGGATTTATGCTGCCGTGAAGACAGAGCAAGGAAAGGTTATCTCACATTGGATTTCATATGTCCAGTCGAACCTACAGGATTAATGTATCTTGCGCATTTACAGGTCTCCATAAAGCACTCTGCTATCCAGTCTCCTGATTTCCATGTGCGATTGCATCTGAATAGAGTTCAAAGGCTCTCTTACAAAACACCAGATAGAATTCCTCTAAAAGCTGGTTTCAGCATTAAAACTATAGCTCTTGTACCCAGCGGACACTTTCTGGGAGTTTCCGACAGGAAAGTAATCGTTCTAGAACACTGATTCTCATCCGGGAGCGTTGGTTTCCAATGGAATTAAGGTGTTTTATGGGTCGTTGAACTGTTTAAATTTTAAACCTAAAGTACAGATTTATACCGTAAAAGGTGTTTATAGAAAAAGTAGCTATATTAAATCTACTTCATTTTGATTCAGCTCAAGAAAAATAAGCAACATTGCGTTACTGTGTGTGTAGACATTGTACTTTTAGTATACGAAAGATAAAGACTAGCCGAGCTCAATTATGCATAGAAACTGACATTGGCCCTTTTAGAACCAAGCCACAGATATTAGATTATTAGATTTTAAATGTGCAGTTAATCTTCCAAGAATTATGCTTTGTATAGCATATTGTGTTTTATGCTTTATTTTTTAAAATTATGCTTTATTGTGCTTTTAAAACTCACATTATCCTGATCCTTAGACCCCCAAAAATCATGTTCTCGGTAGCAACCACATGTCTAAAGCCCCTGCTTTTCGGTTTCTCTGCATATTACTTCCTCTGCCCGTACACAGGTGTGTCTAACTAAGTTTTATATTTGAAGAATTTGAAGATTGTAGAAGTATATATGGCAATGCATATACTCTAAACAATTGCTCATAATGTGGGATAACCTGCTCCTGTGCCGGAATTTGTAGAAGGAAGTTCATTAGCAATAAAACTGTGTTGCTGCCCGAGTTCAAGGTTTCAACCATTCTTAACCTTCAACTTCCGCTCATTGTTAACGCCAGTGTCTGCATGAGACGGAATAACTTATAATGAGTAGAGGGTGGATTTCTATGACATGTCACATTTTTCCCCTTTGCATTATTTCAGGTTTCCGACTAATTTAAACCCGATTCCAAGCATCCTGGTGAAAATGGAATGGCTTTTATTGTGCATATAACTGCATACTTAGGAAATTTTCAATTATTGTAGCATATTTAGTATGAATATGCATATTTAGGTCATATTTTTTTGGCATATTTGTGAGCATATTAAAACAAATTTGAAGTTTCATATCATATTTTGTAAATTTTGCATGCGGCAATTCGGCCTATGGCCGTATTCAGTTATTTGATTAAAGGGAAAAAGTTATTGCATTAATTTTAGTAGAATAATAATTTAAAGCATTAACAGCATATTGATTTAAAACATTGACAAAACTAATATAAATTATAAATTCACTCAATATTAAATTTAATGTAAGTCAAGGGAAATTTGCTGTATAGAAATTTTGCTGATATTACAAAAGAGTCTAGTAACGGGACCTCAAGAACATATTAAGTTTAACAAAGCCATGTGGTAGTTCCACCAGCTACTTTCGTGGAATAGGCATTGTGTTGAAAAGTTAGAACTTACAAAGGAATAAGAGATAAGAGACAATTTTATTGTGTGGGCTGGGAAGACCGGAGCTGCGCTCGTAGTTAAGAAACAATAAGGGCTGCTCCCTTCTAAGAAATCTTGTTCTAGGAAGTTAGTTAGTACGTGTCAATCTGTCAGCCAATTATAAGGTAGAAAGGGTGTGACTGCGTAGTGATATGCAAAATCATTAACCAATTATAATTATGCACTATTTTTCTGTTCGACGGAGATCCGAGATTTCTTGGAGGGTGATGGAACTTCAACTAGAGAGACGGATCCGGGATTGCGATGTGTTAGGAAGTAAGTTTTCGTGGCCGTTGTGCCCGAGTTATAAGCTGTGTTGCAAGTACTTATAAAATTCCCAAGTCCTAATTCGTGAGCGGTTAGGTGCTTCAGAAGTCTAAGGAAATAAGTGAAGTAATTTATAGTCATTCGCGAGAAAGGCGCGGTTGATAATTGAAGGTAAATTATTTACGCAAGGTAACACGTCGCTATATCAAATATACGGAAGTTGCATCACTTTCAAGTAAGATCGGATCCGAACCGGACTCTGCCAGTGTATTGGATAGGTTATATTGTACTTTAATATTAACCAGTGCATTAGAGTAATTATAACAGATTTTTGTGAGGAAACTAAAATAAACCACGATCTTACCAGTTGAACCGGAGTGTTGATTTGCTAGCTGTAGTTCCTCATAACGCGCTGTCCCTACAGATTAAGAGATCTCAAATAGCCGGGCAAAGACGTTATAAAAAGGTGAGTGCTACGGGAGCGGAGCAGCATTGGATCAACGCAGTGAATTGGACTTCATCCCAGGACTTCATCACGACATCAGGTTTGGTCCCAATATATTTTACTACAAATGGCGCCACAACGCTTTGAGGGATTTCGGCAATTAGTGGCCCAGTACACTGATTAAAAACACAGCGCTGGAACTGGAGCGTCAGGCACGCAACACTACCGGCGATTGACGGCACAGGACGACGGCGAAGGGAGGCTCATCACCCGATACACGGCCCGACACATCACCGCTTGAAGACGACAGAGTAAAGTACAATATACATTGTAATATTACTGTTCTGTTAATACCAATTTTCATGTGTATGCAGTAGATTTATGCAGTGTAGGAGGGAAATAATTTTGTGCAGATTAGTATATTTTCATGCCTGCAAATGAAATTGAGATATAAAACAATAGGCGATAGCATGGAATCGCAAGACATGGAGTCCCAGGAAGATGTAATGCCCTGGCAGAAAATATAATGTTAAATGAATCAGTAGAGGGTCCTTCTGACCAGAACACTAGTATGCAGGAACAATTTGTTGAGGTTTTAGCGGAAACACAGGCAGAGGTAGAGATGGAAGTTGATGAAATTAGGCCTAGTGTTTCTAGCGTGCAGGCAGTTCCAACTGATATGGGGGATATAAAATCCTTACTCAATAGTTTCATGTTAGAGTTTGATAAGAAAATAGATTCAATAAGTAATACAGTGAATACACTAGTGGAGATAAGCAATAAATGGAGTGTTATAGAAAAATTAGCAGGGGAAATACAAGATAAGACCAATAAACTGAAATGTGTAGAGAACTTCGAAGGAGAACTAAAAGACGTAGACAATAAGTTAAGTTCAGCTGAGGAGATAAATGAAAAGTTCAATTCAATAGGGCACGTAGAGGGAAAATCAGAATCAGTCCAGAAAAATGTACAAGAGCAGAAGGATGAAAAATTCAATTCCTTTATTGAAGATGTTGGAAATAGGTCGGATAAAAGGATAAATTCTTTCGAGAAAAACATGGAGAATTTAATTGACCAAAATGTTAAATCTTTAGGGTCCAGTACAGCATCCTGTGTAGACACAATAGATGCGCTGGCAAAATCTGTTGAGAAAATAAATGGGAAATTAATAGTTGTAGAACCTTGGGTCAAAGTAGTTAAGAAAATGGAGGAGACAGCTCAATCTGTAGGGCCTAGCTGTAATGTTGATGAGGGCATAGTAAAAAAGTGTCAGACAGTAGAATCTAGCCTAAAATCGGGGGAGACTAGTGTTCAGTGGCAGGAAAATGATTGTTGTAAGAAGGTAGAGATTAGTCCACAGAACACAGTAAATGATGATGTTATTTCAGTAGAGGGAAATACAAACATGAAGGAAGTAGTTACGACACCTGTAGGACAGAATGGAAATAGGAGTGAAAACATAATGAGGTCAATCCACTATGATCTCAATGATAACAGACAGGTGTGTCTTGAAAATGTAAACAGACAGGGTAAACAGGAACAGGGAAATGTCAAGTCACAGTTGTTACAGGCAGCAAATAGCAGAGTAGATGAAAAATCAGACCAGGTGAGAGCAGTAGGATATTCCTATAAAACGACAGGGGGAAAAGTTGTCAGTCAGGTATTACAAATTGATAGCATAGCAGTTAGTCACTATGGTGTTCACATGTATGGTAATTTGACAGTGGCCAGGCTGAATAAATTCTTCGAAATGACGGATCACTTGTGTAATATCAAAGCTGTAAGAATACCAAAACAAAAGAAAGATAGGGATAAAGGTAGAGATGTTTACCCACAAAGAGGTTAATTAACACAGCACATCACCGGGTTATAGGCCTAATTACATGTCTCGTGGGCAGGAGGCAACGGTCGTTGCCTCACTTCAGCTCAAAGAATCAGGCCTATAAAATTGTAATAAGTAGGGTAGGAAACAGTGTAAATATGTAAATAGTGTAGGCAGTGTTTGTAGCAGGAGTCGAGTGTTGCGCCATTACAAGCTTGGACTCAACTAACATTGATGGCGACAACATTGAAGGGTGCAGTGTTTATGCGTGTGTTGGTTAGCGAATAAATATGATCAGTGTAACGACCATTCCAGTTTAAGCTTAGACTC
Source organism: Ectobius pallidus (assembly GCA_964059195.1). Taxonomy (NCBI): domain Eukaryota; kingdom Metazoa; phylum Arthropoda; class Insecta; order Blattodea; family Ectobiidae; genus Ectobius; species Ectobius pallidus. Next base: position 125,026,113 of record CAXKWD010000005.1, read on the forward strand.
AACGAACCTTACTGGCGATGGCTCGTGTGTACGTGATACATAATGGTACCACAAAATTTTATTACCGGTTGTGACAGGAAAGGCATTTGCGGTGGATAGGCCTATGGAAGAGGAATAGGCCTATACAAAAAGAATGAGTAGCTAGAGAAGGTAACACAAGAAGTGGAACGAGGGCATTGATAACAATGTTCCAATTTGTAAATAAAGTATGTAAATAGTTAATAATAAGTTAGCATAAGAATTTAGTTTTAGGTGTCATGTAAAGAGGAAAATGACAGATTTGGAGGCAGGACGGTTGAAAGATAGTGTAGCAGGAGAGAACCACGCCTACTTACAAGGAAAGGGAACAACTGTCAAGTTTGTTGTTGTTCTGTGTTTTGGTTAACAATTAGTCCTATTCACATTAATTCAAGGAATATTATATTACATTTCGATATTTCAAGTCATTATGATATTGGTTAAGTGAGGGAATGCCGCATTTGAATTCATTTTGAGGAGGCTTATAATTTAATTTCGTGGGCATACCTTCGAAAAAGATATCCTTATGAATAAGCGATCTCTTTTTCGAACGTAGGCATTTGCGGCAATTCGGCCTATGGCCGTATTCAGTTATTTGATTAAAGGGAAAAAGTTATTGCATTAATTTTAGTAGAATAATAATTTAAAGCATTAACAGCATATTGATTTAAAACATTGACAAAACTAATATAAATTATAAATTCACTCAATATTAAATTTAATGTAAGTCAAGGGAAATTTGCTGTATAGAAATTTTGCTGATATTACAAAAGAGTCTAGTAACGGGACCTCAAGAACATATTAAGTTTAACAAAGCCATGTGGTAGTTCCACCAGCTACTTTCGTGGAATAGGCATTGTGTTGAAAAGTTAGAACTTACAAAGGAATAAGAGATAAGAGACAATTTTATTGTGTGGGCTGGGAAGACCGGAGCTGCGCTCGTAGTTAAGAAACAATAAGGGCTGCTCCCTTCTAAGAAATCTTGTTCTAGGAAGTTAGTTAGTACGTGTCAATCTGTCAGCCAATTATAAGGTAGAAAGGGTGTGACTGCGTAGTGATATGCAAAATCATTAACCAATTATAATTATGCACTATTTTTCTGTTCGACGGAGATCCGAGATTTCTTGGAGGGTGATGGAACTTCAACTAGAGAGACGGATCCGGGATTGCGATGTGTTAGGAAGTAAGTTTTCGTGGCCGTTGTGCCCGAGTTATAAGCTGTGTTGCAAGTACTTATAAAATTCCCAAGTCCTAATTCGTGAGCGGTTAGGTGCTTCAGAAGTCTAAGGAAATAAGTGAAGTAATTTATAGTCATTCGCGAGAAAGGCGCGGTTGATAATTGAAGGTAAATTATTTACGCAAGGTAACACGTCGCTATATCAAATATACGGAAGTTGCATCACTTTCAAGTAAGATCGGATCCGAACCGGACTCTGCCAGTGTATTGGATAGGTTATATTGTACTTTAATATTAACCAGTGCATTAGAGTAATTATAACAGATTTTTGTGAGGAAACTAAAATAAACCACGATCTTACCAGTTGAACCGGAGTGTTGATTTGCTAGCTGTAGTTCCTCATAACGCGCTGTCCCTACAGATTAAGAGATCTCAAATAGCCGGGCAAAGACGTTATAAAAAGGTGAGTGCTACGGGAGCGGAGCAGCATTGGATCAACGCAGTGAATTGGACTTCATCCCAGGACTTCATCACGACATCAGGTTTGGTCCCAATACATTTTACTACATGCATTATAATGATACTTTTTGAGAATTTACAGATATTTTAAATAATTAACATTATATTTTAATAAATTGAATTGTAATGAAACATTAAAAAATATACACAATGTTTAAGTGGTAAAGTCATATTTTAAATTTTATTGGTCATATTTTAATGTTTTTATGTCATAAATGCATGCATATATCCTTTTTTTAGGTCATAGAAATCCGCCCCCTAATAATGAGTAAGGGATATAATGCTATGATCGAGTCGACACTACGTTAGAAGTAAGTAGACTTTACCTCTGAAGTTTTAAAAGGGAAACCTCATTTCTGGTTTACATGATCAATATTTTGTTTACGTTATTTTCAAAACTATTAATCTGGTAAAGGATTCACAGGATATTCGTTTTATAGCGGATTTACTTTTTCAAATATCAAGTAATTTCATATTGTTTCAAAGAAATACTGCTTTTATAAGGGCAGTTTTAAAAGGTGCTAAAACAGAATCCAGAGGCTCTGGATAGAGAAATGTCATGGTACCGTCAAAATGAAGGGTCGGTCACTAATTTCTTACTCACTTCAGTTGGGTTTAGTTCCGTTCAGTCGTCAACGTGACCTCTGCAAGTAAACCTCGCCTGAGACCTCATTGTTAATGATCCTGCCGTGGATCCAGGCGAAACGTTCAGAACTTCATCCGAAAGGCGATAGATCAAGGCTTCATAGCCCGGAAAACTTCAACCAAACCTTTCTAAAGTCTAATATATGGTGAGCCAGTTTTCTTTTTCTCTGTTGGAATAACTCTTACATATAATTTGGAATAACTTTCTAGCTTTTTGGAGAAGTTAAGTTTTAAAAAATTAAAGAACTAGAGGCCTAATAATGACGTTATATGATTTCATATTATAGAACGCCAGAAAGCAATGACTGCGCGAAGAAGAAAAAAGAAGACGAGGTGATGAAAAAGAAGAAAAAAGAGAAGTGATGATGAAGAAGAAAATTATTATGTTGACCTACGGATCATCTCTGATTTTCTTAGACTTTCTTAACGCAGTGTTACGTAGGTGGTTGAATTACCAGCCAATATTCCTATAGGAAATTTTCATTGTTTAGAAAATGAATCAGTAATTCGTTTCTCTGCAATTAATAAGGTCAACATCCGCGAAGACCAAATTTCTAACGGTGTTATCATTAGGCTTCCTTACTGAATAAAAATAAAAGTGATTGTCACTTTTGACTGAGGAACAGAAATGACAAGAAGTTTAAGTCAAAAGGGAAGGACAGAACACGATGAAATGACGGAAATGGAGATTGTGGATTATCATTTCTCTCAATTTAAGCCTGGCAGGGCAGCATCTGGTTGGTGTAAGCCTCACTGGATCGATGGCCAAAACACTGCCCAGCAGGTTACACCATATTGAGCGAACTACGGAGACGGAGTTTATTTACTGAACTGTATGCGACGTGTCAAGACAAACTCCCTCCAATTCGTCTCCTTCAAGAAAATCGGCTCGAAATGACACGATGTCAATAAGGAAGACGAACGGTGCCCTAGTATGAAACTTTCAAAATATAAGTTGGAAATGGGCGAGGGAATATGCTAAGGGACTTCCGTGTTGGGGCTACGTATATAGCATTTAAAAAAAAAAATAATATTAATAATAATAAAAAATAATAATAATAAAAAAAACAACAAACAAACAAACAAAACAAAAAACAAAGATATTCCGTTTCATTATTTTACATATGAAGTAATATCCTAACCCTCATGTACCGGTACCCAAGCGAGAAGAATTATAAATTAAAATATTGCTCATTAATTTGGAATCCTACTACCATTAAATACAGGAAATTGATAGAGTCCATTCAAAATAAATTTCTAAAATATACGTATTTCAAACAGTTTAACTACTACCCTAAATGTGAATCATATTCAACTATGTTACAGTATTTCAATATCCCTGAATTATCACACAGACGAAATATTCATGCATTGTTGTCCTTATACAAATTAATTAATAATGAAATAGATGATATTAATATTCTCAAAAATATATTTATATATACAGTATATATATATTTTTTTTTTTATGTTCCACGTTATAGATCTCATAAATTGCATAATCTTTTTTTCATCCCATAATAATTCTCCTCTTTATAATGTACTCCGACTATACAATCAGTTGCACAAAATGGACAATATAGATATTTTTAATACTAACAATAAGCTGTTTAAAAATATATGTGAAAAAAATTTTAAAATTTTAAAATAATAATTATTAAATTTTGCTCCATGTCATTTTCTTTACTTGAATCTTTCTGATATGTAGGCCTATATTTTCCTACAAAACTATTACATTATTATTTATATTATTATTTGTTCTTTTCATATTATGTTCCCTTGTGTAATTGTCATATTGTTTGTGTTTCTGGTTTTCTTTTCTGTGTGTTTTTTCCTTATTGTTAAAGCATTAGCTTAATTATTTTGAATATCAATTTAAATATTTAATTTTAGAATCTGGTGTATTAATGTAAGCGAGAATATTGTAATTGAGCATTAGCCTGTAATATTCTTAGTACAATAAATAAATTCCAAAGGCCTATCGTTTGATATATAGATCCTTGTATAGGAAATTATATTCGAAAGAATACATGTAAAACTAAACTCCGCAGCGTTAAATCCCTTGGAGGCTCAGGGCTTGCAGCTTAGTCCTCAGTTGTGTTCATGAGACTAACAGCACCATGTACCAGAATTCCCATACGATGATGTTGATATGGAACCTGGGCTTCCAAAATCCATGTTCACCTTCGCTAAACACTGGATCATAAAGGCGTCTAAAGAACTTCTTTGCTAAGCGGAATGTTCTATCTACGATACCCACAATAAATTCAGAAACTTGTATATTTTAGATTCGAACTCAGTTCCCTGCAGCTCTCATACAGTAGTTGGGAAGTACGGGCTGAGTAATTAAAACAGAGGTACGATAACTATTTTAACAATATCTGCATTGTAAAAATTAGGGATGGGTCGATACCAGATTTTCTCGATACTCGATACCGATACATTATTTTTTCTCGATACTCGATACTTCGATACCAGATACCTTCAACATTTCCATTAAAAATTAAAATTTGAGAGAACTGTGTAATACCAATAAAATTAATTAAGTCTGCATATTTAATGAGACAAAATTTAATATCATCAGTAGCCTATAATTATTTTTAAACTCTACATTAAAACTAAAATTAGTTTTTTAAACAGTCCACTTACAAGTTTTTGTTAAAAAATACTAGCATTCTCACTTAATTGCTGAATTGCAAAATTACAAGAGTATCGAAAAAGTATCGAGCGAGTTTTCTGAAGTTTCGTTCGATGCCGATACCATGCAAGTATCGAGAGTATCGAGGTATCGAAAGTATCGAGGACCCATCCCTAGTAAAAATGAAAAGGTTCCATGCATTAAGTGAAATTCGTAGAATCCGATCTATTTTTTTTTTTTTTTTTTTACTTCTTCCAGTGTTAAATAATAGGAAATCCAAAGCTTTTGTATTACTATTTACTGGCGTGATTTTTTTTGTCAGGGTTTTTTTGCACATTTAATCTACATATGCATAAAAATATGATTGCATGTTAATTGAAATTTTGCCGAGCTTTCCGAAGCGCTTTTGTTCAGTAGTGATGTATTTCTAATCGCATTACCTTCACAATTGTTTGCAATTTATTTCAGCAAAAAAGCTTAATTGAATTTCGATTACTTGAAATAGTATTTACACAAGTACTATGGAAGAATTACAGGCTATTGCCGTGCCACTGATGGGTTATTAAAAACTATTCAGTCATTCATATACTGATTAAATAGCTTTTTGTAAGTAAGGTAAAGTAAAATGTAATGGGTATCCCCTGAACTGCATTAATTTCTCTTCATAATGAGTTGAGCTTTTATGATAATAATAACTACTATTATTATTGTGATTAATATCATTGTGGTGTCTCTACAGTGATAGCTAGAGTCATTACGATTTATTTACACTCATATATTTATACTTTAGCAGGCAATCGTGAAGACACACTTACTTACAGAAAAAGGAATGAAAATAAAGTACGAAAATAAATGTTAAAACAGAAAGAGCAAAGCAAAAATTACATTCTGTTAGTTCTTCGATAAGGTAAATTTGAATGTAAGATAGTATCCTAAGGTACATGGAACTATTGTGTTCGTTTATCTACAGAGGAATACCATCGCGGCATATAGGCCTGAAATATTGCGATGTTAATTCATTAATGCGAAAAAATGTTTCTGTGGGAGTACACTATGCAACCCTCACCGATAATTGAAATTCACATAACAAGATATATTGAAATGTTATACAGAGTGTTTCTGAACTACTGTGTAAAATTTGTAGGGATACTAAAGGGGAATGAGGAAACTAATTGTCTGTAGGCTCGAATGTCCCGTCCTTAAAACATACGTCTGTATGAAGTTAACATGAAGTTAATGCACGCCACCGAATACTTCTTCGTAGCTTAAAATCGCGGACTTATTCTTAGACCACTCTGTCAACGTCAATATCTCTGCTCTAATCTAACTTATGAGGTACTATATATTTATACAAAGTTTGTTTAGGCCTACCCTAAATTCTGAAAGTCTGCTGTAGGTCTAAACAACCAGATGTAAATTATTTCAGTGCAAGATAAGAATTAATTCTACTAAACTTTTAAATTCCATTTCACTTCAGTAAAAGTAAGGTGATCCCTATACAGGCCATGGAGGCCCAGAAGGTTCCAGGAGGTTGAGGCTCCCAGATTTCTTTACCCTCAGGATTGCTCCTTGTACTCATTTCTGTTAGATTTCACTTCAGTACCAGATTATAATATTCAATTATAATTCAGTTACATTATTAACGTGTTTCTCCAAAATTTAAATTCTCGATATCAAATTGCTAATATATTCTATCTACTATCCGTATTAGGCCATTTTATGTAACGTACCATCTTATATCGCAGTATCTTTTCAGGATGTAAAAATCCTGAACCAAATTCCCCGGCCAAGTAATAACTTAGTTACCTAATAGATGGCGATGGGCTTAACCACCAGTCATCCATGGGGAAATAAGTGTAACTAAAATAATCTTCGGCAAATGAAATCTCCTTCGTGCGCGGACTCCCAGGATGCGAACGATAAGCTATTGAATTGCTATCTCGTTTAATAATTATTCTACAAGCAAGTACACAGTAGTTCTATAGCAACTTGTTATTAGAACTAAATCATGGTTAATTTCTCGAAAAAAGTGTCCAATATCTTACCTGTATTAACAGTCCTATGAGCCCTCAGGAAGTTGTTTCCTCTGTTCAGCGTCTTGAGCGGCGTTTGATGTTTGCTAGGTATCCTCATCGATGTAGCCGCCATTTTACAAACGTCACCGAGGTTTTATTACGACGGATTTAACCATGGAAGATGATCCTGAGATATCGTAGTGGCTGACATCTTATGAACGCTGTGAATCACTGTTTGCTTTCAAAACAACTCCAGATGAAAAGTGGGGTTAAGTTGCGGACCAAATTGGTTTCTGCCCCATTCTTCTCCCTGCAAAGAGAAGAAAAGTTCCATGGTAACTTACCTTAATGAAAATGTCTCAGTGACATAGATGAAAACTCAGAAAAAAGGATTGTGACTTTTACATTTATTCTTATTACACTTTCAAACCTCTCCTGACTCCATCAGTAACGTTGAACTCAAAGAAGAAAAGAACTTTCAATCTTGTCATCCATGCCAGTGAAGAAATAAAAATGAAGCTTCATCATTCCTCCCCCCAAAATTTCCAATAGCTTATAAACTTATTACTAGACTTCGGATTTTAGGTAAAAACCTATTTTAATCCTTAAGTGATATATAGACGAAAACTTGTCTGTGCATGTTTCATAAGTGACTATGCCTAAAACTGATACTTTTGTAGGACCTAAAACAGCCTATTTTTACGTTAGAACCTAATATTGCCTTTTTGCTTGTTTTTCCTCTAAAGTTCAAAATAAGTTATTTTTTTGTTATAAATTCTAGCATTTATTTTCAGCGCGTACTAAATTTTTAGCTCGGAATGTGCAGTACATGACACATTTGTGGCGTGGTTAAATAGTACGGAATGTTTCGTCTTCAGTAGAAAAATTCCTTGGAATTCCTAACTAAATGTGGTGTTTTTCTCCCGACTCCCACATCCAGTAACAAAAAAAAATCATAGTTCTCTGAATTACTGAGGGATACAAGGGGTTGAATATGCTAGCGTGCGCAGCTTCTGGGCGCAGGGATTAAGTTTTCACTGTTATGGTAGTAATACAGGCCCTAGTAATAGGTCTACATAATTCTGTGTACCATAGGCCTATACCTGTGTTTTATCATGATTATTGATTAATAGTGACTTCAATAAATATAATATTCTGCATTGCAATTGAATATTTCAGAAAATTGGCAACTTAACGATTTTATAAGAGACTATTTTACGATTTTTAGAACCTATTTTAGGTATCTAAAACAGCATTTTTAGCGGCCTAAAAGTCCGAAGTCTACTTATTACAAAGCCAATCCCAGAATATATCTCTTGTTCGACCATAGTATAATGCATAATACATAGGCTACTATAAAACATTCGCAGCAATTCATGACCATGTCAGAACAGAGTCTGCAATCCGAAGATTTTGGTAGTTAACTGATATATATTGCATATGGCATGAACACTGTAATACTGCAACAAATCACTGGATAATGGCAATATTAATCATCATCGCTCTAATGGCGTGGATTATTCCGTAGCGACTCTGAGTGTTGTAACCATAAAATAATTCAATGTATGTCCAGTCTGTCCTTGTAAATTTGAATTCCAATACGAGTTGACACAATATTGCGAAGGGATTACTGTTAAAACTTAACCAAGTTTACTTATTTGCCCTCTTTCTCACCGACAGTCAGTGGCGTAGGGAAGAGGGGCCCAGGGGGTCCGGACCTCCCCCGAAATCAAAACCTAAAATTCTATTCAAGTTATTTTAGGTCTATTTTCTAAAATATTTAATTATTTGACTTAACAATAAAATCCTGAAATTGTAAATGTAGGCCTATTATTTTCATTGTTCCATGTGTTATTTAATTTTTCTTATAAACAGCGATAACCGATAAGTGTTACAGCTTAGGTAACGATTTCTTGTTTAAGTTGACATGTCTTAGAGCAGCGTTTTTCAACCTACGGTCCGCGGACCACTGGTGGTCCGCGAAGATGGTGCAGATGGTCCGCAGACATAATTTTAAAATATCATAAAGCAAGTGGAAAGTAAAGAAGTAAAATTTTTTTTCCACATATTTCGTTATAATGACTTATAATTAATACCCCAAATATTAAGAATATAGGCCTTCTATTAAAAATGGGATGTAAAATTAGGGGTCCGTAAATTTTTTTAGACATTTTAGAGGTCCTCGGGTTCAAAAAGGTTGAGAAACGCTGTCTTAGAGTATAGTAAACAAATTTACTAACTAGTTTTTTTTTCAGTGCTAAAATAGCGTAAAATGTGACTTTCATTAGTTCAATATTTAAACATTTTCAGGGGGTGAGCCCCCAAACCCCCCAGAACTTTCGATCCTCCCCGAAATTATTTTCTGGCTACACCACTGCCGACAGTAGCAGAAATTTCAAGACTCGAGTAGATAAAATGTGCGAATAATCCCGAGCTTGCCCTCCCAGATCTACCAGGTAATTTATCTGCCAGGCCATGTCATCTCATCTTCTACATTATAAAAATCCAATGGTTCATTTCCATTTGATCCGATTTGACGCAAAAACTACCAACCTGATAGAACTGAAATTCTGCATGGTCATAGTTTTTATACCCGGACTGTGATAATGTCATTGTGGCCGTTCTAATGATCGTGGCCCATTGCAAACTCAAAACATTTTCAGAAATACTGTTGGTAGAGTACGATTACTTCCACAAAGTCTCTGGGTTTTTACGTATATACCTTAGGAGTGAGTGTCACCGTTCCTAGACTTCCTGCCATGGGGAGGTAGCTGCACCCTGATTGGCTCAGCTCTTCTATCCTACTTCACGTGTTGTCTGTCTCTGTCTTGCTGCGGCATTATCCTTCCACTCAACTATTATAGTATTTTCTACGACTGGCAACGTGCTGCATGATCTTCACTCTGTGCTCAACAGTAGCTCACTGATCTTACGCGCATGCGAGTCCGCGCAAGCTGGTAACGAGACGTAACGAGAAGCTCGCTGGCTGGGTTAGTCTTCAAGGCCAGAGACTTTGTGGAAGTAATCGTACTCTATCATTAAATGTTGGTTTACACGCATTGAATTACAGATTTGTACCTCTCCATTTACTGGAGATGTAGAAGTGTATATTAAGTGTATATTTGAGAAGTGTATATTAAATTTCGTGTATTACAAGTAAGCCTATATTACAATGGACAACAATCCAAGTCCGTCATTTGAGTGTAATTGCATAAATAAATTGAGACATAAGAATACAATTTGCTTTTAATTAACTCAAGCCATGAAACGGGTTTTCTGTAAAATTATCTGCAACCTTTCTGTCTCCAATCAGGATTTTTTAATATGCTTGAAGGGTAACCAGTCAAATTGCAGAATGGATGTTTCATTAATAATTTGCCGAAATTTTATAAAAAGCCTCGACGTTTTGTAAAACGACTGAATTTACAACAAACCTGCATCACGTATAAATTTAATACTATTTTGTTCAGAAATAAAGAACAGGCTACAGTGATCTGTTACCTTAACGGTAAAAGGCAAAAAGGGGATTTTCTGTGAACGATTTTAACAATTCGCTCTGAAGTACACTTAAAATGCAGCTACCGTTTCTAATTGTAAATAAATTTATATCGCAAGGGTTTGCTTTTCTCATGTAAATTCCATCCCAGTCCTTGTAACTTCTCGTGGCGTTACCTATGGAAACTGCAGTTTAATGTTCCAGCCGTACATGTTAATTTCACAGTTTGCTTACTACAGCAAACGAACTCTAGCTAGGTCAGGATCCAAGCCTCTTGATTGTGCTGTAGCTCAAGATGAATTGTTTAGACTCTGTCTGCCTCAAGAACCAAGACTTAACGTGCTACTTCCCATTACTCAACCCAAACATAATTTAATTTCTCCGTTGTGAAGCATCTAAATGAATAAGAAAGACCGAAAAAAGAGACTCGTTTTGGGAAGGGGGGCGAGAGCATTAATGCCGCTATGCGACAGTTTGTATTTTGTCACCGCAGAATAGCTGTAATTACTTTTTCTCGTCTTGTACATTAATCTCCATTACTGCAATATCATACATTAAGAGTGTTTAGTGTGGAGTAATGGCTCCTTTATAATTAAATACTACATTGGACGCTGCATGGCGACCACAGACCATTCTGGTTTCAATGAGACAGGCGTAAGCAACAGTGGAAGAATGCGTTTTTATTACCGTTTAGAACAGTTGTGCACAACCCGCGGCCCGCCGGAATATATATTGTGGCCCGTTAAAGTTAAATGTAAGATTAATTAATATTGATGTTCGGAATGTTTGGAAGTTTGAAAAATCATTTGAATTAATTTCACTGCCCTTTCATGTTGATATTGAGACAGTGCCTGCAATTTTTCAGATGGAATTAATTGATACCCAGAGTAACACAGAATTGAAAGCAAAATTTGATGATGTATCACTCCTTGATTTCTACAAGCTGTACTTACCTAAAGAAATACACAATCTGTATGGCCATGCATTGAAAATGGCAACTTTATTTGGTAACACGTGCATCTGTGAACAGTCATTTTTCGGTTATGAAACAATTGAAATCCAAAACACGATCCAGACTTACAGATGAACACTTGGAAGCTAGTATGCGTATTGCAATATCAAATATTGGACCTAATATTGAAAAGTTGACAAAACTCAAGCAGTGTCAAGTTTCTCATTAAAAGGTGAATAACATTTGCGTTGGGACTAGTAATTAATTAGTAGGCATGCCAGTAAAAGGCAAGTTATTACTATTGTTGTTTTATTGAATATTATACTATTACATTAAATAATAAGTCCTCAATCAGAAGTAAGGTATAATCAGGCCTACAATGGAGGATTGGATGATGGTACACTGCGGCCCTCTGTGAATTTTTTATAATAGAATGGCCCTTGGTCTAATTAAGGTTGTGCACTCCTGGTTTAGAACGTTACAAGAGCGAATTCTAAACAAAATAGTTCCACTACAGCTACGACGACCGTGTTTCTGTTAGTGAAAATCGGGAAAATATATATATATATTTTTTTTTTTTAAATTTAGTCAATACCCTCTTCTTTCCAAAACTCCCAACCTTCTTTTACTATAAAACATTATTATTAAGCTGGAACACAAATCTTTTAGGACGTAGTAATATAGCAGTGTACAAACAAGGACTTTTTTCTATTTTCAATTATTATTCAACACGAAGTACATTGCAACAACCTGATGATCAGATTAAAAAGACAAATAGGTTAGTTCATAAATTAGGTACACTCTAATTCATATTTTTCAGTTTTCATAGGAAAAGATGATTTGGGTTATTTCCAATCATTTTTATATGATGAAAATGTTTTAGATTTTCTTAATGTTCTCGCAAAAATTGTAACGTTCAATTTTTTTTACCCCTTTGTTTCTTTTATCTGAAACAATTTTTTATTTTCTGTTTGGTGGTTTCTGTTTTCCCGCAATAATAAGATTATTCGGGACATTTGGGTTTTTATTCGGGACGCCGGGACAAAGCATCTAAGATCGCGACTGTCCGGATTTTCTCGGGAAATATGGTCATTGTAAGCTAATGTGATTCCTAATACAAACACAGATTTTTTTATATAACTTTTCGAAGACCGCTTGAAAAATAAACTTAAAATTTATTTTCTATACTTTCTTGCTTCGGAATAGTAATAATAATAACAATAATAATCTAATCTGTTTTATAAAGTGAGATGCCCAGGCAATGAAGCATTTTGATTGGCTCTCGGGGACAGCCAAACAAGACAAGCTCAGATGTATCACTTGTTGTCAGTGGAAATAATAGAAGAAATTGCTTACTAAAGAGCATACTTTTATTTCTAGAGGTTTATGCAGCTGGTACTTTACATAAACTTTATTATTATTTTTTAACAATGCGTAAAAAAGAAAGCTAAACCAGCGTTTTTCAAGGAAGTCGAAGAAGACTTGGAACTACTCAATATCAGAAACGAGGAAATTGCAAATGCAGAAAAGTTTAGGAAAGAAGACAGGAAGTAAATGGACGGAAGAGCGAAAACAGCATCATGGGGAGAGAATGAAGGATTTTTGAGAAGACAGGAAGAAGAAGAAAACTGTTTCATATGTCACAAGTTGGCCTAACAAACGTAAAAAATAATATAATTAATAACATTAATAATAAAAATGTACATAATGGTATTATTAATAGATAATAATAAATAATAACAATAGCAGCTTTGCTAATAGGAGGGATACGGAATAAATATTTTACAATAAATACAACGTTACAACTTATTATATTTAATCATATTATTCTAGCACACCCGTGAAACAGCAGGATATTCATAGAAACATAAAATATTACAAAGAAAGAAAGAAAAATCTATGAATTATTACTGGTCCTCTACATTCAGTGCAGTATACTAGATATGGAGGAAATTATTAAACAACACTGGACACGGATAGTACACAGCACCCCAGAGGATCTCGTGAACCGGGATTGAAACCGTTTTTGCTTTGAGTAAAGCAGCGAAAATAAACCTCTCTTAAACTGTTTATTACTGGTGGTAAATTATTTATAAAGCCAAGTACAATAAATAATATATACCCTACTTACAAAAAATACAAGATTTCAATGCTTAATATGCAATAGATTACGAGATTACCAGCCTATTATTGAGAGCTCAAAAGTGTACAAAAGAGAGTAATGTGGTGTCAAATACCCATACCTGAGTCTGAACAAAGGCTATTGGGATACAAGAGTGGTAAGTACATAATTGGAGAATCGAGGAAGAGTTTTAAAGAAGAGCCGAAGACGAGTGGTATACTGAATACTGTATAGCCTATTATAAGAATTACACCTACACAATTTGAATGGATTTATCGTTAAAAATTCCCTTACAATTATTATTTTATTATAAAAACTGTAGTTTCTATCACTGGTAGAAACATTTTCTCTCTTCTTTATTGGCCAGTCTTTTAGAGCAGGGCTGTCCAACATGAGGCTTTTAATGTATAACTTACCCTCAAATACGAAATATGCACCTATTAAAACTCACTGATAAAGTTGCATACGAAGTATTTTATAATGCGGCCCTCCAAACCGTATTTTTTTAAAAAGCGACCCTTGGGGCACTTGCAGTTGGACAGCCCTGTTTTAGAGTATTATAAGTAGGGACCGGATATTTAGGTTTTTAAAAACACTGTTTTAGGTTTTCCATTAGGTGAAATAGTTTTTTTTGGGGTTTTTTGTCCAAAGTGTCGTTTTCGGGTAGGATAATTGGTTTAATGAATTTGAATGTGCTACATAGGATTCAATACATAATTAACACGTCTTCTTAAAACACAGTGTGACCACTCAATGTGAATAACAAGACAGTACTGAAGGCAGACAAACGTTTTAAAACACAGAAATCTATATCCTTGTTCATACACGGCAACAATGGTTGTTCGTACGAATATTTTAAAAGGAATACGCCGGGACTCTTCCTCTCTTGATACAGTCCATCCTAGACGACAATGGGTTGAACGAAACGCTGGTGGTATTAATTTCAACCCGACAAAAATTATTGTCTCTCCGCAAAATATCGATTCCTCAACTGACAAACAAAAAAAGTAAAAAAAAAAATAGCCTAAATTAGATATTTTAGGTTTTATATCCCGTTTAGGTATATTTAGGTTTTTATACCCCATTTAGGTATTTTTAGGTGCCACAGAATTAATGTGGGTGAATCCTATGGACATGATTCGAAAAAGTGTATGAGTGCTTTTTGTTTTGGAAGCAAGGAAAATAATAGGTAAAAACCTAAGAATCCGGTCCCTAATTATAAGCCAAAGTCCATTTGGACTGGGCACACTTATAGAACCTGCAAACTAATTTATACTCGTACACATATTATCATGTAACACTAGAAGTAATAAAAGAATTGATATTCCATATCTAAATCCATGAATAGTTTCGATGTAATAGGCCTAAGATTATATAATCACTTATTTTTAATTTCACAGCTACCTATTGCGATATTTGAACAAAAGTTACACAATTGGCTAGTTCAAAAACCTTATTACAATATACAAGAATTTTTCAGTGATAAAGGTAAATACTTAATTGATTTCTTGTATATTTTCGTTGGTGTTTTAATTCAATTTTAACAAATTTTAATTTATGCTACGGAATATTAATAATCAATCATTTTCTTTTAAATGTTGCAACTTGACTATTATGTGTAGGCTATATTTAGTCCCATGATCACAGCACAACACAAGTTGCTGGATCAACACACGGATTTCTCGTAGGACTCTCAAATGTTTAGGATACCGTACATGCATAGGCGTCCCGAGGGGGGGGGTTTGGGGGTTTGAACCCTCCCCCATTGATTAAAAAAGGGAAAATTGTATTATTTATTTCATTATTGTGATATGTCACCTTTTTTAAAAATCTGCTTATAAATTACTTAATATGAGTTTAAGCGTGGGAAGCTTAAAACTCGTTATTGTGCATCTTAATTTTTGAAATTATCCGGGGGGAGGACCCCGGAACCCCCCTCTCCAGATGTTATAACCCCCCATATGGTCGGCCTGGTTACGCCTATGCGTACATGCATAATAGTATAAGTTGATAGCTACTTTTCAATTCTACGTTCGCCTTTGTGAGTAAAGAAATCTTGAAAACTCATGTGCACTTGATTTCAACAGGAATGTGTCTCAGCCTTACTGCCACGGGTATCTCATTCGGAAGAATTTTATTTAAATATCATTTCAAACATTCTAATCAGGGAATGATAATTCTTTCACAATGACTGTGTATGAGCTAAGGTGGAAAGGTGAAGTCAGATTGAAAAATTCAATGCTGTGGTCTCACTTCACCTTTCTTACTCTCATCAGTTTCAATAGATGAGGATCTGGTGCCTTAAGGTCAGCGCATGTTGTATTACATTATTTGTGCAAGTGGTCTCTGGGAATCTACTTGATCTAGGATAGAATGTAGCCAAGTAACCACAGTGGTCAGAGGCTAAGGTATAATCCTAGAGACACAGCGGTGTGCCTCAAAAACCCCCAACCGGGATTGCACGCCTCGGGTATCTACCTCGGATCTCCGAAATTTATGTTATTAAGCTAGTCTCACTAATTCTCCAAAACCATCGCTACCACCGGTGTTATTAAAGAAAAAGTGCTTCACTTTTAATTCTATTACCCCAACCAAGCTTTCAAGCTGTAAATCAATACACTTTGCGGTACACTTAGACAAAAAGCAAAAGCAACGAAAGAAAAAGAAGAAAGAAAAAGAGAGGGGGAAAAAAAGTCCGGACTCTTGAAGTGTGCATTCGTCTAAGTTCCCTTCGGTTGAGCGCCTGATGCACAAGACATACTGATTAATATATTGGATGTAGAATAGATGAAGTTATTTTACTATTGGTAAGGAAACTTTTTGAACTATTAGTGGATACAATATTAGTCCTTGAATTAATAACAATATTTTCTATCTCAAACCAAAATTATATGCATAGATACTGTACAATATCATGCTTTGATGAATTATGCTACTGGTGTCATTTTAATTAAATCACTAAAAGCTTAAAATGTTCTTAGAACACCAGTAAAATGAACTTCGTGATTCTTATGTTGTGTGCTAAGCTTAGAAGATTACAGAAGTAGAAGGAAGTAATGTAATGCAACCTTTCTAACCAAGTCTTGGCAATATTTTCTATATTTTTTCCCTTCAAGTATCGACTGTTTTTATACTCATTCATGGGGACCAGCTATTCTACTGAAACTTTCTCCACTGATTTAAAAATTAGAACCCGCTGAGGATTTTACTTGATGATTGCTTTTATTATTGTAAAAATTCAATTAAATGATTAGTCATCAATAATTCCTCACATTTTTTCGTAAGTGTTGGGATATTCTAAATTACTTGTATTTCTCAACATTTCAATTAAGAGCCACAAACGTAAGTGTACTTTCCCCCATTGACAAAAAATTGAAAAATAACTTATTTTTGCAATGTGGCAAGGAAACATTACTTCCGCCGTCGATAATAAATTAAAGAGAAACTTATCTTTCCTTCCGAAAACATATAATTTCACTTTCACTATAATTCTTTATTATTTGTTAACGAATCTTGTTTTCAAAGAGATATGCCCAGTACATAGAACCTAAAAGACTTCTGATCTACTACTTCGTTTCTTAACAATATTTTTGGGACGCGGATCTACTTGCTGAATGGATTTGTCAGATAAATAAAATAGTCTCATAACGAGTGAATATGAAGTTGTTCCTAATTGATGAAAAGATACTGTAGTTTTATATTAAGGCCTATATTCTATATAGAAAATGTTGTCCTGACGGGAACCTAGTAACTTTCTGTTGCCAAGACTAATCGACTCCCACACGACTGACTGATCACTATGACAATCTGGGTTCGATTCCCGCCCAGGACTGTACTTTTAGTATTTTCGGTAGTTTACGTATATAATAGTTTACGAAAGTATAGCCTACGTATTTCAATGCACAACACATATTACACCAAACATAGGCCTACATTTATAATGCAACGTCAAATTTCAACAACAATGGAGCAGAATATATTGCTTTATTCACAAAATAAATTTTCATTTATTGATTTTATTCAATTCACCTGGCGAATTTAATGCCATAGGCCTTCTCTACCACTCAGTCGGAGAAATACATGAATTAGAGAATTCTATAACTAAGTTATAGAATAATATATAATTTATTGATTTTCAAATTTAAAAGAAAAAACTAAATAACTTTTTTAATTAAAATAATGGATTATAATATTGATTATGAGTGCTGAAAAAATGCTAAAATGTTGATTTTAATTTTTAATATCATTCTTAACCAACTAAGTGTCCCTATATAATGCAAATGCAGGTAAAACTCTATTCACAGATTATATCCTGCTTAAGCATTTTTTCAGCAACAGATAGATATTGATCTATTAAAATTTGGCCTCTATGTTGATACAATATGTATATTAACTAAAACGAAATAATTTAATGGGGGCCGTGGCATTCAAAACCTAGGAACCAATGTATTAAATACATTATTGCTTTCCTTATCTCGAGATGAAAAATTATTTCCTTAAGTTTTGGACTACACGTTTGAAGTACTCATAAAAAGAAAAAAGAGCGAAAACTTCTCAGAGTCAGAGTTCTCCCTTCAAGCACCCTTATTCATTATAATTAAGTGTGGTGTTACTTAGTGCAAGAACACGATCTAACAGACTGCTCCCAAGAGGCGGGGGTGGCGTCTGCTGTGCTGCAACGAATGGACACTATAACACCCACCCTCGCACTCAGCGGAAGCTAACATTTTTTATTCTCAAGAAATGTGGAAGATATTAACGAGCTAGCCAGTCTGTACAAAGCGCCGCACGCAGCAAAGATAGGGGTCATTTCCCCTTTTCGGGTCACACAAATGAAGTAGTGTTTCCTCGGTAAGAAACCTGACGCCTTTCTACTGTAATGCATATAAATATTCACTTCACTTTAAACAAAGGCTTCTCTTGCTTTTCATGCTGTAAATTTTTTCTTGCTTCTGATTTTAATATGTATTATTCTTTCTTTAACTGGTCTGCATATCTAGTACGATTGCTATAAAAAGCTTTATTATAATTTCTTTGGTATAAATTTAAAGTTCAAAGTTCAAAGTTTGTTTATTGTTTGAAACATGCACAATGCATACATGTATAAACATAGCCAGTGTATAAAATTAAACAGAAATTATTTTTTCAATATAATCAAATTATGATATGATGTAATAAGACTGCTGTATTGAAAAGTATTATATTATAATATTAAGATGAGATTCTAAATTAATTGGATACCTCTTTTAGCATGAAGGCATGTTTTACCATTCAAGGCTATATGGGCATTTGTTGATTAAATAATTTTAAGCTCAAATTTAAATTTATTTACATTTAAATTTTTCATATATTCTGGAAGTCCTGACTTTTTTCTTATTAACATTACTTACATTATTGTTATTATTATTATTATTATTACTATTATTATTATTATTATTATTATTATTATTATTACACATTTAATACAGGTAAAGGCAAATAAAACCAAACATACCCCTATAGAGCAAAGCTCGTGTTTAGGGGCAAAGTAGATTAATATAAATATAATTAGGCCTACATATCAATACACAGTATACTACAAACGAAAAATTCTAAATTTATGAGTACAATGTATATAAAAATAATTTTTCAGCATTACCAGTGGTTTAAAACAGCATTTACAACAACAAAAAATATAATAAATTGGATTGAAAACATTGAAAGACCAAACAAAATTAAAATTGTGCTATTATAATAATAATTGTACTCCATTATAATAAATTGTACCCTTTACATAAGGACTGTTTTCGGTCACTCTTAATTTGCTGTCAACTCTATGAAAATCACCTCCTTGCCTTGTATTGTAATTATGCACTTCTGAATTATTTACAAAATATTTAACATCTTTTTAACTAGCATAACTACCTGAAAAATATACATAGCATAAACAATAAGTAATTTAAGCACAATAAATAAATTTCGACATAAACTTCTTGCCTGTAATTTTGCCAAGTTTCTTAAAGATATTTTGTAGTACAAATACCCTGTGCATATGAGCTGCAACTCAGGTTGGTATTAAACCTCATTTCGTTGCAAAACAGTATAGAAATTTGCCTTTAGAGACGGAAGTACATAATCAAACGATGACGTTCCCATATGTTGGAGCAGGCACGGCTCAAGTCAAATTGCCACACTTGCTACATATAATTTAGTAATGTATCTGATCATTGATAATTTCATACTGATTCTTATGAGGGTAGAAAATAAATAACGTACTCAAAAGTTGCATCATATTCCCTCAGCATATCATAGTTGACTGACCATCTTTGAGATAAGCTAATAGATTTTAGCTGGTATTTTAAAAGAATTGTCCAGTACAATATTTCTCTTTTATAAACAATATTTTTATATATAAACAAAACTAACCACCTCCAGATTACAAATCCACCACTCCACCGTCTCAAGCACATCGCTTGGTAATAAGAAGATATATAAGACTAGAAATAATTCACTTATCTTTAAATGCGGTGTAATATTTTTAAATGCATCAGATTATCTGCTCTTTAATATTATTTTTTAAATACGTCAGACTATCTGCTCTTAACATTATTTTAAAAATACACCAGACTCTGACCTATTTAAATAACCTTTACATAACCGGATGGGAAACTGGGTAAAAATATTCAACCGTATTTGTTTGCAATGCAGATTCATTAGCATTATGCAATTTTTACCCGTAACACCACAACTCTATTATTCTTTCTCACGTGCGAGACCTAATTCTATTACCTCAAACATACACGTTACGAAGTTCGCAGACCTGCTATAAACCCCAATCGTTATTGCTAACAGCTATGACACTTAAAACTTGTATTTGTTTCATAGGATGAAAACTTTTCAAGCTCCACTTATTATGGTATAGCATCCAATATACAGTTTGGTATATATATATATATATAAGCGATTCAGAAATCGTACACACTGAAATTCTGTAACCGACTTGTAAAGCAGTTACTGTTTTCATAATAATATGGAGAACAAAAATCTTATGTGAAATTCACATAACTTCCTCTGCCCAAATAAAAGTTAGCCTCTTAGCATAATACAATTATTATACATAATACAATTATTATGTATGTCATTCTCTTCATGTAAATTGGTAGTCAAAATGAAGAGAATGTCTTAACACATCGTATCGCATCCCTGACGGATACATAACCCAAATAGAATCTGATCAAAGTACTCTCGTGACTTTCTTTACTTTAAGCATGGCCAATACATTTCTCTCACTTCACATTCTGATATAGAACAAGAGGTCATATTGCAAGGAGCACGTATTCAGATTGGGTGGCTTATAACTACCCTTGAGATTTTGTTTTTCAAAAAATGTGTCAAATGAAAGTTTTATCTCTTAGTATAAGCACCCCGTATGTAAAATTTAAACAAAATAGTAAGAGCTGTTTTCGAGAAAATCGGACAAATGGAATTTTCTTCATGTAAAGTTTCCTTTAAAATAAGAGAAAGTCGTCGCCAATCTCCGTGTCACATCCCCAAAAGGTACCTAACCCAAATACAAAATTTTGTTTTCGTACGATTTTCCGTTACAAGATGCCGTATTGCAAAGAGCGCGTATTCAGAGAGATTTTTTTTAGAAAAAAATATTTCAAATAAAAGTTTTAGCTCTTAGTATAAGCAGCCTATGTGGAAAATTTAAAGAAAATCGTTAGATCCGTTTTCGAGAAAATCGCGAAAAACGAAAAATTCTTCACGTAAAGTCTCCTTAAAAATAAGAGAAACTTGTCGTCAATCTTCGTGTCACATCTTTAGAAGTTATTTGACCCAAATACAATTTTTTTTTCATACGATTTTCCGTTCTGGAGCTAGGTTGTTCACAGACATTCACACCCACACACAGATATGTTTCCGAAAATAGTAGTTCTCAATTCACGGGACCTCAAAACGTGTTTTTAAGTTAAAAACTCAACTTCGAATTTGGGAGTCGAAAACAATACTTCCTCTAGCCGTAGTACCTATGGTACAGGCAGAGGAAGTAAAAACGTTATGCAAAAGCTTGTATAACGTCTGTATTCACAGGGTGAAAGTAGTGTAGCTGTACACAATTTAACAGTTTATTCCTACAGTAGAAATAAAATAAAAAAAATTAAATACCATGTTTGTACCAAGTGAGCAGGGTAATTCCGGGGGAGATGGTCTTATGGGTAAGACGATCAACGACTCTAATTTTCATTCCATTTATCTATTCTATTCCACTTGAGAGTCAGTTTGCCGAAAGATGTAACATGAGTGAACTGCAAGTGCTACTTCATGGGATCAAGTTCAAACAGCGTGTGTAACCTAGGAACTGAGCAGATTAGAAATGAATCATGACCTGCGAGAGAATGCCGTTTCACAGCCACTTAACAAGCTCATATTGCTACTAAGCATCTTCAATGCGAGCTTCGTGACGCGTCGCCCCAACTCCATAAGTTGCAAATTTATTATGGTCACACTTAGATTTTTTTCGCGTTATTTATCTTCTCAAGAGGTGTGAAATGAAAGAAAATATATTTTTTAAAACTTTGTGAGGATACTGAAACTGTTGTTCAAGAATTTTCTTCAAGATTTCCTCATTTTGAAAACAAAGGACAAACTGTCTCTTCTCCCTTTAACTTGAACTTTGAGCATAAAATAACAAAGTTTCAACTTGAGCTAAGTGATTTTCAACCTGATTCATTTCTTCAAAACCAGAACAGAAACTTTTCTAACTTCTTTAAGATGAAAGTTTCCCCAGCAGAGAGATTTTTGTATTCAATCATGTCTATATTTGGAAGCATATATCTTCGTGAATGTGCATTTTCGAATGTGAATTTCATTTTTAAAAATAAGTAGATAATAAATATTGGACTTCTTAAGTGACTGGTCTCGTTTATAGGCTACAGTTCAGGTGACTTTTCTCTCAATAAATTGTATTACTATCATTTACGTCGAAAATTGATGTGACAAAAGCTGTATTCTATAAACACAACATTTTCTCTTTATGTGTCAATCTATTTTAAAATTGTTTTTAAAATTCACTAATGAAGCAGTGATAATGTGGTTAGTCTAAGATAACACGAATCAAAATTAAATAATTTTGGTGGGGTCTAAAACACAACTTGTTTAAATAAACTTGGCCCTCAGTTCCCATAAAGTTGAAAAGGCCTGTTATAGACATAGGCCTACGATGTATATTACTGCATTAGTGCATGTTCCAATTGGGCTATTTTAAGCTTCTGCTCCATCACTTCAAGTTCATTTTCATTATTCTTTATCCTATCAGTTCCGCAACATCTCTCTGACTATAACCTAATCTGCATAAACTATTAAGAATGCTAGAGAAGCTCCCTAAACCCCTTTGAACAAAAACCAGGAGAGGAAGGGGCACTTGTCTTAACGTTCATTCTGAAAGATTTAGATAGGTAATCTTCTGAAAACACCCCGCTCGACTTGAGAAGGGCTGCTTAAGACTCTTGTAATGAACAGTTGTAAGGGTGTACTCTCGGAAATCTGAAGATAGAGAATGTAACTTGCACTATTTTCTCTTATCTTAAAGGAGAACTGAATTAGGAGAATGGTGGTTAAAGCTCATTCACTTTACTTCCTCAGATAAGATTATTGAGAACTATACGAATCAAACTCACGATAAATTATAACCAAAATGATTTTCTTTCTTTAGAATAGGCCTAAGCAATTCACCTGAAAATCGATTTTTAAAAATACTCCTTTTTGCTACTGTTTCGCTAAAATCCGTGAAGTTTTGCTTTATAAAAATATTCCCTAAATAACTCGAGAATTTTGAAGGTGTGGCGCGAAAGTCTGATTATTAATTTCTATCACTGCAATCTTTAACATTAAAGTAGTGACCCTAAAAATGAAAGTAGCTTGAAACTTTGGGAATCATCGACCTTCATACCTGGCTGATAATTCGAGAGACGTTAATTCGCCAGGAAAACCTTAAATTTATGAGTAGGGAATCTATTTTACGGAGAATAAAAATATTAGATTGGGTTAATTTTGGTGTTATTTCGCATAAAAGCATAAAATTGGCATGATATTTTGCATTGAAAGCAAATAGGCTAGCTTTAAGGCTCATGTGGTGCAACATTTTGCATAGTTCTGCAAAAAAAAAAAAAAATGTCAAATCCCCTTTCATGATTCCATCAAAAACAAGGAAATGCCGCTCCCGTAAGGACGCAGAACTGAATGTACAGGTAGGGGGGGGGGGAAGCGGACCGACAAAATATCTAAGTTGCCTATATGAGCCACTGCGCATGCCTAGAGGCATTCACAGGATAGCAGGGGATGTTTAAAATTTGTTCTAGTGTCGATAAATTGCTTGAATTGAGGAATAATTTCACGTAATTTGCATTGCTTGTGAAAACAAACGTTTCAGTTACCTCTCTTACATTTACTTACTTAGGCCTATCACAAGGCTCTGAAATCAGCTACAAGAGACGGTCCGATTTTTCCCCCCTACCTGTACACAAATCGACCAGTTGATCATCCCTGCCCCTAACTAACCTAGACTACGAAACTTTAGTGTAGTGTAGAATAAGAATAAGAAGAAAGTGCTTTAAGTGCGGTACAGCGATTACGTAAAGCGTTCCCAAGCTGAGCAGTGTCATTATCGTGCATCGCCCGGCATAACATTCAAGTTCGTGCGAACTCCTTGCAGAAACCAGCGAGCCGAGACGATGACCGCCACGTTCTTATCTCGTTCAGAATACACTTCAACCAAAGTACCACCCTGTCTCTACACGAAAGCCAAGCGACTTGTAAATCTGACTATAGTTCATTTGTTATTAGAGGAAACCACTAGTAATTTTTTTACGTTCTCCATATGATGGATCTCAGGAAAGGCTTTTTTTTAGGAACTGATACCGTCTCGGAGAATTTAGTCCTGAACTTAGACTGCCCTATAGCCTGTTACCGTTTGGCCATAATAATTCTTTACTGCAACCAAATGGTCATATTATGATGAATAGAGCAACGTTGGAATGATATATGGCAGGGGAAACATGAGCCCCCCGAGAAAACCTGCCCCGACCTCATTTTGTCCCCCACAAATTCCGCATGGATCCACCGAGATTCGATCGCAGGTCCCAGCGGTGGAAGGTGAGCGGTCTAAGCACTCAGCCATGGGGGCCCTTTAGCAATAATAAACCTAAGAAGTGTGGAACGACTATAGGGTTGAAAATTAAAGTATTGAGTTTTTTTGGAATTTTCTCGTCAGTTACAGGCTCAAATCTATGATGAGTCTGCCAGATTTCAAGTTTCTAGCTCACGTGGAAGTTGGTAAACATTAATGTCAGTGAGTGGATTATCTAGACCGTGGTAGAAAATGTAAGAAATATACTTTGAATAAATAAAACAAACGGCTCTATCAAAGGCACAATCGATGGTGATACGACAAAAAAGGCAAAATACCAAACTTGTAGGTCTCTCAAAATCCGTTACTGGAAGTGCAATCGGTATTATGATACGAATTACCGGTTAGCTGGCATAAGCCTCCAAAAAATGGTCTGCAGCAACTTTAGAGCTTTAGGAGGTAAAAAATAAAAATTTGAACTTGTTCCGTCGGTTATACGAGGGGTATTCCGAAATTAAGTTTCGTCAATGTATGGCAGGAGCGGCGTGTTCACCAGGGGAACCAAACAAACGCCAGACGAATCCCCACCCGTGGCTGGTTCCACGACGGAAGTGGCGTCAGCGGAGGAGGCATGACGCAGGCGCACTGCGCCGTAGAAGAGCGAGTCGCAGCAGACTGGCGTGCCCGCGGGTATTAGTGTACCGCTCACGATGGCACGAGAGATTTGGCGCCACTGCCATGTACCGCTATCTCCCCTCTTTCAAACGAGCCATTGCTGCAGCCGCTGAACCTTTTATTGTCCGAGATAGAGCTGTTTGAAATTGATCTCCCGATTTCCGTCCCCGCAAAGTGCGGCCTCCACGAACCCATCTCGCACAAACCTTATGGAACATCAATTTGTCACTCAAAATGGTCTGTATGGAACCTTTAGTAATGTCAGGAAGCTGAGGTGGAGCAGGCTGTGCGCCAATTCCTTGCATCGCAGGGCACCGAGTTTTGCCACAGTGGGTTCTTCAAACTGATCGCACGCTACGACAAATGTCTCAATGTCGCTGGCGACTATGTCGAAAAATAGTGCACGGTGTATAGGTCATGCTGCCATGCTGTATTGCTTTTGGGTCAATAAAGTGTCCGTGTGACAAACTGACGAAACTTACTTTCGGAATACCCCTCGTATGTTGAAAGCTATAAGCGTATCAAATATCAAGTGTCTAGTTTCCCATATATATTGTAACAAGGGCTCGTCGGGGTTCAAAATCAGAACACCGAGTTTATAATTGAAGGATGGAGGTTTCTTTATTTCCTACAACAATTGACAATACAGCCAGAAAACTCCAGACTATTTGCCAGTTCACTGTCCTGTTCAGTGCTCACTCTCACTGTGCTCAGTCCTGATTACAGCACTGTTCCGTTCGCACACACTGTGCGGTCTCCCAGTCGAGATAATCCCACGTCGCGCCGGTCAGCTCCACAGTCCTCGCTGCCGCTGTGCGATCCACCCGTCGCGCAGAGTTCCCCGGGACGGCACTGTTTCAGCCCAGTCCAGTCCACCAGTTCTTCCGTTCACTAGCTCCCTCGTTCACCAGTCTCCGGTCACTAGTTCACCCTCTGACGCTGACTCTCGCCGCTACTCTCGGACTGCCTCTCGCTAACTCTGACTCTTCACGGGCTCTTCACTCTGCCTCTTCACACTGACTGTCGCTGTTACTCTCATTTCTTGACTGACTGACTCTGCTCGCTCGCCGCCCTTATATAGGCCCGTCGAATGTTCCCGAGTCGAGATCTGGAAAGCTCCGCCCGCGTGGAATCTGGAATGTGCGCTGCGTTGCGCGGGCGCACCCCATAGCGCGAGCTCCTCCCAACAGGCCTTCCCCCGAAGCTTGGTCCAATAGCCGTGCTGCTGTCACGCCCACTGGCGCTCGTGCCCACGTGCGCTCGTCTGCCGCCCGCCCACTAGGGCCGCGATGTTTCCAGACTCCGTCGTTCTAGTTCTTTCTGCCTTACTCCTCCTATCAGTTTCTAGGTTTTTCTGGCTTTGTCACAATATATATATGTGTGTATGTGTGTGTGTATATATATATATATATATATATAAGTTAAAAGATACATTTAAAAGTTACAGATTATATTTAACTTTTCATGAATATCCCCCCCTTTTCCCAAAAAATTCGTTAAGTAATGTCTAACGATTTTGTTCAAAATGTAAATTTTCTGTGCCTTCGTTTTTTTTCTGTAAAATTTAACTGAAGGATTTTCCTCCTTTTTGGGATATTTCTGCTTTGGTAGAGAAAAATTCAAATATGTAACCTATTTTTATAAATTATAACACATTATAGAATCATTAAAGCTATCCGCAGTCTTCCATAGTTCTTATTCTACATGAAGCTGTAGACCCCGGATAATAAGAGCTTGCTGTGCCGAAGGTTATATTCCAGCCCAACCCAATGGCAATATTGTGTGCATAAACGTGATAGGCCCAAGTCTTTAGATTTACAGGCTTTAAAAAGAATTCCTGTTGGATTAAGTTCCGGCACACCGCCGCCGGTACAGGCCTAGGTTGCAGTACATTCTCCTCGTTAAGTAACTATAAAACTAACCTCCTGATACAATAACAGTTTCAGTAATCGTCAACCCACAATAGTGCGATTTTTCTATCCTAGGCATGTAAGGGTTTAGGCATTCACGGCAGGATGAAGTTTTTAGTCTTGGTCTATGTAACTTCTTTCGGCAATGGCCAGAATTGTGAGTTTGTTATAAATAATTTATTTTGTTTATTTTATGTGTGCTTTAATACACAGAGGTAATCAACTGAATGGTTGGATGCAAAACATCCTGTGTAATGAGTTCTTGCAAAGAAAATAACTTATAAACTAAAGCGAAGGTAAGCGAAAGAGAATTCTAAATTCCAAGAAAATATAAATATTCGTACTGCTAAACTGGGGGAATCTTTGTAAAATAAAGAAAAACCAGCAAGTGAAAAACTTTGCTGGCATTAGTTTACACAGAACTGTAGATGCTATTTCTATTCGACATCACACAGTCTGTCTCTCAGCAGCTTTTCTGTCGCCTGTGGAATACCCAGCATGAATCTCTCAGGATTACTGCACGAGGCAGAGATTTAACTTCAGGAAACTTGTGACAAACTGAATGCAACATGACAGTAAATACCGATTCAAATATGTTTCTATATTTCCGGCCAGAAGAAGGATGAAGGAAAGTCTGGCAGTAAAGTTTAAAAAGTACCGGTGGTCTGTATGTATTTCAACATCCCCTAGGGTTTTTAATTCACTATTTAATAGGGATCTAAATTTAGATTTATGCTCATATTTTGATTGAAATCGTCAAAATATTAAGGATTCTTCATATCATAGCTTTATAAGTTATGATGATTAATGTTTTTTACATTTACTTTTACTTGGAAATTGTAGAAGAAAGACGCTGGAGATGGTATGGACATGTACCCAGAATGACAGAGGATAGAATACCCAAGAAAATTTTGGATTGGAAAGTAGAAGGAAAAAGAAGAAGAGGGAAGCCCAAAGAGTGCTGGATGGATGGGGTGAAAAGGAGTATGGAGAGAAGAGGGTTAAGTGAAGAAGATGCTTTGGACAGGACTTATGGAGGCAGAAGATAGTTGTGGGATGAAGGAAAACCATTGTATTGTGGAATATTCCTTAATAATAATAATAATAATAATAATAATAATAATAATAATAATAATAATAATAATAATAATAATAATACTGTAATAAAAATTTACTTTTAGAATGACTTCAACATCAATAATACTTCAGAAATATTTTGAAATATAGGCCTGGCACAATGAATTATATGTATAAAAAATATTTAAAAAAATAGCTGATTACCCGTCCTTCGGAAGGCAGAAAAGTATTTTGCATGGTTCTTAGCGTTATTCGAGAAATCCCGCGATCGGCCTTTGTTTCTCACTTTCATCGATTTTTTGTGTTTTTGTGATATCTGCAAGGAAGATAGCCTATCTACTGCTACCTCAAGCCATTAAAAAGTCATAATTAGTGCCCGGAAGTTCAGGCATTTATTTTGGTTAAAATAGGCAGTCAAAAAGGCACTTAAAATACCGAAAATAGACAGTAATAGAATTAAAATAGGCATTTATTAAAAGTTAAAACAGAGAGTAATCCACGCTTTATCAAAGAAAATAGTTTTCATACTAATAATTTATTTATTACATACAGTAAAAAGGTAAAGTGTTCCCTATAAAGGCCATGGAGGCCCAGAGAGTTCCAGGAGGTTGAAGCTTCCAGATTTTGGACATTCGGCACATGAAGGCGGTAAAGGTTGTCAGCCTTTACCCCAGGATTGATCCTGGTACTCATTTCTGTTAGAGGCTGAGTCGATCGCAGAGCCAAAGTGCCACCAGAAGGACTAGACCAATTGAAAAACTTCAACGACCTCATCGGGGATCGAACCCGCGATCTTCCGGTTTGTAGCGCAGCGCCTCAACCACTACGCTACGTCGTACCCCACATACAGTACTTACTGCTACTTTTTTTTATTACAAGCATAAGAGCTCATGGGACCTAATCTACTTCTCTCTTCCTATCTCTTTCCTGTATTCATTATGTCCGGTGTACCTGCATTCCCTATTTTTGCTATTTAAAGAGCTTAATTCTATTGTTTGAGGTCCTAAGTTTTCAACTGTTTGAAAACAAATAAAGCATTTATAGGAAACAAGATCCTTATTAAATATTTGTATGATGTGTATGTCTCATTTCATTATTTGTGTGACATATTTTTCACTTTCATACATTAAAATTCTGTACCGTTTGTGTTTTTTAAAATGTGTAAATAATCGCAGAAAAAACTATAACGATCCGAAAGAGACCAAAAGGCTTTAAACCTTAAAATAGGCAGCAGAAGCCAAATAGGCCAGAAATACAGCATATAAATTGGCCCCGATCGTCCCTAAATGTAAGAAATCTTCTTTATCATAGGTAATCCCACAAGAGTTTACGAGTTTATCGATAGATTCGCGACTGCGCAGCAGGGACGAATTTATCTGATGAAACTCATAAACTCTAATTGAATTTATTAAGACTATTCTATGAATAAAAATGTAACGGATTACACAAATAATAATTACTTTCTTACTTTGTTATACAAAAACAAAACTAACAGCTGCGAGATCTCGGCATACTATGAATCAACCATCCATGAATCGATTCGAGCAACCATGCTGTACCCAATGCTACCAATGGTCTATATAAGACAAGTTAACCTAATTCAGGTAAGCAAACAGCAGAACAGAATAAAATCACACGAAATGGCTGGCACCGAATTGAAATTGTGTTTTAATCCATGTACATTTATATTATTTCAATTCCCAAACAAGTTATGTTGTATTGAATATTGGGCTTTCATTGTGTTCACTGGCAGCATGTGATGTATTAGCCAATGCACGTTGATACCTACATTTGCAGTAACGAGCTGACGTTTTATCAGATAAATTCGCATCCTCGTACTAATAGCAAGCATTTTATAAGATAAACGATCGTGACTGGTCTATATCCGAGGAATTGCTAAACGTTATTGGCCAATATCAAACACGCGGCGTATGAGTGAAATAGTATATTTAACTCAATATATCCAACGACTAGAAAAGGCATTTTGCCTAACTTCCGGGCTCTAGTTCATCTTGAAACGGTGACCAATTCGATAATCCATTATAAATCTATATTCCTGCAAAATTTCAGTTCTATGACTTGTGTAGTTTTTGGGTGAAAGAGCAACAGACAAAAAGTGTCAGTTCGCAAGGAGAAAATAGCACCAGTAACTCCATGGAAAGGGCTAAGCTAATGGAATTTCATTTAGTGAAAGAATGTTTTCCAGCTAAATAGTTTCTGTTGCAAAGAGAGGAAAATAAAAGTAATGTGGGTTAATTACAGAGCATCTCCCCTGTGTTACAGACACCAGAACATAGGAGTTGTGTGATTATGGCCGTAGTGTGGTTTCGCTCTGCCTGCAGCTGTGATACCCACTGTGGTTTCCTACATCCACAAACAGAATACACTTTATTTCATCATGCACATAAACATAACGGCTTAGTTTATAAATCATGATCAAGTAATATACGTCTACCCTTACCATAGCACAGGTACAGAAGGTATTGTGTTCGACTGAAATTTGACGTCGGGTTTCTGGCTATTTTGTTTCTTGAAGTGGCTATTGTGGCACATACTGGACCCAGTAAAAATAATTATTATTCCAGAGGCAAATAATTTAGTGAAAGATAAAGCATTTAAAACGCAACACCAATTAACAAAATTAGATAATTTATTAAGTACAGCACAGGTACATGTTGAGATTATTTATGAATAATGGCAATCAAGAAAAGGCTTTAATAAACGAATTAATTTGAAATAGAATTTCGGCAAAGTCGCAATGTAGGGGGACCCTTCTCGCGATGTGCTCAGAATTCCACGGAAGGGTTATGTTTTCTTTCCTTCTTTTTCTTTCTTCCTTTCTTTCTTTCTTTTTCCAGCGAAGCAAGTTGGCCAACATGACACTTCTTGTACATTGCTTATCACCAGGGCCAGGATTTTAATGACATGTCATCTCTTGGCCAACCCTTGCGTGGGACTCACTGTACATATACTGTACATTGTATAACCAATTATTAATTTTATCATAACTGTAATATACTTGTACACTAAAGTTTAAAATGTAAAAAAATGCACCAACAATAGAAAATTGATAATCAATAGTAGCATGGCCTGCTGGTATTCGCACAGAACCTGAACTCCTGATATGGCCTCGAAGCTCAAAGGAGTATAAATAAAGCTGAATTAAAAAAGAATAACTCTTTTCTGTACTTACAAGTTCTCAAATTTTAAATATTGATCTAAGCTATTAATACAAATACACAAACAAAAATTCCTTCTTTTCTGGAATTTACAGTTAACGTTGTATCCCGAAAAAGTCTCAATAAGCCAAGAGGATTGCACAGTTCTTCATTTTACGTAAAGCCTGTAGTTGTGACTGAGAAATTAGCCCAATGCACGGAAGGACCAGAGAATTAAGGAATCAACAGGTTGGGTTTGGTAACTTAACCTAGGAACACTTTTTACTTTCTCACATATATGTAGTACAGTATAAAGAAAATATTGTGAAAGTGACAAAAATTCGAAATCGGCAAGCGTAGTGGGTAAACGGTTCAATGCATTACCTCTATTATTGAATTAAAGAGGGACATGCAGGTATAGGTGAAATTCAATGAATTGCTCTACAACCTCGTAACCTGACATGCTATTTATTGTGTACTTTTATAATTTCATACTATTTTTAAAATTAATCAAACTGTTACAGTTACGGGTAACGTTCGTTACGAAATTGTAGCCACGTTTCGTGCACTGAAATGCCGTTTCCGTGATAAGTTCCACAAATATCAATGTTTGAGAGTGATTATTTTTCTATTTGTTAATATCATATGAACAACACTACCTACAATTTTTTATTTAGCCTTAACAGTTTTTAAAAATATTTTAATGTAGTAGAAAATTATTCTACATGGATTTTGTAAATATTTATACTGTACATATATGATGTGTTCATATGATTTTTACAAATATATGGAAAAAAGAATCACTCAGAAATATTGGCATTTGTGGAAATTGTCTCGGAAACGGCATTTTAGTGCACAAAATGTGGCTATCATTTTTAATGATAATTACCCGAAACTGTAATAATTTAATTAATTCCGGAAATAGTACATAATTATTGTAGAAGTAGTCAATAAAGAGCATGCCAGATTACAAGATTACAGAACAATTAATTGCTGAGAAAACAAAAATAATGAATCTCGCCCATGAATTTCACCCAAACCTAGCCTACATCGAACCGCCCAGAATTTGGTTTCTATAATTATAATTAAGGGGACTTTTCATTCAAAAAATCTATTTACATTGGAAATAATCCTACCAACTTAAGTTTAAAAGCAAAGATGTAAATTATTTGACCAATAAGGACTAGTATAATACGGGAAAGCGATATTTATTCGACTACAATAAAGAGACTTTGACTTGAACCATTTCACTGCTACTGACATACACATTGATTTTAAAATATTGCACAAAAGGAGAGATATAAGATTAATAAACTATTGTTTTATGTATAATACGAAAATGTTCTTTTCTTGTTGTGTCATTCACGCATACCAGCTCTTCCACTGAAATTTTCCTCATCGATTCTAATCTTAGAGCTCACTGATAATTTCACTTGATGATTGCTTATATACATATACAAATTCAACTCTGAAAGATGTATTAATTATGAAAAAATAATTTTCAAGTGCAATAATAAAAACTTGAACCCGAAAAGCCACGTTAATCGAAGATAATAGCTTTTTATGAATAACGGGTCTAGTATTGCGGCCGATGCCGAAATATTGGATGAGTCCGCTAAAGCTTTTTCATACGTGATGCATACAATATTTATTTAGTAAAAACTCTGTCAATTATATGAAATGAAATAAAAAAAATCCCTTTAGGCAAGCCTACAGGCTGAGGTAGATTTCGAAGTGCTTTTGGTTTAATTTACTGTCGCTGCGTAGCACTCTTCTTCTTTAGCCTTGGCATGTCAAACCCGCAATAATAACTGCAAAAAAGAGGAAAGAGCACTTTTTCAAACATTCAAATCTCGCCTTATATGAGAACTACCAAGAAACCATTTATTGATTTGTAGAGTACTCATCAAGAGCTTTTCAACGATACCCCACAAGACGTAGTTTCAAACATTTCGAATTTCCATCCTCCCCACCCCCACTCATACCCCCGAAACCCCCGAATCGTTGGTATCACTGTGAACTCCATAGGGAGTACTCTAATTTATTCAAACAAAGTATATATATATATATCTTTACACGCTAGCGGCCGTAATTTTGAAGATATTTGAACCAAATATATATATCACAATTTTTTTTTTCTTTTAACAGGCGGTGGTTTCGTACTTAGGGAGGCATGAAACGTAAAGATATGAAATAATTTTTTGAAAGTCATGACATGGTATCGATTGCAATAGGTAGATTTTTCTTCGAAACTACCTAATAACCGTATAATTAGTTAATAAAAGGCAGTCAGCTATTTGTTGACGCCATGTTCTAACAGCCGCCTGAATCCTATGCTATGAATCAGATGCAAATGCAGATGTAGGCAAGTGGCAGTGCGGGTTTGTTTTTATGAATAATATAGCTATTTTGTATTAGGCCTATATTTGTTGTTATTTTATTACTTGTCTGTAAACAAAAAAATCTGGCTAGTTTCTGATTAACGTAAAGAAACAATGTTCCCTTATATTTCTTGTTTTATGGTCAAGTATTTTGTTTCAAACCCTGCTACGGTTGGTATGACTGATCACTTCCATCTGGATTTTTCAGTTCCCATTACGACTTTACCGGCCTAGTACGGTAAACATTACTTTACCGACCTAGGTTGGTAAAGTGCTACTTTTCGGCGCATTAACAGTCCGACAAGCAGCTGTTTTGCTGGGTGTGTTCTAAAAAACTAATAAAGTGTTCTAGGATTAAATTAAGTAGAGATTATGCAACTGGTGTATTGGTAATGAACTGAACTATGCATGAATTACAGTAGTAGAAAAGCTACAATATTCCCAACGATAATTTCCTAAAAATGTTTCAAGTCACATGTTGTGTGTATTTCTATATGTAATGGGCTAAAGTATTGATCTGCAAGACTTCAGCGCTGGTAGAGATAATTAAATTAGGTCATCCCAGTCAGTAGCGAGCCAAAATTACGATAGTGTACAGCGATTCTTGTCCGGACAGAAGTTACTTGTTACAGGTTTTAGGCCTATATCTAAGTTCTCAATGAAAACAAATATTGGATGATTTTTCTAGTCAATGGAAGTGGCAATCGCCTCGCAGTCATTTAAACTGTCATCCGTGTTGAAAAGCTATTTCAGATCTTCGAGAGTAATTTTTGCTAGTAAAATCATACATCATATTTCAATATAGTGACAATAATTAAGTTTAAATTTTGTACTAGACTAAGACACCAGTGCCCCTAGGGGAGGTTTAGTGCTGTGAATCACGCACAATCAGACATAGGAAAATGGAGGGGCTCCTCTGGCAAGTGACCACCTCTGTACCGGGATCGCTTCTCAGACGATGCGAACATATTAATATATGTCGACATAAAAAAATTTGGCCATTGAAAATCCGGAAACTTCAAATTTCCGGCATGGAGTTCGGAGCGCATTCTCAAATTTACCATGTTGGCTCGGCTCTGTTTTCTGGAGCTGCCATTTATGTTTCGATGGCACTGTACTCCAGAATCATCTGTTGGGTGTTGTTTGCACCTCTTAACTCGATTTCCGCTCATTACATCTTCTATCATTACTTTATTTACTGCTGTATAGCCCAATTAGGTATTCAGCAAACAAAAGAGGTGGCGAAAAAAAATTGTGCGTTGCTGACCGCAGAGAACGTGGAAATGCTATTTAAAAATTATATATATATAAAAAAAAACTTGATAACAGTGTGTGTGTGTGTGCTTACCATACGTGAAAAAAGATTTTTTTTTTTTTTTTTAAATCTGGCACTCCTCATGTCCAGAAGTTCCGGATTTTGAAAGCCAACCTCTTTTCAAACAAAGGGCCGGCGAGAGATTAAGGAGGGAAATGATTGCCACAGCCAAAGGTACAATCCCGACATTTGCCTGAAAGAAATTGAGCAAACCTTAGGATCGAACCCCATTCCTCCCTAATCAAGCAATAGTAACTATAATTTGTCCCACTCTAGTTTGATCCTGTTCAAAACAAAGGGGAGGAGAACCCACAGAGAGTTCGCGGAAAATTCGCATCATGTGACAAAACGTGATTGGTTAAAGTCATTAGCATGCGCTTTCTATTACAGAAGTAGTGTGCGTAAGTTCATGCAACAATAATATCAACATTTACACTTGAAATAACAAACTCTCACTGGCATCGTCATCATTATAGTATATCAAGTAGCAAACAAAACAAAGGATTCATTGTTCACGACGACCCTGCGGGTGAGTTGTACTGAGAATAAACAAACTACCACTAACACGGTGATGTCATGCGTTCTCACGTGCGGACTATGACAGCCACGCCTCTTTGTTTTGAACAGGATCGTTCTTAAATGGGATATAGAATAAGCCATCCCGCTCGTGTCAATAGTGGAGTTGTTACATTCGATTAAGATTTGTTTTCATCACCGTCTGAGAAAAAAGAATTATATATTGAAAAAAATTGTCTTAAATAGATTGGAAATATTATTCATGGAAACAAAGGGCCCTTTAAATTAACGATAAAGGACAGTAGTTGACCATCTAAGCCCTAAGGCAAAGCATGCTGCGTGTTTCTACGCCAGAAAGAAGCCCTCAGCTGGAATTAAACACGCGAATACTGAGTCTAATGGCAAGCATGTGAACTACTGACCACTGAGAACGCCAACAAGGAAATCTATTAAAAATACATCAAATTAAAACATTTTTTCAGGTTCTTCTCGATATGCTGACAAAGACTAAAGAAACATTAAATGCAGGATGCTAATAATGTAAATTCAAGTTTTAACCTCTCCACTGCTACTGACGTACAAATGCGACACCTAAAAAACTGTATAAAATAAAAAGTTTAAAATTAATAGAGTAACGTTTTATTGTAAAATGTGAGGATTTTTATGAGAATTTTATTATTTCATTCATAGAAACCATTTATTCTACTGGAATTCTCCACATTGATTTCAAAATTATAGCCCACTGAAGATTTCACTTGAATTCTTATATAAGTTAAATCTATAATTGAATCGGTCATTTAAGAAAGGGCTTAATGACAGAAAATATAACTTTTCAGGAGAAAGAAAAAACTGTTTATTTACAGAAACATTGACAGTTAGTAAATTCTTGCATATGCAATGTCTTATTATAGGTGTTTTTAAGATCTCTACATGTGAAACAGAAATACAGTGTGCTTATATGATGTATTATAGTAATTGAAAGTAATGGAATTGAGCCCTTTCAAAAGCATATCCCTCACACTTAACATTGAAATTGTGCAAAAACACAGTTTTAAAATAAAATTAACTATTATGATTGATTTATGTAGCATTAATATATGATATATGGACAACTTAATATCTTGAATACTAATTACAGTCCTACATCAGTGAAAACATACAATAAATGTAAAATACTTTCTTCATTCGTCAGCTTCTTTGGTGCAAGTAGGCCATGTAAGAATATCTACATAGAAATGCTTATGTTCTTCTGGTGTACGTTATAACACATTAGTTTTGACAAATCTTGCTTGGTGTTAATGGGAACACTATTTTCATAAGCACACTTTTCAGGAAGTTTCACAGTTGATGTTGCAGATATTTCACATCAGAGGTGTGGCTGATATATATCCCTAATGTATGTTGAAGCACAAATTTGTACTGGGATTCATTAAACAACTTAGGTTTCAGTCTTTTAGTAATAATTTTGCCACTATGTTGAGACTTGTAGAATGTCATTAGCCAATACCAATAAAACTGTAAATCTTCCTTATTTTGCTGGGTTGACAACGATTTCTACATATTCCCTAATAGAAAGAATTCTATCTAGCTTATAGATACATCTCTTGATTAAACCAAAATCAAGGAACAATGATCATAAGTCTTACATTCACTGCTAGGTATCAGGAAGGTTCAGTATTGAAAGGACTCCATTCCTGGAATTGAGGCATTTCTAAACTGAATGGTATATTCAAGCTGCTGTAGAACTAACTTTAATAGGTGGAATTGGGTCTTTCTTTAACAGAATCATGCATCTACCCCTGGTGAATCCATTTACCTCATAACATCCATTTTGAAAAAAAGTGTCATTGAGCCCTTTCTTAAATGACCGATTCAATTATATTGGTTACTGATCTAATTAAATCTCGCCCAATGATCACGGTTCAATTATTATTGTTATATATTAGTAACCAAATAATACATTAAAAATATAGCATAAAATTCCTTTTTCCCAAAACGTTATTGAGAACTGACTTCAGATATTCGTTCTTCTATACGAATATAAAAGAACAATAAGCTAATATAATATTTTTACTTCCTCTGCCCATACCATAGGTACTATAGGTAGAGGAAGTAGACTATTGTTTTCGACCCCCCAAGTTTAAAGTTGAGTTTTTAACATAAATACACGTTTTGAGGTCCCGTGAATCCAAAAATATTATTTTCGGAAACATGTCTGTGTGTGGTCAGTATGTCTGTGTGGATGCCTGTGAACAGTCTAGCTCCAGAACGGAAGATCGTATGAAAACAACATTTTGTATTTAGGTCAGGTAACTTCTGAGGATGTGACCCGAAGATTGGGGACAAGTTATCTTATTTTTAAGGAGACTTTACATGGAGAAATTTTCGTTTTTCGCGATTTTTTTCGAAAACGGCTTCAACAATTTTCTTTAAATTCTGCACATGGGTTGCGTATACTACAAGCTAAAACTTTTATTTGAAACATTTTTTTCGAAAAAAAATCCCTGAAGGGTAGTTATAAACCACCCATCTGAATACGCACTGTTTGCAATACGGCCTCTTATAACGGAAAATCGTTTGAAAACAAAATTTTGTATTTGGTTTAGGTACGTTTTGGGGATGTAACACGAAGATTGGCGACAACTTTCTCTTATTTTTAAGGGGACTTTACATGGAAAAAAAAATTCGTTTGTCGCGACAATCTCGAAAACGACTCCGTACTAAGAGGCTAATTTTATTTGGGCAGAGGAATTATGTGAATTTCACATCAGATTTTTTTCCTTCTAATTGTAATGTCGAAAGCCTTATGTAAGTACGTTTCTTCCCTACAACCTACAAATCTACATGCTTTGACCAATTTGCACGAAATTTTGCACACATACCCTCTTCAAACATTCTAATTGGATAAAGAAGAATAGTAGGCACCAACAAAATTCAAACAAACCACCCATTCTCATGTATTTTTTTTTTTTTTGTAATTTTACACTGAATTCACCAGATGCAATTCACACTGCTTGTGCAGTACCCGTGAAAACACTATTGTTTGCAGTGTTCACATATCGCTTTGGAAGTTGCATGATACTGGGATTTTACAAATTAGAAAGGCTA
Organism: Ectobius pallidus; assembly: GCA_964059195.1. Taxonomy (NCBI): domain Eukaryota; kingdom Metazoa; phylum Arthropoda; class Insecta; order Blattodea; family Ectobiidae; genus Ectobius; species Ectobius pallidus. Next base: position 125,064,942 of record CAXKWD010000005.1, read on the forward strand.
TATAGATTAATTTCTATAAATCAATAATGGAGAACGAAATCCAAGTAAATAAATAGCAGATGTGATGCATCACATACTTTTCTCTACCTATGGCATGGAGAACATCATTTTCTTACTATACATTTTGATGTAGAATAAGAGGCTGTATTTCGGGGAGGGCATATTCAGTTGCCTCAGTGTGAGTTTGTGCCAACGATGGTTAGCGAGTATGCTATGTTAGAAGTCGGTGGAAAATCCAACCCACTGATACCTATTTAACCGCTGTGGGCTTTGTGTTAGTTGAAAAGTTGGGATGTTTATTCCAAGCCCTAAGCGTGTAAAAAGAGACAAAATATCATGGAGCATTTTCAGACCCATGTGATCAGTAAATTATTATATTCCGGGTATTTGGGGAAGATAGCGAGTGTTAATCCTTACAGGACTGGGACCGGTTGGCAAAGGAAATAGACATTGGATAGAATAATACTTTTTCTGACATGGACGGCCTCCCCGTATGAGTAATCAGCCCATTGTCGGAGCCACCTCCAAGTCAACATGAAAGTATACGACGAGACACACCAATCGCGCACACTAATACCGAGCAAAGTGCGGATGGGATGAAGGTGACAATGACAGCAAAATGGTAGGCTATAAGTTATGGGGAAGACCGGGCCTCAAGTTTTCCGACATTCGTCTTACGGGTGAGGAAGGACAAAAAAAAATAAACAAAAATATAAAAGATATAAAAAATATAAATGATTGGAGTAGGGATGGAGATTTTCTCGATCCTCGATACCGATACATGATTTTTCCCTTGATTCTCGATTCTTCGATACTCGATACCGTCAACATTTCCAGTTTCAATAAATAGGTACATTAAAAATTAAAAGTTGAGAGAACTGTGTAATACCAACTAAATTAATTAAGTGTGCATATTTAATGAGACAAAATTTAATATCATCAGTAGCCTATAGGCCTAATTATTTTTAAACTCTACATTAAAACTAAAATTAGTTTTTGAAACAGTCCACTTACAAGTTTTTGTTCAAAAATACTAGCATTCTCACTTAATTGCAGAATTACCAAAGTATTGAAAAAGTACCGAGGGAGTTTTCTTAAGTATCGCTCGATGCGATACCATGCAAGTATCGAGAGTATTGAGGTATCGAAAGTATCGAGGACCCATCCCTAGACTGGATCAATCACCAAAAATTTTTACAATAAAGGAATTATAAAAATAATACATATTAAACATTTTAACTTTGCAGTATAATCATTTCCACGGGTCGTACTGTGTTTGTTATAATTTATATGACATATTTTAATTAGTGTCCTTTCCCCGGGATCACAATTACCTTTGGGCGGGTCCGTTTTATTTATAAGTTAGATTTCCTGAGGGTGGTAACATTGCTTCCTTCCGTAATCCCATAGAGGAGGGCTCAGTACCATGTCAAACTGCAAAAATTTACTACGCGCGCTAACAGTGCCAGCTCCTCTGAATGGCTATTACCCATAATGCTATTAACTTTTTAGAGCAGTTTAGAATTAGTTTTTTTTATTACGGATTTGAATGGGAGTAACAAGGCTCCTAGAATGTATCGTGATAATGCATGGACGCAGGGCAGAATACATGCTTTCTGCTAACGCCCTAAGAAACCATGGGTTAGCACAATGGAATTTCCTTTCCATCCCATCACTTACTCTGAGTTCTATGTAGGCGGTACAATGTGGGATGTATCTTAATAATCGTAATTTTGACCTCAGCGCAAGTGTGTCATTTTCATGTCAGGCATATCCCACCTTCATCTTTCCTAGTAATTATTTATTCAGCTGGTAAAGTAAATTATGATGGAAATTTGAAAAAATCTTATAAGAAACAGTCACCTTATGTTACTTTAAGTACGGAATTAGCAATTTTCTCGCTATCATTCTGACCCTAAATAAACTGTCACATTGCGTGAGTCCGCATTCAGTAGTCTCAACCTCACCAAGAAAACGTTTTAGCGACTAGCTTATAACTACCTAGCTTATAACTACCAGGGGCCTATTTAGCTATTTAAGCGCCCCTAGGGAGATAAAACTATTTTTGCCCCCTTATTTCCACTTGAATGTACCACAAAGTAACCTACAATAAAGATTATTGTAACTGAAATAGTAGGCTAATAATAATAGTAATAGTAATAATAATAATAATATATAATAATACATAAATTAGTAAATAAATAAACAGGTACGTATTGTTGTCAATGTTATTCATTTCTATTTCATTGTGAGTTACATTAGTTTACTATTTTGAAGAGTTATGAATAAAATGTTTAATATATTAAAAAAAAACAGTAACAGCTTAAAAGCCGCCCTAGGCAGCTGCCTAGTCTACCTAGGCTTAAATACGGCACTGATAACTACCCTTCATAAATTTATACGGAACATTTTTCAGACAGGGGTTTTAGAATTTCATGCAAACAGTAGGGTTGATCTGCAAACTGCAGACAAAATGGTTAGATCCGTTTTTTAGAAAATCGGGAAACTATCTTCTTGTAGCGGCTGTAGGATTAAGAGAAAATGATATAGGTCTATATATTTTGTGTCACATCCTCTAAAAATACATAATCCAAATATAGCTTAATACGAATCTTCATTTTGGAATTAGGATGTTCGGTTCACAAACAGAACTTAAACATAGTATAACCAACATGACTCTACAACAGTTGGTATATTTGAACATTATTACAAGTATTAATGATGAAAACTTAGAATGGAATTTCAGAATTCATGCAAAGAAAGAAAGAAAGCTATAGACTTATGGTCCTGTTAGAGAAATTGAATATTTGTGACGCCATATCTCGAGCTAACAGCATGGTGACGAAGGAGATTATCCTTTGAAGAAAATTCGTAAATCAACAGCAATGGCTGTTTCTGCAAATTCGTAACTGCGTTTGTCCTTATATTTATTATTTTGTTCTCTAAATTTTTAAATTTATAATATATTTTGTTAGATATACCAAATATCGTAAATTTCAAAGGCTGCCTTCACGTAAGGTAGAGCTAAAAGTTAGTGTCGTAGGCCTATACTACTACAAAATTGGTTCGCATACCAAATTTTATGGATGATAATTTTTCTCTACCTTGATTTTTGGAACATCATTTCTGTTCATAATAAGATATTAAAAGTTATTACAGTAAATCAAAAGAATAGACGTTCTGGAAAGATCGTGTATTTAAAAACAGTACCGTACCGTTCCATATCTACTATTACGAAGAGATTGTATAATTTTGTAACTTTGAAATGTCATGCCAACTTTTGGCAGAAGCAGCCTACATATTTTAGGACATTTCAGTCCAAAAACATGCATTATGTTAATAGTATATCTTGAAAATAAATAAGTAGAATAAGCAAAGTTTTCATTTTATTCTTATTCTTATTCTTATTATTATTATTATTATTATTATTATTATTATTTATTTTTTATCTTTTTTTGTATCGGCTCCGGTCACGGAAAGCAGCATTAACGGCCGATGGTGTCGGTATGCTGACCACATGCCTCCAATCCTGCCATTTGCCTAAGATAGATCACGCAGCTGTCGGGTGGTAGGCCAAGTCTCTTCAGGGATGTAGCGCCACGGAGTTTAGTTTAACCATCCGGGGACTTCACAGAAGCACGTGAGGGAATTTCTCTTACCCTTTTGACCACTTTTTCATTAAGATAATTTAATTTTCACATTTTTTTAACGGCTCCGACGATTTTCTTTTAAATTTTGCGCCTGTACTAACCATTGACCTCCATGTTCCAGCTCAATGGTACTAACTAAAAAATATATAACTGAAACTTTTTCCATATAAATTATGTGCAAGGGATGTTATAACCTGAACTAGACATACTTCACCAGACTTGGCTTCTGTTGCAGTGATGCATTTGATTCAGACATCTGAATTCACACTTTTGAATGTGATCACTAGACCTGGGATTTTAGGCTCTAAAAAAATTGGTATTAGGCGCCTAAAATAGGCTTTCAAAAACAAGTAAATAGGCTTTTAAAAGAGAAAATAGGCACTTAAAATATGCTTTAAAAATGTGTAAATAGATAGAAAATAGTCTTTAAAATATTACAATATACACTTCAACTGTAACATGGTCTTTTTTTTTACTGCAAGAAACGTGGTATACCTATTCTTAACAGAATTAACTGCAAAATTAGGCATCTCGAACTATATTCACTTAAACAGATGTTATTTCACTGGTGACTTGACACAGTAGTCCTTCCCCCTTAATACCCCCCCTCCCCCGTCAGTCAGCATTACTTTAGCGACAATTGTTTGGAATAATCAAGTTTCTGTGAAAACCCCACCTCTGCTGTTCTGCTTTTCATTGAGGGATGTCCATTAGGCTATAAGATTGTAAAAATTACAGAAGTTGAATTTTATTTTAAATGTACAAAATAGGCACTTTAGGCACTAAAATAGTAAAATAGGCTCTAAAGGTCCAAATAGGAATTTTAGGGCACTATAAAACTCTATAAATGTAAGTGATTTACCATGAAACGTCCACATATTTAAAAATTTTCATGTTATTTCATAAGGAACAAAATAGGCATTTGCCTTAAAATCCCAGGTCTAATGATCACTTACTGTATATCATACTGTGAAGTAAACTGAAAGTTTCAGAAGTTTTACATAATGATTAAGTAAGTGTTTGTTAATGGCATTCTCGACCAGAAGCAGTAGCTTACTAGGAAGTGTGTCATATAAAATTGTAAGTTTTAAATATAAAATGAATATAAGTGTGAAATGTAAATTTCTATTCTAAGAAAATAACAAGTGTTGACCCAGTGGAAGTGGCTACGTAGCAAACAGATAAGTCCAACTCATGTTCAGCTAGTAGACTCATTCCTTCGCCAACTAGACAATGCTACATCAAAAGACCGAAAACAAACATACCCAACATATCACAAAAAATACACTGAAGTTTCGCTTTCTGAGATTGGAAACTCTTCTCTGTTCTATTACCCTTCCTTTATTGGATTGCCTGTCAACTGAGTAGAAGAAGCTATTTTTCCAAACAAAGCAGACTCGGAACGTATTCTCTAACGATATCGTTTTCCTTTGCTCTAGAAAAATAAAACATCTGAAGCTCTTCCTAGTGAGGTAATAAAAGCAGATATATATAAAAGTTCATGTTTCTTTTTTAAAACAATGGTCATTTATAAACCGCATATCATTATTATCATTGTTATTATTACTATTATTAATATTTATTATTATTATTATTATTATTATTATTATTATTATTATATCTGACAAAAACAATCGTGAGAGATGCAGAAAGTCTTTTCGATGCCTGCAGGAATGTTGGATTAGAAATTATTCCAGAAAAAATTAAGTAAAGTACATGGTCATGAAACGTCAAAATAATAGGTTAAAAAATAATAGAATACCAGACAAAACATTCGAAGAAATGCAGGAATTCAAATATCTCGGAGCAATAATTTCAGATAAAAGTAACATTAAGGAAGAATTAAACGTCGCCTGAAATCAGGAAATGCTTGTCTTCATGCAATGCAGAAACTGTTATCTTCGTTTTCAATCCAGAAATTCAAAAGTTAACATTTATAAGACAACGGGCAGAATACTTAATGGTGATGAAGATAATGATGATGATGATGATGATTATGATGATGATGATGATGATGATAATAATAATAATAATAATAATAATAAGCCAATACAAACTTTCGGAGAGAGTGCAAGTTGTTCACATTTTGATCTACCGTAGGCTGGTTTAATGTTTTACAAAATAAAAATTTGCTTGAAGTAGGATTAATTGCAAACTGGTACTTTAAGCTTTCGAGTAAGTAAAACGAAACCAAAGCAGTAAAGAGCAATAATAACAGCTCGTTAATATGCACATAATACCAAGGTAAAATAGGGTTACATTATTTGGAAAATAAATAATAAATAATAATATGCTCACAATATTGAAACGTATTTTGAGATTTTTATTGTCATTCTCTTAATTCAGAGGCTAGGTTACCATGTGCATTGCCAGCGTATGCTTATTTGAATACGTTTCTTCATAAAAGCATTGAAACAGTAAGGAAAGCCTTATCATCATGACGTCATTAAAGCTTCAACACGAATAACTGCACAACAATAATGTGCAATGAATGAGATTTAAAGAAATGTTCTCCACCTTATACCCTCAAAATATATATAACCTACAAACCGTCGAATAATTTTGGGATTGCTTCGAAAATTACAAGATTTTTTGCACAATATTTATTTTGTATCTTATGCAAGATAAATTGTTGAATTTAAAATTAAAAACATTTTTGCAGAAAACTTGCATAAGGTACAAAATAAATATTGTGCAAAAAATCTTGTAATTTTCGAAGCAATCCCAAAATCGTTCGACGGTTTGTAGGTTATATATTTTTTGAGGGAATAAGGTGGATAACATCTCTTTAAATCTCATTCATTGATACTAAGGAAAAATGAAATTTATCAATAATAATGTGCAAGACTGCATAGAAAGGTAATTATCTAATTTTGCTGCACCATGACAAGTAAGTTAGTTCCTTATGATAGCATATAATATGATTCAATTGCCATAGTAGCTTATAGCTAGAACCAAAAATCTACCATTTGTGCAGGCAAAATTTATATTCGATTTCTCCACCTTCCGATAATGTAAGATTACCAACTTACGATTACCGACGGAAGATGAGGTGCTAAGATCGCTTTACATCTACTTAGGGAGTGTGAGAGTACATTAATTCTTCTTGTTTGTATAGCCTGATCAAGAAAATGTTCACACAATCATAATTCTAACTGTAAGACAAAATATAAGATAACTAGAAATTTCTCTCCATGTAATTCATCCATCTGAAAGGATAATAAACTGCAAAACAAATCTTGTACATTCGAAATAGAAGTAACTAAATTAAATTGTTATTTCGCGGCTAAAAGTAAAAAATTCGCGAATGGAAAACATATTTGGAAAATTCCGTGAGTGACTCTTTAGCGAGGGTAGTAGAAAATGTGCTTTACGAAATTTAAACATTTTTTATATTTCTAAATTACTTGCGCTATTATAGTCGTGAAACTGCCGGGTCTACAACGATCGTATCAGGTTCTCAACTGATGAACGTGCGTTCTAATCATCCTACTACGGTATAGCATTTTCATTCACTGTACAGATAACGCACATTGAAACACACAATTGGGAATACCCGTATTTGCATTTTATCTGCCAATGAAGGCATAATGATAAATTTAACAAGTTTTAAGAGCACTTCTGCCGTCCTTAACGTAATCTTATTACTTGATTAATGGCGAGCTATGAAGAGAGCGCTGTAGTGGGTATATATCTTCCACAAGTATCATTTGACTAATTACACAAGTTCACTTTCATTACCACACCGCATTCGTTCTTATTTCCTATTTTGCTGCTTTCTTTTCTTTGACTTCGAAAGTTTCATTAGCTAAGAGGAATATTTATAAATGTGGATATATCTGTGAAAACTTATTTCCATAACGACAAAAATCTAGGTGAATAATATAATAAAATAAATAGCCTATTCGTATTATGTACACTTGTGAACAAAAAAGGTAATTGTAGAGATATTATGAAGTGAATTTTGGTTTTAACACAGACATGAAACTATTATAAGTTACACCATAAAGTAAATTAAATTGAAATTGTCTGGGGAAAAAACCGAAACTATTTCGAGACTAAAGTACTCGGGAAAACGGAGTATTTCCGAACCTAATATATATAACCGGTATCTAATGATTTCGTCACTACATAAAATGAACACTGATAGTCCTTTATAAACAAATATTCTGATGTAACGCCTTCAAGACTCAATGAATGATATCATTGCCTGGCGTGTTGGAGAGGAAGCATACTTCTCAGTTTGCAGGCGTTCACATTGGAATAAACTACTACTCGTAACTTTCCACATAAGGTTCAATCGACGTAGAATATTATTACGTATTATTATTATTTATTAGTATTGTTTATTATTATTGTTTTGTTGTATTATTATTAGTATTATACCGCCATTATTTTTCAGTTGATCGCGAAAAGATATCTCACACCAAGGGTTTATTATTATTATTATTATTATTATTATTATTATTATTATTATTATTATTATTATTATTATCATTGTTATTATTATTATTTTTCCTTTATTTATTTCTCTGTTTAACTAAACTTATTATTATTATTATTTATTAGTATTATTTATTATTATTGTTTTTGTTGCATTATTATTAGTACTATTCCGCCATTATTTTTCAGTTGATCGCGAAAAGATATCTTTACACCAAGGGCTGCAGGCTCAAACTCGGATAAGGGGATACGTTTTCAGCGCGGATTCTCCACGGTGAAGTAAAACCGTGGTCTTTAGTATCACATTTCAAACTCGTTAAGAAACCTCTAACAAAAGAAACCTCAAGAATCTCATCGAAGTTTGTTGGTATTTCGCTTCCTCCATTTGTATCAGGCCTGCCCACTACCACATAATGTAAATGTAACAATGACTAAATTAAATGGATTATCAAAAAGGAACGGCACAATACCAAAGAAAGATTATTATGTCAGTTTTCCCGTAAGAATACATAAACCAAACCAAGTGAGGTGAATTTTATTTTAAGAAGATGTATAGTATTTAAAATTTTCTTGCGTGCAATGATCTGGGTATTTTGTAGTAGTAGTATAATAGTAATAATAATAACTTAATAATAATAATAATGTTTCATTTAACCTGGCAGACAGAAGGCCTTAAGGGTTCCTCTTGCATGTAACCATTCTATGGTTCGAACATAGGCCTACATTATTCATAATAACTAAACTTTAATCTTTGATGTTGTTATATAAGTACCAGAATGGTACTTTCTGAGATTGTGTGGTGGACAGGAAAATGTCTGTCCGTCTGTCTTTCTGTTCATGTGTCTGTACGCGCGATAACTCAAATACGCTTATATCAGATTTTCATGGAACTTGATACATGTATTTATAACGTCCACGGGAAGAAGCATATTGATTGTGGACTAAATCGGTTGACCGGTATCGGAGTTATGCCCAATTTAGTGCCTAATTTATGGTAATATATATTTTTTAAATTATCAAATACAAACCAGTTGTCATACTGATACAAATCAAACATGCTGTTTTACAGTGTTCATATACGGTTTTTGAAGTTCTTCCGTAAGCCCTGCTTATTGAATCGATCTGGAGCTTAACTCGGAAATCGTTTAGTTAGGCCTATCACTAGGGGGCCGATTTCTATGACCTAAAAAATAGGATATATGCATGCATTTATGACCTAAAAAGCATTAAAATATGACTAATAAAAATATTTAAAATATGACTTTACCACTTGCACATTATGTATATTTTTTTTTAAGTTTAATTACAATTCATTTTATTAAAATATAATGTTAATTATTTAAAATATCTGTAAATTCTCAAAAAGTATCAGTATAATGCAAAATTTACAAAATATGATATGAAACTTCAAAATTTCTTTAATATGCACACAAGTATGCCGAAAATATGACCTAAATATGCATATTCATACTAAATATGCTACAATGGCTGAAAATTTCCTAAATATGCAGTTATATACACAATAAAAGCCGTTCCATTTTAACCAGAATGCTCGGAATCGGGTTTAAATTATTCGGAAACCTGAAATAATGCAAAGGGGAAAAATATGACATGTCATAGAAATCCGCCCCCTAGTTATCACTGATTAAACAAAAGCATTCTGGCACTTTGTTACATCAGTTTACCTGATTTTGTTTAGTGCTGCTGATATTATTACAAAATACGTAAATAACTTTATGACATTGGTATAATATACATGACTCCATATTTAGATTATGACTCTTATATGTAATTTTCCACGTAATACAGCCGGCTACATTGTAGACATAGCAGGGAGCGTATAGACAGTAGGGATTGCTTGTACAAACAGGGGAGCATGCCCTACACTGCGTTCAAGAGGATTTCATGATGTTTTCATTCTACGTCGTGTGATATGTACGCCAGCTCTATCAGATCAAGAACACGTCGGCCTGTAAACATTATACCTCTGATTTCAAAGCAAAACATACGGGAGCTTCTACCAGAATTAAAATAAAACCATGAAAAGCATTCCATGCCAAACATAAGGATGCTTTTAGCAGAGGTGTAATGAGAATTAACTGTACGTGTTGTTTGTTCTATTTTAATTACACGTCCGATAAACTAATGCGAAACTCACAAACCTTCCTCTGTCCAAACAAAAGTTTGTCTCTCAGTAGAATATAGACCAACCATGTATGACATTATCTTCATGTAAAGTGATTGTAAAAATGAAGAGATCACACTGTATCGCACCCACGAAGGATACATAACCCAAATAAAATCTGATTAATGCACTCGCGTAACTTTCTTTACTATATCCATGGCTAATACATCTTTCTCACTTCACATTCTACTATAGAATAAGAGGCCGTATTGCAAAAGGCGCGTAATCTGATGGAAAGCTTTATTGTTCACCAGGCAAGACTGAGTTTCTACAAACGGGACTTATAACTACCCTTCAGATTATTTCTATGAAAAAAAAGTTAGAATAAAAGTTTTAGCCTTTTGTATAAGCATTTCGTGTAAAAATTTTAAACAAAATCGTTGCAGCCGTTTTCGAGAAAATCGCGTAAAACAAAAATTTTCTACATGTAAAGTCCCCTTAAAAATAAGAGAAAATCGTCACCAACATGCGTGTCACATCTCCATAAGATACCTAACCCAGATACAAAATGTTTTCATACGATTTTCCGTTCTAAATCTAGACTGTTCACAGATACACACATATAAACACACAGAAAAATGTTTCTGAAAATCGTGTTTCTGGATTCAGGTACCGGTACCCTCAAAACTTGTATTTATGTTACAAACTAAACTTCGAATTTGGCGGTCGAACACAATACTGTCTCTATGTACGTATGATACGGGCACAGGAAGCAAAAATCTATTGCTTTAGACTAATCTATTGACACAAAAGGAGTGGATATTTTAGTATAATGTGTGTGTGTATATTATAAGATTATTCCATAAACACACAAGGAAGATTAAAAGTCTAGTAGTATAAAAAACACTAATAACTATCATCCACAGGACCGTATGAAGTACTTTTGATAATTATGAGCTCAAAATACAAATTACAATTATAAAGATTATCTCACAGATAAATTCAACGGAGCATATAAATAATTCTATCCTTATAACAATGGGCATAATTTTGATGAGAATCGCATCTATTCGAGCCATTTCATGCCCATAGAAGAGTGTACTATAAATATGAAAGGAATATTTTTAAATTACACTTTGAGTATGCTATTGAATCGGCTTTTTGAGAAACCCCCATAAATCATTAAATACAAAGTTTTGAGGAAACAAAAACCTATTGAAGTGAAATTGATGAGTGAAGAATTAATATTTCTACACGATACGTATAGATTTGGTTTTATGATTAAGGGTAGCTGAACGGATTTTGTAGTAAATCAACTAACAGGATTGTAACCGGAAATTATTATGTAAAAAAGTCTGTCGGCTTAGCGATAAAAGCGAATGAAATAAGGCTGGATGATTTCGAACAATTTTTTACACGTCATTCATTCAGAGCTAAAGGATATGAAATTTAATATCGCTTTATATTATATTGCCAGTCAAGGTACAAGGAAGAGGGCATATTTAATCAAACACATACCGTATAGATAAAAGGAAGCGAAAAGAGTTCTGACATTATGAGATCAGAACTATGCATTGCATCCTCTTAAGCCACCACAACGTTTAAATCACGAACAGGGAAAGTTTGGGCAAAATGGTAAGGCGCCATTCTAATAATCCTGCATTTGCCATTACGAGTAGGGAAGAAAATAAAAAAATAAAAAATTAGACGAACTCCTGAGTGGGAATTATTGATGTTATCGCCACGGCCAACCCACAAGGTATTTCAACACTAACACAACTGAAAAATAATATGATTGAAGGCTGAAAGTGTATAATCAGTACTTCAATATTGAGGAAATCACTTAACGAGGAATATTTATAAATTATTATAATTTTCTATTCCATTTGAACTGTTTCAACAGACTTCGGCATATCTATTTCTTTAAGTTCTCTAAAAACGATGTTGCAGTTCGAACTTGATCTGTTTATTAACTACATTCACAAAAGGCTGACTATTTGAAGTTATTCTGCTATTCTTAATTTTGTGTTTTCGTTTTGTGGGTGTTTTTTTCCCCGCTTGTTTTCATCCTTTCTTCTTTTCTCCCTTTTAGATTGGTGTTCTTTGTTTATTAGTTGGACTGTTTTTTTTCTTTTTTACTTTAGGTCTAATAACTATGAGTAACTATGTATTCGACCACACTTTTCGCTTATAAGAGTTTCTTCTGTACTATTGCATGTTTAATAATTCGTTGTGTTGAAACCATCGATAAGTTCGTCATGGGATTCTTTGATTATGCTGATAATGATGATAAAGTCGATCAGGACGATGAAGATAAGAGGAAAATAATGTCTTAGCATTGTAAGCTTCCGAATGATATTACATTGAAATAAAAAGTGTTTTATATTGTTTGGCTCTGTAAATCCTATTACAATGAGAATGACATAGACCCTGCTGTAACTTATCCGTTGTAACTATTGTCATACAACGTAGGTTTATTTGTAATATAAGGGGCCAATTTCAGTTTTATTCAAAATTGTGAAATAGATCATATGTAACAATGCAATATAATGGTGCTGTAAACGAAATTTGTCTCCATACAGGCTACCTGAATAGGCTTCATAAATTAGTTTACAAGCCCGCGAGACTCATTTCTTAGAATTTATGGATATTCGGAGATACACCGCTTTACTGAGCACAGAACTCGTGCGACTTTACATCCAGTATATATTTTTTTCTTTAAATATAGATTTCTTAAAATATTTCCTTCAAAATAATTCGGTTTTCATTTCATTTCTTTCAATAATCGAATTTTCCTGATCTATAAGACCTTCTCTCTCGCATTTCATGCATATAACCTATGTACATATGATTATATGTGTGTGTATGCATATGTGTGTAGCGTGCCCGCCTCTAGATCCGAAGGTCACGGGATCAAACCCGGCCGCGGTCGATGGGTTTTTCAGGATGTAATAATCCTCGGCACGGAGTCATCCGGGAGGGACTTTAAGCTGGAGGGCCCGTGTCGTAGATTTACGGCACGTAAAAGAACTCCAAGCCTAAATTGAGCCTCTGGACAAAATTTCTCGGCCCTTTCACGTCTAAGTAATACCTTAGTTTCCTGAGGGAGGTTGAGAGGCGATGGGCTTTCCACTTGTCCCTCTGCCCTCTCTCGGAAAATAAGCGTAACAAAATTCATATAGGTAACAGAAACCTCCACTTGGAGGCCCCTTCGCCATAGGGGCTATAGGGTTCCAGACACACAGACAGACAGACAGACAGACATGCATATGTGTGCGTGAGCACGAGCATATGAAGTAATGAACTTTTCGAATTGCGAAACCATTCCCACTTAAAAGTTACTAAGATATGTATTACGAAAACATCGCAATACAGCTCAAACCATCTCGCCAGCAAATTTTTCCATTAGGTATTCAATAGAATTATTGGAGCAGGGGGACCGGAAGTAAGAAAGATACAGTATAACGTTCATGAATTTATCTGAAAAATGGAGTGCAAAGAAATGCTACCTTGTTAGCAGCTAAACGAAATGAGAAATTTTCGTGAGCAAGTCTCACTAAGAAATGAGATAATTTATAAACCGAACATTCTGATAGGGAAATTACACATCCGAGAAAGATTGTCTTAATTCCACATCAAGTTTGTAAGTCGATATGGATTTGTCTACGCTGAAGGGCCTTTGGACAAATTTGAATTGATTCAATTTGGTTTCTAAAAGGAAGAAAGGACGTAAGCCAAATAGCCTATATGCGTCACTTAATTTACTCAAGTTCCTCTCACAGTCTTGATCTCTATCGCTCTCACCCTCTGTCTCTCTCTCTCTCTCACTCTCACTAGCTCTTTCTCTCTCACATTCACACACTTACACACTATTCACTAAAGAATTATTTTCTTTTTCAATGTTACAAACACGATGCCCTTAAACAGTAGGCCTATGCAGTTCGCAATGTAGTCATTGTTCCTATGACATGCCGTGACTAATATAAGTCTAATACTAGATAATATATCCCATATGTGATACAGATCAAGGTTTTAATATTTACCAGATTCATGAACTATGTTCGATATATCTCGTAAAATATTCACTCCATAAAAAAGTATCATAGAATACAATTTTTTGTGTGACATCATTCCAAACATTCTTTTGTGTGCACATTTTTAGTGAAATCAATATTAAACGAGACATTCCAGTTGTTTTTACTTTACTTTCTGTTTCCTACATGAACCTTCCAACATATTGTACTACTGCACAAATGAATGTCGATAAATCTTCTGGCGAGCGTACAAATTCAGAATAAGAATTATAGTTAATTAATTCCCGTTTTAAAACCCTAGGAGACAGGCTTACAAACAAAACGAAAGCTGGTTGTCTCCGAAAGACAACCTCCCACGAGGATAGTTATTTCTCCAACAAAGGCCAAGTTATAGATGCACGAAGCCCAAGGACGTTATTTATATAACCGAAATATTATAAGTTACATTAGCAAGCAAAGTAAGTAGATCAATCCGACACGTAATTGTAACTTGACCATTATGGACAGTCCGGGATTCAGTTTATCTTCATAACTTCTTGACAGTGAAATTAGATCAAAGAACAGAACTACCTTGACAACAGTTGAACATTTTAGAAGGCATGGTCCACCACTGTAATGATGAACAGAAGATGCGGAAATACAACTTACACGAGTTTCAATTATATAAATTATATAAACAACTGGTGGTCCGCGAAGATGGTGCAGATGGTCCTCAGACATAATTTAAAAATATCATAAAGCAAGTGGAAAGTAAAGAAGTAAAATTTTTCACATATTTCGTTATAATGACCTATAATTAATAACCCAAATATTAAGAATATAGGCCTTCTTTTAAAATGGGATGTAAAATTAGGAGTCCGTAAATTTGTTTAGACATTTTAGAGGTCTTCTGGTCCAAAAAGGTTGAGAAACGCTGATATAAACTATTGCAAAGGAGGAATTTTAACCTTTTAATTAATGCTTGCCTAGTTCCAAGTCATGCATTATCGAAAAGTGTCAGCTATAGATCTAATAATTGCTTTATGGACAGATGGGATGCGATGATCTGTTATAAAAATCACAGCAGGTTTAATTATGAAGTGTATTAGTGGCATTCTTGAATTCTAGTGAAGTCTATGTATCTTAGAGTATCTACTCATATGACTGAAGCTTGGTCTGAAAATGAAGCAGGTTTACACTCAGTGTCTGCTTCAAATGTCACAAGGATGTTATATAAAGCAGTTCTATATGGATACTGAGAAATAACCTGAACTGACATTTCGTGTGAAATATAAAAATAATCTCTTGCTTGCAGCCACTGTTTCTTCTCATATCAGACGTTCCGGGCTAGAGTTCTTTCCTTTCCACTTCTCACTAATCATAATCCTGTATATACAATTTCAAAAATTAATATATGTATGCAGAGCTTAATTTTAATTAAATAGAACTGATATATCCATACTTGGAGTTCCATACATTCACAGCAACGTTTATGAAATGTGGAGAGAATGAAGACGATGAGATATCTGTTGACTTTATGTATGCATTAATGAATGAATATTAATGAATAGCCTGAAAAGCCCTTAACGGCAAAGCGGTCCCGAAAAGCGGTGCATAGCTTACTAGCTTAGGATAACAAATCCAAAGATCTACGCCTACTTATTTAGATACATTTAACTATTGGTACATTTCTATTGGTATTTATCAGTAGCCTATATACCGGTACACATTACATAGTAATATGCATAATTCCTCTTTCTTTGTGAAATCAATGTATTGTTGCACTCATCAAACATAATTATAAATGTATTTCTGTCAAGTTAATGTATTACTTGAGATTCTGTTAAGGAAATGTGATGAGTGATGGCCAACCTATCAATTGAAAACGTTTACCAGGTTCTATAAAATTACTTGATCAATCAAGACCTTATTAAAGCAAAAGGAGGTAGGCCTGTTGTAAAATTTAGTATTCTTTAAGGCTTATCTACAGATTAAAGATGGAATTTAAATATGCTTCTCGGAATTTTCAGGAACCACACGAAGATTAAGACTTTAAGGCAATTCGGAGCTATTTGAACAACTCAAAGAGGAGTTATTTCTATAATCTATTTTTTGCACATCCCTTGCTTTTAGTATGCGTTGCCGTGTCCAACTATACATTCGCAGAGTACCTTTTCCAACCTCAGCATTGCGTCTTCCAGCCCACATGACGCCTGAAACTTACGACTAGAAAACCCGCATAGCATATTTGTAATGACAGAGCAATAGGTGGAATCGTGCATGGCATGGGGAATCAAGATCGACTGCAACTTACGTAAATGTATATTTATTTCTATCAAGTTAATGTATTATGTGTAATTTAAAATCTTTACATGTTATGAAAAAAAAAAAGAAGGTATGTACTGTCTGGCTGCGAGCTGAAGGCCGAGCTAGCGTTCCCCCACTACCTTACCATGCGCTTGCATTTACTGTCTATGTCTTTCCCCCACTGTGCCACCAGCTCGGCCTTCAGCTCACAGTCAGACAGTACGTAATCTGCATAAAAAGTTGGCCTACAGAAGTGTCATTTTATCTCTGGCAATTAAAATTAGTCTCGTTTTGTAGACTAGTTTTAGAAATTAAGTAGATCCTATTGTACGTGAGTGCTATATTTCTATCTATTAAGACTCCTTAAGTGCTTGTTAATACGACAATGAGCCGTATAGCAAGAAATATAGATTTTAAGAATCACGGTAATTGTTTAATTTTTTTAAATTTTAGATTAGTAAAAATTTGTTTAATCGAACAATTCTTGCATTTTACAATTTTCCAAAATTCTGCCTTTCCTCATTCGTACCTTATAATTTAGTGTCTTAGGCATCTGCCATCTTGCCAACAAAACTGGGCCTGTTTATAATAAAGCTGATATCTTTATTCAGCACCCACATATTAAAAGTTTATACTGTTCTATATTCGGATAGAGCATTGTACGTGTTTTAAGAAAAAGTTTGAAGTAAACAAAAATATTTTTCTGTCACACCCAGGCATAAAAAGTTTAAGCTTGTGAATTTCCCAGAGGTTCCAATGCAATTTCAAGTTGTCAAAATAAAATCTCTATTCCCACCAGTGGCTATCTTTGAAGTTTTAAAATTCGTCTCGAAATTGCTTCATGGTTGAAAAGTATAAAGAGAGCTATATAAGCGCAAGTATCTACTTCAATAAAAGCTGGAAGCAATACCTTGCAAAAAGAAAGCAGCAAACAGGCAGGATTGGAAGTGGGTGGATGGAAACCCTGCTGGGCGGTGCGACGGTGAATAACGTTTGTGACATTTATATATCGCTGTCATCCCCAGCTACAGAGCGTACTTCATGGTGTACATAGAGCCAGTTCTGACACTGTACCGCCCGTCAGATGCAATGCCCTGCAAATTTGTTGTGTTCAGAGGGAATTACATGTTTTTGCGAAACCTTGTGTTCATGGAGGTTAGCAATTCTGCTGCTGTTAGTGAAGATAGTGAATTCCTGCTACATTAAGTTCAGGCTGAAAGACATTTACGTCATACATGGTACTGTGAATTTGTGACCGGAGTTCCACTGTTAATGTCTAAGATGCAGTACATTTCCGTCGTTAAATAACCATAAAACCAACCAGTCAACATAATCTTTCGTGGGAATGTTCAAACATGTGGATCATATTATACATCGAGACGGGAAATGGGTTGTGGCGCAAGGACTCCTAAATATCTTATCTACAGTGAGTCCCACAAGAGTTGGCCAATGACGCGGGTTTCTGCGTCGCGGCTGGCACAGCTCCAACTCCCGAGCGATCGGGTAAAATATCTACGCAAAGAATGCCGCGGTCGTTGTAATGATTCGGGTTCTCACATTTACAGTTAAAATTACAATGAAAATAACCACGTACCTCATCACAAGAGATGTTGGAAATGTTCTCCTCTTGCATACGCGCAACATTGGCACCTTTTTAGGGAATTTTTTTTCACGCACGTAAGTTCAGCTTCCGAGATAGAGTTCAGCTTCCGAGATAGAGTTCAGCTTCCGAGATGGAGTTAATTTATCTTATCTTATCTTATGTATGGGAAATTGACCTATACACTTTATTTTTCAAGTTTCCCCATAAATAATATTTACATACTGTTAGAAGAACTTAATGACAATATCACATAGGCCTATCAACTCTGTCTCGGAAGCTGAACTTACGCGCGTGAAAGACAATTTCCTAAAAAGGTGCCAGTATTGGAGAACATTTCCAACATCTCTTGTGATGAGGTACGTGGTTATTTTCATTGTAATTTTAACTGTAAATGTGAGAACCTGAATCATTACAACGACCGCGGCATTCTTTGCGTAGATATTTCACCCGATCGCTCGGGAGTTGGAGCTGTGCCACCCGCGACGCAAAAGCCCGCGTCATTGGCCACTCACTGCGTGGGACTCACAGTACATACATACATACATACATACATACATACATACATACATACATACATTACATTACATTACATTATATACATCTATACATACATGGGCCTACATACTTACATGCAAGCATTACATTCATATATGCACACATTCATTCACACATATATACATCCGTATATACCCATATGCATACATACATACATAAATACACAAATACATACGTATATAAATACATACATACATACATACATACATACATACATACATACATACATACATACATTTACATCTTAATGTTATTGTAATAATGACAGTAATTCTTTTACACTACACCGTATATTACCAGATAGGATTAATATTCTAAAACGTCATAATCACTGTCTTGAATATATTACTGTAGGCACTTTAATGTTTCAAGCATCAAAAAGAACAGATGGGAATGGACAATAGTGCGATTGCGACTTCGAAACTAACAAAAATATCCACATCCCGTAGGCCTATTCGTTAGATATAACCATATGAAGTGTCTTTTTTTCGCATGAATCAGCACGTCTACATTTAAACTAAACAAGTATCAGACGATATAATTTTGAAAGAAAATTGGACATATGCTTCATCTAAATGGTAGATTAGATTACGCCTGTAACTCTACTCTGTTTAGCCATATATATATATACACACACATACACACAAGTTGTAATCGTCGTAAATTTAAAACAAATTAATATTTCTAGAAGATAAACAGATTATGCACGAAGTTATAATATTTTTACAATGTGTTCCATCGAGGAATATTATCGTATGTGGGCCTATATATTCTGTATAGTTAATTTTAAAAGAAGCTAATATGGAATTTTTAAACTTGGGCTAAAATGGTCCGATGTTGATATTGATCGGTGCCAAGCAATCCTATGCTATTTTACACTTTTGATTAAACTTTAAGAGTTCATTATGACTATGGCAAGGCATTTAATGACCATAAATTAGTGACAAAATGCAAAATATAATATGCATTTATCATATGGCCTAAAATAGTATAAAAATGACAAAGAATTTGAAAAATGCCAATAAATTACCCATTATTACTTATAATTACTTTTGAGAAGTAATGAGTTGATTTTAAAGAGAAATTTAATGGATGACAATGTGTTATATTTAAATGTACAATTTTATTTTGTTACTAACGGAGTAAGTAGGCCTACTATTTTAACACCCTTTGAGGAAAACAATTTCTGAACTGGCATGTCCAACAAATTGCTTCTAGCAAATACCTCACTCAACTCTTATATGAGAATGAATGACACAGTGAAAGTCATTCTGATATAGGCTACCTGAAAATGAGTAACAATGGACGTGCTTGCGATGAGTTCATTATGCATATTCCTTTAAAATGGGGGAAGCAGGTACTGCCTACACCATGTTTCTTGTAAATGTAGTCTAGTTCAAAATGTACATTCCTTAAAAGTAGGGGAAGCAGATATTGCTTATAGGCCTACCATATTTTCTCGAAACGTAGTAACATTCAAAATGCAAGTTATAGTGCAAGTCTGCTTTCTTTCCTGCAACGTAGTTATAAATTATAATAAACAAGAAAAAAACAGAAATAACAATAACGTAATGCAAACCTTTATTTTAAAAAACTTAAAAGAATGCCAAAAATGTCCTGAAACGTCAAATAAGACCCGTCTTTTGAAAACGACGAAAATAAGAAAAACGCTAACAAAATTGACCTTATTTAATCAATTAACTCATGATACACATTAGTATATAATCGAGATACCTTTCAACCTTCATATAAAAAAGCAGAATCATCAACTTCCTTGCCATAAAAGAGTTTTGATAATTATACGAAGAGTAAGGTTTTGTTGCTGCACGATATAAGTACTCAGGTCGGAGTCATTCTAAGTAAGACATAAGCTGGGCTCAACTTCATGGCCAGACAATGGGAGGAACAACACTGATATTTCGCAAAGCGTTTGATCCTTTATGGCCAGTTGTGTAGAGAAAGCACTAAACCTTGCAGAATACTGCCGTTTTTATATCACGTACAACAACGTGCTAGAGATTCCTTCTGGATAAAACAGAGAAACACGCTCCACGCTCAGCTGTTTTCTCACTTTATTAATCATGCTTCCTGTACCATATATCTTTTTCTCACATTTATACTAAACCCCGATTCCTAATATATATAAATTAATAATAAAAGTTGTCCATTCGCTCCTCTCACGCAGCGTGCCCGGGTTCGAATCCTGGTCGCGACAAGTCACCTAGGTGGGATTTTTTCTCACCTGTGAGACAAATGTCGGGTAACTTTAGGCCCTTGTGGTCCCCAGATATCATCTGGCCGTCACCATCATCTTCATCCTCGCCTTGTTTGGAGTGAGTGTATAGTACTCAATTCTGTCAGACCATTAAGGACATAGGAGATAGCTTCTATCTGGCGCTGTGAAGTGAACTCTGGCTTAGTTCAGTTGGTAGATCATTGGCACAGATAGCCAAAGGCCCTGGGTTCAAATCCCAGTGTCGGAGGAATTTTTCTCCTATAATATTATCATGTAATGCCCAACAGAGAAAATAATTTGTGGCTCATGAATGCATATGCATATATCTATATTTAATCTCGTTAAAAATTAAAATACAATTTAACCTTGTTAAAGATTAAAATACAATGTCCCTTTTAATATTGTTCAGAGACGAAAAATAAAGGTTTGTTCCGTTATTACTTTCTCTAGGGAAACTCAAACACTTGGCATTTTATCCATTATTTACGGGTTATAAAAATAAGCAAATCCATGGGAACGGCATTATGTCGTTGATTTCGCATACATTTATGGAGTCCCACACCCTGAATTTGAGAGTTTTGGGGTAAAAATTAGCAGCCATTTAAAGTCTAATCAGTTCCTTCCTCTCCTAGGGACATTCGGTGTGCGATGGGCTAATTGCTTCTGATCACCACGAACCTTTAAGGAACGGAATATTCAGCATATGCATCACTAAAAAATGTTAATAAAACCCAGTGTGTCACATAGTAGTTCCCAAGAGAACGATATGAAAAACGTTTGCCTTCGAACGGCTTAGAACACGAACAAAGCTCGAAGAAACACTCAATAACACTATAGAAATTGAGACTCATCGGAACTAGTATGCACCATTATTAAATTATTCAAATAATGAAATTATGATTTAAATTTTCACTGGCAGAATACCGTGAACTGTTTCTTTTTTTAATAGAAAATTTTAACTTTTGTTTTCTTTCAAGTGATCTTAATGTGATGGTTGATTTCTATGATCGAAAGCTATCTGACAACCAAACTTTGTGGGGAGGAAGTGAACCATTTTGAAGTGATCGTGTAGGGTTATCAGGCCCACACATACACAGATTGATAGACAAACAAATAAGAGATTTGCTGCTTTTTTCTGCAAAATAGTCTCAACACCGTCTTAAGAAACATCAAAATCAATGGCCTATTATTTTGTTTTCGAGAAGTTTTCCTGTCCGGAAAAATCATTTTTGAAAAAAAAAATTGAGTGACGAAGGTATTATAATTATTTTATCCATATACCAAAGTTGAAAGTAGAATCATAATACTGTACATTGAACTACAAAATCATGCAAAGTAGCGTACGTCCACTGATTGTGGTTACTCTATCTCGTAAGCTTATACAAAGATGGATTCTTCCTTAGGGAAACTGCCTTATGTACAAGTCATACGTGGCTAAAATGTAAACCCTATGATTTCAGGCTTCGTACTGGGACATAACATGCCGGATGATTTCCCAGTAGTTCATGAGAAATGCAAACTTATTCTCTTTGTTTGTGCATTCTGACCTCCTCCATATATCATTTATATACACTGCTACATTAAGATGCATCAAGTTGTTCGTTATTAGCAAGCTAAATGGTTCGCAATGCTTCTGTACAGAGAATGGGCAAACAATAGAACATCTACCTTGCAAATGCCCTATTTTTTTAAAGAGCACGTTATGAATTAAATTTACACATTATAGATTGTATGAATCCCTTTCAGAAGCCTTCATTTAGCATATTTTATAAAGATGACGTTCGCTTGAATTCTTTAAAATTGTTCAACATTTTATTATTATTATTATTATTATTATTATTATTATTATTATTATTATTATTATTATTTTCTCATTGTACTAGATGAATTAGTTTTCATTTCGTCGTTTTCTCGATCGTAAATGTAACTGTTCAATTGTTTGTTCTTGTTTTAAGATATGTAGCCTATTATCTATAACCCTAATATACATTAGCGTGAAATAGGGCTCTGATATTAGAAGATTAATAATAATAATAATAATAATAATAATAATAATAATAAATAAAAAATAAGCTACAAATCCAGCAGTATTTAAGAGTTTTGAGAATTATGACTGAAAGCAAGGAGTTGAAGACTTCTAAGCGAAGGTAATGTGGAGATAAATCAAAATAATTGCTCCTTGTACTTAAGTAGGGGTTCATTCTCTATCTCCTAAGCACTCTATACGCCTGTGAAAAACCCTTCCTTTCTTATCTCTTCTATGTTTTGTTAGCGCTCTAGTCCGAAAAGACGAAAAAAGGTATCCTATTACAAAAGCAAACTTCACAATAAAGTCTGTGGCATTGCCGTGAGTCGAAAGAAGAAGGCGATGTGTATGAAGAGACATAAGGAATCCCCGTTAGAAACACAAAGCCCCTGCTGAATATGCAAGGAATTTATTGTTTCGCCTTTCAAGTGCTTGTGCATGCGGGGGCCAGCCTTCAGTTTTTACAAGATTCTTGAGCAACTATTTTTAACTCTGTGAAGTATCTGAAGAAGAGCCACTCCAACAGTATGACCTAAGGCAGCACACCATTAAACTCGCGAAGATAGAACAAAAGAACGTTTAGAATGGCGGTGTCAAGTTCCATGACAATATAGACAAAGTCACATCATGGATTTAAACCGAAACAAGAGAGCCAAATCTCTGACATGTAATGTTTACCTATACTTTTTATAAAAATATGCTCTGAAACTTTCCATGACCTTCTTTACCCAGGGTTTGGATCATGAATTTCAGGGCTTTTAGTTAGTCTTCAATTCTGTATTGTTTTGTTCGCAAGGACATTTAAAGTCAGGTTTGTGTTTTAAAAAAATGCTCACTTTCAACTATCTTTCAGAATATCTCATAAAAATGTTGAAACAAAAGCTCGGTATTTTACTGTAAGTTGTTGATTTACGAAATTTAGAAAAAATAACCGTTAGAACCGAGAAAAA
This sequence comes from Ectobius pallidus, assembly GCA_964059195.1. Classification (NCBI taxonomy): domain Eukaryota; kingdom Metazoa; phylum Arthropoda; class Insecta; order Blattodea; family Ectobiidae; genus Ectobius; species Ectobius pallidus. The sequence continues at coordinate 125,088,850 of CAXKWD010000005.1, forward strand.
AGAAAATTTCTTCCTGTAAGAGGAAATTGACATGATTGCTATCACATCTCCGGAAGATCCTTCACCGAAATTCTAAATTTTATTTTGATAACATTTTCCGTTTTCCGACTGTAATGTTCACAGACAGGAAAACACACACAGCATAAGATAATTTTGAAAATTGCACTTTTGGACTCATATTTCGTTTTTCGTACACCCTTGTATTCCCTCTGGTTGTGGGCATAGGGCATCTAAGAGGAGGCTACGGTACGTAAACTAATTTTGTTACGCAGAGGGACAGGTGGTAAACCCATCGCCTCACAACCCTCCAGAGGCTCTAATTTTGGCTTCGAGTTCTTTAGCGTGTAGTAAATCTAAGACACGGGCCCCCCAGCTTAAACTTGAACTTAAAGTCCCTCCTGGAGAATTCCGTGCTCAGATTTTTACGTCCTGAAAACCTCATCGATCGCGGCTTGGTCTGAACCCGCGAGCCTCGGATCTAGAGGAAGGCATGCTAGATCTACAACACCGTGGCCGACACTTTTGGGCTAGGAACCCTCAAAACATGTATTAAGGTGGTTATACATTATTCTTCCAAAATTTAACATCTTATGTCTTCTGATAGGAATATTCATGTCGTTTTCAAAACTGTCTGGTTTATGTACGTAACTCTAATATTCACATGTAAAAAATATTTATTGCATAGGGGCATTAACTGATAAATAATTCTGATTGTTAAAGAGGTATACAACTTTTTCCGAACAAAATTTTATACATTTTCAGTTTCAGCTCATTATGATCTAGCTGGGACCTTGTTCGACCTATTTATTTTAGTGCTTCAGTAGATTAAAAACTATTCCGTGACTTTACAACTAAATCCAATTTTGCGTATATAGTCTACTCTGAAATGTTTACATGAGATTTATCGCGAAGTAATTTTCCCAACATTTTCCATATTTTAATCAACGATAACTACTGAAAGAACAAAAAGATGTTTGCAAGCTCCTTTCTTTAAAATAAAGATAAAACACTGACTTACGATTAAATTCATCCAGCAGCGAAGTTGCGCCTGCACTAAAGTAATCGATTTATTGATCGCGCCAAGATTAAAATAGTGATTACCTTTTAAGGTTGTACCCTTGAAACTTGATCGCCATCTTGAACAGTTGTCAGTGATCCAATTGTTTTTCATCTAAGTTCCAATTTTATTTTCTACGATGCTATTTTCATGATTTTCCCGGTCATGTTATCAGAGTGGAAACTCGAATTTCCTACAGCCAGTATCGGTAACCTAACTTACCGCACTACTTACCGCACAAATGTGTTATTATATCAATGCTCGTAACTTTTGATACACACATACACACATATTATTGCAGACAAGGAATATAATCATATTTGCAAGTTAAATTTGATTATTTCAATCTCACCTGTTTATACTACCTTTTTGTTTCTCAATATTGACTTACGATAATTCATCGGGTATCTAAAGATTCAAGCGATACCTAATGCCATGCAAAACAGGTCTCAGTTTACTACGCCTGCGCACTGCCTGTTTTGAAGTAATCAATATATCGATCAAGTTGGTAATTTTGTATCTTAACAATAGCTGTTCTATGTGATTAATTACTTTTATGTAAGTAGCATTTTTGTTATATAGTAAATTTTTATCTTATAAAAAATGGTATGCTATATACATGCCTTAAGTGCATTGGAGAATCCCTGAAATGTAAAAAATAATCGGTTCTTCAACTATGCAAACTATATTATTCGCGATCAACGAACAAAATTATGAAATACACATTCGTTAACTTATATATGAGAATTTCGGAAGGCTCTTCTTTGAAACTACTCCTCGGTTCTCAAACGAAGTACAGTAAAATCGCGATAATCCGGCACTTGATAGTCCGGCCGAATCAGAAATAGATGTTTTCCTTACTTTGAGGGGATTCTCGCTTAGCAAGGAGTCGAACGCGATCAAGAGATATCGGAACCGTATTTGATTTTCAATTTTGTTCTTACAGTATTGTACTACACAGTTTTAATTTGTTTATACTATAATATATTCTGTTGTAATTAATAAATAAGAATTATTCATTTTTGTACGTTTTATTTATAGTTTTATTTATAACTCCTTGTTTAAACCAGGTTTTTAACAACGGCCTTGATAATCGGCATATTTGGTAGTAATCCGGCAATGTCATATTTCCGAGCATGCCGAATTACCAAGGTCCCACTGTACTTACCACTCTTGTGTTAGGTATAGTATAACTATGAATGTGAGCAAAATGCTCATGTGTCTCAAACGGCTTCACAATGGCAGCGACGGTTGAAATTAAACTCAGACTTTCGACATTCCTGCATTAGCTTGGACATCTATCGGTAATTGCAAGATTACTCATTCATTACAAATAACACATTTCCCATGACGGCGATATTTCAATCCATTAAGAGTGCATTAAAATGTTTATCCAAAAGGTAGCTATGAAACAAATTAATTTATGAAACTGTTTAATGCATAGAAATCCATCATATTTGTATTTAGACCTACTGAACGTAATTCATCAATGTCACAAACATTACAAGAGTTTCATTTCAGACATACACTTCCAAGCCCACATATTTATTATGCTAGACTACTTACCCAAACAGAATGAGAACAACCGGACACAGGATTAAGTTTTAAAAATGTGAATCAGCATATTCCACATACCTGGAAAAGAAGAGTACGACAAATTAAACAATTTGCATCAGATATTACCACTATTTTATTAAAACGGAATGTGTGATCAATACCCTTAAATTACTTTTTTTCTTTTTTGCATTTGATAAATTCTTTCTAATATATTACCATAAAATAGACACTAAATTGGGCTTTACTCCGGTACCGGTCAACCGATTTGGTCCAATACCAATAGGCTTCTTCCCATGGACGTTATAAATGAGTATACCGACTTTCATTAAAATCAAATAAATCGTATTTGAGTTATCGCGCGTAAAGGCACACGGACGGACGGACAGAGATTTTCCCGTCCCCCACACAATCTTATTAATTTTCTCTTTATGTATATGTGTATATAAATATATTATTATTATTATTATTATTATTATTATTATTATTATTATTATTATTATTTCTTCCTCATGGCAGATCTGCACCCCAAGTGAGATTCCACCTTCCAACTCTTTCTATGTCCTGTCGCATCCTTTAACTCTCCAAAGCATATTTTCTTCTTGATGTCATCCAGTATTTTAATTCTTCTTCGACCAAGTTTCCTTTTCTTTTTCCTCCGATTACATCCAGCGAAGTCCTCTTCGCCTCATGATGTGTTACAGACCAGTTAATTTTTCTTTCCCTTGCAACTTCCAAGATACGTATTCTCATTCACTCTTGTTTAATAACTTCATTCGTTATTCTGTCTGTCCACCGGATTTTTTTTTTCCATTCTCCTTCAATACTACATCTCAAAGCTTTATGCATACTTCCTTCTCGTTTTCCTCAGCGTCCATGTTTAAGCTCCATGTAAAGTAACACCTCATATGTAGCACTTCATAAGCTTCTTGCTTAGCTTTAAATCTAGTTCTCCGATTAACACAGCCCTCTTTTTGTTGAAAGCAGTTTTGGCAATTTCTTTCGTGCTGTGGACATTTCTTTTAGACACGCTTCCTGGTTTCTTTATGATTTATAACAAAGATATTATTATGAATAAATTACTGAACTGCTTCAATGCAACACAAACTAGAATTTTCTTAAAAGGTCTACATTAGTCTCACGTTTAATTAAGAAAAATCTGTCCCTTGTCAAGTGGAACCCCGAATTATATTCCAGATTCACTTACACTAGGAGTAGGCCATGCAAAATCTATTTTATTTCTGTTATTGCCTTCGACAAATTCGTTGAAGAAACTACCTTTCTTTAAGTTGAAAATTAGTTTATTACCTTGAATAAATGTTACCTATTAAAGATTAGCTTACAATATTTCCACATTATTTTCAGTAAGACGCCACTCGAATGAGCACATGCTCATGGTCGGGGGCAATGCAGATATAGACATAAATGCTCTAGATAATATTACAAATACACTAAATAAAAATACAATCAATTAATTAAAATAAATTAAAATAATAATAATAAATATAACAATAATAATAGGAAATAAATTTTAAAACGATAAGAGAAAGATAAATTAAATATTAAAAATATGTTTTATACAATAATGTAACATTCTATAGCCTATTGAAAATTTAGTTTTTTTCGATTCCTCTACTCAAGTTTCTCAAAATTAAATAGTCTGTAAATAAAAGTAATGAGTTTCTTAAAGTATATATAATTCATCAATGTCGGAAAGGTCTTACTAGGTAATTATTTGAATTCTGATGTTTATTCCTGGCATTATGAGTGTTACAAACCAATTCAAAAGAGTAATGTACCTTGCAGAAATCGATTTGTAGATTATATAGTTTGTATAAATTCTGCACTTACGTAACTAAACATAGCTTTGGGGTGTTACTGTTCTGTAAAGGTCTAAAAGCACCATACTTCTAAACAGTGGCTTTTCGAGATCTCTAAGGTAAGAGAATTACCAAATTATTATTTTTTATTACGAAATATTTTATTTTCAGATGGATATATCAGCAAGTACAATATGAATATTCTTGTTATTGTTTTTCGAGATCGTTGGAAATGATCCTGGTTTGAAGATACCGTATGTAAAGCATATTTTAGTAAAATCAGAGCATATATTAGATATAACCGTTGAGAATCTTTCAACTCTTTTTTTTTTAAATTATTATTATTATTATTATTATTATTATTATTATTATTATTATTATTATTATTATTATTGTTGTTGTTGTTATTGTTATTATTATCATTATTATTATTATGTGAAACAAATCCAGTAGAATGTCGTCTGGACAAAAATAAGCATGACACTAAAATACACTGCTAGTGAAGCAAGAATACAAGAATGGGGTATGAATAAAGGAGATCAAGGAACACCCTCTGACATAAATGAGTACCGGTACCCAATTAAAAGAAACAAAATCTCCTGTGTTAAACTCACTAATATTTTCTCCCCTACGCATGCTTTATCACTTCACACTGTAATATCTGTGGCTAGGTTCTAAAAGGGCCAATGTCATAAAACTTGCTTTTGAGATAACTGACTTTGAAGCCTTTATAGAAGTGACATTTTTTGCTGAGAACTTCCGACATTGGCCTCTAAGGTTTCTGTATTATGTCTATTAATAGCAACAGACATTGACATTTTTGTTATACGAAAGATAAAGACTAGCCGAGCTCAATTGCATAGATATCATTTTTGCAAGAAATTGACATTGGCCTTTTTATATATAGAGGCTGAACTTCGTAAGTAGGCGTAGGCAAGGCGCAAGGTCCCAATAGCTTACGCTACCTGCAGATCCTGTCCTTCGCTCTGTCAGTAAGGAGAGAACTTTAAACACACAAGTCATAATACCTTCTAAATAGCTGGATATGTCAGGAGTCAGCTTTTACAACCATTACTACTAAAATTATCACCTATCATTTTGCGATCAATATTTTTATTTTAAATAAGGATAAAAGGTATGTAAGCGTACCTTTCTTTGTGTAATAGGGAATAGAAAACAGTCATTTTACTCTAAGTTAGTACAGTAATAATATGTTCTATTGACTGACTACTGGCAATGAATTTTAAGTGCAATAACTTACTTTCTTTGACCAATAGTGAAATGATATACGCTTTTATGTGCGTTATTGTGTGGTTATGTCGGCAAAAAATAGATTCTATATGTGTACCAGGGTAAGAAAATTTATGTCTTAAAAAAGAATTCAACTTTTGAATATGTATTTACTACCTTACAATGTGGCGTAGTCGAGAGTATCGCGGATTCGCTATCAGGAGGTGATGGGTTCAAATCTCAGGGTCGTGGCAATACAGGTCTTTCTACAACACAGAACGACGGGACTTGACAGTGCGTGCAACGAGTGTTTGACTACAAAAATGTAAGGCACGGTGAATTGAATCTACTTTTCAAAATATCAACCTTATAACTGCCGCACTTTTAAAATATTCGTATCAAAACCAATTGCCTTAGAAAATAATTCCTCACTAAACTAATTCACTTGTCAAATGTTATTGAATAATTTATTTTATTGAAAAAAGATTTCCATGGATAATTTATTGGACGTAGAAATTTCCCCGCAATAATAGCTGTATGCTTAGAATTAATTTTAATCGGCACACGACATGAATGATCTATGATGCCGAAGTATATCAACAAGTTTAGAATTGCATTCCACTCTTCAGTACACTATAGGCTATATTGTAATTTCAGAGTAAATTATTATTATTATAAAATAAACTTTCATTTCCCTTCCTAGAAAAGTGCGAGATATTTCACATAGATACCATGGATTCTCATAAGCCTATCCATAGTCACGCCGAAACATAGTAGGAATGAAACCCATCTTCAAAATCCTGAGTTAACCAACCACCATCACCATGTGGAACTCGAGTCTCCTAAAATATGACACCCAGAACCCAGTTTCCACACCGACCAACATGGAAGTTTAACTGGTAACGCATAAATCCCAAATCCCATAAATCCCCGCGTTCTTCGGGGGAATAGAAACTAGTTCATTACTTACTCAATGGCAGTAGACAATTCCTCAGCAAGCTAAAGGAATATTATCTATTTCATGGAACCCGAAGGTTCATTGCAGCGCTTACCCGAGCCCGCCATTCAACCCTATTATGTGCTAACTCCATCTAACCATCCCTCTCAAATCCTACTTCCCTTAAATCCATCCTAATATTGTCCTCCCACCAACGTCTACGTCTTCCAAGTGGTCTTTTCCCTTCGGGTCTCCCAGTCAATACTTTTGAGATATGTCTTTCCTCCCCCATGCGCGCAACATGTCCAGCCCATTGCATTCTCCGTGATTTAATTGCCCTTGATATACCGGGGAAGAGTATGCTGTTTTCTCCAGCCCCCATTTTCATCTCTCTTAGGCCCAAATATTTTCCTAAACGCTCTGTTTTCGAACACTAGAAAATTTTACACTGATAGGGTCCATAAATCAGGCAGCGTTACTTATTTTTTTTTTTTACTGTGAGAGGTTGTTAACCTCACGCCAAACTCCCAAGTTGGAGGACCACCTCATGTAGTCTGTTCCTACAGATGTTCCTACAAGCTAGTTCCTACAAATGATGTTTCTTCTGCTTACAGATGTGGATATTGATACTGCTAGCTGTACATATGGCTACAACATTTCACATTGATCGCAAAGAAAATATTTTGGCAAATTGTGTTCAAGACATAGTCAAGAAATACTTCCAGATAGGTAATAGCATCGTATTTATTGCTTCAAAAAGATATGTTAAATATTACGAACATAAATTCAGTAACGTCACAACAAATCTTAAAAAAAGAACGTATATAGTAGAGAAAACATGTTTGGAAAATCCGAAAGAAATTACAGTTTCAGAGTCTGAACGTGTCTACCTCAACACAAGTATCAAGCGGTCCTCTCAATCTGAGTACGCACAATCCGTATTTGCTTACGCTGATATTCTAATACTAGATAAAATCCACGAACTGAGTAATTGGCCGATTGTATTCCCACCAACAACTCACGAAAAAGAAATTCTGACTAATTTTATTATTATTGTCAATTGTGAGAGTATACAGAATATTAACAATTATTTAATAAAAACACTAATCAGAAGTAATGTAAAGCATTCGAAGAAAAACTTGCTAATATTTGTGGACTGCAATTCAAAACTGGATAATATGGTTCCACTTCTACAAACAATCCAAATGCATGGAGGGAAACAATTCCTGGTTTTGACATGGGAAAAATCGTCAGAAGTAGTACCAGTAATGTCGTACGCCCTGAACGATGATTGTTCAGGTAGAGGAAGAAGTGTTTTGGTAGATGTTTGGAAAGATAACAATGACGGAGGAAGGTTTGAAAGAAATCATGATTTTTCAAGAGAGTATACAGAAATAAACATGAAATGCTGCCGTATTATTACTCCAGTATACAGGCATTCCAAAGAAAATGCTAAACAATATGGGCACGAAGTTATAAGAAACGCCGTTGGTTCAAGAGTTTTGACAATACTGGATAAGTTGTTGACAAAACGAGAAGAATGTGACAAAGCAAGGAATGTGGCCTTAGTCGCAGGTTATATAGAGTTCGATTCTGAAGGTCTGACATATGTCGCCCCTTTCTTGTCCTTGGAATACGGTTACTTTGTACCAAAAGCTGAATTCCGTTCTCGTTTTGGTTGGATTACAAGAGTATTTGACAAACTACTTTGGCTCTTGCTTTTGACATCTCTAGTGGTAACTGCTTTCACTTACAGGTTTCTTTTTGGATGTACACAAACTAAACAAATTCACTTCTTAGAATCCTTGGTTGATCTATGGGCTGTTTTTTTGGGCGTCGGGACAAATGAAGTACCTAATGATAAAAGCCTCAGAATTATTTACTTATCATGGATAATATTTTCGTTATGCATCTGTACAGTGTCCCAAGCATATATCACTATTTATTTCATAGACACTGGTAGAGAACACCAGATAAATACCATTGATGAGATGAAGCATATGGGATTCAAAACTGGAAGAAGCCAATTTGTACCATGGTGGATTCGTGACTTACCAATGACATATGAGTTTGAGGACAACGTCGATGCGTTTCTATTCACAGTAAACACTCGTGGATTGGCTTTAGTAACCACACAAGAAATATTTTCATACAATGTCAACTCCTTATGTGGTTATGGAAAGATGTTACCGTATCATAAAATTCTACCCTCTGGAATATCAACAGCGTATTTGGGATTCAATGTGAGTTACTTGAAGCTACCTATACAAGACATATTGAATAAGTTGTTCAGAAGAATGGTTTCAGCGGGGATACCAAAGAAAATATTAAGCGATGCACTTAAGTACAAAGAACTGAGGCAAGAAAAAAACGATATCCGGGAGATAGTTGAGCAATATGAAAGAATTTCTCTAGTTCATTTATTTTCTTGTTTTGCAATTTTGTTTATTGGTCTGTTGTTGAGTCTTTTGGTTTTCATGCTGGAAATTCTACTGTCATGGGCCTATTAAGTCCTTCAAAATTCGTAATTACTCGTAAATAACACCATAAGACAGTTTGACTTTAAAAATAACTTCTGTGGCTTTTATACGAGTGATCAAACATGAGACAGAGTACAGAACTTACAAAAAGACTGACTTCCAAATTCCCTATAAACGACCTAGCAGAAATCAGATCACTATTGGTCCATGCCAACAATTCACATATGTCACTGACAATTCCATCTTGTAGATCATTCATAGGCCTATAGATATTTAGGTTATTTCCCTAGACTCTTCGTCTACAGATGTCCGCGCACTTCACTGAACGCATCTAACTTTGATTCTTATATAATAAAATTAAAGATAGTTTTAAGTTAATTTTTTACTGATATTGGTTGGTTTTATGGTTATTTATTGACGAGGGTGCACTGTAATTTAGGCCTGTGGCCGTCGCAAGTGTATGGGGATTTTGTCCTTCGGGATTTTTTTAAATGTCCGTAACTTTACAGATATGGGTCTATCTATGCCCACTTACTGCCGTCGACCTGGGCGGGGATCGAATCCGCGATCTTGAGAATAGAAAGCCAGCGCCTTACAGACTGCGTCACCCATGCTAACTTCTACGGATATTAGTTAACGACAAGATTTTAGCCATATCTCACTGAAAATCTATATTTAGCCCTGTATATTATTATTATTAGACCTGGGATTTTAAGGCAAATGCCTATTTCGTTCCTTATGAAATAACATAATTTATAAATATGTTGACATTTCATGATAAATCACTTCTATTTATAGAGTTTTATGGTGTCCTAAAATGCCTATTTGGACCTTTGAAGCCTATTTTTTGTGTGCCTAAAATGCCCATTTATACACTTAAAATAAAATTCAACTTCTGTAACTTTTACAATCATTTAATGGACATCCATGAATGAAGAGCAGAACAGCAGAGGGTGGATTTTTCACAGAAACTTTATTTTCCTAAACAATTGTCGTCAAAGGAATCCTGACAGATGAGGGAGGATTCGCTCAAAACAACAAGTAGCAGGTATATATAGTAAGAAGGTACATAAACTAAACTAAACTCCGTGGCGCTACATCCCTGGAGGGACTTGGCCGACCACCCGACCGCTGCGTCATCTCCCGTAGGCAGATGGCAGGATTGGGGGACATGTGGTCAGCATACCGACACCCACGGCCGTTAATGGTGGTTTTCTTGGCCGGAGCCGCTACTTCTCTATCAAGTAGCTCCTCAATTTTGAATCACGAGGCTGAGTGCACCCCTACCAGACCTCCCTACCTCAGAAAAATCCGAGGAGGTACCGGGAATCGAACCCGGGCCGACGGATCTGTAGTCAGCAACGCTAACCACAAGACCACGCCGGCGGACAAGAAGGTACATACCTTACTGTGTCAATTTTTCATATAATCCAAAACTGTTTTTGATAAATGTATTTTTAATTCTGTCTTAATTTTGCAATTATTTCTGTAAAGAATTGCTGTACCACGTTTTTTACAGTGAAAAAAGATCACGTTACAGTTGAAGAGCATATTTTAGTATTTTAAAGTCTATTTTCGGTCTATTTACACATTTTTAAAGCATATTTACGTGCCTGTTTTCTCTTTTAAAAGCCTATTTACTTGTTTTAAAAGCCTATTTTAGGTGCCTAAAACTAATTTTTTTAGAGCCTAAAATCCCAGGTCTAATTATTATATATAACATATAACAGTTCAGTATTGCCTAACGAAGAGAACTGTAAAAATTAAATGCAACGAAGAAGTAAAAGCTATCTGTGTTCTTTCCAAAATCCAGTCCAGTCCATATCCTGTCCTGGTCGCCCAAGTTTAATCAGACTGCCACTGGACCCACCCACATTTTACTGGATAATGCACATTTTACGGCAATTTAGTGATAATACATTCCACTGACTGAACACAAGCAATGTTGTTTGAATTCAATACATTACGTTGGAATTGTTATGTTATGTTGGGTGTTAGTGTGTTGTGGTACATTAATTAAAAACTGTTTCATGTTTCGATGAGAAAACGAAAAGTAGTCAAAGCTCACAATTAACAGGTGTATATTTATTAACTTTTTAATCACTTTAAGAACATTTCGGGGAAAAATAACGAATTATATGAAAAAATCATGGTACTGTGGTAAAGATATGCGTCCATGATTAAAGTTCACGATTTTAAACAAAAATGGAAATCCGATTTTGATATTTAATATCATTAAAATGTTTGACTCGTTATTAAAAATGAAACATTACGCAACGAGCCTATAATGAGCTTTATTAAGATTCAATTATGTTCAAGAAACGAGCGAACCAAGTTCCATAATTTTCATACGAGTATTTTAATTAGTCTATTGTTGTAGGCGTGTTCCATACGACTGTGTTTGTTCAATCATAATTAAATGTCTAAGTTTTGGGTTTTTAGAATCCCTCGTAATTGATGAAACAAACGACTCTTGTCCATCAGCTGTTAGTAGTTCTAATCTTTCCCAATAGATGGCAGGCTACAAGGCATGCAGGCCACAGGGCTTCTCTTGAAGTTTTAAAGTGAAGAAACGCTTATTTAAACTCACGAAATGAACTCACTGTAGTATGATATTAAAGTTGACATGAACTGAATTTATTTTATTTTAAATTCAGGTTGTTTATTACGCAGTTTTATTTGCTGTTCTCAAGGCTTCAAAGATTGTTCCGGGTTCGATATTAATTATTACAACACCAATGCTTTAATGGAAATGTGTACTTGCAGTGTTTTGCAAATGACAAACAGTTTGTCCATCTCCTTGCTTAGATACGCGGTCCAATCAGAGACGGCGAGACGTAGGGAAGACTCGTACTGCTAGCGGGACTTCGTAAGCTCGTACACGTGATTGGCGGTGAAGGAATCTGCTTCTCATTTGAAAAATACTTGTAGTGGATCATTAAGATACTGTTACGTACATCACATAAGCTTATTACAGTATAGTCGAACAAAAAGAAATTTACAACATTTTCGTTCAAAAATGTTGAATTGAAAGAAACAGAGCAAGAAATTATTCTCGCTCTCTTGTGAAGTTTCATATTTCTTATATCGTGTCTTTTACCTCCGATGTACATGTGTGTAGTCACAGCTGACACTTTACAAATTCACTACGATAAATCTGGAACGACTATAAGCGTACAATTATGTATAATTATATGCAATCATCTAACAGAGGATAGCAATGGCAAAATAAGTTTTAAACAGGAAGAGGAAAATCTTCTGTGGGCCTTTGGAAAATGTACTAAGGAAAAGGCTAGTGAAGTCCTTTGTGTGGTGGAGCGTTGTATGGTGCAGAGACTTGGACATTACAACGGAATGAGGAAAAAAGACTGGAAGCAAATATCATGGACAGATAAAGATAAAAATAAATATGTGCAAGGCAGAGTGGGAGAAAGAAGAGTTTTATTGGAAATCATTAGGAAGAGGAAAAGAAATTGAATGGGTCATTGGCTAAGAAGAAATTGTCTGCTGAAGGATATCATAGGAGGGATGATCAATGGAAAGAAGGTTCGAGGCAGATACCAGATGACAGATAACATTAAAATAAATGGACTTTATGCAGACACAAAAAGGAAGGCTGAGAGAAGGAAAGAGTGGAGAATGCTGAGTTTGCAGTGAAAGACCTGCCCCTGGGCAGAACACTATGAATGAATGAATGAGTAATGTATAATATCACTATGTTCTCATATTTTACCAGGTGAGTGTTACGGAATAAGGAAGTTAATGTAAGCCTTGTTAAATTTTTTATTTAAACTAGAATCAGTAAATAACCTTAAGTGTTTCTTTACTGTTTTCTTTTACGCTGTTATCCAAGAACTTAGCCTAACTAGTCCCCAGCCCATAGCTGTTGAAATTTTCCATAGAACATATGAATGTACTCCGAACTTACTGCTATTAGGAAGAGGGTCTATTAGGAAAAGTCCCTTACTACAGTAAAATAACTAAAAATGATTGTAGTTCCAGCACACGTGAGAATGATTTGGTCTTGAAATTGTAGGGCATCAAGTAATGGGAGCAGGTGCTTATTCTAGGGTTAAAAGTTGCCGTCTTTCTCGTGTGATAAGTTCACACACAATACTTCTCCTGAGAACGTTTTACTGGTGTTCAGGAACAATTCATTCACTCGGAAACAATTAGGTGGGTCAAGGTTCAATCTGCCTTGCTGTGACGTCACATTCTGTTTCATTTATACTTCCGACACAGTAAGAATGTGAACTTTCTGCCTTCAGAAGATGTTCTTATAGGGTATAAAATAAAATAAGATATATATTTAATACAGGTTTAATCTATGGATTTGAGCCACACGTAAAAATTCAATTTATTACAAAACAGTTACAATTTATGAGGTTTTTTAAAAAAATAAATGATTATTATTGCACTGTGGAAAAGTATATCCAGTATTAAAACAAAGTAGGGCCTATCCAATATCTTTGGGGGGGGGCTAGAGACCTCGAATCTGAGGTCGTTTTATCCCCGAGCGGCCCAGGGTGACCAGAATGTAAAACGGAAAAACCGGGACACTTTACCGAACAATATACATTATATATATATATATATATATATAATTCGATCTTTTCAGTGAGTTATTTATTTCAATATTATTATTATTTACAAATAAAACATTTATATTCTTACAATTAGGATAATAATATAGTACTCTGAGATCAAGTGGATATTAATTACTCAAAGTCAGGTCAATATTCGAACTTTTTCAGTGTTCTTTATTTCAACATATTATTCTTTACGAATAGAGAATTTGAATTACAATTAAAACAGTAAACAAAATAATAATAGATCACTTGAAGATCAAATGTGGATATTAATTACTGGAAGTAAGGTCATGAATCACTTCTGTACTTTTCAGAACTATTAATTTGCTGTAGGAGCTCCTGATTTTTCTTTGCACTTGAATCGTGAAATGCACCTTGAAGCCGGGTTTTAGCTTCTTTTCTGTAGTTCGTTTTAATCGTTTCATTTCTTATCTGTATGCATAGGCGTACCGAGGGGGGGGGGGGTTTGGGGGTTATCTGCCCATAAATTACTTAATACAAGTATAAAGCGTGGGAAGCTTAAAACTCGTTATTTTGGGTCTTAATTTTTAACATTTTCCTGGGGAGGACCCCCGGAAGCTTAAAACTCGTTATTTTGCATCTTCATTTTTAAAATTTTCCGGGGGAGTACCCCCGGAAGCTTGAAACTCGTTATTTTGCATCTTCATTTTTTAAATTTTCCGGGGGGAGGACCCCCGGGCCCCCCTCTCTCCATACCCCCCAGACCACGCGGATGTTAGAACCCACCCCATATGGTCGGCCTGGTTACGCCTATGTCTGTATGCACATACGGCAGCACATGATTTTTTTCGTTTAATTCCTTATATTTACTAGTCCTACATAAAACAATATAATTAAGAATAAATTTATTCGTGCAATTTATGACAAAATTGTCAGTGTTAATATATACGTAATGTTTTCATTATTTTTCTATTAAATTAATTAATTAAATAAAACATCTATCAGTTGAGTAAATAATCGCGAGCTTCTGCTAGTTCTATACAACTTGAAACTTCCAACTTTTAATTTTCCTTACACGAAACAAGGAGGGGAATTGTTTTTGCAGCAATGTGTAATTGAGAAATGATCTGTTGCCAATATTTTCTAGTCGATCAAACACATTACAACCATGATTTGAAAATATCACGTCATTTCCCGTCTTTTATAAGACACACTACATAATATCGTCCATCTCATTCTGTTTTGTTTTCCTCTTATATCACTTCTCTTTCAGCTGCTTTAAATAATTTTAAATGAACGACAGTACACTACTCCATTTCATCTCTTTTTAAATACTCATTTAAAAGGGTAAAGAAAAACAAGACAGACTTTTCTAACAACTTGGCATTCATCCACCCGCGTCTGAAGAGTCTCTCAAGGAAACAACACTAGAGTAAAGTTAAGTTTGTTTATGCAACAGCCCTTCCTATCCTCAATCTCTCGCTCTGGTGAAGATCCCAAAATTGCGGGGTGTGTCGTAGAAACAGATGCTAATCTGCCTTTGTACACAAAGACGTACCTTCAGATACTTGATCACCACGTCTTCAGATTGTCATCTCTTTTAGCTCCTGCTTAGTCAGCCTAAATTCTTAAACAGAACTCCCTTATGTTGCTGCTCCTTTCAGAATATAATTTTCGGTTGAATTCATAATACTCATCATATAATGCCAATGGTCTATATCAGGGGCGTATCCAAGATTTTTTTTTCGGGAGGGGCAAAATATCTTATTTTTAATAATGAAATCTATTACATACTAGTGTTGAAATGTAGGCTACAAGGTATCAAAGAAATTACAGGAAATTGATGGTTTAATTTGGCATATTTTGTTAGTTTTGTAATAATGCATCATATTTGCTCGATATTAAAACATTTGTGCACATTTTAACAATTTGTCACATTTCTAACGGCATTTTATGTCAGATTTTCAAGATAATGCATATCTCTGTTAGTTCAAAAACTTTCAGCTATTTGGCTAAGTGAATGTTTTAGGAACCGACTATACAATTTATTGATAGTACGTAGCCTATTTTTTTTGTAACTGATTGTATAATATTAAAGCAACGTTTTATTCATTAGTTTTCAACTTACTAAAATTTATGCAATAACCTAGTTTTATTTTTAATTTTTATTATGTAAATTATACAACTTATACTATTTTTTAAAAATCATTATGTAATTCAGCCAACAACAGAACGTCCAGTACAGTATTAAATTTACTTAAATGATAAGCATAGCTCATTTTTCCGGAGCATGTTTTACAAATTTCAGGTAAAAATTCGATTTTAGGCTGAATTTTTTTAATACTAAGACAAAGCAGTAACAGAATTTCTATTTCACGCATTTCATAAGTCAGGATGTGCCATTAAACTGTTTATTATTTGTCAAAATAAAATGTACTTATGTGCAACACATTAATATTACTTAACGTTTCGGAGGGGGCTATAGCCCCCCTCTGAATATGCCCCTGGTCTATCTTTAATACCTAATTATATTTCACAAAAATATTAAAATAACATTAGAATAAGTATCAGAATATTTAAGTCCTATAACAGAATAATTTTTCCACCGTTGTAGCGTTCGCTTATCTCATGAAGTGGACCCGGGCTCGATTCCTGGTCGTACAAGTTACCTATTATAGGCTAGTGATCGACTGAACCCACTAAACTACATCAATCGATTTGGGAACGTTACTTTGTTTAGCTCGCTGGAACGAAGAGCATGTTCGATAATACGACAAGACCAAAGATGGGTGATAAAGCAGTCCCAGCTTAACGAATGTGGAATATCCGACTAGCTTCCTCTTTTTTAATTAATTTGTACAATTTTCCATATAATAAAATTTATACAAACTATAGGCCTATTTCATCATATTCAAGTAAGTCTTGGACAACCTTACTTAAATATATTCACAATAGTTTTATGTCGGTTGTCGACCAAGAGCTACGCTAACTTGGCTTAGCTTGGCTTAGCTCACATACAGTGAGGGATTTCATGAATAGTTGTGCCGGATTTCATATGTAGTTTTGTCGGCACAACTACATAAGAAATCCATTATGGCTAAGCTAAACTAACTTACCTTAGCTCTTGGTCGACAACCGGCATTATACTTTGTAGGTTGGATAAGATGCTGTCTTAAAACGTCATAGACATTATTTTGTTCTTTTTCGCCTACTAGTTATAGCCTATTGCTTTATATATGGAACAAAACTTCCACTGATCCTGAATGCATCCGTTCGCTTTGCTGTTTGCGCCAACTTGGTCAGTATTCGTGACCTTTATTAATTCACTAAATTCAACATTATTACATTATTCTTTCAACACACTAAACAGAACCAATGTTCCCCCCCCCCCCCCCCCATCCTTTGAGACACAGTAAATTGAGACAAATGAAGGCAACGTGAAGCAAACCAGGAAAGGAAAAGTCATAGCGCTGTGAGTAATAGACGGCGCTCCATGTTTTTAAAGATTCATATCTCTCTGGAATATAAGTATGAACACAAGGCGTTGTTGCGTGCTCATATTATGAGAACAGATTCTATCAGTGCCAGAGCTTTCTTGTGTTTGCCGAATCCAAGTCCACACACAGAATGGTTACGTCAGTGTGTTTTAAAATTCACGTAAAAGTACACTTTATTTAGGAAGAATTTCTTAATATGGAGGAGAAAGTGGTGAATAATGAATTCATAAAACTTTAACAATAATAATAATAATAATAATAATAATAATAATAATAATAACAATAATAATAATATCCAATGGAACACGTTAAATTTAAACTTAAGAACCAGATTTTTCATAGGTATTTTTAATAAATTTAGCCGACCACATGCCAATTTTCCTGATTTTTTGTCTTGTTTAACAGTTTGTTACCTTGTTTTCGTATCGCACAAAAACACCCATGTCCGAGGCGGGACTCGAACTTGTGGTCATCCTTAAGTGATATTTTTATAACATATCATGATGTAGGCCTAGGCCTACGTTACTTACATGGCCAGCTCTGAACTGAAGCCTCACTAGTTGAGCACAGAAAAGATACACAAATATATTTTTGCACTCCTTAGCTGGTAAGTGGTACTTACGAACGTTGTTTACATGGCTCGTAAGTTGACATTCCCACACAGTCTTGTTGGTAAGGACGGTTGCGATGAGGTTAAATTACTTACGGTCCAAGCGCTACGTCATAATTCATTACGATACACTTCATAATACAAGCCTTTATGGGCACGGCCCCCAGGACAAATATTCGGTTCCCATAACAACAAACACATGCGAATCACTTTCTGAAATAAACATCTATTTTCAAGAATGTATTTACATAATAGTTTCAGGTAATATCACAATTAATATAATTAAATTGATATAAATAATCATCGTGCAAAAAATAGCATGCAACACACGGGCCGTAAAGGCATTTACGGGTCTCGAAAACTTAAAAACCCTCGGCTGCGCCTCGGGTTTTCAATCTGTTTCCTCGACCAGTAAACGTGCCTTACGGCACTTGTATCGCAATATACTATTTAATGCTACAAAACGTAAGCCAACATATGAAAGAGAACATTATCTTTATTCACAAGTTGTTCGTTCAAATTTCCCTCTTTGTTAATAAGTTGGTATAGAAAAATGTCTAAATTCTCGAGTGTATGTAGAGTTCGACTTTTGTTTTTGACATGTAAAATGTGCATTTCTTTATCTATGGTTTCAAAACCGTGTTGTGTTATCACTGAGGATGGCCATAAGTTGGTTGAAATATATTTGATTTCAACATTTTAAAGACTTTAATATCGACAAGGCGAAGTTACTGCATTTTAATAATTTAAATAAGTGAATATGGCGAATATGGCTCTGTTTTATGAACATTGTAGCAATAGTAGCTTAGGAATGGTGGTGGTAGTAGTAATTGGTTCATTTGCCCCCCCCCCTTACAAAATTTCTACGGACGCCCATACCACAAACCCGACCATAAAAACGAAATAGATGCGAAATGCTTTGACGAATTGTTAAACTTGTAAATTATAAATAAATAAATATGTTGGGTAATCTAAACAATTTTTATAAGGCAACGATTTAGGACCGAAATAGTTCTTGTAAACTAGTGTTCAATTCTTAGAAGAATTTTTCATCTTGCATATGGATTTCGGCCTCAGTATTGACCCAGATCTTGGTGTTGACCATATTAAATTTTTTTTAAACAGTTTAGCCTTTGCTTGCGGTTCCGTGCGATTTGTAGGCCTATAGACTACCAACGATACTAGGGGTAAATAAGGTGAAACAAGATTAAGAAAGATAAAACCAACAAAAATATATAAATGATGGTGTTCATATAGAGACATTCCGATTTCCTTTCCACACTTATTTCCTATTTTTAATAAATAACTAATATTCAGTCATTCCATCACACATTTGACGTTAATCAGCCTACGGCTACTGAGTGCAGATTTCTCGTTTCAGCTGAAATGGAATAAATCTATTTCCATCAACTACTAAGCACACAAGCCTAAAGCCGTGAGTGACATCAGATTCCAATCAGGTGGGTATGGAGCTTTTTTTTATCTATCTTCTCTTCCACGTTAATTTTAGTAATACAGTGAGGACAAATATACCTCTAGGGATGTACCGTAATGACCTAGCTTAGATATGTTTCACTCGGGCAGCGGAGGTTTCGTATTTTCTTTCACTATGATTCAATGAATACCTCAACGGCATTACTTAAAAATAAATTGAAAATATAATAAAATCAGGTAAACTGATGTACCAAATGCTTTTGTTTAATC
Organism: Ectobius pallidus; assembly: GCA_964059195.1. NCBI lineage: Eukaryota > Metazoa > Arthropoda > Insecta > Blattodea > Ectobiidae > Ectobius > Ectobius pallidus. The sequence continues at coordinate 125,108,289 of CAXKWD010000005.1, forward strand.
AATGGTAATTCCAATTATGATATGCAGAAAATAAATAATTTTTTTATCGATTTCCGAGTTAAACTCCAGATCGATTCATTAAGCAGGGCTTACGGAAGAACAAAGGTCTAGTTTGATAAGCATATGTGAAGGCTTATGTGTGTAGTGTTTTAGTCAAAGCTAACTGTATTGCAACTTCCAAAGCCGTATATGAACACTGTAAAACAATATGTTGCCATGAGAAGTGATTTGCATTTGATAAATTCTTACTAATAAATTACCATAAAATAGGCACTAAATTCGGCATTACTCCGATACATCAACCGATTAGGTATAATATCATTAGGCTTCTTCCCATGGACTTTATAAATGCGTATACCAAGGTTCATGAAAATCCGATAAAGCGTACTTGAGTTATCGCGCGTACAGACAGACGGACAGACATTTTTCCATCTCCCCCACAATCTCATGAAGTACCATTCTGGTACTTGACAAACATATGGAAATCTAATATCTGTTGTAAATATTACTTGGTATTACATACCTTAATAATTTGCTAAGTAAATTCGGACAACCCAACTGATAACAAAACCTATGATAAGGTATCAACCGAAATACATAGTTTTAATAGTAGGCCCTATATCATTATCATAACAATGTCCATCTCCATAGTATTTGTCTTATTATTAGACTATTATTTATTATTATTATATTTGTTTAGTCGCAGTATCATTGTTATTAAAATCATCTCCAGGAATCTTTTCCAGTTCTTCGCTATCTCTTGCAGTTTGCATAACTTTTGCTGTGAGCTTTTGTCTTCAACAAACGGTTATACCATTTCCTGCAAGCATAGGCCTTAGAAGTGTGAAGCCAAGTTACCATGGAGTGAGGTTAATTCTGTAATCTTAGCACATCAAAGTTGACTCAAGTGCTCTGCGCCAAGTCATTACTTCCCTCGACAGTCATCTCTTGAGCGAAACCTTTGTATTCACCAACGTAACCAAGAAATCTTAATTACAGTGCCTTAAGATCTCAAATCCTGATGCATGTCGCTAGGTAACTAACACAGAACGCTCACTTTCATATCACAGCCATGGTACAATATAACTTATTTTTCTACGTGTTATCATCTTCCGAAGAGTTGAAAAAAAACTGTAGGCCTACTTAAAATAAGTATGATACAGTCCGGAAGAGGTAGTCTACATCCAAGTCTACATCTACTAGGATACACGAAATTCTCCAAAAGTTATGCCACATGTATCTTAGGCATCTCTAGCACAAGAATATGAACTAATTCAGTTTGTACAGAAACCAACAATAATGTACTTTTCACTTGTACAAGAAAATATGCTAAACACATTCTTCATCAATAACCCACATAAATTTCGTTACTTAGGTAAGCTACTCATCTCATATTTAAGCTCAGGTTTGAAGTCTTCCCTCGCGAATAATACGGCTTTAAATTAGGCAAAAGTAACTGGAAGTTTGAATACCAAGGGTAGAGAAAGTCCTGCAACTGTTCCATTTCGGATTTTGTATAAAGTATAAGTAATTAACCGTGCCATAGTACATGGCATTTAAAATAAGTGGCTGTAATAAGTGTCCATAAGGTAATGTAAACAAAATATCTTTATCACTATCGTTAAAAAAAAAGTTGCTGACTCATATTCCGGAAGTTGCTGGTTCAAATCCTGTGATCAATCACTATGAGTGGGATTTTGAGATTTGATCTCGCTCGCAGAAGGAAGCATGATTAGATATTACTTCCTTATCCTTGACTTATGAGTAGTTATATAATAAATTGTAGTCGTGATGCTGTAAGATATATTGACATTCATCTACTGAAGAAAATATAAATACGTTATAACTAGGGCCCAGATTTTTAGGTTTTTATAAACCCTCTTTTAGTTTTTAAACATATTAAAATATTTTTATTTTAGTTTTTTACCATTTTTAAACATTTTTTTTTTTGTAAATTTCCCTTTAATATGTACATACAATAAAAACATTGAAATATATATATATATATTAATTAATTTTATTTTCACTTAAATTTTCATGGCTCTGAACCACAAAACTTTAGGAATACTTTATGCATAGTTTTGAACTAACCCTGTCATTTCCAGCCCCACCACGTAAACTCAAAAAGAACGTTTTTCAATTAATAAATCAGCTTTTAGAACATTCCACTTTCGGCATCTTGCTGGAGCAAACACTGCGAATAAACTGCAAGTGTAAGCTTCCTAAAGTATTTTTCAAATGAGAAGCCAATTCCTTCACCGCCAATCACGTGTACGAGCTAACGAAGTACCGCTAGCGTTAAGAGTCTTCCCTCCGTCTTGCCGTCTCTGATTGGACCGCGTATCTAAGCAAAGGAGAAGCACAAACGGCTTGTCATCTGCTAAACACTGTAGAATGCCTTTAATATGCTTACAAAGAAACCGGAGATTTCGGTTCACTTAAGATTTCCTTTGCCGGAACTATGGGGTACAAAATTACAAAACACAAAATTATGTACTAGCAACAATGAAATAAATGGTGCAAAAATACGTTGCACAAACTTTCTCGCATATACGTGTTAAAGGCTAGCACAGAAAAAATTAAATTAAAGAGACAATTAAATTGTATTTATTACATTTTCATAAAACTAAGAAGTATCTAGAACGGAAACCATCAGAGTCGATCTTCATGTTTAATGGTTTTACCGTGAAATAATAATAATAATAATGAATGACAGTAAAACTGCATATTATTAGTACTACTAGTATTACTACGGGAAAATTAAAATATAAGTAGCACCTTGGGATAAATCGGCCCCACCCAACCCACCCACCAATACAAGGACAGTTGGTCACTCTGCTGCGCTCAGAAACAAAATACATCACACAGTAAATGCAAATGTGAATATCGAATGGACGGAGCTTAAGGGGCGACTTATATTTGAATTTCGCTATACTAAAACTAAACTCCTTGGAACTACATTCCTTTAAGGATTTGGTCTACCAACCGACCGGTGTGTCATCTACCACAGGCAGATGGCAGGGTTGGGGCATGTGGTCAGCATGCCGACCCCCACGACCGTTAATGGTGGTTTCCATGACCGGAGCCGCTACTTCTCTATCAAGTAGCTCCTCAATTTGAATCACGAGGAAGTGTACCCCTACCAGACCCCTCAACCTCAGAAAAATGCAAGGATGTACCGGGGATCGAACCCGGACCGACGGATGTGACGCTAACCACATGACCACGTCGGCGGTCCTACTGCTAATACTACTTAGGTTATATTGCACGCTTTAACTGCATTGTAGGTCATGTAATGTGTTTAGTATGTTTGCGTGAACTATTAGTCTATTGTAACAACTCATTCGCGTCATCTGTTTCTATTGTTTAGTGATGTCTTCGTATGTGGCATTCAGTTTAAACGATTATAATATCCAGTGACGTAGCGGCGATGAGTTATGGAAAATAAGCAAGCCCTATAAACCCGGCGTTTGCTTTTGCGAACGAGGTAACCATGAAAAACCCAAGTCAATTTGGGCGGCCACGAGGTTTGATTTGAACTCAGGACCTCTTCCCTGTTAGCCCATAGGCCTACCACATCGCTGTAATTGGTTTAGTGTGTTCAATGCGACTGAGCTAAACTGATTGCATTTCACAACAATATGTACATTAGGCCTATAGTTTTCTTGTTGCTAGTGGCAACAAAATGCCATTCATATTTTAATTGATATGTATGTTCTGAAATTAGCATTTAAGCTGTACTTATTTCGTTTTTATCTTGATATCTATTAATTGTATAAAGAAATGTTTTAAACAAAAAATGTCCATTTTAATTTTATCTACAACTTTACTGTGGTAGGTTTTCATGTATCACTTACTGTAATGGATATAATCTAGAAAAACTGAAAATGGATACGAATAAAGTACCCCTTAAGTCATTTTTGTAGAAATACAGATATAGCCATTTTATTACTCATAGATAAGCGTTTCCAATTTTAAATTTTTATTAAAATCGTTAGAGCCATTTTTTCAAAAATCAAAAATTTTAAAAAAGTTTTCATGAAAAGTCCCCTTAATATTTCAGTTGTAAAGTTAAATTTCTGGGCGGTTCGACAAAATTTCGAAAAAGTCCTTATTTCAAAAAATGAAGTAAATACAACGAGCCGTTTACCCGCTGTGCTTGTCCACGGACAGACGGACAGACGGACAGACGGACAGACGGACAGACGTCATTCCAAAAATACTTTTTTCGGTTTCTTGGCTTCATGAAACGTGCTCTCCCGGTGTTAACTCAACTTCGATTTTTTGTCACGATCACAATACTTTCTCTATACTCCGTATAAGCGAGAAAGTAAAAATGAAACATATAGGCAAACATTTAAAAAGTGATTTTTGGTAGAACAATAATAATTAGATTAATTATTACAATTATTATTATTTTATCGTATTTCTAATTAAAAGCAGTTTTAGCCGTTTTTTAACGTCATATTTAACCATTTTTAGGTATTATAAGATTGGACTATGTGGCTGCCTTGACAGTGAAACGCATAATTATGTTAAAATATCACAGTTATCTAGCAAGGGACAAAATAGCTTAAAACCTAAGAATCCGATCCCTAATTATAACATTTAACAAAAATTACAAAATATAGGCCTATGTAATTATGGCCATCTTCAAGGCTTAGGCGGTAAGTTATCGTACATGACTGCAGTTGTAAGATTTCGACGACGAAGGTTCGAATTCCGCTTGGACAACAGGAAAATACTGCAATTATTCATAATCAGATTACGGTTCACACATACGCCTCCGTGGTGTAATTGACCATTTATATATGGAAGGGAAAGAAGGTAGAAGATTGAGCGAGCGAGAGAGAGAGAGAGAGGGGGGGGGGGAGAAAGGTATTATGTGTCAGGTATGAACACTTCATGTCAAAATACGGAAAACAGAATTACGAGAAACATGGTGGGCGTAAACCTTAGCTGCTAAAGGTAACAACACACGGTCTGACCGTTAAAAGTATGGGGGCAGTCTTCACTTTCAGAACTAGGTCGAGTTGGTGGGTAGCGCCTTTCGTTGCAGAATTCTGGAGTTCATATCAAGCACTATTAAACATGTTTATTGTGGCAAGCAAAGAATACAGTTGAGTTTATCTGCTGGCTCCAGGGAAATCAGAATCAGAGTTGAAGACGAAGGTTCACTTCCTTGCAGATTACCATACCGTAAGGTAGCTTTTACAACGTGTTGCGTGTGCCTAACATTTTTCTCTGTTATTTCATGAGAAGAATTCGCCTTATAAATGCAGGCGGTGAAACTACAAGATGAATTCTTTATTTATCAGATGCACTGTACTGTATGATTTTTTTTATAATGTCGTTCTGTTGAATGATAAAATCTGCAATGTGATATTTCATAATGTAACCCAGTTTCTGACGTTAGCAACGTTTAAACTCAACAGAAATTTAGAGTTCATAAAATCGGCAAGTTAATATTAACAACAAAATGTGATACGAATTCCCTATAAATGGATATAAATTTTTCTACGATAGTGTTGTTTCCCCCCCCCCCATCATCCATATCCCTTTACGCTACGACAGGGAAACTCTAACTTCTGTTAATTTTGCTGCGTCTTTTTGTCTTCTTAGACCTAGATAATATATATATATATATATATACATCATTAATATTTAAAGCCACTAACTTCTGATATATATAGCCTAACTGCATACATGTAATATAATCTTAGTAGAATTTTACAAATCATTCAATCGTACCTGTGCCTTTACTTCCTTTTTATTCCTTATTATTCGCTTAATATTTTTTAATTCCCAACAGCTAAGTTACGATGCGACTATTTGCGAATGCGTGTAAGTAATCAATGTATCGAACGCCACCCGGGATAAAGTAGTATATTTTTTATTGTTGGCAACCTCTGCAACTTCAAAACAATTGTTGTAAATTATCTTCCATTTTATTAGGTATTCGTTAAGATTTGTACGTGGTACGAAAAAAAACGAAAGGTAGGTCTACATCCATAATTCTACATGAAAAGTTGATCTAGAACGGAACAATGTTTTTTTTTTTTCTATGGCGATTAAAATTAGTTTTGCTTTGTAGACCACTGATATCAATTATTTTTATATTTCTACGTCTACGAAAATGACTAGAACAAGTGATACAGCGTCGATAAAAAAAATGCGTTCGCAAAAGTTCGCTATAAGCTAATAACTAATGTTAAAGTAATAATGACAGATCCTATTTTATAGCAACATTTATTTTTATTTTTTGGACACCCAGAAGTATATATTTTAATCCTTCCAGGATGTGGAATAATTTCCCACATTTGGTGGTAAACATGAACAAATCCGAAACTAGTTCCCCAGTTAAATTGCATAGCAGGAACGTTTTCTGTATCGTTCTGTTCTGGCTCAATTCAACTGCTATACTTGTTAGACATGAACTAAAACTCCATGACGCTACATCCTTGCAAAAGTCAACCTGAACCCTCCCTTCATCTTTCACCTTCATTGGCGGATGGCAGGACTTGGGTTACGTAGGCAGCATACCGATTCCCAATGCCGTTAATGGCGGTGTCCCTAACGAAACTGATTCTTTATTCAAGTAAATTTTCAGTTGACCCCACAGGGCTGGGTTCTCAGTGTTCGAGACATTTATCCTTTAAAAAAATTCAAGAAGGTTCCCAGGATAGAATCCTGTTCTGCAGAGCTGCAGTCAGCAAATTTTAACCACTAAATCACGCACGCGGTCAAAACGCCTCTTTCTCTTCCACACTCTCTCTCCCTCTCTCTCTCTCTCTCTCTTCCTCTATCAGGCCTGATAATAGGTTAGTCTTATCAAAGTTGTAAACTTTTTGTTAAATAATTAAACATTCAGTTTATTGATAACGTGTATAAGTAGCTTTTCTTTTAAAGAGCAGCACAAAACTAGGTTAGCGTGATTGTTTAAATTTCAGTCCATTAATGCCCCCGTTAAATGGGCCAAGAACCTACGCTATCATGAGCACAAAAAGTGTTATTTATAGGCTGACTACTAGGTACTTACATCCACTATACACCATTTCGCCTTATCTTACGAATTTATCAGGCAGTTTGGACGCATAACCCCGACACATTTCGCATGTCACGGGACGTAGTCGTCGGTCGTTGCATGGAAGTATTTCCGGAAACATACTTCCGCCATGGCAATGGTTAGCACGTGATCTAAAGGCCGCAGCGATGCAATAATTATTCTGCCTATTGTTTTCTGCAACATGCCATATACAGCGGTCACTTTCCTCCCCATGCAGAATTAAACCACAACCTTTCGCAATGTCATGAATTCTGCATGCCTACTTTCACTCATATCCATAAAAGTATTCGCTATAGACGCATAGCCAGGGCGTGGTTAATGACCGTTCCCTCTAAAAATAAAAATAATAGCCCTATATGAGATTCTTACATGCCCCTCTACTTAACAGGGATGTCTAATTTTAGAGGAACAGGAGGCAAAATTTATTTAGACAAGTCATTTATATTAATTATCTCTTAGAAAAAGCATACATGAAAATTATTATACATATGACTGCTTCATTGATAGACGTTATAGGCCTAAGCAATTTTAAAGGATCTTTGTCTTTACAAAATATAGTTTTTAGAGATCGAAGGTAAAAGAAATTCTTTTAACGGAAGATGATATTAAAAGGAGAAAACTTTGCTAAAAACTATAAAATTGTAACACTCCAGGGAAACCAACTGATTAATCCATATGGAAAGTATTCTTTTAGGGAATTATCATTCCAATACTCTTTTAGTTAAAAAAATATTCGCATACGACTAATAAATAGACTTAGTGTGATAAAAATTAAAATTTTAAAATTCACTACCCCTTTTTAAATGTGAAATTTCTTATGTTGATTGCAAAAATCGTCATACTTAGTGGTGAAAAGCGTTGTTCATAACTTGGCAGCTCTGTACCATAAAATCAATAACAGTTGTCTGTGCTCCCCAATATGGCTGGCTCCACGGTGTGTAATTTATTGAAATAAATCTACCATTTATTATTATTTCACAAATTTTAACGAATGTCTAAAAAAATGCGAAAGCTACACATGGTAAAATGATTTTATTTTGCTCGTAGGATTGCTACGCTCGCCCTTACGGGCTTGTTTGACAAACATAACCTACACGCAAAATAAAATCTCGTTTTTTATCACTTTCTTTCTTTATCTTAGTTTAACCTCTCCCTTTTAGGATTTATGCGACCAAAGCCGCCCGGGCCTTACAACAGGGCCGCGACCTGTAAGGAGAGGGATTATCTTTGGATCACTTACATACTTTTTTGACCAGACAAGGACATGGAGGGCCTCCCCGGATGAGTGATCAGCCCAATGCCGGGGCCACCTCCGACACAACACGACCACATAGAGCGAGACACACCATTCACACACACACTCACTCCAAACAAGGCGAGGATGGGATGAAGATGATAATGACGGCCAGATGATATCTGGGGACCACAAGGGCCTAAAGTTACCCGACATTTGTCTCACAGGTGAGGAAAAACCCCAGAATAAAAACCCATCTAGGTATCGAATCCGGGCCCGTTGTGTGAGAGGAGCTAACGCATCCCCTACGCCACAGCGGTGGTCCTTTTTAACATTTGGGTCATAAATACCTATTTTTCTCACACCAGTTCGTCATTTCAATGAACATAACAGTAATACATTTATTGAGAGAAAAGTCAGCAGACCTATCAGATCGTTCTTAATCTCGTCGATTATAACAGAGAAAAGTCACAGAGGCAAATCCTGTACCTATTTTTGACAAATTCCACATTCGAAAATGCACTTCCACACATAAATATGATTGGAAGACCAAAATCTCTCAGCCGAAAAAAAATTGAATTCAAAAGACGTCTGAAAAAGTAGTAGCCTATCGTTTTCTATTCTATTTTTTAGATAATGGCACGAATCCTGACATCACTGCTCTAGTTTAGAAGATCGGCCAACAAAGAACCCACAGAAGATTCTTAAACAATGAAGACGGCAGAAAAATAGGCAGTATGGTTGTTGTTGTTATTTTTATGATTATTATTATGATTATTATTATTGTTGTTGTTGTTGTTGTTAGAGTGATTTTCTTCCCCGATGAATATTCTTGCAAATTACTTTTAAAAAGTGCCTGAACTTGGACTCCTTTGAATATTCATAAAAAGTTTCTCAGAGAATACTGCTTGGAATTCGCAAGTGCAAATATTCTAGCAAAATGAATTACAGTGCCGGCTTTATACTTACAACCCTCTCTTTTAAAAATGCATAAGACGTAGATGGAAATAAAAAGGACGGTGGGTGAGGAGAAACTTGTGTGTTAATGAATAAATATTGGTGATGAATAATGCTACACACATACTGTGTATGAAATTAAAGGAGAAGCAGAAACTTACGTTATTCGCTGTACTGCATTGTAATGTGGTGTTACATACCTGAAACAACAAAAAACCCTTGTTAACAAATGCATTCACATTTCATGGCAATTTGTAATCATTATTCATAGCTATGAATCGTAGTTATTTATTTAGCCACATTATTTAGCCTTACTTTTGAGGGATAAACATTTGAGTAACTTTGCTCGTTTTTGTATCTCGCTGAAACGAGTTCAGGGGTGCCTTGTCGGGCCGGATATGGCCCGCAAGCCGTAGTTTGGCTCGCAATCATTGCATATTAATTAATATATAGGTACTTATTGGTTGTGGAGAGGGGTTGAGAGGCGATGGGCTTACCACCTGTCCCTCTGCCTTCTCTCAGAAAATAAGCGTTAGAAAATTTACATAGGTAACAGAAACCTCCACTTGGAGGCCCTTCGCCTCAACTTATTGGTTGTAATGGAACATTTCCAGTAGATAATTATACTGAGTGTACTGTGCACATTTTGGCCATAGTATGTATAGGAAAATAATAATAATTATAATAATGGTAATAATGATATTAATAATAATAATAATAATAATAATAATAATAATAATAATAATAATAATAATAATAATAGCCGGTTCGATCCCCACATCCCATTCATATAAAAAATATGTCTATATAAATATGTAAAAAAATTGGCCAAATTGGCCAAATTTCACAGGGAAACTCTAACCTACTTGCAGAAATTTGCTTTATTTTAATTTACTTTCACAGCATTATGCTACTTTTTATTCACTCGTTCATTCGTATTCCGTCATTTCTCCGACGGGAGTATAGGGGTTTCCGAGTGGAGATTTCATTACCGTACACTACTGATTCAGTTACCATCATTTCCTGGAAAGATCTGACGGACAGGTCGTAGCCTAAGCCCATTGCTTCGAAGTACAGCGACACAAAACTGGAATTACTTTGACTTCAAAGAGCCGGGGGAATTTTGTAAAGGGTCTCCAATTTAGGCTTGAATTCCTTTGCCGTAAATCTACGAGATGGCACCACGGTTTATACAGTAGTTCTAGACTACTCCGAGTCGAGTATATCAATAGGAAGGTACAACTTTTCTGTTAATGCGTTTTTAATCATTTTATCAGCATCCCTAGTAGAATTTTCTCCAAGGGTGTTCTATGAAAAGTGTACAAAAGGTACTGGAAGAAAGATGCCTCACAAAGTAAACCTAGAAAAACGTAATATAATCCAACTATTCCCTACTGTAAAGAGAAGTACCATATTGATAGCATCGTTTTTGTCTGTTTGTTTGTTTGTTTGTTTCATGATAGAAGCAAAGGAACCATACCCATACCCTTGCACAGAACACCAATATTATTGTACTGGTGGGCCTACCGTATATGTCACAAAACATCGGTACATGTCTTAGGAATAAATATAGGCCTATTACAAAGAAAATGTTCAGAAACTGTGATAACTATGAAGCAGTGGCGGCTATTCAGGGGAAGTAGGTGAAGTAGCACTTCACCAGTATTTTCCCTTTACAATACGTATTTTTAAAGTTTATTTTCCATATCACGAATTGGTTTTTACTATAAATGTATCTGTATTTTTGAATTGCCCGCCACGCCACCACCTGGTGGCAAAGCTAGGAGACATTGCGATCCTGAGAGGGCAGCGTGCTTCAAGTCGGCCGTGTGAAGGTGAACTGGAAACCACGCCCTCCGTTGCATGGGTAGTCTGTTCAAATAAAAAATGAGGACGGCAAGCAGCAGTTTTCTCGCTTATCCCACGTCTACTAGGTGACGAGAACAGACTACCCATGAAGCAGTCCCCCTTGTTCAGGCATTTTCTTCGCCGCGCCAGCACCACACTGTCAGCTCGGAGAAAGAGGTGGGCACGTTAGATCTTCCACCGTCTGACGGTCTAACGCCGCCAAATTCGAATGTGTTAAATTCAGAACAACCCGGATTCCACAACCCCGATTAAGTATTCTGTCGCACTGGGAACACTAAGCGACTTTCTCTACCTCGATCATTAAAAATACTATTTTCTCGTCTCTTATTCCATTTCCGGGGAACTCTCACGCGATTTGCCCTGCCCTAATTATTATTATTGTTGTTGTAATTATTACAATTATTATCATCATTATTACTATCATTATTATTATTATTTTTGTGCTATTTTCTCTCGTCACACAACTCACACAACGTTCAACGAGACGAGAGAAATTAGCAAAAAAAATCGCTTGAGAGTTCCCAGAGATGGATTAAGAGACGAGCAGTTTAGATAGGCCTACTAATAATTTTTTAAAATATTTTAAGTTTGCTGTAGGAAATGATATTTGCAGCACACCCTCGTTTTGAGCCACGAGCCGCTATTGGGTGAATTCTGTTATTAACATAAGCAAGTGACATTTTTTCTCTTCACCTAATTTTCCGGCCACGAGCCGCCACTGCTATGAAGGTACCGAGATTGTTGCTATGGTAGCTAGTTGTTATGTTTGTGTTTTGTTTAGTCAACATATGACTGCTAAGCACATCCTTATGAATTTGTTTTACGAATGATTTTCAGTACGAACTTACTGAAAAGATTCCGTCGTACAATGAAGAAATTTACTTCGTGGTCGCACAGAAATTAATCATAATCCCAAATATAAACCTGTCTCTACAGGATGGAACATTTGGTAAAATTAGAATATGAAGAAACCGAAACTATGGAACATCTGGTAAAATTAGAATATGAAGAAACCGAAACTATGGAAGAGATTTATTTGACTGACTTCAAATCAGAATATGCAGAAGACAAATATACAGTCACAGAACCAATGAGTGAAACTATATCCTTGGTTAATTATTCAGTTCCAACAAGTCAAATCAACATCCAGAATACAGACACGTCTGAAGACTACAACATTCTTAAGGTACCCAACGCAGTTGACAGATTTGGAACATCAGTTTCATGCCAAAGAAAATCAGAAGCATTTACAGACAGAAAACCCAGTGAAAAGGATCAGCGGCGTATGCCTTCTGAAGAACAATCGCTCTGTAGTGTATTCTGCCCGAAAATAGATTCCGAAAGAAGTCATCTGAATACTCACCAGACGGGAGAGAAGTTTTCACACCTCCTATGTACCAATTCATCTCCCCAAAAAAGCAATCACGAAAACAGTCTGCTTACTCATACGAAAGAGCTACTTTTCTCGTGTGACATATGTACCAGGAGATTTACTCAGAAACGTTGCCTAAAAAAGCACCACCTTATTCATACAGGAGAAAGACCTTTTAAGTGCGACGTATGTACCAAGGCATTTACTTGCAGAGAATATCTCAAAACACATATGCTGATTCATGCAGGAAACAAATGTTTCTCGTGTGATATCTGTACCAAGGCATTTACTCAGAGAAGTAACCTCAGAACACATATGCTTGTTCATACAGGAAATAAATGTTTCTCGTGTGATGTCTGTACCAAGGCATTTTCTAGGAAATGTAATCTCAAAAAACACATGACTATTCATACAAGGGAGAGATCTTGCCGATCTTTCTCATGTGATGTCTGTACCATGGTATTCGCTCAGAGAGGTAATCTCAAAACTCATATGCGTATTCATACAAGGGAGAGGTTCACGTGTAATGTATGTATCAAGACATTTTCTAGGAAAGGTGATCTCAATACACATAACCTGATCCATAAATATGTAAATTTATACAATAGTTAAATATTTCCCGTGTGATATGAGTAAATAAGGCAAGTGCCCTCAGAAGCCATCCGAAAACACACGTGCTTATCCATATAGGATATATTCTTTCTCGTCTGATATAATTATGTACCAAGGCATTTACTCAAGGACATATTCTCAGAAAAAAATCTGCTAACCCATACAGGAAAGACATTTGTACTGAACGATGAGTATTATGAAAAGGTATCTGTTCACTTCATAAGCCTAGGAATTTGTATCAAGCTTGTTTTAATGGTTTAGATTTCTCTGACTTTATAAATCTTGTGATTTAATCGCAATATAAAATCAGTTATTTTAATTGTTCTAATCATATAATTTTTAAATATCGCCAATGTAACAATGTGCATAGATTATGTTTAAAATACAAATTTAAATAAATCGTTAAACCGCCAACAATTCAGTGATAAGCATTAAGTGATGTAGACCTGTAATTATTATTCTCATCCTAGCACGAAGGTATGCTCTTAAAGCCTCGGTAATTCGCCACCCCGCTTATTAAGGAGGAAAGTTGAGGATCTCTCCACTACTCACCGATTAGCACTAACTCTCGACCGAAGCAAGGCTGTAGACAAGCTCGCACCTTAAGCATCTTATGATTCAACTAGCAACATTTAATTAACCCTTGGTCGAGTTACTGTGAAATTTGTGAAGAAATTATCTACACAGAACAATCCTACAGATGGTTGAAACAGAGCCTTAGAAAAGCAGGCACAAAATGTTAGGCCTATTTCATTTTATAAATACAGGGTCCGTCAATGAAACGGGATGATGGAATGAAGTAATTGTTTGTTGAACAAAAACTTTTTTAATATCTTCTTACTAAATAATCGATAGTACAAGAATAACCATTTTGGGTACAATACCAACAACAACAAAATTGAACACTACATCTACCAAATGTCCTCCATTGCAGTTAAGGCATTCTTGGAGCCTGACCTGGAAGTTTTGCTGCGATGTTTTCAGGCGTTCGAACAGTTTTTACACTCCCGCCTCTTTTTTTAGACGTCGGTCCCGTTTGCTCGAGGTTCTTTATCCATCTTCGAATCACATTATCTCACGGAACAGGCTGGTTAAACGGTATGTTAAATGACGTCGAAAAGCACGTCGAGTTTGCAAAAACTTTGACCATTTTGATAATACGCTTTCACTACATAACCGCGTTGTCCATCTGTCCAACGATCCATTGCAACTAATGGTAAATTGTCCAGATTGTGACGCGCCAGTTGCCTTCCTCCCCACTACTTCCCAACTTTGTCTCCTGGCCACCTACAATCATCCCGTTTCATTGACGGACCCTGTATCACCAATTACAAAAACATTTAGGAAGGTGAAGCTAATTTGGTCTATTAACTCCATCTGGTACTTTGTTATATCAGTTTATCTGATTATTATTTTTAATCAACTGACCAGTGGGTGTGGAATGATAAACAATTGAGTGGCATTTAGAATGAAAAATAAAACCTAAATACATGAGGGAGAATGAAATGAAAACCGCAATTAATTTGTTCCACTACTTTTCTGCAGGAAGAAAGTTTGTTTGTACATTATTTTTCTACATGTCCCCCTCCCACTTATACCATCAGATAGGAAGTGCTTCGATACCGCATGAGAAAAAATATTCTGGTTGACACTGTAGGCACCGCCGATTGGACGTCTTCAACAGACTTGAACTTCTGCCCTCCAAGGAGTTCCTTTAATGGACTAAAGATGTGGAAATCTGATGGTGCCAAACCTGGCAAGTATGGCAGATGTGGGAGGCACTTGAAGCATATGTGGGCGATGGTTTTCATGGTTGCACGAGCAACATGAGGACGGCGTTATCATGTTGAAGAAAAACACCTGCTCTCAGCAAACCCCTTCGCTTTGTCACAATTAATTTCCAAATCTTTGGTCCGTTAAAGCATCTCCTTGGAGGGCAGAAGTTCAAATCTGATGAAGATGTTCAATCGATGGTGCAGGAGTGGCTACAGCATCAACCAAAATAATTTTTATCATGCGGTATCGAAGCTCTTCCTATCCAATGGCGCAAGTGCATTGAACTGGGAGGGTACTATGTAGAAAATAATGTACAAGCGAACATTCTTCCTACAGTAAAACAGTGTAAAAAAAATAATTGCCGTTTTCATTTGATTCTCCCTCGTATGTTATATATTTTTACCCATGGTGTCTTCGTTTTCTAAAGGTTATGTGGAAATGAGGGAGAAAAACCTCTTTATAAACCTCTTTATAAACCTACCAGCATCTCTTTTAACGAACCTTGAAATGTTATTCACTTTGGATAAACAATTGCGGAGATTTTGCTTCCCTCTGTATTTCTAAAGGAAGTTAACCAGCGTTAAAATGCCTTGCCTCGCTAAATGCAAAAAAACCCACGTGACACCTATATAATAGACATTTATTATAATTATGTGTTGCGACTGTTTTACCACTAGGTCTGTAGCACGAGACAAATCTGTGGGCTATAAAGTGAAAGCTACGTTACAGTAATAAGCATGGAGTAAAAACTGGTCAGCGTGTAACACATGGAGCTGCTGGTAATGAGTTATTATTAAATATAACCTGCTGAAAGTCATCCCGATGGCTGTGGGATAAACTAATGTTGTTATTAACCACAGGAAGTTCTCTTCATTTAATTGCGTAGCATTAGCTGTCCTTTGCAACTCGCTCACATTTAGGATATTGTGGATGTTGTTGTTGAATCTCCAAATATAATTAACCCTATTTCACCTTTCGGTATGCTAGGGTTTTAGCTACAGTACAATTAATGCAATTTACTTTCATTTACAGTTTGCTTAATTTCTATAATTACATATTAACAATATAGCAGATATGAATAAAATTAATTAACATTCAAATACTATGTAGGCTTAATACTAAATCAAAGATTCTTAAAAATAAAAATTTAAATATTCACATAGGCCTAACTTCTTGTAGAAGCATTTCTTATGCAAAACATTTGCCAAAGGCTGTTCAAATCTATTTTGGCAATAATCTAATTGAGAAATAATTTTTTTGTCTTTGGACTTCTAAAGCAGAGCATTCAAATATAAGATGCGATACAGTCTGATTTGTGTCTTTGCAAAATACAGATATTGGTTCCTATTTTGAACCGTTCCAGATACTGCCCAAATTTTCCGTGACCAGTTATAAATTGTGTTAGTATAAAATTTGGTTCTATGTATTTGCACTTTAACCGGTCAAACACATACGGCCAGAATTTGGAATTAAAGTGTCCAATAACTAATTTCGCATCGTTCCGATTACCTTACAAGAAGGACATAGTTTTTGAGTGCTCGATATATTTAAGGGTCTACGCACAGCTAAAGCAATAAAAACAGACCACATAGAATTTCTTTCCTTAATATAGACTACATAGGCCTACATAAAAAATGTAAAGTGATCCCTGTATGGGGCACGGAGACTTGTAGGGTTTCCGAGAGGTTGAGGCTCCCAGATTGAGACATCGGCACAGGAGGGTGGTAAGGTTGTCAGCCATACACACAGGCCGCTTTTTACCCCCAAGAATACTCCTGGCTGAGTCGACCCTAGTGCCATAGTGCCACCAGAAGGATTAGGCCAATGGAAAAATCCCACCACCTCATCGGGAATCGAACACGCGACCTTCGGTTTGTAGCGCAGTGCTTCAACCACTACGCCACGGCGTACCCCTCCTTATTATACAGAAATCGTATTATATTTCTGCCGGTCTGTAAGGTGACTATTTCCTGGTAGGAGAAGAGATTCTACTAGCGTGCACAAAAACCTTTCTTAAATAATTTACAACAGGCAGCAGATGTGAACAGATTTGAGCTCGGACAAACACTGACTAGAAAGAGAACTGAATGTCTTTTGTATTGGAATACACGGACTACCTGCTCCAGCACAAGCACTTGTAACAAAATTCCAACGGTCGGCGAGAGGCACAGATATAAAACGACAGCTGTACATGGTGCATATAAAATTGCAAATATAGGCATTACTGTTGATATATACATAGTAGGCGCTATAAAATTAACCCACACATCCATCTGTTTAAAACTAGGAGCTCTGGGGGGATAAAAGATGTTACCTAAAGATCCAAGGTTACAGCATAATATGAAGGTGCGAACCCTAGGAAACTGACCCCTATTATCCCAGCAATAAATCTTATACTCACTTCTGTTGGAGGCTGACCAGAAATCGGAAGGAGTAAATAAACTAAAAATACTACATTATGCAAGGAGCCTATAATGGCATTTATTAAGATACAAGTTATGTTAATGGAACGAGAAAAGCTAGTTTCATAATTTTCATACTAGTAGGCTATCTTAATTACCATTATAGGCAAGTTGCATAGGAATGTTTACGTTGAACCATAATTAATTGTTTAAGATTTGAGATTCACTCAAACACACGGAGACGTCTGCCTTTCGCAATCACCGTTCTCGTAGTTCTTGCCTCCTGCGACAGATGGCAGCTCATGACAAGCGGTCAAGTCGAAGCTCGTTGATCGTTTTCTTGAAACCAGCGGATTTTGACAACATTAAATGAATTTAATATCAATATTAAAATTAAATATTAATATTAAAATTAACACAAATTAATTGATTTTATTTTAAACAAAAGTTCTTTATTAAGCAGTTTCAGTTGCTACTCTCAAGGTTTTATGATCGTTCCGTGTTCGATAATAATCGACACCACACCAATGTTATAATGAAAATCTGTTTCGAAATTGATATCATTATGACAATGTAACGTCACGCGTAATAAGTGTATTATAGATGGTCAAACAAAAACTCAGTGACCTTCCGACCTTCAGATTTGTATTCAATTATCGGCACCACTATGTACCGTGCTGAAATAACACAATTATGAAATGAAGAGATGGCACGATCTGTTAAGAAATTATAAAATTCTGAAATACTAAACTTGTTAGAAACTATGGGGTCTTTGACTTGCTGTAGCTTTCCTGAGTGTGAGCTAATACAGACATCAGCAAGGGCGTGCTATGCCAAACAAATGACGAGTGTGAGGAATATTATTATAATGATCGCACACACGGATACAGGTGTTAACATTTGCAGGTCACGCGACTTGTCACACACCCATGCAGTGCTAATGATGTTTCTCTTCCTGCTTCCACGAACACCCATTTAGCACCTCGTGTGGGGAATTTCCTTTAGCCCTTACTTCTTTTCCACAGAATTTCAAATTTGAATGTGCTTCCACTGCTAAATCCTCCTTGAACAGGGGGATTGATATAAACAGCACAGCATCCTTGCTGATTTGGATTTTTTTTTATAAAAACTGCATCTTCAAAGTAAAAAAGTTATTCCTCAGGTTCGCGAGCGACCCCTGGTGATCCCCGTAAGGGGATTTTCTCGGCGTATTTGTAACCGGGGTGCGCCAGCCCCCTACCTACTTAAACTTAAGGACACATACACACCCAGTCCTGAACCCGGGAAAGGAATTTTTCACTACTGAAAAATCCCCGACCCTGCCGGGAATCGAATCCGGGCCACCGGAGTGGAAGGCTGAAGCGTTACCGACTCACCCACGGAGGAAGTACTGTATGTTAAAAGTTTTTCCGCTTTTCAAAAATGTAAAGGCTTATAGAATCTTGCTTCCTAGGAAGGGAAAATACAAAATCTTCAAATCATCATAGACTGGGCTCTATTAAGTTGGTTACAAATTTTCAATTACGATTTCCTAACATGGGTTTGCATAGTACATCTATATTTATTTCCATCTCCACTTGAATATGAAATGTTTGTGTATAACTTATGTGTATAAGAGTATATTTTTAAAATTTCAACATCTTTAGAAAAACTCTCACATGATTATATAGGCTACACATAAACTGTTCTTCCCCCGAGATTAACCTAGCATGTTACTAAAGTTCGCATTATGTCGATATAAGTGTAGGCCTAAATTATCGCGGAAGGCAACGAAGAAAGATCTCAGTTCCTGTCCCTAGCATGGGCACACGTATGTGCTTATTGTGTGTGTACATACGACAACCTTCTTCGAAGAAAGTGAAGCTGAAGAAGCAACAGAAGAAGAGGAAGAAGATCAATACTTTATTGTCGAATAATGGTTAGGAGTAGTGCTCATAGTTTTCTTTTATCATGCCCTAGTTATTACTTTGTTTTCTGTTGTGAAAGTATTGGGTTACAGGGAAAAAGAAATATGGCATGAAGAGGTTAGCCAAAACGTGGTAGCAAATTGCGTGCATGTCGTGGAAGCATTAGGAACTTGAGCAATTCGGAGCTCTTACATCCATCTCAATATATCAGCATCAGTCCTAAGTCCGCTTCTTTTCAGCATAGAAAAGTTTTGTTCCACTTGCACTTATTAAAGTTTCACTCTGAAGGTATCGAAAGTTCGGCGAACAGAAGCATCCAACACTTTCTGCTTGAATAAGTACATTGGTCCTACGGTAATAAAAACAACAGCGTCCAGTTTCATTATCCGCTTCTCTTTTCGTATGCATCAGTAATTATTATTTTATCAGTCATCAAAGTTAAAAAATCCCTTTAGGCAAGCCTACAGGCTGAGGTAGATTTCTAAGTGTTTTTGGTTTAATTTACTGTCGCTGCGTAGCACTCTTCTTCTTTAGCCTTGGCATGACAAACCCGGAGTAATGTAACATTGGGGATTCTGTCCTTCAATATTGTGCCTAGTACTTTTTTCAACATCTTCCTTTGGCATACTTGTAGCAACTTTTTCTGTGTCGATGTCAGCGCCCATGTTTGACATTACCGGGTAGATGCAGGATTGCAGAGCTTCTATTCTTAGTGTTCTGCTGGTTTTTTTTTTTTATTATTATTATTTTTTTCATTGAGGGACAAATTTGAGGGACCAGAAAGCTATCCATGCCTGTGTCACTCATCTGTGTACGTATCTCTTCATGCCGTTATCAGAGGATATCATTTGGCCTAGATATAAGTACTCATTTACATACTGTATGACATTTGTGTTCCTTCGATTGTGATCGGGGTTTGGGAGCCATTGGTCAACACTAGGGAGCGGTTTTCTATGACCTAAAAAAAATAGGATATATGGATGCATTTATGACCTAAAAAACATTAAAATATGACCAATCAAATTGAAAATAGACTTTACCACTTATGCACTGTGTATATCTGTTTTAAGTTTCATTACAATACATTTTATTAAAATATAGGCTAGTGTTAATTATTTAAAATATCTGTCTTTAAGTGGTAACACAAAAGACCTGTACTGTTCTCTTCTACAGCATAAAACCTGTTGGGGGAAATAAAAACAATTAGTTTACTTGCATAGAGCATAAGAACCTTCCATCGACATCCGTCGTTTCGTCGATCGACACCCATATTTTATTATCTCCGACACTGTCTCTTATTTTGTCCAATACCTCTTCATAACATCCTTCCAGGTAGTTCTTTCTCAGCGTTGATTCATCGCGAACAGGATGGCTTGTATATTTCTTCAGAAACCATATGAAGCTTTCATGGTTGAGTTTTTTTCAATGGAATGTTGCAGGAAACCATCATATTACAGAGATCTTTAGAAAATTCTGGTTTGTTCTGGGAAATTGAAATGCCAGGAGAGTTTTGAAATAATAGGAGTTTTCTAGTCTCCGATACAGACTGTCTATTTAAACATCTTTGTGTTTTGCAGTATTACAATGCTGCTGCACAGTGAAGCGCTTCTCGGCCGAAACTTTCACCTCACATAATTTGCAAAATAAAATAACACCGTATGTACTAAATATTTTCTGTCCAAATTCTCTAACATAACACCGAATTTCTCACTAATTGTACTCTTTATTTTAAGCATGTTGAAATCAGACTGAGAATTTCTGACACAGGCAATTAATTCTAAAGCCCACACACAAACCCTTGACAAATTCTATGAAACCCATCTACCTGTCTCTCCACCCCCTTCCGTAACGTGCCGTGTTTTCGCAAAACAATAGAGGCTTACCTGCTAAATCCCACATTCCACAGACAATGCAATCACTACTACTGCATATCTGAGAAGTATAGATGTTTTAAGATAAGATAAGAACCTTTATTTAAAGATATACTGAAAATATTTGCACTTTATCACATTTCATCTCAGCTCGTTATGGTTTGAATAAATGCATTTTCATATTAGAAATGGTGTGTCTCGTCCTTTGTGTTCGTGTTGTCTCGGAGGTGGCCCCGGCATTGGGCTGATCACTCATCCGGGAGGCCCTCCATGTCCTTGTCTGGTCAAAAAAGTATGTACGTGATCCAAAGATAATCCCTCTCCCGACAGGTCGCGGCCCTGTAAGGCCCGGGCGGCTTGGGTCGCTTAAATCCTAAAAGGGAGAGGTGAAACTAGGATAAAGAAAGAAAGAATAAAATGAAAGGAACAATAGTTACTGTAAATTCCTGTAAAAATCCAATAATTAATCAGTCTATTTAAATTACTATAGTGGAGAAATAGAAAGGTAGGCACTTTTTCAGATAAAGTTACACTGACCTAAGGTGATCCCAAACACATAAAACACCCCCGCCCTAGATTAACCCAACGCCCGAACTGCATAAGCAGAAGCAACTTCACTGACGCCAGCGTAATGCACGTAGTCTAATTAATAGGCTGCAGGGGCAGATGCCGTTTTCAGCGCCCGAACTCCATAAGCAGAAGCAACTTCACCGACAGTAATGTAATGCACGTAGTCTAATTAATAGCTTGCAGGGGCAGATGCAGTTTTCATTCCTGAAATGCGGTACAAGTTGAATCGCTAATGCCCGCAAACGCATTTTCCTGTAATAGCTTAACACATTACCAGATAAAAATACGGCCTTATCGGTGATTGAACTCAACCACCTATGTCAAGGTTACTGCTGTCATCTAATAAGAGGAAAACATTTATGGGTGAATCTCGCAAACGTGAAATCTGTTAGTATTCATAAAAGTTAAATTAGGGAATTAAAAGGTTCCTGACCGCCAAAACATAATTTTATGATTACGAATAAAACACGAAATCGCAGAAGAATATTTGGAAAGAGATTCCATCTGGCGCCGTGAATTTAACTCTGGCTAGCTCAGTTGTGAGAGCATCAGTACCGATAGGCGGAAGTCACTAGCTTGAATCCCGGTGTCAGGGGAATTTTTCTTCTAAAATATTCTCATGTAAAATTCATTAGAAATGAATATAGGCGTAAATAGCAATTTATTCACACATCTACGTGCCTAATGGTTACCGATGCTGTCTATGGATCCGCAGGCCTAGGTTCGATCTCCGGTACCTCTCCGGATTTTTCTGAAGTAGGGAGATCTGGAACGGGGTGTACTCGGTCTCGTGACAAAACCGAGGCGATACTTCATAAAAAAGTACCTGCTGCGATCACGAAAGCCATCAACAACTGCCGTAGGGGTCGGCATGCTGGGAATACATTACACGAAGTTACCAAGTTACACTTCCATGTAAGAACAATTACATATGACCATCCCTATAGTAAGGCGTAGCCTATATCTCGATTTAATTTATATTTCCGTTCAATAATATTCATTCTCACAGCAACTTAAGTCACTAAACTAAACTCCGTGGCGCTACATCACTTGTGGGAGCATGCCTACCATCCAACAGCTGCGTTATCTACCGTAGGCAAAATATGACAGTATTGGGGGAATGTGATCAGTAGGGGGCGAATTTATATGACCTAAAAAATAGGATATATGCATGCATTTATGACCTAAAAAACGTTAAAATATGACAAATAAAATTTAAAATATGACTTTACCACTTACACATTGTGTATATATATTTTTAAGTTTTATTACAATACATTTCATTAAACTGTAGTGTTAATTATTTAAAAATCTGTATATTCTCAAAAAGTATCATTATAGTGCAAAATTTACAAAATATGATATGAAACTTCAAAATATATTTAATATGCACAAAAATATGACCTAAATATGCTACAATAGTTGAAAATTTCCTAAATATGCAGTTATATGCACAATAAAAGCCGTTCCATTTTCCCCAGGATGCTTGGAATCGGATTTAAATTAGTCGGAAACCTGAAATAATGCAAAGGGGAGAAATATTATATGTCATAGAAATCCGCCCCCTAGTCACCACTTAACTACTTTAGCTTATCGCTATTAACAGGTATTGAATTCACGGAGTCGCGGGTTATGTTGGCACTAATGTCTCACCTGCTGTTGGTACTGTTGAACAATATGATTTATTGCCTAACCCACTACATGCACTTTCGTTATAATTCACTTCATTATAATTGCCGGTAGATGGATTGTCAAATGATGTTTTCAAGTTTCACTACGAAGTTTCTTAAAAACGTCAGGATGCGCCTGCAGTCTAAATACTTCAATATTTAGTTTTAATATCATTTCTAATTTTCGAGCTATGAAGCACTTAAGGAACGTCAAATTATATTAATGCTGAAAACCCGACATCGTATTTCAGGGTCAAAAATAATCCTGCCTTTTGCTGTAGTGCAAACAGTTCAGGAGCGAAAAAAAAAAATCCGTACACATCATGATTCCACTCTCGTCTTCTATAATAATAACAGAAAGTGTTTGTCTGTCTGCACGCGATGCACAGCGAAATCTACTGAACGCAGAGATCTTAAATTTTAAACATAGATGGACTGAAGGGTGGGCGAATGCATTTCGAAGCCGGATTTTTAATTTTCGCTTTCGTTCGCGAATTATGAGTGAAAAACGGGCAGAAAACCTGCATTTTTTTGCGCTTTCGAAGCATTAGCTTTCAGTATTACATTTCAATTGTCATATCAATTGCAGGAGGCTTTGTCTATTTTAGTCATACCTCGGAAATAAGAGCATCGCGATTTTTTCAATATATCATATGGAATTATCGATAGTTTCGATTTTGTCAGTTCACCATGTAGATTCGTTTGTTTATA
This sequence comes from Ectobius pallidus, assembly GCA_964059195.1. Taxonomy (NCBI): domain Eukaryota; kingdom Metazoa; phylum Arthropoda; class Insecta; order Blattodea; family Ectobiidae; genus Ectobius; species Ectobius pallidus. Next base: position 125,132,306 of record CAXKWD010000005.1, read on the forward strand.
ATGTTGTTAAGTTTCGTGTAAAACTTAAAGGTAGTAAGGAATTTGTGACGTAGGAATGTTATTGAGTCACTGCCTCTAGATCATGTGTTGTTTTTATATCGATATATTCAAGAGAGAATCGTTTATTTTAGAACTGTAAGTTTGTTAGTTTTTTGAAGTCACTCTGTCTCTATATAATCCAGTCTCTTTCGTGGCAACGCCCCATTCTTCTACTATTCTTCAAGAAGTCTTCAACCATTCTTCGCCATTCTGCTACATACATTCTACGACATTCATTCTACATCTATTCTTCGTGCTACCTGGAACTGCCGGGATTTCGACTACTTCTGCTACTTAGTCTACTTTGGAAACAGCACTTCACTTCTTCATACAAGGCGACGTGGAATAGCTGCCTCAAATAACTTCTTTTCATGGAAACGCCCCTCGGTATTCCGAGGTTGTGGAATCATATTGCTCTTCTAATTCACGAGGGTTTGCTGAAGGCAAGCCCTCATAAAAGTAAGTCCATCATTACATCAAATTTTCTATTGCAATCAAGGCATTTGTTCTAGAATATACTTACGAGAATTCTGCATTTTTCAATTCTATTATTTCTATATTTTTCTACTGTACTGGGAAATCACAAGAAAAAGGAAAGGGGTTGAGTGGAATGAATTGTATGTTTGTTACTTTAAGAAGTATTGTAATATAAAGGAAATTCAATATATATGATAAATGTATTAAGTTTCATTAAGTTTCTATGAACACTAGAAATTTGTTAAAAGGAACAGTAAATACTTTAATTAATAAATTATTACTACAAAGAAAAGTCATACTCTTGCATGAATTGAAATTTATTCCCTCCCACATGATAGAGGAGAAAAGACGTTTTCTTGTACAACCTAAAACTTACTACACCTTCATATTTTATGTTAATTAAACGTAACATAAAAACATGGCGACCCTGCCAGGATGAATGCATAAGTTTGTAATATTAGTATACTTGACATGTCTATATTGTACTTTAAAGTTGGGTTATTTCATGTGCACATAACCCAACAATTTGTATGATCACTTGCTAATGCCAGACTGGGTAAGTTTCAGCTCTGGTATATACTGTATGATAAAAGCTGTTTGGAAGAGAATAAAACATCGCTTCCAGTCTACACTGTGGATGACTTTGCATTTCCAAATCATCATCAAACCTACATTTTGAAGAATGAAGAATGAAGAAAGAAGTCATCTCTCCACATTAGTCAGCATTCATCATTATTCTTCATGGGTGAGAATATATGTGAAGCAGACATTTAAATAAACTTTCTTAATTTTAAAAGAGAACTTAACTTATGTCTATATCTTTTGTGACTTCTAATTAACTATTAATATAGGCCTACTGGCACATCAATGATCCCTGTATGTGGGATATAGAAAACTTGAATTTTGAGTATAAAACTTTATTTTTATTCTTAATAAGAATTTCAGTTATAACATTAACCACAATTTGAATAAGGTTAAATGGTGTTTTGAAGGAAATTAATTTGACTAGAACTAAAAAGAGAATTTTGTAAATCTGCTTCACCAACGATTATGGTATTTGATAATTTGTACACACATTTCACACATATGTTTTGTCACACAAGTGAATACTATTATGCAACTAGCTCTTCAAGAAATTGACCATTAAGGTGTGTTAGGAATTTTCTTAAGTTATTAGGGAATTAACTTAGAGCACTTTTCAAATTATTTCTTACTGCAATTACTCATACCATCATGTCTACCGAAGAGAAAACTTGGGAACAAAAAGCAGCAACAAGAGCTCACTACAAAGCTAGAGTCACTACATTCCGAAATAATTTGAAGAAAGCAGATCCCGCTATAGTTACTATAAACTGGCTAGAGCAACAATTAGAAAGTTTAAGAAGAAACTTCGAGAATTATGATGCCCTACAAGTGCAGTTTGAAGAAGGCAACCCCAGGGAAGCAGATCATAGAACAGAATTTGATGCTAATTACAGTGCTGCATTAGCAGAAGCTAGAGAAATGTCTTTCAAGATAAAAGAATATGAAAGAAACTTGGGTTCTCAAGTTTCACTTTCTTCCACTGCAACTGAATCCCAAGCTGTTCAGCCAACTCATCCAATATCTGCTGTTCAGTTACCTAGAATAGAAATAAACAAGTTCTCAGGGAAACAAGAAGAATGGCAGACTTTTTTCGAATTATTTACTGCGCTTGTTCATACAAACGAACAATTAACAGAAATTCAGAAACATCATTTTCTAAGATCTTATCTTACAGGATCAGCAGCAGAGACTTTAACAGCATTACCTATTACAGCAGAGAATTATAAGGTTGCACTTCAGCAACTTAGAGAGAGATACGAGCAGCCACACTTCACCATAAAGAGACATGTAGCTGCACTTTTCAATTTGCCTCCAGTCAAAACTGAAAATGCTAATGCATTAAGAAAACTTTATGATGGAGTAATCCAGCATTTGAGAGCTTTAGAAGCCTGTGGAGAACCAGTTAATCAATGGGACTCCTTGCTAATTCATTTAGTGACTTCAAAGTTGGACTCGACTACTTTGAGGGAATGGGAAACTCAGGTGGCCAAGGACAAAATTACAACGTTTGCTGCAATGAAACAGTTTCTCTCCGAAAGGTGTAGAGTACTTACTGCTTTAGTTAAACCTTCAGAAAGACAATTTCTTAAGCCTCAGAGATCTACTAACAATGGATCTAGAGCCTTTCAAGTGAACACCATACAGAAAGAGAGCAACTTCAAGCAAAACAATAATCATGCAAGTAACTACAGAACTACTAACTTCAAGTCAAGTGACGAACCTTTCATAGGAAGGCAGTTCAACAAAGGTGAACGAAAATACACTTCAGTCAGTTGCACAAAGTGCAACGAAGAACATATGCTTTTCCATTGCCAGAGATTTAAGGACTTATCTGTAGATGACAGGAGAAGACATTGCCAAAACCTTAAACATTGTTTCAACTGTCTTTCTAAGAATCATCTCTATCAAAATTGCCCTTCTGAAAAAAGATGCAACCACTGTCAGATGAAGCATCATACTTTACTTCATAGACATGGAAAGACTACAGAGGATAATAAAAATGAAACAGTGAATGTAGCTCAAAGCCTAGCCCAGAAAACAAATACTAGAAGAGGGGCTAGTGTTTTACTCTCCACTGCCAATGCGAAGGTTCAAGACAAACGTGGAAAATGGATAATACTACGCTGCCTCTTGGATTCTGCTGCTACCCATGACTTCATCACAAAGCAAGCAGCCGAAAGGTTACAATTACCCACAAAGCCAACAGAAATACTAGTTTCTGGAATTAATGTTACAGAATCTGAACTACTTCATTACACTAAAGTTAACATACAAGACGCCTTTGACCAGAATTTCCATTTGAATTTGAACTGCTTGGTCATTAATCAGATTGGTACTAACACCCCGGTCAAGGACTTGAATGTTGATCATCTCGACATACCTTCAGACTTGCAACTTAGTGATAACCAGTTCAATGTAAGTCGACCAGTAGACATCCTTCTTGGAGCAGAATCTTTTTGGAAAATACTCATGAATCCAAAACAAAAACTTGCTCCAGGGGTCTTCGCTAGGAAAACAAAACTGGGTTGGATAGTGACCGGCAAGATCCAACTACCTATGCCTATTAGAAGACACACAGCTTTCTTCACAAATGAAATCATGCCTCAGGACTTAAATAGATTCTGGGATCTAGAGGAGGACAGTCAAGCTACATTCTTATCCGAAGAAGAAATTCTTTGTGAAGAACATTATAAGTTAACCACTACTAGGAATCTGGAAGGAAGATTCGTAGTTGAAATGCCTTTTATCAAAAATGCACCCAAACTTGAGAAAACTAAAGATATAGCTATAAAGAAATGTTTTGGTATTGAAAACAGATTCAAACGAGAGGTTAAGGTTAAGCAACAATATTGCGAATTTATGGAAGACTATGAAGCAATGAACCACATGTCAGTAGTTAGCTCAGAAGAAGTTGAAACTTCAGAATCAGTGGTATATTTGAGTCACCATCCTGTCTGGAAAAACGACCAAAAGAAAGACAAAATAAGGGTTGTCTTTAACGGATCAGCTCCAGATATTAATGGAAATTGTTTGAACGACATTCTACTGCGGGGACCACCTGCTAAAATAGATTTAGTGGCATCAGTCACTCACTTTAGATTGCATCAAGTGGCTGTAGTAGCAGATATAGAAAAAATGTATAGACAAATACTTGTTTCGCCTCGACAAACAAACATGCAACGAATACTATGGAGAGCTTCTCCTATGGAACCCTTGCGTTCATTTAAACTTAGTACAGTCACATATGGACTTAAACCTTCAAGCCAACTGGCTATCCGAACTCTGCATGAGCTAGCAGAAAAGGATGGAAGTAAATATGACCCACAAGTATCTAATACACTGAAGAATTGCTTCTATGTAGACGATTACTTGGATTCATTCGAGGAGATAGAGAAGGCCAAGTGCATCACATCACAATTAGAATCCTTGCTTAAGGATGGAGGATTTCCATTAAAGGATTGGTGTTCGAATTCTAAGGAATTTCTAGAATCAAAATCAGCATCAACTCTTGCTTTGACACCACTAAACATATTTAAGGAGCAGAGTTTAATTAAAACCTTAGGCTTGTACTGGAAGCCTTCGACTGACACATTCACCTATAAGGTAGAATTACATCATTGCGAGATATTCACAAAGAGGAATATGCTTTCGGAGATAGCCAGAGTCTTTGACCCTCTGAATTATATCTCACCTGTCATCATGGTAGCCAAAATCATGATGCAAAAACTTTGGCTCTTGAAGATAGACTGGGACGAAGAAGTACCTGATAACTTCAAGCAGCAATGGCTCAGTTTCAAAATTTCCTTAAAGGATTTAGAAAAGATTAGGATTCCACGCAAGTTATGCGGGAATACAAAGATGGAAGCTCCTCAACTACATATTTTCTGCGATGCTTCGGAAAAAGGCTATGGTTGTGCAGTTTACATAGTCACAACTCAATCATCATTGATATGTACCAAATCAAAGGTAGCTCCTCTTAAAACAATATCTCTTCCGAGATTAGAACTGTGTGCAGCTCTAATGGGAGCTCAGCTTTACGAAAAAATATGTAATATGCAAAGAATTGAAATTTCAAATGCATTCTTTTGGACAGATTCTCTTGTCACTCTAAGTTGGATAAACAAATCCCCTCATCATTGGAACACGTTTGTGGCTAACAGAGTCAAGAAAATTCAAGCTATCACTTCTGAAAATCAATGGAAGCATGTCTCGGGTAAGGAAAACCCAGCTGACATAATATCACGAGGGTGTACACCTGCTGGTTTGATCGGAAACAAGTTATATTGGAATGGACCTGAATGGATTTCATTCCCAGCTCACGAGTGGCCATCGTATGAAGTCGAAGACCTCATAGATGTTCCAGAGTATAAACAAGTTTCAGTTCAACTTACAGTTTCAACCAAAACCAAAGAAGAACATTTCTTCACAAGATTTTCCCAGTTCAAGAAATTAGTGAGAACAATTTATTGGATTCTGAGATGGAAAAATAAAAACTGCATTGGTAAACATCTCACTTCAGAAGAAATGGGAGAAGCTACTACAAGAGTATTGCTTCTCACTCAAAGGGAATATTTTTCTAGCGAGATGGACGATCTCGAAAATAAAAGGCCTATTCACTGCAAAAGTAAGTTACTCTCACTTAATCCTTTCTTAGACAAACAGGGATTATTGAGAGTAGGTGGAAGGATTAGTAATGCCGATTTAAGCTTTAATTCTTCACACCAGATAATTTTGCCAGCTAAAGCTTATGTCACCAAACTCATTGTACGACACTATCATGACCAGAATTTACATCCTGGACCTAGATCATTGCTCTACTTGTTGCGAGAGAAATATTGGATAATAAAGGGCATACGCACAATTAAAACTGCTATAAAGGGTTGCATAAATTGCTTCAAGAATAATTTAAAGCCTTCTCAACAGATAATGGGCAACCTGCCATCAATGAGGCTTATCCCTAAGAGACCTTTCTCTTGCACTGGAATCGACTACACTGGAGCTATCATGTATGACAGTTCAGCTGTTAGAAGTCGTAAGCCAATTCCAAGTAAAGCTTATATAGCAGTTTTTGTCTGCATGATAACTGGAGCGGTTCATTTAGAACTCACCACTAGTTTTTCAACACAGCACTTTCTTTCGACACTAAACAAATTTATTAGTCGTCGAGGCAAACCAGCAGACATATACTCCGATAATGGATCAAATTTTCATGCTTTGGAAAAGGAGCTAAGAGAGGTGTTTCGTTCTTTAGAGTTTAAGGAAAACCTTGAAGATTTTGCATACTGTAATAGTATAAAATGGCACTTTATTCCCCCTTACTCAGCTCACATGGGAGGCAGGTGGGAAGCTCAAATCAAGGTTCTCAAAAGACATTTAAGGAGAACGATCAACAATCATCTGCTCAAGTTCGAGGAACTTAACACATTCATAATACAAATTGAAGGAATAATGAATTCCAGGCCCATCACGGAACTGTCATCTGACCCAGCAGACCTCATGCCACTTACACCAGCTCACTTCCTCATTGGGACCTCAATCACATCACTACCTGAAGACATCATACAAAGGAAAACATTGCAACTAACCCAATCATGGCGTTTGATAGAAAATCAAAAGCGTCAATTTTGGAAGCGTTGGAAGAATGAGTACTTAAGCTCTCTTCAAGTACGTAACAAATGGCAACGAGAGAAACCCTCAATAGAAGAGGGAGATTTAGTAATGATAAAGGAAAATACTCCTCCTTACGTCTGGAAACTGGGCAGAGTGAAACACTTACACGAGGGAAGAGACAAAAGAAAAAGGGTAGCTCTTCTTTCAACCCGCACTGGTCAAATGGTTAGACCGATCACTCTTTTGTGTCCACTTCCAATTAAGGAATCAGAAGTGTGACTAGACAGTAAATTGCTGTAAAGTGCAATTCATAAATCTTAGACTTTCCTAAACTTTAATTAGAAAAGTAATATCCAGTGAGTCTTCACTAAATTATTAAAATATATGTTTTTTAAGTTTATTATGAACTTCGAAAGAACTTACCCATTTAGTTTCTTTCTTGTAAAAAAAAAAAAAAAAAACAATTGTGTAATATTTGCCAATCTCACAAGTGAAAACATCAGTGTTGTCTTGTGAACTTATGTATAACAGGAAAAGACCTTTGTAAAGTGTAATATGAGTAATGTGTGCATTGTGTGCTATTGTAAGTATGCATGTGCTTTCTTTTTCTTTTTCTTGAGGCCCCAGTATGTTAAGTTTCGTGTAAAACTTAAAGGTAGTAAGGAATTTGTGACGTAGGAATGTTATTGAGTCACTGCCTCTAGATCATGTGTTGTTTTTATATCGATATATTCAAGAGAGAATCGTTTATTTTAGAACTGTAAGTTTGTTAGTTTTTTGAAGTCACTCTGTCTCTATATAATCCAGTCTCTTTCGTGGCAACGCCCCATTCTTCTACTATTCTTCAAGAAGTCTTCAACCATTCTTCGCCATTCTGCTACATACATTCTACGACATTCATTCTACATCTATTCTTCGTGCTACCTGGAACTGCCGGGATTTCGACTACTTCTGCTACTTAGTCTACTTTGGAAACAGCACTTCACTTCTTCATACAAGGCGACGTGGAATAGCTGCCTCAAATAACTTCTTTTCATGGAAACGCCCCTCGGTATTCCGAGGTTGTGGAATCATATTGCTCTTCTAATTCACGAGGGTTTGCTGAAGGCAAGCCCTCATAAAAGTAAGTCCATCATTACATCAAATTTTCTATTGCAATCAAGGCATTTGTTCTAGAATATACTTACGAGAATTCTGCATTTTTCAATTCTATTATTTCTATATTTTTCTACTGTACTGGGAAATCACAAGAAAAAGGAAAGGGGTTGAGTGGAATGAATTGTATGTTTGTTACTTTAAGAAGTATTGTAATATAAAGGAAATTCAATATATATGATAAATGTATTAAGTTTCATTAAGTTTCTATGAACACTAGAAATTTGTTAAAAGGAACAGTAAATACTTTAATTAATAAATTATTACTACAAAGAAAAGTCATACTCTTGCATGAATTGAAATTTATTCCCTCCCACATGATAGAGGAGAAAAGACGTTTTCTTGTACAACCTAAAACTTACTACACCTTCATATTTTATGTTAATTAAACGTAACAAATGTCAAATACAATAGAGGCGCTTTCTAATCGTGGAATGCCGGATTTTTAGATGTTTCATTATAATTATTAATCGTTTAGTTTAGGAATGATTTGCGTGTAAGTGTTAATAAATATAATGCTTTACTTATTTTGCTCTTAATTTTTAATTTTCCAATTAATTATCGTGGGCGAAGCCGCGGGGATCTGCTAGTGTAATAATAAAACATTCTGCAACGTTAAATTGGAATAATTTGTTAGCTATAAATTTGTATATTTCTCATCTGCATAAGTAGACTTTTTATTCTCTGCGAAAAAGTTCGAGTTTCAAAGCCAATGAAATACAATATGTGACATTAGAATAAAAGCTAATTGTGATGGAATTCTAAACTCATTCATTAAGCGACGTCATTTTTATAGGTCATTGAAACGCTGTAATTCCTCTCAGCATAGCATTGTCTGGTTGAAAGCAAAAAAGACAAATGAATGTGAAACTAACAACACATTGCCCGTGTATGTGGAAATGACAAAGAAGGGCTATTCACGTTTGCTACAATGTAGGCAGGATGGCACTATTCACAGATTTCATCCTTTATTCTTCTGCTGAGAGTTTTCAATAAAATTACATTCGCAGTCTCCCTCAGTTTATGCCGTGTCTACGCTATTGTTGGCTAATTGCATGGATATAATCTACTTATCTAACAATAGAGTGAGGATGAAAAGTACAATATTCCATGCGACACCATACCTGCATTTGAATGAGAGAAACAATTTACAGTAAAATAAGATTATTTTGATTTGTATCTTTCTTTAAATATTAGGATTCTTTTTTTCACAATCTTTAGTAGTAAATCGTGTAAAAAACAAAACGAAAAAAATGCAATATTAGAAGTACGAAACGGAAATACATAAACAGTAAGAATAAATGAACAAAAATCAAACATGTTAACATTCTGAACTCTAAAGTGTTCAGGAGTTTTCTGAAGTGAAACTTCTTTAGCCGCGCTAGGAGTAAATCGAGAGCTAACCCAAACTTGCGTTACGAACAAAATCGTGGGGCTATGACGGAACGGACTGCACAGAAAACAATCGACGCAATGGTTAGGCTTATCCAACATTTAAAAAATCGAAAAATCCAAAATTTAAAAAATCTAAAAATCCAAAATTAAAAAAGACAAAAACTCAAAAATTAAAAAATCCAAATTTAAAGAACTAAAAATCGAAAGTTAAAAAAGTTCAAAAACTTAATATTTAAAAAGTCCAACAATCCAAAATGGAAAAAATCCAAAATTGAAAAAAATCAAAAAATTGAAACAAGTTTCACTTCTGTCGCGTGGCGTTCCACGCACACTTTTTTTATTTGTTCGAGTTACATTACAACCCGTATATCAAGGCAGGGGCGCTACCGAATCACCCACAGCGGCGAACAACAGTTTAACTGTATGCTGAAGTTACAGTGATTCCTTAATTATATAATGATAAATAGACTTCGGATTTTAGGTAAAAACCTATTTTAATGCTTAAGTGATATATGGACGAAAACTTGTATATGCATGTTTCATAAGTGACTATGCCTAAAACTGATACTTTTATAGGACCTAAAACAGCCTATTTTTACGTTGGAGCCTAATATTGCCTTTTTGCTTGTTTTTCGTCTAAAGTTCAAAATAAGTCATTTTTTATTATAAATTCTAGCATTTATTTTCAGTTCGTACTAAATTTTTAGCTCGGAATATGCAGTACATGACACATTTGTGGCGTGGTTAAATAGTAGCCTAAGGAATGTTTCGTCTTTAGTAGAAAAATTCCTTGGAATTCCCAAGAAAATATAGTGTTTTTCTCCCGACTCCCACATCCAGTAACAGAAAAAAACGTAGTTCTCTGAATCACTGAGGGATAAAAGGGGTTGAATTTGCTAGTATGATATGCGTAGCTTTTGGGCGCAGGGATTAGGTTTTCACTGTTATGTTAGTAATATGTGTGTATATTCTGTGTACCATAGGCCTATATCTGTGTTTTATCATGATTATTGATTAGCGGTGACTTCAATAAATATAATATTCTGCATTGCAATTTAGATATTTCAGAAAATTGGCGACTTAACGATTTTATAAGAGACTATTTTACGATTGTTAGAACCCATTTTCCAATCTTTAGAGCCTATTTTAGGTACCTAAACAGCATTTTTAGCTACCTAAAAGTCCGAAGTCTAATGATAAACATTAGGAGTTATCATTTTAAAAGAACTTCATATATCTTACATTGTATTATTGTTTTATTTTTTTGTTTTTACTTTTGTTTTTTGTTTTATTATATTTCTTGGTAAATTTACTTTTCGATTATGTACCTGGATAATTCATAAAGAGAAACATCAACTGGACAGTTTAGATTAAACGCTTTGACAACAGAGATGAGTATAATTTCCCACAATTGTTTTGGAAGGCTGACCATATGGAAAATCATAGTATGTTTAAGTGGCTTACATCATGGAAACGCTACTTTTATGACAGTTATTAATGCAAAGTAAACATATTTGACCTAGTTCGTATGAGTGTCGCATCATCTTGGTTTCCAGGTTACGTTATAGTCCAGTCAATAAACGTCGAAAAACACCAAATAGAAAAAAAAAATCGTGTAGTTTTGAAATTTTGCAGAGTTGTCGGAGGGAGTGTCCTGAACAACATACTAAAAGTCCCCGAAGGTGGGGGGTGAGCGGGGGGCAGGGGGGCCCGCAGAAGGTCCCTATTTTAGGGTTTTCGCTTATATCTAAACAATGGTGCATCGTAGAGGAAAAGTTGCTATATACAAAATTCAAGCTGATAAAATTTCCTACAAGTTTGACTATACACATTTCTTTCTATTCCCAATAGTTTTCGAGATATCCGCCAGCGAAAATAACGATTTTTCGAAAAAAGCTCTTTCGCCTCGCGCTTTTCGACACACTTTGTCTTCTAGCGCTTCAGCCCTTAGGTATACAGCAATGTTATCATGAGAGAAGTTGTAGGCAAATAAATTATCTTGAAAATGAGTAGTCATTTGTTACTTTGTCTTCAAATGTTCAAAAGTTATAACAATTTTAAGATTCTGTCAAATTTCGAGATTTCGAAAGAAAACCGTATATCGCACTTTCTCTATATTTAGGGGTTATATCTTTGTACATAAGCTGTATATTGTGTATTTACATCATGAAACAAGTGGAGAAACATCACACAACCATTAAAGTTGAAATTATTAAACTCCGATCACGGTACAAGCACAGTACATGTAATGGAAAATACATTATATGCAGGCAAGAAAGGAAAAATAGGGACAAAAAAATCATGTAGTTTTGAAATTTGGCAGAGATCTGGGGGAAAGTGTCCTAAACAACATAGTAAAAGTCCCCATGGATAGGGGGTGAGCGGGGGGTGGGGGGCACTTTTACCGGTAAATGTAATTTCCCTCAGTTTTCCCTAAATACACAAAGAACTATGGGTTCTAGCAAAAAACAGTTTATGCACAAAATTAAACTACATAAAAGTTCTTATAAAATTTATCTGAATGATATTTCTGTAGAATTAATAGTTCAGGAAATAGAAGGATATGAAGTATGACACAGTTCTGGAAATTCTGTTTTACATACACCTATATATTATATTTTTTAACAAAAAAGAGATCAGATGTTAATTAAATTAGCATGATGTCAAGCAAGCAAACTAGTTCTTAGAATAATATTTGTACTAAAGGTAAACATCACACATAAAATAATAATAATAATAATAATAATAATAACAATAATAATAATAATAATAATTATTATTATTATAAAGCTTACAAAAATAACATGGTATGTGTGTACTTTATAAGAAATATAAGTCAGGCCTATTGGCCGTTCTATTTTTCGCTTAAAATATTATTTGGAAAAATGGTAAATAGTTAGAATTTGTAGATATTTAGAAATTATAAGACCTAATAGGCCTACATAGTACTTTAAATAAATGTTTAGTTGTCTATTTTCTTCAGTCTCCAATACTGGAATCCTAGTACTGTACATCGTATGATAAGTTAGGGTTATATTTTTCTATCTACCGAACACTCAGTATTTATACACATATATAACATTAATTAAAGAGTGCCTAAACAACTTATTTTGCTTGGACGTCATCAATTTTGGCATACTGTTGTATCAAGACAGGTTCCACAAACGGATGAGCATTTGATACTAGCTTTTCTGGATCCATATCTTCCACCACACCGAGTTGCACAGTAACAAAATATGATGTGCAAATATTCTCAGGAGACACATAGACAAGTAAACGTTTATTTAAAGTAATAGGTAGGACTGCTATTCTTAGAATCTTTAAATATAATTGTCTAATTCCTTACCATTTTTCAAAATACCGGTAATTATTTTAACGAAACATAAAACGTCTCAGCTTTACAAGAAAATATTATTAATAATAATAATGATAATGAGTGTTATATGCAACATTAACCATTAGTAAGTATATTTTTCTAAGAACTAGTTTGCTTGCTTGGCATCTTGCTAATTTAATTATCATCTCTTTTGTTAAAAATATAATATACAGGTTTATGTAAAACAGAATTTCCAGAACTGTGTCATACTTCATATCCTTCTATTTCCTGAACTATTAATTCTACAGAAATGTCATTCAGATAAATTTTATAAGAACTTTTATGTAGTTTAATTTTGTGCATAAACTGTTTTTTGCTAGAACCCATAGTTTTTTTGTGTATTTAGGGAAAACTGAGGGAAATTACATTTACCGGTAAAAGTGCCCCCCACCCCCCGCTCACCCCCTACCCATGGGGACTTTTACTATGTTGTTTAGGACACTTTCCCCCACATCTCTGCCAAATTTCAAAACTACATGATTTTTTTGTCCCTATTTTTCCTTTCTTGCCTGCAATATAATGTATTTTCCATTACATGTATTGTGCTTGTACCGTGATCGGATTTTTAATAATTTCAACTTTAATGGTTGTGTGATGTTTCTCCACTTGTTTCATGATGTAAATACACAATATACAGCTTATGTACAAAGATATAACCCCTAAATATAGAGAAAGTGCGATATACGGTTTTCTTTCGAAATCTCGAAATTTGACAGAATCTTAAAATTGTTATAACTTTTGAACATTTGAAGACAAAGTAACAAATGACTACTCATTTTCAAGATAATTTATTTGCCTACAACTTCTTTCATGATAACATTGCTGTATACCTAAGGGCTGAAGCGCTAGAAGGCAAAGTGTGTCAAAAAGCGCGAGGTGAAAGAGCTTTTTTCGAAAATTCGTTATTTTCGCTGGCGGATACCTCGAAAACTATTGGGAATAGAAAGAAATGTGTGTAGTCAAACTTATAGGAAATTTTATCAGCTTGAAGTTTGTACATAGCAACTTTTCCTCTACGATGCACCATTGTTTAGATATAAGCGAAAAACCTAAAATAGGGACCTTCTGCGGGCCCCCCTGCCCCCCGCTCACCCCCCACCTTCGGGGACTTTTAGTATGTTGTTCAGGACACTCCCTCCGACAATTCTGCAAAATTTCAAAACTACACGATTTTTTTTTTCTATTTTTCGTTCGTTGCCTGGACTATTATACAGTTTTATTGTTTTGGTAACAAGTTATAAATCTCCCGTCACAGAATAACGTTACTTCGCAATAATGCATCTATTATTGGTGTATTTTTATGGAGTAAATTTCAACTGATATTAATTGAAATTGATATGAAACAAGAAGAAATGGTGAGGTTGATTCATGATATGTAAATATCCAATTTGGCATTTGCCTTTACGACTCATGTCAAATTGGCCGGCCACGGGATTTGAACCTCAGACCTCACGAATGTGAATCCAAGACGTTACCATCTCGGCCACCTCGCTCGGTTGCAGGAGTCTTTATTTTTTTCTATCCAGGTATAAAAATTATTATAATTTCTACTGACTTTATTGCCCGATGCTTCTATATGATGGATCAACTGATACATGTAGACCAGCGTTTCTCAACCTTTTTGAACCCGAGGACCTCTAAAATGTCTAAACCTAGGAGGTGCCCGTGGCTTCGCCACGATAATTCTTTTAAAAATTAAAAATTAAGAGTATAATAATTATTAAAGCATTATATTTATTAACACTTGCACGCGAATCATTCATAAACTAAGCCAGTAATAATTAATGAAACAGCTAAAATTCCTGCTTTAGAGTACATTCCACGACATGAAAGCGCCCCCTGGGAAAACTATATCAGAATCGATTATGCAGTTCCAAAGAACCTGTGAACACATAATACATATTGTTTCTCAGCTGTTTATTGACATGAATATGATGTGAATTTTATTTTATCAATTCAGTGTAATTTTCAGAAATTATATAATGTTTTAAGGGAAGGAATGGTTTGTTTGGATTATTATTATCAGCGATATTTCAAGAGATATAACCATCAATATTTTACAGCTGTTGCCCCCGGCTTCGCCCGCCATTATTCATTGACTCCAGGATTTTTAAGAAAATTACACTGGTAGATTATTAAAAATGTTTGTGGTTCAGAGCTATGAAAATTGTAAGTAAAAATAAAATTAGAATATTTGTTCATTGTGTTCATTTCACTTAGGCCTTATTTAATAAAGAAACGGTTTTCCTTCCTAATTTTGTAGTCGTCATGAAAGTTTAGACTGCGAGAGACGAACATCGCCGAGTATACCCGATGTCTCACGAAGCGGGCGAGCAAGCACGCTATTTAGGGCCGTTGAATTGTATAAGAGTAGATAGATATTTTACGGACCCCTAATTTTACATCCCATTTTTAAAAGAAGGCCTACATTCTTAATATTTGGGGTATTAATTATAGGTCATTATAACGAAATATGTGAAAAAAATTTACTTCTTTACTTTCCACGTGCTTTATGATATTTTTTAATTATGTCTGCGGACCATCTGCACCACCTTCGCGGACCATAGGTTGAGAAACGCTGATGTAGACTATTTAAGGCAGAAACTATCTCACATAACAAGATTGGCATGTACATGAAGAAAACTAGTACAGTAACTGAATTCCCTCGCGTTCTATTAGGCTATAATCTGTGTTTATTACTGGAACACATGGCAAGTAAGTACGGAGATGTTACTAGCTATTAAGTGTAGAAGGGAAACCTTGTCTATATATGAAGGAATCGTTTAATTAGACATAACTGATGCATTAAGCAGATATACACGCTGTCACCTCGCGCTTTTGTCACCATGAAGAATGTGCGGAGGACGTGAACTTAATTATAATATTCTGCTCCTGTCACTGCCTTCTATTTGTTTCAACTCTCTGCCTGTTCAGAAGAGGTGAAGCAAAATATATCACGCATTGCAATTACCCTTAAGAAGAGTATCTTCTTTCCCAGTCATTTTAATGAAGGAGTACGTTCAAGCAACACGTCATATAGTTATCAACTCTTACGGCAGATTCTGTTCGTTTGTTTGTTTGTTTTTTTATAAATTCTGACCTAATATTATAGTAAGTTACTTCTTTTCTCAGTGCTTCACATTTTGGTAAAATAGTTTAATTTTATTTAACCTAGACTTAAAATAATAATTTATATATCACTTATCACTTTTAGAATTTACTCTAAGTGTATTCGTTTGTTCTTTTTTAAATTTTGTCTCTGGTTGAATGTAAGAGCTGGTCTCAAGGCCTTAACACTGACAGATTATATAAATTATTATTAATATGATCATCATCATCATCGTCGTCGTCGTCGTCGTAACACACGAATTAAAACTTCCATATTTTAGCAAAAAACAATACTTTATTAATCTTATATTTCTAAATTTATGTAAATTTTTGTGGTCAATAGCTGTGAAAAGGTTCAAATTTTGCCAGTCTGTTCTCTGAAAATAACTAATCCATTTAAACAAAAAATATTAGACTTAATTTTTTACCTAAATTGCTGGTAGTATAAAATTGACTCATATACAGTTGAATAAGCCTACTATAAAATTTAGATTTATCAGGTTTTAAGTCAATTTTTATAGTTTGTAAAGCTTCAATCCCTCCTCCTTTTGAACTAATAGACTTAAAAAGTTGTAGCTAAATGTTTGCCTTCTGAAAGTTATTAAGAGGTAGAAAAATGTTCTCTGAAAACTAATATTGGTAGTGGAATTATAGCTTAGCTAAGACCTTTGATCACTTAATAGCTCTGCGTGATTTTGAAAAATGGGATTACAAAAATAACTTTTCGCAATTATATATAATCGATGTCCACATCCTGTTCGCATGAGAAAGTATTAACCCCATGGTGGAGTAAAAATACAAACCTGTTCTACTATATGCGTTAAAGAGTGCAAGTTCTAGGTGCAAAAACGTAGTACAGTATTGACTTTCTGAGAAAGAGATAAATCTTCATTTACTGCACTACTTCAAACATGCGTTTCACTTGCAAATTAATTACTTCACTGAAAAAATTATGTAAATATATAAACTTATATATTACATAAATTTATATAATAATAAAAATAATAATATATATATAAATATATAATATATAATAAGGAATTAATCAATGAATATTTATGCTTCAAAATGTGCTGTCTTCCTTATAATGTGCTCTTGAGATACATATATTAAAAAAATAACAAAGATTACGATTGCCTACATAAAAAGAGGTTCTCATGCAAGAATAATATAATATAAAATAATGGAACAATTTATAAATAAATAAAGAAATAAACAAATAAATAACGAAAAATTTAAGAGCACTACAGTAAAAATTCTCTCCACCAGATTCTGAATTTGGTGAGAAAGCTACTAAACACACAAATAACTTTCAAAAATTTGTATTCTTTACCTCTGGAGAAGTTATCTATTCGAAAAACTAGGTTCCTATTTAGAGATGAATACAGTTCTCTTTACCAGTAAGTAATGTACAGAAATAAAAAAATATCCTTTTAGGCAGGCCTACAGGCTGAGGTAGATTTCGAAGTGCTAAATTTCGCCTTATATGAGAGCTATCGAAAAACCAGTTTTGTAGAGTACTCATCAAGAGCTTTTCAACGATACCCCATAAGACGTGATGTCTAATTTCCATCCCCCAACCACCCCCACTCGTACCCCCAAAACCCCCGAATCGTTGGTGTCACTGTGAACTCCATAGGGAGTATTCTAATTTATTCAACAAAGTCTCTCTCTATACTTCATAGGAGCCGAAATATAAATTTTTCAAAATGTCAACCCCCTCCCCCGACCCTCCCCTTGGACCAATTTTGCTCATTAACGAACTTGTCCGAACTATTGGGCCTAGAAATAACATAATAAAATTTGGTTCAAATATCTTCAAAATTACGGCCGCTAGCGTGTAAAGATATGTATATATATATATATATATATATATATATATCACAAACAAATTTAAAGGGCGGTGGTTTCGTACTTAGGGAGGCATGAAACGTAAAGATATGAAAGAATTTTTCGAAAGTCATGACATGGTATCGATTCCAATAGTAAAAAAATGCCACTCAAGGGAGTAACTAATTAGGCATAACTTCTTCTACTTTCCTACTAAACAATTCTTAGAACAATAAATTGGAAACTGAGCTTCTCTGAAAAATACAATAAAATCTGGATCTCCCTTATCTCCAGAGAATAATACAATTCCCAGAAACGTCATAATGAAGATGACAACGGATTTCATGCACCATGACAGTACATTCAAGGTGATATAATAATACCTTCACTTGTCCTATGGGATCAACTCATCTCAGGCATCCCTTGTGCTAAGAGAGTCCTTGGATCGAACCCCAGAGGCATGCCAATTCCAGGAATCTCATAAAGCTCCCTTGTCAATATCAGTTAGAGGGAACAGTTGAAGCAGCATTTGTGTTAATGCGCTCTAGGAAATTAAGGGACTTGTATTAAACTGAATTAGCTACAATTGCCTGTGTAGTCAAATGAGTGTTTAACACGAAATATATGTTACTCTCATTAAAGTTTAGTGTAGATTTAATAATAGCCTAATTTTAGCTTGAAAGTTGAGCATAATATCTATTATTATTTATCTTTTGTTTCATTGTTTGCTGTTCATTGAATGAATCGATTATGGGGCTCTGGATCGAGATATCGAAACTAAACGTTCTTTCGACTTGAAAATATATCATTTTAATTTTAAAATCTGAGCCAAAGCACTTATCATAACTCAAATTAATGAAACCGGAACGAAAAGCTTTTTTGCACGATGTAACTTATTAGCGATACTTACGAATATTGTTGCCGTGGATCGTAACTTGGCATTAACACACGCAATCTAGTTGCTATGAAAACAAAAGAAATCTCAATGCTGTAAAAATTACAAAAAGCACTAGTGCCGTAAGTAAAACCATCACAATACAAGCCTTTATCGAAGGCCGGAACCAAGTCCCCACCAGTTTGTGGCGGCTTTAACAGGACAAATATTCCGTCCCCTTAACAACCAACACATGCGAATCACTTTCTAAATTATAACATCCATCTTCAAAAATGTATATACATAATATTTTCAGCTAATATCTCAATTAATATAATTAAATTGATATAAATAATCATAGTGCAAAATATAGCATGCAATACTCGTTCCGTAAGCGCATAACGGTTCTCGGAAATTGAAAAAACTCGTCGCAAGCGCCTCGTTTTTTTCAAACTCTTTCCTCGATCTGTATGCACCGCTTACGGAACTAGGATCGCAATATACCATCGATTACTATCTCACAGGTACGTAATGAATATGTTCCAGTATTCGCTTTCAAAAATGTAATTCATTTATCGGTTTATGGCAGCTCGGCCGCTGATTGGCTATTTTCGAAAGCCAACCAAAATGCTTCGGGACAACGAACATCGGACTTTATTATAGTAGATGATGGGAAACACCCACATGCTGAATATTACGTTTCGCAATCGTCAGAAACATGTCAATTATACTTATGAGTTCTGAATACTAATAACGACTGGAACATATGCAACACCCCAATCACACGTCGTCATAGCGTACGTAGGCTATACCAAAGCAGCCTGGAAATTTCCAGATCGGAATATTCTAGACACAGTGTGGGCTATATATACACATTACTTATCGTCGGAATAAAATGCATTTTAATACCCAAAAAGTAGAAGAAGAAGAAGAAGAAGAAGAAGAAGAAGAAGAAGAAGAAGAAAATGATTGTAGAAGATAGTGATTTCTGTAATCTTATTGTTTAAATGGAAATGCTGACATATATACTATATTATATATATATATATATATATATATATACTGTATTATATATATATGACAGCATTTCCATTTAAACAATAAGATTACAGAAATCACTATCTTCTACAATCATATATACATATACAATATATATTTATGTATATATTTTTTAAAGCTCTTTCAATTTGAACAGTAAGATGTCTAGAGAGACAATCTGGAGGAAAATATATATTTCTTTTACATGTAACATTCAGACATTGTGCAACATTAGTATATCACTATGAAATTTAGAAGTTAGATGTTAATTAAGGCCTAAAATATTTGTTTCTAGTGTCATAAACAGGGCCCGGATTTTGATGACCTAAAAATAGTTAGAGCTATAAAATGACAAGAAAAATACAAAAAAGACCCGAAATCTAACAAAAATTACTAAAAATTTGTATGAACATACTAGTTTATATATCAGATTCGTGTCTATTCTACATTTATGTTGTTGACCCAATCACAGGATTGTAATTAGTTTCATGAATAAAGAAATTAGTTACATGGGTTAAATGCAAATAAGCAAACTCCGTCTTTCTATATCCAAATTAAAATTACAAAACAAGATTTATTTATTAATGCTTATTTAGACTCTACGCTATGCAAGAAAACACACACAAAATAAGAAAATGACTATGATTTTTTTTAAATTACCTAAATATATGAAATGGGGGAAAAAGGACCCTAAAATGGCCAAAAAATTACCAAATAATGGCACTGAATTTTAAAAAAAGACCTAAATATTAAAGGTTTGGAAGAATGACCAAAAATAACCCTAAAATCACCATTTTTATAATCTAGGAGTCATGATCAGAATATCTGTACTAGTGGGCAACGTTCATGATGTACCAGTTAAAAACTGACATGTCATCAAAATCCGGGCCCTGGTCATAAGCAAACATAAATAATGAGAAAACTTCCCTGCACAAGGGATTTCAACGTAGATACGTCAAACTACACCCCGAAGAACAGGCCCGACGAGAGGCAGGAGGGGCAGCCCCGGGTCCCGGTCCCTAAAAGGAGCCCGGCCGGCCAGGTTTTATTTTTTACTTTCTAAATTTACTCTAAAATAAAATTTGTTATAAGTCAATAAACAGTTTAAGTTAACTTATGTTTTTTGTGTTTATTTTACCTGCATTGTCCTGTTGTATAGGCTAACGGTGACACGGAATTAATCAGTTAATCGAAACGGATTATTCTTGAAGAAAAATAGCTATTTTTGAAAAGTAGAAGCAGAAATCCTTTTGGACTCAAAAGTAGGCCTCACTAACGTTCGGCATTTAAAATCATAATTTTCAAAAGATTAAACTGGCCTCACTAACGTTCGGCATTTAAAATCATAATTTTCAAAAGATTAAACTGGTAGGCCTACATACAGATAAAATTGTTCCTAATTAGAACATTTTAATGTATTTTTCAGTTTTGTGCCTGACATCAGCAAACAGATTTGGTCCAAAACCAATAGGCTTCGTCCCATGGGCGTTATAAATGGTATATCAAGTTTTGTGAAAATCCGATAAAGCGTATTTGAGTTATCGCGCTTACAGACAGACAGACAGTACTGTCTACCAGACAATCTCATAAAGTACCGGTACCATTCTGGCACTTAATAATTATGTAATATAATTACATAATCTTTTTGATGCATACGTTATAAAGGGCGAGTTGGGTAGTGAATTTAATATTAGATGAGGGTCCAGGAAAATGTTTCCTAAGGCCCTTGCTTTCTTTCCACGGCCCTGCCGAAGAAACTTGGCAGAGAAACGTCAAATACTGAGCAGTCGAATAGAAACTCGCTAGTTACATCACCTTCATAGTTCAACACAGGCAGAGTGGTTTGGCACACCTTTTAGGATGAGTAATGAAAAGAGCTATGACATCAGGGTTTCACGCGGTTCCTATACAATATACACAGGAACCGTTATATTCAAAGCGAGCCGCCATTACGCAAACACTGAACAGTGTGTTGAACTTTACACTGCACTGATTTCCAATCAAGCTACCACATGTTTTCAAATCCATTCAATTAACACTATGTATATAGATCATTCCATCTACTTTACGGGTCAACAGTACATACAAGCTAAGGATAACACCACTCCACAGGGTGCTTAAATTACGCAATTATCCATAAACGCATCCACAATTGCAATTTTTAGACCTAAAGATAAGTTTCGGTAGTAAAAGTAAGTAAAAAAAAGTTGAAGAGTGAATAATGTGAACTCTCATTAGTTCACTCCACAATTGCAATTTGTAGACCTAAAGATAAGTTTTCGGTAGTAAAAGTAAGTAAAAAAATCCCTTTAGGCAAGCCTACATGCTGAGGTAGATTTCGAAGAGCTTTTGGTTTAATTTATTTCTTCTTCTTTAGCCTTGGCATAACAAACCCGCAATAATAACTGCAAAAAAGAGGAAAGAGCACTTTTTCAAACGTTCAAATCTCGCCTTATATGAGAACTATCAAGAAGCTAGTTATTGATTTGTAGAGTACTCATCAAGAGCTTTTCAACGACACCCCACAAGACGTAGTTTCAAAAATTTCGAATTTCCATCCCCCCACCCCCACTCGTACCCCCAAAACCCCCGAACCGTTGGTGTCACTGTGAACTCCATAGGGAGTACTGTAATTTATTCAAACAAAGTTTCCCTCTATACTTCATAGGGGCCGAAATATAAATGCTTTAAACTTTCAACCCCCTCCCCCGACCAACCCCTTGGGCCAATTTTGCTCATTAACGAACTTGTCCGAACTATTGGGCCTAGAAATAACATAATAAAATTTGGTTCAAATATCTTCAAAATTACGGCCGCTGGCGTGTAAAGATATATATAAATATATACTTTATATATATATACTGTATATCACAATTTTTTTTCTTTTGAACAGGCGGTGGTTTCGTACTTAGGGAGGCATGAAACGTAAAGATATGAAAGAATTTTTCGAAAATCATGACATGGTATCCATTGCAATAGGTAGATTTTTCTTCGAAATCTACCTAAAAATGTTGAAGAGTGAATAATGCGATAATGCATTATTCATTACCGGTAGTTTACTTTTTTGGAATTAGATATAGTGTTGACTCTTTGGAAGATCGATATCTTCTTATTGAACTTATGTGGGCATTCTCTTTATTATTAAAGAACCTATGAACTTATGTGAAATTGGCCATTTTGTGTTGCTGGGATCAACTTCCTACCATAAAGAGCCTTCCGCTTTCTGCAAATGTACGCAATATATGCTTGTCTGCATTTTTTGTTTGTCATCCATTGTAATCTATATTAAAGCAACGAATATTTTGTTTGTGTTTGTTTTGAACATTCAAAATGGGAGAAAGGAAGTATGTGTTCAATCAAAAATTGTAGGAAGGGTACAATGTTTTAAAACTATGTAGAATATTAGTGATCACATGTAATGGAATATTTTCTGTTGCTCACAGAGAAGATATTAACGACCATGTGAAGACTTGGAAACACCAAAAGGAAGACCTTAATGTAAAAATTAATACCAACTTTTCATGCAGTGAATTTTATGATGTAGCCTAATAAAGGCTGATATAAAGAAGGCCTATAAGTTATGTCTACTGGGAAATGTCATATTTTTACAATATTAATCCTTATTCTTGCAGGCAGAGTGTTTATCCCGTTTTGATAAAGTATCAGTGCAATTGTTGGTATACTCTACTAACACAATTGCAATAATTATCGAGTATATCGTGAAAGTGTCCTGGGTTAGAAACACAGAAATGTACTAAGCCTAGGTATAACGCTCTTGTCTTAGCCTTCACAGCTCGGGTCTGAGAATGTGAAATGAGTATATACTGTTACCAACTGTCCAGTTTTTGACCGAAAAGCCCTGGTTTAAAATAGCATCCCGACTGGACGTCAGAAGTTCGGGTTTTCGGAACCCCTTTAAATAAAGTGATGTTTACTTTTTTTTTTACAGATGCGAGAAGAATTTATTAAAATGTGAGGAATTTTTTTTAAATTTGAACTAACCTACTATTTGGTTTCATAATTTTTTACCTGATTATCCATTAGTTGGCTTCATCGTCGGATTAAAAGCAGCGTTGTATCATTTTGTAAAGCGTATATCCAGTGTGATACTAAATATTTAAAGCAATGAAAGAAACAGGCTGAACTAGGGGGACCATAATATTTTGAGCTGAAAACTGGAACTCCAAAAAAGTCTGTTTACATTCCCAAAAATTAACATTATTCTTATTACTCCTATCAATATTATCATCATTTATTATTTGTTATTATTATTAATTAAGAATTAATACATTGTAAAACATCAAGAAAGGTCAAATAGCCTAAGTCTATAGACTGGATAAGCCTAATAATTAATACATATTCAAATCGCACAGAAAATATCAACAATTTTTATTTTACACAGTAGTTGCATAGCACGCCAGTCATTGCCATACATGGTCAAAATGATTGCACATCATCGTATTTTGCAGAATATGATGGACATTTTGTGGGTTGCTTAAATGATCTATATGGAAAAAAAAAATCCTATGCAAACATAAACTTAACCGAAGTTTCCTGTAAATGAACGCAGCTGCTGCAAGCATTAAAAACTAAACCACTGACGCCAAGACATGTACGAAACAATCAAATGCTCTTTAATTTTACTGAAAAACACGATACAATTAATATTCCGAACAACAAATTATCACACATTAGAAGTATCTAAAACTACGAAATATTAAAGTCTCTACAGATATAACTTTAAGAGTATGTTCTACGCTCGAGTTTGTTTGTAGATTTTTTTAAAATAAAACGAGACTTGTCGCTTTTGTTTAGTACTGTCGGGACGGCCAGGACACACCTAAAAACCGGACTCTTCCGGTCATACTGGGACGTATGGTTATCCTAGGATAAACGTAGACATGGTGAAAGCCGAATTATTTGTGCATTTTAACTATCATTTGAAATGTACTGAATTCGCTAAATTTCTGAAATCTGTGGCAAAGAATTTGTCAAAACTGGGAAATCCAAATAAAAAATTAATATTTTTTCAACAGAAACTAGCATCTTAGAGTACACAATGTACAAGTGCTATTTTTCGCCTTATACCCTCAATTAAAATTAAGATGGCAGGGTAAGTAAATAAGTAATGTGGAGCACATTAATTATATATTTATCCTGGCATTTTAATTTAATTTTAATTATGTATATATTTATACATAACTTATAAATTATATTGTACATTGTATTATATATTATATAAATTATATATGTATATATAATTTTAATTATATATTTATCCTAGCATCTTAATTTAATTTTAATTAATGTGGTAATTGAGAGGATAAGGCGAAAAATAGCACTTGTACATTGTAAATTTCCCCTCAAAGAAAGCAAGATGAAATTTATTAATAATCTTAGAGTATGACTGGATTAGCAGCCTCAACAGTGTGATTCATGTCAAATAAATGCTTACATCCTATAATAAATATAATCTATGCATTGTGTAATGCACTGTGAATAATAATAATAATAATAATAATAATAATAATAATAATAATAATAATAATAACAAATTTCTTTAAAGTTGGCAACCCTAGAAGTATACGAGAAGAAATTACACTAGTACTGTACACTAGTACACTAGTACACTAGTACATTAGTACTGTAAGGATTCTACACATGATCTTGAATACTTCAGTAATAAGCAAAAGAAAAGAGTGGACTGGAGGCAGATTATTTATAATTAGTTTTATTTTTTGTTATTAACCGACTCGGAGTTTCGTAAAATTGCGAGCTCCAGCTCCAGCTCTTGGACCTTTAGTTTTCAATATCCTTAAAATTATGGCATAAATAAAAATTCTACTCTTAGGTACTTGATGTTTCCCTGTTTTTTTCTCTATGTGTATATAACTATGTAACCGTCCTAACAGAATTCCTGGTAATCTCATCTATTACTATACCCTAGCTCACAATAAACGATATTTCAGCTTAGAACTGTCCAACAATATCCTCAACTCTTTTAGTAGTTTCACATGGCCAGGAAGACTCTACAGAGCATGGAAAAAATTGTACCACCTTCAATTTAAATTGCCTTTACTTAATTACATAAATTGCCAATTTTTCAGGTGGAAAGGGAATGGCCACACCCACGTACAATTACAAGAAAACAAAATGTTGAAAATTTATGTTTTATTGGCCTTTACTGTTGAAAAGAGTAAACATACGAGAATAATATAACACAACAAAAAGAAAACAAATTTTGATTAAGCTTGTGTTCACAAACGTAGAATACAATTTGAACTGAACTATAAATTTAAATTTGGAACGCAAGTGCCCCGGGGACTACTATTTGCAGCATGTAGTATAAACAAACGAAGTGTCGGGCATAAATTCCCAGACATGGCACTTCTCAAGTCTTGTATCTCACTCAGCCTGGGGCGCTCATGAATCTCAACATGATATGAATTAAACAAGAAGACAAAATATATACGCCCTATTGTTTTACGTCCTGCTTGTGAAATTCCGCCACACAGCCTTATTTCTTGACGAATCAAGTGGCAAGATAAGATGTTGAGAGCTAGATACAGTAGACTGTACTGGTTTTATGATTATTTAACGATAGGGGTGTACTACAACTTAGGTCTATGACCATCACCGAAGCCGGTGGTCTTTTACATGCCTGTAAATCTACAGACATGGCCCTGTCACAATTATGCACACATAAACACCATCGACTTGGACTGGGATCCAGTGGAAGAAATATTGAAAGATTAGAATAATATGAAACAGAAGAAGAAAATAAGAAAAGAGGACAAAAGAAAGGAGGGAATTGTGAACAAACGAAAATGGAATAAAGAGTAAAATATATAAGTTATATAAAATATTTAAGCCACACAAAGAAAGGCCAAAAACAGAAGAGGAAAAAGGAAGGCAAGAAGAAAAATACTCAGAAAATGTATGATAATTTGTTGTTCTTCATTCTTCGAGTATTTTTATTACATACGGACGGTAGATTTGTGCCGGTGACTTTGTATACTCCCACATCAGAGTAAATCTAAATAAATATGTGATTTATAATCTCAGTTGGGATCTTTCGAGAGTTCTGTCGTCGATACATCAGCTTGGGTCGTTCTGAAATATCGTCTTTTGTCAAGCAGTGTTGTCAGGTGTGGAAAACCATGCATTAGACTGCATTTTTTTGCAAAAAAAATATCGTATATTTTCTCCGATATTCGATTAACTGCATTTTTTGTACAACATATCGTATATTTTCTCCGATATTCGGTTAATTAAATTTTTTCATTTCGTAATTTGTTAGTGGCATCCTACTGCGATCCAATGCCAAATCCCTATTTCGACAGATGCTTGTAAGAATTAAACATTTAAAAATCATATGAGAGAGATTCATCACAGTTTCCTGCATTTGCCAATGTTACTCAAAAGTTCTTCATGCTGAACAATGTACTGAGTTACAACATAATTTTATTGCCTAAATATTAAATTTTGAATGTTGGAACAAAGGAAATAAGAACGTTTCTGGTGACTTAATCCAACCATTAGTAGGCCTACAAAGGTAAAGATAATAGCAACTGAAAATGACGAACCGTATTTCAAAATTACCCCCATCTTAGAAAATCTTTAATCTTTTTATTTACTCGATATTTTCCTTAGATGATTTAATTTAACACAACAAGCGTTTCGTTAAATTTTTGGAAAGTATTTTAGAAAAACATATGCAAGAGTTTCCTTAAAAAGAATTTTAAAATCCTAACATAATAGCCTATATAGAATAAACTAAATCGGATAAATTTTTAAGCATTATATTTGCATAAGTCCATCTTATTAGTATTTTATCTAATACTTTGTAAAAAAAAATATTCTTCATTAATACTTATATTTGTTTATTTGTCATAGGTAAACATAACGAGAGGTTCGAATTTTACTGTCTACTCCATTCATACGCCGCGTGTTTGATAATAACCAATAACAGTTAGCAGTTCCTCGTATATGGACCAATCACGATCGTTTATCTTATAAAATGCTTGCTATTAATACGAAGGTGGGATTTTATATTATTAGACGTCAGCTCGTTACTGGAAATGTACTGTATTGCAACTTCCAAAGCCGTAGCCTGTATGGAGTTTCTAAAACAATACGTTGTCATGATAACTGATTTGCATTTGATAAACTCTAATACTTTACCATAAACAGGCACTAAATTGGGTATTACTCCGGTACCGGTCAACCGATTTGGTTCAATATCAATAGGCTTCTTCCCAAGGACGTTATAAATGCGTATACAAAGTTTCATGAAAATCCGATAAAGCGTATTTGAGTTATCGCGAGACACACGGACGGACGGACAGACATTTTCCCGTCCCCACACACAATCTCATAAAGTACCGGTACCATACTGGCACTTAATGTAATAGAACGAGAATAGATGGGAAGAAATAGGAATGAAGAGTAGAAATAATCACATTCCTTGTGGAAGGAACTGTTTAGTAATAAGTATTTTATTAATTTAAGAGGGGGACTGTTTGAATAGGACAGAGGAGTGTCCACGCCCCATTTTAATATCCACTTTATCGATGTCTCGTGCAGATCAGAAGGGCCGTGATTATTAGTTTGGGTAGCTGGGCGTTCCCAGCTTTCATACAGCTCACTCCATTCCAGCTTAAAATAATGACAACGGAAAAGTGGAGAGAGGAATTATTCAAGAATTAACTCTCTCGAAATAAAATCGTGTGGAAGGTTCCCGAGTTTCTGCTTACGTGACACCATCGCAATATTATATTTTTAATATCGTACATGAAAGGAAAATGAGCTTTCAAGAGAACATATTTGGTAGAAATAACTGAGTTGATACTTGGAAAAGGCATTAGTCGGCTTAGTCCTTCTTTCCTACATCAATGATTTGTATTCTTCATCACTACAGAGATACCAGCAGACATCGACTTTCTTCTCGTGATAAGGAAGATGGTCAAGCATTAACAAAACTCGACAACATAAAAAAAATATACAAGGATATAGCTTATCCTTTGATGATGAGAAGAAAATAAATTCAACCGTTTCATTCGACATTTCATTGTAACCGAACTTCTGCAGGAGACTTGCTATTCTCTGTCCCATTTAAGAACGATCCTATTCAAAACAAAGAGGCGTGGCTGTCATAGCCCGCACGTGAGAACGCACGTGTTCACCGTATTTAATGTTAGTTTGATTATTCTCAGTACAACTGATCCGCAGGGGCGTCGTGAACAATGAATCCTTTGTTTTGTTTGGTAATTGATATCCTATAATGATGACGATGCCAGTGAGAGTTTGTTATTTCACGTGTAAATGTTGATATTATTGTTGCATGAACTTACGAACACTCGTTAGCCACGCCCTGGTAATGGCGCATGCTAATGACATTAACAAATCACCTTTTTTTCACATGATGCGAATTTTCCGCGAACTCTGTGTGAGTTCTCCTCCCCTTTGTTTTGACTAGGATCAATTTAACATCCACCCTACAGCTCGGATTTCGCTCCCAGCGATTTCCATCTTTTTCTACACCTCCAGAAATGACAGGGAATGGCAGAGAAGAGATGTCTGTCACACAGTGGTTCAAATCCCTGGCGGCAGACTTGTACGACACAGGTATTCAAAAGCTGGTTCCACAGTACGGCAAATGTTTCAATTCCGGTGGCAAATATGTTAAATAATAGCTGAAAATTTGCTGTATCTATTGGAATATATAATATGTCCACGGAATTGTGTTTTGTTTCTGTAAACGGCCCCAGGGAAACTTACTATATGGACGCGCCTCGTATTAAGCAAATGCTACTGACGTATAAATTCGTCACTTCAAAAACCGTATAAAAGCAGAAATGTAGGATTTACAGAGAAATGCTATATGTAAAATACGAGAATTTTTACCCTTTTATTATGTTTGTCATTCATACCAACCAGTTACTCTATTGAAATTATTCTCATTGATTTTAAACTTAGATACCACTGATGATTTCACTTGTTGATTGCTTATATTATTGTAAGAATTCAGTTTTATAAAGGTTAATTATTCTCAATACTTCTTCTGATGTGCTTCTATTAATTACTTCCTCTGCCCGTACCATAGGTACTATAGGTAGAGGAAGTATTGTTTTCGACCCTAAAATTCGAAGTTGAGTTTTTAGCATATATACACGTTGCAAGGCCCCCTGAACCCAAAAATACTATTTTTGGAAACATGTCTGTGTGGAAGTTTGTGAACAGGCTAGCTCCGAAACGGAGAATCGTATGAAAACAAAATTTCGTATTTGGGTTAGGTTGCTTCTAAAGATGTGATTCGAAGATTGGCGACAAATTTCTCTATTTTTAAGGGGACTTTACATGAAAAATTTTTAGTTTTTCGCGATTTTCCCGAAAACGGCTCTAACGATTTTCTTTAAAATTTGCATATGTGTTCCTTTTACTGAGAGCTAAATCTTTTATTTGAAACTTTTTTTCGAAAAAATTCTCTGAGGGTAGTTACAAGCCACCAACTGTTCACCCACTGTTTGTAGAAATTTTGTCTTGCGTGATGAACAACTGAATACGCGCTCTTTCACGGCCTCTTATTCTATATAAGAATGTGAAGTGAGAAAGATGTATTGTTGGCCAGGTATAGAGTAAAGAGGTATCTGAGGGAAATATCCGATAAATTTCGGAAAATATTCTTTACAGCGGAAAGTTCAATAAACGTCTGCAGTCAGTTGATCTTTTTTTTTTAAGTTTGTTATATAGCCTGCGCTTTTAGTCGCATCATTGAAAGAAGAGGTATTTATAGGATAATTAGCGTAAAATTGTGTATTGCGATTCTGTAAAAGGATATGTGAATACTGCTAACTTTTATTTGGGCAGAGGAAGTTATGTGACTTTCACATCAGATTTTTTTTTAAGTGAGTTTCATTCCCCCGGAAACAATAGCGGATGTCACAAGTCACAACGCATTTGAACGCAATTTTGTAAACACATGCATCCTATTTTCTCTCCGAAAACGAAAAAACGTTCGCCATGAGATGTCTCTCTCATTGCAAATAATTAAAAAAAAAAAAAAAAAAACATAACGATCTTCCTTCTCATCTGTAGAGAAGAGCTATTATATTACTCGATGAAAACACATGTTAACAAGCTTCTCTTTCACCCGATATTTTATTAATAACAAGTAGGAGTTCCTATTGACTTCCAGAATAATGAGACTTCTTCGGTATACACAAGAATGTAAACTTTCTTAATAGAGTTTACTTAAATTACACGACGAAGGAAAAACAAACAAAGGAGATCGGTTAAGTCTCCCTTTATAAGTACAGTAATTTAAAATGTACACGATGGGCACTCGTTATACTAAATAAACAAAATGCTTCAAATAATAACCACAATACAAGAGTAGAGTGGTAATTCTGCAATCTACTGCTGGATAGCGAAAGGAATAATGAAAGCGAGACATACAATTATTATTTGAAAAAGAAGCAGCAATGTACAGAGATGAAAATGGAGAACTAAAAATGAAATACCAGAAATATCAATTCCTTTATTGCAACCAATGGCCACAGTATGATGAATGGAGCTCTGGTGGAATGGTTATACCATTAATTATATTATTATTATCATTATTATTAATTATTAATATAATTATATGATATACCGGTACTATGATTAACTTATATACAATAATATAATAGGATATACATATTATATGATTATTATATTATATATTATAATTATTATTATATGAATTATATAGCAGGGGAAACAGGAGCACCCGAGAAAATCTGCCCCGACCCCATTTTGTCCACCACAAATTCCACATGGATCCACCGAGATTCGATCCCGGGTCCCAGCGGTGGAAGGCGATCTCAGCCATGGGAGCGGCGAGATAACAGTAGGGTGGAATAGTAGCTCTGGTGGAATAATTATACCATTAATTATATTATTATCATTATTATTAATTATTATTATAATTATATGATATAGCGGTACTATGATTATATACAATAATATAATAGGATATATATATATATTATATGAATTATATGGCAGGGGAAACAGGAGCACCCGATAAAATCTGCCCCGACCCCATTTTGTCCACCACAAATTCCAAATGGATCCACCGAGATTCGATCCCGGGTCCCTGCGGTGGAAGGGGAATTCAGCCATGGGGGCGGCGAGATAACAGAAATAGTAGGGAGAAATAGTAGAAGCTGAAGGCATGCTTAGTTACTGAAAAACGAACACACACACATATAATAATTTCCCCCTACCTACGGCCAGGGATGAATACACGATCGTATAAGGAAAAACTTCACCGAATAAGCATAGTGCCAATGTTGATCAGTAACAAAGCAGGAAATAGAGAAATCCTTATTGGTCTTGCTTTTCAGGTTTTGCCACATGTCGCGTGATGTACGCGATGGTAATGACCTCGGAGTGTATTTTGCCAATGTGCACCCGCTACATGTACTGTCATTGTTTACATTACAACCAGTTACTGCAGGCGCAAGAATCCTGATCACTCAGGCGAGAAGGTACCTTGAAGTAAGTAAAAAAAAAACAATTTTTATTTTATTGCTTTATTTCATGGTCTG
Source organism: Ectobius pallidus (assembly GCA_964059195.1). Taxonomy (NCBI): domain Eukaryota; kingdom Metazoa; phylum Arthropoda; class Insecta; order Blattodea; family Ectobiidae; genus Ectobius; species Ectobius pallidus. The sequence goes on from CAXKWD010000005.1 coordinate 125,164,386, forward strand.
AAGAGTGTTTTATGGAAATATAAATGTATTTTGAACCATAATCCCATTTAAAAGTCCTAAATGACAGCTTATAAGACAGTCTATTTTTAGGTCTATAATATCTATTTTGTTCTATTCTGATTATATGTAATTGTCTTTTTCTTCTTATGCAGTTCATGAGTCATAACAAATAAACATATAATTGAAGTGAATTGAATATACTATAAATAATGCAAGCCCTTTGATGAGTAGTGGATCAACGAAAAGTAACGTAGGATTTTGAAGTTGTTTTTCCCGTAAATTTCATCTTTTCTGGCCTTGAGTACCTTTTCACTTAAACTATTCATCCAAGTACATTGACATTTTTACAGTTTAATTAGGTCTATATGGTATATTAGCATGATTTAACATTTTTTATCTTCCTGGTACCAATATTAAGATTAATGAAATTTTTCATTTCTAAAATGTGCAATAAGAAGATTTTTTAAAATTAGATATTACATTTTTAAACATATTTCTCTAAAAATTTTGCTTTGTCGCTAAGAAGTCTAAATGTAGGCTAAGTTGAAAAAAATTAATTTGTGTATTACTTACAATTCTTGAGAAATTTAACATGGCGGAGATAGAAGGTACCTTCTGCCATTAGGCCTATGGTCGATTTTCACATCTAGGACTGGGCAACGACTATGCGCCTACCGTATCGACCCGTATAAATTTAACTAATAGGTTAATAGGGTCAATTCTTGAATAGGGTATGATATAACAAAGATCACGATATGAAGATGACTGATGACGAATGATGATTATGAAGATGATGATGGCATGATTGTATGAATGGATATGAACTTAGAGAGTACGGAAAATATCATGAAACTTGTTCTAATGATTGATACGAATGGTCATGAGTAGGGGGCGGATTTCTATGACATGTCATATTTTTCCCCTTTGCATTATTTCAGGTTTCCGACTAATTTAAACCCGATTCCAAGCATCCTGGTGTAAATGGAACGGCTTTTATTGTGCATATAACTGCATATTTAGGAAATTTTCAACTATTGTAGCATATTTAGTATGAATACGCATATTTAGGTCATATTTTCGGCATATTTGTGTGCATATTAAAAAAATAGAAGTGACATATCATATTTTGTAAATTTTGCATTATACTGATACTTTTTGAGAATTTACGGATATTTTAAATAATAAAATAATAATAAAATGAATTGTAATGAAACTTAAAAAAATATACATAATGTGTAAGTGGTAACGTCATATTTTAAATTTTATTGGTCATATTTTAATGTTTTTTAGGTCATAAATGCATTCATGTATCCTATTTTTTAGGTCATAGAAATCCGCCCCCTAGTCATGAGAAAATACATACTGAAATCATACTGACGAAACCTCCTAACGATTAAAAGCAATAGATAAGTCTCATTATGATATCTCATAAATGAGGACCAGATATTTATGACATGTCATATTTTCTTCCTGATCACTTTTAGATATATCTTATACGTCATACATTTGCCTAGGTGATTTAGATCTTTTTTTTTTAAGTTTTGGTCATTTTCTCGACTTAAAGGTCATATTTCGTTTGCATTTGTGGATATTCAGAAGAGCTAAATGGTTGATATTTTTTTTGTCTGTATTCTGAAATTTATTTAATTCCTAGAAAAAAGGGAAGGATATGTTGGTCTCTCTGTCAATGGAATGAGACCTAGTTACTAGCTAAAACCTCGCAGTCTTCCAAATGAATAAAATAAAGAACGTTAATATAAAAAAGAACTTCATAAATCACAACATACCAGATTCCAGGTACATCAACACTGAGAAAAATAATCCACCTTCCTGTTATCAAAGTACATTGGAACAAATCAAAACTAACTTTTCCTTAAGAATTTCTATTTATAGAAAGATCTCACATACTGACGTATTCTCGCATAGCTTCTTTGGAGTGAATTTAAAGTATGCGCCCATACAAGTCGCTAGCCATTATTATAACAGCTACTTTAATTCATCCAATGCCACTTGTGACGTCATAGCCGAAGAATAACAAACTTTCGCTTCGATTTATGTGATCAAGACAAGTGGAGGAATTTGTAGGTTTGATTCCAGAACTGCCAACGGAAAGGAAATGAAAACTGAAATGGGCACACAATGTTAATAACAAAAAAGACTGTTTTTTTTAAATATCTTTTGCATATAAATAGGAAACTGAGAACGAATGACCTAGGTATTCTTAAAACAACAAAAACGCGTGCTCTATATTCGTTATTTCAGAAATAGACATAAATCGTTATCAGCAGAAAAGAATCATTTAGGTCTACAGACATAATTTTTTTGCAGAATTGCGTAACTTACATAACTTTTCAATTAATTGTTATTATATTACAGTGTTATGAAAAACCGTGAATTGCGTAGCTATTTAGTAAATTAATTTGGGATAGAATAAAATCGCCCATGTACGGACAGAAGGGCATAAGCATTATTTTATTACATTTTATTTCAGCTTATCCTATATAAACGTATCATAGACCTATCACCTATGAAGTGGCAACTTCTACTTATGAATCTGTATCTTCTTAATTTATTGTGTTGAATTACAGAATTTTTTTTATTAATTTTTAGCATATTTCAAAGAGATTTCTTTTATTTTTGTCACCCATGCTCGTCAACTATAATGCACTTCTTTGTATTATTTATTCCTCGTGTTTTACATAACTTGAGGAATTGGATAGGATTGCTAGGACTGAACATTCTAGCAGGGGATTATTTAAAATATTAGTTAATGTAATGTTAGTTCAAAGGAACAGCGGGTAGCTTATTTCTGTAGCACTTAAACGTTATGTTATACATTTCTGTCCCAACTCATGTTTTGTTCTTTTTGTTTTTTAACCTTCCCTGCACCTTGAAGTTAAGATGGAAATATTGAATACAGATATAATACATCCTTCTGCCCAAACCCAGCTGCTATTTCTTCTGAACGGATATGTAAATTTTTCAAGAAACTTGACTTGTATGTTTCTGTCGGAATACGAGCAAAATATTCATTTTTTCTACTGTAAGATGTAATTCCACCAATACTAGTAATAATACAACTCGCAAAAGCAATAAGGAATATAACCAATGGGTAAAATAAGCTGTCTTTATGTAACGCTTATATTCTGATATCACCTGACTGGACTGCGAGAAGGAAGATGACTTATGGAAGTGTATGCTGAAATAAACGGTCCAGACAGCGTTCGCTACAGAATTCATATTTCATGAGCTGCTCTTCGCGGCTTCAGATCAATAACTGCACACCTCTAACAAACACAAAATCTAACACTGTATAATTACGAACAAGCAGTTGGTTTTACGAAAAAAAACACCATCAAAGACATAGGGCCAGTTGTATAAAACTCACAAATTGATGGTTATTTTTAACTGAAAGTTATGACTAGCTACTTTACTTATGTAGTATGAAAATAACCATAGAATGTCTCATTCACAGTTAAAAAGAACTGAAGGAAATTATAAAATTCTTGCAACTGCATGGAAGATGAGGGAAATTTGCAGAGTATATTATATTTGTGTCTTTGGTACTTGATGTTCAACAATTTAACCAAAGTTGAGGAAAACATTAACATGGGGGCTATGTATATTATTCCCTCTGCTTTAACCTTTCCATGGAGGTGTTTAGGTATGTAAGTGGGACCTATAGCACCCATAATTCCTGGAAGTTACGAATATTGTAAAAACCTAGGATTGTTTTTCTTATGATAGTCCTTAGTTGGCATTCTAATAAACTGAGGCCTTAAAGCAGACATTTCACTCTCCACTTTATGAATGGTTCTATTGGCTATTCCTTTGTCCTCAGTAACTATTTGGAAGCTTCCGGTTGCAATTTGCTTTGAACCTCAAGAACGGAAATATTATGGACATCGGACACAAAACATGATTTCGCTCAGTTCTTGGTTCAAATGACAGATGTAACCTTTGGTTCTAGTTCTTCTACTACAAATTTTGGTAACCTGTCATTCAATTCTAATAAAGCATTCCTTCTTTCATGAAATACACGAGGTGCATGATGTACTTTCAGCGCATCATCAGATGAGGTAGGTATCAGAAATCTGGAAATAACAGTTGCTTTTTGTAATGTAGGGCTACCATAACCTACAACAAAGCTACCATATGTGTATCTTCAATGTCATTAGACAAAATGAAAGCAAACTGAATCCAAATGATTTTAAAATAATTATTAATAACTCTCATTTTACTTATAACATGGATTTCTAATGACTTTTCACTTTTTTAAATGTATTTAGTATCTCCAAATTATCAGTTAACGTTTTAACTTGCAAAAATTCACCAGTTATACTATTTAACGGTTAGTTAAGATGAAATAATCTCGGATTAACGTTTATACAACAAAAAGTAGCAGTTGAATGTAATAGAAAGTTAATTTGGATGCTAAATACAGCTTATATGTTCACACACCAGCCCTTATCATAATACTATGGTTCCCCCAGAAATGTTAGAAGAATTTCTTACCTAATATTACAAAATTGCAAATAATTCAAATTAACTGTGTGTAGGCCTATGTAATAGTAGTAATAATAATAACAATATTAATGTTTTATTTTGCCCGGCAAAGTTAAGGCCACAGGGCCTTATCTTCCACTGAACCAGGATAAATACAACATATTAAATGAATATCCACAAATATGTTTATGTTCAAATTTCACCGATGAACAGTTTAACAAGTCAAAAGTTAGATTTTCTCCACGGCTGCTATGTGGAAAAGATGGATTGCTAGGCTACAATGCATTAACACTGTGACCAGATTCAATTTTCAACATTAAATTTCCAGACAATGAAGCAAACAAAACTGAACACTCATATTTCATGAGATCAACACAACTGGAGCGCCCAATTCTAGCAATTTCAGGAACTCGTACTAATTTTTCTTTGGGAAAATCTCCAATATAATTTAAGCAATTTATTAGAAACACTTCACGAAAAACGAATATTGGCAACCTATAAATGTGTGGTTAGTTAGTGGTAAGAAAATAGTGCAAGAATAACAAAATAATACCTCCAAAGGATGAAAATATTTACAATACGTTTTAATTGTTGTGAATATGTCACCAGTATTACAAACTTACGAAATAATCGCCGTGTTTTGACTAGGATCACATAAAGGCGTTCACGGACTTGCATAAATAAATTCTAGTCAGCAAATCATATTAATTTCCTCTCCTGACCTCTTGCTTTGTCTTCTCTTCTCCCCACGCCCACTCCATGACACTTCTCACGTTCGGACGGGTGTGTCTGCAAAGGACCTCATGAAATATTACTTGGATGAAATTGCAGTTCTGTTAAGACCCAACACCCTATAAAATGTGCTCGGTCACATCGCTCCATTTCATACGCAACAAGCCGTGAAAACTCGATTTTCGAAAAAGTCTAGTTCATATCATTTGAAACAGCAAGCGCCGATTCAAAATTGTACCACCCAATCTGGAACATTTTCAGCTGTTAACAATAATATTTTAAGAATGAGTGAGATCTGTATGAAAGCTAATATAGACCACTTCCAGGCAGGGCCGTAGCTAGGCGGTGGCGAGATGGACACTAGCAATTGGTGCAATTTATTAAGCAATAAAAATTCCACGTTAATGGAAGAAATCTTTCAGGTTATTAAAAGTTACCGCACGTGAACTATCTGTAGTATTATGCCGATTGTCTACAAACAAAAAGCTGTCATGCAACGTTCTTTAATTAACACGTTTTTTTATTGACAGAGTATAACATAAATCATAAACAGTATGGAATGATATAACAATAAAAATTAAAATGTACGTTATTATTGAGATGAAAGTGGTTCAACTATTCGAAAAAAATACTTTTACCTACAATAATGAGTTAAACATTTTAGTAGGCCTCAGGCCTATTATGTAATTTACTTTTGATACTAGATTTTATTGTTTAATTCTTTTTTAAGTAGTTCAATCGTCTGAAAATAAGGTTTTAGTACCTTGAAAGTCCAACACTTAGTTCATTTTCAAATTGAGGTTTAGGTTTTCTTTGATGATAACAGTGTTTTTATATTAAAATAATAAACAATTTTACAGAAATTTAAAAAAAATTGTTCACATCCCTCCAGTATTAGAGGGTGCAGATCTGTCAAACTCGCTAAGGGCGCAGAAGGACCTTGCTACGGCCCTGCTTCCAGGAAAAGCTGTAAGCAAAGTGAGTGTTTTTCGGATTCTATGCTGCTGATTTTTATACTATTTTTCGTGCATAAGAATACGAGTCGACAGAAATGAGTGTACAGTTTTTAATGTTGGTCTCATTCATTTCGAACCTTAAACAATTTTATTATATATTTATCACAGGTAATCCCACGAGAGATTACGAGTTTACCGACATATTTGCGAGAATGAAGTTCGAGCAAATTTATCTGATGAAACTCGTTATCTCGAGTAGGATTTATTAAGACTATTCCATGAATAAAATGATTATAATGACGTTGGCAAAAGTAATGATTACTATTAGCCTATGATAATGATATAATGATCTAGAAAATAATAAAATACTAATAATAATATGACAGATAAAAATTATAACTTATTTAGGTCTTTTTAATAACTATATAGAAATTTTGTTTGTGTCTACTTACTTTAACTGGTCTATCAGAAAGGAAGAAAGGCATTCAATACGACTACGTTACTGGAAAAGAGAGCACGACAGATTAGGCAAATTAAATTTTATACTGTATTTATTTACATATTTTTTAAATATTCTAAGTAGAATGTTAGTCAGTTTTACAAATAAACAAATAAACAAAAAACCAATTTAATTTATAGTTAAAATTTAAAACTTAAATTAAATAAGATAAACGGCATTGTATTTTCGAAACAATTTGAGTTGGTACATGAAAATGTTCTATGCTCAATTTGAGTGTAAATATCTGCAAAATAATAGCTGTCCTAGGATTCATTTTAATTCTAGGTTCATTTTTAAGTAATATAAAAGTCGTGCATCTATTCTGTAGTTTTGTTATTTGCAATATATATATATATATATTTCTTATAAATCTATTTTACATTTCTGTTATACTTGCAATGTTTAAACAGTTTTACAATATTCCTTGTTCTGCGAGAGATGATATCTAACATTAAAATATTTTCTGCTAGTTTTTTTTAATATAGATTTCAGTACTTCGTACTTCTACTTGAGATTTCCAATAGCCAACTCGTTAAAAATAATAGTGTATAAATAGTGTAGAAAATCACCGATAATATTGATTATAATCCAATTAAAGTATATTTATCGAACTACCAATTATGTAAACGAAGATTATGGTTATAAATCTGTTATTATGTAAATTCGCCATTTAATCACAATTAACGTAATACATAGGCTACACTTGGTTCTGTTACGTTTGTCACTTTCGATATTGTCTAAGACTTAACCTGGCGTTTTTAACTGAAAACTGTTTAGTTTTTATGTATACAAGTTAATAAACAATACATCATTTTCTCATATCTTTATTCAATTTTTTTTAAAATAAAAATGTTGATTGAAAGTTTATTTAGACAGATCTTAAGTACCGTATATGCCTACGTTTTGGGGCGTGATTAAAGAAGTGGTGTAATTAGTCGTCGAAAAATTCGCAAAAACTAGAACTGTGGGTTAGCAGATGTAAGAGAAATTTCTTAACATGCTTAATGTCACGTCTTGGAAGATGATTAATTAAATATAAAATATCGTTTTCATACTGGTTTTCGTCTTCGATTTATGCTATTCACAGATACCTAAAATGCTGTTATTGAGCTCGGGACATTCATATTTCTGTTGAAAACATTTTACTGAATTACAGGGTCAAAGTCATTACTTTTTTCTAAAGTAGGCTACTTTGTTTATGACACGGGTACATTATATTTTCTTACATATGGCTTATTTCTATGTTAAACGTCCTTATATTTTGGTGGATATTTTGCGACATAAGTTACTGTAAATTATACCTGCATTTGACATTAACCAATCACAAAACAGTATTTTATTATATTTTCTTCTTTCTAATTAATATTTATCCATGAAAGTAAACCAATTTGTGGCTAATTAAAAAAAAAACATTTAACCAATCACAAAACAGTATTACATTATATTTTCTTCTTCAAATAACATTAATCCATGAAAATAAACCAATATCTGGCTAATTAAAAAACACATTTAACAATCACAAAACAGTATTAGGCCTACAATATATTTTCTTCTTTCTAATTAACGTTCATCCAAAGAAATAAACCAATTGTGGCTAATTAAAAAACATTTGACTTTTTACTTACAGCATCATTTAACTATAATACAGACCTCATTATAAAAGATGCATAGCGCCTTTTCGCTTTCGAGCCTGCTATAAGCCAGAGCAGGTCACATAGGCCTAACAGACGGGCGAAGAGTCATAACTCGTAAACACTTCTAAGCAGTCCCAGCTGCTGCGGTGTGTAACTTTGAGAAGAGCAAGAGAAACAGCGTATGTGCTTGAGGACTTTTTGAAATATTACATCTGCCAAACTGGCCAAGCCTTTCCAGGTAGTAAAAAATTGAAGTCATAACTTTCATAACATTCAAGAGGCAGCTGATAAGTTTTACTGATAAACATAACGAGCATTGAAATCACTAAGCTTGTGTAAATCAGAATTGGAGGCTCAGAATCCAGGAGTTATAAGTAGGCCTAATGTATCCAGAAAGCACTCAATGCACAGGGATGTTAACGTAATGAAACCTAAACTCACTTTTTTTTCAAGATACTTTTTTTTCTCTCAGAATAGGTTTAAAACGTGACTAAATAGCCGTTAGTCTATATGAAGGAGGAAATATGCACTTAAGCGTAACTCCTTTCCAAGTATTTCGTTTGTATTGTTACTATTAATCTGGTAACGTTTTGATGATATATTCGCCATTTTATTTATTTATTATTATTATTATTATTATTATTATTATTATTATTATTATTATTATTATTATTATTATTATTATTATTATTACAGAAATGCAGGTGCGAATATATAAACTTTTTTTGCAAGATACAAAATCAATAAAACAAATCTTTTGCGCCTAGATGGGCAAAGCTCCTGTTTAGGGGCTAGAAAATAATTATATTTTAGAAAATACAGCAAACAAATTAAATAATTAAAAAAACAGTTAACCGTGTTTACAATAACAAAAATTAAAAATATAAATTTATAATGTTACCATAGTACTAAAATCTTGATACTGCATACATCTTTAGTATATACTAGCAGATCCCCGCGGCTTCGCCCACGATAATTAATTGGAAGATTAAAAATTAAGAGCAAAATAATTAAAATATTATATTTATTAACACTTTGCACGCGAAACATTCATAGGTCCAAACTAAACGATTAATAGGCCTAATTAACGAAACAGCTATAAATCCGGCTTTGAAGTTAATTCCACGATTAGAAAGCGCAGCATGGAAAACATAACCTCAGATTCGAGTTCCCTGGTCCAGCAATCCCCTGCATAGTGAGTTTCGTTAAGTCGAACAATGTTTGTCCATTTAGGCCTATATTCATTATCCTTCTTCCGTCTAGGGTGAAAATTTCAGATGTCTGCATGCATTGACATTATAAACAAATGAATCAACCAGCGTAGGCTTACAACATTCAAACGATCGCGATGCTTTTATTTTCAAGGTATGACAAAAGTAGGCAAAGCAACCTGCTATTGATCAGACAATTGAAATGTATTACTGAAAACTGGTGCTTCAAAAGCGCAAAAAATGCACGTTTTCTTCCCGTTTTTCACTCATAACTCGCGAACGAAAGCGAAAATTCAAAATGTACTATGCCAGAAACCTTCGCGAGAGTGTACTCAACAACTTCCCAAAGTTACATGGCGATCGGATGAATGGTGTAGTAATGCATAAAGGACAAACAGACAGACATACATACGTTTTTATTTAGATAAAGAACATGTAGGCCTAATAAAGGATTATTTCTGCAATTATTCTCAAATACTTCAATTTCTTACTTCCGGTAACTAGTGTCTTTGATATTTAAGACATGACTTTGCAAAATTAAATTATAGTACTAAAACGTTGGTCACAATGAAATAATACTATTAGATCCCGCTCGATTGCTGTATTTATTTTCAACTTGTGCAGAGATAGGCCTAATGTAGCTGATGAAATTCGGAAAATACAGGCTATTATCTTTTCTAGCAATCCCATTTAATTAAACTCATTGCAAGAACTGCAGTGACTGTATCTAAATTGAATGTCCCTCTGTAATTAAGTCGTAGGGATCTGATTAGACTTCTAATTACATAAGATAACTAATTACAGAATACAGCTATCACCTCAAGGAGATGTATAACTGAAAACTCCAAGATGTCAATGTAATAATGTAGAATGTTTGATAATATTGAAGGGAAGAGATTATACTGAATTGTTGCGAAATATATTTCAAAGCGCGAAATACGTAATGTGAAATTAGCAAGAGAATTGCTCCCTTAATCACATGAATGAAAACAATTGTTTGAGAGTCTGTGCAATGATTTCCTTTTATCCTGCTTTGTAGCGCTCTCTATTTTTCACTGTGACGTGTCATCTTTTTCTGTTACCTCTATGTCGACTACCAAAAACTTAACTAACTTATACTGTTTTGTGATTGGTTAATGTCAAATGTAGCCCTATGTCTAATTCACAGTAACTTATGTCAAAAAATGTTCACAAAAATATAAGGACGTTTAACATCGAAATAAGCCACTTTATTTCACCTCAAATCGGACTTCTAGTCGAATGATGTTAGCAGTTTAGTTTCAAGGGTGAACAGACTAATTAACCATTCCTTCCAAAAACTGGAAAACACAGGTAAAATCAGCACACTGACGAGTACAGATACATTAGGAGTGTTCAATTATTATCATTCAACCGCCCTTCTTGAAGAATTAACTGATTTTTCAGTTTTAAAAATTATCTCTCAAAAACGGAAGAAAATCGCTTTCCCCACTATGGAGACCTGGAGGTTCGCGGAGCACTATTTGAGAACCCCTGTTCATCTACTTGGTATACTGCAATGCTGAGTAAGTAAAAAAAAAATAATAATAACTCTTCGCATTTCTGAGGACAATGAACCAAACAGATTTTTAATAAACGGTATCTTAAAAACTAAATGAACTTATGACTGATGAGGTCTTATATTCATAATTGTCTTTTGGCCTAATTTAAAAGTAATTTGCTTGTAACTCTGCTACATTTTGTAAGAGAAAATACAAGTTGAATTAATCATACTTGAACAAATTACTAAAGTAATCCATTAGGATGAAAACTTGGCTGGAATAAGAGTTAAAATTGCATGACTGGAACTGCACTGTAATCATCCAAGTCTTAAGAGTTATTAGTAAGATGTACCCGGTATGTTATTTTACAAACCATGAACTCTTATGGCCATATTTTATTAAGGAAAAGCACTGCCTCTTGAGAACAGAAACCAGAAGAAATTTGGAACTCCACGTATAGACTATAATCACTTCGTTAAAATATGAACTTTTAATTCAGTTAAAATTTCTCAGAAGTGTGTTCCATAGATCTGGGCATGCCTTCCTTTAACAAAAAGTTAATTGGCACCTTCGTTACTGGATTAAGATTGAATAACGTTTCTAGTAACTCGGCTGCTTATGAACTTATGAATTACCCAGACCAACAGCCATTTTGGTTCCTTAGAATTTATACCTATTCTTGGGTATATTTAGGTCGCTGATGCCAAATGTGCTATTAGTTTTGCCCTATCAGCTTTAGTTTTGGAGATGTGGTATTGCCATTATGCACATTATCCCATTTTACGTTTGATATAAATAAAAACAGTGCCTATTTTTAGCTTCTAAATCATGTGAAGAAAAAAAGCAACACATTAACATTACATTAATATTACAATAACAATATAACATGGGGGTATTTCATAAAAACTGATAATATCACATACTGTACGGTCGTTTATGACTTATGAGCTGTCAATTTCAGGGCAAAAAAATAATCCAGCTTTTAGTTTTTCTGTACTTCATACAGTTTTCGTCCTACTTGTCCAAAGTATGGTCAAGAACCTTCACTAGCTATAGCCTATTATCAAGCAAGATTTTGTTTCGCTAGACTAAGGAGTTCACGAATAAAATCCCCCCTCGACAAAAGTAGAGCTGGTAGAGAAAGAACTGTTTACATATTTGGAATAAACACACTAAGGGTGGCGTGCACCATCCAGGAGTAAACCAAACTAAAGTAGTAAATTTAAGACGGAGACCTGGAGTATACAAGAACCAGTACATCTGTCTCACTCTTAAGTCATACTAATGTATGTGCTAGAGTGAGACAGACAAACCGGTTTTTGTTACGTAAGGTTCCCTTCCTAAATTTACTACTTTAGTGCTACTCTTTTAGTAACTTACTCTTTTAGTTGGTGTTGGAGAGCTCAATTGATAGTTACTTCTTTAGTTGTTACTAAAGTAGTAAGCGATTTTTACTAAAGAAGTAGTCGAATTCTGCGCAGAACAGAGCAGAAACGTTAGTGCAGCGCAGCAGAACACGTGCATTTCAATTGCCAGTATTATTCAAGTGCCAGATAATGAAAAGGAAAGGTTCGCTGAAACAATGAATATGAATTTGGGTTGTTCCAAATATTACTAATGACAATCTTCATGTTTTAAAATAGGTCTAATAGTAATGTTTTATTCATTACTAATTTTAATTCCTTCAATTGAGTATTTTCAGTTTAGTAGCCTACGTATGGGTACTGTGATTACAATTTTTGTGCAACCTATTTCTGTATTATAATGCAAACAATTGGAATTTCCAGTTGATTTTCATAATTGATTCACTGTCAATATTATAATTATTTCTCTCATAAGAATAATAAAGTTCTAAAATATATTAAAATATTTATACTTCCTAAAGTTACATATTCTTCCCCAAAAATGATAAATCAATTATTCTATAGTTGTTTATCATAAATCTCACTATAATGAATTATTAATACTTATTGACTGTTTAACAATATTAATAAGAAGTATTACACAAAATCATGAAAAAGGGGGGATAAAAAGGATAACAAAACTAATAAGGGGCATTATGTTTCTGTCCTTTTTCAAATGCACAGAACATTTACTTAAAAAATATTACCTTATAAAAATAATAATATTACAACTGAGAAATGTAATATTTAAAAAAAAAATGGCGGTACAATATTTCGGAAGCTATGAACTCCAATAATAATTATGTAGATGGTTGTGTGTTTAAAAATAATTTCAGTGACTACTTCTCTAGATCCTGTGCAGCTTCAACCTCCGGGCCCCTCCTTAAAATTTTCTTTCGGCACTCATGTTGGCATTTTTTTTTTCTATTTAGTTTATAATGCTTCTCACTTTCCTGTCCACAGGGTTAATTAAATAGTTAGCAGCATACTATAGACCTGCAGCATCTGTTATAGTTTATTCCCAAACATGAAAGTCTCGTCTCACTCCACCATTCGAGACTTGGGGAGTCTTTAAGGAATGGTTTTACAATGTGTCCCCTTCTCAATGTACGCTAATCCCAGAGTCAGTCAAATTTTCTTCCGATGTGGCCTGTGTGGACATTTTTACACCTGGGTTAGAAAAAAGGACATATTATTCATTAACACTGCGGGTGCAACTATTGAACTTTTAGCTCTTATAATTATTATTATAATCTGGCATTCGCAATGTTGTGCTTTAAGTTAAGCTATAGAAGTGTAATGTAATAAAAATAATTTACAATAATTACATTAAATCGTTTAACAATGAGAATCACCTATTGTTCAGTAATTCTATGGTTAAGTAGCAGGGGGAAGTGTTTTCTGGGTAGCTCCAAGAACGGAGGCTTTCATTTATTGGAATGTACTATACCTCGCCGATATCTGTATCCATATGATTAGCTTGAAATACATCGTCGTTTTCTGACCCAAAGTTAGGGAGAACTGCAACATCTAAAGGCCGATCCAGCTGGGAAGATATTTAAGAGCACATGAGCTCCTTGTACCGTGCAATGCAAACGTCCCTTCCACTCACTCTTCCCCTCACCTTTGGTGGACGTCTTCCTAGCTGGATCGCTCTCCGCAATGATATTTCCACATTTGACTGGCTGAAATCACATGGATGTAGTGAGAATCTGACATCGTTTCTTCCAAACGCCAAAATTTCATGTAAGGATTTATGAGCTTAATTATTTACGTTATTAAATGCCCTACTAGGTATGGTTCGCTTAATATTTATTAAATCACCTGCCACAACTCTCATTTTTGGTATACAACCTTCTTCATCTCAATAACTTATCCTCAGTTTGAACTATGTAATCCATTTAATGTGATATGTAACTCATAACTCACGCAAATGCCACAGAACACACTTACTACACAACTTACTCCACCCCCTGAGTAGGAGTAAATATTGGCCTTATTTACTCCACAACTTACTACGTTAGTAACGTACTCCGTGTTGGTGCTCTCCACCACTTGTGGAGTAAGTTCATTTACTCTGGGAGTAAATAAAATTTTTACTTCTTTAGTACATTCCTCTATGTTGAAAGCCGCCGAGTTTAGTTTACTCCTGGTTGGTGCACGCCGTCCTTACTAAAAGAGTACGGTTACTAAAAGAGTAGCTTACTAAAGTAGTTAGAACTAAAGAAGTAAGGCTTACTAAAAGAGTAAATGGCATGAGTTTGGTGCACGCCACCCTAAGTATAGCCAAAATCCGGTAAAACATCTGAGACACCAAACTTTTTTTTTGGGGGGGGGCTGTGTTATGAATCGACACTGAACATCAGCAAATCTTCCAATTACTACAAAAGAAGCTTTTACATTTTCTGTTTCATCCTATGTATAACTTACTTATTTTTATATTTGATCTATTGTCCCTATAAAATTAATAATTTTATTATTTTTGCAAGATAACTCTATTAACAATGAGTCTAAAGAGATTTGCAGCACATTGTTCAGAGATTCTCAATGCTGATCATGAAGATCTGGGTTTCACTTCCGGTCCAGAAATAGATTCTTATCACTCCATCTACCGTGGAAATCACTGGGAGCGAGGTAAGGGCTGTAGGTTAGATGTTGAAACACCTCCAAGCCGAACTTCTGCAGGAGACTTGCTAGGAGGTGTTTAAACATCCACCCTAAAGCCCGGACCTCGCTCCCAGTGATTTCCATCTTTCCCTACACCTCAAGAAATGACAGGGAATGACAGAAAAGAGAAGACATTTGTCACACAGTGGTTCAAATCCCTGCCAGCAGACTTGCACGACACAGGTATTCAAAAGTTGGTCCCACGGTATGAGAAATGTTTCAATTCCGGTGGCGAATATGTTGGAAAATAGCTGAACTCTTGCTGTATCTGTTGGAAAATATATGCCCATGAAATTGTGTCTTGTTTCTGTAAACGACCCCAGGGAATCTTACTTTATGAGCAAGCCTCGTATAATAATTGTTCCTCTAAGTTATGGATAAAGCTTTCCCGTATGAAGCCTGAATTAGCCTACCATGCATGGTATTAAATTTAGTCTTCCCACAATTTTCATATCTGTAGGATAAAATCAGGGATAATAAAAGTACAGTACGGTATCTCAATAATAGTACCACACTCATAGTTGTTCTTCACGAAAGTAAAGAGAGTAAATTGTTTTATTAAACAAAAAATACTGTACATGATGCAGTTTCCAATTGTACTGGGATTTTCAAAACAAATATCAACAAACTAGCCTATAGGCCTATTTCACCTAATCCATAGAAAGAAAAAAGTCAATCAAGCTGTATAAAAAATAATAAATATACAGACTGAAAGAAATCACGCAAACACATACAGAGGCGGAAATAAAAACGTACAAATATACAATAAAACGGGATTTTTTTTGTGACGGAATCGCGAATTCTATTGCCAAATTAATTGGACTGAGGGAAATTATTTCATATATCTCATCTTTTACAAACAGAGAGCTTAATTATATTTCCTTTGTTTCCAACAAATACTGAAAGATTTATAATAAGCTCCCATGCAAATATGGTCACGAAATATGTATCAAGGAAAAGTTCCATACTCAATTGGTTTTAAAGGCTAAATTTCGTGATGAGTAATTCTGCTACCTGAAACACTGACGCAAGAAGTACTGTACACCTTAAGACAAATATCTTATATCAAATATTCACATAGCTTCCTCTACCCTTAGAATACACGGCTATATTGCAATAGTGTGCATCTAATTTTCTCAGCCTCATTCAAACTTGCAAATTTATTAGTAGGGCAAGGCATTAAATGACCATAAAAAAGTGAAAAAATGCAAATAAAAAATGCATTTATGACCTAAAAATAGTGGGAAAATTACACAAGATTTAAAAAAAGATCAATAAATTTACCATTATTACTAATATTTAGTTTTTTTAGTAATGAATTGCTAAAAGCAATTTAATGGATGACTGTGCGTTATATATGAATTTACAATATAAAACACACTTATTTTATTAATAAAGAAGTAGGCCTACCGGTAAGCAAATTTATACTACTTGTATACTACTTAGCGAAAAAAAATAATTCTGAACTGACATGCCCATCAAATTGTCCCTACCAAATATGTGCCATTTAAAAAGAAAGAACAAATAGTTCATTTATTGCTGCAAGACAAACTGTTATGGTCTTTACAACAAACCTGAATTAAAATTAACTATGAACACTTGGCGGAGATTCTCAAATAAAAACGATTGTCTGTTGTCTTAAGTAACGACTTGTACATGGAAAAGCTCCTCTTTATCTTCAATGAAACATGACCTAAAATGCCGAAAAAAGCCTAAAGATGCAGAAAATGACAAAAATTGCCAAAAAATGACATATCTCTTGAAAATGACGAAAAATGCAAAATAAAGCAAAAAATGCAAAAACAAATTGCCCTTATTTAATCAATTATTTCATGATACGCATTTATACGCGTATATATTCGAGCTATCTTTAAACCTTCACATAAAAAAAATGCAAAATCATCAAATGCCTTGCTTAGTTATTAGGCAGTAGGCCTACATACTTTTCTCTTCTCTTTCTTTATTTTTTATTTATTGTTGTATTAGTTACCAGCTCACATAAGTCCTTAAATGCTGTAATTTTTTTAATGCAGAGAGAAAACATCAAGGATTCATAAAGGATGGAACATAAACAGATTCGGCTGGATCTTCCACTTTCTGTACACAATTCTGCATTAAAGAAACGGATGGCGGTTTACCAATATGGCCTGGCATTACACTATTTAATTTGATCTTTAGTATTTATGCTTGAATATGCAGGACTCCAGTAACATACCAATACTGCATTGAAACATGAGCCTCTCTAGTAGTTATGCTGTTTTAGTCATCCGCAATCTTTCGATTATTTTCCTTTGATTACTCAGCATATAGCCTACATGGGAAAAGATTATGAATATCGGCTGGTAATTAAAAAACAAAATGCATTTGTTCGTGAAATATTCATATTAAATATGATTATTTTGATATTCCAGGGTCTGAAAATGTTGGTTACTCAGCACATGATGTTACACCAGAATATTTCACAGTTTGAAGCTAGTTATGTCACTATGTCAATTAGAGGGTACGTATGTCCAAGAGTTTAAATGTGCTAGCGTATGTCTGGCTTGTTTAATTAAGCTTGTTATGGTAATTAAGGCTGTAATAGGTACTCAGCAAGGACATGCTCTATAGTAACAATAGAACTGACCGTTTCAATTCCAGCGCATCCCGCCACATTCTCCATATTATTATGTCCTTCCATTCAAAATTAGGGATGCCTTATCCATGATATTTAATGCCGTATTGAAAGTCAATGAAATGAGCCATGACATATTTTCTATGAATGCAGCTCAATGGCGTAGCCAGACTAATTGTTTTGGATGGGCCCAGACATTATAAGGTATAGAAAGCATCTGACCCATTTCCTGACAACGGCTCTGCCGTCAACTCTAGTTCTTTGAAATTTTATTTCATATCATGCAAAATTATGATAAACAATCGTGCAAGCCATACAAACTCTGGGATTTTGTCCAAAAGGAGAACTATTGAGCAATACACGACACCACAAGATCACTGGGTCCTATATTGCAACTGCTCTCAGAAAAGCTAAGTGGGAAGTACACGAGGAATTACACTGTATTTCAGAATCTGGTGGCAACAGAAGGGCAGACATCGTGGCCATCAAGAAAGAATGGAAGGCATTAAACCTCGATCCTACGGTCAGATTCGAGCAGAATGACCAACAGGCCCTACGTGTGTGCGAAAAAAAAGGGGTATATATACCGACCATGTATTCCTCACCTCAGTGAGAGTTACAATGTACCCATTTCAGCATGGGAGGTAAAAGGACTTCTCTTTGGAGCTCGAGGCACAGCATTTGCATGGACACAGAAGACACTCCAAAACTACGGCCTTCTTGCAGATGACATAGTTAACTGTTCTTTAAAAATATTAAGAGACTCTCTTTTCATATTGCACAATCATTTATATAATGTGGATTAGTTTTAAGTTGTATGCTTAATTGCTGATTTGTTTTCTTTTTTCAATGGATCGTTATTATTTATGTAAAAAGTAAGGTAATTATTTCTGGACCTTCAGGCTCTCCCAGTATGCTGGCCAGATGTTCTTTTTAGAACATATATATATATATATATATATATATATATATATATAAAGTGAACTGGAGCCGCGATCACTAACGATGGGTCCTTCACGTCCCAACATTTCTCCCTCTCGGTGGATAGGATTGGATAGAATTTGATAAAATTGGACGGTCATATTACAAAGCCTTGTGCTAGACATGGTTGTCATGATGTAATTTTTAATTCGTCGTAATGCAGAGAAAGTCCATTTCTGAGGATGCCGTTGTGATGGGACAAATCAGTATAATTTGTAAAATTTGGAGTGGGTCCTGGAAAGGAAACCCCATGCTCATTTCTTTAGTTCAGAATATAAGTCACAAATATGTGTTGGTTTTTAAAATTGTTAAGAAGGCAGACACTATTGAGTACAGATAAGCAAATAATATTCGTATACCCTCTACTAAGCCATATACACAAATCCCCGTTTCATTTATGAGTAAAGATAGGACTTCCATACAAATGCATGATTTTATATAAGCTTGTTACAATCCTCAAACTTGCTAAATATCCATGTCATGGCTTACTCTTTCCAAATAAGTATACCTTTTGTGTTCATTTTGCATGTTTCGGCCTTTTCATGGAAACTTTCATGCATAATGCATATTTTGGCAGGTTTCGACAAAGGAAAATGGTTTGTTAGGTAGATTTATTATATAAATTTATTGATTTCATTAAAAAAGAAGTGCATACTTTAGATTAAATCACATAATACAGCATTTTATAAATGTTGTCTGTTAAGAGTTTGGTTTTCCTGGTAATACAATACCCCGAGTGTAGGCCTACCCAGAAAAGATATTACGGTTTTCAATCTTATTAATTGAGAATTTCTTGCATTGTCACACTGAAATTCCAAACCCTGAACCTCTGTGTATAGGCCTGAGGCTAAATTACTTAGAAGAAACAAACATCAGCAGACTTTAATTTAATGTCACAGGCATTCTTAAATCCCTCCCTAAGATTCTGCTCTGGGAAGAAAATTATAGAGAAGTGTAAACAATTTGCAATACCCCCCCATTTGGAAAGACTGTTAGGAATAGATTGTGCCACTCCAAAATATGAATTAAGTGTGAATTTTTATAGTGCAAATTTGTAGTGTTTCCCCTTCAATATGCATATTTGGTCATTTGATAATGCATGAATGCATGCATATTTCAAAATTAATAGTACATGGAAATCCTGTCTTTAGTTGTGAGTAGGGCCCAGAAGTTAGGCAAAATGCCATTTCTACTTGGGTGGATATATTAAATAGCTAAATAGAAATAAACACGTTTCCGTACATTTAGGGTTGTTAGGGGCCTGTTTTTGTTTTGCCTTTTTGCCTATTTTGGCTCTGTTGCCTATTTTAAGGTTTAAAGCCTTTTGTTGCCTGTTTTCGATCGTTATGTTTTTGTGTGTGTGTGTGTGATTATTTACACATTTTAGAAAGCACATAAAGATTTTCAATGTACCAAAGTGAAAAAATGTTACACAAATAATGAAATGACACATTCACGTCACAAAAACATTTATTGAGGATCCTGTTTTTATTTGTTTTCAGACAGTCTTAGATAGCTAATTTTCATTAATAACGAGTGGGATTACTCTCTGTTTTGACTTTCAATAAATACCTATTTTAATTATATCATTTCCTATTTTCGGTACTTTAAGTGCCTTCTTGCCTGCCTATTGTAGTCAAAATAAATACCCGAACTGCCAGGCTCTAGTTATGAGTAGACCTGGGATTTTGTTCCTTCTGAAATAACATGAACATTTTTAAATATCTTGCTGTTTCATGAAAAATCACTTACATTTATAGAGTTTTATAGTGCCCTAAAATGTTTATTTTGATCTTTAGAGCCTATTTTACTATTTTAGTGCCTAAAATGTCTATTTTGTACATTTAAAATGAAATTAAACTGCTGTAATTTTTACAATCAAAGACACTCTTGAACGAAGAGCAGAACAGCAAATGGTCGGTTTTTCACAGAAACTTGATTTTTCCAAACAATTGTTGCCAAAGTAATACTGATTGACGAGGGAAGGGGAGGATTAGCTCAAAAAAACAAGGAACAAGCACTAAGAAGGGGCATACTGTGTCGATGTGTTGACCACACGACCATCCAATATCTGCAGGCCATGAGCTAGCCGTTATTGAAATCCAAAGCCCTTCATGGCCTGTAGTGATTTAATTTTTCTAATGACCCATAACTGCTTTTGATAAATGTCTTTTTAATTCTGTATTAATTTTACAGTTATTTCTGTTAAGAATAGATATACCACGTTTCTAATAGTGATAAAAATATCACGTTACAGTTTAAGTGTGTGTTGTAATATTGTAAAGTCTATTTTCTGTCTATTTCCACATTTTTAAAGCATATTTTAAGTGCCTATTTTCTAGTTTAAAAGCCTATTTACTTGTTTTAAAAGCCTATTTAAGGTGCCTAAAGCCAAGTTTTTTAGAGCCTAAAATCCCAGGTCTAGTTATGAGTGATACTTAAGACTGAAGTCTGTAGGAGCCATAAACAGAACGTGACCGCAGTATTACACAACACGAATATGAATGGATGCTGGAAACATATGATTACATAAGCAAGGCATTACAGTTAAGATTAATCAATGTGTTTAATGTGAGCAGAATCACGAACACCTGCCCGGCTGGAGGGGCAATGAACAGCCAAATTTCCAGCTGCAACTCCGAAAGCAGCATGAATGGAAACAACTCCAGTGGGTCTTCCTTCCGGGTGCTGTATAGTTTGCTTTCTTGCAGACTCCAGCAATGTAACGTGTACGAAGGAAACCTCAGGTCTTTCAATTAATGTTGAACTCTATTTTTAAAGTGAAACTTTTAGCCGCGGTAGGGGTAAATCGAGAGCTTGTGTAACGCTGAAAATCGTCACGAAAATAGTGTTAAGCTGAAAATCGTCATGAAATTAGTGAGGTCTAACGGAACGGACTGCACAGAAAACAATCAACTCAATGATTAGGCTTATCCAAAATTTTTAAAATCCAAAAATTAATATTTAAAAAATCCAAAAAATAAAATTTTAAAAATCCAGAAAAAAATCTAAAAATCGAAAATTAAAAAATCGTAAATCAAAAATTAAAAAATCCAAAAAAATCAAAGCTCCAAAATTCCAAAAATAAAAGATTCAAAGATCCAAAATTAAAGAGTCCAAAAATCCAAAATTTAAAAAATCCAAATATATAACATTTAAAAAAATCAAAAAATTACAAATTACAAAATCCAAAATTTAAAAATAAAAATCCAAAATTTAAAAATAAAAAATCCAAAATTAAAATATCCAAAATTACAAAAATTAAAAGATCAAAAATAAAAAAATAAAAAATCCAAAATTTAAAAAGTCCAAAAACCCAATATTAAAAAGTCCAATAATCCAAAATTGAAAAAATCCAAAAATTAAAACAAGTTTCACTTCTGTCGCGTGGCGTTCCAAGCACACTTCTTTTAGGAGTGCAAATAAGCGCCAAGAGGAGTAGGCCCATGTAAAGCACTTACAGACGGCTGTTCTTTTTTTCCTGCTTGCTCATATTTCTTTTATCCTTATGCTGTGAGCTTTTCTTCTCTCCTCAGTTGAAGCTGTTCCAGTCTTTCTCTTTTTTTCTCTCTCTCTCTCTTGGTAAATTTGCAACTTGAATATTTTCGATCTACAGATGGTCAAGTTTTTAATTTCCTCGTGTGATTCTTACTATCTTTTATTTAGTTTCTTTCCTCTTTTAATTTTACTGATCCATTTTATGGTGTCCGTTTTGGCTTTACTCCAGTTTTAATAGAATTCTACTAGTTTTTATTTATTATTATTATTATTATTGTTATTATTACTATTATTATTATTATTATTATTACTATTATCATAATGAATAGAATGAGAAAGTGTGATGACTTCGCCGCTAATACAATGGTGGGTATAGGGAGAGCGGCGGTCCACCGAAACACTGGCAGCACCTTCGTTTGCGTTTCAACTTCTCAATGCTGCATCATGATAGTTTGGCATCTTATGATTAAACTCGCAATCTTTAATTAACCTTTGGTCCTATTTCTGTGAAATTTGTGCAGAAATAATCTGCACAACACAGTCCTTCTGATGGTTAAAACAGAGATTTAAAAAATGCGGACATAAATGTTTTTATTTCATTATATAAACATCACCAATTACACAAAATTCATGGAGGGTGAAACGGAATTTGACTATGCGACAATTTTTTCCATTTTTGTGTCCCGTAAAAACTTCAAGCGAGAAAGTTTTAGTGAAATATTTCAACTTTATTTTAAATTCAGTACCACCTTTATATCTTGAATGGTTTACGAGTAATTGAGTGGTAATTATTCCTGGCGCACAGCTGTCTGAATGATGTGGGACGATCGTGAAATGTTGAGGGTGAAGCAAATTTGACTATGCGACATTTATTACTTTATTTTTGTGTCCAGAAAGAGATCAAGCGTGTAAGGTGTAGTGAAATATTTGGATCTTATTATAAATCGAGTACCACCTATATATTTATAATGGTTAACGAGTAATAGTAATTACTCTAAAGCTAAAGCTATCAGAATGGTATTGAGGTATTGGCAGGCATCTTTTCCATAAAATACCAGCAATAACGTAAAATGTTTACATAATTTATTCGTGGACTCAATAATAATACTATATTAACTGACTACTTGTACCCATACTGCAAGATTGACCCGTTGGGGAAAAGGAGCGAATGAAGCTTTTTTCTAACTTAGTAAATCTGCACTACTTTTATTTATGCATTTATTGGATTATTTATCATATTTTCTGTTCACTTATGTTAGTAATTTTTATGTATAATTATTATAGCAAATGTCTTATTAGTTTAATATCTTGATCCTTTTTTAATAATATAATTTAACAACATAAGACGCACATCAGTTACAGCGAACGGCGAATGGTCGAGGGTTTGAGCAAATAGCGGGCTGTAGTTAAGGCAAGAGGATTTAATTTTTTTATGAAAAAATCATGGGAAATGCTTTGAAATATTGTGTGATATATGTAGAATGCATTGCAAAACAATTTTTGCGTATGTGCGTCTTTATCGGATGTTGAGACGCCAATTTTAAAGATCCCGCGCCCTATTTTTGTAGTGCTGCTTATGAAATTTTCCGTGCCCTGCAATTCACAAACCATCCCTTAGTTTATATTATCTCTGTTCACATCATTTGTACACAGATCTACACTTTCGACCGTGTTTCACCTACATAACTTACCCCATACAGCCAGGAGAAAATTAATATTAATATAAATAATATTACTATTAATACAATATTAATACAAATTAATAGCCTACTCAGTAATATTCTATACAATGTAATATTAATATTAATTTATAAAATATTCCTTAGCTGTTTTCTACCCTAATTATACGTTGTTATTTCTATACAAATGTACATTCATTAAAAAATTCTCATCATATTATACTAACATACCCTCTACCCTATTTTCTAGGCAACAAAATATTAGATCAAATCATCCCTTAGCTGTTTCATACCTATATTATATAATTGTTCATTGCTTGTGAACATCTTCGATTTTTGGAAAGATGCGGAACGAAATGTTATGGTCAAGCTTCTTGCAATCTGAGAAATTACTGTTACACACGGCCATGTTTATTTATGGAGATGAGATCTTCCAAGACGTGTAAAGCAGCCCGAAAATTGTCAAAAGTATCTAACAATTCAATTTAGATAAGGTGAGTCATTTTGAAATAGATTAATGTATTATTTTGTTTACTGCGCTGCAAACCGGAAGGTCGCGGGTTCGATTCCCGATGAGGTCGTTGAGATTTTTCAATTGGCCTAATCCTTCTGGTGGCACTATGGCCCTGGGGTCGACTCAGCCTCTAACAGAAATGAGTACCAGGAGCAATCCTGGGGGTAAAGGCGGCCGGTGCGTAAGGCTGACAACCTTACCACCTTCATGTGTCGAATGTCCAAAATCTGGGAGCCTCAACCTCTTGGAACCCTTTGGGCCTCCATGGCCTGTATAGGGATCACTTCACATTATTTTGTTTAAGAATGTTTGCAATTTTTCCTATACCGCCCGTAGTAATCTTGCTCCCGCGAATCTCAAGCAGAGTAACTGCTACCTAGCGGCGGAACCAGTGAACTACCTCAGTCATCACACTTTCTCCTCTATTCATTATGCTATTATTATTATTATTATTATTATTATTATTATTATTATTATTATTATTATTACTATTTGTAAGTATGTCAGGGTTTACTATCTTTATGTGTAAATAAATCGTAATCTGTGGTTTCTAAAGCCACTTTATATTGTTTGATCTGCTGTTCATTTCTAAAACTGTATTGGTTGACAGTGAATTTCGGTCCCAAAATTTCCCTTAAAATTGTGCGTTATTCCAAATCAGGTATTCTAAAGCTGTGCCTGAATCTCTCTTACGTTTCATGCAATAAATAAATAAAATACATGCCAACAGCATGTCCTTATTAATGTAACTGATTTTCCGCAGTTAAAGGATCCGTTCTTTGCAGACTTGCGAGTTCTTTTGTATTGTACAACATAATTTCATTCTTATCTAGTTCTTATTGACCATGATGACTTTGCATCTTACTTTCACTGACTTAAAAGTTCAGACGGCCAGTCCAATTGATTGTTCATGTGAGCTGAGTTAAGAAACTCTGCATTTGATGTCCATTTCATGCGAATAGTGGATACAATCTGCGATTTCATTTGATTAGTTACAACATAAAATCCAGCAAATGTATTTTTGAACTTTTAGAAATCGATGTTGCTAGAACTTCTTCGTGTTTATTAACTAGGTGCAATTCGCAAGAGACGGAAGCATTAAAATAGTTCTTTTGTTTTGGGTTTTTCTTTCTTTTGCAGCGTAACTGTTAATTACGTATCTTTATTCTTCGTGTCGGCAATTTTCTTATTCTAAATGCGAAGCTCAAGGGGGAGGAAAGATATCTCAAAAATATCGATTGGGAGACCCGAAGGGAAAATACCACTTGGAAGACCTAGACGAAGGTGGGAGGACAATATTAGAATAGATTTCGGTTGGATTTCCGAAGGATGGTTGGATGAGTAGCACTGAAATAGGGTTGAATGGCAAGCTCATGTAAGAGCGGCAATGAACCTTCGAGTTCCATAAAATAGCTTGCTTAGGAATTGTCTATTTTCATTGATCACGTAAAAGTAAGTAAATGCGATTTATAATTATGACAATTATTCTAAAATTAACTTTTTGAAATTGAAATTAATTTTTAGTAATGGAAAGTACTTTTTCCAAAACAAAAACTACTTTTCCTGGACTTGACATTACTTTTCCCATAATTTCAAGCTATAAAACACTAAGTCTAGTCTAGTTTTACTCTGAATGAAAGGAGAAATAGCCTACTGAAGATAGTGAACACAACTTCGGCATGTCTTCCTTCCGGGTTCAACCTGTTTTCTCAGCTTTTTCCAGACTCCAGCAAGCTGTAAACATAGCTTGTTTTGTCAGGTCATTATTCTGCTCTCTCTCTCCCCACTACTTCCAGCATCACTGCCTCGGAACAGGTTACTTTATTCCCGTCAATGTGAAAATAAGTCCATATGTGTATGACAGTATTGTCATTTCCTGTCATGACAACGATCAAGATTACATTCATTCCCCATGATGATGTCAATAATAATAATAATAATAATAATAATAATAATAATAATAATAATAATAATAATAATAATAATAATTAGGGATGGGTCCTCGATACTTTCGATACCTCGATACTCTCGATACTTGCATGGTATCGGCATCGAACGATACTTCAGAAAACTCGCTCGATACTATTTCGATACTTTTCTGCAATTAAGTGAGAATGCTAGTATTTTTTTAACAAAAACTTGTAAGTGGACTGTTTAAAAAACTAATTTTAGTTTTAATGTAGAGTTTAAAAATAATTATAGGCTACTGATGATATTAAATTTTGTCTCATTAAATATACAGACTTAATTAATTTAGTTGGTATTAAGCAGTTCTCTCTCATTTTAATTTTTAATGTACCTATTTATTGAAACTGCTTTTATTGAAGGTATCGAGTATCGAAGTATCGAGGAAAAAGTCATGTATCGGTATCGAGTATCGAGAAAATCTGGTATCGACCCATCCCTAATAATAATTATAATAATGGATGGCTGAAAATGACACCATATTCAGTGCTTGCATTTATTGCATTTACCCCGATCTAACATCCCCTGGTTTTACCGTCCGATACCTCAAATGCATATGAAAGGATTTTATATTCAATGTGGGTCGGTTTATTTCATGCTGAGTTAGAGTATTTTATGAGTGTAATATTATCCTCCGTAGCGATCATTTAGTACATTTTAGTACATACTAGACCAGTTCTTTTTTTCTAATAATTCAGCTGTATTTATACTCCTTTTATCTACGAAGCCATATCAGGAGTTCGGAATCTGTGTCTATACAGTAGGGTAGGGCATGGAAGTATTGATTGACAATTGTTTTTATTGTTGGTGTATTTTATGGAGTACATCTCAACTCATATTAATTTTAATGGATATGATACAAGATGAAATGGTGAGGATGATTCATGGTATCTAAATATCGAATTCGACATTTGCTTTTCGACTTAGGAAATCATGAAAAAACCCCATGTCATATTGGCCACCCACGGAATTTGAACCTGAGACCTCCCGAATGCGAGTCCAAGACGTTACCATCTCGGCCACCTTGATTGATTCGTCCAGTTTTAATTACTCTATCACTCAATAGCTTTCTTTTTTTAAAATGTGTTTCTTAAATTTATAAACTCGATGGTCGACTGTACGTTCTTTTCCATTACATGAACATATGTCCATGAGCTACCTATAATTTTAAAATTAAAGAAATAATATATTCATTTACCATGTCAGGTTACAATAATTGTTAACTTAGGTCACTATTACAAGTTTCTCAACTATGTCTTTAACCCTTGGGAAAAATTATTTAGTAACACTACCGTTTTTATTCAACTTGGAGTCTGTACTTCATTATCTTACTAGGTAATTATTACTTTCACACACTATAATACATATAGATTTATGGGTAAGAGCGGTCTTAAAATCCAATGTTTTTTTCTCGGCATCATTCCGGTTAAAAGGGTTTGGTTAACTGAAGAAAATGTATTCAAAGTTTTAATAGTTTTTCTCTTAATCGCTAACTTTGGTTAGTGCGTGCATTGTTCGAATCTAACGGCAAATTACTGTTACTATACAATTTCGTGTTAGCCTAAACAACTTGAAAATGTTGAACATTTTAACTTGACAGCCTATTCTAAGGCGCAAAACTTCCGAAGAAAAACAAGCCCTCTACCGAAAGATATCCAACAAGAAGGTGGATCGAAAAGTACATAAATGCTATCCCTGCACATTTTAGCTGTTTGCTGGAAAGAGAAGTTAACTTGGTAACAAAACAATGTTTGCTCAGTAAGAACTTTGCCTGGAGGTCATGTTTTCATCTTACATAACTAAGATGAGTCGTGTGTGTGCATAGGCCTGTTTGTTTAAGAAAGGAGCACGAGGAGGGGTATTAAGATTTACACTCGGCTACAAAGTCATTACAGCAACAAGCAAGTCAAGAAACTGCGTCTAATGGAAATGTAACATCTAGGGGCCGGATTTTTATGCACTAAAAACTTAAAAATATTTATTTTTTATGTGCTAAAAATGTTAAAAATATGTGCTAAAATTTAAAAAATAAGTGCTAAAACTAAAAGAAAAAATCTGAAGAAAAAAAACACCACAATGTTCGTAACTTACTAGAACAAATTATACTGAAAGTCAAAGTCGCCAACATCAGATGTAAAATGTTGACTGGAGTTGCAGTGCACAACAAATGTCATCTCCAGATTATGGATCACAAATCCTTGCCTATTATCCGAGAATAATGCCTTATATTGAGAAAAGGAACGTTCTACTTCACACGATGTTAACCTTGCATATTTGTAACTAACACACACACACGATCAAGTTCACTTATGTTTTAGCCTTCCAAAACTTGAGCGACTTTGCAGAGGGTTTGGTAGCCACCATTTTTCTCAAACATACCTTTAAATTATGTTCTTAGAACTTCTATTTTCGAACCTGAGATAGTGTTAAATTACCTTTCAACATATTGTATTTCTTTAACTGAATTACTCAATAAATCTACAGAAGTTTCTAGTTTCTTTGTTGAGTGAATCAAAATTAGCCGATATGAAAGGCAAGTCACATTTTAAAGTAGTATCACATATTAAATTCTGAATAATCTCAATTGCAGAGGCATCGTCTTTGTCCAGTTCACTTACTACAGATGCAAATACTTCAAATGATCTGCATAATACAACACGGCACTTGAGATTGGGTTCTGTTCTTCCCCGATAAGCAAGTGCAAGTGAATCACTCTCACCTCATTGCAAGTGCAGCATTTGTATTGAATTCTTTCGAGATACAATTTTTTGTTGTAAAATGTTAAGAGAGAATGAGGAAAAGTACTAAAATATTTATTTATGGAGAATATATCAAAAATATTTATTCACATAATTTTTTTGTAAAAAATATGTTTTTATGTAAAATAAATTTGTAATTTGCGGTTGTCGGACCTTGATATGAGGCTCAGGAAAAAAAATACACAAAAATCCGGAAAAGTGCTAAAATATGTATTTATGGAGAAAATATCGAAAATATTTATTCCTATAACTTGTTTTGTAAAATATGTATTTTTATGTTTTGTCGGACCTCGATTTGGATATTAAACTTTGTTTTAGGAATGTACGCATCAGGAAAAAAAAAAATTTACATACAAATCCGGGCCCTACACATCACATCCTCAGTCTATTTGAGCGTTTATATTGAGTCTAGTGTTCGTTGCAAATTCCGGTAGCCTATTTTACAAAATGCCTAGGCAAAGTTGAAAATGGCATTACTTATCTTATTAGTTTATTGATATATTTCCAACGTATGAAGGTATACTGGTTAATATCCAAATTATGTGACTTCTGAATGCAAATAATTAAACACAAATAAGCAAGTGATATAGTTTTCGTGAGTGACGGATTCACAAATTGTAGTTATTACCATTGATAAAGTAATTTTTTTTTAAATTTATGATTTATTTAAATTTTATATAAACTGTAAACTTTATAAAGTTTGTTTTATACATAATATTTCCCATTCACTGCACTTTTGCCCCCTGAACTTGTTCATAACGATAGGTTAAAATACTACTTTTACAGTATTTTAATACATTTTTAAATAGATCAGCTTTTGAGTTTAGATTAATGTTTTCTGTCTGGCTGAACTGCTGTTGTATTTTATCTTGTAGGTTTTGGGTTCCGTAATACTGTTCTTGTATAACAAAGTGTATATAAGCACTCGCGAACATAACTTGAATTATTCGATCGCACTTCTCACTAATTTCCAACTGCAACAGCAATTTACGAATCGAATTTAAATTTACTGGTTGAAGAACTTTGTTCAGGCCTAGTTTAATTGTCAGCCAGTGCCATAATTATGTCTTTCACTTTTTAACACACCATTAATCTTGCCATGCAGTTGGGTCAGTTGGTTAAACTATGATGCAACTTCTTGCCATTAAAAAGCGTATTACAATACGGCCATGAGATTGTATGGGGGAAGGGAATATATTTGTCCTTCTGTCTGTCTGTGTGTCTATACGCGCGTTAACTCAAATACGCTTTATCGGATTTTCATGAAACTTGGTATACGCACTTAGCCTATAACGTCCATGGGAAGAATCCTAGTGATATTGGAGCAAATCGGTTGACCGGTACCGGACTAATGCCCAATTTAGTGCCTATTTTATGGTAATAAGTTATATTAGAAAGAATTTATCAAATACAAATACGTTCTCATGGCAACATATTGTTTTACAATGTTCATATACGGCTTTGAAAGTTGCAATGCAGGTAGCCTTGACAAATAACACTACCCCCATATTCTTTCACATATGCTTAAGGAACTAAAGTCTGACCATTCTAAGAAGGAAACCTCAAGTGAACAAAAACCAATACATCTGTCTCGCTCTATTATGTGACTTGTATGATATAAGAGTGAGACAGACATATTGGTTTTTGTTTACTTCAGGTTTCCTTCTTAGCTCGTCTCGGGTATAGACCTTTGTTCTTCCGTAAGCCCTGCTTAATGAATCGATCTGGAGCTTAACTCGGAAATCGACTTAAAAAAATAACTTATTTTCTTCATATCATAAGCCTAATTGCAATTATCACTGATCAAACAAAAGCATTCTGGCACTTTGATACGTCAGTTTACATGATTTTATTTATTAATTAGTACTTCATCCTGATTCCAGAAGGTATCATAGGAGGCCGAAGGAGAGGAAGTGAATCCATATAAGGGCATTCTTGGCTCCTGCTTTCATAGTCAAGGTTACTCACATCTCACGCCTCATATGAGCGCCTAATACAGAATGTTTTAGTAGATATGTTACTTATAAACTCCAAGGCGTTACATCCATACTTCGACTTAATTGGTAAGTGGCAGGATGGGAGTGTGTGTTATTCTATATCCCATTTAAGAACGATCCTGTTCAAAACAAAGAGGCGTTGCTGTCATAGTTCGCACGTGAGAACGCATGACATCACCGTGTTAGTGGTAGTTTGTTTATTCTCAACTGACCCGCAGGGTCGTCGTGAACAATGAATATTTTGTTTGCTACTTGATATACTATAATGATGACGATGCCAGTGAGAGTTTGTTATTTCAAGTGTAAATGTTGATATTATTGTTGCATGAACTTGCGCACACTACTTCTGTAATAGAAAGCGCATGCTAATGACTTTAACCAATCACGTTTTGTCACATGATGCTAATTTTCCGCGAACTCTCTGTGAGTTCTCCTCCCCTTTGTTTTGAACAGGATCAAACTAGAGTGGGACAAATTATAGCATGTTGAGTCCACAGACGTTAACGATGTTTAACATGACCTGCTGCTTTATTAATCAAATAGCTCATCATTTGCCCTCACAAGCCTGAGTGCACCCTCACAAGAATTCACTACCTCAGAATAATCATAACAAGTACTGGAGCTTGAAGATCTGTTGTCAGTAACGCTAACAACTCGAGCTTCTCATTAAATTCTGCATAATGAAGTGGCTGATACATATTTGTCCGTCTTCAGCAGATTAGGATTTCTATATAAATACATATTTGTTTTTATATCAGTTAAAGTTAAAATTGTTATAAATCTCTACGAATTAGGGCCTTTGGAATGGTTCAAGACACATTTGATTTTCCATATTTCAAGGTAGGTCTATAGTAAATATTGTTACATATTTTAGAAAAACTCCCCACTTCTTTACATAATTAAAGGTTTTATTTTAAATATATTCCATATTTTATGGTTTCAAAGTTAATGTCAGATAATCGTTTAAATTTTTTTTCACCACCAACTATATTTCAAAGTTGGATTCTTGAATTTCTATGAAATGTTGAAAGCCAATTGTAGAACTAAACTGGATTTAGCTCCTGAAGATGTTGCAAGGTTTAAAATGGTAGCTGTTACTTCTTGTGATGTTGAGTTTTACTGAGTGCAAAGCAATTTTCAGATAGAGGCGTAGTATCAGGGTCAAAATAAGCAATTCACTGCTTCAAAATAGGCAATTCTCATTAAAACATTTAATGTGTCCCCCGAGATAGTACCAACAGGTAAAAATAAATCCCAATTATATACGTAAGAAGGTTAAATTTTTGTTTTGTCACTCTCCTTTAAAGTGCTGTGTGGCATGTAATCTATTCTTTTCTGTGGCTTTCATATTTAAGCAATAAATCTTCAACTGTACTCTTTTTATAACAATGCAATATTTATAATTTAAGGTGTTCTCTATATTATTTTGCACCATCCAAAAAACATTAGTGGCATAATCCATGTCAATTCAGGCAGGGGCTTACCTTCATAGTCTCAGATATTAATGAATTTAATATATGTTAAAATTCAGGACAAAGTAAGAAGCCCATTTTCTTTGTTTTGCACAAAAAAATTCCTGGGCCGAGGTACAGGCCACCAAAGATGGCGTCTCAGATGCCATTTCTCGAGTGTGATTTTCGGAAAAACTTTAAAGTGCTCTATTTCTGGAACGGTTCCAGATATTCTGTTGCTTCTTTTTTTATTTGAAAGATAATGATGTTCTGCTTCAAATGATATCCTAAGTTTGGAAATGCATGTATAGGGTGTTTTGTTTTAGCCTTCTGAATTTTTTGTGATAAATAATTTCTTTCTTTCTTTCTTTTCTTCAAAAATGCCAATCCCAAAAATTCTGATTTTGTTACTGTTGATCAGTACCAAACAGTACTGCATTCCCTGAAAATGAGATCTTCCACTTTTCAGTTTAACAGGTTTTATAAACAATTGAAAATTTTGCCATAAAGTAAGCCAGTTTCTTTTACCCCATTCTCACACCTCTATACCAGTTGAATTTATTTGTCAGTGTATATATTATGTATTATGTTACCCTGTTTTTATATGTTTGTGTGTGAGTGTGTGTGTCCATTTCTTTGTTTTTATGAATTATTCCTTTGTTATGTTATATCAGCACGACGCAGGGTCCTTCTTCTTACTCAAATCTTCCCAGACAATAGACTTTCGCTTTTGCAAGGGGAATATCCCGAAAACCATACACTCAGCTTGGCTTACCAAGGGATTAAAACCACGAAAACATAAATTAGTCTAGGTGTGAGTCACAGACGTTAACGTATCAGCTACCTCACCCTACTGCCTTTCTTTTTCTCATCAAAATTTGGCCAAACTCTCATATATTCACAAGTTCTAACATTGGACTCATCTCTTTTTTTAATTAAAAAGAGTTACTACCTGGAAAGTTTTCAAATGTGGAGCTGGACAAGAAGGAAAATAATAATAATAATAATAATAATAATAATAATAATAATAATATGGACGGACAAAGTGACAATTGAAGAGGTCCTGAGAAGAGTAACGAGAAGAGATCAATCCTGAACACAGTTCATACGAAAGAAAACTGGAAGAAATTGTCTGTTGCATTACATCATCAAAGGAAAGTTGGAGGGAACTTCAGGTCTTAAAATAATAATATATATAAATAAATAAATAAAAATCCAGCTGCTACACGAAGGCACTATTGATTACTGAAAGAGGAAGTAAAGGAAAGGAGATGGGGAGCAAAATCTGCAGACCAAAATTAGGCCTCTCCAAAATGTGTAATTTGATATTTCATTAATGTAACCATAACCCCGAAGTAAATAAATTAGGATAGAACAACAGAACGTGAGAATTCTCTTTACAAAATGCTTAATTTAAACAACTTTTGGAGTGGAGATCAATTTTATGCGAAAAAATATTATGTTGAATTAAATAATTATAGGATATTTTAAGCGGGAAACGCAATGTTAAAACAAAAACAAAAAATAGTCGCTTAAAAACCTTTTCACTGCTTGTGGTGAATAAATTCGTCACCTTATCTTTATCCAATAGTTAGAATTGTCATTTATGGAAAATAGCTATTCTACTGAAATTTTCCTCATTGCTTTCAAACTACGTATATTAATATATAAATTTAGCTCTGATAACCTAATCATTATTTTGAGTTTTCAAGTCCATGCGTACAGGTACCGGTACTAAATAAAAAATATGTAGCTACATAAAAATCCGGAAACTAAAAAAAAGTAGACCTACAGCATATAAGGAAAACAAAATTGTCCCTGAGAACAACAGTAGTTGCAGAGCCTACCAGGCCACGCCGGCGGCGTCGTCGTCGCAGCCGCCGTCGACACCACCCGCATGTACTACAGCCCCGATATTTGCAAAACAAAACATTGCAAAAATATTCACCTGCATCTCAACAGGAATCAAGGGAATCAAGCAAGCTTACCTGTCGCTTTCAGAGTCCTTGAACCAAACACCGGTTCATCTGGCAGAAGCCAGTTGCAGCATGCATGCCTGATCCAGTCTGACGGTTTACCATAAACATTTTGTTTTGATGTCCAGGTTATCGCTACGAAGCACTGCTCATGCACATGAAAACTACGTTGTGCTTTAATATTATCACTAAATGCATTCCTTAGTTATTTTAACATTCAACAAGTCACGTTCAGAAGAAATATTTTGAAAAAGTATTGAAGCACAAACAGGTGTTTTAAGACCTATAAATACATTTTTATCCCTTATTTTCTCAGCTTCCAAGTCTTTACGCTCACATGCCTTTACACGAGAAGAAAAATATAGGATTTTTCTAAAAGATGTAAAGATCCGGCGAAAACGGGGGTGTAAGACGGAAGGGGTAAAATCAATATTATAAAACCTAGACTGCCAAGTTCTGCGCAAGTCCACACACTGCAAGGAGTACAGTTAACCACAAACAAAACACAAAACAGCCACAGACCAGGTGAATATATTCACAAACACACGCAAAAACAGAAGCTTTTAAATCACATTGACAGGTGTATTAAAATTAACTGTAAGCACCACTGAGATATCAAAACTTCTGGAACCACGTGTCGTTCACCGAAGATACGAACACTTGCGGAATGTTATTTACGAAGAACACGAGGAACACTTGGAGGTGCTAGGGATGCTGTTTTGTTTTGCATCCCATTGAGAGCAGAGATAGCTCCAAGCACGAAAATTTAAACAACACTAGCTCAACGAGCTGCTGCCGTGCGTTGTCTGATGTTCTCCGACCGCATCGGGGACCACCGCTCGGCTGCAAGACCAGTTGCAAAGATCTTAAGAAGGGAAAAAGATGTACGTTTTCATTCATTCTAGCCGAGTGCATGGCTGCGTGCTAAACTGACGAGTTGTGCGTGCGGTGCATACCGGTAAACATTTTTCTCATTGAGGGCTCATGTACACTTTTAAGGGCAGGAAAGAGAGTTTATATATATAGACAATATATTTATATTATATATTATATTATAGTATATATTAAATTATAGTATATATTAAATTATATTATATATTAAATTATATTATATATTAAATTATATTATATATTAAATTATATTATATATTAAATTATATTATATATTATATTACATTATAATATATTATATATTATATTAGATCATATATTTTTATTATCTATATATAATATATTTGTATTATCATAATATATAATTATATATATATATCTATAGATCTTATAAATTGCATAATCTTTTTTTCATCCCAAAAGCAAACACTGACTCTCATAATAATTCTCCTCTTTATAATGTGCAATAAATTGCACAAAATGGACAATATAGATATTTTTAATACTAACATTTTGTTAGTATTAAAAATGTGTGAAAAAAATTTGAAAATTAATATGCGCCATGTAATTTTCTTTATTTGAATCTTTCTGATATAAATATATATATTTTTTCCTCCAAAACTGTTATATTATTATTTAGGTTTTTCATATTATGTTCCCTTGTGTAATTGTCATGTTGTTTGTGTTTCTGTTTTTCTTTTCTGTGTGTGTGTTTTTTTTTATTATAGTATTATTTTCATTATTTTGAATTTCACTTTAAATATTTAATATTAGAATCTGGTGTATTAATAGGCTATAAGCGAGAATATTGTAATTGGGCACTAGCCTGTAATATTCTTAGTACAATAAATAAATATATTTATATTATCAAGTTCAAAATTATCACCTTATTCCCTCAATAAGTCAGCTCTAGAATTACATGAGAATGATATCAAGATATTTAAATAAATATATTTTATTAATTAAATACAGGATATAAACTTCTTTATAACTTGAAGTTAAAAGCCTATATTAATTCTCAATACTAGATCAGAATACCTGTGTTATGCGGCTATATAATATGCCGTACCATTAATGGTTAAACTCTAAAAGACGAAACATATTTATAATTAAAATTATAAAAGCTGTGTAAAATAAAATCAAACCTCATTAGGTGATATTTACATGCATGCCAGGTTAAAACTTTGACAAGTCAATAATATTCTTCAGGAACTAATCCTATTATTAATTTAAATTCACAAATTATGTAAACATTTTTAGAGTTTCACTGTAACATAAATATTGTAGGCCTATAAGGAATGAAAATTATCACCGGTATTAAAGCCAAATTCTAGGGCTGGCAACAAGAGTCCAACAAAGGCCTAAACCCGAAAATAGAAGTAATTAAAACGCAACGTTCACTCGCAACGGGCCAGGGCAGGCAGACAGACCGACATAGTTTCCAAAAACGCTATTTCTTCTTCTAGGCATCGTGAAACATGTTTTCCGAGTGTTATATCGATTTCGAGTTTTGTCACAAGCACTATACTTTCTCAATACTACGTATATACTCGTACGAAAAAGTTAAAAGTGTCAAGGGTAGTTTTTGCTAAGCACTCTCCAATTTAAACTAAAATTTTATCCAGCAATCGTGTACACTCCGAGTTCGTGCTTCAATGACTATGAGAATCGTTCTTCTTGCTACAGTAACTTTTCTGTTTTGCACTACTGAGTCCAAGTATTTCGTGTTTGATGCAGTATAATAACACACTTTAAACTGAATAATGCTTCCCATTGTGCGCAGAATTTGCAGATTAATCGTGTGAAAATTGTTTCCTGCTGCATGCTTGACGGTAAAGACAAGTTTCGTATGCGGAATTTCCGTGAGTTATGCCTGGTATTAAACCATACCTGGTGTTCTAGAAGCATTCATCATTTTACAATGCCGTGATAAAGCATTAACAATCTCGCTAGGCAATGCTATTCCGTGATAGATAGTTACTGCATCCATTTAAAGAGTATTCACTTTCCTCGTGTTTTTGTACTGTGCAAGAGAAGAAGAGAAAGATAGTAATCTACTAAGAGTACAGTATCAGACATGAATTTCAGTTACATTAACCATTACTGTACATAGATTGCTGCTTAGAAATAGAGAGATAATAGCAGCTATTGTTAGTAAATACACACATTGCAAAATTTCACAAACGGAACGGTTATTTCCTAACGTTATTGGAAGAAACAATTCAATAATTTGTATTGATATTTTAAAACGGTCTCATTATTTCTTAAGCAGAATGTCATATGGTATTTATGTTTAGATTACTTACGTTAGTTTTTATCTAATCTTTCAATTCACAAAAAGTATTTATCTAATTCTTTCACAAGAAATGTGCATCATTATATTAAACAATAATAACACATTATTATTAACAGACAACTACCAATAAAGCAATAAAGCAAATTTGAGTAATTGTAATTTAAAGTAATTGGAAAAGGGTATAAACAAATGACTCTTGGTATTACTATGCGATGACCTCGACTCCGTTCCATACCTGCATACGAAATGCATTGCCGAAAATGAAAACGGGTTCCTATCCAATAACTAAAATTTGCTTACGCTAACGGTATATGCATAGGAAAACATTCAATTGCATATTTATACATCTTACGTAAACTAAACTGTTTTTTACGTGTAAGATGGGACAAACA
The DNA here is from genome assembly GCA_964059195.1 of Ectobius pallidus. Lineage (NCBI taxonomy): Eukaryota > Metazoa > Arthropoda > Insecta > Blattodea > Ectobiidae > Ectobius > Ectobius pallidus. Next base: position 125,202,527 of record CAXKWD010000005.1, read on the forward strand.
AATTACATATTCTTTCACGATGCGTAGAACAATAGCCTAAATAAATTATGATTCACTTGATTCCAAAAATAGAGAGCATTCCGTTATCATGTAGAGCATAGAGAGAATGGTCCTTGCTTCCCTAATTTTTTTTTTTTTAACATATTCATATATTTTGTCTATCTAAACCTCTAGACTATCCGTTTAAATTAATATTTTCCGAATTTAACGTACACAGTGTCTATCAAATTTATTAACATATTTTATTAAGTTGCGTTAATAGAACTTTAAGCTTTAGACAACATCCGCATTCTTATACATGCGATACATGACAACTCCTTGAACTGAACCTAAACGTTTTACACCTGAAGGTCTAAAACACAGCGCTGGATTTTGGCGAGAATTGAAAATTCCGAAAACCTATAACTAAAATAATAAAACCTATTAGGTCTTTAATTGTAAAATATGGACGGAAAGGGGGTTTGCCAATATTGCCTTAGAATCTTTATCCTTTAAAATTCTAATTTGTTGGTATCCAAGAATGTGGTTAGCGTCGCTGACTACTGATCCGTCGATCCGGGTTCGATCCCCGATACCTCCTCGGATTTTTCTGAGGTAGGGAGGTCTGGTAGGGGTGCACTCAGCCTCGTGATTCAAATTGAGGAGCTATTTGATAGAGAGGTAGCGGCTCCGGTCATGGAAACCACCATAAACGGCCATGGGTGTCGGCATGCTGACCACATGCCCCCCAATCCTGCCATCTGCCTATAGGTAGATGACACAGCGGTCGGGTGGTAGGCCTTGTCCCTTCGGGGATGTTGCGCCACGGAGTTTAGTTTGGTATCCAAGAAGGAAAACATGTCCCTAAAACCTTTAAAGTAATTGAATTGAGATGACATTAAAACAGGTTGTTGGATGAATGAAAGCCAGATGTGAGAAATCCTGTCATGATCATGTTACTTCCTTAAGAGAAAAGAAACAAGACAAGGAAGGTGAAATTGTACCCTTTCTTTCTGCATTGTTCATCTGGAACTACACTGTTATTCCTCTAGAAACTACGAAAGACGCTGGAAATATGGATACAGATTGCATAAATAATTTTTACTATAATCACTACTGATTATTTTAAGTATTAATTAACGCACTTTGATCAGGGTTGGACTAGTAATTTACAGATAAGCACTTTACGCGGCAAATACATGCAAAATACGTAATGTAAAATAAACAGCTTTATACGTGTGACGTAATGAAGTAACATTTAATTGACTTAGATAATACAAACACTCATTACTTCATTATTTGTACTGTAAATTCTATCAATGTTTATATACAAAACACATTTATTATGTGTATTATTAATTGTACATTAAATTTTATCAATGTTTATATTCACTAAATATTTAGCGCAAAGTAATAAATGCAATTCACACGAAAAACATGAAGACTTTTAACTTTCTTTCACTTTAAACATTTTACACAGTTCAAGAACTTGAATACTGTAAAACGCTGATGCAAAACAACAATAAAAATTACAAGCTTGCAAAACTAAAAAAGAAGTATAAATACAAGCTAGCTGAACTACATGGATTCAGTTATTTAACAGAGCAAGAAGTTGAAAAATAAGCAGTTAAGACATATTTACTCATCTCATTATGAATTTGACGATTGGACACATCCGTATGACCGTCGCCGGTGTGCCGGAGGTTTGTCTTACATGAGTTCTTTTACATGCCTGTAAATCTACATACATGGACTTGTCACACGTATACACTCATAAATTCCATCTACCCGCAACCCTGGACACAGGAACATTTAGCAGGCGCTCATCAGGAAATGTTTATTTATAAATAGAACAAGTGAAAAGATAAATTAGGCCTATGGAAAATTGTCTATAGGCCTAAAGCAAGCAAAAAAACTGTGCCCATATGTTGATGGGTTTTAAGGACTTTTACGAATGTCTGCCAAAATTCTAAGTTATTATTGTAACTTCTTTATTATTATTATTATTATTATTATTGTTGTTGTTATTATTATTATTATTATTTTATCTTTAACAGTTCGGTAATAAGGAAGTAGTGATAGTATGTTATAATATTTTGATTACGGCTATTAAATTACCCTTCCTTTAATTAGGAATCCTAGTTTTATTACTAGTTGATTAAATTCTTTAAATAATTTAGTCAATTAAAAAGTATTGAAACTACATGTTTAGAGAATGGAACGGGTCAAAGTAAAACTATGAAATAAATTAAATAAAAACTTATACCAAAAATAATAAATAGTATATGTTTATAGGGATAATGTTTTCACTTAGAAGAGATCTACACATATTTTTCTTAATTTATCAGCAATTAGTTGTTGCCCGCATCTTCGCGTAAAAATACGTGCTTAATTATGTTTTGAAGTACTTTTTCCAAATTTTAAGTAAATATAACCACTAAATGATGTTTCTCCATATAAATTTTAATCCCCTTGAATCTAGAAAAATCCCTTCTTAGGTGTCTTTGCATTATAAAATAAAGCTACTGACCAAATTTCATGTATATAGCTTCAGCGGCTTCGGCGATAATGAATCAGTCAGTTATGTTATGTTTTGTTATATAATATATTATATAAATATTAGCACTTTTTCCTTGCACTATTTCGTAGAAAACAAAATGCACTAACTAGCAGTAGGCCTATTTCCAAAGATGTATTAATTCGTACCGATATGTACGAAAATAGCATTATAATTATATTTCTCTTTAGGATCATATCAGTATGGTTTTGTATATTGTGAATTTATCTCATAAGATTACCTATTGAGAGCTGATTCCTGTTTCTCCAGCTCCAATTCAGTTCATCACATCTTTGGTCCGCAATACTAAGTGCTGGTGCTCCATGGATGTCCACGATTATTCGGAAGGTGTATATGGAAATTTTCGCAACTGAAAACATGATTATTGAAATACAGTATTCTTCTTGCTACACTTAGGTCTACACTAAAAGTTTTCCAACACCGTACAACAAAAAAGACATAACCTACAACCCACCGCAATTCTTTAAGTGAATAAATTACATATTGTTGGTTAGCCTACAATACAGATTAGGGTCCAGACATAGAAATTCTTCTCAGGTTTGCAGCCAGTTAACGATGGAGGCAGCGTCAGCCTCTGAAACGTCGGATAACGGCAAACTTCTAACCAGATGCAAACCCCAGAATAATTTCTACATTTGATACGCCAGGTAAACCTCAAATCATATAGAGACCAGATAGATCATTATATTTCTTGATCAAATCACTGTTTGGTGTAATAACTGAATAAAGCAAGAAGAATGCATCCAGATCCAATTTTGATTTTATTAATTAGAATTATCTTCCTTCTCAATGTTTTCGAGTGAGTGACGTCATTTTATAACTAGTGTATTAAAAAAAAAAAAAAAAAAAATAGGTGGGTGGACAATATTAGGATATATTTAAGGGAAGTATGATTTGCGAGGGATGGTTGGATGGTTTTAGCACAGAATAGGGTTGAATGGTGGGCTCAGGTAAGCGCAGCAATGAACCTCGCCATTAATATCATTATTATTATTATTATTATTATTTTGGATTGGAAAGTAGAAGGAAAAAGAAGAAGAGGGAAGCCCAAAGAATGCTGGATGGATGGCGTGAAAAGGAGTATGGAGAGAAAAGCATTAAGTGAAGAAGATGCTATGTACTTATGGAGGCAAAAGATTGTTGTGGGATGAAGGAAAACCATTGTATTGTGGAATATTCCTTAATTAAACATTTAACAAAATATATTATTATTATTATTAATCATTAAGCAGAATATAAAAACCGCAGAATATAACAGGCTGAGCCTATAGATTGTAATCAAATATAAAATGAGAGATGAGATGATATACGAGAAAATATCAAACCTTTTTTATTTTTATTTTACACAACAGCACGTCAGTCACTGCCATACATGGCCAAAATGATTGCACAACATCGTATTTCGCGCAATATCCTTGACATTGTGTGGATCGTTTAAGTGATCTACATAAAATAATACCTACGCAAACATAAACATTAGTTTCCTGTAAATGAGCGCAATTGCTATAAATATTAAAACCTGAACTGGGCGGGACACGCCTAAAAACGGGACTGTCCCGGTACTATCCTATTTATTCTTCAATATTTAATTATCTTTTTTCTGTAAGAACTACATATAAATACATGTAAATATATTTTAAGAACTACAGTACTACAATTCGAGAGTTCAACATCGCAGCAAAAGACATTCTTACTATTTTCTTGTCCGTAACTTTTTTCTTCTGTACAAGCTGTTTGTTTTATTCGGATCGTCCAAGATGGATCTTATCGTCATCCCCCAATTAAGTTATTTACTTCTAGTTCCCGATAAGACTACTCCTGAAGAATTTTTTCTATTAATAATAATTAATAGAAAACATTATTGTACAGTATTCTGCCAATTCTCAATCGAGCTGTACATACCGGCTCTTAGTATGTCTTGATTTAGCAATTAATTGGATATATGGTGAGCGATTTCGTGAAGTTAATTAGAGTGGAGTGCCCATAAAATAGTAGACGTTGATGCAACGGTGTAATCTTCTGAACATATTTAATTTAATAATTAAGTTCTTTTTATATCACTTTTACGAGATATATACAATAGTAAAGAGTAATAATGCCTTGATTAAATAACATTAAATTGCTTCCCAAGTAGTTAAACATTATTTTACATTGAACAATAACAGCATTAAATTGCTTTCCAAGTACCGGTAGCTAGGCGCTGTTTTGCTGGAATTCGCCATTAATTTTAATTGAATGAAAAACAAATATCCTGCCAAACGTAAAATCTTACTCTTTTAAACATGTCATGTTTAATATGGCAATATAATTATAAGACGGCTGATATTAACTTAACTTTACAAACTATTATTTCTTTTTCTTAGTTTAAACTCTCCCATTCCAGCGACGTTTATGCGGCCCACGCCACCCGAGCACTTTACGAACTAATCAGAAGAAATAACAGTCGCAGGTTCTTCAGCTTTATGCCTACGTTCTGCAAATAGAAGTAAAAATTGGTATTTGGCTCAATTTTGCATCTGTCAATATTGTGATTGTCCGGCTAAAACTGCCAATACAAAGAAAGCAGTAACAGTAGGGCATTGATACTTACTGCTCAAACAATAGGAAGATTTGCTAAGAATTGGGTTTTATTTTAATAAGAGAGGTAATTAAATTGAGTAAGTTACTCTTGTGTTTAGGTCTAATTAAAGCAGAGCTGCTTACTGCATGCCAATTCCTCTATCAGGGCAGACCATTATGTTCATTGCAGACCAGTGTCGAAACTCTTATCCTCTTTTCTTTATTGAGTAAGTTAGGTCCCGGCAATCCTCGACTCATATTGATTTAACAAACATTTATTTAAATTTGGAAACACCGTTGGGACCTCCATAAAGCTGAATAATTGTGTAAAATGTAAGACTATATTGAAAAGTACAGGCACACGAAGTTAAATCTAAATATAAGATATTATAATAGATAGAAGGGAAATAGGGTTTACGAGCGATGATTGGATAGAGTTAGCACAGAATAGGGTCCATACAGTCGTCCCCATACACGGCACGCATGTCCCTGTGAATTTCACTCGGGTTATGCCCTTTAGCCCTTAAAAATCGCTGAAGTAATTCTTGGCAGGTAAACGCTTTGCAATCAGATGCAGAACTGAAAACAGCAATCCGCAGATGGCTATACTCCAACCGAACGGACTTCTATGAACAGGGTATTTTAAACTGGTAGGCATATCTCGATGGGAGAAAGGTGTTGAGAATCTTGGCGACTATATAGAAAAATAGAAAAAAGATGTCCTTTCATCATGTGTGCATTTGTTTGTAATTGAAATTATTACACATTTTGTTATATATATTATATATATGTATATGTATATGTATTTTTTTTGTGGTTACTTTTCGATCCACCCTCGTATTTTCCTGCTGAAATTTTAAAGGTTACATTTTTTAACAGCCATAGAGGACTATTAGGGTAGCAGATCGCTACGCTTGAAAACTACGCGGGAAAATTATTACTTATTTTATTTATTTATGATACGTCGCATTTAAAAAATAATCCTTTTTTTTTATTTTCTAGCAACACGTGGAAGGTACTGCTTGGATGAGAACTTCAGAGAAGTGACGCCTGTGACACTTGCTGTGATGTATTAAGCCAAGTCCAAGATCAATACAAAACAGAACACCTGAGTATGAAGACATCGTCAGGTCAAGTGGACAGGCAGGGGCACTGGTTCCGAGAAAATCTCTCTCTCTCTCAATTCCCACAGATAATGCAATACCTATAGAAATCTTTCCACAGCAAGTAACTCCTCCTGCAAAACTCCAGTTTTTTAATATTATTATTATTATTATTATTATTTAATACAGCAAATAAAATCGACTAAATTAACTCTACTATTTTCGCGTAACTTCAGTTCGTCGAGCTCCTCTACAACTTAGTTAATTAAATTATATAATGCACAGTAGAATTCTATTTATTCGGATTAATTGGGACCGGATCCAATCCGGATAATCAAATATCCGGAAAATTGGATAAATCATGAAAAAAGGTAATTTTTTTTTTAATTCAGTAGGCTACTGTGCTTACATAAAGTGTCACATCTTGAACATATCGGTCGAAGCCAGTTGTTCTGTTGACAAATTGTCGATTTTGTCGGCTAAACGTTTTGCTTTTACGCAAATAATGGGCCTTGAAAGAGGGTTTTCTAATGCTCTCTGTTGCAAAACCCACTTGAATACGGCCTCAAAGCAAACCGGATAATTGCGATCTGGATTGTTGGAGTTCGGATAATTGGAATTCAACTGTAGCCTACTTTATTTTCAGTGATCGGAGATGATGTAGGAACCATTTATTGGATTCATTCTTTTAGGACCATTAAAAACGGTCAAATTATGAAGAAATCTATAAAATTTAAAGTTTCATATAAACTCAAGTAGATCCCTAAAAATATGCAAAATACAAGTAAAATCGTGAAGTGGACAGTTATCTAACCAATAGTACGCTCATTAAGTTCTATTGATCACTCACCGGGGAGAAGGAATGACGTGTACAACAACGTGTCTGATTTTTTTTTTTTACGATAGTCACTGCTGTAGTCCAAATGTTCACAGAGTTTACTCTAATGTTTCTAATGTTAGTGGAAGTTATATATTTTAACTGGATTCTTGGACTGCAGTTAATAATATTATTAATGAAAATACTAACTTTATACAAAAAAGGCAAAATAATTCACTGATTTTAAAATGAGGCAGTAGTAACGCACTTACACGCATAATTTGGCATAAAATATGTAAGCCTATATCAGTACAGATTTGGAATTTTGAGATATCAAAAGATGAAATACATTGTATTGATCACGTTTCTACACAAGAGCTATAACAAAAATTAGTTTGAAAACCACACTATTTTGATTCGAAAATAAAACCTTTATGATTTGGTTCCAGCTCTGTAATCAAAAACACTCCATAGAAAATCTTCTGATGGGTTACCTGAATCATACATAGGCTACTCGAGGTCCGATTTCTCCCAGTATATGGAATTTATCGATAAAATTCGGACCTCTCGGGATATTACCTATGAAAATTTAAAATATTTTCATTTTTCACAACACATATTCTCTATAATCCCCACTATCTACTGCTATATAAACGAATTATCTATTCTAAAACCTATTTAGGATGAATATCATAAGCTTAATCCGAAATTTCGTTGATTTCACAGTTTTGGTCTGATTAAAACGGTACAAGAAGACAAATATGAAAGCTAAAAATCCCTTATCGGAGATCTTTCCTTCTAAAATAGATATTTATTTAACAGTTTTTCTAAAGGGGTCCGGTAACATACGGGTGATTTACGTTTTTATTTATAACTTATGGATGATGGTCAGTTTTCTAAACTATGCAGATACATGATAGACTTAGCGAGTTTTATATTCTGAAGAGTACAATTTGTTCTGGTCGGAAATCAAACCCTGGTTTACAGTTTGGAATCCGAATACGAGCATACGTTTTCCCAAGAACATACCCAGCCTATTATTCTATATACTCTATTCCTCTACGGTCCTAACGACACTCGATACAGATGTATGCATCTGCAACATAGCAAGGAGGCATTTAAGACTGATACTTCTTTTACTGATACTTCACAGCCTAGGTCCTGCTTCTTTATTAACTGTTTACTACGCTTTTGTTCACAGCCACCTAAGTTACGGAATTCTGTTATTGGGCAATCATTCTACTGCTAAGAAAATATATATTTTGCAGAAGAAAGCTGTGAGGATTATCAGCGGAGCTCCCTTAGGATCTCATTGTAAACCTTTGTTCTCTAAATTAGGGATCTTGAGTTTGCCATCAATGTATGTCTTGAGCTGCCTGCTGTATATGAAAAATGTTTGCACTTTCACTGCTAATCTTTATACTGTACTCATAATTATTTAACTCGAAATAGAGATAACGTTTATCCGAATAAAAACAAATTCAGCATCACTCAAAGAAGTTTTGACACAATCTCTATCAAATTATTCAATAGTTTACCTGATGGCATTAAGAAGTCAACCGTGCAAGCCTTCAAGACGGCACTCAAGACTAAGTTGGTGGCCAACCCAATCTATGACCTTGACGAATTGTTCAGTAAGTTATCAGTTGGTAGCCCATAATGTTTAGTTTTCTGACGTTGCTATGCATTCTGTGAATGTCTCCAGCATAAGAACTCTATCTATCTATCTATTTTATAGAGTTTTAAGTTAACAAAGACTTTTGCTAATATTAGTTATTGACAGGTTTTTAGTCATTGAAAAGCTCTTAAAACCTCATATAAAGCATGCACAAATTTTCCTCCACAGAATGTAATACAACTCTCTGCAGTGCCTGATCAGTAATTAAGAGTTTTCTTTTGCGAGAGTACGCCTGAATTTACTTTGCCCAGCTTGGCTATGAAGTAGACGCAAAGTAAAAATTTTATAGTCAAACTTTTAATGTTCAAGATTCTTGTCAGTCTATTCAGAGGTAACATTTGAAATACAACAGGGTACCAGTAATGGAGTTGATTTCAGTGTAATTTCGCTGGCAACAAATCTTGGTGTAGCTCGTTATGAACACCTGCACTGCGCACTGGCATTTGTCTGAGGTTTGGCTGCACCGCGCTGCAATAATAAAATGCGCTAACCACTACCAAATTTACAAGCTTCGTTATTACGTTCTGAGGTTTCGCATATCGACTGAACATGGTTTTTTTTAGGCTCTTGACAAAAAAAACTTCTTTGCATTCAATGTGATGGTCAAACTCAGTGCGACATAAGTAGAGGATAAAAAAAAGGGGGGAAAGTTAAAATCCAGTACTCACAAAACCGAAACAGATCATTTGTATTGAGACACATAACAGATTAGTATTTATACAGAACTAGCTTAAAAGGCTCGGCGTCGCCCGGGTTTTGTATTTTGTAATTCGTAATTAACTTATGAAGGACTTTCGATTTTAAAATTCTAGGTCCTTTTATAGGTATTTAGAATTTCAAATGAGGAAGATTGACTTATCACACTCAAACTATTCGCTCAGAAAACGCTTGATACAGCTTATTACGGCTAATAGAGGATGTAGAATTTTGGATCCCATCGCTTGTACACAGCAAGCCTGGTAGGGGTTCAAATAAGAAGAAACAGAAATTCCGGTAACATAAAATTGTATTGTTTTTGCGGAATATTTTATTTCTCACTCTAATGTTACCATAAAACCGTTTTGGGGATGAAATTAAACAGACATGCAATGTTACTTTCATACATCCCTCCCCAAAAACATGCGATAAAATAATATACATATAACCATACCTCGTACTGTTTTCTGTATGTCCAGGGTAGAGAAAGTTATGTGACTGCATTATTTTCGTGGATTTCATAATTTAATATTTATTTATAACATGAATTATATTGATAGCTTTTCTAAATTGTCAAAAGTCCCACTTCATTTATTTCCAAACCCATTTGAGACCACTGGAAACAATATGTCGCCATGCCAACTGTAATTTGGATTTGATAATTCTGTGTAAAAAGGAATTAAGTATACTAAAAAACATTTGATTTTTGGCATTTAAAATCAAAATTTTTCAAAATCCTTTCTTAGTGAGCACCTGCATTATAAAACGAAGGTACTGTCAAAATTCCAAGTCTCTACCTATTATAGTTTAGGCTCTACGTTGATTCTCTGTCAGTCAGTCAGTCAGTCAGTCGTTCATTCAGTCAGTCAGGACAAAGCCTCTTATATAGAGAGAGATATTTTGAACCCATTGTTAATAATTTGAAAGAAATACTTATTGGAGAAAATGCAGCGCTGTGTTAACTGATATAAGCATCGTTTAATCTATATTAGTTTATTATTACAAAAATAATATATTTTAAAAAGAGCACCGTCATTAGAACTGTCATTTCTTAATATACCTCATCAAAGTTTCATATTCGTCAAAGGAGTGTTGCAAATTTGAAATGGAAAAATTCCATAAGCCCAATATAGTCATTTTAGGAGGGACACCCTTACAAAAGATAAAAGCAGGACGAATGGGTACCTTATAGATAAATAACCACTCACTTGACAACTATAATTGTAACTTCCCTGAAGCGAAGCATTTTGTTTGAAAATTTATGACAATGTTCAATAGGAACTCTACTATGTAGAACCTCAATGAACAATAAAGATATTATTATTATTATTATTATATTTATTATTATTATTATTATTATTATTATTATTATTATTATTATTATTATTATTATTATTGAATGACATCTTTTGAAAGGTACCACAACATTCTCCTGCCTATGGTGATCATAATTTCTGTTAGTGAAAATCGGGACAATTTTTTTGAAGTAAATACCCTTTTATCTCTATGAAGCATTGTTAAGCTGGAATTCAAATCTTTTCACATGGTAGTAGCAGTAAATCAGTGTATGTAGGAAGAGTGGGTGTAGTAAGTACAAGGACGTTTTTCCTATTTGCAATTAATCAACAAAACGTACAATGCAATAACGGACGATCAGGGTTTAAAAGAAAAAAAAATAGTATATTGCGACACAAGGGCGGAAAGGCAAGTTTTCGAGACCCGTAAATGCCTTTACGGCCCGTGTGTTGCATGCTATTTTTTGCACGACGGTTACTTATATCAATTTAATTATATTAATTGCTATATTACCTGAAAATATTATGTATATACACTATTGAAGAATGATGTTTATTTCGGAAAGTGATTCGCATTTGTTATTGTTTATGGCAACCGAATATTTATAAAGCGGGGAGTCCTTGGTCATTACAGCCCGCAAATAAGCGTTTGCGGGCGGTAAAGTAACTTTCTGCCCGTCGCCCCAAGCAACAAGTAACTTTCTGCCCGTCGCCCCTAGCAACAAGATTGCGTGTGGTAATGTCAAGTTACGATCCATGTAAACAACTTTCGTAAGTAACACTTACTAGCTAAGGAGTGCAAAAATAGTATATTGCGACACAAGGGCGGAAAAGCACGTTTACGGGTCGAGGAAACAGATTGAAAACCCGAGGCGCAGCCAAGGGTTTTTAAGTTTTCGAGACCCGTAAATGCCTTTACGGTCCGTGTGTTGCATGCAATTTTTTGCACGACGGTTACTTATATCAATTTAATTATATTAATTGTGATATTACCTGAAAATATTATGTAAATACAGACTTGAAGAAGGGTGCTTATTTCAGAAAGGGATTCGCATTTGTTATTGTTTATGGCAACCGAATATTTATAAAGCGGGGAGGCCTTGGTCATTTCTGCTCGCAAATAAGCACAACAAGCCCCTAGCAACAATTCACTTTCCGCCCGTCGCCCCTAGCAACAAGATTGCGTGTGGTAATGTCAAGTTACGAGCCATGTAAACAGCTTTCGTAAGAAACACTTACTAGCTAAGGAGTGCAAAATAGTATATTGCGACACAAGGGCGGAAAGGCACGTTTACGGGTCGAGGAAACAGATTGAAAACCCGAGGCGCAGCCGAGGGTTTTTAAATTTTCGAGACCCGTAAATGCCTTTACGGTCCGTGTGTCGCATGCTATTTTTTGCACGACGGTTACTTATATGAATTTAATTATATTAATTGTGATATTACCTGAAAATATTATGTAAATACAGACTTGAAGAATGGTGCTTATTTCAGAAAGGGATTCGCATTTGTTATTGTTTATGGCAACCGAATATTTATAAAGCGGGGAGGCCTTGGTCATTTCTGCTCGCAAATAAGCATTTGCGGGCGGTAAAGTAACTTTCCGCCCGTCGCCCCTAGCAACAAGATTGCGTGTGGTAATGTCAAGTTACGAGCCATGTAAACAACTGTCGTAAGAAACACTTACTAGCTAAGGAGTGCAAAAAACATATTAAGTTGTTCGTAACTTGTTATGTTTCTCTCATTACTCCTTTTCGGTGTTCATAGAATAAGATGGTTTGGGTTCTTTGCAGTCATATTTCTCCTGTTTCTCTTGATATGATGTTCTCGTACAAGTTGTAACGTTCAAATTTAAGTTTCGCTCTTTGTCTTTATATGAAATAATTTTTTTATTTTTTACTATTTAGATAAGAGGCACCTGATAATTATCGCAGAAACTATAATATCCGCCTCTGTTTGAATAATACATCATCATATTTATGGGAACATGCACTGACTGTTTGATTAAGTTAAATTGTCTACTTAACGCAAAACAAAAACAAAAATCGTGTTAGAAATGTTGTCCATTGGCCTTCATGGCTTGTTTGGTAAGCTGTGTCTTAGGGCAACTAGTGTATTCAAGCAGCTTCATTTTTATAAATAAATGATTCCTCCTTCTGTTTTCCCGCAATAATCGAATTATTCAAGACATTGGGGTTTTTGTTCCGAACGCTGGAACAAAGTCCCTAAAATCGGGAATGTCCCGAGAATGTTTCTCGGAACGTGTGGTTACCGTATTCATACCTCAAAATACAGTGCACGCCGCTTATTGTGATTACTTCGAGACGCAGCTAATCTGATAATATTAACCGATTGATAACAATAGCGGAAATAATTAATTGAAGGTTATTTATTCATACTTACTTACTTACTTACTCAATGGCAATAGACAATTCCTCAGCAAGCTAAAGGAATATTATCTATTTTATGGAACCCGAAGGTTCATTGCCGCGCTTACCTGAGCTCGCCATTCAACCCTATTTATTCAGACATAAGATAATAGGCCTACACTGCAAAAACAGCATTAAAAGCTATATATTCACAAGATAATACGTAACTGTGAATCACTTAACCACTCATAATACATTAGACTGCAAGCAACTATTTTTTCAACCAGTGACAAAGTTTTTAATTGTATCTGTTTTCATTTAGATGTCAAATCACCAATACTCCATACTCAGTTACGAGTTACGAGTGCTTTTGGAAGTCTACTGATCTGTGGTAAACACGTAGCAAAACATCTGACGTCTGTCTTTTCAAGTCTTTTCATTTTACACTAACAATCACTGCATTTCAGCACTGCTATCTTCATAAATCAAAAGCTGCAGCTTATGGCTTAACTGAGAGGAGAAACGTGTTTTATTGCTGAACAGAGAAAGTTAGGTAATGCCACCCCTCGAACTGTCATCCTGTGAGCTGGAAATAGTAACTTACCGCTACTTCCAATACAACACAATACATTTGAATTAGAAACGAAACCCTTAAAAACAAAATGTTGAATGACGTACAGTGCTTGGATATAAAGCTGTAAAAAGGAAAATGTGATAACACAAACCGAATCTTTCATCACAATAAACAGCATTTTTTCTATGTATCAGTATTAGTTCGTATGGGACTTCATAAAAATGACAACATTACCCGATTAATAATAGGGCTGAAAATCGATTAAAATTTCTAATCGAGTTAACGCTTGACTTTAATCGATTAATCGACCGATTAATCGACTGATTAATCGACAAACAGGTTGGTATTTTAAACGAAACCAAAGTGTGCATTTAATATTGTTTTACACGTTTAATAACTACTACACTACAGACAATCAGAAGAAATCCTGAATTAATGAATACCATTACTAGTTGACTAGTGAAAAAATATATACAAAACTTACATTTCCGGTTACTTTTTCAGCCAAGACTTGCAAAACTAAACTACCCTTCAGGTTTCTGAATAACGGGAATTGTTTGGACACAATAGGCTGAATGACACATGTTGTGCCAAGGCCGGAGAAGCGAGTTTTTCGGAATTCAACTAAACCGATTAATCGGAAAATGTAATTGATCGACGATTAAATGTTTAATCGATTAATCGAGCCGATTAATCGATTAATAGGTACAGCCCTAATTAATAATACTATCCGCGATTACATTAAGCGGCGTTCACTGTAATTACGTATCGATCACATTCTACACCGGTCTCGAGAGACAAAATAGTAAATTTTCTTCGAGAAGTAAGATAAAACCTGTAGATATCTTATTTTAACTCACTAGGGCATTGACATAATATCACTAAAATAGAAACTTGCAACTTGAAAAACGAAGCGCGTTACTCGAATCGAAGGAAGCTGTTTGTCTTGCAAGAAGTTGACTTTATACGTCATAAGCTTCTATAGTTATTCTGAAACAGTTTTACTTACTGTATGTTCATGGACTTCGAAATAAAGTTTGAAGCTTTCCATCTCTGTCGTTCTATAGCCATAAAATTGGGCTCTTCAACTACGAATAACGTGGTTAGGCCTTGTACTACAAGTAAAAAGTGGAAGCAAACATCATAGTATTGCAAAGATAAAGGAAGCCGAAATTCTGTTAGGATTCATAAGCAACTGATTTTAAAAAGGCAGGCAATTCGCAACCTTTGGAGAGGATATAGTAGGAGATATGTTATAGTAGGTCTATAGCCTAGGCTAAATAGGGATGGTAGATTTTCGCAATCGCGATAAATGCTAAATGTCCCCAAATGCTGTCAAAGTAAGTAATATTTTGGTTTTGAAGAATGTGAAGTCTATTATTGTGTTTTTGAAGTGAAACTTCTTTGGCCGCGGTAGGGGTAAATCGAGAGCTTGTGTAACGCCCAAAAATCGTCACGAAATTAATGTAACGCTCAAAATCGTCACGAAATTAGTGAGGTGTGACGGAACGGACTGCACAGAAAACAGTCACTCAATGATTAGGCTTAACCAAAGTTTAAAAAACCCAAAAATTAAAAAATCGAAAAACGAAAATTATAAAAATCCAAAATTAAAAAATCGAAAATAAAAAATAAAAAAATCAATGACACAAAATATAAAAAATCTAAAATTAAAAGATCCAAAAAACCAAAATTAAAAAAATTCAAAGATCCAATATTCAAAAGTCCAAAAATCCAAAATTTAAAAAATAAGAAAACCAAAAATCCAAAATATAAGAATCAAAATTTTCAAAATTCAAAATATTCAAAAATTTAAAAAATTTAAAATATAAAAAAATTCAAAATTTAATAATGAAAAAATCCAAAATTAAAAATCGAAAATTAAAAATTAAAAAATTGAAAATCCAAAATTTAAAAAATCCAAAAACCCAATATTAAAAAGCCCAACAATCCAAAATTCAAAAACTCCAATAATCCAAAATTGAAAAATCCAAAAATCAAAACCAGTATCACTTCTGTCGCGTGGGGTTCCATGCACACTTTTTTTCGATTCGCGATAAAATGCGAAATTGGTATAAAATGTGAAATGTACGTATTTCTGCGAAATAAGTGCGAAATTACATTGTAATGGTCATTTATAAATAACTAGCTTAAAAGGCCCGGCGTCGCTCGGGTTTTGTATTTTGTTAATGCGAAAATAACTTATGAAGGACTTTCTATTTTCAAACTCTAGGTCTTTAAGGTCTTTATATAGGTATTAAGAATTTGAAATGGGGAAGAACGACTTATCACACACTAACTATTCCCTCAGAAAACGCTAGATAGGCTATAGCTTATTATAGCTTATAGCAGATCCCCACGGCTTCTCCCAAGACAATTAATTGAAAGATTAACAATTAAGAGCAAAATAATTAAATAATATTATATTTATTAACACTTTGCACGCGAAACATTCATAGGTTTAAACTAAACATTTGATAGGCCTAATTAATGAAACAGCTATAAAGCCGGCTTTGAAGTGAATTTCACGATTAGAAAATAAATGGAAAAATGCAGTATTCGAAAGATTGTGAGAATTGAAATCGATTAAACTCACGATAAAAAAGTGCGTAAATGTATTTGACAGACAGACATAGTACATTAGTTTTTATTTATATAGGTGAAGAATGGAATAAGCCTACTGAGGCCGTGATTTCTATATTCATTTGTCCAGACTTATAATTCCGTTACATTTCAGGCAGATTTAACGACCCTACATAAGATATTTTAATTACGATTACATATAAAAACGTTGTAGCCAGGACCCCGAACTAAGCAACTTCCCCGGAATTTTCTGTAAACTATATTCCATGTCAAATAAAATATGTTTAACATTACCTTATCGACATCTATAGCTTTTATAATAACCTGAGATATCCATTGCCTTCCATAGCGATCGCGACGATATTATTTTGCAAGGTATGACAATAATAGACAAAGCCTTCTGCAATTGATTTGACAACTGAAATGAATAACTCAAAACTGATGCTTCGAAAGCGTAAATAATGCACGTTTTCTTGCCGTTTTTCACTCATAACTCGCGAACGAAGGCTAAAATAAAAAATGTAGTATGACAGAAACCTTCCCGGGAATGTACCCAACAACTTCCCAAAGTTTCATGGCGATCGGATGAATGGTGTAGTAATGCATAAAGGACACACACACACACATACATTCATTTTTATATATATAGATATGAAACAAATCAATTTTATGAAGCTGTTAATGAGTTCTTTAATCCAATAGTGGCTAGTCAGATGAGGTTAAAGGAAAGTATTATTGAAATTTCTTCAATGTTAAAATTGTTATGTGTGTGCTGAATGATGATTTCAAATGCTTGAAAATCAATAAAATGTTCTTGATAACGCACTAATTTGTAAATTTGTAAGAAAATTGTTTCGTCCCAAATCGCTACAAAATGCTAAATTTTAACGTTAAATTTGCTATAAAATGCTACAAAATTTATTTTTAAAATGCTAAATCTTAATTTTTTAGTTGCTAAAATCTACCATCCCTAAGTATAAGACACCAGCAAGAATGGATATTAATTCTAAATGAGTTTTACTTCTATTTTATATGTTTTTATGTGATGATAAATCTTTATTAGTGTTTTAACTTTCTGACACTTAAGTGTAATAGTGTTTTTATTACCGACAACAGCTAAGATAAGCTGAACAATAATATAGGTCTACTAGTGTCATGTGCCTATAATATACTCCTACACATCTAATTGGAGGGTATAAGGGGGTAAAGAAACCCAATATTATTATTTTGGAGAAGAATATAAATAATATGTACAAGAACAGAAGTAAGTAGGGTGGTATTGATTCCGCCCTTTTATTCGTTACATAGTCACAATAAATATAATTCGAGGTAATGATTTTCTCAAGATAAATTCAGGAGCAAACGTAAAATCTGGACCCCTCGTTATATTTGGTTGTTTTCATGGGCCATTTTCTCTGTTTAACACGAGACGAATTTAACTTAGAAAACCCGGCCATGTAGTCTGAGCTGAAGAGAAGTTGATACAGAAAGAAGGTGAAGATAAGAAACTCATTCAATACAAAGGCAAACGTGACGGAGCCCAAACAAAATATTTGCATTTACTTTCGATAATGGCCTCCTAGAAAGTTATATTCTCTCATTGCCTTCATTTTGTGTACAAGCACTGAAGCTCGTTCTCATACTCCACATAAAAGGAGCTCTTCAAGCAAGATGAATATCTTTTCATTCCTTTTCTCGTGAACACATTTTAGATAAATAACCACTCAGCGGAGGCGGTAGGGTTTCCAAAGATCCCATTTTAATTTCATCAAAGTGAGTGTTTACTGAAAGCTTATTCACTCCATTCATAAGATTGGAGTGCCTATTTAAATAGGCAATAGTAGGCCTACAGAGAGATACAAGCTTGCACTTAAGGTAGCAGTACACACTTGAGTATGGCCACAGAATAAGGCTTTAGTTTGGAATGATAATAATTGTTTTTGTATTTTTTTAAAAGAATGTATTTTAAATGCAGGTTTTTTAATGTTATTTAACTACATAGATTACGAAACCTGTTCATAATTTTTCATGAACAATTTAATTTACATTACTGACTTCAAACTGCCATCTCTCTGCTTGAAATTTTGGTATTACAGTTATTCGCGTATCATTTAAAACCCAGAAAATGTTATAGTGCCTAATGGAAAGGCACTTGTGCTGATTTATGGATGTGTGTTTATAAGATGGTTCATTAAGAAAAGGAAATATTTACAAAAATATAAATATTTCTTTGACCCTTAAATATATGAGTCTCATCTCCCACAATATATATATATAATACCCGTGTCGGATTTTAAAAATATATACATATATTTTTTTTAAAGTGAACACAATGTTTAGACCCATAGTTTATTTAATGTACCTTATTCTGTAATTTTACATTAAATTTAAATGTTTCTTCCAGTTTCTTTCCGTTATTTTATTACAAACTCCCATGCCGATATCCTATAGGAATCACTATCATAGCACTGGATAAAAACATAATGCTATAAAATAGTGAAAATGTCATTAACGTATCGCACATAAATTTAGTTTCGGAGATAGGCCATTGCATTTCAAGTCGGTAGCCTACTCTAAATATAATTCCTTTATAAACAAATTTTGAACAAATTTTAAAATGTTTGTGGTTAAATCCCATTAAAACTTAACAGATTTACATTACCACTTAAAAATTCGAAATACAGTTATCATTTCAAACAAAACTTGTCATACCAAGTGTGCATTAACATCTTGTTAACAAAACGAATCGTATGAGTAGGGTTGCCATATGTCACAGATTTCACGGACAATCTACGATTTTGAAAGTAGGCTAAATACATGTCTAGGCCTTTTCCATTGATATTTTGTGTGACATTCGCTAATTCCTACTTAAGCTAAATTACTAGCCATCCTAAAATGCATTATTTAAACTAATACAATCATGTAGTGAGTGATAAAAAGTTTGTTTGTTACTGTTTACTCCTTTCCGTATTCATTCCGCTAGGATAGAAAAATCTTTCTCAATATTTTGTTCTCTTCTTATTCTTCTTCCTCTTACAGGCATATAGTCAGTTTACTTCGCCACAGTTACGTGACAGACTAAGAGCTATATCACGAACGATCGTGGGGGCGATGGCTAATGTTTGTCAATGATCCTTACAGAATATAAAAAAGTCACACTAATGTGGATTGGCGACTATTGAAGCTGCTATTGCAGTAGCTTAACGTAGAATCCAGGAAATGGTCTACAACCCCTATGGATCATTAACATGAGATTCCAGAGGCAAATAGCAGAGGTCCCCGATCTAAATTTACACCAAAGCTAATAAGTAGGGTTCGGATGTTTATGACATGTATTTTTATCCTGACCTTCATTCTGGCCGCAAACACAAATTAAACATGAGTTGCACGCTTGTTCCCTAATCGGACCGTTTTTATTTTGCATATAAGTCATATTTTGGTGATTTTTGTGGTCTTGGTCATATTTTAGCCATATTTGTAATTTAACGTCATATTTCAGTTATAAATTTGGTAAAGGAGCACAATTATGTGCTGTTTGTGTATGTATGTACCACATGGTCGAGTAAAATTTTTAATTTATTTTATTAATTTAATGTTTATGTCAAATTAACAGGTAACTTAAACTTTAAAATTAATGCAATTGTCTATATTTTATAGGGACACGCAAGATCTACCAAATATTACGAGTATTTGGAACTGATGAAGCGAGCAAACAGGAGAAAATTCTTTAAAACATAAGTTCATACTGTAAATCAACGAAATTGTTAAAAAGTCATTATCCGATTGAATTCATATGATGTAAGAATTTAATGTCTTAAAACGTTTTGAAGTAGAAAATTTATTTTTTGAAAATACGATATTTTATTAGGTCATGTTTCGGATTTTTGGGTCATATTTAGTCATTTTTAAGGGAATATTTGCAGTCATATTTTCCACTTTTTAGGTCATAAACATCCGAACCCTACTAATAAGGCTTACCAAGGTTATCATCCTAAAAGAGTTTCTTTTACAAATAATCCAAAGGTGTCCCTACTTTGTTCACGAATGTTCTAAATCTATTCTCCTGCCAGAAGGGTACCGGTATCTAACTGAAACAGAATAAACTAGTAATGAAGGTATTATCCCCGGACAATAGTAAATTATTTCCGAATTAATCAAACGGTCATTAACATGGGTAAGCTTTCAATCGACATATAGATGAAAACGTTAAAATCCATTCAAAGCCTCTATCCAGTGAAATTTGCATGTTAAAACAGAGCACACACACCAAACGTGACTTCCATTCCACAGTGAAGCTCAAGCTTCAATTCCATGCGGGATTACATAAATGAATATAAACAGTTTTTACTACTGTAGGCTACTATTGATTTTTACGAATAACAACAACTTTACACAAAAGGAAACATTTGATGAGAAAGTCACAACTTCCACTACCCAAATAAAATATTTAAATCACGGTATTCTTTCTTTCTTTCTTTACCGTAGTTTCACCTCTCCCTTTTAGGATTTAAGCGACCCAAGCCGCCCGGGCCTTACAGGGCCGCGACCTGTCGGGAGAGGGATTATCTTTGGATCACATACATACTTTTTTGACCAGACAAGGACATGGAGGGCCTCCCCGGATGAGTGATCAGCCCAATGCCGGGGCCACCTCCGAGACAACACGAACACATAGGACGAGACACACCATTCACACACACACTCAATCCAAACAAGACGAGGATGGGATGAAGATGATAATGACGGCCAGATGATATCTGGGGACCACAAGGGCCTAAAGTTACCCGACATTTGTCTCAAAGGTGAGGAAAAACCCCAGAAAAAACCTCACCTAGGTAACTTGTCCCGACCAGGAATCGAACCCGGGCCCGCTGCGTGAGAGGATTGAACGCATCCCCTGAGCCACAGCGGTGGACTAAATCACGGTATAATATTTCATAATACATAATACACGTTATATTGTATTATAATATGCATATTATGCGTTTCATGTAGAATATTTAAAAGAAATCACTGGAGCCGTTTTCGATAAATTCGACAAAAATTGTATTTTATTCATATAAAGTGCTTGTATTGAATCGCCTCCCCCAAAGGATGGGCTTATACAACCGAGAAATAAAAACCTGATGTCATGCATCCACATAACTAACCTTCTCTTGAGACTATACTAAGGGGAGGCCTACAAGTTTGGGTGCTAATAAATAGGCGAAATTCGTTTTTTTCTCAGGAATGAATTGTTCTACAACCTCGTAATCTGACATGCTCTTCATTGACTACTTCTACAATTACATACTATTTTAATAATTAATTAAACTGTTACAATCATGGGAAATTATCATAAGTAATTCCAAGAGACGTTACTAATCGATATATTTGCGAGAAAGAAGTTCGAGCAAATTTATCTGATGACTCGTAATTTCGAGAAGGATTTATTAAGACAATTTCATGAATAAACTGTAACGGATTTTCTAAATAATAATTATTTTATTACTCTGTTGACAATGTTCTGTACACAGTGAGAACACGGCATACTAAACGAATGAACAGTTCATGCATAGATTCGATGAATCGATTCGAATTCGCAATGCTACCAATAGTGCATTACCACAACATCAGAACAATATAAAAGCACACGAACTGGCTTTCACCAAATCGAAATTGTGTTTTTAATCAATGCAAATTTACATTGTTTCAATTTCTAAACAAGTTATGTTGTATAAAATAATTTTTTTTCATTCTTTTCACTGGCAGTATGTGACGTGTTAATCACTGCGCGTTTGATGCCTTACGTGTCCAGTAACGAGCTGATGTTTTATCAGATAAAAATGTATCCTTGCGGCCTTAGAAAGCATATTATAAGATAAACGATCGTGTTTGAACTTTATCCTAGGAATTGCTAAACGTTATTGGTCAGCCTCAAACACGAGGCGTATGAACGGCAGCCACGCTTCGTGCAGTGAAATGCCGTTTCCGTGATAATTTCCACAAATGTCATTAAGTTCTCATCTTTTGCGATAGATCGCAGGTGACAAAGGCGTGCAGGGAGTAGGCGGTTCAACCACAAAACAACGCGCATTAAAACACATGAATTAACTCATTTTTAAAAAAATATTAACATTAACATGGAAATTATTTTTGAAGTGAAACTTCTTTGGGCGCGCTAGGAGTAAATCGAGAGCTTGCGTTACGAAGAAAATCGTCACGAAAGTAGCGGGACTGTGACGTAATGCACAGGAAACAATCAACTCAATGAAATTTAAAAAAATTTAAAATCCAAAATTCCAAAATTAAAAACCGAAATCCAAAATTTTAAAAATCTTAAACCCTAAATTAAAAAATCCAATATCCAAAATTAAAAAACCAGAAAAAATTCAAAGATCCAAAATTTAAAAAATCCATAATTCCAAAATAAAAAAATCAAAGGTCCAAAATTAAAATACTCCAAAAATCCAAAATTTAAAAAATTAAAAATCCAAAATTAAAAAATCGAATATCCAAAATTTTAAAAATCTAAAAATCCAAAATTTAAAAAATCGATATTCCAAAACTAAAAAATAAAAAAATATATACAATTCATAGATCCAAAATTTAAAAAATCCATAACTCCAAAATTAAAAAATTCAAAGATTTAAAATTTAAAAAATTAAAAATTAAAATAAAAAAAAACATAAACCCAAAATTTAAGAAGTCCAACAATCCAAAACTGAAAAAATCCAATAATCCATCATTGAAAAAATCAATAATTTAAAAAATCCAAGTTTTACTTGTGTCACGCGGCGTTCCACGTACCCGATTTTTTAAATACGGATTATTTATTCTGAATTTTGAATTACTACGTTCAAGATTTGAAGAGTGTTCCATGTACGATATTATCGATAGTTCGAATAACAACAACCGTGTTATAATGAAACTCGTTAATGTTAGTCATTATTTTACGTCACATCATCACATGTAACAAGCGTATTATAGTAGGCCTACGGCAGAACAAAAAGTCTTATTCTATCTATACGTTTTAAATACACGTTTTCGTTTCCATGCACATAAAAGCTTATTTTTGTAACTCAACACAAAAAAGAAGGGTATACATCAGCTCTGATACTGTAGCTATGAAAAAGCGCATGGTTTCAAATATATAAAAGAAGCATAAAGATAGTACTCATGAGTGAATACTTCATAAGCAATCTGGGTAAAAGATGTCTTCAGATATTATGAAGACAGATTTTCCCAGAGCGTCAAGATCCGCAAGAAAAGAAGAAGAATCAGTGGCATGGAACGCTTGCGAATTTAACGACGGATGCTCTCGTAGCTTGCATCCGTCATGCTGTAAGGTCTTAGAAGAAAAACTTTCCAAGCTCTAACTATAAACATCCGGCTGGGACAAGCTGTGTGTGGGCGTAAAAAAAATTTACAATTCACGATATAATCTTGGCCGTCGGTTTTAGTTTTCTGAACTTATCAGAAGGAAATAAATATCTACAACAAATTTGCATATACTGTTTATCTGTTCACACAGTAAGTTTTCAGTCCCCATTGTGTGGTCCTACGGAGTTAAAAACATGCCTTTTTTTATTCTTACTGAAGTCAAAAGAAATTTGTAGTAACAGGACATTATGTATATGATTTTGAAAAATTCTTTATATAAATTCATGTTGAAATCTGGTTCAAAAGATGTAAATTTGACTTCTGTGGGTTCTTTTTTAAAGATAATCAGAAAGGCGAAAGCAAGCATAGATTTCCATAAATTACATCAAGAGAGCTCTATCCTCAGAAAATGTTCATAACAAATTACAAAATACGAGGGATGAATGAAAATGAATGTCTCCACCTTCATAATTCGTGTTTGGTTGGAAATCTATTACATAAAGTGCGATGTCCGAAGACCCGAAGCATTTTGATTGGCTCTCGAGCCGCCACAAACATTAGTATTCGTAATTAAGGTAAACAAAGCAATCTCAGACGTACCGGTATCAGTTTCTGTCAGTAGGAAAATAGACGAAAGTACTTACTAAAGAGCATGCTTTCATTTCCTAAAGTTCTTTACATAAACTTTATGTCCACTTGACAGCATATGAACATTAATTAATACTTATTATAATGGGCATAACGGATGGTGCTACAATTTGGCCCACTCATCCTAAACATACGTATCAAATTGAAGGTTGCTTTGGTATTGCTAGGTATCCTTCATAGATTCATTGCTTTATAACGATGTCAGTGTAAATAAATATAAATAAAGATTTAAGAAACATCTACCCGTTGAATAATTAAAGCCAGCTGCTATTGATATAATATTGTGAATTCTATCGAAATGTACGGCTACCGAAGTACTGATAGCTGAATTATATTTCAATGTATTTTTTTTTTTTTTTTCAATTTAAACGCTCCTGTGCAAGTAATAAATCTAATGTCTTTCCTGACAGACTGTTTTCAAATTGAATTTAATTCATTCATAGCCTATACGACTGCATTATATCTTTAACTAACATGTCAGTGAATTTCAGGCCTACACTTCATTGATATTGCCAGTGCATTTTGTGAAATCTTTACATAATTTTAGGATTTCTTGTAACAGTGTATACGAATATGAATTAAGGTTAAGGAGCATAGCATGTATGTTAACTGTTTGGGTATGCATTGCGCTGATATGTACTATTTTCAGTATAAAAACAAGTTTGTATAGAGAAATTATACTCATATTATAGTTATCATAACTTTCACTGCTGATTCTTGGACAGATGTGGGTGTAATTCATTTTATTTATTTATGGTGCCATATGCATAGCCTAAGTCACTGTCTAGATCAGGGGAAGACAGAAGCTTGCTCTGTGACGTCACTGCTTTCTGCTCTCACTGCTCGCGTTATATCTCTGCGAGGAGCAGGTGAAATGTAGGCATCAGTGAACAGGGGGGAAGAGAGGGGCATTAGTATTGCGGGCAGCGGGAATTTAGGGGGTTAGAACTTACGTAATACGTGTTTCCGAGTTAATGAAACATCAATCGATTTTTTTGATAGTTTATCGGTTAATTACAGCGCAGCAGTTTAACATATTATAAATAATTCTATTTTTCTATTCTGTGAGAACAATTCCCTTTCCACAAAATCTATGTTCTTTGACAAAAATAGACAATAGGCTACTATCATTTGAATTAACATAATTCACTACAGTAAAAATGATAAAAAAAATGAACTGAATTAATTACCATACAAGCTCGTCTGCACCTTAGATGATACAAGATTACAGTAACAATTTTCTGACTTTCCTGTCTCTTTTTCTTTAACAAGTTTATCGATGTTGGGACGTAATGTTTGAGCAATATTTAATCGAAGACTACGTTTAGGTTGTGATTTAACAATGTAATTCTTGATTTGAGCTTTGCACGTTTCATTAGTGAAAAAAATTGTTCGGCCACATATGTCGATCCAAAATTACATAATATTCGTGCGGCAAGTCTCGGGAATCTGGT
This sequence comes from Ectobius pallidus, assembly GCA_964059195.1. Taxonomy (NCBI): domain Eukaryota; kingdom Metazoa; phylum Arthropoda; class Insecta; order Blattodea; family Ectobiidae; genus Ectobius; species Ectobius pallidus. Next base: position 125,228,221 of record CAXKWD010000005.1, read on the forward strand.
TTCAGAGAAATTTCTGTAAAAGTTACCCAAGACCACTTTACGTTCGTAGGCCTATTTGTCCTTTAACAGATCGTCGCATTGTAAGTTTAGCAGTTCCAACTGATACCGGCAAGGAACGTCTTTGACATTAACTGAATATGGGGTAGCAAAACGTTTAAACATTGGAGAAAGGTTTTCCACATCCTGAAACCTCGATTCGAACTGAAGAAGAATGTTTTGCAGAACTAACACATGCTCTGCAGAGAGAACACTATCAGGATCGCGTACTTGCAATAACTTTGAAAAATGCTCCGTATTTCCAACCAGAAGTTGTTCTACCCACAGAGCTAAAGTGAATAGGTCCTCTAGTACCTAGCTCTAGCGTACTCTAAACACCCCTACTACCGTGCGCTCTTGCTGACGTCACACACAAGGGGTCCGCAAGCTCTTGCTCCACAAACGTCATCACAAGACGTAGTTGACTTCCCCTGGTCTAGACATTCTGTGACCTGATTAGAATACAAAGAAAAGAGGTGTCTTTATCACTTTTGTAGGAGGTGATAAAGCAAATTTCGATAAAGTTGAGTGAATCAGGTCTGTAATTAGCTAATTTCAAAATCATTCTTAAATGTTATTGGTACAAATCGAAAGAAAGACGTATGAGCTAAATAGCCAATAATCACCAATAATCATCACTAGATGGCCAAGTAGAGAATAACATTTCTAATCTGAATTCTGCCAGAAAAAAAAAACTAACCAGAGGTTTATCTGGATGTCGTAGCATATATACTTACTTATTCAAGGCAATATACAATTCATAAGCAAGCTAAAGGAATATTATCTATTTGATGGAACCCGGGGTTCATTGTCGCTCGTACCTGTGCCCGCCATTCAACCCTATTCAGTGCCAACTCCATCCAACCATTCCTCGCAAGACCTATTTTCCTTAAATCTATCCTAATATTGTCCTCCCACCTACGTCTAGGTCTTCCAAGTGGTATTTTCCCTTTAGGTCTCGCAGTCAATATATTTTAGATGTCTTTCCTCCCTCATGCGCGCAACATGTCCATCCCATTTCTTCCTCCGTGATTTAATTACCCTTAGTATATGCAGATGTAGTAACATATGTCCTAAAAAATTATGTATCTTCTATAACATCACAACACCTGAGCGTTATCAAATTATATGTGGTGCCATAATGATTTACTTGTTAAATGCTGCACCTGTTCTGAAGGAAGTTTTGTTCTGTGGGAAAGAAAATTGCTTCTCTGGTTTCGCTTTTACACTAGGAAGCTTCTATAATATTACATTTTATAACATTTTGAAAAGTTTCCTCTGTTCAGTTTATGTGGAATGTACGGAAAGGTTATATTTGCCAGCATTGAGTAGATATTTTTTAAAAAATCAGGTGAATTAAACAAAGCACAGCATGGTATTGATTCTGGCTGCTGTTCACCAACAGATATGTTCCTGCTCTTTTGTTTTAAAAACTGAACCGCGACTTACTCTGTGGCTGACCTGTATTCATGCTATTATAAACCTTTTCAATATTCAACAGCTAGCGGTCATATCTATTATCGTATGCAGTGAAAATCTTGCTCTCAATTGGCTCTTTCTATATAATAAACGATGTTCTATGGCTTTTACGTCTTTTATCTGTGTAAAGAAGGACAAAACTTCAAATTTAACAAGGGAACCCGTTGTTAAAGATACAGTATATGTTGTCAGTTTTCTAGAATTTCAAACATTTCATTAGGCTACGTGTTCATAGGGTCTGAGCCAACCCCATGGCCCCTAGAAGTGTCACCGAAGGATTTAGGCGACTGAAAAATCCCAGACCTCATCAGGGATCCAAGCCATGATTTTCCGATGTGAAGTAGTACCTTATTTATTTTTATTTATTTATTAAATCTCCAAATCTTTATGAACCCTATTTTGCCAGAAAAGGCATGTTAGGGTTATAGCTTACACAGCAATATATACAGTAAAATATAGAATATTAATTACATAAGGTTGTGAATATATGTCAGATACTGCATAAAATGATAACAACATTGCTTCGCGAAATTTTTTTTACACATGGGAATTTCGTCACAATCTTCAAAAAGCAAATTTAGCTGGAGTCTTTTCGTTTCGAACATAGGACAATCGAACAAAACATGTTTTACAGTTAGTATGGATTTTTGACACAATTATAACCAATAACTACAATCTGAAATAATATGAAATCGTAAAAAATAACTCCCAAATTTATTTTTTACGATTTTATATTATTTCAGATAGTGGTACCTTAATGAGGATCAACTTCAATTAGAAACATTTTTTATTAAGTAATGTTATTCATCTCGTCTACAATATTAATCCAACTTCGCATACGGGAAATGGGAGCAGTATTGAGCTCCACAGTATTCACACAGTGTATTTTTAAGTTTTGGGGAACTTTTAGCAGGAAGGGGTCATAATTTGATATTAAATTTTGTCGTAGGATAAACACCTATAATTCTTCCACCTGAGTATCGAAGTACGGTATTCCAAAAGCTATCGTATCCACTCGGAACGGCACTTTTATGGCTGGAATTCGATGGCCGGGATCTTCTACTGACGCGAACTGGTAACCACTCGCGATAAACTAAACTCCGTAGCGCTACATCCCTGAAGGGACTAGGCCTACCACCCGACCGCTGCGTCATCTACCATAGGCAAGATTGGGGCATGTGGTAAGCCTGCCGACACCCATGGCCGTTAATGGTGGTATCCATGACCGGAAATCACTGGCGATACCATTCACCTAATAAGCAGTAATCTGCTACTTCTTTGATAGTGCGTATTATAGAACAGTATCACTTCTTCTTGGGGATGAGACAGTGGTCCTATTCTATTTTATTACTGATTTATCACCAGAATGTTTTGTTCAAATGTTGGAATTTGTAGAAGCATATCAGCTTCATATATTTCTGAGGCTTAAAGTGATCAGCTGATGGACTAATAGAATTTGCGAGCATAATACCTCTCTCAAGTTAATGACGAAATAATAAATAAACAGATAGATAATTAAATAAATAAATAACTTAAAAATGTAACCATAACATAAGATATAAGTGAAGCAGAAGGCATCTAAGTTAACAAGTAAGATTAAGCAAACGATACACTCGATGAGAGGCAATGGAATGTGCATTTCTGATAAGCGCTCGCTTACTAAATTGGATGTGAAAATGTGACCGAAATCGTATTTTTTAAGAAAGTCATAAAAGTTAAACATAGCCAATATTTAGTCAATAATCCCCAAAAGATCATAAATTTTACAGCAAAAAATAATTTCATTTTTCATAGAAATGTCCCTACATACAATGCACAGGTAAAGGGAAGAAAAGCGGACGGACTAAAATATCAAAGTTGCCGATCTGAGCCACTTCGCATGCCTAGCGGCATTCACAGGATAGCAGGGAAAATATTGAAATTTGTTCTAGTGTCGACTGTTGACTTAGCCCATTTCGAAACCCAGTTTCTAATCGTATTGTTTTACAACTGAATATATTAATTATTAATATTATTATAAAATACTAACACAAATTATATTATATTCAGCTACAAGAGTCGGTCCGCTTGTTTCCCCTACCTATACATTATTTTCTCAACTAACGAGTCAGGTATCACAGGACAGCAATGCAATTTTGTTTCACAATACAATTTTAATTCGTCACAGCAATTTTATCAAAACATCCCGTGATTCATTGCGTGAGAATATTTCAGTTGATTCTCTATTCAAGGCGAATGTCACACTGGACACTAATGACAGGTGGAATTCGTCACAATAAATTCGTAACATTTTGAAGTCGGAGTAATGTACCCACGTGAAGACATCTGGGGTCACAGGTCGTGTTAAAATACAGTCTTGCAATTCGATCAGGGGAAAGTTTCGGGCGAACAAGTGAAAGGGATAGATTTACAGTACCGGTATATATGTGAGATAACAAGAGTTAGCAAGTCACAAAGTTACATCCCATCTTCTTTCTAGCGCCGGACTTGGTCCAGCGGGCAAAGAGTACAAGCTGGGAAGATAGACTACTTCTCTATGTCCATACCAGCTGGTTTTAATAGTCTTCCATTAGAGCACATTAGTTGGTAAGAATATGTCATTACAGTGACGCTTCTTTATTATCTCGTAATCTTGCTTTGTATTTTTCTCTTTCATTCCCCGAGTTCGGATTGTAATTCATGGGGCACAAAACTCCTACAAAAGGCGTATGCTCAGGACGTTAAGAAGTCACTTATTGGATAATAATATGTTATTAGGGGTAGTGATTTTTCGCAAATACGATATAGCGCGAAATGTTCATAAAGGCTTGTACTGTTATATTTTCATTTTTCACGAACTGTAAACCACTTTTTAATGTGTTCTGAAAATGCGATAAATGCGAAATTGACTCGTATTATATGTGATAAACTAGCTTGGTGGGCCCGTCACAGAATTCCGGGCTTCTAGATTAAATGTCACTTTATGAAAAATAAAAAATAAAACAGAAGCATCTACTAATTCACGTTCGTTTGCCCTAGGTAATTGTTTAATCCGACTGTTCTACCTTCAGTCAAGTTTATGTTCTTACTACACCCACGTCCAGTATTATTGCTCTTGATTTTATTAACTTTTTTCTCAACACCATTTCTTTTCTCTCTCTCTCTCTCTCTCTCTCTCTCTCTCTCTCTCTCACACACACACACACACACACTCTCTCTCTCACACACTCTCTGTCTCTGTCTCTCTCTCTTCTCTCTCTCTCTCTCTTTTTCTCTCCCCCCCCCCCCCCATGCAAAGAATACATGATCGCTCCAATAGATTTACTTCAAGCACACTCCAAATTCCTAGACACCGCACCATTAAATTTAATAAATCTTTTATATGCACGGCCTCTAGATTATACAATCAGGGCCATAGCCAGGTCCTTCTGCGCCCTTGGCGAGTCTGACAAATCTGCACCCTCCAATACTGAAGGGTCTGAACAATTTTTTTTTTTTTTTAAATTTTTGTAAAATTGTTTATTATTTTAATATAAAAACATTGTTATTATCAAAGAAAACCTAAACCTCAATTTGAAAATGAACTAAATGTTGGACTTTCAAGGTACTAAAACCTTATTTTCAGACGATTGAACTACTTAAAAAATAATTAATTCATAAAATCTAGAATTTGTATTGCTTGATAAATTGCACCAGTCTAAAAAAGGTGGTATTTTTCATGGTTAATTTTGCGCCCTCTTTATACCTGCGCCCTTGGCGGGGGCCCATCTCGCCACCGCCTAGCTACGGCCCTGTATACAATAAACTCCACCTGTATCATTCAGTGCCATATTTAAGCCTAGGCAGACTAGGCAGCTGCCTAGGGCGGCAAATTTGAAGGGGCGGCTTTTAAGCTTTTATTGTTTTATAAATATACTAGCTGACCCATCAATGCTTCGCATTGTTAAGATTTATGTATATATAGGTTAAGTGAACACAATTTAAAGTCTATTCGATTTACTTCTATAAATCATCAGCCGTCCAGCCAACACGGTGGACGTATTTATATTCCACATAACTTACTCCTTCACCCGTAGTTTACTCTGATTACGTCTTAAGAAATTTAATCTTTCTGTTTCAATTTTGGAAAACATACAGTAAATAGTTGGGCGTAGGGGATGCGTTCGCTCGTCTCACGCAGCGGGCTCCGATTCGAATACTGGTCGGGACAAGTTACCTAGGTAGAGCTTTTCCCGGGATTTTTCCTCACCTATGAGACAAATGTCTGGGAACTTTAGGCCCTAGTGGTCTCCGGATATCATCTGGCAGCCATTGTCATCCTCATCCCATCCTCGCCTTGTTCAGAGTGAGTGTGTGAATGATGTATCTCGTCCTATATGTTTGTGTTGTCTCAGAGGTGGCCCCGGCATTTGGCTGATCACTCATCCGGGAGGCCCTCCATGTCCTTGTCTGGTCAAGAAAGTATGTATGTGAGCCATAGATAATCCCTCTCCCGACAGGTCGCGGCCCTGTAAGGCCCGGGCAACATGGGTCGCTTAAATGACCCCAAAAGTTTGAGTAAAAACTAAGGTAAAAGATAGATAGATAATATGGTAAATAGAAATTAATCAGGAAATTATATCTATTGATATTGTATGAACTACCTCGGGGTAAAGGTGGCCGGTGCGTAAGGCTGACAACCTTACCACCTTCATGTGCCGATTGTCTAAAAATCCGGGAGCCTCAACTTCTTGGAACCCTCTGGGCCCCCATGGCTTGTAATAGGGAACACTTTACTTGCTATATTTTGCATTGCAGTCCTATGCTAACTATAAGAAAATAGTTGAACTCTCAAGAATAGAACCCAGGACCTTCTAAATTTACTTCATGTCAAAAAAATAGTTGATAATCATTTATAGGAATTCTATTGATAGCCTTTCTCATAATTTTATATCCATTAGGTGTACATGAAATCCCAGTGTCATGCAAAGCCACCTGTGTAGTTTAAAAAAATAATGTTGTCATGGGGATTGTATGCATGCAGTATGAATTCCTTTTGGTGAATTTCATACCTTTACAACCCTATTTTGGCCTTTATAGGCCCTTAGAGGCCAAAGATTTTGAAATCCTTTCTTAGTGCGCATCTAGAGCCTAGTAGCAATATGTGCACCAAGTTTCACGTTCCTAGGCTTTATGGTTTTTGAGAAACTGTGATCAGTCAGTGAGTGAGTGAGTGAGTGGGTTTTGGCTTTTATATATAGAGAAGAAGAAGAAGAAGATTAAACATTTTATTCATGACTCTTCAAAATAGTACTAATGTAAAGTACAATAAAATAGAAATGAATAACATTGACAACAATACGCACCTGTTTATTTATTTACTTATTTATTTATTATTATATATTATTGTTGTTATTATTACTATTATTATTAGCCTACTATTTCAGTTACAATAATGCTTATTTTAGGTTACTTTGTACATTTATGTGGAAATAAGGGAGCGAAAATATTTTTTTCTGCCTTGGGGCGCTTAACTAGCTATATACGCCCCTGGTATCATTATCAAAGTTATTCTCTTGCTACGACAAAAAAAAACTCTTAGTTAATCACCTCATAACCGCTTTATTAAAGCCGCCAGGATAAAAGAAATAAAGGACGACTATTATTATATAACCGCTTATGAATCCTAATTTCTCATTATTTTCTACAAAGGTTTACTTTAATACAGTATATATTGGCAATGGGTTAAGGTTTATGTTTTATGTTGAATATTTGTATTAACAATGTGTCTGTAATTACTATTATACTTGTAATTTATTTGTAATAGTTTTCTGTAATTGTGAGCGGATTGTATGCCTAAAAGGAACTTTTAAGTTTTACGCTTACAATCCATAAAATGCAATTCAATTCAATTCTCTCTCTCTTTCAATGTCCTTCTCGACTCTTTAATTATGTTTGCCAGTTTACTATGGCAACCGAGCAAGGCCACTTACAATTAATTTCACAACTGAATACGGTCTACGGTCTATATATATATATATATATTAATATTATAGTTGTGATCTTGAATTTTTGGAGTAGGACGCAGAATGCAAGACTGGAACTTACACGTATTATCACAACACAAAGTTTCATGGCCAAACTTCAAGTCTCAATTATGTATTCTCTGAAGTAGGGATGTCTGGAACGGGGTGCACTCAGCCTCGTGTACAAACTGAGGAGCTACTTGATAGAGAAGTAGCGGCTCCGGTCATGGAAATCATCATTAACGGCCCTAGGTGTCGGCATGCTGACCACATCTCCCCAAATCTGCCATATACATGCCTATAGTCGGATGGTAGGCCTAAACCTTCCACGGATGTAACGACATGGAGTTTAGTTTTTAGTTTTACATACACTATATACAGGTTTGTTTAAATAGCCCAGTGAATTATGTAGTGATTAATTCGACGTTTGGTTCAAGGATTTAGTAAATCTAGCTAGCGCAATTTAAACCTGTTTTTGTTTTATCTCATCTTGATGTTATAGTTGAAGTCATAAAACAAAAGAATCCGAACGGGAAAAGAACTTTGTCTTGTCATTATCACCACCAAATGGCATCGCGTTGATGGACAGACGGGTTTCGATTGCTTTGCCCATTACTGTCAGGAATGGGAAACTTGAACAGATAATTGAACGCAGCAGTATTAGTCCAGACTAAACCGCCATGACAATTGACCTAAATTACACATACGAACGCAGTAACGATCTGATTGCCCGTTCATACCAATCACAGAGCAGAGGAAATCAATACTGTAATTGAACCATGTAATTGTACTTTTTAGCAGCTATTAAAATCAAAATCTGATGTGCTATGAAGCAGTTGAACATCTATTAGGCCTACGGTCTTCTTGATGGAACACCTAACACTGTTCTACAATATTAATAGATCTAATGAATTTGAAGTAGGTAATTATTGTACAATTTATTTGGCTAATCAAATAGCCCTAGATACGAGTTTCGAGACTTGGCATATGCTAATATTGTCCGTAATCTTGCTCCTCAGCGGATGGAACTGGTTCCATTCAAGCTTCACTTCTGATACCGTAACCAGCTACCGGTGTTTTGTTTATACTTAATACGCACAGCATGGCGATTATATTTTATTATAAAGAACCAGAATATATATTTGTACTGAATATTACTTGAAGGTAGGATTTATTTGGTATTGACAATAATAGTCTGAATCGAAAATTTGATGTGAAACATAACTTCCTCTGCCCAAATGAAAGTTTTGCCTCGTACTACCTGGGTATAATATATTACGTTTGGCATTCTCTTCATGTAAATTCGTTGTAAAAACAAAATCTGATTAATGCATTCCCTTAACTTTGTATGGGCAATGATCCTTTCTCACTTCACATTCTGATGTAGAATAAGAGACCGTATTGAAAAGAACGATTGTTTAGTTGTTTCATCTTGATGCAAAGCTTTATTGTTCACCAGGAAAGACAAGGTTTCTATAAACAATGGCTGGCTTATAACTACCCTTCAGATAATTTCGTCGAAAAAAGTTTCAAATGAAAGTTTTAGCTCGTGTTATAATCACCTCATGCACCGCATAACTTAACATTCAAACAAAATCGTTGGAGCCGTTTTCGAGAACATCATGAAAAACTAAATTTTCTTCATGTAAAAAAAATCTTATGTGAATTCACACAATTTCCTCCGCCCAAATAAAAGTATAATATAATTATTAGGTATGACATTCTCCTCATGTAAATTGGTTGAAAAAATGAAGAGAATGTCGTTACCATATCACATCGCATCCCCAAAGACATATAACCCAAATGAAATATCATTACTGTACTCTTTTAACTTTCTTTACTTTAAGGATAGCCAATAGATTTTTCTCACTTCACATTCTGATACAGAACAAGAGGCCATGTTGCAAAGAGCACGTATTCAGATTGGGTGGCTTATAACTACCCTTCATATATTTTTTTAATGTTTCAAATAAAAGTTTTAGCTCATAGTATAGGCTAAGTACCCAATGTGTAAAATTTAAACAAAATCGTAAGAGCTATTTTCTAGAAAATTTATTAACAAAAATAATTTAGAACTATTAAGAATAAGAACCATATTTTTCCCAGAAAAGTTTTTTAGGAATTAACAAATTAACACCTTTCTAGCCGTCTAGTTACAGTAATTATAATGTTCTGTGACCAGAACCTATAAGATCTCGTTAACACAATGTTCCGATCCATAGGCGTAACCAGGCCGACCATATGGGGGGGGGTTATAACATCCGGGGGGTTGCACAAGAACGAGTTTTAAGCTTCCCACGCTTTATACTAGTATTAAGTAATTTATAATCAGACTTTAAAAAATCTTACAATTTTCCTTTTTTTAATCAATGGGGGGCGGTAAAACACCCAAAAAAAAAAACCCTCGTTACGCCTCTGTTCCGATCATATGTAATGTTATTGTGATGCAAACGAATGAAATTGATCTGGAGTTCGGAAACCTAGCAAGTTCATGTCTAGGGATGCATGACGTAAAATGTAATATCAGTATGATACAAGACGGTGTTCATGGCCTGCATTGTTACACACACAACCTGTACGGCAGGTTACGGGTGATGGGAAGGACATGCGTAGGCAATGCGCCCCGTCGAGGTGTCTCAACCACAGATTATAATATTTCATGCTGGGTGAGTAGCACGTAATGGGTATCAGGTGGACGGATATAGACGGAACTTGGGAAAGCGAAAGAAAGAAGAGAAATAGATAAAAAGAAAGAGAATGAGGGTGGTTGATAATGAGGCAAAGAAAATATCAATATCGATTTAAAACTTTGACTCGCACCCATTCCACAGAAAGTGAGCCTAAAGTGTCCAGACCGTAACAACCTTTTAATATTAATTTAAAATATATGTCATCATCAGGGCCCGGATTCTAATGACATGTCATCTTTTTATTGATGCTGCACAGACATTGCCAACTTGTAGATAAATCCTAATAATGGCCTCTAGGTCATTTTTTGTCATTTTATGCAATTTTATTTTTTAGGGCATTTATTTCAATTTTAGGTCATTATTTTATCATTTTCGTGTCATTTGCTTCCTTATTTAGTCATTTTCATGTATTTACACTGAGTGTATTAACTTTTTTCGTCGCTAGCGGTGCTGCCTTTAAAGTGTTGTTTGTTTAACGCAAAAAGGAAAAATTTGGCGTTAAAGTGTTGTCATGTCTCCCTCGGAAATGAGATCAAAGAAACGCAATTTTTTTTATTATATTAATATCGTTATTAGATTGACTTGGCACCAGAGTCTGCCACTTGCTTGGATTTGAGAGTGCAAGCTACTGTTTACCCTCAGACCACAAAAGGAAATGCCGAATTTTTACTCACAAGTGCCTCAGTGCCTGTATAAATTTCCGTGAGAAAAGAACATTCAAAACATTACAGTTATTTACAGTTTTTATAGTCTATAACTTTGTGTGTACAATAATTTTTTATAAATAAAATATCAGTTTTTAGGTCTTTTTTTATAATTATTAAGTCATTTTCTTCAAAATTTAAGGTCATTTTATAGGTCAATTTTCAAACAATTTTAGGTCAGCAGAATCCGGGCCCTGGTCATCATTATAAAATTATGAAATTTTGAGAATTAGTTCTTCGGTAGACTAGTACTGAAAATTAATTTCATAATTTTTCAATGATGACATAGGCTATATTTTAAATTAATATTAAAAGGTTATTACGGTCTGGACACTTCAGGGTCACTTTCCATGGAATGGCTGCTCGGCTGATAGCACGTGAAGAACTTATTAACCATAAAATATTTTTCGTTTATTCCAATTGGATCGAAACGCATTTAAATACTGGTAGCATATGATTTTTAACGAAAGAATGAAACAAGCAAATATGCTAAATATGCCCCCTAATTATAAAAATTAAGGCAGCTAACACTTGTCCTACACTCCCGAAACAGTAAATTGTAATACGAACCGCCTGTGTTGGATCTCATGAGTAGATCTCGGGTTGTAGGGTTAATATTGCAACATTAGCTGTCAATTACCAAGACTGTAAAACTGACCATTACACGCTGCTTATCTGACCTAGTTCTGTGCAATTTGCGCCCGCTATGACAGGCAATTAGAAATATTATCAAGCCCTATGTCCAAACCAGTTCGTGGGTCATAAAATGTATTATATTAGTTCAGGCCCGTGCTGAACTCTTTCAGAGGGCGATGGATCTACGATTCAAAAGAGCCCAACTCACCGGGGTCTTTCGTCTGGGTGAGGTGAGGTGTCACCCCCTCCCCAGGAAGATGGTAATAAAGTTTTTATACAAGCCTACTTAATAATCTTGTTTTATACTAAACATATGAAATGTTCAGTAAGCAAAGAAATGAGACTAATGCAATTTATTTAAAAATTAAACTCGCAACATCCGCGTTAACTGATGTATTTAAATTAGAGATGGGTCGAAACCTTAATTCTAAGTCTTCGAAGCTCGAAGTCGAACTTTTAAATGTTCAAAAGGCTCGCACTTTGGAAACTCGGAATTCCTAAAACCTTATGACTGATATGATTGTAGGCAGAGCCGGCTGTAGGTATTTTTGCGCCCTAGGTGAGAAATAATTTCAGTGCCCCCTAAATTACCACAATCCATTTTTTTGCCATTTCATTAAACATGGATGAAGAGGTTAACAACAATCGTTTGTCTGACCTGTTTTGCGGGAAAATGGTATTTTGTTTAAGAATGTATTTGTCGAAGGACCCTTTAAGTTTTTTAACTTCTTATCTTCCTTTTCTTCTTTTACGGAACGAAAAACCAAAATATTTTTTTTTTTTTTTTTTTTTATTTCCGCCATTCTATATGGTAGATAAGTAATGACGAAATATATAATTCTTAAATTAAAGGAAAGAGAAAGATTTCACAGTTCACAGTTAGAAGTATTGAGCATTAATATAGGCTAATGTACACACTTGTTTTAAGTAAGAGCTAAATGAGAATGTAAATACTGATGCCATTTTAAAATACTTGAACCTTAATTTTTTATAATTATACAGTAATGTGAGTACAAAAATATTTCCGGAAACATCAGAATAAGGGCAAGGGGTGGCAACACAAGTAAGAAAATAATTATAATTTGTATTTAATTTCGCTTTGGAACATGCCATTAGGAAATCCAGGAAAACAAGGTAGGCCTAGAATTACATGGCAGTCACCCGATTTTAGCTTATGCAGATGACGTTTGTCTGTTCTGCGATGACATAAACACAATCGAGAGAAATGCAAAAAGTCTTTTCGATGCCTGCAGGAATATTGGATTGGAATTTAATGCAGAAAAAACTAAGTATATGGTCATGAAACGTCAAAGTAATGCGCTACAAAATATCAGAATAGCCGGTAAATCGTTCGAACAAGTGGATAAATTCAAATATTTGGGAGCAATAATTACAGAAACAAATAACATTAAGGTAGAAGTTAACTGTGGACTAAAATCAGGAAATGCTTGTTTATGCAGTTCAGAATCTAATCTCCCCGTCTTCTGTCCAGAAAACTAAAAATAAAAATTTATAAGACTGTTATCCTGCCGGTTGTATTATATGGATGTGAGACATGGTCGCTTACCCTTCGAGATCATAATCTGAGTGTTCGAAAACAGGTGCTTAGGAAAATATTAGGGCCTAAAAGAGATGAAAATGGGAACTGGAGAAATCTGCATAACGACGAGCTTCATAACATGTATTCTTCACCGGATATAGTAAGGATAATTAAATCACGGGTGAAATGGGCTGGACATGTTGCGCGCATGGGGGAGGAAAGACATATCTCAAAAGTATTGAATGGGAGACCAGAAGGTAAAAGACCACTTGGAAGACCAGACGTAGGTAGGGCAATATTAGGATTGATTTAATGGAATTAGGATTTGCGAGGGATGGTTGAATGGAGGTAGCATAGAATAGGGTTGAATGGCGGGCCCAGGAAAGCTCCGCAATGAACCTTCGGGTTCCATAAAATAGATAATATTCCTTTAGCTAGCTGAGGAATTGTCTATTGCCACTGAGTAAATAAGTAAGTAAGTAAGTAAATAAATAAATACGTAAGCATAATCCGTTACATTTTATTCATGGAATAGTCTTAATAAATCCCACCCGGGATTATGAGTTTCATCATATAAATTTGCTCGAACTTCGTTCTTGTTCGTGGTGAGGAAAATAATTTGAAAATCCCTTTTCCTTGACTATTCAACTCATATGCCGCGTGTTCGATATTGACCAATAACATTTAGCAATTCCTCGGATATAGACCAATCACGACCGTTTATCTTACAATATTCTTGTAGGAATCGGGAGGATGGTGTTTTATCGTGATAAAATCGTCTGCTCGAGTCATTAATGTGTAGTCATTAATAGTCAGATGTTGCCATTAAGCGGCACGAAAAAAAATTATTTTATACAACATAACTTGTTTGGAAAATGAAATAATAGAAATGTACATTGATTAAGAACACAATTTCGATTCGGTGCAAGCCAGTTCGTGTGCTTTTATTCTGTTCTGCTGTTAGCTTACCTGAATGAAGTTAACTATGTCTTATATGCACCACTGTAGCACTGATTACACCCTGGTAGCTCGAATCGATTCATGGATGGTTGATTCACAGTATGCAGTGATCTCACAACTGTTAGTTTTGTTTTTATACAACAAAGTACAAAAGTAATTACTATTTATATAGGCTTATCCGTTACATTTTATTCATGGAATAGTCTTAATAAATCCAACTCTTGTGGGATTACCTATGATAAAATTTTTCTTTTTGCGCAATTTCGTGATACTGGTTTGTTTATTGTTTCAATTAGTAGTAGTAGTAGTAGTAGTAGTAAATTATGTATTTTGCGTGACACTGTTAAGGACATAAGGCCTTCTCTTCCACTCAAACAGGTTAAAAATATATAAAATGCAGATTTACATGAATAACGAAGTAATGGATTCTATTTTAGGTCATAAATGCATTTTATATTGCATTTGTTCACTACTTTTGGCCATTGAATATACTGCCCTACTCATAACAAATTTCGTTGTTCTTTCACAGGCTTCTTCTGCCAGATCTAGACGTTTACCATCCCTTCTGTAAATTCAAATTGACGGGACTTCTCGTACTCATCTTTTCACAATTTGATTATTCTGAGGAAATTTCTTGCATGCGGGCAGGAGATTATGAGTTTGAACAGCTTCCTCCTACTTGATGTTGCTGGTGGGTTCCGTTATCCGGTAACAACGGCATGTGCAGTCTCTCCATCTCTACACCATATTATTACCAGCCCAGATAAAACAAGCTCACAAAGGTCAATATTATTCACAATGCTCTTGTTCTCTCCAGTAAGATCATTCTAGAGCAAGTGTCATAGCACTCACAGCTGGCTTAAGATATGTCTTTTGAATTTACGGGATCCCATACCATTTCTTGCGTAATTTAAGGCGTTTGAGGCTATAGAACTTCGTGTAATAGAATATGGAATGCAATTTTTCGTTTTATAATAAATTCCTGGAAAATTAAGAGAAAAAGTACATTAAAAATGTGATTTACTTTTTCTATTTTAATAAGTGTGCTCTTCTTATTTTTTTTTAATTTAGTAAAAAAATATCTTCAGTACTTATGAAGTTGTGGCGACCTTAGCCAGTGTGCCGGAATTTTTCCTGGCCCGTAGAAGTTCATTTATATGCCTATAATTCTACAGACGTGAGCCTGTAACATTTATGTACATATAAATAGCATCGAACTGGGATGGAGTCGAATCCGAGACCTTGGGCTTAGAAAGTCAGCGCCTTACAGAATGCACCACCCAGGCCAAATGGAATGGAAGATGCCTGTGTATGTTTGAGCCCACTGTTATTGGACAATCTCAGAGGCGGGACAGGAAGGATTCTATCATTTGATCTTTAACAAATGGGACTTAGCAACGAATTGGCGGAATATTATGAAAATTAAACCACATCAACGTGCATTACATAATAAATTAATTAGATGTTTCGAACACAACACAACCCTGAACACAAAAATGGGTGAATTTACAGTGTTCCTATGAAAATGTAGACAAATTTTTGAACTAGCTAAGTGGCTTACCTACGACTTTACTGTTTCATTATGTCACCAGCAGTAAGAATTTAACTGTGTTATACGTAGACTTGGGATTTTAGGTGAAAACCTATTTTAATCCTTAAGTGATATATGGACGAAAACTTGTATAAGCATGTTTCATAAGTGACTAATGTCTAAAACTGATACTTTTATAGGACCTAAAACAGCCTATTTTTACGTTGGAGCCTAATATTGCCTTTTTGCTTCTTTTTCCTCTAAAGTTCAAAATAAGTTACTTTTTGTTATAAATTCTAGCATTTATTTTCAGTTCGTGCTGAATTTTTAGCTCGGAATGTGCAGTACATGACACATTATAACGTGTTTAAATAATAAGGAATGTTTCGTCTTCAGTAGAAAATTCCTTGGAATTCCTAAGAAAATGTAGTGTTTTTCTCCCGACTCCCACATCCAGTAATAAAAAAAGTAGTTCTCTGAATCACTGAGGGATACAAGGGGTTGAATATATGCTAGCGTGTGTAGCTTCTAGGCGCAGGGATTAAGGTTTTCACTGTTATGGTAGTAATACAGGCCCTAGTAATAGGTCTACCTAATTCTGTGTACCATAGGCCTATATCTGTGTTTTATCATGATTATTATAAGAGACTATTTTCGATTTTTAGAACCTATTTTCCAATTTTTAGAGTCTATTTTAGGTACCTAAAACAGCATTTTTAACGATCTAAAAGTCCGAAGTCTAGTTATACGCCTTGTAAGGCTGCATGGTATTGTTACACACATTTCAATGATCAATCTCTCATTTCCATTAATGCGACGTTGCATATCATTCTTGAATTCTAGACTATCGCACGTATCACCTTCATTGTATTAA
This sequence comes from Ectobius pallidus, assembly GCA_964059195.1. NCBI lineage: Eukaryota > Metazoa > Arthropoda > Insecta > Blattodea > Ectobiidae > Ectobius > Ectobius pallidus. The sequence goes on from CAXKWD010000005.1 coordinate 125,244,655, forward strand.
TCATGTGTTAGGGCTATAAATAATTAGTAAAGTAAATACTGTAATGGCTAGTTGCAGTGGCGGACGCAGAATTTTTTCGGGGGGGATTTGAATAGGTAGAAATAATACTAAAAAAATTAATTAACCTACATCTATAATTAGTTTATAAAACTGACAACTTAGAGTGCATATATAGCCTTTTTTTCAAATTTCGGGGGGGGGGATATATCCCCCTATCCCCCCCTGCGTCCGCCACTGGCTAGTTGATATGAACAGTATTCAGGAAATCTAACGATAATAATCGATTCAATTATACAAAATAATCTGAGATTGCACAAAAGTGTTGGAGCTATTTTCAATAAAATTTTAAAAAATCAGGCAAACAATTATTGCTAGGGTTAGAGAAAGTAAGTGACAAGTTCAGGTCACATCCTAAATAAATTAAAACTCAAAATAAAATTTTACTTTCGTACTACTATTCTTTTGGGGTACTATTCTTTTGGGTTGAGGCGCTGCGCTACAAACCGGAAGGTCGCGGGTTCGATTCCCGATGAGGTCGTTGAAGTTTTTCAATTGACCTAATCCTTCTGGTCATAGGCGTAACCAGGACGACCGTATGGGGGGTTATAACATCCGGGGGGTCTGGGGTGTATGGAATACCCCCCAGGGAGAGGGGGGTTCGGGGGTCCTCCCCCGGAAAATTGTAAAAATTAAGATGCACAATAACGAGTTTTAAGCTTTCCACGCTTTATATTCGTATTAAGTAATTTATAAGTAGACTTAAAAAATTGTATAATTTTCCTTTTTTGATCAATAGGGGGGGTTCAAACCCCCCCCCTCGTTACGCCTCTGCTTCTGGTGGCAGTATGGCCCTGGGGTTGACTCAGCTTCTAATAGAAATGAGTACCAGGAGCATTCCTGTGGGTAAAGGCGGCCGGTGCGTAAGGCTGACAACTTTACCACCTTCACGTTCCGATTGTCCAAAATCTGGGAGCCTCAACCTCCTGGAACCCTCTGGGCCTCCATGGCCTGTATAGGGATCACTTTACTTTACCACTATTCTTTAAAGCAGGCAAACAGACAGCTGACAGACGAACTCACAGGATTTACAATTGCATCCTTGTACGTTTGCATAACAAAATTATCTCACGGTAAAATTGTGTATGATCTTCGTTAAAGACACAATTTAGCTCAAAACAGGAATCGTCATGCTTACAAGCATTCGAGTTTGAACACCCTCTTTTCTTCCTCCTAGTAATCACACTTCAGCGAAGTCATTATAGCATAAACTTCAAGATTGAGGAAATGGCTCAAGAAAGTGTTCCTCTCAACCAGAGGGATACTATGCAATTACCGACACAAGCTTCCCAGCGACACGTGTCTCCTCTTCCTTTCCTGTCCCTCGCACCGTCAGGTGTCGAGTCAACTGACGACCCTTTTCCGCTTTTAACTCTTCTGTTGTCTATCACTCACTCAAGGCAGCAAAATAGCAATAACGCGTTACTTATTATCAGGGCCCGGATTCTAACGACATGTCATATTTTTATTGATGCTACATAGACATTGCCAACTCGTGGATAAATCCTAATCAGATTACAGAAATGCATTTTTATTAGGTCTTTTTTTGTCATTTTTTGCAATTTTATATTTTTAGGGCATTCATTTCAATTTTAGGTCATTATTTTGTCATTTTCGTGTCATTTGCTTCCTTATTAAATCATTTTCATGTATTTACATTGAGTGTATTAACTTTTTTTTTTTCGTCGCTAGCGGTGCTGTCTTTGAAGTGTTGTTTGTTTAATGCAAGAAGGAAAAATTCGGCGTTAAAGTGTTGACATGTCTCAGTCGGAAGTGAGAATCAAAGAAACGCCAAAATTTTGTATTATATTACTATTGTTATTTTATAACTAATGGCAGCCCTATGCTCCACCCTGAAATTCTGTACCCACTTTTCATGTTTTATGTACGTCCTGAACATTATTAGTTTTTCGTTAGAATTAGTTTTTTTTTTATTCATAACTCTAGTGTTACAATAAAGTTCTTTTGTTTTGCTGTTTTATTCTTTCAAATGTTAGAAATCAGTGGCGGCCATGCCCTTTGAGATTTTATGCTGTAACAGGGAAAATTTATTGCCTAGACAAAAGTCTCCTAATAGAAGTTGCTTGTATATGTCCCCTCTATACACAAGTAAAATATTTCGGTGTTATTCATTAGCACTCTCTATATCCATCGTGAATAATGAAGTCATGAGACCACAATGTTGGTACATGTAGAGAAAGGAAACATACTGTACAAAACCCCTGAAAAAAATGTATACAATAATTTAAATTAAGCTAAGTCACGTTAATAAATTATTATTAAGCACTGAAATACAATATGCTATTCATATTCCAATTGGAGAGTCATGTACTCAAAGCTGTTCGCATGAACTCCACTATACGAAGGGAAGCGCCGTACACGAGCGAACACTACCTCTCCGACACCGGTGTACTGCGTGCAGTATCCAGGCTACACAAAGGCGCTAGTCCATAAACTTGCATGGGGAGGTGTTTTTCTCACTCTTACGTAGGTCATGGAGGGCCCTACGTCCACTGGAGGTAAAGGATTCCTGAGTTTTAGACAATCGTCCCATGAAATATTATAACTAGGGGCGAATTTCTATGACATGTCATATTTTTCCCCTTTGTATTATTTCAGGTTTCCGACTAATTTAAACCCGATTCCAAGCATCCTAGTGAAAATGGAACAGCTTTTATTGTGCATACAACTGTATATTTAGGAAATTTTCAACTATTGTAGCATATTTAATATGAATATGCATATTTAGGTCACTTTTTGCATATTTGTGTGCATATTAAAGAAATGTTGAAGTTTCATATCATATTTTGCAGATTTTGCATTAAAATGGTGCTTTTTGAGAATTTACAGATATTTTAAGTAATTAACACTACCTAGGTATATTTTAATAAAATTTATTGTAATGAAACTTCCACAATGTGTAGGCTAAGTGGTAAAGTCATATTTTAAATTTTATTGGTCATATTTTAATGTTCTTCAGCTCATAAATGCATGCATATATCCTATTTTTTAGGTCAAAGAAATCCTCCCCCTAGTTATTAGATTGACTTGGCACCAGAGTCTGCCACCTGCTTGGATTTGAGAGTGCAAACTATTGTTTACCCTCAATAAACAATATAATCCGGCAGACTACAAAAGGATGTGCCGAATTTTTACTCACCAGTGCCTCAGTGCCAGTATAAATTTCCGTGAGAAAAGAACATTCACAACATTACAGTTATTTACAGTTTTTACAATTATGTACAAACTAGTCTATAACTTTGTGCGTACAATAATAATTTTTTATGAATAAAATATCAGTTTTAGGTCATTTTTTATAATTATTAAGTCATTTTCCTTAAAATTTAGGGTCATTTTATAGGTCATTTTTCAAACAATTTTAGGTCATCAGAATCCGGGCTCTGCTTATTATTATTATTATTATTATTATTATTATTATTATTATTATTATTATTATTATTATTATTATTATTATTATTGTTATTGTTGTCGTTGTTAAGTGACAGTATGGTACTTATGAGATTGTGTGCGGGAATATTTGAAGATCTATACGGAAGCCGGGAGGATAAAAAAAAACCTAAAATACGGGAGTTCCGAGGAAATGCGAGAGAATTGGTTACTCCTTGAAGTGTACCCTCGAAGTCAATATTTCCGGTCTGTCAGAAAGGTCAAGTTTACCAAAGACAAAATTCCCGAAAGCGATAACACAAAATTTTCGTATTTCGACAAATGCGTGCAAACTTTTCTTTACCGCCTCCCATAACACCAAAAAGTATACTTTTGAATCGCGAAATCCTACAATAACGAGAGAAATAAACATAATCTCAGTTTTAAACAAATTCCAACAAAGTTTGCTTTACTGGGACGAAACTTATAAATTAATTCATTTTCATGGAATATTTCTAGTATTCCTTCGTGATTTTGTCTACTAATAAATGCATCAGCCATCAGATTAATCTTCCATGGTCCAATTTTGGCTGCAAACCGAACTTAAATACCCGTTCAATTTCCTTGCGGACAAATTAAAATTGCTAGGAAAATTCACAATAATTATCAGAATATGTTGTTAAAATGTATTTATATTATCTGTTAAAAGTAGAGTTATGCATTCTAATAGCGCGACTCCTTAAACAGTAAAGTAGTTGAAACCCTACCTTTAGGCTCCTTGCAAACTCCTGATGCTCCATCACCGTTCCAGAGGTATGGCCTCGGTCTGAACCAAGACCTTCTTCACCCCTGAAAAGGGGCCCTACTCTATCGTTTGTCCTCCCTGCCACATGCTTAGTTGGCACCGTTATGCGTATCCACACAGGAAAAGGAGGACAAACTGGACTGGATAACGTAAATTCCGGGGCGATCACTGAATAAAACGTGTAGCCCCTTTTAAGTCGAAACCTTGAAAGGGTACAGCTTTAGCCCAGTGGCCCACAGGAATAAATAGTTGTCCAGCGAAGCTAACCAATGATGTCTTCTGTTAGGCATCTGGTCCTGGAAAAAATTTAAAATCTTTTAGGTTATTGTCAAAAGAAAGATTCAAGACTTTTAATAGTATCTTACAAAACAATATTTGGCTAAGGTATATAGGCTGTGGTATAGCTATTGGAAAGTTATAAGCTTGTGTTATTTCGTTTTAGCCCTATGGTTTGCTTCTGAACTGTTAAAGCGATTAAAATTATCACCCAGGAGCTGATCTAGATTCCAGCCACTTAAACTAAATGTTTCCATACTCCATCCTCCTTTCGCCGCTCATCAAGACCTGAGCGTTGTTCATAGGCGGATTGATGTATAACGTCCATGGGAAGAAGCCAATTGATTTTGGACCAAACCGATTGACCGGTACCGGAGGAACGACTAATGAATAGCTTTTACATGCTTTTAAAATAGAAAATCGTCACTATAGTGGATGAAAATTGTCTTTTCATACAGAAATAAAAAATGCCTAATAAGTGATGCGTTCCTGGCTGTATTATAGCAATAATATTGCTAATGGAGAGCCTGTCCAACTGTTTAAATTTAACAAATATGAATCCAAACTGCTTTCAGTAGAATATTATAGGAGAAAAATTCCTCCGACACTGGGACTTGAACCCAGGACCTTTGGCTATTCGCGCCAATGCTCTACCAACTGAGCTAAGCCGGAGTTCAATTCACAGCGCCGGAAGGAACCTCTCTCCTATGACTGACTGCCCTAATGGTCTACCTCACAGACAGACAAGTTATGTCATATGCAGTACTGTGAGGCACACTAATTAGTGATTTTTTGTGACCGGGCTCCCACTGTTATTGTACAGTTGACATTCAAGATAGATATATAAGCTTTCATGAGCCACAGATTATTGTCTCTGTTGGACACTACATGAGAATATTATAGGAGAAAAATTCCTCCGACACTGGGACTTGAACCCAGGACCTTTGGCTATTCGCGCCAATGCTCTACCAACTGAGCTAAGCCGGAGTTCAATTCACAGCGCCGGAAGGAACCTCTCTCCTATGACTGACTGCCCTAATGGTCTACCTCACAGACAGACAAGTTATGTCATATGCAGTACTGTGAGGCACACTAATTAGTGATTTTTTGTGACCGGGCTCCCACTGTTATTGTACAGTTGACATTCAAGATAGATATATAAGCTTTCATGAGCCACAGATTATTGTCTCTGTTGGACACTACATGAGAATATTATAGGAGAAAAATTCCTCCGACACTGGGACTTGAACCCAGGACCTTTGGCTATTCGCGCCAATGCTCTACCAACTGAGCTAAGCCGGAGTTCAATTCACAGCGCCGGAGCCCGGTCACAAAAAATCACTAATTAGTGTGCCTCACAGTACTGCATATGACATAACTTGTCTGTCTGTGAGGTAGACCATTAGGGCAGTCAGTCATAGGAGAGAGGTTCCTTCCGGCGCTGTGAATTGAACTCCGGCTTAGCTCAGTTGGTAGAGCATTGGCGCGAATAGCCAAAGGTCCTGGGTTCAAGTCCCAGTGTCGGAGGAATTTTTCTCCTATAATATTCTCATGTAGTGTCCAACAGAGACAATAATCTGTGGCTCATGAAAGCTTATATATCTATCTTGAATGTCAACTGTACAATAACAGTGGGAGCCCGGTCACAAAAAATCACTAATTAGTGTGCCTCACAGTACTGCATATGACATAACTTGTCTGTCTGTGAGGTAGACCATTAGGGCAGTCAGTCATAGGAGAGAGGTTCCTTCCGGCGCTGTGAATTGAACTCCGGCTTAGCTCAGTTGGTAGAGCATTGGCGCGAATAGCCAAAGGTCCTGGGTTCAAGTCCCAGTGTCGGAGGAATTTTTCTCCTATAATATTCTCATGTAGTGTCCAACAGAGACAATAATCTGTGGCTCATGAAAGCTTATATATCTATGCTTTCAGTAGGCTATTAGGCCTAGTATTTTGTTAAACCCACTCGGTGGTAGAAATTGTGATTTATAATTTGTCATGGGTATTTATGAATTGCTTACTAAACGTACTATTATAATATTTAAACAGGGTATTCTTTTAATAGGGTACGCTGTAACGTAGTAGTTGAGGAACTGCGCTACAAACCAGAAGGTCGAGGGTTCGATCCCCGATGAGGTCGTTGGAGTTTTTCAATTGGCCTAATCCTTCTGGTAGCACTATGGCCCTGGGGTCGACTCAGCCTCTAACCAGGAGCAATCCTTGGGGTAAAGGCGGCCGGTGCGTAAGGCTGACAACCTTACCATCTTCCCGTACCGAATATCTAAAATCTGGGAGTCTAATGCTCCTGAAATCCTCAGGGGCACCATGGCCTGTATAGGGTACAATTTACTTTTCCTCTACTATTAATAAATATTGGTTTTACATAGGCCTACATAACAATATAAAGTTTGTACAATGTATATCAGAAGCATGTGAAATATGGTCTATTAACTCCATCTGGCGCTTTGTTATATCGGTTTATCTGATTTATTTATTTTATTGGGTTTCATAAACATTATTTGAATTGAAAAAAAATCATTTTTGAAAGGTAATTTATAATAATAATAATAATAATTTTAAAAAATAATAATGTGTTTTTCAAACTGTAAATGTGATTTCATAGAAACTAATTGTTAGTATAAACAATAGGCTACGTTTGAGTTGTAATTAATAGCTATAAAAGATAAAAAAGTCCGTTAGTAAAATCTAACATACGAGTCATGGTATGATAGTCATATATGCGAATGATGCCGGGTTAAACTATTAGTGGAGTTATTTTTTATTTTCTGTTTAATATTTAGATGCCGCGAAAGAAAATGGAAAGCCAAGCTCCAACAAAAGAAGACGTGTGTGGTTTTTGTTTGTTGAACTACAACAGTGCTCAGTCCATGAAGAAAGGGGACTGGATACGATGCCAGTCATGTAAAACGTGATATCATGAATTGTGCGTAGGAACCGAAGGGAAAAAGCAGTTTGTTTGTGGAAAATGCCACTGATCGAAATTGTACCTACTGGTGTTCAGAATTGTACCTATGCTGTACATTTTCGAACGATTTTTTGAAAATGAAACATTGATTGCTATGGCCAAATTAACAGCTGTGTGTCTTTCATATTTTTGTGAAAGGTAAACTAGTTTACAAACTTTGTCATTACAATACAAACAGTTTTTTTTTTCTTCTGTTTATTTTGTTCATACAATAAGAAAATACGTTTAGTGTTCGAAATTGTACCACCTTACCCTATAAAAATTATTATACTAAAAATGGGAATAATACGAGAGAAAGAGAAGGGAAAACAAGGAAAACTGAAAGGCATGGAAACTCAAGGCAAAGGATCAGAAAGATGAAGATAAAAATTTAAGATCAAACCGAAAGGAATTATTCCCGGATTTGAAACGGAAGTTCTGTGCTTTAGAATAAGGAAAGAGGGATAGGAATGAGTCACGAGAAATGTCATATGCCACTTTTTTCCTAAAAAAGCGCGCCGAACTGGTTTGGCAAGGTTTCACCCCTCAACCCCTTTCATCCTACGTTTCCACTGCTTCAGCGTTACTGGAATTCCCACACAGTAGCAAACCGGTTTCTCGAAATACTCACGGGTCTCGAAACCCATCCCTCGGGAGAGAGGAGGGAGGTTGCGAACGAGTATCTAAGGGTGATCAACAAAATTTTTGTATGTTAGAATAAGAGGAAAAGGATTTGGGAAACAGAGAGAATGATAGAAACAAAGGGTATTTGATTAAAATTTGGGAATTATAATTAATATATGCCGGTATTCGAAAGACACTAGAGGGAAGAGGCTAACAAAATAAAATTTCTTGGATCCTATGAAGGCATTAATGTTATGAGAAAAGGTTATTAAATCAATTTTTATGACATCCAATTCTGAATGTTTCCTGACTAGTTATATTAAATGGCCGCAATAATATAACACAAATTCTATTAAACTTGGCCGTTATTGAACACATGATCAGTGATCAGCGAACTAACTAAACTTTACAAAAACGAGAAATGAACGGAAAAGCAGAAACAAAACGGTGTAAACTAGAAGTGAACAGAATACACGTATAAGGTATTGGATTACGGCGATCTTACTTATTTACTTACTTACTCAATGGCAATAGGCAATTCCTAAGCAAGCTAAAGGAATAAGAATATTGCCTATTTTATGGAAACCGCAGGTTCATTGCTGCGCTTACCTGAACCTCCGGGTTCCAACAAATAGATAATATTCCTTTAGCTTGCTTAAGAATTTTCTATTACCACTGAATAAGAAAGTACATACATATCCATAGGCGTAACCAGGCCGACCATATGGGGGGGGTTATAACATCCGCGGGGTCTGGGGGGTATGGAATACCCCCCCAGGGAGAGAGGGGTCCGGGGGTCCTCCCCCGGAAAATTTTAAAAATCAAGACGCAAAATAACGAGTTTTAAGCTTCCGGGGGTCCTCCCCCGGAAAATTTTAAAAATTAAGACTCAAAATAACGAGTTTTAAGCTTCCGGGGGCCCCCCCCGGAAAATTTTAAAAATTAAGACGCAAAATAACGAGTTTTAAGCTTCCCACGCTTTATACTTGTATTAAGTAATTTATGGGCAGACTTAAAAAAAATTATACAATTTTCCTTTTTTTAATCAATGGGGGGGGGGGTTCAAACCCCCAAAACCCCCCCCCTCGGTACGCCTATGTACATATCATATATTGTTTTCTTAGATTTAACTTGGTAATATATTTGCCTACATAATACAACCAGAACTCCTATTCAAATATTGGGCAAAAGACAATAATTGCTAAAAATGTAGCGTACATTTACTGTAAGTACACGAAGTCAGAACCGCTCGAACCGCGATCTTTGAAACTTGATACGGAAAGTCCATCCGTCGCCATCTGTCAACCGCTGTTTAAACTACATGAATGACGTAAAATGTATACCGTAATATGACAAACACGTTATTAAAAATATAATTAGAGGTAGTTCGTGAAATCAAAAGAATAGGTACCGGTAGCAGTTCCAAATATTTTGATTGTCAGAGCGTGTTTTAATATTAATTTTGTTTTGGAGGCCCTCATTTGCATAATTAAGGGCATTTGAGCTATTCAATTTTGACAATATATAACAATATAGTAATATTACGTTCTTTTTATTCATAATATGCCTTTAAAACCCCTAAAAACCATATTCAAAAATACCTGTAGATCTATAGGATTTTAGAATGTATATGATTTGACGTGTCCGAAATCAACATACACTGTGCATGTAATAGATAAAATGGACGAAATTTATTATTATCATTATTGTAGTTTTTACTATTAATATTATTATTATTATTATTATTATTATTATTATTACTACTATTGAAGTACGATAATCAATATGGTGGTTAAATTTGTCTTCAAGCTTTCATTAAATTCAGAAGATACCCTTTCTCTATCAGTGATCCTCTTCTTCATGAAAATGGGGACTGGAGAAAATTGCATAGTGACGAGCTTCCTATCCAGTATCTTTCACCGAATATAATTAGGGTAATTAAATCAAAGAGGAAGAAATGGGTTGGACATGTTGCGTGCATGGTGCAGGAAAGATATATCTAAAAAATATTAACTGGCAGGGCCGTGGAAAGAAAGCAAGGGCCACAGGGACAAATTTTCCCGGCCCCCGTCAAATTTTAAATTCACTACACAACTCGCCCTTTATAATGTACTAGCTTAAAAGGCCCGGCGTCGCCCGGGTTTTTAATCTTGTAATTGGAAATTATCTAATGAAGGACTTTCAATTTTTAAATGATAGGTCATTATATAGGTATTTAGAATTTGAAATAGGAAGAACGATTTATCACACTCAAACTATTCCCTCAGAAAACGCTTGGTAGGCCTATAGCTTTTTATGGCTCACAGAGGATGTAGAATTTTGCATCCCATCGCTTGTAGCTTACACAGCAAGCCTGGTAGGGGTTCAAATAAGAAGAAACATAAATTCCGGTAACATAAAATTATATTGTCTTTGCGGAATATTTTATTTCTCACTCTCATGTTACCATAAAACCGTTTTGGGGATGAAATTGAACAGAATGTAATATGACAATATCACTTTCATACTTCTCTCTCCAAAAACCTGTGATATAATAAACATAGGCCTACAGTATTATCATACCTCGTATTGTTTTCTCTATTTCCAGGGTAGGGAAGGTTATGTGTCTGCATTATTTTCGTGGATTTCATTCTTTAATATTTATTTATAACATGGATTATATTGATAGTCTCTAATTTGTCAAGTCGATCGTTTCATTTATTTCCAAAGCCTTATGTGAAGACTGCCAACAATACTGTTGTCAAGTGAACTGTGATTTGGATTTGATAATTCTGTGTAAAAAGGTATTAAGTATTCTCAAAAACATTTAATTTTTGGCATTTAAAAACAACATTTTTCAAAATCCTTTCTTAGTGAGCACCTACATTATGAAACGAAGGCACTGTCAAAATTTCAAGTCTCTACCTGTTATAGTTTAGGCTCTACGTTGATTCTCTGTCAGTCAGTCAGTCAATCAGGACAAAGCCTTTTATATATAGAGAGATGCAACAAAAAGATTATATAATGATATTACATAATTATTAAGTGCCAGACTGGCACCGGTACTTTATGAGATTGTCCGTCTGACTATCTGTCTGTCCGTGTGTCTTTAAGCGCGATAACTCAAATACGCTTTATCGGATTTTCATAAAACTTGGTATACCATTTACAACACCCATGGGACGAAGCCTATTGATTTTGGACCAAATCGGTTAACTGATGCCGGGCACGAAACACAAAATACATTAAAATGTTCTAATTAAGAGCAATTTTTAACTGTATGTATCAGTTTAATCTTTTGAAAATTATGATTTTAAATGCCGAACGTTAACGTTAGTGAGCCCACTGTTGAGTCCAAAAGGATTTTATGCTTCTACTTTTCAAAAATAGCAATTTTTCTTCAAGAATAATCCGTTTTAGATTAACTGATTAATTCCGTGTCACCGTTATACGACAGGACAATGCAGATAAAATAAACACATAAAACATAACTTATTGACTTATAACCAATTTTATTTTAGAATAAATTTAGAAAGTAAAAAATAAAAGCTGGTCGACCGGGCTCCGGCTGCCCTTCCCTCTCGTCGGGCCTGTTAACTGGGTGACCAGAAGGGAGGAGACCGCTTGGAAGACCTAGACATTGGTGGAGGGAAAATATTAGAATAGATTTAAGGGAAGTAGGATTTGCAAGGGATGGAGTTAACACGGAATAGAAACCTAACTCCAGTCATTTGAAAATAGGGTAGCAACAACACTATAGGCTGTCCCTCAAACTGTTGGAAGTATACAGGGGTATTTTTTTGGGAGGGGCTATAAGTCTAACACTATTATCACTAGGGCCCAGAAGTTATGAAAAATCTTATTTTTAATAATGAAATCTATTACATGCTGAATGCATCATTTGCTCAATATTAAAATATTTGTGCATATTTTAAGAATCTGTCACATTTCTAATGGCATATTTTGTCAGATTTAAAATATGGTAAAAATTGTGGAATAATTCAAACATTTACAGCTAGGCCTATTTGGCTAAATGAATGTTTTGAGAGCCGACTGTACAATTTTTGAAAGCACATAGCGTATTTTTTTTTAGAACCGATTGTATAATATTAAAGCAACGTTTCATTCATTAGTTTTCAATTTACTAAAATTTATTGAAATAACCTTTTTTATTTTTATTACGTAATTTATACAACTTGTACTATTTTTTTAACTAATTATGCCAACAACAGGATGCCAGATTAAAATTACTTAAATGATACAGGATACCTCATTTTTCTTGAGCATATTTTACAAATTTAAGAGCATATTTGCATACTTAACTCTTCTGATAGAACATTATCTTCCAACCATAATTATCACACACAATTATACTGATTCTTCACACAATAGAATAATATAGGCTAACTAGTATACAATTATACTGAAACAAAGTAAGCGGGTTTCTTTGTTGATGTGGTCGGTACAGTCACGCCTTTATGTATGGTAAAGATCATAGGCGTAGCGGGGGGGGGGGTTTTTGGGGGTTTGAACCCCCCCCCCATTGATTAAAAAAAGGAAAATTGTATAATTTTTTTAAGTCTGCCCATAAATTACTTAATGCAAGTATAAAGCGTGGGAAGCTTAAAACTCGTTATTTTGCGTCTTAATTTTTAAAATTTTCCGGGGAAGGACCCCCGGAAGCTTAAAACTTGTTATTTTGCATCTTAATTTTTTAAATTTTCCGTGGGAGAACCCCCGGAAGCTTAAAACTCGTTATTTTTCATCTTAATTTTTAAAATTTTCCGGGGGAGGGCCCCCGGACCCCCCTCTCCTTCCATACTCGCCAGACCCCGCGGATGTTATAACCCCCCCCATATGGTCGGCCTGGTTACGCCTATGGTAAAGATATAAAAGCTGTTGAGTCATAGAACAAAATTGAGTTTTCTTGCTCTACCACTATTGGAAAATTTATCAAGCACAATTTTTTCTTGTTTTTCATTTTTACCTTATTATACACAAACACCCATGCCTGAGGCGGGACTCAAACCCGCCACAGCTTCAAGGCAGCATGCTTTAGCTACCACAGCTAAGGAGACTGGCTTCATTTCAAGAACTTTGCTGCTATAACCTACTTGAGGGCAGTACTGCTAGCTTAATCAGCTGTTAGCCACTTAAAATTCTATATTACAGCCATTTCATAATTACGGGTGGGATATTCTAGCAAATTATAAAAACTATTTTTGTTTATTACATATCATAAATAATAAACTAGAATTGGTTCTTCACATTCTGTAAAATTTAAAATGCCTTCTCCTCCACACTGCATGCAAAGCATTATTTAAAATTTATTTTAAATATTTTAAATTTGTTTTTCAAAATCTGTTACGGGTGATTGGACACTGATTTGGACACTGATTTTAATGATGCAAAACAAAAGCTCATTTTCTGTTCTGCTATTACTGTTAGGGTCTTAATGTTGTTATTAATGAAGGTATGAGGGATTCAATACAAATTATAAACTGTTTCCAGGTTATAAGAACGTTTATTTAACTCATCAATAATAATTTAACAAAACTATCACTGTTATGGGTGGGACGTTATGGGTGGGACAAAAATTCCCTTGTTTGTTATTTTACATAGTAATTAAACACACATATTTTTTGAAGTTAATCTTATACCAAATTGTACCTTAAGATGTATATTTTCTCAAATGAAAATGGACATAGCTGATTACTCTTGACTACTTGGTATTAAAAAGTGTTAAAATCATGCTAAAAAGGGCAAAAAAAGTAACTCAACGCAATAAATAAGTAAATCGACAGATTTTACACATGAAACCACTTCAAATACACCCAAGTCCTTAAAATTCAGATAATTTGAGGTTTTAAACTTATTTTTGACCACCCAATTACAATAATTTTATAACTTCTCTCTTTGAGGGAAAAATTCCCATATTTTATGAAATGGCTGGTTACGCTTAATTTTGCATAGCCTATACTTAGACAAAACAGTAACAGCTTTTCTATTACATGATTCGTCTCATGCATTTCATGAGTCAGGATGTGCAATTAAACTGTCTACTGTCTGCCAAATTAAAATGGCCTTATTTGCAACATATTTAGCATAACTTAACGTTTAGCCCTCCCACCTCTGGCAGTATACTTTCGTCTCACCCATGTAAGAACTAAACGTATGATATTCAAAGAATTGTACAGTTAATACAGTATTCTGATCTTAATGTCACTTGGTTCCTCAGTCCTATTTCAAATATTTCTCTATAGCTCCACAGTTCTTCAGTACAGAGCTCATGAGTTGGCAAGTGGAGTCTGAAGAAAAGGGGGACAATGTTACGCTTCCAGTATTGAGACATGCATTCCTGCCGCTACGCAACTCCTGGGCTCCATACTGTAACTACAGCACATTTACAATTTTACAATTTGGAATTGTTCTGAATTCATCCAAGGGGATCCGATTGATCTTGGAATTTTGGTATAAAGAGATGGTTTTGAAGATTATACACTATGTTTATTCACATTTTTTAAAAGTTGAAAAGCGGTGATTTTAGCTTGTGTTCTTCATAAACCATAGAAACCATATGAGGAGGTACGTTTCAAATCATATTAAGTCCACCCACAGATGAAAATGAGTTTTATATGATTTTGTATAGTTCTGAGCATGCTTTATTGCTTTATCATCCTGTGAAGTCTGTTTTCCTCTAACTTAATTAAACCCCCTTCAAAATAATGCATAAATCTAAGTGTTCTTACATCCCTTAGTTTACATTTAAACAGTTTTTCTTCTCTCCTGAAAAATTTACAAAAGTGGACTTAATACGGTTTGAAATGTACCTCCTCATAAAGTCACTTACTTTTTGTGGGAAGCGTTCGAAACTCTGGGAAAATAAGAATGAAGATATCACTTTTCTAACCTACAAATGGCAGTATGTGAACCTCTCGGTCAAGTGAAACTCATGCTGATTGTATGCAAAAAGAATAAACTGATTCTTCCCCACCAAGAACAAACTTCTAGCTATGCTACTGTTTCCTTGTATTAAACGAGTTAAGCAAAGTATTCTTTAGTTTAAAATGGTAACCTCTCAAATTATGGTTCACACAAACAAGCAGAATAGTGTACCAGTAGGCTATAAATAAACAGTTCAAACACTAAGTATATGGGTATAATATCTCCCATTGTGGTCCCATATATAATGAATGCCAGCAAATTATGAGGGAATTACTAGATTGTTGAACCAAAAATATATTTTTTAAATAAAACCAGGCTTGTTTGCAAGAGTTTATAATGAAGTATGTTTTCTTCCATGGTCTGTTAGAATATCAAATTATAATCAACAGGATATTAAACGGTTGTCAGTCAAATATTCATTTACAGAGTAATAACAGTTCTTTCTATCAAGAGTTCTTTAACTGTGTTAGAAAATACCATGCGTGGTCTTGTGGTTAGCGTTGCTGACTACAGATCTGTTGGCCCGGGTTCAATCCCCGGTACCTCCTTGGATCTTTCTGAGGTAGGGAGGTCTCGTAGGGGTGCACTCGGCCTCGTGATTCAATTTGAGGAGCTACTTGATAGAGAAGTAGCAGCTGCGGTCATGGAAACCACTATTAATGGCCGTGGGTGTCTGCATGCTGACCACATGCCCCCCAATCCTGCCGTCTGCCTATGGTAGATGACGCAGTGGTTGGGTGGTAGGCCTTGTCCCTTCTGAACTGTTAGCGCCACAGAGTTAGAGTTAGAAAATACCATACAAGTCCAAGTCCTAAGGTTAGCTGGCAATATCGGTAGACAGCAGTACTTCTGCCGTAGTTAGTTATTCTTCCTACTGCCGATACCTTAGAATTCTTTAAAATAAGTTACTCTTTATGTATTACTGGTACCATCGATTTCTTAAAAACACTTTTTATGTTTAAAATTATATTTTAAGACTGGCGCTTACCAGAGGCGTAACGAAGGGGGGTTTGGGGGTTTCAACCCTCCCCCCCCCATTGATTATTACTTAATATGAGTATATAAAGCGTGGGAAGCATAAAACTCGTAATTGTGCATCCTAATTTTTTAAATTTTCCGGGGGAGGACCCCCGAACCCCTCTCTCCCTGGGGGGTATACCCCCCATATAGGCCTGGTTACGCCTATGTAGCTTACAAATGCCAGCAAAATATGCAGACATTGCTTGGTAACATAACCACGAAATCCTTTCACTTGAGTTTGTCACATTAATTGGTATTTAGCCTACAATCATAGATTTATCTTATAATATATTAAATTAGCATGCAGAAAGAATTACTTACATTAAGATAGTCAGTAGATTTACTGCATACTTCAAATCGTGGAAGAAGATATACACGTGACTTACATGAAGCACTATAGTATAAAAGCACTCACAATGCGCACCATTTATACACGATGGGTACTACTCATTTCAATCACTTAAATCGAAAAATAAGGATCTTTAAAAATGGCGCAGGTCAATTATTAAAGAGAAAGATATATAACATATTAATATTCGAATACGACGACTTTACCGCGTAACCACTTGCAGAAAATGCAGAGCCACTTGTCAGGGCTTCGTTAAGAAACATGCTTACGCCATCTGTCAGGTAGTTCTTCAACTACGCCATCTGTCAGCTAGTTCTTCAACTACGCCATCTGTCAGCTAGTTCAACTAAGAGGTCGTAGCTTATCTCTAAAAATTGTAATTATCAACATAGTGTTCTGACTGCAAGCAAAAAGAAAATTAGCTATATAACTCAGGGCAAAAAAAAAAAAATAATAAATAAATAAATAAAAACAAATATATATATATATATATATATATATGGCGACCTGATACTTAAATATATTTAACTATCATAAAAAAACTGAAATTCACCTTAGGCTACAAATAATTAATTAATATATCAAGAATGAAAATCATTTAGTACTATAAATAAATACATTAGCTCTGAAAAATAAAGACTTTTTATTGTGCATTTGTGTGTGTTCCCTATTACAGGCCATGGAGGCCCAGAGGGTTCCAGGAGGTTGAGGCACCCAGATTTTTAGACATCGGCACATGAAGATGGTAAGGTTGTCAGCCTTACGCACCGAACGCCTTTACCCCCAGGATTACTCCTGGTACTCATTTCTGTTAGAGGCTGAGTCGACCCCAGGGCCATAGTGCCACCAGAAGGATTAGGCCAATTGAAAAACTCCGACCTCATCGGGGATCGAACCCACGACCTTCTGGTTTGTAGCGCAGCGCCTCAACCACTACGCTACGGCATTGTAAATTTTTGTTGCTGAATAACATTTTCCGCATAGGCATATTGTGTGTTGCAAAGGACTGCAACTGCCAGCTACCAACTCCACATTTAGGCTATTCGAACTGTAAAGAATACCAAATTCAAAGCAATTTGCTTCTGCAATATTGTTTTATTATCATGTTTTGTGCATCTGACATGTTTAATGGCAAAACCATTGGAGTACCCGAGACATTACAGTAAACAAACCTCGTAATTCAGTTTATAAGTAACTAAACATTTATTTTTACAATTGCTGGTGGTTAGCATATACATACGGATTCAATTAACAAGTCTGGTTTCGATTGCCAATAACTTGCTGGATTTTTTCTGAGGTACGGAGATCTAGAGTGGAGTGCACTCAACCTTGTGAGTACAACTCAGGAGCTTCCTGAAAAAGTAGCAGCGGCTCTAGATACAAAAACCATCAATAATAGCTGTGGAAATCAGTGCTGAACATTTACCCCCAATCCTGCCATGTGCCCATAGTAGATGACAGTAGCACCAAGTTTCGAAAAAAAATTGGGTGGGCTCAAAGATTTTAAAATTTTTATACTCTCGCCCCTTATTTGGTTCATGAAATGGACTACAGAAGATAACTACTAAAGATAAAAATTAAATAAAACAAAACAAAATACAATTTTAGAGGAGCTCTTATCTTCCCTCTGGTCCATTGCCACTTACTAATTTAACAAATCTTCCTTAATTCATTCTTTATTCTTGTATCACTCTTTCTTCTTTTAACCAGTCGCTATGTCTTGTACTCCACACTCTAGTCTTACATCACAATTCCTTATCTTGTCCATTAATTTCCTCCCTGTAATTTTTCTTAATCGTAAGGATTATCTAAATTCTAAATCTAATTTATCTGAGCTCTCCTTATATGTAGGGCTATTTAGAACTAAAACTAAACTAAACTCCGTGGTGCTACATCCCTGGAGGGACTTGGCCAACCACCCGACCGCTGCGTCATCTACCACAGGCAGATGGCAGGATTGGGGGGCATGTTGTCAGCATGCCGACACCCAAGGCCGTTAATGGTGGTTTTCATGACCAGAGCCGCTACTTCTCTATCAAGTAGCTCCTCAATTTGAATCACGAGGCTGAGTGCATCCCTGCCAGACCTCCCTACCTCAGAAAAATCCGAGGAGGTACCAAGAATCGAACCCGGGCTGACGGATCTGTAGTCAGCGACGCTAACCACAAGACCACACCGGCGGTCCAGGCTATTTAGAAAAGCATGTACCTCATCATAAGAGATGTTGAAAATGTCGTCCTCTTGCATCCACACAGCACTGACACCTTTTTAGGAAATTCTCTTTCACATGCGTTAGTTCAGCTTCTGAAACAGAGTTAATTTCTCTACTTATATTGTTTTAAAGTTCTTCTAGAACATGTTTTACTTCCCTTCTTTTATTCCCCTTACCGGTAATTTACCGATATAAAAATAATTGCAACTTTCAAAGTCAGTAAATTCAGAATACAAACTTTTGTTAAATTATGTGCAGCAATTTTGTGACAAACGCAAACTGTAGCAGAGAGACAGTGGCTGACATATGGACAAAAGAAAGAAATAAAAGTTCAAATCATATAGACCTAAATGGTGATATTCATTCCCTTGTGGAGATTATTTCATATTTCTTCACTGAATTGTGAAAAAGGGCAAAGAATCCCACAAGATGAATAGCATGTTTATTAAGTAAATGCAAGCATTAAAATTTAAAAATTTGATCAGTTTTTGGTCAAAATGGCATTTTCCTTTTTTGTAACAAATAAACTATGAACAAATGCAAGTGCTAAAAATTAAATCATGATTAAAAGGCTGCACCACTGTTCTTTAAATCCCATTCTATCTGACTTTCTTTGCCCACTAAAAAATTTGCATTGTCTAAATAATTGTCTGATTAACTAGAGTCAGTATATGCAACTATTAACAAATTCTTTGATAGCAGATGTATTCATATAACTTTATTTTGGGTGTCTTATTTGTATTTTCTGCTTAACCCATCCAATAAAACATATTAACCCCTATTTATAGTTAGCTTCATCCCTGATATGGGAATATGTTACCAGTACTACCAAACTATGTTTACTTTTACAAGGAAACCAACATGAATTTTATGTGCTTGATTTGCATTTTGAATCACTGTCCAGTGGTGAATTCCTTCAGTAACATGGCAGAATTATGAGGAGGAAACTAAACCCAAGGGGAAAAGGTAAGACGGGCTTTGTAGGACTTCTCTATGGTTCCATACATGAACAAAGGAAAATATATTTGAAAAACTTGTTTATTTACACAAAATGCACACAGGCTATTCATATTGATTGGTCACTTCCTTTTTTTATATAAAAATTAAGACTGGATGTTAGTTACAAGACATGCCACATGTCACCACATCTACAATTACAGTGAACAATGCCACTTGTAATTTAAAAGCCAAGAAATAAAATGTAGAAGACTTTACTTTAAAATAATCCACAGATTCAGAGAGAGATTAAGAGACAATGGAATTCAAATATTTGTCTCTCTTAACCTCTAACATCATCTGTGGTGGTGGAATTCGCTTAGGAAGTACAAAATCAACATAACTAGAGAGAATTACAAATTCTGGAAGAAAAGCAGATAATCTGAGTTCTATTGGCACACTTCCAATCCCTTATCACAGACTTAGCTGTAAAGAAAAATAATGAAATTAGGTATAGCATTTTGGTCATCAAATTTAATGTATACACTGAATGTGGAAATAGGCCAGATGTCAAATATCTGCAAACCCTGTCACCCAACTCACTTTTTAGAATTTCCGGAGGAAAAACTATCAGTAGTGGATGAAGGGAAACAGTATTCAGTAGAGTCAACAACCTTTGTCCTGTGAGTTGCATATAGGGTTGCCACCTTTTGGTAAGGCTAAGGAGGGACACTTATCGAATATATGCATATCGCCGATCTTCATACCTAAATTTGTACATGGAACAATTTATTAATAAGAGAAAGATGGTATATATTCATTACAAAGCCAAAACTGAATAGGCTATGTAACAGTAAGACTGACATTAGAAAAGAAAAGGCTAGACAAATAATAAAAAATATATGTAATGCGTCCCTCTTAGGCATAATTCGGGACGCTGAAAATGTTCTTAAAATGTGGGATGTCCCGCCAAATTCGGGACAGGTGGCAACGCTAGTTGCATATGGCCCAATGGCAAAAAGCTAAGAGAAGTTAAAAAAAGAAAGTCAATATAAATATAATTTTAAAATTTAAAAACTATGTCTTCTTTCAACCTTGCAACAAAATGAATAAATTATAAATTTTCTTGTAAGGAGATGCACACTTCCTCTCTTTTACATAGGGAAAGACCTTCATTCTGGCTTTAATGGACTTATCTGTCCAAGCGCATAGTGCCACATTTACTTTCACTGTGATCGTACAGAGCTCGCACGGAATCTGAAAGCTTCGCAGCCGTTATAAGTAGAACATGTTTGCAGTGCGCATGCGTGGAGTGCTCAAGTCCACCAAGAAAATATAGTCCATGGCTCCACTTGCTTTAGCTAAACACGTGGACACTAGCATGATACTGTCAATGTTTTCATCTCAGCACATTTTGCTTGCATTCAAATTCCCACCGCCTCTGTCTGTGACGTCGTCCAAGCTTTCAGTTCGAGGGCAAGTCCTGTACAGATCATATTTCGTCGTTGATACTGCAATAAGTCGTATGTAAAAAAATTGCCATTTTTAATTTTAGTGCTTTTGTGATCAAAATGTTCAGACCTACCTTCTTACACAAAAGCACAAAAATTAAAATTACAAGAAGGTAAGTCAGATCATTTTGATCACAAAAGCACTAAAATTAAGATGGCAATTTTTTTACATATGACGTATTGCAGTATCAACGACGATTTGGTTTTATGTAAGAGAAGGAAAATGTTTGCTTGCAATCTGTGTCAGTTCTGCTGTTAATATTTAGACATACTTAGGAAGATGAAAAAGATAAGGCAGCGTTTTAGTTTGAATGAGAATTACCAGGTAAACTGTTTTCTCTACTAGTTGTTGCAATCAAATATTGGTCATGAAATATTTGTTTTCTAGGTTATATTCACAGTTGTAAGAGCTTGTGTTACTTAAAAGTTATGCTCTAATTCTCTATGATCTGCTTTCGTGTCACTGTCAAAACCAACAGAGAAAAGAAAACTGGCCCTTGAATGTTGTGTATTCAATGAAGAATGGAACACAAAAGTACTTGATTTTGTACAGAACCAAGACAATGCGGTTTGTTGAATTTGTAAGAACAGTATATCTGTTTTTGAAGAGTTTAACATTAAGCAGCATTATGATACGCATCACAACGAAAAATATGTTGCATTTCAAGGGTATGTGAGAAACAAGACTATAAGAGTTCATGAGAATTTAGCCTCTGTTTCATGTTGCCAAACTAATAGCATGGGAAGGGAGGCAACTTGCTGATGGGGTTTGTTAAAAAGTTAATTTTGACAGAAGAATTGTTCCCAGAAAAGAAAAGACGTGTTAATTTTTAATCAACGTTTTGTTAGCTCTTGATGAAAACAGTGATGTATGTAATGCTTATTCAAGGAAATTATGCAGACTTTGAAATTATAGAATTAGTAGGGCTTCAAACCTTAAAAGGAAAGAACAACTCAGAAGGATTATTTTTATGAAACTCAGAAGAAAAGACATAAATTAAATTAGAAGCAATTTTGTGCGAAAAATATGGATGGGAAAAACAGGTATTGTTTGCACAGGTAAAGGATAAAATGGTAAACTTAAATTCTGATCCCACCATATAGCAAGCATTATGCAACAGTTTTCTGTTATGGATATATTTCCGTAAACTGTAAATTTCATAAGAAAATCTGCACTCAACCATTAATAATTCCAACAGATACTGTGGCAGGATATGGTGTACTATGGTGTACTCTTCTAAAACAGAATGGCTAAATCAAGGAAAACTTCTATAATACTTCTTTGAATCCATTATAAATTAAAATATTCCTCTCTGAAAAGGAATGTTTCATCTTAATGAGAAGTTATCCTTCAAACAGGTTATGTTATTTAGCAGATATTACATCGCATCTGAAGATCTGAACATCAGACTGCAGGGGAAAGGAAGACTAGTTTGTGAAATAATTCTGTAAACAAGTTTTCGTGTAAAAGAAGAAAACAGATGTTCATTTATAGATAATGATGTCATTCTATTGGTTTCATTCTTGAACAACATTTTCTGGTCAAAACAAACAAATACTTCATTACTAACCACAGTATTTTCAGTTTGAAAAACCAATCATAACTCACAATGCTCTCTTAGATTTTCTTTGTTACTTTTCAAAACAAAAATTATATACCTAGTTTGCAGCAAACAGATCTAAATTCCCTCTGTACCAAGTGGAAGTGATAGATAAATTCCCTACCTGATTTCATGACCAAAATGCTTAGCACAAAAGATACAATATCTGCTGTAGCTAGGGCTCAGACTTTTTGGGTTCTGAGGCTTCTCAGGATGCACCACACTATAAGAATTTGGTACATATAAGGACCTAAGTCCAAGCCCCATTAATGGCATACTTTTGAACAGAACACCAAGTTTTCATTGTACAGCATCAAAGAACATTATCTGGTTTTAAATTATTATAATAGCACAACTGAATGTTTATGCGTTAATTTCTGTTAACTACTTGACAAACAAATTGCTGATATGGTTAAACTTGTACTAAATTGACTATTTAATATGCAGTTTATAATATTATCTAGAACTGGTATTTTAACACAAGAAACAGTAACTACTGAATCCTCACACTCTGGAATGAAGACAAATAAATGTTACCAGTCATGTGGATTTTTTACATACGAAAACCCACAAACCTTTCTTCAATAAGCATTCTTAAAATGTATCTGGATTTAACTTGTATCAGTCACAAAATAATATGGTGATGAACAAACTCAAATTATATTATTAATGGATATGGAAATATACAATGGAACATGTGATAATCATACAAAGGAACTTTACGCTTCAATAAAAAAAGTACAAAATTTGCTTTTATAATATATAAATACTTCACAACAATGTCTTAATTCTCTTTTCACTCCACTACAGTCACCATAACAAATGTAACATGTTTCTAGGGCCAGCATTTCAGAAGTGCACTTCTCGTCGTGGAAGGTAGGATCTTCTTTTCTTCAGAAATATTACTCTTTTTTTATATGCTACTATGAAACATTCACTCCAGTATTTTAAAATATCACAGCGAGGCTTTACATGCCGGAATATTAGTCCACGAGTATCCAACAACCTCATATTAATGTTAACAAATTCAACTAGTCTTGATAAATAGTTTATCAGTAAATTACCGGAACTGCAACATTCCAGATTGAATGCTCTTTCTTTGTACACAGGATTTTTACATTTATTTTCTTGCTGTCTGAAGAAAAAGATGTCATAAATAAATCCTCCAGATAAGGAGGATATCTAAAATATATACCATATGGATGTTTCATTTTTTTAAACAAAGGTAAGTGATCAGCAATTATAATGAACTTTTAAACTAATACTTAGGCAGAATCATGTGAAGTATATGGCATTTATTTTTTAAACAGGAAACCAAATAAAATTAGCCACCAGTTCAGGAAAATCCCCATCATTTCACTTGATACTATGTTCAATGTCATCCTTTAGTAATAAACACCAAACACAGAGAATTTTTCAGTTTTGTGAATAATACTGTAAAAGAAGAAACCTTTGGGTTTTTGTACAGTAAACCATACTGAGAGGTTCTGGGTAAGAGATTCACATCGATAACAATTAGTGGATATATATAACATAATGTCATAAACTAGAACCAATAATGGACTAGTACAAAGGCCAAATAATTATAGAAATTAAAAATAAATTTCCTGTCACTTCTTTTCATACAATTTTTTACTGATTTAGAAGCTTTAATATTTTGGGCCTCGTTACATTTTTTGAAAGTCTAAGCATGTTCATTTTAAAAGACTATTAATTTAAATTTAGCTATAAAACAAAAAAGATGCTATCAACCATTATCTACAGATTCTTGTAAGATGTACTAAAAACAAATATTTTATAATTAAAGACTAGAAGATTTATATAAATCTTTTAAAAAACAGATCAGTCAGTGAAGTCCTTCCTCCTAGACCCTACGTGAAAGAGAAAAAGATTCACATTTTTTTGCATAACGGCAAACATAGATTTTTCTATCTTAGAATAGTAATTTCTAATAATATACCCCTTCTTGCATAAAAAATTAATTTTTCCAAAGTCATGGCTAAACTAATTCTCAAATACTAACTGCACACAAGAGCAAATCATTTTATTGCACTTAAAAAAAGACTTATATGATATTTTTCAAATTGTCAGGGCTGTCTGGGAGTCTCATTGACACCACAGTCCCAACTGCAGAGAAATATCTACCGAATAAAACTAACTAACTTGTGTATATGAAGCACAAAATGCTTCCAATACAACAAAAAACATCTGCAAGAAATCAACAAAACAGCACCAATACTGATCTTTAATCTTAATAGTAAACATTTTAACATTCAAACAAAAAAACATGTTCAATGAAACATCCATAACTGGCCTTTAAAATAAAGAAAGACTTCATATCTATCTGTTCAAATACCTGAGTGGGCCCAAAGATAACACAGACGGAGCACCAAGCGCTGCTAAATTGCATATATTAGGATTACGAGCACCATCCACACTGACAATTGGTAACCCGAAATAGTTCCCACCTTGACCCAACTGGGAAAGAGGGATATACTGATGTATCCCGAGGCTTGCCAATCTGTTGAGGCAGCCAGGTGCTCTCATATCCACTACAGGTATGGCTAGTTCAGCATTTGCTGCCACTGCAGGCTCCTTATGGTAAGTTTGCCTATGCTGTAGCAGTCCTTGTTGAGTAGGATACTGTGCTGGGCAAAGACTGCACCTGAAAAAAATTATACATCCAGTTGTAACAAGAATTCATGAAAAACACACAAATTTGTCACTATAACAAATAAAATGGCATTTCTTTGATTCTCGTTTCCAACTGAGACTTGACAACACTTCAACATCGAGTGTATTCTTCTTACATTAAACTAACAAAACCTCAACACCACACAACACACTCAATGTAAATGCATGAAAATGACTAAATAAGGAAGCAAATGACATGAAAATGACAAAATAATGACGTAAAATCGAAATAAATGCCCTAGAAGTATAAAATGGCATAAAATGACAAAAAATGACCTAATAAAAATGCACTTCTATAATCTAGAACCCAGCCATTGGGGGAGCAATCCGGCTCCAGTCAATGCCGGTCCCAAGCCCGGGTAAATGGGGAGGGTAAACGGCTGGTTATAGAGTCTCGGTGGGGGTACTCATGTCGAGAAGGTGCCACCAATAAGTACCGAGAAATGCTCAAGTTGGTAAGCTAACCTACCTACGCAACCAGCAAATCCTACCTCTAGGGGATGGATGAGGGTGAATTTCCAAGCGCCTTAAAACTGGATCCTCTTGGCTAAGGTATGGTAACCCTGACAGAAGGTTCCCTGGTCCTCCAGGTTGGGGGTTCGACTTAAGGCTAACAACCTTACTCTAGAAAAAAACATTGTTACGAAGCCACATGATGACAAAAGCCGGACGGATCTATTGGTTAGACTTAGGAAAAGGAAAAGGATAAATGATTTACGGATTGCTACATGGAATGTGCTGAGCCTCAATAGAATCGGAGCTATGAGGAACCTCAGGCAAGAGATGACAAAATACAAAGTTGATATAGCTGCTCTCCAAGAGGTGAGATGGAAGGGCGAAGGGATAATGGATTTCAGAGATTATACCTTATTTAATAGCGGCAATGTAAATAAGACTCTTGGAACAGCATTTATGGTTAAAAAATCAAAGAAATATGCTGTGATGAATTTTGAACCAATGAATGAGAGAATCTGTGTATTGAGGACTCGAGGAAGGTTCTTCAACACTACTCTAATATGTGTTCATGTACCTACTGAAGAAAGTGAAGAGAAAGAGAAAGCTGAGTTTTATGAAAAACTTGAAGCAGTATTTGATAGACAACCAAGACATGATATAAAGATGATAATAGGAGATATGAATGCCAAAGTGGGAAGAGAGAAGGTTTATAGACCTACAATAGGACAATACAGCCTACATGAAGAATCAAATGACAATGGAGTTAGGCTGATAGATATTGCTGTAAGTAGAAACATGACTGTGAGCAGCACCTTCTTTCCTCATAAGCGGATACACTTGGAAACATGGAAATCTCCAGATGGTAAAAAGTTAAATCATATTGACCATGTCCTGGTGGAGAGACGTCATGGATCTGGAGTAATGGATGTCAGAAGCTACAGAGGGGCAGACTGTGACAGTGACCACCGAATGGTGTTATTAAGGTTCAGACAGAGGATAGCCAACAATAAGAAAGAAACTGGACAGAAGCAGAAAATGTTTGCTGTTGATAAGTTGAAGGATGGGGAAATAGCTAGAACATATAGAGAAAAACTGGAAGAAAGATTGCCGTCTACGAAGACTGTACTAGATACTGATATGGATATAGAAAAACAGTGGAAACAGATCAAAACCACAATAATTAGCACAGCCGAGGAAGTACTGGGAAGTCAACCACCAACAGTTAGAGATGAGTGGTTTGATGAAGAGTGTCAGCAAGCACTTGATGAACGAAATCAAGACAGAGTTAAAATGTTGCAACGAATGACCCGAATTGCAAAAAATGAGTATGAAGATAAAAGAAGAGCTGCTAAAGCAGTATGCCAAAGGAAGAAAAGATTACAGAACATGGAGGAGATGTATGATAAAAGGGAAGTGCGAAATTTTTACAACAGGGCAAGAGAGCTGAAAAGAGGATTTCAACCACGTACATCATTCTGTAGAGATAGAGAAGGTAACCTAGTTGGAGATGTGGTTGGAGTTATGAAGAGATGGGTAGAATATTTTGAGACATTACTGAATTTGGTGGACGAAGAGGAAGACGAGGTAATCACTGTAGATGAGGAGAATCAGGAGTCAGTATTATTATATGATGAACCACAGTTGCTGATAGAAAAACCATCCCTGAAGGAAGTCAATGAAGCCATTAAGAGCTTAAAAAATAATAAAGCGCCAGGAGCCGATGGAATCTCTTCTGAATTGCTGAAACATAGTGGAAAAGAGATGAGGCAATGCATCTATGAACTGCTGGTCAGAATATGGGAGATGGAAGAAATGCCTCAGGAATGGAATGAGGCTATAATATGCCCACTTCATAAGAAAGGAGATAAGACTGTTTGTGGAAATTTTAGGGGAATCTCACTGCTAAATGTGACATATAAAGTGCTTACTAAAATATTAGCACTGCGATTGAAACCATTTGTGGACAGTGCTCTAGGAGAATACCAATGTGGTTTTAGGAGTGGCAAATCAACAACTGATCAGATCTTCATGCTGAGACAAATCATGGAGAAATGTTATGAGTACAATATTACGCTACATCAATTGTTTATTGATTTTAAACAGGCGTATGACAGTATTAGGAGACCTCAGTTGTATGCAACAATGTTGGAGCTTGGAATACCAAAGAAACTTGCTGATCTAGTGGAAATGACCTTGAGGAAGACTAAATCTAAAGTGAAAGTGCAGGGAATGTTGTCAGAATCCTTTGACGTAAAATGAGGACTTAGACAAGGAGATGTGCTGTCAACATTACTCTTCAATGTGGTCTTAGAGAAAGTTATGAGGAGTGTAGAATGTAATCGAGGAAGATCCATTATCAATAGGACACTTCAATATCTCGCCTATGCTGATGATGTTGCTTTGATAAGCAGAAGCCAGAGAATTATTTCGGAGGAATTCAGCCAAATGGAAAGGGAGAGCAGAAAGATGGGCTTAAGAGTGAATGAAGGTAAAACTAAATATATGGTAGCCAGTCGAGATCGCAAAAACCAAACAGGCCTAATCATTGATAATTACAACTTTGAGAGGGTCACAGAATTTAAGTACTTGGGTTCCATGATCACTGAGAGTAACGAGATGCTGACAGAGATAAAGGAAAGAATGTTGTCTGCCAATAGATGCTATTACGCATTCTTACCTCTCCTACGATCACGTTTGTTGTCCAGAGGGCTGAAGTTGCGAGTGTATCGAGCAATAATTTGACCAGTAATTATGTACGGTACAGAAACGTGGACCTTAACTAAAGCAGATGAGAACAGAATAGGAGTATGGGAGAGGAAAATTTTGCGGAAGATTTTTGGAGGGGTAAGTTAAACGATAATGGAGAATGGAGAATTAGAACTAATGCAGAGTTGAAGATGCATTATGGAGAGCTAGATCTTGTGACCAAAATTAAAAGGAGTAGACTGAGGTGGTTGGGACATGTCCAGCGTATGGAGAACAGCAATCCTGTAAGAAAGGTATTCCTTGGAAAACCACAAGGACGAAGAAGTAGAGGAAGGCCAAAGAAGCAGTGGCTGGATGATGTAGAGGAGGACCTCCGTAGTATAGGAATCCGAGGATGGCGAAGGAAGGCAGTGGACCGAGCAGAATGGGCGATTGTCATCAAGGAGGCCAAGGCTCTCCAAGAGCTGTAGCGCCATGGAGTAAGTAAGTATAATCTAGAGGCCATGATTATGATGTATCTAATAGTTGGCAATGTCTATGCAGCATCAATAAAAAGACATGTCATTAGAATCCGGGCCCTGGTGATTACTGACTGAGAACACTATCAACGGTTAGTACTTTTAAATTATTTTTATTACATGCACCATTGTTGAAAAATGTGATATTTATTTTGAAAAGATCGATACATCTGTACAAAATTAGGCTTAATATTAGTTAAGTGGAGGGAAAGGAAATAGACATTAAATCCATGTCTGGGATATTAATACAAGTAAGAATCAGCTTGAAAAATTTTATGTCATAACCGGGATTTGAACACGGATCTTCAGCTTAACGCGCTGATGCTCTACCATTGAGCTACCATGACAACATGCCAGTATGACATCAAATTCCTCAACTGATTCAGTTCAATTTTTCAAGCTGATTCTTACTTGTATTAATATCCCAGACATGGATTTAATGTCTATTTCCTTTCCCTCCACTTAATTAATAGTATATAAATAATAACTTGGCTTCAAAGTACCTACAAATGTAGGACGCCATTGGATGTGTGTTCTCAACGGAGAAACCTCCTGTGGTCTGCCTTGTCTCCTGAATCAGTTGAGGAATTTGATGTCATACTGGCATGTTGTCATGGTAGCTCAATGGTAGAGCATCAGCGCGTTAAGCTGAAGATCCGTGTTCAAATCCCGGTTATGACATAAAATTTTTCAAGCTGATTAATATTAGTATTTAAGATAGTCATAGACAGTTAACAAGAAGATATTAACGAGTATAAAAATTACTCTCATTTTGCAATGTTGGCTGCCCTCTTCAGAGGCGTTTTGTTTTTGAGTGTTGTTCACTATTCATTAAATTCTTTTTGTAACTGCCCCAATCCTATCAGAGCTGTAGGTTACATGCAACTTTTGACGAAATTTTTGGGTTGTTCTAGCATACGACTTTCTTGTCCTCATGTACGTGTTGTATAGCTGATATAAATAAGTAAATGAACGCACATTCAGAGGTCATACCAAGTTCTTGGGAGGGGGCTGTGACAAGTTCATTCCAAGATGACGTGCTTGAGCATGCACACAGCCGTCGTAAACGCCTACAATTTACATCTGTTGTAACGGTTCAATTAGTTCACTTAGTTATTATGCGTCAGGAAAATCTGACCAAATTAATTTTGTTTCAAAAACAAATCTGCTTCAGAAACGTGTTTTTAAATTTCTCTGCCCAAAAATAGCTACAAAAAGGTACGGTTTGAACCAAACTACTTTATTAAGAGCAAGAGTATGCACACTAAGCAGCAAAAGTTACAGTTCGTCCACTAGCCAATGAGGCGCTCCCTTGTCACGTGGCTTTGTTTACATCTACTTTGAACTTCAAGTGAAATTAGTATAAGTTATTGAAGGTAAGAAGTTCATGTTTAGGGGTCATCTTCACCTTTTCTTTGCCTGTCTTGTTTTTTTAACAAGATTTTTTACTCATCACAAGCAGATGAGTTTTTTTCTTATCTCTGATAATAGAAGACACATCAATTACCTGAAGGGAAGTTTTCCTGGGCTACGATGAAGGGCCATGTGTTGATTCAGACTTTCAAGAGTGGAGAAGGCCTTATCACATACTTGACATGTGTGCCTTCCCATAATACCCCTACCTCTGCCCCTCCCTCTAGACATGGAATGTAACACTGGGGGCGTTGGAGGTCCATCCCCAGTCAAGTCTACAGTAGGTGGACGTGGTGGACGCTCAACTTGCTGCTGTTGCGGCTGTTGTCGACCAACTCCACGACCATGAGGCACTGCAAAGTTCCCCTGCTATCAAACAAAAATGCAATTATTACAAGATTTTCTGTTACAGCTCACTGATGTGATTTACTTTATACCTTTAAATCAAGCAAAAGCTTCCAGGCTTTATTTCCGAAACTTTTCTTCTGAAAACTGTAAAGATGTAATTCATAAGACAAATTGGATAATGTTAAAAACCCTGTACATTCCTGCAAAGAAACGTTTCCAAAATATGCTAATTTTATTGAGTTATTAAATATCCTAAGCTTCAAGGCCAGCAAGTTCTAATTTACTGTTTTGGACAAACCAGTAATGATTCTTAAACAATAATTTAAAAATTCAATATTCATACTGAAATGACTACAACACAGTAACAAGTCTTATGTGAAACTAACAATAACTTTTTTCTAATCTTAGCATGGACAATGCTTTTTTCTTGCTCCACATTCTGACAAAGAGAAGTGTCCCTGCTCCAAGACATGACTTAGAGATCTAAGTTTGTGTTTGTGCTAGATTTCAACAATCTTACAGAATTTCTATAAAAAATATCTAAAAAGTTGCAGGTCTTAGTACAAGCAGTTGTTACACACAACATTTAAACAAAATCATTACAGCCACATCCTAGAAAATCGTAGAAAAAGAAGAAATTTAGGCCTACTTATTTATTTAAAGTGGTAGAAGGGTAAAAAAAAAATTCAACATATTTTAGTGTCACATATAGTGTTTTAACTCAAATACAAAATGTTGTTCACAGCAAGCGCATGTTTCAGTGGATCTAGCCCTTCATAATAGTGGCGGAAGCCTAGACCAAGTCACTTTGACTGTTTGTGTCTTCCTAACTCTATTGTGCCCTAATGAACTTTATTCATTATAGGAACGATCTACACCATTTTCTATACATAAGCACAAAGTCTGTTTTATGGCACAGGATCTGAAGTAGGCCTAGTCAAATAGTGAAAAATATATAGCACTAACCTTTACACTGCTATTGACATATAAATTTGTCACCTTAAAAAACTGTATAAAAGCAGATGTGTAATAATAATAGAGTATTGCTTTATAGGAAATGAGGATTTTTATCCACATGTTAGGACTTTCAATCATGGAGAACAGTTATTCTACTGAAATTTTTCTCATCAATTTTAAACTAAGAGTCCACTGATGAATTCGCTTGAATGCTTGCATCATGAATGAACTGAGAGTTGAGTAGATTAATTTTGTGATACCAAGAGGTATCTATCATTGGTTAAGATGACATCTCCAAAAAAGCAACTTTCAGGAGACAAGAAAAATCTTTCAATTCCAACATTGTAAGGATGTAAATAGCTCACACTACAATTAATTGTAGCATCAAAAATATTGTTGTTCACCTACAAGGCTTCAGAAATATAGAGCATTTTTCTCTGAATACTGGTATTTCGAAACTATAACTTGAAAATTTATAATTTTAGAGATATGAGGTCTCTCTCTTCTTAACTTGTTTGTTGTGCAATGTCTACAACTATACAGTGAAACTTCCCAACAGCGGACTCCGCCGGGGAAAAAATAAACGTCCGTTATTAAGAAGTGTCCGCTATTTAGAAAATCGTTGGTACAAAAAAATTTATTCAACACTATAATTTACCTGTATAGTACAGTAGACAGTGAGATTGTGAGATTTTTTGCGGTCAAGAAAATTTATACAAAAAGGTCTATGTATACAGTAGTATCAAAACTAAAGTTAAGTTGCAGAAAAAGTTTGTACAACAATACAGTAAATGCATTTTAAGGCAAATTCAATTTATATGATTGCACTTCTGAACACTCAACTTCACAAACTAAGAATGTACGAACTGCTCATGTATCACAGCTAACAACACTGCTGCTAACAGATTGTGACTGAACTAAATGTAACAGTAAGCCGTGGGTGAGTCGGTAGCACGCCTGCCTTCCACTCCGGTGGCCCGGGTTCGATTCCCGGCCGGGGCGGGGATTTTTCAGTAATGAAAGATCCCCTCCCCGGGTTCAGGACTGGGTAGGTTAAGTCTTAGGTTAAGATAATGCACATTGTGCGCGATTCCTTAATTATTTATTAAATGTAACAGTAAAAATGCACGATAATGATTGTTGCAAAGAATTCCGTTATAATTCAGTTTAATTTACAACAGTATTTTTCTTTTACGCTGTCTGTTATTTGGAAGTTTTAATTGTTGTTGGGATACATTTCAGTGTCCACATCAGTTTTTGAGAATGTCCGCTATTTGGAAGAATTTTATCATTAGGGCCAATGTTATTTTGCAGGGGAATTTAAAAATGTCCGCTACTGAGAGAAGTTCGCTATTGGAAAGTATCCGTTAAGGGAAGTTTCACTGTATATGCAATGAATAAAGTTCCTAAATGTAGCCATAAAAAATTTTGGGGGTAGTGATACTACACCATTTGTAAAATTTTAATATCTATAAATTGAAGAAAAGAAAGAAAGAAAGAAAAAGTACAATAAAAATAATTTGTAAGTAAATTTAACAAAGCAAGTTAAAATTTAAAATTAGGTGATTTACTAGATGCAAAGGCAGTTGATGGGAATTTCGATGTGGGGGAGGGCTTACAGTGACACATGTTTATCTTATGCATAAGCCTAATGATCATAAATGAAATAGGCCTACTGTATGTAGGTTAGGTTTGCCATAAATGAAATTCACACTTTTCTTATTATTTGTACAGTACCGGTACTGATAACTCAATGCAGTGGAATTAATATTTTATACAATGACATATCATTACTAGTGCTAACAGTCGTATTAATCAGAGGCGAGAGCAGGTGCCCTTGAGGGGATGTAATGCATGTGGGAAGAAGCATGGGAAAGGGGTAAGACTGTTCAACTGCACCAGCGAAAGGAGAAGCAATTGTAACAAGGTATCTTGTTTCTTAACTACATTATACGGTATTACCGCACTGAAAGCAATTAACCAACTGACCCATACACCCCTCCACACAATATGAATCTTTAATGGACTTATCTGCATCTACTGTGCACCTCTGCTTGAACTGTCACCTCTGATCAATACCACTGTATGTTTGTTTCTCTCATTCATGCTGGCGATTTTCATTACTTTTAATCCTATACAGGTAAGTTCAATAAAGTGAACTAAGAACTATTCCAAGCTTTCTCTTGACGGTTCAGGAAACTGAACTAAAAAGTTATCAATGAAGGAATCACAGTTCACATAGACATGGCTTCTAGTACCCTCTCTTTTTATTTATAGGTTATGTTCATCTAATCACTAATCCAATTACCTGCTGCCTGGAAGATGCTGCAGTTGGCTGAGCAATGATAGAGATCGCAGAATTCAGATTCAGGGTTGTTACAGGCTGTGGTGGTGGTGCAGGTTGTGGTGCAGGTGCAGGTCTTGCCTGCCGCTGAGGAGAATTTGACTGTGTTGTGCTCCGTCCCGCATTTCCTCCTGCTGGTGTAACAGTGATACCCCTAGTGGCCAAGATGTTAGCAACAGCCTTTGCATCACTCTTGTTTTTGCCTCCAGCCGATGCATTCTGGTTGGCATTATTTCCACCTTGAGGATTTCTAACAGACAATGTAATGGAGTCTGTAAGATGAATCATAGATTCAGGTCGCACTGCATTATTTGCTGCACCTTGAACACTTCCTATCACTGGTCCACTGTCAGTCCTCTTCTGCATTGCAATTACATGACAATCAGCGTCATCGTGTCTATCTGGTATTAGAACATCCATCCGCCTTTGCTTATTTGGTGAATTAATCTGCCCACCGGCAGCTCCCACTGCTGGACGTTTCTGCTGCATTGCCATTCTTGGTTGCTGCTGCTGCTGAACAACTGATGGTCTCTGCATATTTATCTGGTTAGGAGCACGAGGACGAGAAATCTGCTGCATATTATTGAATGATCTTGGAGGATTCATGGGGCTAGTAGGACTGGAGAAATTCTGTTGGTACTGCTGCTGATTGTACATCTGAGGAGGCACCATGTGCTGCTGCTGTTGTTGCTGTTGGGGGTATTGCAAGTTTTGTGGTGAACCGGGCATGTTTGCTCTGTACAAAGGGGGAGGACGGCGAACAGGAGATTGAGGGTACTGCTGCTGTTGATGAGGTGGCATGAGCTGATGCAATTGAGGAGTCATCTGTTGCCCCATAGGTTGCTGGTGGTTCATTTGATGTGGAGATAATTGTTGTGGTGGGATGGGAAGCCTCTGAACTTGTTGGGCCAGTTGTTGTACTGGTGGGGTCTGCTGATGATGCTGTATGGGATATTGTTGTTGGGGCTGTTGCAATGACTGCTGTTGCTGTGGCTGCTGCTGAAGAGTGGGAGCCTGTGGCTGAGGAGGTGGGCCTCCATGGAGAATATTCTGGTGACTTGTCAATTCATTTAAACTTTGGAAAACTTGAGTAGGGCATTCTGGGTGAGTACACTTATAATGACCTGCATTTGCTCGATGTTCATCTAAATTCGATGTCTTTTCACCACACACATCACAGCAAGCCAATGCACTGGTTTCACCTAGCCGTTCTAGAGATATATATTCCGAGCCTAAACCATCTAAAGCACTACCACCTGATGAATTAGTAGTAACTGCGATTGCCCCTTTCTCACTTGATTCAGGATCGCATAGAAAACCTCTGAGCAAAGAGTCTGAAGAGCTGCTTTCACTAAGGTTCCCTGCATTGCCCTGATTGCCTTCCTCAGGAGGTTGTTCTGGTAACATCAAAGGGTCTCTTTCTTCTAAAGCTACTGCATTTGACACTGGATCAGACCCTGCAACTTCATTCCAATTAAAAGTATTCTCTGATGCATCAATATCTTCAGTTCCCTGATCACCATCACGTATACCTTCACTTTCTGACTGATTAATATGCTCATCAGTATTTGCTAATGGGGATGACCTCTGATTTTGATCAGGCAGAGAATGTTGAGAATTGCTATCTCCTGAAGCAGGTGGAGCAGGAGAAGTCGTGGGGAATGCTGGTGAGGAAGCCTCAGCTAAAGGTGCATTCATTTCAACCATTGTTGAAGGTTGAAGATTTTCAGTATCCTCTTCTTCTTGTGCTTCTTCCTCTTCCTCCTCCTCTTCCTCTTCGTCTTCGTCGTCTCCTCCTCCTCCACCCCCGTCAGGGGGAAGAAAGTCTGGTCTAAGCTGCTCACTTGGTGTTGGACTAGGACATGCAGAATGAAGACCCTGATTCAACTGTGGAGACTCGCCCCCACCCTCCTCACCACCCTCGTCTTCTGAATCACCTGCTGTCACCTCCTGTCCGTTAATCCCTTCTTCCTCACCCTCGTCCTGCCCAGGAGATTCACTTTTATTGACGCCACTGTTTTCACTGTCGATAAATGGACGTGGAGACGTCCTTTTAACTCCCACCCCTTCTTCCTCACTCTTCTCCCCGTCCACTCTTCTACTATCACACTCCACGTCTTCACCCTGACTAACAACCTCCGTCTTAACTTCGTCTAAAACCCCGCCGTTGACAGGGTATCTATCTCCAGGTCCTAGAAGAATTTTTCTTGGCACAACTTCAAATGTTGGATTTTCCAGAGTTGTGGTAGTAGTATTCTTCTTAAGTTTTAATTTCAAAGGCTCTATATAAGAACGAATTCTTTTACGAGCAAAGTTATATTTTTTCGCTTTATCCTTATAGGATTTTTGTGAGGTTATGCGACGAACAAAGGATGGATTCAGACGCTGAATAATAACAAATGGTAACTGAACATGTCTGAGGAGATGAAGCCTGAATTCTCTATACTCATTAAAGCTCTTATCACACGTCTTACAATAACTGCAGGAGCCTGGTGTTTGGTCAAGCAGTAGTGATGGTGGTTGCTTGTTTTCTGGATCTTGTTTCAACTGCTCTTTCTGTAGTACAATGGAGGGAAGCTCAAGTTCTTCAGATTTGATTTCTAAATCCTCCCAAATTTCTAATGACTTTTTTACTTGGTCGTTCGCCAAATCACCTGAAACAAAGAAGGAAAAACATAATTACAAAGAATATAGTTAGCTAATAAAAATCAATGATGATGTCAGATAAAAAATGTACCATGTTATTCAGTTTATACACACTCAAACAAGTTGGCCTAATTTGTAATTAAAAAATAAACAATATCATAACTGAAAAAAGGCATAATATAAAATCACGTGCTTATGTAACAGATATCTGATCATGAATCTGTGTACACCTATTCCAATAACATCCAGTCATGGAAACCACCATTAACAGCTATGGGTGTCGGCATGATGACCACATGCCCCCAATCCTGCTATCTGCCTATGGTAGATGACACAGCGGTTGGGTGGTAGGCCTTGTCCCTTCTGGGATGTTAGCGCCACAGAGTTAGTTAGTTATTCCAATAACATAATGATACGAAGTAAATAATGATATATATTTATTACTAGTTCTCCATTCTTTTAAGGGATAACCTTAATTAAACTACATCTTATACAGTGAGTCCCACGCAAGAGTTGGCCAATGTCGCAGGTTCCTGCGTCGCGGCGGGCACTGCTCCAACTCCCAAGCAATCGGGTGAAATATCTATGCAAATAAAGCTGCGATCAGTGTAATGATTCAGGTTTTCAAATTTACAGTTAAAATTACAATGAAAATAACACCTCAACACAAGAGATGTTGGAAATTTTCTCCTCATGCATCCACACAATACTGGCACCTTTTTTAGGAAATTTTCTTTCACGCGCATAAGTACAGCTTCCGAGATAGATTAATTTCTCTTGTGATATTGTCTTTAAGTTCTTCTAATGTATGGGAAACTGACCTATACACTTTATTTTTCAAGTTTCCTGATAAATAATATTCACATACTGTTAGAAGAACTAAAAGATATCACATAGGCATATCACAAGAGAAATTAACTCTGTCTCAGAAGCTGAACTTATGCGCGTGAAAGAAAATTTCCTAAAAAGGTGCCGGTATTGTGTGGATGCAAGAGGAGAACATTTCCAACATCTCTTGTGATGAGGTACATGGTTATTTTCATCGTAATCTTAACTGTAAAAGTGAGAACCTGAATTATTACACCGATCGCGGCTTTATTTGCATAGATATTTCACCCGATCGCTTGGGAGTTGGAGCTGTGACCGCCATGACGCAGAAAACTGCGTCATTGGCCAACTCTTACGTGGGACTCACTGTATAAGAACATCATATCATTCAATCATCCATCTCATCTTCATTGGCTAAATTGTGGGGCATGCTGTTATGGACAATTTTCTTGACTGGAACTATCATATCTTTATTTCTATTGGTATAACTTCTTGTCCTCTCGAATGCATTGTTCCAGGCATGGAAAAGTATGAAGGTATCAGAGATTGAACCTTTCAATAAGTAATTAGCCCATCAAGGCCTCATAAGGAAGTGAACAGGTATTCTGATCGTGGAGAAGGGAGTTCTAAGATTTGGATAAACTTAATGGTAAGCGGTGGTTTTTAGAATACTGTTCCTGTCTACGACCTGCGCCCCGCTCTAGTCAAGCAGAAAGTCTATATTAATGAGTTTTGGTAGGTGTATTTTTTTAAAAATGACAGGAAAAATATTAAATGGAACACTTGACCGCTCAATGAAAAAGTATTATCATGAGTGACCTGTAGGCTACATCAGTGATTTTATTTTAGGAGGTTCCAAGGTATGTGAGACTTTCTGCTCAAAACAATGCCTAATCATGTGGCTGAGAAGGTGGTTTTGCTCCAAACGCCAATAGCAATTTTTTTTATGCCTAATGGCAAATGCTACCTTTCTTCTAATTCAGTGGATATTTTGCATGAAATAACTTATTTTTACAGACTACTACATTTGACTAGAAAGTTTACCCCTTTAGTTATATAACTTATACACTTATACACACAAAAAAAGCAACGGAAAGGGATCCATATGTTCAACAGCTACACACAGATTTTTAAAAGGCATATGATTCAGTTAGGTGAGACAAATTGTACAATATCCTTATTGAGTTTGGAGTTCCAAGAAGTTAGTTATGCTGATCAAAATGTGTCTAAATGAAACCTATTAGCAGAGTCAGGGTAGGAAAATTTCTCAGATTCGCCATTAAAAGCGGCTTGGAGCAAGGTGATGCTATATCACCTTTACATTTTAATTTCACTTTGGAATATGCCATAATTAGAAAAGTTTAGGAAAACAAGGTAAGCCTAGAATTAAATGGCAGTCACCCAATTTTAGTTTATGCAGATGACATTTGTCTGCTGGGTGATGACATAAACACTTTTGATGCCTGCAGGAATGTTGGATTGGAAATTAATACAGAAAATAGTATATTGCAATACAAGTGCCGCAAGGCATGCATACGGATCGAGGAAATAGTTTGAAAAAACAAGGCGCTCGCGCCGAGTTTTTTCAATTTTCCAAGATTCATATGCCCTTACAGCTCTAATATTGCATGCTGTTTTTTGCACGATGATTATTTATATCAATTTAATTATATTAATTGTGATATTGCCTGAACATATTATGTATATACATTCTTGAAGATGATGTTTATTTCGCCATTAAAAGCGGCATTTTTGTTTGTTTATGGGAACCGAATATTTGTGCTGGGGGGCCTTGTCCATAAAGGCTTGAGGCGTGTTGTAAAATTCATAACAGCACTGAAACGCTTACCGCACATAGCAACAAGATTGCGTGTGGGAATGTCAACTTACGATCCACGGCAACAATATTCGTAAGTACCACTAATTAGTTAAGGAGTGCAAAAAAAAAACTAATTATATGGTCATAAAACGTCAAATAATGCATTACAAAATATTAGAATAGCCGGTAAATCATTCGAACAAGTAGAGAATTAAAAATATCTGGGAGCAATAATTAGCCTACAGATACAAATAATGTTAAGATAGAAGTTAAGCATAGATTCAAATCAGTAAATTCCTGTTTTTATACAGTTCAGTAACTCTTATCTTCTCGTCTTCTGTCCAGGAATCTAAAAGTAAAAATTTATAAGACAATTATCTTGCTGGTATTAAAAGAATGTGAGACTTCGGGAAGAACATAATCTGAGTGTGTTCAAAAACAGGGTGCTTAGAAAAATATTTGGCCCAAGAGAGGTGAAAATGTGGTCTGGAGAAAACTGCATAATAATGAGCTTCACAACCTGTACTCATCACCGGATATAGTAAGGGTAATTAAATCACAGAGGATGAAGTGGGCTGGACATGTTGCATGCATGGGGGAGGAAAGACATAAGGCCTATCTAAAAAATATTGATTGGGAGACCTGAAGGAAAAAGATCACTTGGAAGACCTAGATATAGGTGAGAGGACCATATTAGGATAGATTTAAGGGAAGTAGCATTTGCAAGGGATGGTTGGATAGAGTTAGCACCGAATAGGGTTAAATGGCAGGCTCAGGGAAGCATGGCAATGAACCTCCAGGTTCCATAAAATAGATAATATTCCTTTAGCTTGCTTAGGAATTGTCTATTGCCATTGTGTAAGTAAGTAAGTAAGTATCGTGTGATATTTCTGTTTTCATTTTAACTTTTAAGTTCTATTGTTTGTATCGTTATGTCCATGTGTCAATCCAATAGTAAGAGAAGTTTTTATAACTAAAAAATAGCATTTGCAAACAAAAGTGACTACCACATTATTAAAATACAGAATATGTTGAGTAGTGTACATGCTTCAATCATTGGTCTTATTAAAGGGTAAAGGGTGAATTGTCGGCACACCTCTCTGATCAGCTGAAGAGTAATCTAACACCTCAAAAAGTATATTCTTTTCATGAAAATATAAAAGGAGAAAAATTCCTTCGACACTGGGACTGAACCCAGGACCTTTGTCCTGGCTATTCGCACCAATGCTCTACCAACTGAGCTAAGCTGGAGTTCAATTCACAGCGCCAGATGGAACCTCTCTCCTATGACTGATTGCCCTAATGGTCCCAGTGTCGGAGGAATTTTTCTCCTATAATAATCTCATGTAATGTCCAACAGAGACAATAATCTGTGGTTCATGAATGCTTATTAATATAAAATGAAATTTCTTTTATACACCTAGCAACTAATTCCGATATATGAAGGGCCTAGTTCCATAAGGGCTTAAGGCACAAGGACATACGTTCGAAAAATCTTGATGTTTTTAAACAGTGTTACCACTCACAAGTAGGTGGTTTAAAGTTTAATTTTATAACATACATTTTTGAAGGACAGGCTAAATTAGTGTTCTGCAAATTTACAAGGTAGAGTGTATTGGGATTTTTAACAACTAACTTAGAGGCACCTAAACATGTTAAACAGAAACTGAAGTACTTTTACAGTAGCAAAATCTTTTTACTTTGTATGATATTATTTGTTTTTACTTTATTTTAGTAAAAACCTGTATTATACAGTGACAATTGCATGTTTACCAATGAATACCAGTATAGTATACAGTGACAATTGCATGTTTGCTACCAGTTTAGTCATTAGTACAATAGATGATAAGCAAAACAATCTATTTGAATGAAGTTACACTTCAGAAATGCAAGTTCAGTTTTTATGAACATTTGCTTGGATGGTAGCACTGGAGATAATAAAAACAGCTGATAAACACACCTCAATAACAGATAGGAAGTGTGCCTTACACCTGTATGGAACTGTTATGAAGTAGAATGAATGTGCAGTCTCACAGGTCTTTTCTTGTTATAACCGTGCAGGGGTTTAAGGCACAAGTACAATAGTTCACTGGATATTTAAGAGGAGAAGGCAGAAATTTTAAAAATTCAAAATTAAAGATTTGTGCCTTACTCCCTTATGGAACTAGGTCCTTCATATGGTTCGGTGAGGAAATGTCTGATATTATGCATCCACATTTGAAGTTGCAACTACATCATATATTCCCCCATAACAATTAATAAGTTTACATGGCTGAATGCATTGAGTAGCAATCAATACAATCTGAGTTCTTTGCATTATTGAGGTATATAACGCTAGAAAGTTAAATCGAATCAAACTCAACTTTGTTTTCATTACCATGTAAATGTGGATTGTATTTAGATTGTATTGAGAACTATCGTAGCAGACTCTCACAGATAGCCAGTCGTGGCAAACAGCTCAAAACGAGGGTGTGCTGCATATATCATTTCATAATTTAAAATAAAGAAAATATGGTACAGGTGGTGTACCTTTTCATTGCAGAAGTTGCCAATAACTTTCGTGTTTTGTTTCATCCATTGGTCACCTGTGACATGAAGAGAGGAGTGACTTGTGACAAAATTCCAAACAAGAGTTATGCTCGATTCTTCAAAGATGTTGCAATGTAATCTGCATCTTTGTGTAGTTCATCATGTTTGCTGATGTCACAACTTAGATCAAATGGATAGATCTCACTGCAGAGAATGAAGCAAGCAAATTCCAATAAAAAAAGGTGTTCATATTATTGACGCACAAGACATCAACAAATGAGATCTTGTCTGGACATGGCAAATTCTAGATATTATGTAAAATAAACACAGTTTTGAAAATGAAACATTTCCAAAGGAAGTCGAAATTAACTGAAATCTAACTGAAATTAAGGGTATTTTTTTTTCAGTATTTATGCATGAGAGTTGGAGGTTCGATTCACCAAATAGGACAAGTGTTAAAGCTGTTTTTTAGTTTATGTTCCAGCATCGCCATCATTTGTTTTACTACTGTCAATGTAAAACATTACACAACAATAGGTTAACCAAATTTGAAGAATTTAGATCGATCTGAATATATGGAAATTTGCTTATAGACGCTAAGTACGTAAGCCTACTCAATATGATCAGTGTACTCACTCAGATCAATCTGAATATACCATGTAAATGTGCTAGGTCTACATATTCTGCAAATTTAGACCTATGCAGCATAATGTGCATAAAATTTAATCTTGCAGTTAACATCCATAAGCCTAATAAAATCCAAAAGTCTGAATGATAAAAACACTTTTTTCTCCACTTACGTCACTTTTAATAACACAGGACTAGTTTCGAGAGCCTTGTTCGCTCCCATCATCGGCTGGAGTCGACCACCAGCCACAAACAATTACTGGATAAATAATCTTCATCCCAGTATTATGCTGCAAGGAGGTAGGCCCTATTATGAAGTATGGCCAATTAGTGTCACTGTACAATTTAAGCCATGAAATAAAAAAAACATAAAATATAAGTAGGCCTATCTTCACGGTTTAAGATTATTTAAGAAATTTATAATCCCATCTTAAAATGCAATTGTAAGCTGAATCACACATTTTGTTGCATTGCTGTAGATTAGAAACGTATTCGTGCAAAATATTGATATAACTTGGATTAAAACTTATCTCTATAAATTATACTATATATGCCTATATTATGTACGAAAAATCCATTTTAAATGCCGTACTTCTTTTACACAAACACCCAACACTTGATACGTGCGCAGCTGTAAATGGCTAGTGTCGCGTGATAATACACGAAATTATGAAACACGCCTCCAAAAACTGGTTTTCAAGGTCGATAAGAGTAAACACAAATTGATTTTCGGTGCACCCGGCCGGTGTATAAAATACCAATGTCTGACAGCTAAATGTCACAGTGTGGAGTACACCCCTTCCTTTAATGACAAAATGTAAACAAGTGAAAACCGATTCCCCTTACGTTCTACGAAAACCTTATATTTGCACTGCAGCAGTGCAGCTGACGTGCTTTAATTATACAATCCTAGTGGCTACTTGCCGATTGAATGACCAATTATGTAATCTTATTGCTTCATCGATGTACGCATGTATTGTTTCACTGGTTGTGTGAAAAACACAAAACCGGACGGAATGGAATGTGCCTGCAGCTAGATCCGTACACACAGCATCAAGCAAAAGTGAAGCAAAAATGGCGTACAAGCAACAAACAAATCAACTTACTCCACAACATAAACCACTTATATAATGCAACACATACGTTTCACGTTTTCGTGTAAACTTGTTTGGACTCCGTTATTACAGACGGCTTGTTATTCGCTTCTCCAGTCCAATATTCGTTAGCACTGCGAAACTGGGTGGGGGTGTAAGCATACCCGCTTGGTGTCTCCGTAACTTCGACCGGTTTGCGGGACGTAAGCGTTCTCCCGAGCCCCAATTTTACCCCCCACTACTGCATTTTCTCTCGTTTGCAGATGCCAACGCAGTACGTATCACGTACGTATTCGTTGTTTATTCGTTTCCAAGTTTATTA
This sequence comes from Ectobius pallidus, assembly GCA_964059195.1. Classification (NCBI taxonomy): domain Eukaryota; kingdom Metazoa; phylum Arthropoda; class Insecta; order Blattodea; family Ectobiidae; genus Ectobius; species Ectobius pallidus. The sequence continues at coordinate 125,288,620 of CAXKWD010000005.1, forward strand.
GAGCGAATTCCTGACTAAACGTAAATCATACGCCAGTGTTAAATACGGCGTGAGAGTGTGAAAAATGTTGACAGACGACTCGGCTAAAAAAATTGGTCACCCGGTTATTTCCGACGTAAGACTTGTTCAAGAAGTAAGGAAACGTCCAGCTCTTTACAACCCCAGTAAAAGAGGGTATAAAGACAACACAGAAACTGACAAGGCTTGGCTAGAGATAGCTAATGAAATGGGTTTTAGAGGTAAGTTCAGAGATGTGACAAGCTACTTATATTTATTTACAATTTTCTGTTAAGTGCTTTCGATAAGTACTGGTACCGGTACGTAGTGTCAGCAAGTGCCTATAGTAGAAATTAATGTTTACGTTTATTTGTTTGCATTGGATGGCGGGATAATCCAATTTATCGATTTTATTTATTTATCCATATAAATATGCGTCCGGCATCAATAATATAAATTTTGGCAACATTATTAGGATAGGGTTTAGTATAAAGGTGCAATACAAGTTTGATTAATAAATAGCCCATGTTCTTAATCTAAAAATAACTGGATTAAACCACAGTATGAAACCTAGATTACAATTAAATAATAAAGAAGAAATTAGTTTAAAAAATAAGAATATGTAAATTCCTTAATGCTGTGTATGCATTTATTTATTAAATATTTCTTCAGTTCCTTTTTCAAAAGTATTTCCATTCTTTGTTTTTTAGATAATTAGGCAATTTATAAAATAATTATTTTGATCCATAATGATAAGTAGGGTATTTCTATCTGCACACTGATAATTAGTGTGAAATCTTTATACATTAGTTTTACTTCTTGTGTTATAATTATGAATATCTGAATTGTTAATTATTTGATTTGCGTTATATTTTATAAAAATTTATAGAACTGTATATAAACAAGGAGTGCACCGTCATTAATCTACTTTTTATAAAAGATTTGCTTTCAACATTCATCTAATTCCATTGTATGAATATTATTCTTATTGCTCTCTTTTGCAATATAAATATCCTTGATGCGTAAGTTATTTATCATATGTACCTCCCCAAATGTTTATACCATGTAATATAATATGTAAGTCCATAATATATTTTCAGTTCATCTAAGTTGAAAAAGCAACTAAGTTAAACTTCAATATGAAAATTTTATTTATTTTTGCAAATACCTTCTATATGTTTAAGTTATCCCATGTTAATTGTGAATCAGAAATAATTAACCCAAGAAATTGGTACTGCTTTTAGTTTTTATTACCAGTACATCATTTATATTTATGTTCTCTGCTTTTCTATTATTACTAAAGATAACATTTATTTTTTTCTTTCTTTCTGTAGTCATTCTTAATTGCAATTATTGGTAATAGTCATATTGTTTTGAAGCTTTCTCCACATCTTTAGTTTAATATTTCTACAGTAGTGGCCCAACATACCTGATGATTCTGTGTTTTGGATCACAATCGTTACACAGAAAATTTAGAACACCTGTTTATGTCCAAAAATCTGTCAAGTTTTCATATTATTACAAAAACAAGATAGTTTCTTGCACCTTTCGCATTTCATAAAATCTCCAGTTATCCAAGATTATAATTATAACATATAGGCTATAGATATAATAAATAAAATCCTGCGAATCATACTCCGGCTAGCTCAGTTGGTAGACTGATGGCATAGTTAGCCGAAGGTCCTGGGTATGAGTCCCAGTGTCGGAGGAATTTTTCTCCTGTAATATTCTCATGAAATGTCCAACGGAGACAATAATCTGTGCCTTATTATGCACATATCCTTATTACACATATGTATATTTCACATATCAGCAATGATAATACTGTTGTTGTATGCTGTTAGATGTTAGCGCTCTAACTGCAAACAGAATGTATCAAACAATAATGATCAGAAAGTAAGAGAGTTTGTTTTCAGCATGAATCAATAGTCAAGGGAAATTATATTCTGGTTAATGGAAATTATATTCCGGTTAAGTTTAAGTAACAGTGAATATTTTGCTGTTATCTTATCTTAAAAATAGCAAAGAAAACCCTAAAAATATTTATGTAATTTATTCTATTGCAGCCTTAGATGTCAGAAACAGATGGCGAAGTCTAAGAGACAAATTTGTACGAGAAAAGAAACGTCTGGTATTGGATGGGGAAGCATCATATAGATCCAGAGATCCTTGGCCACTTCTAGATGAAATGAGCTTTCTGTGGGACTTCATCAATCACAGGAAGTATGAGTTAAACAAATAGGATATTTGTAAAATTATTCATATACCAGTCAGTCAGTCAAATTTCTGGTCGGCAAATTGCCATTAGCGACCAAAATTCAAAGGCTGTGCAATATTTAAGGTTCTATTTTGAAAAACCGCTACCATAATTTAATTTATAATGTTTGTTTTGTATAAAAAATCAAATGTAATAGTAAATATTGTCACAGGAAGTCACTAGCAGCAGGGACAAGAAGGGTTCAAATGAAACATTTTGACAAGGGGGGAAGGGAATTAAATGTGAGTCCAATGTACTAATATAATTATTTTAACCTCATATAAAAATAAAATGTAGTAATACCAGACAACTGAAAAGAGAACTTTTGGATATAAATAAATATTATTTAATAACAAGAATGCACTCACCGAATTTACAGGAATGCTTGTTAAATAAATTTTGTTGCTAGCATTATGTTATCATTACTGTACATTAAAAAACGGCATTATGAAGAATCATATGTGCATGTTTCCAGTAACTGCACTGGAATTTTAAACTGAAGTTTATCAAATGTAGAAAAATATATTTTATTTGATGACCCAGGAAAATTTTTTGACAACAGGAGGAAATTTCCCACATCCCCTCTGTTAAAATCGAACCCTGCTGAATATTCATAGGTAATCTTTAGCATCCACAAATATCCGGAAGGTTATTGATGTGATTTGAATGTGCCTGATTAGTTTTGTTGCCCTATGCTTTAGCTTATCACTGCTCTAATGTCTCTGGTAGCAAAAATTGATATATGTGCTTAGCTCTTGTTTGTTACGACCATTAAAGCTTACAATCAGCTGCAATAGTTAGAAAATATTTATTTTAATAATTTGTAAGAAATTAGTGTTAAGCAAAAAGACAAACTAGTATTTAGTTTTTTTTAAATAGAGGAGATAGATGAGTTAGTGTGTGATCTTTTTTCTTTAATTTCCTTCAACAAAAATTGATGGAAATCAACTCCTTGCAATATTCTATACTAAATATGAAACACGTCCGCCACTGTGGATGACTTGGTAGCGTGACTGCCACCCAGCTGGGTGGCCCGGGTTCGATTTCTGGCCAGGTCGGGGATTTTACAGAGATGTAAAGTTTCCTTTCTGGATGAAACACAGTATGCAATAAAACATTCTATGTAACTACAATGAAAGTGCATGAACCATGCTCACTCATATTATGCTCTCTTTCATATATCGCTTTTCTACTAATAAAAATAATTATGATCTCATTCTCCTAAAAGTGTTATAAAATTGGCTATGCTTTTAGGATTAAACTCTTAAATAATAGTTCATACTTCTCACTTTAAAGTCTACGTTAATCTGAGTAGGTTTAGCTTTTATTGCTGTAAACTAATCAGGATTCACGAAGAAATAGAATGGTTTAAGAAATAAACTTACAATTCCTCACCAGAAAGAGCCGTCGAGGCCACAAGAAAAATTTCTACTTTGTTTCATTCGAAAGCTTCAATATGTGCAGCAGAATTTATTACTTTTCATCATTCTCCTATGAAGGGTGTTTTCATCAGCTAATATTTTTTAGTATAATTTATCATTAGTACTAAAGTTTTCTAATGATACTAAGTAGAACTCATCAAATAGGTTCCCTGACAGTTTACATTAATGTTGTATTGTGCTAATTGTCGGTGTTTATTTTTGTTTAAGGGATGTGTACACAAGGAAAATGAGTGCCCAAGTCAGAACAGAATATATTAAACGAAATTTGCAGCCAGGTCTTCCTCAGCATGAATGGGGAAATGCTGTTTTAGAGACACCTGAAACTTCTCCATCACATATTCCTCACTCCACAGCTAGTAATGAATCACTTGATCCCATTGCTAATAACATGGGTACAGCAACAATTAAACAAGACCCAGATGAAAGGGATGGATTCTTAAATGAGCCACCCAATGGAAGACTGAGATATCTATTGGAGACGACAATGCAGCAGGTATAGTATTAAATGTTACAGATAGGAAGAAAGCATATCCTTTCCTGATCCACATGTTGTGATAAAAGACACAGCATCCATGAGCTATAGCTATTTTATGAACCAAGAGAGTGAAAAAATAAAAAACATAATAGTAGTGAACTATGTAGCTGTTTATTTAAGGTACTTTGTAGTCACATTTTGTTTATTGTTTTGTACTGTAACAAGTGGCCCAGATTATAGATTTGGAAACCTGGATTTGATCTCTGGTATCTCAGCTGTACTCAGCCTTATGAGGACAATTGAGGAGAAACTTGAATTAAAAAAAAAAAATAACGGCTCAAATTAAGAAAACTAAGTTAGGCAGTTTGCAATGAAGTTGAAAGACCGACACGTTGGTCAGACCATAGATTCTATCCCCTTATAGGATGTAGAATCACAGTGTTTAGTTTAGTTTAGTTAATTTCAATTATCGTTATATTATACAGGTAGTGAAGATTTCTAGTATAGAATTAAAGTACGTTATCAGTGTAGCTGGATGATCAAGACTAAACCACAAGAACCTATTCTGTCCTCTATGAATAAAAAAAGATTATTCTACATGAAGATGAGACTACAGTTAACATTTTCTTGAAAATAATTTTAAATTGGAGCTCAGAATATCTAGAAGATTTTGGTAATACAGGTCTTAGATTAAAATGTTGTTCTTTATTTCAGGATGAATCAAGCGAAGACACTCCCGAGTTTGAACTTAACAGCCAAGCAGTCCAGCAAGACATGATTCAAGACGAGGATGGGTTATTCTGCTTAAGTGTAGCTAGCACATTACGACGATTCAGTCACCAACAAAAAGCACTTGCGAAGTTAAGAATTCAACAAATGCTATATGATATAGAATTCCCCAACCATAACATGCCAACAAATTCTTCCTCTATTCGTGCCCGAAATAATTATGATGGTGAAACAGTTTTTCCTAGAACTTAATGCTACTGAACTGTATCTAGAGATTATTGTTTGGTAACAGCTAATAAATATTTAAGAACCAAATGTGAATATTTTTAAGTGCAGTGTTTGTGAAAGTAATGATTACTAGGCTATTTGTTTGCAACCTGGCTTACGGACATTGTAAATGAACCCCACTGTTCTCCCTTTAATCTGTGTGCTTAGACACCATACTACTCTTAATCATACAAAAAAATAAAAATAAAAAAGGTTTACTTGTTGAAATGTTATCAAAATAATGTGTTACAAGTGGGTATAACCTTGCCCTCCTTCTGGGGTTACTGAGGAATGTAACTACCATTGCTTAGTACATAAGCATACCAGTACACAATCTTCACATACAGAATTATATACAAAGTTTAGGAATGAAGTTTTTTAGACAGTGAAACTATACTAATTATTCAAAAGTAGTCGAACGTTTAAAACACTTTTAGCTCACTTACGTACCATTACTAGGACATGTTTCAAGAGGTAAGTACCCTCCCATCGTCGGCTAGCGGTCGACTGGCGTTCTGGCGACTGTGTTGTGTGAAGTTCTGTGTGCTGCCATCTGTTTTCTTTGTGGTGAGTCTCACTACATCATCTGCAGGCGGGATCTCGAAGTTCATGGCATGGTCTTCATTCTTGATGATGAAAATTTTTTCCCATACATTCAATTCGGATGTTTTTTTCTTTTTTCTTTCTTTCTTTTTTTTCATGTGAAAAAAACATCCGAATTGAATGTATGGGAAAAAATCTTCATCATCAAGACCATGCCATGAACTTCGAGATCCCGCCTGCAGATGACGTAGTGAGACTCACCATAAAGAAAACAGATGGCAGCACACAGAACTTCACACAACACAGTCGCCAGAACGCCAGTCGACCGCTAGCCGACGATGGGAGGGTACTTACCTCTTGAAACATGTCCTAGTAATGGTACGTAAGTAAGCTAAAAGTGTTTTAAACGTTCGACTACTTTTGAATAAACAGAATTATATATTAATTGTGCTATACGTCTATATTTCTGTATTAAGAAATATGATGAATTGAAAACTGAGAATAATGATTTCAACGATGTGTTAACAAATACACTTTCGAAAAAGGCAAAACGAACTTTTAGCAATGTCCTTACAGATTTTGTAAATTACTCTTTTTAAGAAGTGCAGTACCAAATAAGTGTAAAATTGCTAGGCTTATTCCAATTTTTAAGAATGGGGATAAAACTAATCCTATGAACTATCAGCCTATATCTATACTGCCTCTGTTGTTCTTGAAAAGTACAATGAAATTAGATTACATCGATATTTGGAGAAAAATGATTTCTTTTATAAATTCCAGTATGGTTTTAGGAAAGAATCATCAACTTTAGCTGCTTCAGTTGATAAAGAGATTAAAATTCAAGGATCTCTAGACTCCAATAAACTTTCAGCCGGACTTTTTGTCGATTTTAAAAAAGCTTGTGATACAGTAGATTATAGCATTCTTTTGAACAAGCTGCAAAATTTAGAAATTAGAGGTATAGTGTTGAATTGGTACAAAAGATATTTCAGTAATGGAATGCAGTATGTTGCGGTCAATGGATCAGAAAGTAGTACATTACCCATTAAATTTGGAGTACCTCAAGGCTCTATATTAGGGCCTCTTCTCTTTTTAATTTATGTCAATGATATTAAATGTTTATTGCTTCAATGAACGCCTTGCTTTTTGCTGATGTCACTAATATATTTTATGTAGGAGAAACAGTTGCCTACAAACTATTATGAATGTGAATCTCTATATAATACAATCTTGATTAAAATTGAATAAATTATTTTTGAATGCTGAAAAGACAACTTTTATGATTTTTCATAAGCCATAATTAACATTTTCACCTCAATAAATAATTGAAAGCACTCCTATTCTGCAAGTTCCCAAACCAAATTTTTTGGGATTACTTATTGACCTACATTTGGATTGGAAACCCCCATATAAAGTGCACACCGCTTTTTGCAATCATTTCGGAACACAGGTAATCTGATAATATTAACCGATTTGTAACAGTAGCCGAAAGAATAAAATGAAAGCTATTTATTCTTATATGAGGTGTGTCCATAAAGTAAGTTTCCCTGAGGCCGTTTACAGAAACAAAACAAAATTTCTTGGGAATATTCATTGCAACAGATACAGCAAGTATTCAGCTATTTTTCAACATATATGCCACCGGAATTGAAACATCTGTCTTACCATGGCAGCAACTTTTGAATACCTGTGTCATAGAAGTGTGCTGTCTGGGATCTGAACCACCATATGACAACCACCTTCGCCTCTGTCATTTCGTGAGGTGTAGGAATAGATGGAAATCACTGGAAGTGAAGTCCGGGCTGTTGGGTGGATGTTTAAACAACTTCTAGCAAGTCTCCTGCAGAAGTTCAGCTGGGAGGTTTGATTCCCGATGAGGCCGTTGGAGTTTTTCAATTGACCTAATCCTTCTGGTGGCACTATGGCCCTGGGGTCAACTCAGCCTCTAACTGAAATGAGTACCAGGAGCAATCCTGGGGGTAAAGGCGGCTGGTGCGTAAGGCTGACAACCTTACCATCTTCACGTGCCGAATGTCCAAAATCTCGGAGCCTCAACCTCCTGGAACCCTCTGGGCTTCCATGGCCTGTATAGGGATCACTTTACCTTCACTTTATCATGTTCTGTATGAAATTATTGTATTATTCTTTGGTTAACTCACATTTAGTACACATGAATTTTATTTGGGGACATTTAACAAAACAAATTTACACTTATTAAAAATTCTTCAAATTAAAGCCATTACAAATCCATTAGGAATGCCTTACTAACTCCAAATGCCATTTTATTATATAAGTAATCGAAAATTTTATCTTTGGAGTCTTCAATTCAATTTAATGCTGCTGTATACAGGCCAGGTGACAGGATTCTAGGGCCCATCGGCAATTGAGAGGAGCTGGCCCCTCTACTCCCCCCTGCGTTCTCACCTTACTCACTCAGACCAATGCTCATGTGAACTTGCATGTTATTGTATGAACAAGATCTGCTGATTATCAGCTTATTTTGCAGAAGAAATGTGCACCAACATGCACTGCTTATTGATAATTTAATATGTATTGTAAATTTAAATTTAATTTAAATGAATGAGTGGGATGGGAAGAGCTATTTATGTATCAAGTACTCAAAATAAGGCTTTAGCAGACGAATCTATTACTGCGGCCGAGGCTGAAATACTGGATGAATCCACTAAAGTTTTTGCATATGTGGTGCATACAATAGTTTTTAGTAAAAGTTTTGTAATTTTACTACTAATGGGCTCAGTTTTTCACTCATTTTCAATGATTCTGCACAAAGAAAGTGCGATAATGGCGATTATGTCAGTAGTGCCTGTTTATAAACTTTGCTTGCTGTGAATTTCCTTAAAAAGAAACTTACAGACATCGTTTAAATAATAATGTTGATTAATTCAACTAAGTATGTTTACATCAATTGAAATTACGCGTCATTTTTATCATATTTCCTGCAACAAAACTTAATATGCCTAAAAAAAGAAGCAATCGTACAAAAGGCTCATCTGAAGTCGTTCCTTTTAATTACCACTCGTAGTCTAGAGGACTAAGCTATGGCTTAGTAATGCAAACTTCATATGTTTGCGCCCGCCCTCAATCGTAAAAGAATATATAAAATTATCTATTTTTTTTTTTCTTAAATTCGTGATTTCTAACTGACAATTTGTACTATGCTTGTTAATATGTTAACAGACAATGAACAATAAAGCCCCTAACATGTAAAATTGAACCCACGCTGAGAGACGCTTTAGAGAAATTTACAAGCCACAGTTAGAAATGCGTTCACTAGGGTCACCACGGGAACTTTACTGATCTAGTACGGTAAAATTACTTTACTGTACTAGTACGGTAAGTGCTACTTTCCGGCATGTTAGCAGTCCGAGAAACAGCCATTTTGTAGAGCGCGTACTAAAAAAACATTTTCCAGTTAAAAACTTTTTTATAGTTAATAAATTTTACAGTTAAGATACAGGAATCAAAACTAGGCCCTAGTTAACTTGAATGTGTTATAGAAAATCATGATACATCATCTTTTACGTTTAATTAATTAAATTCAACTCTCTCGGCTCTCTTTCTTGCAAAGTTATCAATACCGGTAATGTCATATTTCAAGCTCCTTGTCAAATCGGGTTCCATTGACAAGATGCTGAGATTGTGCAACCCATCTTGGTTCATCGATCGGTTTTAATTCTTTTCATTACACTGAAAAATCTCTCACCTTGACTTACTGATACAGGGATGCAGCAGAAAAATCTGATTGCTATAGGCTTATTAATTACTAGCAGGGTCCTGTGGCTTCACCCAGGATTATTGACTTATTTGCTATATGTTTTGTTTAAATTACTTATTTAACAGAAAAATAATTATAACACTTATTATTAACACTGACTTTGTTTTTACATAAATGTACCATCCTATTTTGTCTCCTTACATGCTTAGGGCCTATGATAAACATTCATATTTCTCAACTAAAAATACAAAGCCTACAGCCATGTGACTGCATCACATTGTGCATTATTATGGTGGATTTCATTATTTATTTACACCAATGAGTTATATTGATAGCTTCTCTAAGTTGTCAAAGTCTCATATCATTTATTTTCAAAGTTACCTTGTGACCACTGCCAACAATACATTGTCGTTATGAGAACTGTACATGGAATTTGATTTGGATTTGATAATTCTGTGTAAAAAGGTATTAAGTATCCTCAAAAACATTTGATTTTTTGGCATTTAAAATCAAAATTTTTCAAAATTCTTTCCTAGTGAGCACTTACGTTATGAAACGAAGGTACTGTCAAAATTCCAAGTATCTACTTTTTATAGTTTACACTCTACGTTGATTATCTGTCAGTCAGTCAGGACAAAGCCTCTTATATATATTGGCTACATAGATATAATTTTTCAAAATACTTTCCTAGTGAGCACTTACGTTATGAAACGAAGGTACTGTCAAAATTCCAAGTATCTATTTTTTATAGTTTACACTCTACATTGATTATCTGTCAGTCAGTCATTAAGTCAGTCAGGACAAAGCCTCTTATATATATTGGCTACATAGATATAATTTTCCAAAATTCTTTCCTAGTGAGCACTTACGTTATGAAACGAAGGTACTGTCAAAATTCCAAGTATCTACTTTTTATAGTTTACACTCTACGTTGATTATCTGTCAGTCAGTCATTAAGTCAGTCAGGACAAAGTCTCTTATATATATTGGCTACATAGATATATATTGGGGAATAAGCAATCCAGCATTGTCTTCCTCAGTGCATTCAAATGTTGTAATAATGTTTCTCTAAGTTGGTATTATGTAGGCCTATTGATTTTAGGTCTTTGATTTAATTGCGAATTTCATAATCCAGGTGTTTTTTGTATGTTTGACACAAAGACGAACTGGTTTTCAATTTCATTTTCATCTGCATCAAGGCATGAACAAATCATAACTTGTCGGGAAATTGAAATCTTTGATTAAGATCACAGTAAAGACCCCCCCCCCCCCCGCCATGAGTCAATCAGCGTTTAGTTAGTATTAGTATTAGCCCGTAACATCCCTATCGGGCAAGGGCCTCTTTCTATGAAAGGTAGCTGGGTTCTTGCAGACCCGGGTAGCTAGTCCGGGAGAGATCAGTCTTTGATAGTGTCCAAGTTAAGTTTTATAAGGTGTCTCCAGGTTTGACGATCCTTGGCTTGCGTCGTCCATCGGTTACCAAAGGTGTGCCTGATGTCGTCTGACCAGCGTGTTTTCTGTCTTCCTATGTGCCTTTGACCTGTCCTAGGGTCCCATGAAGTTATTCTGTATGTCCATCTGGTGGGTTGTAGTCGCATGGTGTGCCCTGCCCATCTCCATTTTAGGCGGCTTGCTGTGGTTGCTGCGTCCCTCATACCTGTCCTCCTGCGTATTACATGATTGGGTATCCTATCTTTTAGTGTGATCCCTAAAATTTTCCTCTCCATCTTCCTCTGACAGATTTCTATGGCTTGTCTGTGCTTCTTCGTTAAGCTCCATGTTTGTGCTCCATATATTAAAACCGGGAGTATGCACATGTTCATGACCTCGGCCTTTAGGTGAACCTTGTATGAATGATCTAGGAGGATGAATTTAAGGGACCAGAATTTTGCCCATGCTGCTGTGATGCGACGTGCTATTTCTTTGTCTGAGTTATTCTGGAATGAGAAAATCTGCCCCAAGTAGGTGGTTTCTTGGACATACTCAAGCGGTTCCTTAGTAGCTAGTGTGATGGCAACTTCGTTTCTGTTCGTCTTTAGTTTGGTTTTTGCTGAATTCATGGTTAGACCTGCTGCTGCACTTAGGTTTTCCAGAGCGTTAATGTGTGATTGTAGTTCGATTGGTGTGGGGGCAAAAAGCACGATGTCGTCTGCAAATCTTAGCGTTTAGAATACACTAATTATTTCTTTATTACCGGTATTATATGTTTTCTTGGTTCGGCCCCAGGCATTTGCCCCTGCTGTCCCCCTTTGACTGTGTGTGTGTGTGTGTATATATATATAAAGTACGGTAACTCATAATGAATTACATTGTAATTTGTCTTTTTTATATGAAAATATGCATTCACATACTACCAGGTAACAAAATAAAATGTATATTTCTCATTCAGAATCAGTTACTTTTGGCACTAAAGGGTTGAAGAATGTCACAATAAAAATTCATAACCATTTATCACAGGAATTATTGATTTTTAATAATAATGTGAATATATCTAAAAGCTGGTTCTGAAAAATATTACATAAATACTGTGATGTAATTAGTCAAATCGGGCCTTGCATTATTGTATTATTTTCTAAGTTACCGGTAATGTTAACTTCACTTCATTTTTATTTAAATATTGATTATATGACAGAATTTTTATTAGGTCAAACAAACTTGATGCATGAAACAAATTGCTGCTCCAGGAATTTTGGTAATTCATTATTAGAGCCCGGATTTGTAACCAAATAAAGCAACCAATTAAGCACGAAAAATGTAAGAAAAAGCACCGTTATAATCAAAAACAAATATAGTAGAGTCCCGCTATTCTGGACTATACAGGATCAGACCGCCTGGATCACCAAAAGTTTGAATCAAACGGAATTTGCTTTAAAATGCATGTACTGCACTGTAACATAACTTTTAGAGGGGTAAAACTATAAAAAAAATATACATATAACTTTTCCTACAACTTAAGTTTTGTTTTAATGCCTATATGCAGATCTAAGTTTCTTAACCTATGAACTGATGTAGGATTAACAAAACAAAACATAGCCTATTTGTGATTAAAATTCAAAATTTATTTTATAAATCCTGTCCAGATTAAGTGGATGTCTCGACAAGCGGGAATTATTGTAACACAAAAACCAAATAAATTATTTCAATAGAAATTTTATCTTATTCACGGCTGTTACAGTTTGTAAAGATGATCATCAACTGATTTTCTTGTGTGAAGCTGCTGTATCTGTCAGTTTAGAATGATTAGCAAAGTGAAAATGTTCTTTCAACATCACAGGTACATATGTGAAATGCAACACAGTTTTTCTTTGATGAATTTCTCTTCAAAATCTATTTTTTCACAGGATAGCTTTTTAGAAGTTTGACAGACTATTTTATAACCAGGATTTTTCTGTAATTCTATTAATCGACAAAAGAAAGGAAACTGGTGATAATGACATCTAGTGAAACATAAGCACTTTTAATGTGACAGTTTTGAGTAAAATAGGCCTAAGTTAATATGCTATTTTTAGTGATGGGAGTTCTTGAATGAAAAAATATCAGTTATTCGATTCTTGAAAGTTGTTGAGACATGAATTGAATAAAAAGTACGTGAATGATCATTCGGATGATTTAATGCTATGAGAAACGTGAAGTGAAGAAGAGTGCTCAGTCGTATTATTTTGGTTAACTTCATTAACACAGTATAAGTTTAGCAGGCAAGAAAGGCATATATGAATGCACAGTTACCATGCGCACAAGGCAGTACGTTGTTGCTCGATTGCAGATTTTGAACAGACCATTGTATGGCAGACAAGACAGCACTGTTATCTTATGGATCTTGAGGCCTACTCTGTGAACACTTTTAGCAGAATGCCATTAATACAATATCTGACAGCGCTGCATGAAACTAATTCCTATTGGTTTGTAGTTCACTCTATGGGTGAGCAGGGCCGTGTAAAAAAAAGCAAAGGCCCCAGGGACAAATTTTCCCAGGGCTCTGTCAAATATTAAATTCTCTACCCAACTCGCCCTTTATAATGTATGCAACAAAAAGATTATGTAATGATATTACATAATTATTAAGTGCCAGAATGGTACCGGTACTTTATGAGATTGTTTGGTAGACAGGAAAATATGTCTGTCTGACTGTTTGTCTGTCCATGTGTCTGTAAGCACGATAACTCAAATAAGCTTTATCGGATTTTCATAAAACTTGGTATACCATTTATAACGCCCATGGGACGAAGCCTATTGGTTTTGGACCAAATTGGTTAACTGATGCCGGGCACGAAACGGAAAAATACATTAAAATGTTCTAATTAGGAACAATTTTATCTGTATGTACCAGTTTAATCTTTCGAAAATTATGATTTTAAATGCCGAACGTTAGTGAGGCCTACTGTTGAGTCCAAAAGGATTTCTGCTTCTACTTTTAAAAAATAGCAATTTTTCTTCAAGAATAATCTGTTTCAGATTAAGTTAACTGATTAATTCCATGTCACCGTTATACAACAGGGCAATGCAGATAAAATGAACAAATAAAACAACTTAAGCTGTTTACTGACTTATAACCAGGGCCCGGATTCTAATTACATGTCATCTTTTTATTGATGCTGTATAGACATTGCCAACTTGTACAGAAATCCTAATCATGGCCTCTAGATTATAGAAATACATTTTTATTAGGTCATTTTTTGTCATCTTATGCAATTTTATATTTTTAGGGCATTTATTTCAATTTTAGGTCATTATTTTGTCATTTTCGTGTCATTTGCTTCATTATTTGGTCATTTTCATGCATTTACGTTGAGGGTATTAACTTTTTTCCATCGCTAGCGGTGCTGTCTTTGAAGTGTTGTTTGTTTAATGCAAGAAGGAAAAATTCGGCGTTCAAGTGTTGTCATGTCTCAGTCGTAAATGAGAATCAAAGAAACGCCAACATTTTGTATTATAATTACTATTGATATTAGATCAACTTGGCACCAGAGTCTGCCACCTGCTTGGATTTGAGAGTGCAAACTACTGTTTACCCTCAATTAAACAACAATATAATCCAGCAGACCACAAAAGGAAATGCCGAATTTTGACTCATCAGTGCCTCAGTGCCAGATTAAATTTCCGGTAGAAAAGAACATTCACAACATTACAGTTATTTACAGTTTTTACAATTATGTGCAAACTAGTCTATAACTTTGTGTGTACAATAATAATTTTTTTATAAATAAAATATCAGTTTTTAGGTCATTTTTTATAATTATTAAGTCATTTTCTTTAAAATTTAATTTTTTATAATTATTAAGTCATTTTCTTTAAAATTTAGGGTAATTTTATAGGTCATTTTTCCAACAATTTTAGGTCATCAGAATCCGGGCCCTGCTTATAACCAATTTTATTTTAGAGTAAACTTAGAAAGTAAAAAATAAAATCTGGTTGGCCGGGCCCCCTTTTGGGACCCGGGGCTGGGGCTGCCCCTCCCTCTCATCGGGCCTGTGGGTGAGCCACAACCACTATGGGAACCAATAAACTAGATAAAAAATAGTTCTGTACCCCAATCAACTCCTGGACATAATATTGGCCCTCAGACCTTTTGAATTTGAAAACCCCTGGTCTAGCTGAGGAAACACATGTTTATCACTGTCCTCCTGTACTTAAGCTTAACTAAATTTGTGGTAACAGAATCTCCAACTGGAGAGAGCCCAAGGTTCTTCGAGGACTGTACTACCATATGATGATGAAAGCACTGTCTAAATATAGGACCCAAATAACTTTCAGCATTCATTTTATTGTGAAAACTTAAAAGCATTTTTAAAGGATCATTGACAAATTTTGTAAAATACGTAGACCTACAGTAAACCTATATTGGAGTTCTAATTTATATAATAAACCCGTACCGGTATGAAATATTTCTGGTAGGTATTGTACTGGTACCATAATTAAGGTGCATTTAATTTTAATATTGCCAGTGTTCCTATTCAAACTTACATTCCGCCCAATAAAATTACTGCAAGCTTCTCTGCTAAAAATTGTCTGCCCCCACATTGGACCAGAAAAAATCTGATCAGCCTATCGTCAAATAATTCCCATTGTTTTCCTTTTATTGCATACAGTAATGTTCTGTCAAAGAAAAATCTACAAGAAATGCGAAAACACCCTACTTACCACGTATAAAACACAGCTTTCCAGCAAGATTGTTTACTGTCCACATACCGTAACAACAAACGCCAACGAAATCTTTACAATGGACTGATGAAGTTGAACTGAAGATCAGATGTGCCAACCACTTAAAACTGAAATGTTTCTGGCATCAATGAGTTTATACATTCCATTTCAGTCCCAAAGAAGAAAAGCAGGTACTTCCACTGAGATATGACTATTTTATTGTGACAAAGGATGAAACCGAGTTATAATAAGCGTTATTTTGGTGCTGAATGCCATGGAGTTAACATTGCAGTTACGGTATACAGACTTTTTTTGACAATGATAAAGATGTCGGGGACCGCGATGACGGAATTAACTAAATGTCTAAATACATTACGAAAGACTGAATGCAATGGTTACTGGCTATGGCTAGTATTGCGACAATGCCCAGGAAGTGGCAGATATCATGTTCATACCGTTGACCGTTGGCAAAATGTGCGGTTTGCTTTTCTCTCTCTCTCTCTCTTTCTCTTTCGAACGTAAAGCTTGCACGTTCGCTTTTATGGTTGTTGGAGCCAAGGTGAAGCGAACGGTATCAGATTGCGCAAGTTCGCTGGCACAGTCAGCAAATTCGATTCGACAACGGTTAAATTATTGTTGACTATAGGATACAAGGTTCCAACTCCATTCTCTTGTTACTATTAGAATTACTCCTGTAGGTACCACCGGATTGTTGACCCACTTGCAGTGTAACAAAATAAATAAAATAAAAAATCGGGTGTGTGGAACGCCACACGACATAAGTGAAACTTGGATTATTTAATTTTTGGATTTTTTCAATTTTGGATTATCAGATTTTTCAATTTTTAATTATGGATTATTGGACTTTTTTAATTTTGGGGTTTTTTACTTTTTCAAATTTTGGATTTTTGGATTATTTAATTTTGATTTTTAAATTTGGGATCTTTGAATTTTTAATTTTCTAATTTTAGATTTTCGATATTTTAATTTTGGATTTATAGATTTTTTTAATGTTAAATTTTTGGAATTTTTATTTTTTAGATTTTGGATTTTTGGGGTTTTTTATTTTGGATCTTTGAATTTTAGATTTTTAAAATTCTTGAATTTTTTAATTTTGGGTTTTCTATTTTTAATATTGGATCTTTAGATTTGTTAAAATTTGGATTTTTTATTTTTTAATTTTTTGTTTTAAATTTTGTATTTTTTAAATGGTGAAGGGTTTACCATGCCACTAGCTCGAAGCAGTAATAGCCCCCACTCAATGCCTGATATACCTTTCCCCCGTGCGCTCCTGTAAATTTTTCTGATTTTTTAACTTTGGATTTTTTAAATTTTGGATAAGCCTAATCATTGAGTTGATTGTTTTCTGTGCAGTCCGTCACAGCCCTACTACTTTCGTGACGATTTTGTTTGTAACGCAACATTGGGTTAGCTATCGATTTACTCCTAGTGTGCTTTTAAGTTTAAATAAAAATTATGCAGTGCTTGAAATAAAATTACTGCAATTGTATACGTTTTTAAGATTAAAATTTAATGACACATTTCACAATTAATGTGGGCTTGTTAGTTAACCACTACCTCAGATATTTTTAAAAATAGTGTTTAAAAAGGCAAATATATATTTTGTGTATTCAGAAAACCAATATAACTAAGCTAAAATAAAAATACTGTAATAGTCATAATCATAATTATGGTAAAAAGCTCTGCTCTAGTAGAAACTATAAAATTATAAACTGATTAAATGTGTGCAAATTCAACAAATGAATTTGCTATTAATAGAGATATTTGAAAATGTTTATATTTTTTAAAGATTTGTTGTTTTAAAATTCAAAAAGTGGTGATTTATGCTTCTATTTGTATACTGCATCTCACTGAAGAGAAATTAAAGATTGTAGACTGTACACTGAACAGTAGATATAATCTACTTTAAATCTACTACTGTATATCTAGGTATACTTTACATCTGTATATAGCCTACTATACATATACTATATATCTATAGAATATAGCTGAAAATATGCACTTACAAAACTGAATAAAAAACTTTCCTATTCCTCTGAAACAAGTAATCAAAATAAGGCAACTTCAAAGATATCAAGAGTTTGCCTTTTTGCCTTCTGGTAAAGCAGAAAATATGTTGTCAACTACCTCGACAGCCAATTTTAATTATAACCGTAGTTTACCTTTGTTGAAAACCTAGCAAGAAATTTCCATTAATGAAGGTAGTGCAAAACTTGCTTGACAATCCAGCTGAGGAATAAAAAATTACAAAAAAGAATAATTATTATCAAAAATATATTTGATTTAGCTGATAATGGGTTTAGTGGTTTTATTTAAGAAATTAGCGTTATTTCATGATTTAATTTTACCCCCAAATAATTGTTAACATCCTAATATGTCAAGAAACTGTAATCTTAACCTAAAACTCGGCTTATTAACAAAAACAAACACCTCTAGCTATTAAGATATTTGTAAAGATATTTAAATATTATCCCAAAGGGATGCAATCAGTTGTGTAAAAAAAATAATAATAAAAAAATAAAAAAATAAATAAAAAAAACTTGCAATATACACCTCTATTGTATCTAGGCAAACATTTTAGTGTGCAGATTCATAAGAATATAATAAGCAACTATAAAAATATAAAATGAATAAATTGTGTGCACGTCCATAAGAATGTAAAACAAGCAACTTTAAAATATAAAATGAATAAAATATATGAAAGTTCATAAGAATATAAATTATTAATCTATTTTTATAGTGTCGGCTGGATATTTCAATATTCCCCCAAAAGTGAGCAACAGTTGAAGGCTCCAAACAGTAAAGAAAAAAATACATGTTTTGCTGTAAGAGCTGCTAATACAAATTAAACAATCATTCTCTAACAATCAATTCCAAATCAAATAGATATGCTATACTCACTCGTAATAATTTTGTTTCCAATCGTAAGAAACGACCTGAAAATACAGAATGCATTAACTTTGAAATAAGATTCTGATTATTAGTGTTTTCAGCAAAAATTTCATGGGACCTCTTTAGTTGCAAATAATTTTATTGCTAATCAATTATTCCTCACCCTAAATGAACTATGCAGTGCTACATTGCACGCCACTCAACTGCTATGTCAAGCTATCTCCGACCTTTGACAGGAGCAAATGGCAGAATTGGGCCCTTATTAATGATCTTCATGAACGGAGCTGTTATTCATTTATCAAGCGCCTCAGTTGTCCTCACGAGGCTAATGTACCCTTCCAACTTCCCTACCTCAGAAAAATCCAAGGAAGTTCTATGAATTGAGCCTGACTTGTGGATCCATAGTCAGAAACGCTAATGATATGACCATGCAGACGGTCCATCCAAAATTAGATTTATAAAATAGCCATATGGTGAAATATTTATGAGAAAATATCTATGGAAATACTTCAAAATACTTAAAATTGTCCCTCTGCTTGTATCTAATATATAGAGCTTGGATGATTATGACCTTAAAAAGCCAGAAATATGCAAGACAATATGACCTTTAAAAATAGCTAAATATGACCTGAAGAGAAAATCATTATGACCAATGAATCACACAAAATTTCATCATTATTTGCTATTTGCTATTTTAATAGTTTTGTGGCACTCTCAAATAGTATCAGCAATACTGCTGAATGGTCTACTGCATCAAGGACTTGTGAATCCAGTAGAAATATATTACCACGATAGTCAGCAAAGAGCGTGCCAATAAACGTTCACGATGGATCTCTTATGAATAGGGGGCGGATTTCTATGACCTAAAAAATAGGATATATGCATGCATTTATGACCTAAAAAACATTAAAATATGACCAATAAAAATTAAAATATGACTTTACCACTTACACAATGTGTATATTTTTTTAAAGTTTCATTACAATTCATTTTAATAAAATATATGTTAATTATTTAAAATATCTGTAAATTCTCAAAAAGTATCATTATAATGCCAAATTTACAAAATATGATATGAAACAATAGTTGAAAATTTCCTAAATATGCAGTTATATGCACAATAAAAGCCGTTCCATTTTCACCAGGATGCTTGGAATCGGGTTTAAATTAGTCGGAAACCTGAAATAATGCAAAGGGGAGAAATATGACAATTCAAAGAAATCCGCCCCCTACTTATGACTTACAAGCATCCAACATTTCATCATTGGACACCCAAATCTTATTGCTCTCTGGACTAATTTTAATTTGTTCCAACACACTTTGATAAGGTAAATAATAATTTTTCCTCAGTGTTGATGCATATGGAATTTGGTATATCAAGTTTCATGATTTTTTAAAATTAACTTTACTTTAATGACAGGAATGTTAGCAGATAACATCACCTCACAGAGGTCTTTCAAAACATCGGACAATGTGAGAGACTGCAGTTTTAGCTCATAAATAGAAACCAATAACTAGACCGCATTCCATTGGCAGTGAGACCAAAACATCAGTAATTCTTGCAATTAGTGATTTTCAGAATATGATGATGAAGTGTTTGGCCTGGAGGCCGGTCCTGCCCTAGGACAGAGCTGTGGGGGGAAAGCCCACAACCCGACCGAAAGACATTTTTAGGCAGGAAGATTCCACATAGGGTGGCCAGATCCTTTCACGGGATGGGGATGAGGACACAACACCCAGTCCTGATTTAGGAAGGAAACTTTACGTCTCTGTAAAATCCCTGACCCGGCCGGGAATAAGACCATATCCACAAATGCAATTGAAATATGACCTTTGGACAATATGACCAAAACTGCAAAAATTACCTAAATATGCAAATACATGACGTATAAAATAGACTTAAAAGTAATCAGGTATGCTTCGTTGTTTGAATCAATACTGTGGAAAAAACAATGAGCCAAAAGACCATGAACAATTATTCTGCGTATCTGTATCTGATACCCTATGATCCCCAGGTGGGGCGAAGGGGCCTCCAATGGAGGTTTCATTACCTACACTAATTTGGATACGGCATAATCCATGTCAATTCAGGCAGGGGCTTACCTTCATAGTCTCAGATGTTAATGAATTTAATATATGTTAAAAATCAGGACAAAGTAAGAAACCCATTTTCTTTGTTTTGCCCAAAAAAATTCCTGGGCCGAGATACAGGCCACCAAAGATGGCGTCTCAGATGCCATTTCTCGAGTGTGATTTTTGGAAAAACTTTAAAGTGCTCTATTTCTGGAACGGTTCAAGATATTTTGTTGTTTCTTTTTTTATTTGAAAGATAATAATGCCCTGCTTCAAATTATATCCTAAGTTTGGAAATTCATGTACAGGGTGTTTTGTTTTAGCCTTTTGAATATTTTTGTGATAAATCAAAAATATTTTTTTTTCTCAAAAATGCCAATCCCAAAAATTCTGATTTTTTTACTGTTGATTAGTACGAAACAGTACTACATTCTCTGAAAAGGAGATCTTCCACTTTTCAGTTTAACAGGTTTTATGAACATTGTTCATTTTTTAACTTCCGTTGCTAATTTCTTTATTGCAGTTTTGTTCTTTGGAACCCTCCAGATTATTCCAGAATGTAAGAAAACCTTTCAAAACATTCTGGAACAATTCAGGTAATTCCAGAATGTAACATAACCTTCCAGAGGACCTGCATTGCTGGCAGTAATCGTAGTTTAACATAAACTGCCGTGGGGAGAAAAACGTCTAAATTTATAAAATAATTAAAATATGAAGGAGGTGAGAAAACAACTTGAATTTTTGGTCACATGATTAACATATATGTACAATTGTGTAGACAAATTTTCTTTACCGTAGGTATATGCCCACACAGTTAATTTATCAGTCAAAGATTGGTCTAAAAGTGCATTTTTTGAGCCGGAGCCCTTTCTAGAGACCTCTTACTTCTAAAGTAAGACTTTGATATAGTCAAGAAGCCTTCTGCAGATAGCCACGTTCTCAAATAAAAGGAATCCAGCGACAATAGCCTGTAGTGAATCATACTAGAATGGCAGCTGCCTCGTGAAAATTGAAGTTTCCATTTTTATAAGTAAAAAGATTACTACTTTGGAGGCCAGTAGCTCAGAAACTAGAAGATATACATCTTTTCTGACGGCAGATTCTGAAAGCCTGGGTTCAAATTGCCCAGTATAGTGAATTTCAGGCAGATATCATATGCCATTCCAGAGATATTGGCACCCAAATGTGGATGCATGCACAATTTATGAGTGTCAAAAAAGGACAACAGACCTTTTTTTAAAGGGTCACAGCATGGAAACCCTTAGGAATTTTATCCTAGAATTTGGCAATTGTTCATTATATATGTCAAGGTACCAGCACATTTTTTTTTTTTTTAGCCAAATCGGAGTTGGTCACCATTGGACCTCTGGTTGAGTTCATATGAAATGACCTGAGACTATTCAGATTCACAAACTACGAAGAGGGATGTTTGTGGCTTGTGTGTATGACTGTGTGCTTGTTTGTATGGCTTTCAGAATCTGCAGTCAGAAAAGGTGTATCTCTTCCAGTTTCTGAGCTACTGGCCTCCAAAGTAGTAATCTTTTTACTTATAAAAATGGAAATTTCAATTTTCACGAGGCAGCTGCCATTCTAGTATGATTCACTACAGGCTATTGTCGCTGGATTCCTTTTATTTGAGAACGTGGCTATCTGCAGAAGGCTTCTTGACTATATCAAAGTCTTACTTTAGAAGTAAGAGGGCTCTAGAAAGGGCTCCGGCTCAAAAAATGCACTTTTAGACCAATCTTTGACTGATAAATTAACTGTGTGGGCATATACCTACGGTAAAGAAAATTTGTCTACACAATTGTACATATAATATGTTAATCATGTGACCAAAAATTCAAGTTGTTTCCTCACCTACTTCATATTTTAATTATTTTATAAATTTAGACGTTTTTCTCCCCACGGCA
The DNA here is from genome assembly GCA_964059195.1 of Ectobius pallidus. Taxonomy (NCBI): domain Eukaryota; kingdom Metazoa; phylum Arthropoda; class Insecta; order Blattodea; family Ectobiidae; genus Ectobius; species Ectobius pallidus. The sequence continues at coordinate 125,311,103 of CAXKWD010000005.1, forward strand.
GTTTATGTTAAACTACGATTACTGCCAGCAATGCAGGTCCTCTGGAAGGTTATGTTACATTCTGGAATTACCTGAATTGTTCCAGAATGTTTTAATTCTGGAATAATCTGGAGGGTTCCAAAGAACAAAACTGCAATAAAGAAATTAGCAACGGAAGTTAAAAAATGAACAATGTTCATAAAACCTGTTAAACTGAAAAGTGGAAGATCTCCTTTTCAGAGAATGTAGTACTGTTTCGTACTAATTAACAATAAAAAAATCAGAATTTTTGGGATTGGCATTTTTGAGAAAAAAAATATTTTTGATTTATCACAACAAAATTCAAAAGGCTGAATCAAAACACCCTGTACATGCATTTCCAAACTTAGGATATCATTTGAAGCAGGACATTATTATCTTTCAAATAAAAAAAGAAACCACAAAATATCTTGTACCGTTCCAGAAATAGAGCACTTTAAAGTTTTCCCAAAAATCACACTCGAGAAATGGCATCTGAGACGCCATCTTTGGTGGCCTGTATCTTGGGCCAGAAATTTTTTTGGGCAAAACAAAGAAAATGGGTTTCTTACTTTGTCCTGAATTTTAACATATATTAAATTCATTCACATCTGAGACTATGAAGGTAAGCCCCTGCCTGAATTGACATGGATTGTGCCATACGCTTATTTTCCAAGAGAGGGTAGAGGGACAGGTGGTAAGCCCATCGCCTCGAGACCCCCCTCTGGAAACTAAGTATTTCTTGGACGTGAAAGGGCCGAGAAATTTTGTCCAGAGGCTCTAATTTAGGCTTGGAGTTCTTTTACGTGCCGTAAATCTACGACTCGGGCCCCCCAGCTTAAAGTCCCTCCCGGAGGACTCCGTGTCCAGGATTTTTACGTCCTGAAAAACCCATCAACTGCGGCCGGGTTTGATCCCGCAACCTTCGGATCTAGAGGCAGGCACGTTACCTTTAGACCACCGCAGCCGACTTGAACAATTATTAGCCTACACATAATTGATTCACTTCCAAGTTTTACATCAGAACATGAAAGATCTTTCAGTTTGATGAATGATATTCACATCAAAAAAATAATTCTGTTGGTAGAACAAATTGGAATGCTAATATTTTTCTAAAAAGTGCTGGGCTATTGCTAATATTTTTCTAAAAAGTGCTGGGCTATTGGGAAAATTTAACCCAAAACCTTATATCATATAAGGTCTTGACTCAGATCTGGAAGTAACAGTGAGCTGGACATGTGGAAGAAATCCAGTATAATGCCATGGAATCCCCTTAACTAATTATTTTTTAATATGAGTACTGCCTACACTTTTTTCTAACTACAATGCTGTGTAGTAGGCAGAGCATAACATGATTTGAAATATGTCTTAATAAATTCTTAACTTTAGTGATCATATCACCAACTAATTTTATTGATTATTTAGTTATTGCTTATTTATTGCAAATCCACAGCTTTTCTACTCATTACAAACCCTAAGGCATTTTAAATTTCAGCTATATTTAGATGAAGATTATTGTCATACTGTAGTTAAATAATCCCTTAAGTAATGAAAATGAGAATGATAGAAGTTATAAGATTTTGTTTAGCAGCAACAAAATTAGTCAAAATCAGCTGATAACTGTAAACTAAAATCCTTTCTCATGTATTACTTAAAACAAGTGTAACATTGATTAAAATTTAAAAACTGACAATTTATTAAAAAAGCTTGTTAAATTCATCTCTTTTTTATTTTTTGAATATTTTTTTAAAGTATGTTATGGGGATGATTATATTAATATAAAAATGTAGACTAAATAAATTTTACCCTTATGAATTCTAGATAAGTATAGCTAAACAAAGCATGTAGGCTACTTTCAGGAATAACTTGTTTACATACAACATGAATACCTGTAATACGCCTAATATGTATATATAAACTACTACAGTAACTCAATATAAATAATATGAAGGATAATAAAAGTTAAAAAAAAAGTCCATAAACCATTATTAAATTAATTAATACTATTTCACCAAGAAGAGGTAAATGCAGATACATGCAGAAATGGACTGAAAGTGGATTATGCAAGGACACTTGTCTAAGTACAAGAATACATGCATCACAATATATACAGTATGTAAACTATCTGTACCCTTACAAGCATGAGAAAGTGAAGGAATGAAACCAAGTCAAGAAAGAAAAGTTCATGAATTAAAAATATGTACATTGTATGTACAAAGGTATGTATGCCTAATATGAAATACAGATCAAGGCAATAAAAATGTTCCCCCTTCCAATCCCCCTTGACTGCACAAAGAAATCATTTCCTGTATAAGATGGTCATTCTACTTGAAGATATAATTGTAATTAACTTATGTTATTGGTCACATTTAAGAACACTGAAACTCACCAACAGTCGAAGCCGTAGGCTGGTTGTTCATGGCCAACCTATAAAGTAATAATAAAGGATGTAAGAAATACAATATTAGGAGAATAACACATTTCAAATTAATTAATTTTAAGTTTTATTTTGTTAAATGTGAGTTGTAAAATAGAAATATCACTTCTTCCATTTTGTTAGTCAATAGAATAGCTTAGGACTATAGAATTAAATCTATATCTATTAAAGCTTACCAGCTGTGATCATCGTTGCAACAATCACTCCAGTAATTTCTTTGATCAATAATATCAAGCAAAAATCACATTGCTCAGTTCATCTTTTATTTTTATGGTATAAGTGTGTTTAAATTCAACACTAAGTCTTAAGTTTCAAATCATAGTTCAGTGTTCATTTTCAAATCATAGTTCAGTGTTAAGATTCAAATCATAGGTTAGCGTTAAGTTTCTAAGCATAGTTCAGTATTAAGTTTAAGGTCAAAATTTCAGTTTAGTGTCAAGCGTAACATAATGACTTTAATGTTCAGGTAATAATCCACATTAAATCCACATGAAGCTACATTGAATCCACTAGATATATCTGATCAGCAAGACGTACACTTTCTGATTTTCTAGCATCTCTGTATTCATGTATTTAAAATGTATGTTGATATGTAAATTGGTTTGTTTTTATACTAGGAAATAGCCCTAAAATGATGCTTAAATACGAAACTTACAGGTCCTGAAGGCACTGACAATACATTTACAAAAGTCAGCGCTGGCTTCCTCAATTTTTATTTAAAATATATCATCGTATACTACATTTTTTGTGGAAACTGCATCAGAATAGTCGAGTAACTTCCCCTGTTCTGATGTGTTTTCCACCTTAACTCTTACATCCTCTGAACGCCTCACTCTCGAAAATGCTACATATAGTTGTCCATGCATAAACACTGGTTCAGGCAAATAAATCCCGACCTTATCTAAAGTCTGTCCTTGGGACTTATTAATTGTCATTGCTAAGGCTACCCTTACAGGAAACTGCCTTCTTGTAATTTTAAATGGCAGGCCAGTATCTGATGCTCTTTTCTGTTCCTCTTTTTCATTCTGTTCTATAATCGATTCCCCAATATTTAATCTTGGCCTCTTGGAAGGAACGCAGGCATTATGGTCAACCATGTTTTAATGCTTCCTTATCTGGATATCTTACGCTTTTTCCTTCAAAATACGTTCCTATCAGTATGTAGATTACAGAAATTAATTAAATCGTAAGTTTTATGCAGTCCCAAAGCCACCTAAATGTCACTGATAATACGTATTGTTTCTCAACTGTTTGTTGACAGATGAATATGATGAGAATTTTATTTGATCAATTCTGTGCAATTTTAAGAAATTATGTAATGTTTCAAGGGAAGGAATGGTTTGTTTTTATTATCAGCGATATTTCAAGGGTTATACCATCAATATTTTACAGTATGTGCCCGCAGTTTCGCCATTATTAATTGATTCCAGGATTTTTAAGAAATTTATACTGACAGTGCATTAAAAATATTTGTGGTTCAGAGCTATGAAAATTGTAAGTACTGTAAAAATAAAATTAGAATATTTGTTCATTGTGTTCATTTCACTTAAGCCTTATAAAATAAAGAAATGGTTTTCCTAATTTGTTCTCGTCGTGAAAGTTTACACTGCGAGAGACGAACATCGCCGAGTATACCCGATATCTCACGAAGCGGGCGAGCGAGCAAGCACGCTATTTAGGGCCGTTGAATTGTATAAGAGTAAATTTCTGAGAATAATTCTTCACTTGAGTTTCAATGTCTTCATCTAACAAAGAGTGAACATTAACAATATTAGGTAGGGGCTAAATTGAATTAATAGTAATTAATTTATATGCAAACTCGCTGAGGTTTTCGGGAAAGGTTTTTTAAAAGATCTATGGGAGATAGAGTGCATGTATTCAGTCTGCTGTATTGGCTATTACCTTCCTGAGCCCTATGTGAACACTGTTTGATAATATCATTGTCATGGAAACCAAGCCCTTTTTCGGGGGTTTTTAGGGCTAAAAATTAAAAAAATAAACTTTTTGGAATTTTCCTATGTTTTACAGCCTAAAAGTTATATGTACCAAATTTCAAGTTTCTAGCTCATCTGGAAGTGGGCAAACATTAATGTCAGTGAGTGAGTGATTGAGTGAGTCAGTCAGTCAGCCATGTGGCTTTATAATTATGGTAATGCCTTTTTAATTAAATGCAAATGATTTCATTTCTTAAATGCATCCAATAAAGAAAGTATATTAGCATTAAAGTGGTTGCTGGAAGACTTTTCTATGACTACATTTATAAGATAGAAAAAACAGTGGTTTTGTGTATCATAGCCACTTTAAGAATCACGTCCTGCCTTTTGTGTATGAAATTCTGGTCACTCTACATCTACTACACTTGAAACAATCCACATAGTATAGATGCCATAACCTTCTCCCATGCACTGACTATTTACCTTGCTTTCCAAACATAAATATAGGAAAACTTTATTTTATATACAGCATATACAGTGGACGCCGCTTATTGTGATCACTTCGGGATGCAGCTAACCTGATAATATTAACCGATTGATAACAATAGCCGAAGGAATTAAATGAAGGTTATTTATTCGTATATAAGATAATACACTACAAAACGGAATTTAAAATATTTATTCATAAAATAACACATAACTAAGAATCATTGAACCACTCATAGGTTAATACAGTAATAGACTGCAAGCAACTATGTTTTCAACCAGTAACAAAGATTTTTAATTTTTTTTACTTTCCTTTAGAAGTGCTTTAACCAATACTCTGTACTCAGTTACGAGTGACAAGTATTTTTGGAAGTATATACTGATCTGTGGTGAACACAGCGTAGCAAAAATCTAACGCCTGTCTGATTTTACACTAGTCATCACTGCACGTCAACACTGTTATCTTCATAAATAAAAAACTGCAGCTTTAACTGTGGGGTGAAACATATTTTGTTGCTTAGAAGAGAAAGTTATGTAATGCCACCCCCTCAAACTGGTCATCCTGTGAGCTGGAAACAGAATTGCTACCTCCAGTTCAACACAGTACAGTTGAATTAGAAACAAAGCCCTTAAAAACAAAATTTTGAATGACTTACAGCACTTGGAAATAAAGCCGCAAAAAGGAAAATGTGGTAACATAAACCAAATCTTTGATCACAATAAACAGGATTTTTTCAATGCAAGAGTATTAATCTGTATGGTACTTCATAAAATGATAACATTATTCGACTGATAACATTATCCACGATTACATTAAGCATCGTTCACTGTGTGTGTGTGAATATATATATATATATATATATATATATATATATATATATATATATATATATATATATTCACACTGCAATTGGGCTTTGCCCAGTGGCAGTGGTGTCAATTACATTTACAAGAAAACAGTAAAGATTAAGAAAACGTTAAAAATTGTTACAGATACCCATTCTAATAACTAATAACCTAATATTCCTAACAACTTATGGAATTAAATAAAGAAATTAAATATGTACATGTCTAGTTAATTAAGAAAAATACTTAAATACATGCGAAGTTAAATAAATAATATATATATATAAATACACTACACATAAAGAATAATAATCATACACTTCTAACTAAACAGATACAAGTTAAAATAATTGATTACCGGTATATAGCTTAGACAGAAATAAAAGAGCAAAGAGACTCATATTAAACAAAGTGGCTACATGGAATCTAAATTACATATTTTAACTTTCTTTTGGGGGTTCCTAAGGAAGGTCAGGCCGTGAAAATCTCTGCAGGAAGTTCATTCCAATCATTTATTGTTCTGTTTAGAAAAGAGAATTTACCTACATCTGTTCTTTGCTGTACGGTTTTAATTTTGAACTCGTGATCATTTCTTCCGTAATAGGTTGGTTTTTCTAAACGTGTTGTAATATCAGCCCATGCTTTTTGTCCTGTATATGCCCTATACAATGAGCATAACCTGGCTTGCTTGCGCCTTGTTTCTAATTTTCCCCATCCTAATTTTGTCACAAGTTCTTCGCCGTGATCTCTTTTTCCTTTAACAAATTTAGCTGCCCTGCGCTGGATCATTTCGAGAGATTTGATTTTATTTATTCTGCAGAGGTCCCAGCAGGCTGCGACATATTCCATTAATGGCTGTACTAGTGTCATGTAAGCTACCACAAACCATATCCACTCCATGCATGAAGCAAAAGGCCTCCTGGTAGAGGTCCCATTTACCAACTAATTTTATTTTAGTCATAGTACCCTTATTTCCTTAAAGAGGACAGAGTGACAGGTGGAAAGCCCATCACCTTGATGACCATAGGTACATTGAGGTATTACTTGGACATGAGAGATGGAGAATTTGGTCCACAGGCTCCTAGCGATGGGAGTTCTTTAATGTGCCATAAATGTATTACATGTGACCAAGTTAAAACCTGCAACCATCAGTTCCAAAGGCTGGTATGCTACCCCTGCACTACAGAGGTTGACTTTATGTACATATTCTTGAGTTACAAATAATTTAAGTGGGGTGAAAACTGATACTCAAGCCTGTTTTTGTGCCCTCATTTTGTTCTTCTTTAGGTGTATGCGATGCCAGCAACCAGAAGCTTACAGTGAAGTTACCCAGCTGTTTGATTCACAGGTCTGTACAGAATGATCGGATGACATTTCCAGAAAGGACGGATGACATAAAATGTAGTACATTCAAGAAAAATATACTTAATTATCCAATTCAGTTGACCTAAGGGAAAAGACCTAGATACAGGAACACAGAAATAACCTCCATAATTTTGACATCCCAGGGGAGAACAAGTTAGGTTTAATTGGAAAACTCGTGAAACCACAACAGCGTCAACAGGTGGTACAAGACAAAAGTTTGGCAATTAGACTTAGCTGACGATGATAGGGAGGTCCTATAGAAAACCGGTTACTAGTGAGTAATTAATAATGACATAGTGAGTGTTCTCCAAGATATTACGTATTAATATTGTTCCACATCATTGTGTCTACCCATTCCAAGTGAATCTAATCTCTAAACAACTAATTCTGTACCACACATTTGCTGATAACCCAGAATTTTACTCTAGGGCTGATGTCCAAACTATGCACCATCTAGTTAAAAACCTCACTTACTGAAAATTTATCGGGGGGATTCAAGAACCACTCATGACATTGACAAGAGCAATTCAATGGTGAAGAATCTCGACATACAATTGTAATTATAATTGTGCTTATAATTGTGCAATTCAATGGTGAAGAATCTCGACATACAATTGTATCTGATAATTCTTGCGGGAATACACAGTGAAGTGGTTAAATTAAAACAACACACTTATTTAATCACTCAACTTCACTTATTAAGTAGATTATTACCCATGGGTAATAACCTACTTAATAAGTGAAGTTATTAAGTAGATTATTACCCATGGGTAATAACCTACTTAATAAGTGAAGTTGAGTGATTAAATAAGTGTGTTGTTTTAATACAATTGTAATTATAATTGTGCTTGTTTACTTCGTATGAACCGTACATATAACACGGTTAACATGTATAGTGACCATTTAAACCATACAATAAATAAATAAATAAATAAATAAATAATCACACTGCATAAAACCACCTCATGCAAAACCAAAATATGTGTGGAAATATAGATTATGTAGGAATCGTAACTTGACCTCTATATCTCTTGACCTTGATGCTGGGTTAAAAGGTTAAGTTTATATGCCAATTCTTATTAAGTTTCATTCCAATCTTAAGTTCAATTTAAGTTAAGTTCTCACACTGATGACATGAAGATAACTACAAACAATAATAAAACAAACTGGAGAACTGATGAACGACAAGTACTTCAGAGAACCTCTCCCATATGTGAATGTCAAAATACCTCTTGGTTTCAGATATGTGATTATAAAAGAACAAAAAGCAAGGAGTCTTCTCAATGCTATATGCAAATATTTCACAGAAGTACAGAACTCCACCAGTGACTGTCATCATGGTCCAGTGGTTAGCATTGTTGACTTTGGATCTGAAGATCTGGGTTCATAAACTGGCACCTGGTCAAATTTTTTTCAGTTCTGGAATAAGGTGCATTCAGTCTCATGAAAACAATATTGAGGAATCCCCAGACATAGGTACTGGTGAATGCTAGAATATCACTTCTATTATACAGTGTGTTTCACGAACGAGATGGCCAATCATGCGGGTTTTTACGTTGCGACAGCCACAGCTCTAACTCCCGAGCGATCCAGTGAAATATCTAATCAAATAAAGCTGCTAACGGTGTAATGATTGCCAACACAAGCTGGTCAGCAGCAGACTGAAATTACTACAGTTGAAAAATATTCTCGGTAAGGAATATTAGTGTTGCAAGTTCATATAAGACCATTCCACAACTGAATCTATGACAATATGGAAGTGACTTCCCATTTTCCGTTAAGTCCCTAAACAAAGAGAAGGTGAGTGAATCAGCCTTTCTCTCTCTAAAAAAATCTGTCGAAGATGTGAAAATAAAGACGTACATAAGTTATGCCATTTTTTGTTAAGAAGTTACTTTTATACTGAGAGACCCAATGAACCAGCTGCATGTGTTTTTCTGCTGGGAAAATGGACATGTATATCCCACCACTGCTGCAATGAAGGTCATGTTATTGATGCTGGCTTTGCTCTGCTCTGCAGTATTGCATTGACAGTGATGCGATGTAGTTCAATGGAGTTGTTATGAGGTATTTATTATTGTGTCCTGTTATGTAGTCACAATTATGGATCAGTATATGTTTATTATTATGCAGTATGTATTTATGTATGATTTGTATGTGTTAACGCAGTCAGCTCTTTTCAAGTGTAAATACAATTTGCAGATGTAAAGATTTCAGGCTGTACAACTATCCTTAAATTAAATTAATACAAAGTATATATGACAAACACACACATCCTGGAAGAACTAAAGTAAAATATGTCAGGAAACTGCCAGCATTTCGCAATATGAACTACAGCGAGTGATGGTTGGTTTCTTAAAGAGGTGCCAAAAATATATGGACGACGGAGGCCAGTTTCAGCAACTCCTTTCATAACATTGTTACGTAAAGCCTTTAAACATAGTTAAAGAAATTCTTGTAAGGCAGCCATTTCATAAAATATGGGAATTTTTCCCTCAAAGAGAGATGTTATAAAATTAATGTAATTGGGTGGTCAAATTTAAAACCTCAAATTCACTGAATATTAAGAAATTAAGTGTAGTCTATTTGAAGTTGTTTCATGTGTAAAATCTGTCTACTCACTTATTTATTGCATTGTGGTTACTTTCTTTTTTGCCATTTTTAGCATGATTCTAACACTCTTTAATACCATAGTCAAGAGTAATCAGGTTATGTCCATTTTGATTTGAGAAAATATGCATCTTAAGGTACAATTTGGTATACGATTAACTTTCAAAAGTATGTGTAGGCTACTTAATTACTATGTAAAATAACAAACAGTGACTTTTTGTCCCACCCATAATGATGACAGTTTTATTAAATTATTACTGATAAGTTAAATAAATGTTCTGACAATCTGGAAACAGTTTATAATTTGTATTTAATCCCTCATATCTTCATTAATAACACCATTAAGATTCTAACAGTAATAGCAGAACAGCAAATGAACTGTTCTTGTGCATCATTAAAATCATTGTCCAAATGATGTCCCACCCGTAATAGATTTTGAAAAACAAATTTAAAATAGGCCTATTTAAAATAAATTTTAAATAATGCTTTGTATGTACTGTGGAGGAGAAGGCATTGTTTTTTTACAGAATGTGAAGAACCAATTCTAGTTTATTATTTATGATATGTAATAAACAAAAATAGTTTTCATAATTTGCTAGAATGTCCCACCTGTAATTATGAAACGCCTGAAAGTTGCATCAATGCTACTCTATGATAGCTGAAGACAGCAATGCGCACCGCTATCACGAACCGGAAAACATCACGCAGACAATACATTAAGTTCTTTCATGAGGGATCGCCAAATTCCCCAACTTATGGAGTTAGTTCATAAACCCAACATATTTGGCAAGCTACCAAGGTCAAAGACTAAAAAAACTGACATAACAAATAGAGATTATATATTTCAATATAGTGACTAAAAATGCTCATTAGGATTATTATATAAATTTCAGCAATGCTTTTATTTTATTGCCTGTACTAATAAATAATTAGAAATATGGCATTCATTCTCAACTACAATTTCTTTATTATGCAATAGTACAGGATATGATATCGTGTTAAATGTAGCACGTATACTATAGGTACTGAATTATAATACAATAATTGTAATTAAAAGAAAAACACTTCATTCAGGGCTGAAGACGAAGGAAAGGTTCCCATGACACTAGTGGCATTTCCCCTTTGTAGGGCAATGCTGATACGTTGCCTCAAATATTCGCCAGCCCTAGGATTCCCTGTTGCAACAGCAAGTCTTCTGCCTATCTCTGAAGTTAACTTCTTGGCTTCTGCACACCATGTACCAAGTGTCTCGACAGCGAAAACAACAAAATGGTACTGGTCAACTATGTGACAGTACTTTTTCAATTTCAGAGATACAGCAGAAATCGCAGCAGAGCCTGGATTTTTGCAGGTGCCCGGTAAATGTGATGAAGCTAATGAATCGACACAAGTAGCATCCCATAAAAGTGATTTACCCCTGACCCAAGGGATCAAGGTCAATCCGTCGGGTCTCTTACCATCGGATCGACTAATGCCAACTGGTTCCAAGATAGTCGGGACACCAGCAGAGACTAAGGCTCTTTTAATTAGATCATTGATCATGGAATGCCTGGAAAATCTTCCTGTGTTCTTCGGACAGCTTAACCCACGATGGCCATAAGGGTCAACTCGGGCACCGCACTGGCATAGGTGTGGATGACATAATTTACTACCAAGCCGCAAGCCTATGTAGCGATCCTGGGTGAGTAGATAGTCACAGCTATTCGTATAGTTGTCCACATGTTCATTAGTAGAGCCCGGATTTGTATGTAAAAAAAATGTTTTTTTCCTGATGTGTACATTCCAAAAACAAAGTTTAGTATCCAAATCGAGGTCCGACAAACGCAAATTCCAAATTTTATTTCACATAAAAACACATATTTTACAAAGTTATGTGAATAAATATTTTCGATATTTTCTCCATAAATACATATTTTAGTACTTTTCCGGATTTTTAATGTAATTTTGTTATTCCTGATGCTCATATCAAGGCCCAACAACCGCAAATTCTAAATTTTATTTTACACTAGCTTAAAAGACCCGGCGTCGCCCGGGTTTTGTATTTTGTAATTGGAAATTAACTTATGAAGGATTTTCAATTTTAAATTCTAGGTCCTTATATAGGCATTTATAATTTGAAATAGGAAGAACGACTTATTACACTCAAACTATTCCCTCAGAAAACGCTTGATATAGTTTTTATGGCTCATAGAGGATCTAGAATTTTGCATCCCATCGCTTGTACAGCGCACAGCAAGACTGGTAGAGGTTTAAATAAGAAGAAACAGAAATTCCTGTAACATAAAATTGTAATATCGAGGCGGGAAATTTCCCACTCTTATGTTACCATAAAGCCGTTTTGGGGATGAAATTAAACAGAAAGCATTATCACTTTCATACTTTTCTCTCCAAAAACCTGTGATATAATAGGCCTATAATAATATACACATTACCATACCTCGTTTTGTTTTCTCTATGTCCAGGGTAGAGAAAGTTATGTGATTCCATTATTTTAGTGGATTTCATTCTGTAATATTTATTTATAACATGAATTATTTTGATAACTTCTCTTATTTGTCAAAAGTGCATTTCATTTGTTTTTTCCAAGCCCATCTGATACCATTTGGCAACAATATATTCTGTGATTTGGAATTGATAATTCTATGTAAAAAGGGATTAAGTATTTTCAAAAACATTTAATTTTTGGCATTTAGAATCAGAATTTTTCAAAATCCTTTCTTAGTGAGCACCTACATTATGAAACGAAGGTACTGTCAAAATTCCAAGTCTCGACCTGTTATAGTTTAGGCTGTACGTTGATTCCTGTCATTCAGTCAGTCAGTCATTCATTCATTCAGTCAGTCAGGACAAAGCCTTTTATATATATAGAGATAAAAAAACATTTTTTACAAAAAAGTTATGTGAATAAATATTTTCAATATATTATCCATAAATAAATATCTTAGTACTTTTCCTCATTCTCTCTTAACATTTTACAACAAAAATTTGTATCTCGAAAGAATTCAATACAAATGCTGCACTTGCAATGAAGTGAGAGTGATTCACTTGCACTTGCTTATTGGGGAAGAGCAGAATCCAATCTCAACATTGCGTAGTTCAGTTAAAGAAATACAATATGTTGAAAGGCAACTTAACACTATCTCAGGTTCGAAATAGAAGATCTGAGAACATAATTTAAAGGTATGTTTGAGAAAAATGGTGGCTACCAAACCCTCTGCAAAGTCGCTCAAGTTTTGGAAGGCCAAAACATAAGCGAACTTGATCGTGTGTGTGTTAGTGATATACCCCTCTAGAAATATGCAAGGTTAACATCTTGTGAAGTAGAACGTTCCTTTTCTCAATATAAGGCATTATTCTCGGGGTAATAGGCAAGGATTTGTGATCCATAATCTGGAGATGACATTTGTTGTGCACTGCAACTCCAGTCAACATTTTATATCTGATGTTGGCGAGTTTCAATATAATTTGTTCTAGTAAGTTACGAACATTCTGGTGTTTTTTTTCTTCTTTTTCAGATTTTTTTTTTAGTTTTAGCACATATTTTTTAAATTTTAGCACATATTTTAAACATTTTTGGCACATAAAAAATAAATATTCTAAAGTATTTTAGCACATAAAAATCCGGGCCCTATTCATTAGTGAGTCTGTTTCTGAACTTTTTTTTTTTTTTTTTAAACAACTTCATGTTCTAAAATGAGGTCTCTTACATATAGGTAGAGTTGAACAACGAAGAGCAAAACATGATACTTTTCCTTGGAAACAAATAGTCAAACAGATTTTGAGCTTGATATAGACTTCAAAGGCAGGACTCTTTGAAAATAATAATTTCCATTTCTGCTGACCGAACCACCTTTGTTAAAGTGTTGCATGTTGTATGTCGAAAATCCTTCAACAACAAGATTCATAAAAGGTGTTGTCATGAACTGTGCCTGAAATTCAATTTTCTAGAAATCCTAAAAGCTTTTCAGAAATGTTGTTCCATCAAAGTTGATAGAATTCCTACATTCTTTTTGCCAAAGCAGGACAGTAAAGAATCCTGTTTTTGAAGTCAGTCTTCCAAACAGGGAAAGCGTTTGACATCACCTTTGGTGAGGTTCTTTTCCCACAATTCAAGCTTTCTTGAAAATGCCTGAACTTCAGACATCATTTCTCCCAAGTCCTTCTCTTTGGCTTAAATTTGGAAATTGAGTTCATTAAGCTAACAAGATGTTAATAAAGAAACTGCAATCACTATTACTAAACAGCTGGCAGTACAGTGTAGACAATCTTACAAAGGCAAATTCAACAGTAAACATAGGTAACTTTCCACAAGCCACTCAAACATCCCTGCGAGCTACAGGTAGCTCATGATTGACGGTCTGGCAACTCCTGATTAAGTTATATTATGTATAATTATGTATTAAGTGAAATATGAATATTTTCAGATGCCAAAATTTTAAATTTATGTACTGCGTCCGTACTGCCATTAAGTCACTGTCTGCTCCAGCTTTGAACGTTTATACAGGGAATGAAGACACAAGTTTAGTGTGACATGTAACCAGCAAGACGTTACTGCGTATGGACAGTCACTCCCCAGCAGGGCCGCCACATCTCGGGGTCGGGCCCAGGACCATGTACTGGTCGCGGGCCCCCGACCATCCTCATTCATTTGTCTCTTCCCTTCTCCGTGGAGCTTCCTTCTCGTTACTCGTGTAACAGAACATTCTATCAAACTTTTCCAGTTTTCCATAAAATTATATCACATCACGGGGATCCAGTGGGGCCCTTTGGTGCCCGGGCCCGGGTCCTTGGGTCCGGCAGCACCCCCCATGTGGCGGCCCTGCTCCCCAGCACATAAGCAGTGTGCACCTCGAGTGCATCTGCTGTGCGCAATCTACACAAAGATGATAACAAGGACAATTTATTTACATTCAGAAACACCAGTGGTCAACTTTTATGTGTAGAATATAAATCATAGATAATTTACTTTAATCATGTCTTAGTTTTGAAAGCAATGTGGAACATGTTCACTTTTATTCCCTACCTGATACCTGAGCGGACTCTGTCATTGCGTGATACACTCCCCCACCTCTTCCTACAGGACATGCTTAGTGCAATTCACCATTCCTTGTATGAACATTCAAAACTTACAGTTAGAATATACTAAGTCTTATATCAATATTGAGCTGAGACAAGAGATATGTCTACATGGTGGAATAGCCACATTCAGGCTTAAACATAGACTTAAGTTTTATTTCTCTTTAATAAAATACCTAGACTATAATAATTACGTGAGACAGGAAACGTGACTTTAGAATCAAAATTCTGTTTTAGATTCATTCAACTCGCCATCCATCAATGAGACTGTGATTTACTCCAGGTTAACATGATACGTGAAATTTGTGGTGGATAAAATTGATTCTGGGAAGATTTCCCCGGGGTACTTCTGTTTCCCCTGGCAAATATAATTTCATCAAGAAATGTCTACCCTCAACTGGTGGTGGTGGTGGAAACAACAATAAGAATAATATAACAATAACCAGTAGGCCTAATGCATATTATTTGCAAAAAATCTTTCACTACGCATTCTGTGATTATTATTGTTATTATTATTATTAATATTATTATTATTATTCACATAACTGAATAGTATATTAAATAAGAGATATAATAATAAAGAAACAAAATTTCACTACTATGTGATAGCATAATATTCTATGATCTAAAATAAAATTTATATCCTAACATACCTTTTGTGTGGGTAGGCCTATACTATATTGCATAATATAAAATTTATATTAACACATTATTGCTTATGCTTATTTTTAACATTTAATAGCGACATTAAGTGCTGCTATCTGAAACAATTTGTTGTTGGGTGTTGATGTTATATATATATTACATATAAAAATTGTTATTCCACCTAGTGCTACCTAAACTAAATTAGGAGGTGCATTATATAAATTCGGGTCACCTCAAAATACTAATCTAATCTTATAAAATAAAAGGCCTAGGGTTAAATTACATAAACATGTTTTACTTCTATTAGGCCTACTGAAGAGCATGTTTGGGTACACTGAAGTGAGCATGTGATACAAAAATATAAATATTCAATTCAATTATTCAGTTGCTTCAGAACTTGACATTAGTCCAGCTAATAAAAAAATTAATTAAAAAATATAATCCAGCTAGATTGGAGGGATTATTTACTAAACGAATAATTTAATTATCAATCTAAATTTTATCCTTACATTTTTATCTTGATTAAACGAATCACATTAAATACTATAAATAAAGTGACGTTGCAAGGAATGAAAAAAACACTACTTAAGACAGAAAAAAAGTTTATAAACATATTACATAAATAATTTTATCCACGTGCGCTATCATCCAACAATATGAACACTTGCAAAACACTTAGGCCTATAATATTTTTAAAATTTGCACAGCACGTAACATTGTATGTTACCGCTCTAATAAAAATCACTATGCCTAACGAAAATTATTTTATTAAAATGTTCTACGTCTAATTTATTATTTATTTGTTACCGCTTTAATAAAAATCACTATGCATAAGAAAATTATGTTATTAAAATGTTCTACGTCTAATTTAATATTAATAAAAATCACTATGCTTATGAAAATTATTTTATATGTTTTACGTCTAATTTATTTATTTGTTACCGCTTTAATAAAAATCACTATGCCTGAGAAAATTATTTTACTAAAATGTACTACGTCTAAGTTATTATTTATTTGTTACCGCTCTAATAAAAATCACTATGCCTAAGAAAATTATTTTATTAAAATGTACTACGACTAATTTATTAAATTATTGTATGTAATGATAAAAATTCTGCTGTAATTATTACTGAAAATGTTCTGTCTCCTGCTGTTATTTCACCTAATCTCATATTTATATAATTATAGACTCATAATAAATTAAAGATTCCATTACCGTAAAATAAAACCTATATGACTGACAATAAAATATCTGTACATGTAATAGTAGTATAATAATAAACATTATATATAATTAATGTTGTACTTAATTTTTAATAACATGTATAGTATTAACAATTTAACGCGCAAAAACAAACACCAGCATTTCATTTCTTCAGTATAGTAGGTTACTGTAGCGAACTGAAGTACGGCATTTAAACTTATTTTGCGTCATCCTTTTCGCCTAGTGTCATAATGGATCACTGCAATCATAAATAATAAATTTCGAAAGTAGATTCAACTTATGTATTCTTTTCCTTTTCCTATGTCAATCATTTCTAAATCAACATGGCGATATAACTAGTTCCGAACGCTTCTAGGGATAGATTTCTAAAAATGATCGGCCATGTTAATTATACAGTTGCACGTATGCTATTTTCACGTGACCTCGTTTATTGAAATGCCACGTCCATATCACTTCTCATCAATCGGTCAAGATACCGATAACTTAATCCAATCTAATCGGTCTAAATTCTACATTCCATTGCTAATGACCTTCAGGGATTAGTTGAAATGTCATGATTACATTAATTGGTGATAAACGATTATTAACCAGAAAATACTTACCGATAGATGTCACAACCATCGCTCAACTCTGCCAAACATACAGAACAAAAGAAACACAATTTCCACTATTTTGAAATTTGTTCAAGGTCTAACACAACCACGACGAGAGCGCTGCTGAGAAGCAACTAAAACTGTAGTGTAGACGGGTAGGGCTACAGCCTACAGGTTGAACTCGTGTTCAGCAGAACTTCAGAACTGAGTGCATCCTGCCCTACCCACGAAAGGCAGAAATGGAACATTCTAGCTTGGACTTAGTAGACATTGTGCGTGACGGAACAACCAGCCGTGCACATGAAGAAAAAAAAAGCGTGTTCATCAGAGAAACAAACAAACGTCAGTAAGGACGAAATTCTAGGACAGCGCAATTGGAAAGTAGCCCATAGAGACTTCGCCCACGATCACAGCCGAGAACAGCCATGAACCGAGCCAACACGAACCATGCAATGGCGGGACGAGACGGAGAGGAGGACTTGACGCTTGGCAAATAGCAGTTCCGTTGGCTCACTTCCCCTCTTTCATCCCCCCACCCCACACCCATGTTGAAAGAGGCATTAATCTAAACGTAGAATAGGGGAGGCAAATGGTTGATGAGGGGAGTTCGTCTAGTGCTTATCAAGAGTTGAAGTCTAGTAGTGGGGGAAGTAGGGATGGGAGCTAACCTGTCAATTTGGTTGAAACGCCGAAAACTACCATCGTGACGTCACTCCATCAAGCTGTTATTGTATTTTAACTCTCCGTGCGAAACCGACATTTCTCCGTTCATGCCGAATATCTACGACTGTAGAACGTCCCTACCACCTGTCTATGTTTAGAAATGCAAGCGCGTGACTCTCAATAAGCCGGCATGTGAAATGAAAAACAACATAAAACGCAAAGCACTTTATCATGACGGAATCTACCATTTCACAGTAGGGAAACATGATTCTACTTTATGACCGCGTTTATCACAAACGAAGCGAAGAAAGTACTCGTTTGTGTTTTGTAATGAATGTGTAAAATAGTAGTCACTTTATGAATGAATTTTAAACATTTCAGCAATAATAATCTTTCCACTTACGGAAATACACTGCTATTTACCGCGCATGCTGTCTACGTCTTCTATCAGATCTACACTGTCTTAGTGGTAAAGGGCAAAATTTAGTCTATTACCAGCATGTAAAATTATTAGTATTTTAGATTTTGAACTTGATTATATAAATTTGCCCTCAAAGGACCAATACGAAATTTATTAAATTATTAGTAATAACTTATTTCCATAAAACCGTATGCTCATTTTATCAAATCACAATCCTTCTTAAAGCTGTATAATTAAAGCCTGGTATTTTAATTATAAGATTAATAAACAATTGTATTTAGGTTATATATATATATATATATATATATATATATATATATATATATATATATATATATATATATATCCTATATATATTAAGCTAAGTCTAAAGATGAAGTAATTTCCAATTACAATATTCTTGATAATGCATTTTAACCTCTATGTAATCAATAAATAAAATATCAGTAATGTAACGTATAAAATTTTAAAAAATACTGATGAGTATTATGTGCAGTATTGTATTTGCTTGGGTGGGTATGTATGCGGGAGTGATTGTTCTTTAAACAATTATACATCCTTTGACCAATATGAACCAAATTTTGCATACGTACTCTCTTCTACTAGAGAAAAATATAGGCAACATTAAAATGCAGACAAACCACCCTTTTCCCATTATCAACCCCTATCTGTAATATTTACGCCATACAAATATATATACTTTGACCGATGCATACCACATATTGCATACAGTGGACCCAGTAGACGCTGGAGAAAATTCTAGATAATATTCAAATCACCCCTTATCTTCTTTCAGTCCCTATTACGCTATCATTAGACAATTCTACACGCTTAGGGTGGCGTGCACCATCCAGGAGTAAATCTTACTAAAGTAGTAAATTTAAGACGGAGACCTGGAGTATACAAGAACCAGTACATCTGTCTCACTCTTTAAGTCATACTAGTAATGTGCTAGAGTGAGACAGACAAACCGGTTTTTGTTGCGTCAGGTTCCCGTCTTAGATTTACTACTTTAGTGCTTCTCTTTTAGTAACTTACTCTTTTAGTTGGTGTTGGAGAGCTCAATTGATAGTTACTTCTTTAGTTGTAACTAAAGTAGTAAACGATTTTTACTAAAGAAGTAGTCGAATTCTGCGCAGAACAGAGCAGAAACATTAGTGCAGCGCAGCAGAACACGTGCATTTCAATTGCCGGTATTATTCAAGTGCCAGATAATGAAAAGGAAAGGTTAGCTGAAACAATGAATATGAATTTGGGTTGTTCCAAATATTACCAATGACAATCTTCATGTTTTAAAATAGGTCTAATAGTAATGTTTTATTCATTACTAATTTTAATTCCTTCAATTGAATATTTTCAGTTTAGTAGCCTACGTTAGGGTACTGTGATTACAATTTTTGTGCAAACTATTTCTGTATTATAATGCAAACAATTGGAATTTCCAGTTGATTTTCATAATTGATTCACTGTCAATATTATAATTATTTCTCTCATAATAATAATAAATTTCTAAAATATATTAAAATATTCTTCCCCAAAAACGATAAATCAATTATTCTACAGTTGTTTATCATAAATCTCACTATAATGAATTATTAATACTTATTGACTGTTTAACAATATTAATAAGTAGTATTACACAAAATCATGAAAAAGGGGGGATAAAAAGGATAACAAAACTAATAAGGGGCATTATGTTTCTGTCCTTTTTCAAATGCACAGAACATTTACTTAAAAAAATATTACCTTATAAAAATAATAATATTACAACTGAGAAATGTAATATTTAAACAAAAAATGGCGGTACAATATTTCGGAAGCTATGAACTCCAATAAAAATTATGTAGATGGTTGTGTGTTTAAAAATAATTTCAGTGACTACTTCTCTAGATCCTGTGCAGCTTCAACCTCCGGGCCCCTCCTTAAAATTTTCTTTCGGCACTCATGTTGGCATTTTTTTTTATATATAGTTTATAATGCTTCTCACTTTCCTGTCCACAGGGTTAATTAAATAGTTAGCAGCATACTATAGACCTGCAGCATCTGTTATAGTTTATTCCCAAACATGAAAGTCTCGTCTCACTCCACCATTCGAGACTTGGGGAGTCTTTAAGGAATGGTTTTACAATGTGTCCCCTTCTCAATGTACGCTAATCCCAGAGTCAGTCAAATTTTCTTCCGATGTGGCCTGTTTGGACATTTTTACACCTGGGTTAGAAAAAAGGACATATTATTCATTAACACTGCGGGTGCAACTATTGAACTTTTAGCTCTTATAATTATTATTATAATCTGGCATTCGCAATGTTGTGCTTTAAGTTAAGCTATAGAAGTGTAATGTAATAAAATTAATTTACAATAATTACATTAAATCGTTTAACAATGAGAATCACCTATTGTTCAGTAATTCTATGGTTAAGTAGCAGGGGGAAGTGTTTTCTGGGTAGCTCCAAGAACAGAGGCTTTCATTTATTGGAATGTACTATACCTCGCCGATATCTGTATATGATTAGCTTGAAATACATCGTCGTTTTCTGACCCAAAGTTAGGGAGAACTGCAACATCTAAAGGCCGATCCAGCTAGGAAGATATTTAAGAGCACATGAGCTCCTTGTACCGTGCAATGCAAACGTCCCTTCCACTCACTCTTCCCCTCACCTTTGGTGGACGTCTTCCTAGCTGGATCGCTCTCCGCAATGATATTTCCACATTTGACTGGCTGAAATCACATGGATGTAGTGAGAATCTGACATCGTTTCTTCCAAACGCCAAAATTTCATGTAAGGATGTATGAGCTTAATTATTTACGTTATTAAATGCCCTACTAGGTATGGTTCGCTTAATATTTATTAAATCACCTGCCACAACTCTCATTTTTGGTATACAACCTTCTTCATCTCAATAACTTATCCTCAGTTTAACTATGTAATCCATTTAATGTGATATGTAACTCATAACTCACGCAAATGCCACAGAACACACTTACTCCACAACTTTACTCCACCCCCTGAGTAGGAGTAAATATTGGCCTTATTTACTCCACAACTTACTACTATCAACCAAGCACGAGAAAAACTCTGAGCAGCACGAGGAGCGGTACGTGACGTCATACCATGCTACTATTCTCTAAGAAAGCATTGTCACCTTGCAGCTTGGAACACACTGCACACTGGAGGCTAATGTTTACAACGCGCATACAACAGAGAGGCTCGTCTTTTCTCTGCCCAATCAGAACGCTAGTATCCACCTGCTTGTCAACCAACCCCTCTCACCGCACTCCGCTAACAGAGTTTTACTCGTGCTTGGCCGATAGTACGTTAGTAACGTACTCCGTGTTGGTGCTCTCCACCACTTGTGAAGTAAGTTCCTTTACTCTGGGAGTAAATAAAATTTTTACTTCTTTAGTACATTCCTCTATGTTGAAAGCCGCCGAGTTTAGTTTACTCCTGGTTGGTGCACGCCGTCCTTACTAAAAGAGTACGGTTACTAAAAGAGTAGCTTACTAAAGTAGTTAGAACTAAAGAAGTAAGGCTTACTAAAAGAGTAAATGGCATGAGTTTGGTGCACGCCACCCTTAGATTTTTTTTATCACATTTTACACATAGACCCTTGTTTAGAACCAGAAGAAAATTGTGGGCATCGAACAAGCCATCCCTTACCTAAATTCAATTCCTATGATCGTTATACACATCTACATTATTTGACATACCGAATTTTACACACAGACCCTAAATAAAAAATAGAACCGCAGAAAAATTCTGGTTCATATTAATATTCAAACAAACACATCTGTCCGTAAGATGATCTCCATACAAATCTATATTCTTTCATAAAATTTTACACACAGACCTTTTAAAACCAAAAGAAGATTATAGGCACATTTATATACTGACTTCTATTATATCTGTATTAAAAAATAAAAATACAAAACCTACATTCAATGGCCGATCTTTACCACATTTTACACAAAGGCCATACTGAACGAGGAAATTTTCAGCAACATGAACATCCAAATAAAGTACGGTACTCATTTCGTGTTTTCAACTCTTGTTATAGGGCCTACATCTGATATATCCGTACAATCTACATTCTTCTACCGATTTCTCTCAAATTTTTTTGCACACAGACCCTGTGGAACCAGAGGAAAAATCTAGGCAAATAGATATTCGAACAAACCCCTCACCTATTGTGTTTTCAACCCCTATCACATGATCTCTGTGCAAATCTACATTCTTTGATAGATTTTTACCTAATTTTACAGATACTCTCTAGAACAAGGAAAAAATTCTAGGCATCAATCAAATTTTAACACCAGGCCTTTATCTGTTTTCAACACCATTATAAAATAAACTGTCTACAAATCTGCGGGGTGTGACCAATTTTTACCAAATTTTACACACTGGTCCTAAAAAACTATGACAGATCTAGACAACATTAACATTTGAGAAACCAACCTTTCTTTTTCATCTCCTGATATATATTCCCTATTACCAATTTACAATTTACCCTCTACAACCAGCAGAAAAATCTAGTCAACATTAAAATTCAGTCAAACCGACCTTCCACTTTTTCATCATCCATTACTTATAGGCTAAACCGGTTTTCTTCACACTTCTAACAACATTTAAAACAGTCTTATCACAGTTCATATTTTGTATAATTATTTGCTCAATAAACCAAGGTCAAAGCACTGTTCCCAAAACATTTTATGTGTAACATATGAGCAAATAATATGTTAGAAATTAGCTGTGAAAAGACTGTTTTTTTATTTATTTTATTTTTGTAAACTTCACACAGGCCTGAAGCCGTTACAGGCAGGCTATCAGTTACTCTCGAGAAGCTAATAATTCTAATAATTAATCAAAAGAAGAGGATAACTAGATCGTTATACTCAACAAATATAATAAAAAGAAATACGTAAATATTAACTGGACATAGAAATAAACTTAACTATGTTGAATACAATGGTATTTTTATTTTGGTGGGAAATAACTGAAGAACAGTGCTGATTGTGCAGTTGGACAAGAAATACAATGGAAAGGAATATGTAAATATTAACTGGATATGGAAGGAACTCCATTAAGTTGAATATAAAGACATATCGTATCGTCAAGAGAAAGCAAATTGAATTTAAATGGTCACTTTAGCTAACTAGAACTGTTGAGTAATTTTAAGAACATATAGGCCTAACTATGTGACCCTGCCAGAAAATCCCAACCTTAGATCGGAAATGAAAATGTATTCCAAAAAATAAAAATAACTCTAGTTAAAAAATAATATTTGAAACTTCATTTTTTTCTGAAACTGATCTCCAAAGACGAGGAATTTTTCTGTGCTTAAAACTTCAGTTTCACAATACTGTGAGACCGTGCTCGAAGTTTGTCACACACTAGATTCTAGATAGGGTGGCCATTTCTAAAATGTCAGAAAGGAGGACATACTTCTTCGGTAATCTAGCATAGTATAAAACTTCGGGGATGGACGGCTGGACAGCAGATATTACATGGTATAACCCTGAATAATTTTACTTAATAACTGCATTTATATAAAATAAACTATAGTACGCTATCATCGTATGGACAAGCGTGCCATCCTTAGGAATACATTCAGATTTTTCCGCGGCACGAACTAAACAAATGATAGTATCGACAAGCGTGCCAACCTTAGGATTGGCAGGAACATACGGGAAAATACAAATTTTATTAATATGCTTTACCGATCCATCAGAGTCTCGAAAAGGAGGACAAATCAACGTCCGGCATAAAGCCGCGCCGGATGGAGGACTGCTCAGCAAAAAGCCTTACAGTCCGGCCAAAAGCCGGACGTCTGGCCACCCTAATTCTAGAACATAAAAAGTGTTTCTGCTGCCCGTAATTAATGTTTCTGTCCCGAAAAGTAGCCTGATAAAGAAAGCTTTGGGGATCATGTTAAATTTTCATTGCAAATTGTGATATAACATTTTTCCAGAATGAGACCAATACAATGCATCAAAATCTAAAAATCGACAGCTTATTCCCTGATAGCTGTTTTCTACTGTTAAGCGTAGGCTTATGATTGCGTCCCCCTGACATAGTCACTTATTATGTTATTAAATAAACTTAATTGTGTGTCTAAATAAACATAATTATGTGATTAAATAAACTTAATTATGTGATTAAATAAACTTAATTATGCGATTAAAGAAACTTAATTACGTGATTAAATAAACTTAATTATGTGATTAAATAAACTTAATTATGCGATTAAAGAAACTTAATTACGTGATTAAATAAACTTAATTATGTGATTAAATAAACTTAATTGATTAAAGAAACTTTGTTATCACGCCGAGCTTTACGTGGAGAGGAAAACGATTTATATAAAAGTTTTCTGTTGAAGAAACAGATATGGAATAGGAATTAATCCAAGAAGAACTGAGTTGCTTTTCACATACGCCTGTGATGTCTGCTATGTTGAAAGAACATTTTCACTTGACTAATCGTTCTTCACTGCCAGACGCTTCACACAAAGAAATATGTACATGACTTTCCTTACACATTGTAATAGCTGTGAATAAGATAAAATTTTTACGAAAATAATTGTTTATTATATTTTAGTGTAATTTGTTTCTGCTTATTTTGTTGATTATTTCTAACATTTTATGTGTTTATTTGCTTGCTTATTTTATTGTTTTCTTTTGCTTATAAACCAGGGCCCTAGTTCTAACACTCCTAAAATAACCATCAAATAACCATGGGATAATATACCGGTAGATGGTAATTTTGTTAGGATTAGCCTACATTCGAATTTTCATGGCAAAGGTTCCCCGTTTTTATGTTAAAAAACCCACAACCAAATAGACTGAAGGAGTATTTTTATATCACAAAGATATCTTGCAAATTAAGAAAACAATTCAGTCATGTACAAAACTACTTAAACTACAATTTTATATATACCCAGTGAATCCTGTTTAAGAATAGGGAATATATATATATGTGTGTGTGTGTGTGTGTATTTCAATAAATATCCTTATCGATTATTGTTGATATTATTACCTTTTATTACTGCATTATATTATTATTATTATTATTATTATTATTATTATTATTATTATTATACATAAGGACTTGTGATTAAAATTGTGACGAACTGGCATTAGGGGAAATATCTACAGATAACTAATAAAGAAGATACAATATGGAACCAAAACACGAAATCACATAGAAGACCTAAAGTTACCTTATCTCCCAACTCGGAGAACTTATCCCCTCGCCCGCATTGCGGACTTGTAGTCATGCCTGTTATTCCACTGGATGGAATTCGTGAATTACCCAGGAGTCGAGTGCAAGCTCGTGAACCTATAAAAAGTTTTGAGTCCAGTGGGAAGGAGCCAATGTCTGGAAACTGGAATACAACATATGTACCTTGCAGTACAGTACATTGGTTCCGATAATACTAAGAGTACAGAGCAATTATGCGCCCTCGAAATCCAGTGCGGCCGGCAGCAATATTTCAATTCCGAAATGTAATAACCAGAAAAAGTTAATTACGCATTCGTCTTTTCTCTTTTTATTTCAGTTAGAATATAATTACTAACGTCCAATTTTCCAAATTAAAAAAAAAAAACTGACACGATTTGTTACAAAACTGTTACAAAAAACTCGGAGAAAGAAGACGAAGAGAATTACCCCATAGCAGACCATACATGACTTTTAATTGACAAATGGTGGAGGGTATATTATTTAATTCGAAAAACCATATTTAGAATTTCTTCGCAAGTTTTATGTAGGAAATTCCATCGAGATTAAAGTCAGGTTATGATTGCACGGCCTTTTTAATTCCTATAATTTCAGGTCTGGATTTTCATACCTGAAAATTTAAATAATAATAATATTTTAATAATAAATTGTGTCTATATTAATAATACGTCATAACAGGGCCGTAGCTAGGCGGTGGCTAGACGGGCCCCCTCCAAGGGCGCAGGTACAGAGAGGGCGCAAAATTAACCATTAAAAATCCCGCCTTTTTTTAGACTGGTGCAATTTATCAAGCAAAAAAAAATCCACGTTAATGGAAGAAATCTTTCAGGTTATTAAAAATTACTGCACGTGAACTATCTGTAATATTATGCCGATTGTCTACTAACAAAAATCAGACATGCAACGTTCTTTAATTAACACGTCTTTTATTGACAGAGTATAACATAAATCATGAACAGTAGGGAATGATATAACAATAAAAATTAAAATGTACGTTATTATTGAGATGAAAGTGGTTCAACTAGTCGAAAAAAAACCTTTTACCTACATTAATGTGATAAACATTTTAGTAGGCCTCAGGCCTATTATGTAATTTACTTTTGATACTAGACTTTTTTAAGTAGTTCAATCGTCTGAAAATAAGGTTTTAGTACCTTCAAAGTCCAACACTTAATTCATTTTCAAATTGAGGTTTAGGTTTTCTTTGATAATAACAGTGTTTTTATATTAAAATAATAAACAATTTTACAGAAATTTAAAAAAATTTTACAGAAATTTAAAAAAATTTTACAGAAATTTAAAAAAATTGTTCAGAACCCCCAGTATTGGAGGGCGCAGATTTGTCAAACTCGCCAAGGGCGCAGAAGGACCTTGCTACGGCCCTGCGTCATCTGCCAAAGGCAGACGGCAGGATTAGGGGGCATGTGACCAGCATGCCGACACCCACGGCCGTTAATGGTGGTTTCCATGACCGGAGCCAATACTTCTCTATCAAGTAGCTCCTCAATTTGAATCACGAGGCTGAGTGCACCCCTACCAGAACTCTCAACCTCAGAAAAATCCGAGGAGGTACCGGGGATCGAACAGGGCCGATGGATCTGCAGTCAGCGACGCTAACCACAAGACCACGCCGGCGGTCATAACATTGGCCTTCTTTTATTAATAATAAATATAATAGATTATTGAGCTCTTGAAATAGCATAACATTGTTCAAATTGCTCATACCTTTTATTTTTTACCCCATCTCTCTTTCGACCTGCAGACTATCTCTTGATTGGCCCGCGTAAATGGCACTAATACAGTTTCTTCCATATTCTGTATTTCATTCAAGGAAATCGTATAAATATTCCAATAGCTTATATTCGAAGCAGTGGATGGAAGAAAATATCCATGTCAGGTAGGGGGCTAGTTCATTGATCTTGCAAACAAGTTTTGTTCAAGGAAATATTTAAAAAAAAATGTTTGGAAAGGCTCTCAAGATGTACAGTAAACTGTAAGGTACTGTTTCGTTTTGATTGAAACATTGTTTACAGGATACTATACATACTGTAAATGGGGCTTGTTTCGTATTGACTGAAAAGGATGTGATAATTTTATTTGAAGTTTTTTCTGGACTTAATTTCAAGCACAATTTCTATGGGACGTGCTGGGTTTTCTTGAAAATTATTGCAGATCTCGATGACATTCTGTAAAATTGTACCGAAAACATTATAAACCCATTTCCCCCAATGGTGCACTTGTCTTGTTTTGAACGTAAAATCCACCTATATTATATGCCAGTAATAAATTGTATACATTAAAACTTAAGAAATCACTGAAAGAAGCTGGCTGTTAGCCAGGCTGATGTCTTCATCTCTGGTGCAAGCAGATTATGAAAATATTTTGAAAGTTCATTTTCATTCCAAAAGCTGTTCATAATCTGGGAGCCTCAACATCCTGGTGCCCTAAGGTCATCCACGGCCTCCATAGGGAACCTAGATGCATGCTTTGTCATTAAGCAGTCTCCGCTGAAGGAGATTTTTCTCTTAATAAAAGATAAAAAAAATAATTACATTGCGAAATAAAACGATGAAGGCCTATATAACGTAAGGTACTATTAAAATCATTTCCACATAGTTTCTTTGGTCATTTTAAAATTTCAACACTCGCGTTTCAATTTCCCAGATTAGATGTCCCGAACGCTTACAATAATTATTATTAAAAAAACATTTGACCCCGACGTGATTTGAACACGCAACCTTCTGATCTGGAGTCAGACGCGCTACCGTTGCGCCACGGAGTCAGATGGGTACTTTAAAACACACCGGCCTAGCCATACATACTTACTCAATGGCAATAGATAATATTCCTCAGAAAGCTAAAGGAATATTATCTATTTTATGGAACTAAGCTTGATAAACAAAGTCAACCTTGTAATATTTATTTCTCGGGTAATCTAGGAGGCGGTGAATCAAGTTTAAAATAACTTATTGGAACATTGCAAGTTCCCCCCAAAAGTGTTCTCGTGTATTCTGAATTTTAAATAATTTTACAGTTAAAAAAAAAAAGTGCTCTCATTAATGTGCTCTGAATTTTAATAAATAATAATTTTATGTAAAAAGTGCTTTCATTAAAGTGTACTGCATTTTAATAAACAATTTTATTTTTTAATAATAATTTTACTGCATTAAAAAAATGTGCGGCCCGTGATGTCAATAAACATAATATATTGACCCTCGTAGGTAAAGGAGTTGGCCACCTCTGGGTTATATACCGTAGTTATGAAAATTCAAATACATCCATATTGATTGTTCTAGGCTACAGAATAAAGTTTTCATTATTGCGAATTTTAAACAATGAAAAAGTGATAAAACACTGTTCAGTTTGAGTCAAAAATGTATTTACATTTGTGGCTAATCTGTCCCCAGTTTTATTAAGTATGTATTCCACAAAAATTCTGCTAGTTTCAAATTTTTATTTTAAGACCGATAATTCAAATTTAAAGTACGACAAAAATAATCTCTGTTTGAAAATTCTCTTAATTAAATCACTTAACTTTATCTTTGTTCATGCTATTGCTATAATTTGTACCTGACACATTATGTTATTTTAATGTTACTATACAGGGTGTTAATGAATAACACCGAAATATTTTACCTGTGTATAGAGGGGACATAGGCAAGCACCTTTTATTAGAAGATTTTTGCTCTACGGATTCAATTTTTTCTGTTACTGCATAAAATCTCCCAGGGCATGGCCGCCACTGCTTCTAACATTTGAAAAAAAAAAAAAAAAATGCAAAACAAAGGAACTTCGTTGTTAACACTTCAGTAATGATTAAATAAACTATTGCAGTGGCGACCAGTCATGTGATTAGTCTGTAAATTTTGCAGATTATGGAAACACTAAATTATGGTATAGCTGTTGATGAATGACTAAGAATCAGGTTTTTATCGATCACTAAGAAGGCATGAAGTCAATTTAATAAAAAATGTAACACTATTTTGATTCATTATTGACTTATTAGCACCAAATTGTAATAACTTTAATGCTACGTAGCATAGACATTTTACGTCATAGAGCAAAAATCTCCTAATAAAAGTTGCTTGTCTAAGTCCGCTCTATATACAGGCAAAATATTTCGGTGTTATTTATTAACACCCTGTATAATAAGATAATGATAACCTATGATAATATTTATGGGGAAAAATTCATCTGACACTGGGATTCAAATCCACGACCTTCTGCTTTACGTGCCGATGCTCTACCAACTGAGCTAGCCACAGGTCGATTCACAGTGCCATTAAAAAGGTAAAGAAATCAATGCATTATCTACAATTATGTGTCCATAAACGCTTCTTTGTCAACTCCGCATAGCACAATCGCCCTGAATTATTCTTGTTTCAGTACCCACCATGGGCGTAATTTCAGCTTTTTAACTGGGGTGGCAAGATCTGGGGGGTATGGAAATTTTTTAAAATTTGGCGTTAAAATGTAGTTTAAGCGTTTTTAAAACTTTTTACATGCCACACCAGCATAAATGTTAAGTTTAATAAAGTTTAATAAAGAATCAAGATTGTGCCACGTTTATAAACTGTAATTTTTCACTTGTTTGCAAATAACTTATATTTTTACTGCCGATTTTTGGGGTGGCAAAAAGAGGGGTTTGGGAATTCTGGGGTGGCAAAAAGAGGGGTTTGGGGAATCTGGGGTGGCAACTGCCACTCCTTGCCACCCCTTAATTACGTCACTGGTACCCACCCTGGTCATTTTCTGAGGCAGCTTATTTATGAACATTGATTTGTTGCTCTCATTAAGAAGACTTTGCTGAACAGTCGCCGTTGTGTATTGTATCTTCACTGAAACCTAAGTCATCCGAAGTTTTGTGGTACTTCTATGTATTTGTTGAACATGTCTTGGGCTACTGATGGTGTCTGTAGCCATTAAATACAACAGTGTACTGTAGTGTAGTGTTTCTTTATGTAAGTCACATACTGGTTGAGTATGAAGAAGAAAGTTGAGCCTGCAATCCACTTAACGAAATGGAGAAAGCTCCCGCCAATCACATTTACAGTGAGCTTGAGATCTACTGTTTTCTCATCTTCTGGGAAAGTAGAGTTCGTCTTTCTCATTACACTGTCATCGAAAATAGCTGTATCTTGCAGATGTACAGGTAACTACTGTACATGGGAACATTTGGCATATTGTAGGTAGCCACTTGCATGAAAGAAGAGAGTGATTTGCTGGACAACTCCCAACCATCAGAGCGTTTCGCTTCGACAAACAGTTTTATGAGATCCTGTGAAAATATTGAACTCACAGAACGGCACAATTTCCTTCAAGGAGTTCAGCTCATTTTTCAATTTGTCTTGGAAGAAGGCCAGCTGAGCATGTTGTTTGATTACGTCTTGGGTCACAGCCTCATCTTTCATTTTCGATAACAATTCGACGATTACGTTCTTCTCTTCAACTGACAACTCAAGACGGTATATAATAATTTTGGCTAAGACAGTCTGGACAAACAGATGTACTCGTACAGCTGTGCTGAAAGCATGATCCGTCAGCATTTTATCTACTGAATTAGCGGCAAACACAGTGGTTGAAACTTTTTTAAGACAGTCGTCTTTGCATGAAGTCACAATTACAAATGGAATGATTAATTGTACAAAGCTGGATGTTGATGGTGCACGATAATGTAGATTATTAACAAATTCACATAATTAGGCCTACGCGTCATTTGTTTTAAATGTAGTAAATCTCCTATGAATGGCGATTTTTTAAATACAGTTATTTTTTTATTAGTACTAGCATTATTATTATACTAGTATTATTATTATTATTAGTACTATTATTATTATTATTATTATTATTTTGTATTATTTTTTTTTATTTCAGCTGTATTTATATTAAATATCAGGAGTTCGGGATCTGTGTCCGTACAGTAGGGTAGATCATGGAACTATTGCTTGTCAATTGTTTCTATTGTCGGTATTTTAATGGAGTAAATTTCAACTGATATTAATTTAAGTGGATATGATACAGGATGAAATGGTGAGGACGATTCATGGTATGTAAATATCCAATTCGGCATTTGCCTTTACGACTGGGGAAACCATGAAAACCCATGTTAAATTGGCCGGCCACTGGATTTGAAGCTGGGACCTCCCGAATGCGATTCCAAGTCGTTACCATCTCGGCCACCTCGCTCGGTACCGTTATTTTGTCTACCACTTAACTTTGAAAGTATTAGCACAGTATAGGTATTAATACAGTAGAGAAACTGTCCTATGACAACATGTTACTGTTACTGGACGACACTTGCGCTCCATGCGGCAAGTAACTAAAACTACATTCCCATCATATCAAATGACTTGGGAAAATACATGAACACTTCAAAAAATATATTATAAAAAGAGAGAATAATGCACAATATTTTTCTTTATTGCAAATCTGAATTTTGAATTTAAAAAATAATAAGACAGGTATTATATTCTAGTTAAGAACAGGTGAATCATACCTAAATAGGCTACTGTTAAGAACCGTATCTGGGCCTGGTATTTTTTCTTTAAAATTATCATTTAAACTATGGTATTAAAGGATAGTCTTTCAATATAGGTCTGTCACGCTATTCATCCTGCACTTCATTGTTGAGGGTGTATTTTGTTTCTCTATGTAATATGGCAATATACGGCTTCTGTCTACCCTCAATTAGACTACTGCAGGATGAACTCCATTAAACAAAACAAAAAATCCTGGATCATGTGGAATTGAGAACACCGACGGTACAGCAGTTTTAATTAACGAGTTCTTATAGGAGTTCATAAACTGGCTGTTTTCTGTGTTCAAAGTATAGACGGTAATTTTCACTCAGATATTATTTACATGTTTATTAGTAGGTCTTCTCGTCGGCCATTAATGACCCAATTTTTTACAACAAATCATTACAACAGAATGAAATATAAACATGTTGCATTAAAGTAAGCTGAAACATAACCACACCAGAATACGCGTCACGAGCAAGTCTACAATAAATATCACGTATTTTTTGTTTTTACCTTTCTGGGTGTTTTGGGAAAGTGAAGAAATGCAATTAAGGATTTCTTCCTTTATTATTACTGCAATTTTCTTTCGAAACTCCCTTGTTCTAATAAATACAACATCCCTATTTATTAACATACTTCTTGCAGTAGTTACTGTAGTGTTAGTTTATGGCCGCAACGATCGCTAGGTGTATGCGCGCGCATGTTCGTCTGGCAGAAAAACGGACTGAGCTTCGTTACTGTATTAATACGTAAACTGAATCGGCACATGCTAAAGGGCCTCAGTCACAAAAAATGGCAAACTGAGTTAAGCATGAAAATGACGTTTTATACGCTAAAAGGTTCTCATGTAAAAATGTTAATATAGTAAAAAAGGGTAACGTTGAGGTAAGTAATACCTTCCAGTAAAGTTAATTAGTTTAAAAAAAATTAGGGTTGCTTAGAAACAGTTTCTTTCGTTTTTCTCCAAACTGGGTTGCTTGGACTGAGGCCCTTTTTTTCATGTGCCGATAGGACATTATGTGTACTTAAATTTTGTACAAAGAATAATTTTCGCTGAGAATGATAGTTATGGAGATATACACAAAAACGTATAAAGCCCAACTTTATACAGCCCCCACTCCCCGCTCAACTACACCCCCAGGATTTTTAGTATGGTGTACTGCACGTACTAACGACCACCATGCCAATTTAAAAACTCTGTGACTTTACTCGAATTGTCTAATTTGACTGGGCTACAATATGCAGTGATTAATAAGCTACTGTACATCAATTATTTCGATTATTTCAACATTCAACTTTGAAAATTGTGTTTTTAATCAATGTACATTCAATTAATGTTGTTTAAATAAGTTATGTTCTTACATCCACTCGAGATTACGGGTTTCAACACATAAATTCGTAATATCTCGTTGGATTACATATGAAAACATTGGTATATGTCACATGACAATTAATTTGCAAGTTCACAAATTGGCTAAAGGAAGAAACAGGGGAATGGGTAATAAAACCAGCTTCGCCGTAGCGTATTTTCCATACAATCTAGACGAGTATTGACGTAACATTTAAAACTCTTTACTGGTATGTCCAAGACTGAAGGAGTTGGATCATTTCATGCGGATCAAAATCTACAGTTATAGTGTCGCGTGTGGAAGTTCGTAACGCTCAAAGTTTCTGAGAAACTGAAACTTGCACATCAAAGCAATAAAGAGTTTGGGAGAATAAGTGTCTAATTTTGTAGTAGACTATTTTCTATAGTCTTGGAAAATAATTACCGGTACGCAAATACGGTCCAGTTAGGTAAAAAAATGTAGATGTTTAGCTATTATGAGAGGTGAATGGTGGCTGTCAAGCTTGCATAGTATCTACCATCAGAATCATTTGGTGGTCTGCCAACTGGCAAACTCTAGATGCATCTTTGTTCTTGGCCAGTTTATTCTTACCTTCAGTCTCTATAAAATCTATGAATTATAGTATTGTCCGTACCTTCAATGGTTATTGTTAAAATATTATTATTATTGTGTCTCCAACGAGAAAAAGCCCTACTGTTCAAATATATGCTAGGGCTATAGTTTAACAAAATACATACTAAAATATGTTATTGCGAATCAATACAAGAAATATGAAATAATTTTGCCATGAATCTGTAACACTTATCTCTACAAAACCTTGAAAATGTCACTGACAAACTTCTGGAACTGTGTGAAACAACACTGTTTTTTGAACATTTGTGTTAAAGGTGGTTCGAATCTTATGTTGCAAAAATCAAAATGGAGTTCTAAGAGGTGTCTCTGTCGTTCAACCACTGGGCACTCAAATAACAGATGGTTGACTGTTTGATTCTGGTGAAGACAGGAGCATGAAGTATCATTTGAATTATCAATTTTAAAGCGTTTAAAATATGACTTGAATTTGCCATGTTCTGTCATAAATTGAGTCATTATAAAACTCGGTTCGTAATTCTTGGAGTCTAGTCTGTCTTTGGCTGTTGGAAAAAAACACTGTCTTTGTCCATTGTCCATTATAACTGTTTGTCCACTGTAGATTCCACTTATTTAGCATATCCTCCTTCAATTTTTTCTTAACATACGAAAGAGGGCATTTTGTATACTCATACCCACTGGATATATTGTTAAAATAAATGCTTCTTTTTTTACGGATTGTTTTAGGTATTTCCTTCTCCACCTAACTCTGCTCAACATTCGTCGATTTTCACCATATTTGTCTTTTGGTTATGCAAATTTGCAGTGTTTGGAAATATTTAGGATCTTGGGGTCCTCCGAGTCTTGTGGCTGGACTTGGTTGGCAAACACATGTAGCTATCAAACTTAGAAAATCAATATTTATGATCAGATTATTAAAAAACTATCTAAACCTAGAATCACTAATAAAGATGTACTAGGCTATGCATATGTTTACAGCCATCTTTCATATGGACTTATCTTATGGAGTAATCACTCTTCTGCAGAAAGATTATTAATTTTACAAAACATATGTATTTAGATAAATATTTGGAGCTTGAGCAAAAACTCGCTGTAATCCACTCTTTGTAAAATAGATGTATGTTCCATCAGTGTATGTTCTCGAGTGCCTTCTTTATGGTAAGATGAATCTAACTACATTTCCACATGTACTTCTGTTCATAATTACAATACTAGGACCAGATCTAATATATATATATATATATATATATACACACACACATGAATAAATGCAATTTTATTTCGACAAAAACAATTTATTACCTCCCTAAGAAATTTTACAATGTTATTCCTTTGATAGGCAAGTTCCGAAGATGCAGTCCAGTTTAAGAAGGTAATTATAGTACTTCATGATTGGCTAACACTCTTTATTGTGTACGAAAGTTTTATAATGTAAACTGGTTTTAAATTGTATTGTTAACTGTTTATTATTGTAATTGACTTTCCTTTGACTATTTGGTCTTCTGGGATTATATATACTGTATATATCCATCAGTCCGTCAATCCATACATCTATATTCATAAAATGAAAAAGTGAAAATGTCAAAGTCAATCATTTTAGTCTGTCATACTCCCCTTAATAATATGGATACGTATAGTGCAGTAAGGATTTACAAGAAATTCTGCCTCAATTTGTAAAACGAAACTACAACAAAAGGAACCAGGCATACTGAAAGATATTTCAATAGATTAATTTTCATTAATGTTCCAGGCAAGGTAGTGAAAAAAAAAACTTCGTACTACTGTATAATGCAATACAGGCCAAGATAATTGGATTTTTTTTTTCAGTGAACTCAGTGCAGAACTTTGAAGTGCTAAATTTGGAATTCTCTTTTCTAGGGTCCTCTTTTGTAGATGAGGAATCAACTCCTCGTCACTGAGGGAATTGGAAGGAGTGAAGGAGCTGAAGCTTGATCTTGTTTTAATGAGGTTTTCTGCAAGTCCCGCTGGGAATGGCGTTATGTGGGAACGTTATCTGCTTTCCCGTAAAGAAATGAACGTTACAGCCATAATAATGTCTAATATGTCTTTCACAAGAGTGAAACCAAAGAGTCCGACGTAAAAAAATAAAAATAAAAACTTCTTCAATACCAGTATAGCTACCTTGACCAGTGGGTTTCTTCTGTCGTATTACTGGAACATTCGTTTATAAAAGTTATATTTACCGTACATAATTTTGTTACTCCCTTATTTGCAACAATGTAATAATGAGACTATAATTGAAGGGTTTAGTTTTATAAAGGTCTAAGTGCCAAAATCATGATTGTGTAGAAAACAAGACATAGACCCACAGAAAGACGTGCCGGAGATAGACCCAGCGCTATATCTTGGAATTTATTGCTACTAACGTGGCTTTCCCTGAGCCTTGGACCCTTCTGAAATGCATTGGCCTGGGTACGTAGATTCATTTATAATTTTATCACCTGAAAAATCATGATTTTGGCACTTAGACCCTTATAAAACCAAACGCTCTAATTACCATTAGAGCTGAATTACTTCGAGACATAATTATTAACCCTTGTTGTCTCATTTATATTTCACAAGGTTCGTACCCAAGGTAACCGAAAGCAATATAATATTATAATATACGTCAATATTACCGATTAAGTAAATCCTTTTATAAATATTGACAGTACACTCGGTGATTCAAGAAGTTGCGCAAAGGCTTAAGAAGCTTATAGAGGAGTCGAAATACAAACAGTGCCAAGTATCTTGCACACCAGCAAATGCAAGAGAAATTCTAACGTGGCAGAAGTCAGCAAGTAGAAAGTGTCAGAAGAAGGTCGCTATACTACTTAAGCAAAAATGAAAACGTTTGTCTAAAGGCGACCATTCACTAACGCTCTGAAAGGAGCCCCTTCATTTGGATGATCACAAGATGACATCTACAACTGGGCCTGGGGGGGGGGGTCACTTACTGCCTCGTCACAACTGATCGCCTCGTCACCAACAAGAATTATATTGACCTTTCCTTTGCGTTTCGTTATTTAATCAACTATTTTGCTTGTGTACAGACGGACGAAAACAATCGATGAAGAACTTTTGATTGCTGCTGCCTATTACCTTTGCATGAAAACAAAGAAAAAGAAAATCAGGTAAGCTGATGTAACAAAGTGCCAGAATGTTTTTGTTTAATCAGTGATAATTGCAATTATGATATGCAGAAAATAAGTTTTTTTAATCGATTTCCGAGTTAAGCTCCAGACTGATTCATTAATCAGGGCTTACGGAAGAACAAAGGTCTAATTCTTTTTAATCAGATTAAAATCGTCCAGCATCAGCACAACTGTACGGATCTGTGATATCTTGACAATCGCACAATCACATAAAAATACAAACAAACAAAAAGTCAAATTGGGCGACTACGGTATTTGAACCTCCGGGAACGCGAGTCCAAGATGTTACCATCTCGGCCACCTCGCTGGCTTTAACGGTCTGGTTTGATAAGCGTATGTGAAGGAATATGTGGGTAGTGTTATTTGTCAAAGCTATCTGTATTGCAACTTCCAAAGAACTGATTTTCATTTGATATATTATTCTTTCTAATACATTAGCCTATCACAAAATAGGCGCTAAATTGGGCATTACTCCGGCACCGGTCAATCGATTTGGTTCAAAATATACATACTTCTTCCAATGGACGTTATAAGTGCGTATACTAAGGTTCATGAAAATCCGATACATCGTATTTGAGTTATCGCGCGTACAGACACACAAACAGACAGGCGGACAGACATTTTCCCATCCCCCACACAATCTCATAAAGTTTCATTCTGGCACCTAATAAAAAAGATGGGAGTAAAGCAGTGGTTGCTCAATCGAGCATTCATGTGAACATGATGCATTTTCGATGCAACCTGATAAATTAGTAATTTCGTTTATAAATTAAAAAAACAAAACAAAAACAAGGTATAGACTGTTCTACAACATGAAAACCTCAGTTCTTGGAGCTACCCAGGTAACACTTCCCGCTTCTACTTAACTGTAGAGATTATTGAACAATAGACTTCCCTCATTGAATGTCTGGACGTTGCATGCGTAAACGAAATTCGGATGCTGTTTCAAAACCATCACGAATATCGGCCAGAACAAGAAAAGGGGTTTCCGAATGCACGCGAGTGTGAGCAGTCAAATCTACTAGGGAAATATACCAGTGGTTCACAAACAGTGGTACGCATACCTTTGGGAATGCATGCGAAACTTTCAAGGGGGAAAAAATCAAACGAATACTCGGTAAAATCACAAATACAATAAAAGATTACGGTGAATCGAGGAAGAGGTAATTGGCGACTGTTCACCAGCAATAACAAACTATGACACTGATGTCCAAGATTAAAGCAACAAACAACTGGGCGGATGAGCAATGGGCCAAAGTTCTCAACGAAATGTTCAGCTTCCGTCTCCAATCTGATTCGTATCTGGAGATAACCAAGAAACT
Organism: Ectobius pallidus; assembly: GCA_964059195.1. Classification (NCBI taxonomy): domain Eukaryota; kingdom Metazoa; phylum Arthropoda; class Insecta; order Blattodea; family Ectobiidae; genus Ectobius; species Ectobius pallidus. Next base: position 125,349,577 of record CAXKWD010000005.1, read on the forward strand.
GTTTGTAAAATGATGTCCAGACCCCTATCTTAAAACAATCTATTATGCTGTCCCAACCTCCTCTAGATTGGACCCTAAAGGCCCTTCATATCCACTCGGAAGCGGAAGTGACATCTCAGCAGGTGATGTTCCAAATGGACCTAAGCCGAGCGCAGGTGTGGGTGCAAGGGCGGTTAGAACGAGTGCCGACCGAAGAATGCAGCCATTTTCAAACTGACATGCTCTTGTAGCATACACATTCAGAACTAACCTCTCTGCAAAAATTGGATCGTATGCACAGAGTAAATGCTTCTATAATGATCTTCAAGAATTTAAACTATCGATATTTATCACAAGTTTATAGGATGTATGCTTTACGTATGACTTATGTTGAAAATGGTGCATTCTAACGTCCATATCTGGTTAGGATATTCAGACGAAATCGCGATTTTAGCATGCGAAACCTAAAGCCCAAAATCAAAATCACGATACAGGTGGAGGGTATATATAGCCTACGCGAGGGCGGGTGGGCGAGAGAAAATGAGGATATGCACACTAGCTTCAATATCAGTGTACCGTAGTTTGATGGGTTCCTTCTGTATCCCTGTCCAGCGTTATGTCAAATGCTTAGGGCCTGTACTACCACCTCCAGATACATAATTTCCAAAAAGCTTAACTGGAAGATGTCTTGTACTACCACCGCCGAATTGCTATCAGGAAGAATGCATCGTAACTTAAATAGTACCGAAGGCCACCAATATGTGTTTCTTTTACAGTAGTTCGAGCGGCCTCCGCTAAACGCGACGACTCGACCGCAGTATAAGTTATTTTTTTATCTGCATAGTGAAATTACATCAGAACATGTCGTTTTACGTACATTAATCAATTTATGCAATTCTATATCATTAAAAAATGAGTCCTAAAGAACATTATTGTGTACGTTAAATCTTCCAGCATCAATTCTGAAATTCAGGTAACTACGAAGCTCTAGTGGGAGCCATTTTGTTTCCATCAAATCTGCCTATCTGGCACTTCCTCCTCCTAATACCATAACTGGGAGTTAACTTTCCAGATAGTTCTTTGTTCGGAGATCGTAGTACGCAATTCTTGGCCGACTTTAGATAAGTTCTCTACCTGGCAGATCAATATTTTATCAGGAGATGGTAATACAGACCCTTAATCTTTGATTTCTACCTCAGTAATAATGCGGTAACCAATACTGCACCTACAGATGCAGCACATATTTAGTACTGTTGCGAATCCATTTAATAGGAACATGAGAAAATACATGATAAAAGATTTGATATTATGATAAAGGTTTTATCACATTCTATGACATAGTTGTGCGATAGTGGGTGCCACTTTTTAAAGACATTTTTTCCCAAGAACTTTCCCTACCTGCTGCCACCCTAATCCTCTTCGACCTGTCAATCAGTGAATAGAAAGGTAATTAGACATATTTACACTTGTCTGCAGTTCAGTACAATGTTGCCAAAAACGCACTTCACTTGAGAAGTGGTGGAAGACAGTGGCAACACTGGGGAAACCCACGCGACTACAAGAGCATCTTTCTTTGTCGGAATCAGTGTTTGTGCAGATTTTCGGATTAGGGAATAATGATATGATATTATTTTGTAGATAGACGATGGTTTGGGATGAGGTCTTCTTGAAATGGCACGAACGATACTAGGCTTTAGTAATAGAAATGCTTAGTGTAATATTTTAAAATTCACAGAATTTCTTCCAACAGCGACATAGCTTACTGGGACTACCAGATAGGCCGAATCATAAGAGTGTGACTGATAAGTAGGGCCCGGATTCTTATGTAATTACATATTCTATTCCCTTACTTATAGACTACTATAAATGAAAAATGTCGGCTATTTGAGCTTCTGTTATGATTATTAGTTGGGTTTCATTTTACATATTTTTACATATTCACATATTCTGGGAAGAACTATCGCCGGTACGAATTTGTGGAACCTGTGTGAAAAGTGGTCGTGTATGCCTTCAAGGACAAAAAATAATGGCCGAGGTTCCATACAAAAGTAAAGGAGTGTTCCATCCTAATCAGTGAATCACAATACCCAAGCCACGCTGAAAAGAAACACGACTGGCAGGGGAATGACAATAGAACAAACAGAACAAAGAGTGCTGAACTGAAAGACTTGGCGGAAAGAGAAAGCTGCATGTTCAGATAGGAGGGAGAGTTTCAGTCGCTATAGTGAGAGAAAAGACCAGATGGAGACATAGAATTAGAAATCCTATGTTGAACAAATAACAGGTTATAAAACACACATCTGTCCATAAAGAAGCTTATTTCTATATCTCCAAGTCAAAATTGAATCCTCCTTATCCCATATTAACTATATAGAAATAAAAAAGCTTAAGTTAATGCCATTTGGATTAATGCGACTCAAACATATGTAAATTTCTATAACAAATTTGCCAGTGAGAGTTACCTGTTATACCGAACGGTTTGTTTTCAATGATGTCTAGGCATTTATTTTAACGTGGTACCAGTTTTTCAATGTCGATGTTATATTCTTCTACCTGGAATTTCTGTTAAGAAGACAAGGAATAAACGCAGAGGTCTGTTTTCCAACTCTTCAACGACTACGACGCGCTATCCAAAACAAGAGACGTGGAAACTTGTCTGAAAAGGTGTTTTTGAATCACAACGCTCGGCCTCATTCGGCACAACTTCAACGTTTTAAGTAGGAAATTTTTGGACACACGCCTTACAGCCCTGACCTGGCTCCCAGCGGTTTTCACTCGTTTCCGAAACTAAAGGCCTTTTTGGGTGGAAGAGAGTTCTCAGCCTATGAAGATCTCAAAGCGGCAGTGACATATTATTATATAAAGATTATATAAGATTATAGAATAATAAAAAATGTTCAAAAAAGAATTAACCATTTAATCTCTTCTTAACTGTCTGTGCGCCGTTATACTTGTCTTTATCCCAGCTCAAGGCTTAAGTTACTGAAGGTAATAACACTTTACGTAAGAGTTATTGTAGTGACAAGAGTATCCATAAGTCTTATGCCACACTACATTATGTGGGTGTGAAATAGTGTTACTCCCTTGCGACTTTTCGGCACATATCCCTCGGCTTAAATTTCCACAGCAATAACGTCTCAAATTAAACCCACTTTTAGTTGAAAGGTTATTTTGCTGTGACTACAGACATATTGTGGGTGCCACTTCTTAAAAACTTTTTTTCCAAGAACGGCTTCTACTTGCTGCCACCCTAATCCTCTTCGACCTGTCAATCAGTGAATAGAAAGGTAATTAGGCGTATTCACACTTGTCTGCAGTCCAGTACAATGTTGTCAAATACGTACGACAGCACGTTTACTTCACTTGAAAGTGGCGACAACACTGGGGAAATCCACACGACTACAAGAGCATCTGTTATTTTTTGTAGGTGTCGGTGCAGATTTTCGAATTAGGGAACAATGCTATTGTATTCTTTTGTAGATAGACGATGGTTTGGGATGAGGTCTTCTTAAAATGACACAGACTGTAGTTCAGCTTCCTATAGGCCTACAAAGGGCATCATGAACGCTAGTCTGGATGTTGTAGTCCAGTCTCGAATTAATATATTACAGTGTCTGACCATGACTGCGGTCAGCGGTCAGTGAGGACTGGCCATGCAGATGATGAAGCACTCCGGCTCCCGCTTGGCCTGGCGATACAGAATACAGGTTCTGGCACATGACTGTATCATTTATCACGTTCCCGGTTTTATCCGTGTCTAGTATCTTCACCAGAAAAGATCCGAGATGAGAGGAAATAATTCCTTTTTATATACTCATGCATTCACAGAAATCCATCAGCAACCAGGAAGAAAATAGCACGGTTGAAATCGGTTTTTTTGCAATATAGGCCTAACATGCATCAATTCGTCGATTGCTTCAATTTTGTTAACCCGCTCTACTAGATTCACTTGTATAACATTACGACACGCAGAGATCTGCTTTTATTTTTTATTTATTTATTTATTATTATTATTTTTTTTTTTAATTTTTTTTAAACACAGGTAGACAGAAAGGGGTTATGAACGCATGACTAAATGGGAAAACATTAAATGATTTGAGCGAAACTCACTATGCGGTTTTTTTTTTGGGGGGGGGGCTATGGAACTTGAATCTGCGGTCTTTTTCCCCGGGTGGAGCACTTTAATAGTGAAACGCACTTGGAAGCCGGGTTTCTAGTTTTTTTTTTAAATACTTACTTACTCAATGGCAATAGACAATTCCTAAGTAAGCTAAAGGAATATTATTTTTTTTATGGAACCCGAAGGTTCACTGCCGCCCTTACCTAAACCCGCCATTCAACCATATTCTGTGCTAACTCCATCAAACCATCCATCGCAAATCCGACTTCCCTTAAATCTATCCTAATGTTGTCCCTCCCGCCTGGGACTAGGTCTTCCAAGTGGTATTTTCCCTTCGGGTCTCCCCGTCAATATTTTTGCAAGTATGTCTTTCCTCCCCCATGCGCGTAACATGTCCAGCCCATTTCATCCTCCGTGATTTAATTACTCTTACTATATACGGTGACGAGTACAGGTTATGAAGTTCGTCGTTATGCAATTTTCTCCAGTCCCCATTTTCATCTGTCTTAGGCCCAAATATTTTAACATGCACCCTGTTTCTGAGCACTCTCAGATTATGTTCTTTCAGAAGAGTAAGCGACCATGTCTCACATCCATATAATACCACCGGCAGGATAATTGTCTTATAAATTTTTATTTTTGCTCGATTTGGATAAGGTTCATGAATCTGTGGTTCGTTTTAATCGTTTCATTTCTAATCTGTATGCCCATATGGCAGCAAAAGATTAGTTTTATTCGTTTAATTATTTATATCTACTACATAAAACACTGTAATTAAGAATAAAATTATTTTTAATATAATTTATGTGAAAAACGAGGTGTCAGCGTCAATAAATGTTTTAATTAATTTTCTGTTAAATTATTTAAATAAAGCCTGTAGCAGTTTAGTAAATAATCATGGGCGAAGCCGCGGGCACCTGCTAGTAAATAAGTAAAAGTGTTTACTGACAGATTTTTATAAAAGAAAGTCCTGACTACCCATGCTATTCGGGACAGAAGGGGTTGACTGTAACTGTAGTCATATTATGTTTCTGGACAGAATCCCAGCGGATTATACTGAAGATCGACGATTAAATCGATTAATCGGTACCGCCCTAGTAATAAGCTTACGTTATCCTATATTCCAATTCTGATTATTAAGTGCCAGTATGGTACTTTATGAGATTGTGTGGGGGACGAAAAATGTCTGTCCGTCTGTCTGTCTGTCCGTCCGTGTGTCTGTACGCGCTCTAACTCAAATACGCTTTTTCGGATTTTCATGAAACTTGGAAAACACATTTACAATGTCAATGGGAAGAACCCTATTGATATTGAACCAAATCGGTTCACCGGTACCGGAGTAATGCCCAATTTAGTGCCTATTTTAATAGATTATGGCGCCTTTCTAATAGAAAGGCGCCATAATTCAAATACGCTGTATCGGATTTCCATTAAACTTGGTATACGCATTTATGACATCCATGAAAAGTACTCTGTTAAATTTGAACCTAATCTGTTGACCGGTACCGGAGTAAACCCCAATTTAGTGTATATTTTAAAGGCGCAATAGCTCAAATACGCCTTATCGGATATTTATGAAACTTCGTATACGCATTTATACTATCCATGGAAAGACGTCTGTTGATGTTCAACCAAATCGGTTGGCCAGTACCGGAATAATGCCCAATTTATTGCCTTTTATGTTAATATATGTGAAGTCGCGATAACTCAAATATGCTTTATTGGATTTTCCTGAAACTTTGTATACCCATTTATAATGTACATGGGAAGACGTCTACCGATATTGGACCAAATCGGTTGTCCGGTACCGGAGTAAAACCCAATTTAGTGTCTATTTTAAAAACGCGGATTTTTATGGAATTTGGTATACACATTTATAGTGTTCATGGGAAGAGGTCTACTGATACTGGATGAAATCGGTTCACCTGTTTCGGAGTAATGCTCAATTTGGTGCCTATTTTATGATAATATACGTATTCGAAAGAATTTATATAAAAAAAGAGCAAATCATTTATCATGACAACATAGTCAATTGTTTTACTGTGATATTTTACGGCTTTGGAAATTAAAATAGAGATAGCTATGACCAAAAACACTATTGTTTTACATGCGCTTATAACTTACAACTAGACCGTTAAACTGACCCAGGTGACCGAGATGGTAACGTTTTGGCCTCACGTTATGGAGTTCCATGGTTCAAATCCCGAAACCAGCCAATTTCACTTTCTTTTTCGTATTTTTATGTGAGTGTGCGATTGTCAAGATATCAAAAATCTGTACAGTTCAGCTGATGCTGGAAGATTTTAATCTGATTAAAAAGAAAACTAGACCTTTGTTCTTCCCTAAGCCCTGCTTAATGAATAAATCTGGAGCTTAACTTGTAAATCAATTAAAAAAACATATTCTGAATATCATAATTGCAGTCATAACTGATTAAAAAAACATACTGGCACTTTTTTACATCAGTTTACCTGATTTTATTCTTTGTTATATAGTTTATCCATTTATGTAATTGTATTTGTTCTATCTCAAAGTCGGTTTTCTTCTTTGCGGCTATGCAAATGGAAAAGATATGACAGAATTTTCAATTTTTATTATTTACGCCGTAAGGAATTTGAATTGGAATCACTTTTGCGTAGCAACGTAACGCCAACTTTTGCTATAACAATACGAGCGAGAACGTCCATGGTTTTGATGTTAAATATAGTAAGTAAGGTGCAAGCTTTGCAAAACATATTATTTATTGCATGGAAATCTGACATTTTACATAATGTGTATGGCTAGTGGAAACTGGTATTTTAGAATTATCTGGTTACCGGACATTCTATTGCTGATTTTGGATTAGTCATCTACAATAAAATATTTGGATTCCAAGCATTTTCTTCTGGGGAATTTGCCGTGATTTGATTCAAACAAACCTTTAGATAAGGTCAATATTGATATTACTACCAGGTGCCCGCGGCTTCACCCGCGATTATTTATTCAACCGCTAGATTTCTAAAATAATTTATTTTAACAGTAATTAAAATGTCATATTTATTAACATTGGCATCGTTTTTACATAAATCCCATGAATTACTTAATTATATTGTTATTTTCAATGTTTAGCAAACTGGTTGGTGGTGGTACAGATTAGAGTAAAATAATATAAAAGACCCGGTAATGTTAAAAAAAACAACACGGGTAAGGTGAAGGAAGTGAAGAACAAAGTGACAGACTTTGACCCATCTTGCTCCTTTTCGGTATGGAATTATTGTGAATCAAGAATTATTTTAAGATATTGGATTATTTTTAATAATTGGCTGTCTGAATTAAGTAGGCCCTACAAGAAAATCAAACTTCTTCCAAACAAATAATTATTGCAGGGCTGATCGAACATGGGAAATAGTTTTGTCTCCTGTAAGTAGTTAACGTTGAAAGCCTGAATGCCTGAAAGGTGATATAAATACCTGTGAGCGAACACTCATTGCTCAGTAAAATGAAATGAACAGTTGCATTGATATGTGGTGATATGAATAAAAATGAAAGTACAATGCAGAGCGTGCACTCTTCGAGACAGTGGATTCCAGTTCTTCCCATTCCATCGTTTGTCTACAAAAAGGTACAATAGAATTGCTCTCTAATCCAAAAACCTATATTGATTATTAGGGCAAGGCATTTGATGATTTTGCATCATTTTTTATATGAAGGTTAAAAGATAGCTCGAATATATGTAAATGTGTATCATGAAATAATTAATTAAATAAGGGCAATTTGTGTTTGCATTATTTTGCTTTATTTTGCATTTTTCGTCATTTTCAAGAGGTAGGTCATTTTTTGGCAATTATTAGGCCTTTTTGGCATTTTTAGGCAATTTTCGGCATTTTATGTTATTTTTGGCATTTTAGGTCATTTTTGGTATTTTAGGTCATGTTTCAGTGGATAGAGAGAGGAGCATTTCCGTGTAGAAATCATTACTTTCAGACAACGGACAATCGTTTTTATTTGAGAGTCGTGTTCATAATTCATTTTAATCAGATTTATTGTAAACACCACAGCAGTCTGTTTTGTAGCAATAAAGATTTTTTCTTTTAAAATAGCATATATTTGCTACAGGCAATTTGATGGGCATGCCAGTTCAGAAATAATTTCTTTTTCGCTAAGGGTGTCCAAGTAGTATAAACTTACTTATTTAGTAACAAAATGAGTGTTATAATATACATTCATATATAACGCACCGTCATAAACTGATTTAGCAATTCATTACTTAAGAAAAAACTAATTATAAGTAATAATGGTAAATATATTGGTCATTTGTTTTAAATTTCGGGTCTTTTTTCACTATTTTTAGGTCACAAATGCATTTTTTATTTTGCATTTTTTCACTATTTTATGATCATTAAATGCCTTGCATATAGGTTTTTGGGTAGTCTCTTTGTGGTCTATTAATAGAGCGCACAATTTAGTTTCTTTGCTATGTTTGTAAAGATCTCGCACGAAATCTGTGCCGATGAGACCGTTACTCGCTAGAGAGAGACATGCTTTTGTGCGAGATAGAGAGATAGCTTGGCCATTACAAATAGAAAGGAAGGTACTGTTGTTGGAGAGAGATAGATAGCAGGCCAATCGACGCTACAGTCCCCACGAAAACATAATGCAAAGACGTAGGCAATCGGCACAGATTTCGTGCGGGAACTTTACTGAAGTGTTTACTATGGATAAAACTATTCACTACACAGCTGGGTCCAAGGTTGCAGGTTCGATCCCGGCCCAGGTCGATGACATTTATGTGTGCATCAATGTGACAGGTCCATGTCAGTAGATTGACTGGCATGTAGAAGGACTCCAGCGGAACAAAATTCCGGCACACCGGCGACGGTCACAGGCCTAATTTGCAGTACATCCCCGTCGTTAAATAACCATATACCAACCAATTACATAGCTGGAAGTCATTCTGCATTGGTATAGAGTCCACACAAAAACCAACTTCTTTGTATGTTTCTTGGGACTGAGGAAGTTCGGATCTATCTGTTTGCAACTAATTGAGTTGCTGTTCACTGTGTGGGAGTGGGTAAAATAGTGTAAATAATAGTTCTAAGGGAAAAAAGTCACAACATGAAAACTTACGTAAAGCTTCAATGCCGAAAACGCCTATCCAAATATCAATTCTCACCATCATAAATCTAAATATATTCTACATTTGTATACGTTTTACGGACTAATGTGCCGTCAATATATTTTTAAAGACAACAAAAACGTAGAAGTGCGATATCAAAATATAGTGTGCATGATTGCGAGTCTTTTCCAGCATCGCACGATATCGTTTTTATCACCTCTGACATTTAAGAGAAGAGTTGTTGGAGGTGTTCAATTCCTCACTCACATCCATAGCAATCAGTCCGCTGACACAGTCCTACATATCAGCTAAGACCAAACAAGCATTCCAAATAAAACAGAACAAGTAAGAAGCTACTTATTGTTTTTTAGAATACTTATTTGTAAGCTATACTTTTCAGGTAAAACACTTTTATGAATAATAATAATAATAATAATATACACCTTAGAACTATTATAAAATATGACAGCTTAAAAGACGTCAGTATGAGTGCACCTCTTTGTACAATAATAGAAGTCGTTCTACGTTTCCCAAGAAACTCATTTCATTTACGTATTTCAGTCTACAAGATGACCGGAGAAAATAATAATCAGCCTTCAGTGTTCAGGGAGTGGACACTAACTTTGCTTTATGTACAGGTAAGTATAATGTTTCACAATACTAAACTGAGTTTAAAATTCTGTAACTCTGCCTTGTTAATATATAATGTTGTCAAATATACAACAAATCAAATATATATATATTACGACTATTTTTTGGCCATCTTCAGTGAATAACTTAAGCAAAAATTAAGACGTGGCTAAGTCTCCATTTTTACTTAAGTTATTCCCTAAATATGGCCACATCTTGGTCGAAGTGCACAGGGCATCAAGTCAGGTGACTTGGGAGGCCACTTAATAACACCTGGCCGTTGAGTGTACTGCATCCAAACCCAACGTTGCTAGATGGTTCTTTTTCACAAAGAGTACGTAATATCTCTGAACTGTTATTACAGACTGAGTTGTGTGAAATTTTAGGACGCATTCTCATGTATTTGCCATTTTCTACACTTTTCATTGTTGCACTGTTGTCGGTACAATTTAAACAGAAACTTGGTAATTTTTCTTTATATTGCTTTTTATTTCATCAGTATACATATCTTACAGCAAATAAATAATACGCAAGTGAATTCGGGAAACGTTTTTAGGAGGCACGGTATAACCCACGAGTTATTAACTACAGGATATATAGAGTACATACACGTACATCCTTCGTGGGCTATTTAACCATTTAGTAATGTCATTATTTCCTGCAGAAACCTCTTTTCTGAAACTAATGAACTTCCTGAAATCGTAGCAGCAGCGTTAAGTCGATAACAAGCACACGACTCAAGAAATGAATATGTCTTAAACTATGCCAAGAGGTATCATTTTTCACTGACAGTCAAACAACTTTGTCTTCCAGTACATATATTGATTTGATTTCTTCAATTTTACGTATCGCAGAATTTGATAGAACAAGCCTATTTCTTGGCCTTATGCTTCTTTGGAATCCTTTGTATTTTCAATGCGTGTCATCTTTAGCTGATATTTGTTCGATATTTCTTTGGATTCCAGAAAACTATTCTTCACTCTTTTTATGTATCGGTATTACAGCGTTCATTGCCAGTCCTCTAGGAAAGTTCAAGTACGACAGGAATAACTTGTCCACCAGCATATACATCCATGACACAATAGGCAATGGAGATAAAAGGAGACTTCTGAAATGTCACTAATGAAGTACAGAGTCCCTATTCTATAAATATCTCAAATACCAACTTCCGATAAAATCGGCATACAGCTGGGATGACAAGACCTTGTCCAGTAACTGGAAATATCTCCATAGTATAATAGATGATGGAAATAATAAAGGGAAACTCCTGAAATGCCACTAAGAAATACACAGCCATTATTCTACAAACATCTCAAATATCGCCTTCTGATGAATTCGGCAAAGACAAGACCTGAGTTGACAAGACCTCCTCGGGAGACAAATTTGGAACTTCTTGGCCACTCAGGAGTTTACCACAGAAATCAGAATACGTACATATAGTTCATTGGATCCGAGTCGTTCTTGGTTATCTGAGAATCTACCAGTCAACGATGGAATTTGGTCCTTAGCTCTTGCATAACGAAAATATTTGGTTTTACACATTATAGATAATGTAAAACTTCGCCATGTGAATATAGTGTTCATTTACACAATTTTTTTTAAATGTTCACTTCGTTTCATTATACAGAATCACACGAGTCTTCAGAGTTTTCGGTCGAATTTTGCCGGGTAGTGGTCGTGACATCCATTCGATGGTGGGGAGGCAGTGAACCCGTTTTGGCGATGGACTTAATGCCGAGATACCCAACCTTCTAAGTCGGTACAGTATCACTAGCACCACTGTGTCGAGTAAGTATGAACAAAGTGGATGAGCTCATCAAAAGATCCACGCATAAATAAGTTCATTGGTTAACATCTTTGCGCTGAAACCATATTACGAATTAGTTTCGAACATTGGGAGATAGAGCTGAAGGTACATAACCACTATACAGAGATAAGGAGAGAGCAAGAAAGTTTCTCCATTTTGGATTATACCAAAGGAGACAGACAGACAGCCAGAGACAGACGCTGAGAGAGGACGGGAGAGCATTCAGAAATGAAAACCATATTATACAATGCCCCAGGGAACTTTCTTCGCAGCGGCTACATGCTGGAGAGGCTGCTAGCAACAGCGGTTATGTTGGCAGCATGAGTTTTTATGAAAAAAAACCGTCAATTGTGTATACAATACTCGGTTTAATGCTTGCACACTGCAATATGCACTGATGGCACCCATTGATAAAAGTGCCAATGACGCCTGCCTGCATTCTATTACCAACATAACTGCTTTTGCTAGCACCCTCTCCAGCATGTAGCCACTGCGGAGAAAGTTCCCTGGCGCACTGTATTATTCATCCTCTCAGGTTTAGGCTACCTCCGCCTGACGGCTATGTCTAACACGAAAGAAAAAGGGATCTAAGGTCGGAACGATGGAACTACCATAGTAGTAATGTACTGCCAAACATAGTACTCCATAGAAACTAATATATATATATAAAGACTCGAAATTACATTTTAAGAGGTGCCTATTTTCAAAGTTCCCACTGCATTTTCGCTTGCACTTTTTAGCTAACTTAGGTCAAGTAGGCTGTATTAAGTTACAGGTCCGGAAGTATATCAGAGTCCCGGTATATCAGAGCTACGAATATCTATCCAACAAACTCGATTCAAAATTATTTAATTGCCTTGTTATCACGAAAAAGAGGTTTCAACACAATTAGTTGGATGCAGAGTCTACTCCGAAACGACTGTGAAGCTAACATTCATTTTCGTTGTAGCAATTAATAAAATATAATGACATTTCGTTTATATTCACTAATTAAAATAGTTACGCAATGTTTTGGTACTTTAATTAGTCGCTGATGATGATACATTAGGAGTATGAGGTGGACTTCCATTTCCATTAACTAGAAAAGGATGAATGCAAACCCATTTCCCTGATTTGGTAATGAAGTTAGAGAGTGAACGCAGTCGAAATTACCCCGAGGCCTGATCTAGGGTTTCTAGGTCGGGTCGATTGAGCCTCGTGCCTAGCCCGGGCAAAGCGAAGCGCTAGTCGGGCTTTGCAAGCTTGCAAGGCGCGCAGCGCACTACACTGGATTTATTTTCGAACTATAGATCTTGGTCGTCGGGCTGGCTTGTGTCTGTGGGTATAGAAGTATCGATTTCCATGGACATGTTCTGTCCTAAAACCGAGATACGATAGATATAGATAGCATTCCGATTGCACAATCATCAATCAGGCTAAATTGCAATTGTGGTGTCACTGCGCACAAACAGACTATCAGTCCCAATATTTATGTACAATAACAGATGATATTATTATCTTGTTTGCAGATGGGTGCTCGTTTATCTTTGGGAAGTGCATGCGCAATGGGTACCTCCCTATTTCCCTCTCTACTCCACCTATCCCCTAGCGTGACCCCACTAGAACTGTATATTATCAGAGTCATGTTAAAATGTAGATAATATATGATTTTCCATGACTTGGCCTTTTGTTACAATTCCCCTCCGTTCCCTCTGCGCCCCGGGAGGCCTGGCAAATATCTCCCTGTTCATTTCCACCCCTCCGCCCCGCTTCAGCAAGAGTGGGCTTCAAATTGCTTTTGAGTTCCTGGGGATAGATGCTATTTCTCTCTCTTTCAGGCCGCAGGCGTAATGATTCCGACTACCCGCCCCTCCGCTCCCCGCAGTTCCCCCGACAACTGAACCCCTCTCTGAGTTCCATCACCGACTATAATAGAATGGGATATGCGTTGCTAGGTAACGGCTAAACGAGGTTCTAGCGGCCTTGGGTGGATGAACCAACTAAGCGACACATTCAGCCGTATTTTTTCATTCCCTTTTTTATGTGAGTTACACGATAGCAAAAACAGTCATTAAGGGGAACAAAGGATAATAAAAGCTGCCTGCGTCAGCAAATTATATATTATATCTATGTCGACTAAAATAATACACAATGATTTACGACTCACAGGATAGGAATAGTACATACAACGGCAAATATTTACAACACCACTTTTATTCTAAGCAGTCCGGATTGTAATCTACTGAAGTTAATTGAAATTTGACTTCTTCGTCGAAGTTTGGAAACACGAGGCACTTACCACTAATGAGGGAAGATTGTAATTTAGTAAAGTAAAATAGAAAGCGAGTAAAAAAACAGCCAACCATAAAAGATGTATTCATAATTAATGTAATGAACGAAGAACAGTACCAACTATAAAAAAGTTCGGAGAATTGTGTGATGTGAGTCTACATTACACAAAATGTGGTAGGTATTTACAGTAGTGTGTGTATATATTTATATACGTATACGTATACATTTTAATGACTTATATTATTTATATAGTTGCTTTATAATACGTTACAGTGCTAGACCTTACAGAATTACAGTATAAATTTCTTTATTATTACTATTACTATTATCAGCATCCTCGTCATCCTGGGTAATATAACGAGATGTCCGAATTTTACGGATACATTTATCTTATTCGAATTTATCTTTCAAAATTCCGGACGTCGAGTTATATTTATTGTGACTATTTAGGGAACACTTACATATTTAAGCATGTAACGAATAATAATTCATAACCACAAAATTAATAAAAACGCAACGCTATTTTTGTCACTGTAAACGATATAGACGATGGCGATCCAATCGATACCAACACTTTCCGTTAAGATCAACCGTTTTATATATTTTTTAGATTAAAGTCTCTGGTGCCAGTGGTACGACTAATAATATTGGCATATTGTATTATTATACGAAATTTATAATGCTTCACCACGCATGAAATTGAAATTATATGTCCTTTTACTCATATATATATATACACACACACACACACACACACAATCGTGTTTTCAATTATTGTTTTTGATCAAATAAGCTACAAGTATGAAGATGTTTCAGAGTTCCGTCTTTGTTGATTTACATTTTAAAAAACGAGCACGTAGGTGCGATAAAATGAATTCGAAAAAAGTAAAACTAAAAATTATGACGATAGACACTTGTGACTGGATGATTCACATATTTGCACTGCATTTTTGGAGACAAGTGACTATGTTATGGTTTCAATTGGGACAAACTCATAATACTGTGAACCTGTTTTAAAAACTGTAGTTTTATACAGTGAGTCCCACGCAAGAGTTGGCCAATGACTCGGGTTTCTGCGTCGCGGCTGGCACAGTTCCAACTCCCGAGCGATCGGGTGAAATATCTACGCAAATAATGCCGCGGTTGTTGTAATGATTCAGGTTCTCACATTTACAGTTAAAATTACAACGAAAATAACCAAGTACCTCATCACAAGAGATGTTGGAAATGTTCTCCTCTTGCATAAGCACAACAC
The DNA here is from genome assembly GCA_964059195.1 of Ectobius pallidus. Lineage (NCBI taxonomy): Eukaryota > Metazoa > Arthropoda > Insecta > Blattodea > Ectobiidae > Ectobius > Ectobius pallidus. Next base: position 125,364,734 of record CAXKWD010000005.1, read on the forward strand.
TGACACCCTTTTTAGAGAATTTTCTTTCACGCGCGTAAGCTTAGCTTCCGAGATAGAGTTAATTTCTCTTGTGATATTGTCTTTAAGTTCTTCTTGTGTATGGGAAATTGACCTATACACTTTATTTTTCAAGTTTCCCCATAAATAACATTTACATACTGTTAGAAGAACTTGATGACAATATCACATAGGCCTATCACAAGAGAAAGTAACTCTGTCTCGGAAGCTGAACTTACGCGCGTGAAAGAAAATTTCCTAAAAAAGGTGCCAGTATTGTCTGGATGCAAGAGGAGAACATTTCCATCATCTCTTGTGATGAAGTACGTGGTTATTTTCATTGTAATTTTAACTGTAAATGTGATAACCTGAATCATTACAACGACCGCGGCATTATTTGCGTAGATATTTCAGCCGATCGCTCGAGAGTTGGAGCTGTGCCAGCCGTTACGCAGAAACCCGCGTTATTGACCAACTCTTGCGTGGGACTCACTGTATTTATTTGTCATACTATCATTTTGTGTGTGACATTTTCAAAGCTGGTGTGGTAATATATTTTGCGTTATAAACTTACTGTGAGTAAAACGTGTGTACGACAGAAACGACGGAACATTTTTTTTTGTTTTTGTTAAGCGCTGGAGGACATTTTTCTGTTGCATGCATTGCTACCTGGATCAGGTTTCGTCTTGCCTCTCTATATCTAGCGCACGTATACACTGCTTGGTAAATTTTGTCGGGTTCACAGTCTTCACAGTAGAGGTAGTCTGCCTCCTAGATTGAACCTATGTAGGTTTGCTGTGAAGTACCGCGAGGGGATATTGAAATGGAATGTACTAACGAAAGATGCAACTTAAAGATCTTATTACCGGTACAGTCGAGTGCACGGAATATTTCCGATATAATGCGCAATGATTTTGTTGGTACAGGAATAGGCTCCGCCAGACCCACTCCGCAACCCTACGCAATTTATTTATTTTTTTATTATTATTATTATTTTTTTTTTTTTGCTTTGGCGGAAACGCAGCAAAAGCTAATCCTCCACTTAATGTTTGTCTTATTCCCCTCACTTCTCCACTCCTGAACCGACCTGTTTCAGACTTAATGATTGTGTACCAGACTTTTGAAAACAAACCCATACGAGTCAAATTCATTTAAGGGCTGGTGTGGGCATTCGTTGTAAGGTCACTCAAATGAAATGTTATCATACTCCACCCTATTTCACCGCTTACCTAGGTCTGAGCGTTGTTTATAGGCTAAAAGAGATTGGCTCACCCAAGGGATTCTGTGAAACACAGATGATATGGAGATTCAAAACTTTAGAAGTGACCATAAGAATCGGAAAGTTTCCGTGCACTCGACTGTAGCCTACTTAATTACATAATTAGTACAGGAAACATAACACGTCTTAAACAAAGCACTAAACTAAACTAAATTCCGTGGCGCGACATCCCCGAAGGGACAAGGCCTACCACCCGACCGCTGCATCATCTACCTAAAGGCAGATGGCAGGATTGGGGGCATGTGGTCAGCATGCCAACAACCACGGCCGTTAATGGTGGTTTCCATGACCGGAGCCGCTACTTCTCTATCAAGTAGCTCCTCAATTTGAATCACGAGGCTGAGTGCACCCCTACCAGACCTCCCTACCTCAGAAAAATCCGAGGAGGTACCGGGGCCGACGGATCTGTAGTCAGCGACGCTAACCACAAGACCACGCCGGCGGTCAAACAAAGCACTACCTACAGTAATTATCACATCAGGTTCATATTGATAATTAGGGGATTCTTTGGCACTCTGCAGTTGTTTGGTTTGGTATTTCCAATGACTGTACTACGATATCGGAATCTGCTGTAGCCTACAAGATGTAATCTTAAGCCTCCCCTCGCGACTCAGTTGACAAAATCTTCCTGGCTTCCAGGTATTTGCCGCATCATATTTAAGATGACTTGGTCTTAAGGCAAGATGTAGAAACGTCGGCAGATATCTTTTATTGATACTGGTATCTAACTAGTATCTAATCAATTCGTATTTAAAACGCTAGATTTCTCATGGAACTTAATTACTGAACTATGAATTGATCTAAGTTCTCTCAAGTCTCACAATAAACAAAAAAGCATATGCTAGTAGGATGGCCTCCAAAACGTCATACAACGTGTTCTCAGAGAAATCCCAGAGGAGTTAGCCACCAAGCGTAAGTTTCTCAGTATGAAGATCTCTAATTAATTCGAAGTTACGGTGCTAAGCAGAATGACCAGTTGTTTTCTTTATACCTTCTACAGATTAGTAGAAGCAATTGGGTTCTAGGTTAATGTCATGTAGCGCTGTGGTATATTAATAATCTTATGCTTGTTTCCTTATGATGATCACTAGGATTTTGCATAATTTTTATATCAAAATTAAAAAATAGCGCGAATATATATATAAAATGAGTATAATGAAATAACTGATTAATGGCCGGTTTCTATCAACTCGCGAATTACCTATGGGTAAATTATCCAATGGACAGAATTTACACAAAAATAACACCACACCAACACAAATAATTTAAAGATATCACTCACATACACTTGTGGCGAGTTTCTAGATAAATGTCCTCTGGGTAAATATGAAAATGACAGAAAAAATGTTCCTACAAACTCGGGCTAGATCTTTCCAAGGGTAAATCTTCGGGTTAATTTATCCTTTCATGGATGGCTGGATAAAATTTAACCTTTCATAGGATCAATAGTAATATTTAAACAATGAGAATCAAAGCCTTCTGAATTAAATTAACTGTACAACTCCAAGGCCTTGCTCATTATATCATTGTAGGTTAAATGGAACTAATTTGTCCATGGATAATTTACCCATAGGTAATTCACTAGTTTGTAGAAACCGGGCATAAATAACGGCAATTTGTTTTTGCATTATGTTGCATTTTTCGTCATTTTCAAGAGATAGGTATATTTCTGGCAATTTTTAGGTCATTTTCAGCATTTATAGGTCATTTTCGGCATTTTAGGTCATGTTTCAGTGGAGGTAGAGGGAGCTTTTCCATGTAAAAATCGTTACTTTCAGATCACAGACAATCGTTTTTATTTGAGAATCTCCGCCAAGTGTTCAAGTTTATTGTAAACACCATAGCAGTTTGTCTCTTGCAATTAAGAATTATTTCTTTCTTTCTAAATGACACATATTTGCTAGGGGCAATTCGTCATTCGATGGGCAAGCCACTTCAGAAAGAATTTCTTTTTCGCTAAGGGTGTCCAAGCAGTATAAATTTAACTACTTATTTAGTAGCAAAATAAGTGTGTTTTATAATGCAAATTCATATATAGGCCTAACACACTGTCATAAATTGTTTTTAGAAAATTCATTAAGTTACTTAAAAAACTAATTATAAGTAATAATGGTAAATTTATTGGTCATTTTTTAAAACTTCGGGTCTTTTTCCCTATGTTTGGTCATAAATGCATTTTTTTTTATTTTGCACTGTTTCACTGTTTTATGGTAATTAAATGCCTTGCCCTAATGATCACTGTTTGGATTTGTTCGCAGTGTGAAGTAACACCATCAGGACTGCAACCGTCCAATCGAGTGTTTCTTGTCGGTTCTCGAAACTAAATTATGGCGGAAAAAAGTCACATTTTGCCAGTTAATCCTATAAAAGAAAAAAATCCCAAGTACTTCCTATAAAAGAAAAAGGGCTTAAAAACCTACAAAAATGGGGAGCTCCAATTAAAATGTTTCCATAGGTCCATGTAGCTATGTGAAACATGTTGATGTGGAAAGTATATCTGGGCTCTCGTATCCTCTGCAAACCTTTGGTGCTTCAATCACTGTGTTATATAGACCCTCCATATTTCTAATGATGGTCCACTGATACTGGAAAACATTAATGAAGATAAATGGCTTAAATGGCAAGGAATCGGCGATAGGTTTAAAAGTGGGAGTACCAAGTGGGGATAAGGGTGCGGCGCATACCCGAATCCCTCTGATTTAAGCCCTGACAAGAAAATGTATAACTAAGGGCGGAGGGTTGGACCATCACTCATGAAGATAAAATCTTCTCTCCTGAGACTGAAATATGTGCACTTTTAGTTGTTTCTGTAATACAGATCTGGATTGACCGATACCATTTTAAGCCAATTGGTAATAGATTATTATATTATATTATATGGGAATTTACATGAAAAGAAAATATAATGGATATACAGAGGCAGCCAGACTAAAAGGTTACAAGTGGAGCTTAAGAAACAGAGTGCAAAAGAAATAATTGAAGGCATTCTATACGCCTTAACCGCTAGGACGAATTCTTAGACGAGTGCATAAAACGAACAGGTCACCGAAGTTTAATGGTAGGAGTATCCAGGTTGTACCTCAGGCCAACCAAAGAAATAACATCAGTGTATAGGGGGTTCGTCAACAACACATACAAAAAGTTACTTTCGTATTTCCCGACTAAATTCAAAAGTGTTAAATTCTGTGATGGAAAAATTGTGTAGATACGCCTAAAAAAAATTAGGTTGGGTCCCAAACGCCTCACCTCAGCTCAACCATAAGTTTTTGTACGAATAGTGTAGGCTAAGTGAAATTTAGTGAAAATACACACATATATCAGTTACACGTGTGAGTGATTCCTGTGGCCACAATCCTGCCGCCCATAATCCATTCTAGCCCTGAGAAGAGAGGACTACCGACAGAACAGAAGCCCGGAAACCCAAGTAACAATGATTGACAAGATAACAGTATAGCGAACGGCGTTTTTCGCATTATTTGGCGTCCAATAGTTAGGGTCACACCAATTCCGCATTATCTGAATTGTGGCTGACCCCAATGGAATTTTATCCTGTTCGGCTCAGCGGAAATGGTTGAAACTATTTAGGAATAACGTGTCCATAGATATAATAATAATAATACACCTAAGACAACCTAATCTACAAGTAATCCTAACAATCCTAATTCAAGTTAACCTATGGTATATTTACCCTAGCATAGCCTAATCTAATAAAACGTAATCATAATCTATCCCAACCCAATGTAACATCCTAAACGAAGATACAGTATCTTATACCATCTTTACTAATGGTAACTAGCCATGTTGATAATAGGCCTACAAGGAATGTGTACGACAGCGACGAATTTATCATTGTCACGCAGTAGATCTAAGACGGACATTGAATCGTAATATGACAAATGGATAAAAGCAGATACGTGACATATGCTGCTTCAAAATTTGATCCTATCATAAACATTATTTCCGGAAACATAACAGATAGGGGCATTTGGCCTGAAACAATTTGATGTACAACATCCAGTCAAAGGTTTAAAAAAAAAGTGTGCGTGGAACGCCACGCGACAGAAGTGAAACTTGTTTCAATTTTGGAATTTTTTCACTTTTGGATTGTTGGACTTTTTAAATATTGGGTTTTTAAACTTTTTAAATTTTGGATTTTTTTATTTTTGACCTTTTAATGTTTAAAATTTTGGAATTTTCGATTTTTAATTTTGGAATTTTCGATTTTTAATTTTGGAATTTTTATTTTTTAAATTTTGAATTTTTGGATTTTTCAATTTTGATTTTTTTGATTTGTAAATTTTTTTATTTGAATTTTTTAATTTTTAAAATTTTGGATTTATGGACTTTATAATTTTGGATCTTTGAATTTTTTAATTTTTGATTTTTTAAATTTTGGATTTTTTAAATTTTGAATCTTTGAAATTTTTATTTTTGGATTTTTCAATTTTGGATTTTTTAATTTTGGATTTTTAATTTTTTAATTTTGGATTTTTAGATTTTTTAAATTTTGGATTTTTTAATTTTTGGATTTTTTAAATTTTGGATAAGCTTAGGCCCTAATCATTGAGTTGACTGTTTTCCGTGCAGTCCGTTCCGTTACACCTCACTAATTTCGTGACGATTTTGAGCGTAACACTATTTTCGTGACGATTTCGAGCGTTACACTAATTTCGTGACGATTTTCAGCGTTATACAAGCTCTCGATTTACCCCTACCGCGGCTAAAGAAGTTTCACTTCAAAATACTAGATCTTCGTAACTTAAGCATGTTATCAAGGAAATACAGTTACCATCAATTTTAAATTGTCTCTTATGCAGGCTTCAGAAAGCTTGTTAACAGATACTGCAATAGAGTCTGTCTGATTTCATTTATTTATACTGGAAACCAGTACTCACCGCTGCTACGCCAACCGCCATGATGCTGCGTCGTCGACTTAAGATGATACCAAAGGGATCTTTCATTTTCGATCACCTGCAAATGAATGAAGAATCTATTAACTATTTTTAGAAGCTGTTTCACCCCCTACAATACATCACCAATTTCAAAAATATAGTCACCATCACAATGAAATCACCTTACACGTCGTCTAAGTTGTTAATCCTTAATATTTGTTTCAGGTACTGTACTGTATGTCACTGACGTCGTAAGCGATTTTTTGTTTACGGCGAACATAGATCACGAATTTCGCCAGCGACTATCGATCTAATATCTCTATCTAGAGAGTAAACTATATCGTTTCTTCTCAACGTTGAGAATTGAAAGTTCAGAATTGCGAGCGATCATTGCCGTCGATTATGGTCAAAAGATTTCAATTTTAATGTTCAATAAAATCAGGTAAACTGATATAACCAAGTGCCAGTATGTTTTTTTTTTTAATCAGTGATACACGCAATTATGATAGGCCCATGCATAAAAGTTATTTTTGTAATAGATGTCCGAGTTAACTCCAAAAACAAAATGTGCCGGCAATAATAATAATGATGCAATAGACCTACGATTCGCTGATATCTCTGTTTCAATTTAAAGCAGCCTTAAAGGTTATGAATGAATAATAAGCATATGAAATCTATCTGTCAGTAATTACATTAGGTATATTGCTGCACAGGAACGATAAGAAAAATACTCACAGTAAAATATAGCCTAATGTAAATATCGGTAGTCTACATAACCATAGAATACACATTATAATATCAATATTCAACGGCTAGTTGTTATAAATCGTTTATTTAAATTATTATTTAGCCACACTGACATCGTTATGAAGATACAAATCAATCAAGGTTGCTAACAATATGAATAAACGATTGGCAATTTGTTAAGTTTTTTTAATACATTGTGGGCCTTGAAAGAATATTCATTACAAAATTAATATTGATATACTCGTTACTTCGGTACCGGTCAACCGATTTGGCCCTAATTCAATAGGCTTGTACCCAAAAACGTCATAAATTCGTATACCAAGTTTCAAGAAAATCCGATAAAGCGTATTTGAGTTATCCACGCCTTTGTGATATATTACCATAAAAAGGCACTAAATTGGGCATTATTCCGGTACCGCCCAACCGATCTGGTCCAATATCAATAGACATCTTCCCATGGACATTATAAATAGGTATTCCAAGTTTCATGAAAATCCGATAAAGCGTATGTGAGTTATGGCGCCTTTAAAATATACACTAAATTGGGTTTTACTCCGGTACCGGTGAACCGATTTGGTCCAATTTCAATAGGGTTCTTCCCATGGACATTATAAACGCGTATACCAAGTTTCATTAAAATTCGATAAAGCGTATTTGAGTTAGAGCGCGTACAGACACACGGACGGACGGACGGACAGACATTTTTCGTCCCCCACACAATCTCATAAAGTACCATACTGGCACTTAATAAAGAGATTAAAATTAAACTTACAGTTCTGTATTTAATTTCCAACTTTTTAATATCCCGTTCACTATACTGTACCTTACAGTTACAGGCAGCCTTTCAGCTGTTGTAAGTGACCTTTGGGGGAGGGGAGTCTTTTTTGCAACCTCATCTGAACCTCATCTACAATAGACTGAAATAATCTTCAAATTAACGTCATCAATCAGATGTTTCATTACATTTTTTTTTCTTTCTTCCTGACACTGGTCAAACGGGGGCGAGGGCTGTTCAGAGGTGGGAGTTGAATTCAGAGAGACAATCTTATCATTCTCCTCCTGAGAGTCATGACTCCCTTGAAGACTGGCGTACGAATGAAACATCACGCCTTCAAACGACAATATTTCGATAATAGACTTGTCCAAGCTACTGCGCATCTATCTGAGCAAGGTCAGGAAGAAACAATTACTGTATTAAAGCATAGGAGAATCAAACGTTCTGTCGCCAGATATTCTATTTTTCAGATATGCCCTAAGTGAAACGGGAACATGAAATTCTGCATGAAGTTTTATGAAATGACTACACGATTTTAGACTATTTCTTTAACAGATATATTTTGTTTGAACGAAAATTTTAACATGTTTCATTCCGAATACTAAAACATGTGGCAAAAGGTCTAAGAATTGCGAAATGATCTATGGCCGATCCCTGCATCAAGCTATGACACTTTACCTCAAAATTATATTCAAAATCATGGTGAAAATGGGCTTTGCCTAGGTACATTGTAGTGTGCAAAAGATCTAATTTTGCCATTTTGATATTCCATAAAATATAACATTTATGTATTTTTTTTTATTATTAAGGAATATTCCACAATAAAATGGTTTTCCTTCATCCCACAACAATCTTTTGCCTCCATAAGTCCCTGTCCATAGCATCTTCTTCACTTAATCCTTTACTCGCCATACTCCTTTTCACCCCATCCATCCAGCACTCTTTGGGCTTCCCTCTTCTTCTTTTTCCTTCTACTTTCCAATCCAAAATTTTCTTGGGTATTCTATCCTCTGTCATTCTGAGTACATGTCCATACCATTTCAAGCGTCTTTCTTCTACAGTTTCCAAAATATTCTTTTCAACTTGCATTATTTCCCTTATTCTATTATTCCGAATTTTTTCTTTCCTGGATTTTCTTGCTGAACGCCTCCAATAATCCATATCTAATACCATTAATTTGTTTGCTTGTTGTCTACTATTTATATATATTTTTTTTTTTAAATGTGCATACGGTCCGCGACCAATCACTTTAAGTTAATTAATGTCCCTGCATGTAAAAGGAGTTTGGACGCCTCTGCACTATAACATTAATTTTATTACTTCTTATGCCATGGACAAGCTATGAATTTTGTATAATTTTTATGGTAGAATTAAGAATATCTATAAATTTGTTCAATCAATTGTAGTCTATACATCTCGACTACAATCCTACTCACACTGAAGTTGCGAACTTTGCTCGGTACAAATTATATCAGTTACAATGGATGAGTAACCAGCAACGAATGTTTATTACTAGTTAGCCAGTGTGATTCATGGTTCAGAATATCTTAACTGTGATTCAGGGATTACAATTTCAACATTTGTTTATATTTCACAAGTATGACAAATTATAGAACACTACAATTTAGTTATGTTTCAGGAATATGATATAAGCATTTTCTTTCCGTTATTTTCACCGTAGAACTGCAGTAATTATCATTAGGCTTATCACTAAAACTTCTCTGTACACAATACCCAGAAATGAAGAACGAATTACCTGGTCTGAAATCTGAATAACAGAAAGACTCATGATCGAGTAGGTCATTAATAGACTTGGGATTTTAGGTAAAAACCTATTTTAATCCTTAAGTGATATATGGAGGAAAACTTGTATATGCATGTTTCATAAGTGACTATGCCTAAAACTGATACTTTTATAGGACCTAAAACAGTCTATTTTTACGTTCGAGCCTAATATTGCCGTTTTGCTTGTTTTCCATCTGAAGTTCAAGATAAGTTATTTTTTTGTTATAAATTCTAGCATTTATTTTCAGTTCGTACTAAATTTTCAGCTCGGAATGTGCAGTACATTACACATTAGTGACTTGGTTAAATAGTAAGGAATGTTTCGTCTTCAGTAGAAAAATTCCTTGGAATTCCCAAGAAAATGTAATGTTTTTCTCCCGACTCCCACAAAAAAAAAACCGCAGTTCTCTGAATCACTGAGGGGTTGAATATGCTAGTATGATATGCGTAGCTTCTGGGCGCAGGGATTAGGTTTTCACTGTTATGGTAGTGATACAGGCCCTGGTAAAAGGTGTATATAATTCTGTGTACCATAGACCTATATCTGTGTTTTATCATGATTATTGATTAATGGTGACTTCAATAAATATAATATTCTGCATTGCAATTGAGATATTTCAGAAAATTGGCAACTTAACGATTTTATAAGAGACTATTTTATGATTTTTAGAACCTATTTTCCAATTTTTAGAGCCTATTTTAGGTACCTAAAACAGCATTTTTTAGCGACCTAAAAGTCCGAAGTCTAGTCATTAAACACTTTCCACAATTTGCATCATGAACTGAATTCCGTTTTAGGAAGAAGTAGCTGATGTATGTTTTCACTTTGTTTTGATGTATGTTTCATTTTCAGGCACAATGATGAGGCGAAAGGAAATGGGCACAAATATCGTGTGTGTCAACGAATGTTTACCTATCGCACTGTTGCCCTTAGTGGTGCAAATGATTAAGTATGTCTTTCTGTGATCAAGATAGTGAGTTCCAACCTGGCTCAAGTCGATGGTATTAATATATGTGTTTAAATTTACTAAGAAATGTACGAGTAAAATAACCTACTGATAAGATCCAAGGATCTTTATACAGGGATTGAAGACTCAAGTCTAGTGAGACATGTACCCAGCATGATGTCACTGTGTATGGACAGTCACTCCACAGCATGATCAGTGTGCTCCTGGAGTGATGATAAAGTACAATTTATTTACAGTACATTCATAAACATCATTGGTCATCATTTATGTGTAGAATAAAAAGAGATAATTTATTTGATCATACCTTCGTTATAAAAGCAATATGGAACGTGTTCACTTGTTATTTCTACCTAGTTTATAACTGAGCGCACTCTTGTTGACATTGCGTGATACACTCCCCCACCTCTTCCTATAGGACATGCTTACTGAACCCAACCATTCCTTGCATGAACATTCGAAGCCTAATTATGAGGCTGATTACTTTGTACCGAGGATGATATAGTTATTTTAATTATAAAGATAGTTGCAGAGACCCGTGAAGTATATTCAAGCGTTATTAGTTTGCCGATACACATTCGCAGATTTTATTGCGCGGGGGGAAGAAGAGTTCCGCTAGGGGACCGATGCCCGAGTGCACCATTCTCCGGTTTTCTCAGCCGTTTCGTTACAGCGGTAAACGTAATACCGGGGTATTTTCAAAATCTCTGTGCACCATTGCCAAAATATCGCGGTTACTCTGCTATGAATTTCTCCCATGGAGAAATTTTGTGTTGGTTTCTTCCATGGCCGCTAGGTTCGCTCTCTCTCTGCACGTCTTCCAGTCACGGTGGCTCATCTATAGGCCAAGTTTCATTTATTTTTTGCCTTATTGTTCAATAATAAATGTTCGTAAGGATAAAATGGAATATTATATTGGGTATATATGTCTGACTTTGAATTCAAACACCATAGATACTGTAACGATCGTGAAAATCAGTTGATTACGCCTACTGGATGGACCTGGTTTGGATGAGGTCATTTCAATCGATGTTACATACAACATTTGCAAATACGCTATATGTACCATCGTTCATTCTTCAAATAGATCCCACCATTTATGTTTTAAAGAATAATTCTCACACCTGTGCAATCTAAGGCAAAGCAACACCATGAAATCTCTGTTCTGAGTTCGACATAGTCTCACTTTTATTCCCGTTCGACTAGTGGAAATTTTAGTGCAAAATCATCTACATAGCCATGAAAGGGCTGTTATAATTATGTTCGTGTGTGTGTGTGTGTGTGTGCAAGTATGATAAATTGATTATATACACTATATACCGGTACATAGGCTATATCGTGATGCATGTAGCCATTCATTGCAAAGTTGGCCTAGGCCCACAGGTTTTCCATATTTCATTTATTTCTTGCCTTATTGTTCAGTAATAAATGTTCATAAGGATAAAATGGATTATTATATTGCGTATACATGTCGTCTGAATTGAAAGTTTGAATTCAAACACCATAAATACTGTACTAATCGTACTAATCGTGGTTACGCCCACTAGCCTACTCGATGGACCTGGTAATTTCAATCGATGTTACAGCACAGTATTTGCAAAGATATGCACCATCGTTCATTCTTCAAATAGATCCCACCTGTCTCTCATTATTCTTTATATTCAATTAGCTTTTGGCCTAGATATCATAAATATGATACATTACGCTGATCTCCATCTTGGAAAGAAAACAGCGGGTTTCTCACTTTACGGCTCCTTCACGGCCGGTTTGCACCTTACCGCGGTAAAAGTCGAAACCGAGCACGATGCAACGAAAATATGACTTTACCAGGGTAAACTAAGCAACTTTACCGCGGTATTCTGAATACCGAGATTGGTGCACTCGGCCACAAGATTTGCAAGGGTGCATGCTTTATGAAAGGTACTTTAGAGAAGGTATTATGCGTTCGAACGATTAGCGTACGCAATTTCTGTGGAAGATTTGCCTAAACTGATCTTTACCAAGAAGAGTGAAGAGTTGGTTTTATGGTTACTTAACGCCGGGAAATGTACTGGCCGTAACCGGTGTTCCGGAATTTTGTCCCGCAGGAGTTCTTTTACATGCATGTGAATCTATAGACATGGGAACGTCACATTTATGAACAAGTAAATGCAATCGATCTGAAATTGGTCAACCTTGGGCACAGGAAGTCAAGCACGATAATGACTGCGCCCCCCCCCCCCGGCCGATAATAGTGAGGGGAAGGTATGACCTAGCTAATTTTCATAATTCTTCTTAGCCTATGAGAGTGCTGTTAATAGATCATACTGTTATCCAAAGACGGCGATATTGTAAGCCTGCTCCGAGTCACTATTAGGCCTATACCACCCGCAGAACAAAATGTAGTAGATGTTAAAGTAGGGTGTCCATATAATGTTTAGATAAAAACGGGACATTTTAATTTTTAAAAACCTGGGACAAATAATGAAAATAGGGGACAAAAATTTAATTCACAAAATTTTGGGAATCCTTACAATTTACCTTTATCTCATGAACACTTCTTATGACTTCTTAAATCTCTTCTGTAGACTGGTGTAGATAATTTATTCCACAGAAATAGATGCCTCATTGTCATTGTAAATTTCACTTTTATGTATTCTATCAAGAAGTGCGTTTTTTCTTATAATCTAGCACAAAATTCTGCACATATTATTTCATTAAAGTATGTTTTGACAATGAGCAAGACCTTCACTGTCGTAACTTTTATTAATGTAACGTGAAACACACTGGTCAATCACAATCACAAAAAAGCGGGACATTTGAGTGTCCTCAGTAAAACTTTCGCGACAGCGGGACATTTTGTCCAAACGGGACTGTCCCGGTAAAAAGAGACGAATGGGCACCCTATGTTAAGGAACAAGGATCGGGAGTTGAAATTAGAGGGTTAGTACTGTGAAGTAGGCCTACATAAAGGCCAAATCGACTCACGTTGTCTCTGGTATTTATTTATCAACCACGCAGGGTGTACATTAATAATAATAATAATAATAATAATAATAAAGGAGATCGGACGTTAAAATGCGTAAATCAAGACCTAAACACGATTTATTTAAGTGACTAGACACCACGTACAGTGAGTCCCACGCAAGAGTTGGCCAATGACGCGGGTTTCTGCGTCGCGGCTGGCACAGCTCCAACTCCCGAGCGATCGGGTGAAATATCTACGCAAATAATGCCGCGGTTGGTGTAATGATTCAGGTTCTCACATTTACAGTTAAAATTACAACGAAAATAAGCACGTACCTCATCACAAGAGATGTTGTAGTCCAGTCAATGAATGCTCAAAAAGAGGTGTAGAGGGAAATGGAAGGAACACAATTTTTTACTTTGGGACTTTGTTTGGACTAGTAAGGAGGTAAACATACTAAAAGTCCCCACCCCTAGGGGGTGAGCGGGAGGCAGGGGGGCCCTTAGAATGTCCCTTTTTTCGGTTTTTCGCTTATATCTTGGGAACTATTGGTCCTAGCGATAAAATCTTTCTATACAAAATTAAAGATGACAAAATGCTCCACAAGATTGATTCCATTCATGTTTTCGCTATCTCACCTAGTTTTCGAGATATCTGCGCTCAAAAGTAGCTAATTTAAAAAAAAAGAAAACTGCCTCGCGTTTTTTGCCTTATTCCGTTAGCTAACTTTTCGGCCCTTTGTCCTACGAAAAAGTCATAAGGAAAGAAGTTGTAGAACATTACATTCCCTTTAAGAATATATTATCGTTTACGTTTTATCTTCAACCGTTCAAAAGTTAGAGCAATTTTAACTTTATGTATAAATTCCAGGATTTTGCATAAAAACTTAACTTTCGTATTTTCTATGATTTCACTGCTCTAACTCTGTATAAAAGCCAATATTACCTATTTATATGTATAAATAGTATGTACTGTATATAAGTTGTACATAAATGAATCAATATATATGTATATATGTGATGTATTTTGTAATATATTTTCAAGTAATATATATGCTTATGTATAGTCCAGTCAATGATTGATGAATAGAGGGAGATGGAAGGAACACGGTTTTTGACTTTGGGACTTTGTTTGGACTAGTTAGAAGTTAAACATACTAAAAGTCCCCACTCCTAGGAGGTGAGCGGGAGACAGGGGGGCCCATAGAAGGTCCCTTTTTTAGGTTTTTCGCTTATATCTCGGAAACTATGGGTCCTAGCGTTATAGCACTCTATACAAAATTAAACCTGATAAAATGTTCTATCAAGACTGATTCCTTTCACTTTTTCGCTATCGGAAAATCGGAAATGTGATCGGAAATTAATTTTCAAGAATAACAACTATTTTTTCTAGAGTTTGAAAATAAGTATCAAACTGTCTCGGAAAGATCGAGCACTCCCCCTTTCGAATGTTAGCTCGTAAATCAAGATTAACGACGAATGGGTGTCTGTGGATCCTTTTTTGCTATTCCAGCGCAAATCCATAAGTAAGAAAACCGACGAAGATTTGAAAACTTATTTGCAATATGAATTAGCCCCTTTCCCTTTGGCCTTCTTCAATGAGGGTGGGATGAGGAAATCGACGAAGTCAGTTTTCTCTAGAAAGAGCTCAATCCAACTATCAAAGATGTGTGTGACACACTTTGACATTGTTATGGACGGAGGACTTCTCCTGCACAAAATTATTTGGCAAAGAGGTTCCACGATATCTGGCATTTGCTCATCCTCAAGTACAAAGGTCGTTGAGCAGCAAAGGCGGTACCGTCTCAGTAAGTCAGCGGACATACATTTCAATCAGGAGACAGTCATAACTGTGAAGCAGGAAGACTGCCTGTCAAATGTCTACAAAAAGAGTCTGCTGATTAACATGCTGAAAGTCACACTACAGGCGCATGTAGTCAGAACCCTGCAAGCACGGAATGTTGCGGATGTCCTCATTGTAGACATTGGCTATGGAGTTGTCACATACCACCGCTGTTGCAGTTATTGGTGAGGATGTCGACCTAATAGTCCTGTTGACGGCCAAAACACCTAGTGACCAGAATATAATTTTCGTCAAGCCTGGGCGTGGAAACATAAAACCTACATTGTTTTCTACCCAGGGGCTGCGAGACTTACTATTTCTGAATGCCTTCACTGGGTGCGATACCACCTCAGCAGCCTTTCGAAAGAGTAAGCTGGGATTTATCAAACTGCATTTGAAGTCTCCAGATGTCCAGGGAACTGCTACAGTTTTCTCAGACCCTTCCTCAAATAAGGATGATGTAGAGGAAAGTGTATTTTGAGGTGGTACGGGGCCCCACCTAAAGAGAAATCTCTAAACGCTTACCGTTACCAATCCTATGTAAAATCGGTAGCCAATATCAAGCCGGACATCTCGTGGCTCCCACCAACTGAGGGGGCAGCGAAGCAACATTCTGAGGATATATGACAAAGTCGAGATGTGATTGGGACATGAGCCGCCTCCTCAGATGTACGGGTGGGAGTTAACTAACAAACCCCGGTGCACAGTGAGCAGCAGGCTGCACCGGATGAAATATTAATTTTTTTTGTCGGTGCACAAAGGATTCTGCCACCACTAAATGCGGATGCAGAAAGGCATCTCTCAAGTGTTCCCCTGCGTGCCAAAACTGCCACGGGAACTGTCTTAATGGGGGCCCCCTCTTGGTCAATGAGGATGAAGAACTCGACATTGATCCTCTGCCAGTTATCCTAGAAGATGTATCCCTTTTCTCAATGGATGAAGAAGAAAACGAAGCAGAACAATATCCAGGACCAAGTTACCATGACGAGGAAGGACCCTCCGGCTCCAAGAGAGTCAGGAATTTATAGTTCAATTGTACTATAAGGTGTAAATATGTTATTAAATTGAATGTAACACAGTTTCAAAAAACATTCACGAGTTAATGTGTTAATAAAAAAAAAGTTATGTACAAATTGTTGTTGACTCTGGAATCATCCTACCCCAATGCCTGTTGGAGCGAATGTGTAGTTAATATAGGCCTATATATTATATTAACCGTACATTATATATTATATACATTGAATACAAGCATTATTGCCTATGTAGAGGGCAATTATGGCTCCCAAATAACAATAAAGATTCAGCGATCCTCGATAAATTGTCAATTTTTAGTATTATCAAAACTTTCCATCATATATTATAGTAATTGAATTTCTGTGGGGTAAATGATGGAGCTCTCAAAGTGGTTCCACTAGGTTCGGGGTTCGAAATTAGTATTAAACGACACCAAACAATATTACTTTGAAGAACTCCATATATACTTGAAAATATATTATAAATACATAGCATATATATATATATATATATATTTATATATATACACATAATTTCTTTATGTGCCATTTATATATACAGTACATACTATTTATACATATAAATATATATAATACGTATATTTTGGATTTATATAGAGTTTCAGCAGTGGAAGAACGGAAATACGAAAGTTAAGTTTTTCTGCAAAATCCCGGAATTTACACATAAAGTTAAAATTACTCTAACTTCTGAACGGTTGAAGATAAAAAGTAAAGTAACATATATTCTTGAAGGAAATTTAATGCTCTACGACTTCTTTCCTTATAACTTTTTTGTTGGACGAATGTCCGAAGAATTAGCTAACGAAATAAGGCAAAAAACGCGAGGCAATTTTATTTTTTTTCAAAATCATCTACTTTTGAGCACGGGTATCTCGGAAATTAGGCGAGATAGCGAAAAAATGGACTGAATCAATCTTGTGGAGTATTTTGTCAGCTTTAATTTTGTATAAAAGGGTCTTAACGCTAGGACCCATATTTTCTGAGATATAAGCGAAAAACCGAAAAAAGGGACCTTCTAGGGGCCCCCCTGCCCCCCGCTCACCTCCTAGGAGTGGGGACTTTTAGTATGTTTACCTCCTTACTAGTCCCAACAATGTCCAAAAGTCAAAAATTGTGTTCCTTCCATTTCCCTCTACAACTTTTCATTGACTGGACTATTGGAAATGTTCTCCTTTTGCATAAGCACAACACTGACACCTTTTTTAGGGAATTTTCTTTCACGCGCGTAAGTTCAGCTTCCGAGATAGAGTTAATTTCTCTTGTGATATTGTCTTTAAGTTCTTCTTGTGTATGGGAAATTGACCTATACACTTTATGTTTCAACTTTCCCCATAAATAATATTTACATACTGTTAGAAGAACTTGATGACAATATCACATAGGCCTATCACAAGAGAAAGTAACTCTGTCTCGGAAGCTGAACTTATGGGCGTGAAAGAAAATTTCCTAAAAAGGTGCCAGTATTGTCTGGATGCAAGAGGAGAACATTTTCATCATCTCTTGTGATGAGGTACGTGGTTATTTTCATTGCAATTTTAACATTAAATGTGATAATCTGAATCATTACAACGACCGCGGCACTATTTGCGTAGATATTTCACCCGATCGCTCGGGAGTTGGAGCTGTGCCAGCCGCGACGCAGAAACCCGCGTCATTGGCCAACTCTTGCGTGGGACTCACTGTAATAACATAAGTAAATAATCACATTTGAAATAAAGCTTTCTGCTGTCTTTGAAACCATGATTTTCAAAATTTATGACTAGTAATCCCTCTGAGTCAAGCGTATCCACTGATGTTTTATTAATTTTAGATACCTATTTCCAGCACATTAAAATGAAGTCACTGTTTTTATATTGAGTATCACTGGGGTCTACACGACCTCACTTAAAATTAGCCTTTTTCTTTGGCTATTATGTAAAAGCGCTTACTTACATATTTGACTTGTTTTCAAGGTTAAAACGTAAGTTTTCATGCCATTTCATTAAAACAATTATAATACTGTACTACCGATACATCCCTCGTAGATACTTAGAAGTCTTTATTACCCTAATGAGACTTAATGTAACAAAATAATCTGGTAGTAGGAAGGTTCACTTATTTACATAGTTGACCTGTTTTCAAAATAAATGTATGCTTTACGCCAGTTTATTAAAATAATTGCAGTTCTACCGACATATCCCGTGTAGATTACTTGGGGGCTTTATGGCACTAGTGTAACAAACACAACCCGGGGTTAAAAATTCCCCAATTAATTTACACGTGATATATCTGTGGCTTGGTTCTAAAAGGGCCAATGCCATAAAACTTGCTTTTGAGATACCGGTAACTGACTTTATAGAAGTAACATTTTTTGCTGAGAACTTCCGACATTGGCCTCTAAGGTTTCTGTATTATGTCTATTAATAGCATCAGACATTGGTACTTTCAGTATACGAAAGATAAAGACTAGCCGAGCTCAATAATGCATGGATCTTATTTTTGAAAGAAATTGACATTGGCCCTTTTAGATACAGCGATACGCAGTTTAACAAAGATAACCTGGTAGTAGTAAGAACTTAACGGAACTTGGTAACAGAAGGTGCTCCTTCTTGGTAATGTTATTACGAAAGGGTCATTATATAGAACTTAACAGGCATCTTCGAAATTTTATGTTATTTTGAATCGTAAACTTTAAAAGGAAAATAATTTCAGTTAGCTTGTGCTTGGAATAGTAATCAAAAACTTTTTGGTAATTTCGTATGTAACGGAATTCAGGCAATTTTGGTTGGCAACAGTTTGATTGAAACAATTCTCGTATGAAAACTATTGAACATAGCAGAAACATTTGCTGAAAATACTAAATCCTGATCTATCGATAAATAAATTTAATCTCCCTTGAAGTTATAGAAAAGGCAAATAACGAACTAATTTTGTAAAATCCTTCGCTATCACAAGGAGAAGCAGACTTTCAATGATGGAGAGAAATTAAGTTCGCAAGTAATGTTTTGAGCGAATCTGACTAAGAAAAAATTCTCCAAGCTGAAATAGTGATTTAGACCTATGATATTTTGAATTTAAGTGATTAACAGATACATAATAGCAGTAGTAGGAATAATAATATTTGTAGTGGTTAAAATGAAGAAATGCATAATTATTTATTTGTACGAAAGAAAAAAGAAAGACGCATCTAAAAATAACCTCAATCGCTATAACGTGCTAGCACCCTATTCTTTACCCGGGCTTGCACTCTTTTTTAACAGCCCAGCAAATAAAATGGAACTTTACATAGATGGAGAGAATTCCGTTAAATAATGCTTACTATTAAATATAACACAAAAACAAGTAACGGCGATTCTTGTAGTCGAAAACGGCATTCTTTCTTGATAAGAGGTAGAGCATATTCAATTCTTCAAATGAACAGTCAAGATACAGCCATCGACCGGGGTTGCCATTGACTATTCAGTCATATCTAGTGCACAACCCCAGTCTCCAAAACACATTCTGGCTTTCCGATACTTTCCATTGATCTCTATGCTTAAGCCAGATGTTGCCACCAGCTATCCATTTTCCTCTTCCTATTTACTAGAATTTCCATGGTATGTAGCACAGTTGAAGCTTACTGCACACTGGTACGCAGTATCCAGTAGAAGACTTAACAGCCAATGTTTTAATAGTTATTTTTTATGGAGTATATGGTATTGCTTGGACTGGTACTATAAACAAAACAAAACCCTGGTACTATAAAATCTAACTGATGAATAGTAGAACTTTCTTATGCCACGCCCCAAAGTTAAGCGTAAAGAAAGTAACCAATGTTGATCTGCTAACTGCTAGTAGGAAGGGAACTGCTAGGGTGGAATAGGCCTAATACCTTATAATCGTGCAGTTTAAAAGGGAGAAATGGATAAAATTAAAATAAACGTAAAATCTATGTTGCTTTTTATCATATAGCCCGTGGTTAAAGAGACAATCAAGTTAATAGTCTCCGAGAATGGCAACACCTCACAGCATGACGAATACAAGCAGAACAAAATAACTTGTAACACAAATATAAAATTAAAAGCAAGAGATCATGCAAGTAATATTAGGAAGTGAACTGAAGAAGAGGAAGTGGACTAGAAGAAGAGGAAGTGGACTGAAGAAGAGGAAGAAGAATGGCAAATTGAAGCTAACGTCGTTGTTAAGGTCTGGAAATTTTCTTATTACTGAATTATTGACATTTTATAATAGACAACCGAAACTTCTGGTATGGTTTTTATGTTTAGAATAAAAAGTTATAAAGGGGAAAAAGTTATATCTGAGTGTTTACTTTTACTAATAATTATGTTTATAATTAGGCTATGTATAACAACGTGGATAAACAGTTTCATGCATTTCTAATTAGCACATTTTGAATTGTAGGTTAATGAAGCTGAAGGTAAATGAAGACCAAGTTTTTGCCTAGATCAATATTATGAATATGAGTATTCTTGGTAAATTTACTTTGATTATTCCACTCAAGGAACGGCTTAGTCCCTCAAATCTATCACTTAACACTTAGGTAAAAAACTAACTCCGAAAATACTAAATTGTTTGGACTAGAAATTGATTTCCTTAAATATGTTTTGATTAGGCTCTAGGTTTCTGAAGTTTCATCAATGAACAAAGTGCTTTCCGGAATACATGAAAACTTAAAGCACAGGTGACAAAAAAAATGGACTTCGATTCATGTTGATGCGATCCGTAAATCATCAAAAAAGAAAGGAGCTGAATGAACGTGGACAGTCCTGTTAACATATGTACTGGATCAGGGCTGTCCAATATGAGGCACGCGGGCCGCATGCAGCGGACCTCTAATGTATAAATTACCCTCAAATAAACAGAGCAGACCTTCAAGTGGAGTTGTGTAATTTGCAATCATATCCTTTTTACCAGGGAAGAACTGAAACTGGAATGGACTTTTTCAAGTTGCTGCCAGAAGAACGATACCTCAACATGCGAAACTTAGGGCTTACACTGGGCTCAATGCTGGGAAGGACGTATCTTTGCGAAAGCAGATTTTCCAACATGAAATTTATAAAGTCAAAATATAGATGTTCCCTCTCTGATAAGTCACTTACTCAGTTGCTTCATTTATCAACAACAAACATTAAAGTTAATACTGATGCATTACTTAGTAAAAACCAACATCCTCAAATTTTCTACTAATTTTTTTGTAACTTGATATTTTTTTAATAAATTGAAATAATAATACAAACTCTTTTTTTCTTTGCATATCATACCTATTAAAACTCACTGATAAAGTTGCATACGAAGTATTTTATAATGCGACCCTCCAAACCGCATTTTTTTTAAAGCGGCCCTTGAGCCACTTGCAGTTGGACAGCCCTGTACTAGATAATCAGTGTAATCATAATTTACACTTCGCCACCACGATGTATCGGTAAAGAAAGTGATACAAAGAAAGGAGGAAAGGTGATAAAAGTGATAATAGCAATTTGGAAGAGTTTCTGCAATGCTGCGATTTATAATATCAGACTGTCAAAGAAAAAAGAAGAAAGCAAGGATGATAATTAATAATGGTGAGTGGGAGAGGGAGGGAAAGAGAGAGAGGGCAAGAGGAAGAGAGGGAGGGGAAGAGGAAGCGAGGGAGGGGAAGAGGAAGCGAGGGAGGGGAAGAGAAAAGAGGTAGGGGATGTTGAGTAAGCGTGGGGAAGAGATGCAGGATAGAGTGGAGAGAGGAGAAGTAGAATGCTGGGTGGGAGAGTTGAAATGGTGGGGATACTGAGAGAAGAGGGGATATACCGAAGTACGGGATTATAATACAAAAGATGAGGGATCGTTGAAGGGGTGGTGAGAAGGAAGGAGATGGTGGGAGATCTGAAGGTAGGGTTATGAGGGGAGTGAGGAAAGAAAAAAACAGGAAAAGGGGATGGTATAGAGGGGGTGAATGAGAGAGGAGAGTGTGGGAGAGTAGTTGGAAAGTGAGGGGAAAAGATAAAAGTGGGAGAGATTGAAAGTAGTGGAAGCATAAGAGGGGAAGCATATGGAGTGAGTGAGAGGAAGACATGAGTGTTGGAAGAACGGTAAAAGAACAATAAAAACAATTAATTCAATCTGGTGGAAACGAAAACCAGATTTTCAAAGGGGGAGAAAAGGGATGCGAATGAGAGGAGAGTATGAGAGAAAACAGTGTTCAGATCAGAGAAAGATAGGAATAGAAGAAGGAATTGTAATGGGATGGAGGGGGAAATCGGGAAGTATTGTGATGACGTCCGAAGGGCATAGGGAGACGAGAGCAAAAATTGAGATGATTATGAAGCAGTTAGTGTAGGAATAAAATACAGTGTGTTTCACGTATGAGTTGGCCAATCATGCGGGTTTCTGCGTTACGGCGGCCACATCTCGAACTCCCGAGCGAAATCTATCTACGCAAATAAAGCCGCTAACGGTGTAATGACTCAGGTTATCACAATTATTGTCTTTATCTTGCATCCACTTAAAACAGGCACCTTTTAAAGTAACTTTCATTCATACGCATAAGTTCAGATAGAAATAATTTCCCTTGTGACTATTATTTATGGGGAAACTTGAAAAATAAAACGAATAGGTCAAATCCCCATACATTATAAGAACTTAAAGGCAACAGAAATTAACTCCGTCTTGGAAGCTGTGACTTATGCCCGTGATAGAAAATGCCCTAAAAAGGTGTCAGTGTTGTATGAATGCAAGAGCAGGACATTTTCAACATCTCTTTATGATGAGGTACGTGGTTATTTTCGTTGTAATTTTAACTGTAATTGTGAGAACCGTTAGCGGCTATATTTGCGAAGATGTTTCACCCGATCGCTCGGGAGTTAGAGCTATGGCCGCCGCGACACAGAAACCCACATGATTGGCCAACTCGTACGTGAAACACAGGAATTCCTCATAGAATAGAGAAATCTATGAAATGGGGAAATGGATTACCTAATCGACGAGTAGTTTCAAAATTCGGAGCTATTAACATTTTAGAGATGAAAAAAATTTCTTCAGCTACAGTAAAGAACGAACTGTATATATTTGTATCCCAGTAACGATATTATGAAACCAGTTATCGGTTCATTCATACAAGGAAATCGTATCGAAATGTCAAAGTAATCATTGTTCCCTGTTAAATAGTTAACATTCTTCAGTTGCTATCTACCTGGAAAATATAACTTATACAGTTAAACTACTGAAAGTTAATGAGCTTCGGCGAGAATGTTCGGAATGTGGCTAGGAATAGTTCTGATATACAAGACAGATAAAGACTCACAAAACAGGTTTTAGTTGTAATTTACATGATATACTCGTTAAGTATTCTTCTACATCCTCTTTTTTTAGACAATTTTTCTAAACAAACACAAAATAATCATATCACGCCTTCAGCACGAAATCGTGATGTAAAAAGTCGTTCAGCAAATTTCACATTCAAGTTTATTCTTCTGCTTCTTCCTTTTGTGCACTTTGCCTTTTTTATGTTCCCCTAGCTGTACCAAGAAAAATAAGCCTTGGAACCGCCTTGATGGGGCTTGTCGAGACAAAGAGAAATGGGCTGCACGTCGTTAAATTGAATGACCCTTGCACTGTTCTTGCACTCAATAGCGGTCCCCTTCATCGCGCTGAACGTGGCACCGATAATACTGGATAGTGTGGGACGCGAGGGGAAAGCGCTGCAGAAGGCATGCGCCAGATGTTTTCGAGGTCATAGAACCGGTATTACCATGGCTGTAACGTAGCAACGGTGCCATGTTGGCACAGGAAAAACCTTCGACCTTGTTTACTGCATCTATGCGCATAATCTATGTAGAGCGATAGGCAGGATGCCTACGGCAAGTTTCCAGAATAGATACCAAACAGCTTGAATAACCAAATTACACCAGCATGCGGGATTAAGTTCGGGTTCATTATAGAACTTGCAACATTCTCCGTGCGCTTAGGGGTTTTAGGGGGCTGGTAGGGAAGCTACAGACACCGGATTGGAGGTATAGTCTGTATATACAATATTCGAAACCGGTTTGAGCACTCTGGGTAAATGCAAATAGCTTGAAGCAAAACCCCATTATTAACCACGCCCTACTGGTTTTTATCGGCTATATAATACATGTTTTAATCAAAACCGATTAGGCCTATTATAAAAAACCAGTCGTGCATGGCTTTTATCCGATACGCCGTATACGTATACTGTAATCGCTTCTAGCAACACCTTTATTAAAAACATGTTAGGTAAGTTATATATTACTGCATGGATGTATTTACAGCAATGAAACAGACAACAATAAAACTAAATTCTGATCGTGTTGATTTTCATATCATACTAAAATAAATTCTTTTCGTGTTGTGAAATCCGTGGGTTTCAAGAACATTATCACAAGGAAGCTTTGATTTGACCGACGCAATGAGCTGCCTTTTCTCGTAGAAGACAAGAACTACGACAACAATCTGATGTGAAGGTTATGGCGGGCTCGTTGCCGTTTGTTTGAGTGAATCTCAAAATTAAAAATTTAAACATTCAGACTAATTCCGGGGTGCGCGGGCAAAGAGAGTTAAGTCCACTTTCTTGTTACTGAGAATTAGAGTGACTTAACACACTATACTAGCCCAACATAGCTTTAGAGATCGATGAACCCATGAGGCACACATCCATAACTACCATACGTTTCTGAATATGACTTGCTGGACTTAACAGAAATGCAGATAACATTTTTATTTATAACTCTATGGACACATCTCAGTTTTTGAGGATGGTGGACTTAACTCTCTTTGCCCGCGCACCCCGGAATTATGGTCAAACAAAAACGGTTGTATGCAACTTACCTATAATGTCAATTAAGATACTTCATAAACATAGTCGTATCTTAATAAATGTCATTATAGGCTCGTTGCCATAATGTAGGCTACTACAATTAAACATAACGGATGAAGTTTTAATTTTACATATTTATGGAAATTTTAAATATCCTTATATTACATGAAATTACACATTCAGTCATTTTAATATTTGTTTGTTGAAATTCAAACGGAAGCTCTGCATATTGCCATTTGCTATAATGAGGCTGACAGCTCTTATGGGACTACCACAACAAGCAGCGGCATCTCTTGTATTGGATTACATGAGCATGTGACCCCCGCTAATAATCCTCATCTTTCTTAAATCTGTCAGCATTGTTAATTAAATAGTAATAATGTATGCATTAATGTCTCGTTGTATAGAAAGACTCGTGTATTTTGTTCTCTTTTAGGGCTTCCTCGAAGTGGTTCACATAGCTAAGTGTGAGCCACTAAGTTGTGCGTATTGCATACCTAAAGTTAGCAGGGGCTATGCAGATGGCATGGATGAAGGGATCACATTTCTTTCGCGATCACAACCTTATCAAGTGGTTGTCTTGAAATCTTTAAGACAACAGCATCGGTCATCGTATTCCTCCGTGAGAATCCTGGACAATGTTCACAGAACATGGCGAAATAAGCAGGTCATGTGCCTATAACTTACACAGAGGAAGAAGAGAACTTCATACAGTATCGAAAGATATTTTCAAAAAGTATTTTTTTATTTTAGCTTTTTCTTTCTTTCTACATCTGCTGGAATTTTATAATTTCTCCGAGCTAAACAAATCACGTTAACGGGTAGAACTGGGGGCCAAAATATTATCATTTCCAAGCTGAACTGCCCGGCAGAATCAATAGATACAGGATTAGTGGTCATATTTCCAAGCTGAACTGCCCAGCAGAATCAATAGAAAAGGATTAGTGGTCATATCATTTCCAAGCTGAACTGCCCAGCACAATCGATAGATCAGGATTAGTGGTCATATAATTTCCAAACTGAACTGCCCAGCAAAATCAATAGATAAGAATTAGTGGTCATGTCATTTCCAAGCTATTCAGCGAGTTCAGCAACGCAGGCTAGGAGAGCAAATGGAGCCTTCATCTCTGACATTTCCTGTTAAGTGAAGCATACAGGAAACGCATCCTGGTTTGGATTCAACAAAAAGTTTTAAGTCCCGGCTTTAGCAGTCAACCCACATTAGTGGAGAAGACTACACTTTCTCTAGAAATAACGAAATGGTAAGCTCTATATTTTGAGCCAAGTGTGAACACCCAAATATTTTACCCTCGTAACGCCACTGAAAACAAGTAAAGAAACCACTTAAATTGGTTTTTACCAAAGATTCCAACTGACCGTAATAAAACGTCTGTATCAAAACATGGCAATCCTCTCTCACAGAATCACATCACTGCACACGGGTAGCGTAATTTCTGAGTTCAAAGGAAACATTAATGTTTTTCAAGTAAAATTAGTTCAAAATCAAGTACTCGAAATAACGAAATAATAATGATAATACATTTTTAAAACCTGAAAAGTCTGTGTGTATAATATTGTTTGCGAACACCTAACCTCGAAAAAGAAGGGGAGAAAATATATCAACTTATCACTGTTATTCTTCTGCATTTTTTCATGAAAGGAACATTCACTATGATAATATATTATTACTCAACTACGAGGCGCGTCCATAAAGTAAGTTTCCCTGGGGCCGTTTACAGAAACAAAACACAATTTCATGGAAATGTTTATTGCAACAGATACAGCAAGTGTTCAGCTATTTTTCAACATATTCGCCACCGGAATTGAGACATTTTTCCGTGAGAGCAACGTTTGAATACCTGTGCGGAGAAGTCTGCCACCTGGGATTTGAACCATTGTGCGGCATTGTCCGCCTCTTTGTCATTCTCTGTCATTTCTTGAGTAGGAAAAGATGGAAATCAATGGGAACGAGATCCGGGCTATAGGGTGGATTTTTAAATACATCCCAGCAAGTCTCCTGTAGAAATTCGACTGGGAGGTGTTGAAACATTCACCTTACAGCCCCGTCCTCGCTCCCCGTGAATTCCATCTTTTCCTACACCTCAAGAAATGACAGAGAATGCCAGACAGGCGGAGATGGTTGTCACACAGTGGCTCAAATCCCAGGCGGCAGAGCTCTACGACACAGGTCTTCAAAATTTGGTCCTACGGTATGAAACATTTCTCAATTCCGGTAGCGAATATTCTGAAAAATAGCTGAACACTTGCAGTATCTGTCGCAATAAACATTTGCATGATATTGTGTTTTGTTTCTGTAACCAGCCCCAGGGAAACTTACTTTATGGACGGCCCTCGTATATTCATGGAGATTTATACATAAATATATCATAGTCATATATTTATACATAATTATCGCATCAGACGCACTGATTCACTACACTAATTTAACCGAGCAGTCTCACAACTCAAGATTGCAGACATGACGCTATTTGATCTAAAGCTATATTATTTATAACAATGTCAGATCGCAAAGAGGCTATCCCAAAACGTATGAATAACCAGTATAGATTTTAGGATTAAGGAAAAATGATATTGTAATCTTTTATAGAAAACGATGGTTGCCTTAACATGGAATCCGCTGGGAATATAGTAACCAGTAGAAAAGATCTAAACGAAGGTGGGACGACATGGCTGATAACAATTTCCAGTTATGAATATTTATGTAGAGGAAAAGGTAACAATGCCTCGGTACTGTAAAGTATTGGGGTAGAATGCCCCACTACATTTTCTAACTTCATAGTGTTGTTAAGCCTACAGCCTTTCCCTCCCAAGCCCACGGCTGGTGGTAGGTCTCACCACTCTAGATCCCCCTCTCCACTCTTCTTTTGTTCTTCCGTTTTCCTCTTCATCCTGTCCTCATCCTTCTATCCTCTGGTTGTAACTTGTAGGCAGACAACCATTTTCTCCCATTCCATCAACTCACTCCACTGATATACGAACTCTTCTATAAATCATGTGCCACGCAATTCCCTCTTCAATTCTTCTCTATTACGGATTGCCATATCCTTCCTGAACACGTCTTCAGTTTTCATTTTGTCGTCCAGATGTCTTACCTTTTCTATTCTCGGCAAAGTAACATGCCCATAAATGCTCCAGAAATTAAATTAAAAGGCTAGGTTTAATACAGTGAAGAGCAAAGAGATATGCGTACAACATACAGGAAGACTTTAATCATAGAGGAAGACTTTAATCATAGAGATAGTGGACGAAGCAAGTTCAACTGAACAAAATTACGCACGTCGATCACACAAATTCTCAATTACTAATTATTATACTGGAGTAGAAAACAGGGACAATGTTTTGGAACCAAATGTGACCGAAGGTATAGCCCATTGGGGCTGATATCCTCCGAGGGAGAAGGGTGGGCTCAAAAAATCCATTAATTTAAGTAAAACATGACAAAAATGTAGAAAGTATGATGCTGTAAATGATGTACCTGAAACGAATAAATTCGTGGAATGATTTTTCTTATTCCTGTCATTGGAACATAGAAAGTATATATAAACTAAGTTCGCTTCTGAAAACATGCCAAATGTAAGAAAAATCGCGTTAACCCAAAATGTTACAATTTTTACTGGTTACTCGCGAGATTGGGCTGCTGGGTATGGCATTCAGTGTGGCGGGATAGACGGAGGAACGGTGCGCAGAATCAATTTTATTGTGAAGCAGGGCAGGAAACTTGTCGGTGGTGATGGCGTTGTCTGTAGAGTTATCTGTCACAAACCTTGCGCTGTTGACAGCATTTTATGCGGCAACCAGTGAGACGATTATAGGAGGTAATCATAGTGTTTGGAGACGATTTATGGGCTGCGTAACTACATGGAGTCCATCGAGCAGAATACGTACAGGGTGTCAAAATAGACCCGAGAACGAGAATAATTAGAAGAGAGCGATAAAAGTCCCAGGACGACGTCAGGTTAGGTATGTCCAGGGTGTTTGTAAGTCCTGAGACTTTCCTGGCTCTCAGATCATGATCACACAATGATTATTAGCTTGGAAAATGTCGTAATGCTTCTTTTAATACTAGAAATAAGTATTCAGAGATGGTGAGAGAAAGGAAAGGAGAGAGAGAGAAAAAATTACAACATACGTATCTTAAGGGCACGATACAAAAAAAAAAATATTTTTAAAGAAACGAATATATCACTTCCAAAGGAAATTTTCCTTTCCACATTAATCTCCTTTACCAAAACAAAGATTCTTGATACAGCTACAGTTAATCTGTTAAACATTTACGGTGGAAATCCATCTATTTCTTCTTAAAAATAAAGGCTCTCGAAACAAGAACAGGAGAAATTTCTCTTAGAGAAGAAGTTTTTACGATTATCACTTCTAAGTCAGATCTCTATTATAAAAATCTTTATACATAATTGCGTAAGACAACTGGCAATCTTTTTCAGCTTAGACAGAAGAAGGAAGACAGAAGAGAATAAGTACAAAGTCCCTTATCCGTTAGTCTTATTTTAGAATGCATAAGATAGCTTATCGTCAACTAAAATACTAAAGCCATAAGAAGCTTGACTTGCGCAACCAAACTGGCAAGTCGCCAGATATCAGAATCCTTGCCAGTAAAAAGTGAGGACCCTGCTATACAAGAACAAAGGCTAAATACATACAGGGCGTCTGTATTTCGTGTTCGGTATAGTACACTGTAAATCCCCTTTCCCCTGCGTATCTGAACACGACATTGCAAATATTTTGTTATCTTGTTAACGGAACAACGGGCACAATATCTTAGCGAATGTTGCTTGATTGCTGTATAGCATAATTAAGAAAGCAGATAAGATAGAACGAGTTCAGAGCTGTTTAGTGTGATTCCCAGAAACCTGAGTAAAGGCAACAGAAATACTGTATATGTAGTGCTGAAGTTGGAATTTTTTCTAGGGGGAACCCATAAATTTATATGAAAGTATTTATTTTATTTTATGATACCAAACATTATAGTAAATTACCTTTTTTATGAATCACATAGAAATTACAATACAGTAACAACCAACGCAATCAATTTCGTCACGTATGCATTGAATATACGTAGGCTTGAGTCCCGGTTTTCAGACAAAATCCCGGCGTCCCGGCCGGTTTACTTCACGTCCCGGTAAACATAAAATTCGATTTTCTAGATGACCAAAAATGTCTAAAAATAATTAACTGTTTGGTCAATTCAAGGAGAATCACATAGCAGCCCCAATGTGATCAAGAATGTTGCGTATGCCTTCTGCTTACCTGGGACATCAGCACCAGTTGAGAGTGTTTTTATTTTATTTTATTTTATTTTATTATTATTATTTTTTTATGAACAACGCATGGACTGATGATAGGGGTTTCATGAAGGAATTTACGGTTAAAGGCTTGATGACATGCAAAATTAATATCGGTCTAGCTTGTGAAGATTTTTACATCAAGATTAAAACAAACAAAAAATACTTTCTAAAAAAAATCCTAGCCAATGAAAAGTACATGTAGGCCTAAATATTGTTCAAATTTTTATTCCTCATTCAAAGTGTTTCTTCTTACTTAAGTCACTTTTATATATTAACATGTTAGAAATAAAATGTTTAAATTTATATGCTTATGTAATTTATTATTACCCCTGGTAATATTGCAGCAAATCAATGCACTGAGATGCCTATATAAGACTCAGAATTCTTATATTCTGCAAACTCGTAATCTCCAACATGAAAGTTTACAGTGCCTTAAGCAGATTAATGTAGAGTCAGACGACAGTCTATTTTATAAAGACGGCAGTTTCCTTAATGCTAAAAAGGTTCGAGACCATCTCAGAACTAAAGAATTTGATATATGGTGTAATCACCCACAAAAAGGGAAGGGTGTCATCTTATTTAAACAGCACACGCCTACAAAAAGGTGGATATGGAATCATGTTGGTCTGTCTTGCAGCGAATGGCGTGACTGTTTGAAAATGGTGGGAAATGTTGCTGCAGTGCGCGCTGTGCTGGGTACAGCTCAGGACAACCGTTGTCGGCGTTGCCACAACAAGGTAGAAACTCTTGCACATGTTCTGGGTTCCTGTCCGCATGGCGAGATCCTTCGAAACATCAGACACCATACAGTACGGTCAATTGTTGCAAATGCCCTTAAAGATGCTGATTATACTACTTTTGAAGAGGTGCATGGTCTCTCTACCACCGGGACTACGAGGCGAATTGATATCATTGCTTTTCAAAGAAACACACGATCCGGATTTATAATTGATCCTACTGTGCGTTTCGAAGTGAATGAGGCACAGCCGCAAGATGTTAACAAGGAAAAGCAAGACATTTATAATCCTACCATCCCTTACTATCGTGATAAATACAATCTCAAAGAACTTGAAGTCATTGGACTCATGGTAGGAGCAAGAGGAACTGTTACTACTTTCATGTTGAACACCTTCAAGAGATTGGGACTTCCTCCATCAGTTATAACTGAAGTTGCTTTAGCAACCCTCAGAGGATCTGTTTCAATACTGAGGAATCACATATATAAATCCTAATCGTAACTGTTAATGATTTTCTATTTTGTATTAATTTTTCATTAATTTTATTCTCTTTTTCTTTTCAATGTTCTATGTTCAATTACCTTTCTGTTTTTTTTTTCTGGTACTCTTTGTCTGTGTAGGCAACCCATAACTATGGGAAGATTAAATAAATAAAATTTATTCATACCATTGAGAATAAGCTACCCTCTAAAAAACACTAAAAACCCGCCAAGGTCTGTTCCCTTGAATACCCGCGACGCTGGGGGGCATTCCGATGTCCCGGTTGAACATTTCAGAAATCTGGAAAAGCCTAAATATACGGCAACCGCGCAGGCAAGGCAACCGTCGCTACAAGGACAGGACATCACGACCCTAATGATGGTTCTTTATTTAAAAAACGTTGTCAAAATATACGCCGATTTCATATGTACTTTTTTCCTCCATGCGTTTATGCCGGAGCGATGAAGAGTAGATTTTTAATTTGCCGGAGCGCCATTCCAGTCCAATTTCAATATAATTATGGTTTCAGAGAAATCAGTTCCTGGAGACTGGAACTCAATACTTAAATTTGCGATATGGTCTTACAACTTGAACTGCGAAGAAAAAAGATGAACACAATGATTCAACACGTAGTTTATACCTTGTAAATTATTATTCTGTAACTCTGCAAACAATTTAATAGGACATTACGAAACCAGCCTATAATGACATTTAATAAGACACGAGTATGTGCTGCGCTCGTTTCATAATTTTCATATGAGTGTCTTAACCAGCATTGTAGACAACTTGCATGCGACTGTTTTTGTTCGCCTATAATTTAATGTCTAAGTTTTGAGTTTTTATTATACCTTTAAATTCATCAAACAAACGACTCGGCTAACCTTGGCGATCAGCTGTTAGTAAGTTCTCGTTCTTTTGCGATAGATGGCAGGTGGCAACGTGCAGGTAGTTCAGGGCAGATCTTGGCGTTTTATCCTCAAAGCAACGCACATTAAAGTACACGAAGTGAATTCAATTTAGTATACAGTAATATTAAAGTTAACTCGAACAGAATTGGTTGTATTTTAAATACAGGTTGTTTATTGCTCAGTTTGAGTTGCTGCTTTCAAGGCTTGAAGATCGTTCCGTGAACGATATTAATCGATACTACCATGTGTTGTAATTAAATTTTTTGCACTCCTTAGCTAGTAAGTGTTACTTACGAAAGTTGTTTACATGGATCGTAAGTTGACATTCCCACACAATCGTGTTGCTAAGGGCGTTGCGATGAGGTTAAATTACTTACGGTCCAAGCGCCACGTCATAATTCATTACGATACACTTCATAATACAAGCCTTTATGGACACGGCTCCAAGGACAAATATTCGGTTCCTATAACAACAAACACATGCGAATCACTGTCTGAAATAAACATCTATTTTCAAGAATGTATTTACATAATATTTTCAGGTAATATCACAATTAATATAATTAAATTGATATAAATAATCATCGTGCAAAAAATAGCATGCAACACACGGGCCGTAAAGGCATTTACGGGTCTCGAAAACTTAAAAACCCTTGGCTGCGCCTCGGGTTTTCAATCTGTTTCCTCGACCCGTAAACGTGCCTTACGGCACTTGTATCGCAATATACTAAATTGTATAATAATTTATGGGTATCGTCACATGTAATAAGCATTATTTTATTTAAGATATTATTGACCACAATATGTTTACTGTGTGTGTTTCTTCTTCAAATTTTACTTTTCCCATTGTAGGAACTATTCATGCAGCTCATGCCATCCTGGCCTAACAGGACCTCGACTTGAGAAAAGGATTAATCATTGTATAGACCAGACAAAGATATGAAAGGCCTCCCCAGATGAGTGATCAGCCCGTTGCCGGGGTAACCTCAGAGTCAACAAGAACATAGAAGACAAAACATAACATAGCGGTTTAAGGCAGCGTTTCTCAACCTTTTTGAACTCGAGGACCTCTAAAACGCGTAAATAATTTTACGGACCCCTAGTTTTACACCCCATTTTAAAAAGGCCTATATTCTTAATATTTGGGGTATTAATTATAGGTGATTATAACGAAACATGTGAAAAAATTTTACTTCTTTACTTTCCACTTGCTTTATATTTTTTTAATTATGTCTGCGGACCATCTGCACCATCTTCGGACCATAGGTTGAGAAACACTGGTTTAAGGGATAAGGTTCGCCGGCCACATGTGGCCCTCGAAGTATTTTGGCTCTCGACTGTATTCCTCGAGTCAGAAATCTATGTTAGTACTGATTGTTATTGTACAGTTACAGTAATATGACAAATAAAACTTTAAAATACCACACTATTTTTAACAGGCCCCAATATTTAAGTGAAAACAGGGGTTAAATTGAGCCGGCAATCATCCTCACCGGTATATAAAACTGGCACTATTATGTATTACCACTTTGAATAGTGAAACTTGTTTTAAAAACCTAAAATGGGCGCACCGGATCCTATATTATCAGCGAACACTGCAACATTATATATTTAGAATCCTGCAATAGAGACAATATTTTTTAATGAATCGTTATCATTATTCTCGGACTTGGCCTGCTATAGCTTGGATTAATCGTTCACGAAGTCGTCCGTGAATTTCTCTTGTGAAGTTCCAAGTTACGAATTTCATCTATAATGAGTAATGACTATTTAACACTATTTAACTGTTATATGTGATAATATATACTTAATAAAATATATTGAAATTGATTTGAATAGAATTTTAGAATTAAGATTAAAATGCATTAATAATATATAATCAATGTGGCAGTTTTCTCTGTCTTTATCACATTATTTTATAGGAGGTGATAAAGCAAATTTCGATAAAGATTGACAGATTGAGCGAATTAGGCTGTGATTGGCTGATTTCAGACTCATTCTTAAATGTTATTGGTCCAAACCGAAAGAGAGACATATGAGCTAAATAGTCATATAAATTACAGTACTGTATGTGGAAAAATGAATTTAATTGTTGCATGTAGAGGATCTTGACAGATATTAAGGACAGGGTCAATATCAAACCATTAAGCAAACCGTGGAATTTGTTAAACAATGCCGTGTATTTTGTTGGAGCAGTAGGAGTGACCGTGCGTTAAAATGTCACATTTTCGTTTAATAATACCTGTAGTACGGGGATTCTCTTTAACGTCTGTTGGTCTGCATACTGTAATATTGCAATCAACTGGCAGTGGGATACAATGGTTGAAAAGTATGCATTGTTTATTATCGTTTTTGTGACTAATTGAAATTAAGTACATGATAAAAATGAGTTTGTATTAAAAGTACTTAAAATGGCAGCCAAAGGTAGTCGTGTCGTGCAGTGTGATATGATATCAGTTAACTAACAGGTACTGTCGAATGGTGAAAAACCCGTTCCCGGAAAGGAAAACTTGACAAGGAGTCCACGAATTATCCCCTAGGGAGGATTTTGAAATTTTAAGCCAGTACGGTATCTGAAATATTTTTTTCTTCTTTAGTTTAACTCCTAGGTGGAAAAAGTTAAGGCAGAAGAGTATAAAAGCTCTTGATCACAAATTATTATATATATATAATATATATATTCATTTACTTCGGAGCCCCGTGGATGACCACCTCGGAAAAAAAACTTATACTGTACAGTATTACGAAACCTCCATAGAATTAGTTATAACTAGGGCTGTACCGATTAATCGATTAACCGGCTCGAATAATCGATTAAACATTTAATCGTCGATCAATTACACTTTCCGATTAATCGGTTTAGTCGAATTCTGAAAAACGTTTTTCGAGAAATGGGTCAAATGACCAAACTCCTTTCTCTCGCTTCTCCGGCCTTGGCACATCATGTGTCATTCAGCCTATTGTGTCCAAACAATTCCCGTTATTCAGAAACCTGAAGGTTAGTTTAGTTTTGCAAGTCTTGGCTGAAAAAGTAACCGGAAATGTAAGTTTTGTATATATTTTGTATATATTTTTTAACTAATAATGGTATTCATTAATTCAGGATTTCTTCTGATTATATGTAGTGCAGTAGTTATTAAACGTGTAAAACAATATTAAATGTACACTTTAGTTTCGTTTAAAATACCGACCTGTTTGTCGATTAATCGATTAAAGTCAAGCGTTAACTCGATTAGAAATTTTAATCGATTTTCAGCCCTAGTTATAACACAAATTCTATTATCGCAAAACTGTTTAACAGCGTAAAATATGCTCAGCTAGAGTCCATTATATATATATAATATATAATATGTATATATAATGGACTCTAGCTGAGCACATTTTACGCTGTTTATAATATATATAATATACATAATATATATAATAACCTCCCCTCCCTGAATTCATAGGGCTGTTTAAGCGATCAACGCCATAGGGAGTTCGTATGGGTCATATACTACTCTTTTGACCTGACGAGGACTTGGGCCTCCTGGATGAGTTATTAGCCCAATGTCGGAGCCACCTCCGAGACAACACGAACATATACGACGATACAAACCAGGCACAAACACACTTATTCCGAACAAGGCCCGGATGGGATGAAGATTATCATATTTGGGGATCACAAGGGTCTAAAGTTACCCCACATTCGTTTCACAGGGGAGAAAAAACCCACATATAAAACATGTCCCAACGGAGGGTTTTAAACTACCATGCACTATAGCAACGGTGAACCCTGAACATCTGCAACTACCTAATTAATAATTAAATAATCATTATGTTACGACATTAACGCAATGTGCCTAATTGGAGAGCCAGCGGTCGATAGAGAGATCATTAACTGGATCGCTAATGAAATGCTATTCCCACGTGTAGTACGCTGGTCTGCGTAGCTTCATGCTACACGCACACTGGGAATACAAGTCCCGTGTAAGGCAGCAATCCAAATGAATCCATGCTTCGCAGAAGAAATTTCAGAAACTTCAGAAGAACTGATGTTTCCAGAGGCGCCAACTTTTGAAAAACATTGGGTGGGCTCAAACACTTACTTACTTTCTTGCTTTCTTTCTTTCTTTCTCGTAGTTTTACCTCTCCCTGTTAGGATTTAAGCAACCCAAGCCGCCCGGGCCTTACAGGGCCGCTACCTGTCGGGAGAGGGATTATCTTTGGATCACATACATACTTTTTTGACCAGACACGGACATGGAGGGCCTCCCCGGATGAGTGATCAGCCCAATGCCGGGTCCACCTCCGAGACAACACGAACACATAGGACGAGACACACCATTCACACACACACTCACTCAGAACAAGGCTAGGATGGGGATGAAGATGATAATGACGGCCAGATGATATCCGGGGACCACAAGGGCCTAAAGTTACCCGACATTTGTCTCAAAGGTGAGGGAAAACCCCGGAAAAACCTCACCTAGGTAACTTGTCCCGACCAGGAATCGAACCCGGGCCCGCTGCGTGAGAGGATTGAACCGTCAGAAAATAGATTGTGTGGCCTAATTGACGGAAATGCTTTAAAGTTTATAATCTGACTGCACTTCTGCCTATAAATTCGTCACAAGCGTCTAACAGTATGTAACAATTATTTATGGGGAAATTTGAAAAATAAAGTGTATAGGTCAATTTCCCATACATTAGAAGAACTTAAAAGACAATTTCACAAGAGAAATTAACTATCTCAGAAGCTGAACTTATGAGCGTGAAAGAAAATTTCCTCAAAAGATGCCAGTGTTGTGTGGATGCAAGAGGAGGACATTTCAAACATCTCTTGTGATGAGGTAGGTGGTTATTTTCATTGTAATTCGAACTGTAAATGTGAGAACCTGAAATGTTACCGGTACACCATTAGCGGCTTTATTTGTGTAGATATTTCAAAGATCGCTCGGAAGTTAGAGCTGTGGCCGCCGCGTCGCAGAAACCCGCACGATTGGCCAACTCTTGCGTGGAACTCACTGTATATCAGTATCACTGAAGAGAAATTACAGATTGTAGATTGTAGACTGTACACTGTACAGTATATATAACCTACTGTAAATCTAATACTGTATATCTGGGTCTACTTTATACCTGTATATACTGTATATCTACTGAATATAGTTGGAAAATGCACTTGCAACTGAATAAAAAACTTTCCTATCCTCTGAAACAAGTTATCAAAATGAAGCAACTTCAAAAATATCAGAAAATATGTTGTCAACTATGGCACTAATTACTGATAGTATTATGAAAAAAAGGGTACCAAAATTTTAAATAACTGTGTGATTTCAAACAACTTTTAACTATACCTACCTATATTGCGAAATAACCTTGGGAAGACAACCCATTTCATTTTTAAAACCCTGAAGTATGCTAGATTAAAGGGAAAAAGTTATGGTAATATAACCACTCCGCTTTAAAGACAACTGACAAACCTTACCTCGATAACAAATTTTAATTTAAAAGTGTAGCTGACCTTTGTTGAAAACTAACAAGAAATTTCCATTAATGAAGGTACGTGAAGGTAGTGCAAAACTTGCTTGACAATCCAACATAGGAATAACAAATTACAAAATATAATTATCAAAAATATCTTATTTAGCTGATAATGGGTTTTTGTGTTCAGCTATTTTCAACATAATTCGCCACCGGAATAGAAACATTTGTCTTACCATGGCACCAACTTTTGAACACCTGTGTTGTAGAAATCTGCCACCAGGTATTTGAACCACTGTGTGACAAACATCTCCGCCTCTCTGCTAATCTCTGTCATTCTTTGTCATTTCTTTAGGTGTAGGAAAAGATGGAAATCACTGGGAGCGAAGTCCGGCTTTAGGGTGAATGTTTAAACACCTCCCAGCCGAACTTCTGCAGGAGACTTGCTATAAGGAAGTGTGGTTTGTTAATGTAAACGGCCCAGGGAAACTTACTTTAGGGACGCGCCTCGTATTAACTTGATATATTAAGCTGTTAAGTACCATTTGCGGGCAAATGTAAGCCCCGAAATAACGCGAATTTCGTAAATAAAGCCAAAAATGTCATAATCCTCTAAATAAAATGTATTTTTGGATTTTTTTTTCAATTTCCCCTACAGACAGGTACGAGTATCACATGGCTCATGCACAATGCGAGTATCGTTCTGTTCCATTGTGGTGCGACTGCTCAGTGACGTCATTTTGAAAAAATGAAGATAAAGGAACTTTTATTCCGGTAAGGATAGCCAACAGTCTTTTTTGATGGCCCAAATCTTCTTCTTGTGGTTATTTTGCCCTATCTTCTACTACCCACCCTATGGATTATAATAGTGTTATGTTTGGCAACATTTTTGAGGTCAACCATAAAAAAAAAAAAAATAAATAAATAAATAATAATAATAAAATAAAAACTCTGAAGGTGTCTCGTAAACATAAATTCATAGGCCGTTTATAGTTTGGGGGTCGTCTTATAGAAGATATATACTAAAACTATAAAACTTTGACGAAAATTTATATCTCGTCTTATCTGCGTCTTATCGTACCTACTTGATGTGTAATCAACACAACTACACAATAGCCGTTTTCATTTCACACCCTTCTGCTGAATAATCAGCCATTATTTATAACAGAGCTGGCAACTGGCGGCCCTCGACCTCATTCTGTGCGGCTAGCGATAAAGCCAACTAACCAAATTAAAAATATTTATAGTTTTACTTACAGTTTTAAATTATGGATACTTTTGGGCGCGGATATCCTGATGTTTCAATTTAGTGCGCTTAGCAAAAGAATTGCTTCCATATTTGGAAGCACAAGCTTGTGTGAATCCACACTTTTTTATTACGAAAGGAGTTAAATCTTAACAACCACCCCCCCCCCCCAAAAAAAAAAAACCGACTTACCGATGTCCACCTTCAGAGCTTGTTAAAAATATCAACATCTTTGGAAACTGCATTTGGTGAACTTGTCACTTCCCACGATCGTCCACAGTGATCTCATTAATGTGTATTGCATATTAATAAATAATAATTTCAATTATTAATAATAATTTTACTGCATTCAAAAATGTGCTGCCCGTGACGTCAACACACGTCACATATACGGCCCTCGTAACTATAGAAGTTGGTCACCCCTGATTTATAACAATTTCAGACGTTAATTCACATCAGCCGCATTAAGCATACAACAAATGTTTGCAAAGTGTGGTTTTACAGTTTTACTCTTAACAAATTACGGTATTTTTTCAGTTTAATTTAAATGGATGGTTTTGTCAAATAACTCGGTAATTTGGTAGCACTTAGGCCTACTTTAATCGATTAAGGCAGCACTGATACTACCACTGTAGTCTATACGATATTATTATATAGATGTTTAGAAATACTTGTCAAGTAATTTAAGGAAGACATGCTTGGTTCAGTCAATCAGAAGTAGCACTTCCGTTGTCCAAAAATAGAGAACTGCCAAGCATAGGTTGATAGTGAATGGGGCGTGGCTGCTAAGATATCTATTTGAAGTTTAAATTTTAATTTACGCTCATATTAATTCTCTTCCGTCCATTATATAGTCCTGCATAATTATTTGAATGAATAATCCTAATCATTATGTGCTAATATTTGCAAAGAGCAGTTGATTCTTTGAGGAATGAGGATATGGTAGGATAATATTATAGCAGAAACATTAACTCCCCTTTTAGCCCTCGCACGAAACCCTCACTATGGAAATACCACATCGAGACAAAGTGAGTGCGAACTAAAGTGAAGTTTTAATGACGAAGTCTGGGTGCCTTGGAAACGAAGTCATTAGGCATTGGGAACGGTACCATCGATCCAAAGAGTGGAGAGCGAATATGGAGAAAGGCAAGCGGAATAGCTGGGTTCGGCAAAGAGTAGGGGAGATAGCAAAAACCTAGGACGTTCGGAAATAAGACTTGTGAAAACTTTTACCCTTGCCAACAGCTATAGAGAAAAGAACAGTCTGTTTTATTCATTTTAAAATATCTATACCGATTTTATAGCCTACCTGTAAAACCAAATATACATCACAATCATTTGAATTTTGAGTAGTTGTATTGTTTGTCCATTTGGTCATAAAAACTTAAAAACCAACCCAACTCCGATTTCTACCTCGGCATATGATGGAATTAAAAGCCCTCGAAGTGACAAGTGACAAATTATAATATATAAATTATACAATTATAATATATAATATAAATTATACAATTATATACAATTGTATATAATATATACAATTATATATTATTGTATATAATTATACAATTATATATTATTAATTATAAATTATACAATTAATTAATTATAAATTATACAAATTATAGCACACGGCACTACAAAAAAATTAAAAGCTAGTTAAATAGAGACCCAGAGAATTTTTTTTAAGTGTTTCATAACAAAATTCCTTGGTTATTTTCCGGATATTTTTTTTCTTTATACTGTACAATCACCTTAATTCGTTATTAATTCGGTAGTTGTCATAATTCGGATTAACCTCATTGCTATAACAACATCGTGTAATTAATATTGTATTTATTATTATAAGACATTAAAAGTGCTTCAATACACATAAATAATTATACAATATTTTTATATTTCCTTTTGCTCATAAGCAGCTTTTATATGCCCAATCGCTGTGTTTAATTTTTTTTATCGAAGATGCTATAGATTTGAAAATGTTTCAGTGTCCAGTCATTCCAAACAATTGCAGGTAGGTGCTATAAAATGAAAGTGATAAAAATACTACGGTAAAATTATGGCGATAGACCAGCGGTTCCCTAACTTTTTTTGTCTTGGGACCCACCTTTACCTAGATTTTTTTTCGCGACCCACTACTACATAACGATAACCAATACAGTATAGGCTATATAAAAAAAATTCGCGACCCACTACTACATAGCCTAACGATAACCAATATAGGCTACATAAAATACAGCACATGTTTTTCATATGCCTTTCAATAGTTCATTGTGTTCAAACTTTTTCCCGCCTTTTTCAGACCCATCGCAATTGCTCCCGCGCGACCCATAGTTTAGGAACCACTGCGATAAACACTTGCGAATGGTTGAATTTTCACATTCATGGGTTGAATTTATTCCTATACTGGATTAATCGACAGAACTGAATATGGTGTGGGAAATGAAGACAAGTGAATGCATATGTCTTCAAATGTTCTAGCAAAAATAGAGGGATACTGTTCTCATGAGGAATTCGTTGTAAATTTGTTCTGTTAATATTCTAGTCATTCCATTGTCTTATTCCTTCACATATGCTAATCAAACTTTCTGAATAAACCGTGGTCTAAAATTCAATAGTTTCTTAAATATGGCCTATTAATCCCATCTGACACTGTTTTATCAGTTTACTTGATTTTTATTTAGGCCTATCTATCTATTTACACATTTAGATGGTGCAATGCATAAAATACAAACCCGTATTTAGTCTTCTAAATAGGGGAGAATATAAGTTACAATGAGTTGTTTATTTATTTAATTGCGTATATTTAAAGGGGATAAATGGTGGAATACTTCATATGCTAAGAACAAAATAGGGGAAGTAGAGCGGGTACTCCTTCATAATTGAGGGCCGTTTTGACAAAACTCAACATGTGCCAAAACATAAATTGTTCAGGAGAAGGTTTCTTTAGTTTTTATTAACTTATAGAAGATACTCGTAGAAACCTTGCATATTGAGGCTTCAGAATGAATTGGTTATGTTGACTTTTCTTATGTTCTTTTTTCATCTTCTTAAAGGTCTCATTTCAAAGCACTTAAAAGCATTGAAAAAAGAATTTGGCAACAAAAAATGTTGAGTTTTATCAAAACGGTCCTTAATTATTCCCCAATTGCATGCTTCTCAGTGTGAGAAAACTTTTTCCCATTTATTCTTCAAAGTCTGCTGTTTTAGAGAATTTATCAGTTTATAACGTACATCCACGCTCAACTATAGTTAATTACTTATTTAATGTTTGAATTTATATAATTATTAAGATTACTCTGTAAACTACAACCCTAACGTGCCTCTGTGGCGAAATAGGGTTTCCATCCCTGGAGATTAAATAATAGGCTAATAATAATCATTCCCCAAAGACTGTAATGTAATGCTACATCTTATGTGATAACAATGGCGACTAAAATTCTTGGTTTGGCTACTGCCTTTAGACTGGAAATTTCTTGCCCTGCTCGAAAATTAGGCTAAATTTAAAATTAAAATAAAATCAATAAATACATAACCATAAAATTTATATGATGAATTCACTT